>JAPVLO010000001.1:15232500-16432500 GCA_027257055.1 Cephalopachus bancanus | reverse complement strand
ACGATCAGGTTCCGAGAGAGACAGCTGACAGATCACCTCGACTGCAACTTGCGCCCTCCGTGTTTTGAGCTCTGTTGTCAGGCGTGCACGGGTTCGCGGTTGCCCCAGGGTCCTTTCCCTCAGCTCACTGTCCCAAGACCTGCGGTGGACATCACTGATAGAGCCACACCATCTTTTTTGGGTCAGTGCTTGTCTGTGTCTCCTGTTCGTCTCTTTCACTCTCAACCCTGGTGTCATTTTGCTCGACGTCCTCCTTGAGCGGTGGGCTGCTCCCTCTGATCCGACGCTCTTCCGACGGGGCCGTTACATGGCCACGTGAGTCGCGAGTGAGGCGTCTGGGCGCGTTTCTCCCGCGCCTCCTGGCGCCTCCTGCCCACCGGGCGCCCTCTCCCGGGCCGTCCCCGCTTCTAGCTGGACCAAGCCCCTTCCTTCATTCTCCGTTTCGGGTCCAGAGGTCACACGTGCCTGTGGCTTGGCAGGGGGGCCCTGCGCTTCTCTCGTCCCCTCTGCGTTCCGGCACGTGCCACCTGGCTGCCACTCGGCCCCCAGCCCGCCTGGCCAAATAAAGCGAAGGAGACGCAGGGCGCCGGTGCCTGGCGCAGGCCCTGCCCGCCGCCGGCCCCTCCGGCTGCACCCCCGCCTGCTGTGTGGGCGCACGCTGCACGCGTGACCGCGGGAAAGCCCTGCGGCCCCGGGAGCCCCGACTGGGAACCTGTGCCTTTAAAGACGAAGGCAGACGGCAGGAGCTGCGGATGTTTATTCAAACTCCATCCGTACAATAAAGAGATCTGATTTTTAAATTTCATGTACATCAGCAGTAAAAAAAAAAAGTGACAGTGAATGAAACGTGACGTTTAAAGTGCCGATATGAGGAAGGGTCACACGAGAGTGGGCGATCCCATGATGCCCCAGAAGGAGTCACGCCCGAACGTGTCCCGCACGCCTTCCCTCTTACCCCCACACGCTGGAGGGCTGGCCGCAACGGCCTTGCACGTCCCAGGGAGGGGAGAGCCCGTATGTGGAACTGGGCGGGCGGAGGCCACCGGCCTCCACGGCAGGAGGCCGGGAACGAGGAGAGGCCTGTGGAGGGACGTGGTCAGCAGCCCCGGGCGGGGACGCGCCTTTACACCAAGACACGTATGTACACACAGAGACACACACGGAGGAGCTGCCCGACCAGCGCAGAGGAGGGTCTCCAAGGACAGGATTTGCTTCTGAAACGGAAGATGGGCACACAGAGGAGTCTCGCTTGCAGTTCGGCCGTGGCGCGAGTGACCGAAGCCAACCCCACAGCCTTCCGGCTGGAGCATCGCAGTGGTGGAAGGCCCTCCAGCGGCTGGGCCACGAGGTGCTGCCCTGCTGGGCCAGGCCACCGCGAGGCGGGTGGTCGCTACGCCACGGTGACAGTGTCACTGCGCACAACACCCCACAGAAGCGGCCTCTGTGCGTGCTTTTAAAAACAATACAAAATCCTAATTCAGTGAAGCTCTTTAAAAAAATCAAGTCCCCGTTATTTCTGGTAGAAAAGAAGGGTGACACTCTAAAGTACAGCGTGCGTTTTCTCTCGGGCGTGGAGCCCACGCAGGTGGGGTGCTTTGCTCTCTGCCTGCTTCTGGTTTGGGACCACCTGACGTCACCAAGGGACATGCCTGCATCCGGTGTCACCGACGGCCGCAAGTCCCCGCACCACCAAGCGGCATCAACAACGTGCTGTGATGTAAACCCCAGTAAGAAAAAAATAGTTCTATAGATCAAATGCAGTATCAAATTGTCGCTTCATGTAAACACAGTGATTCCTGGTAAAGATCTGAGGCCGAAGTACCACAGAAAATGGCCACGGGGTTAGTCCTGTTCCAAAAAACCCCAAACTCGTCCAAGACAAAGGGTCCCCTCGGCCCCCTCCAGCGGCTGGCGGGTTCTCCCGGGCAGCCCGAGTCTGCGCATCCTGAGAGCACCAGCCGATGATGGCGGGAGAGGCGGTGGTGGCAGGGCTGGCGTGGGGCATCCCGCCCGGTGTCCCCGCCTGGGGTCTGTCCCCGCAGTGCCTGCTCTGTGGGCTCCAGATGTCCTGAGGAGGCTGCGGGGGCCGGGTCTTCCTGGGGAACCGGCTCGCGCCCTGGAGAGTCCTGGAGGCCAGGCAGCTCCAGGTCATGGGGGTGTCAGCGTCTTCCTCTGCCAGGATGCCTCAGAGCACCATCCCCTACCCAGGCCAGCGGGCCCAAGCAGGAGAGACTGGGACCCGCAGGCAGCTCTGTGGCCTCCCGTGTGGGCCGGGCCCAGCGGCTAGCCCCGCAGATCGGAGAAGGGGACACGATCACTCTCGCTGCAGCTGGACGAGTTGCTCAGCACGGCCGACCCGGGGCTGGACTCTGCGGGAGAGGGCACGGGTGACTCGGCGGTGCCCCGGGCCCCGGGAGTCCCCCCCTCCGTGGCGGGCGGGCGTGGGCTTTACCTGAGCTGCTCAGGCACTGGGCCGAGCTGGACTTGCCCGGGGGTGCGCTCAGGCTGCTGGCGGGCACCCAGCCCTCCCTGCCGCTGGCCGGGTCCCGGGCGTACCTGCAAGGGGCGGGGTCAGCGGCGGCCGAGCGTGCGGGCGGGGGGTGGGCGTCGCGTCTTACCAGAGGCCCTCCTGGCCCTCCCGCAGCAGCTCCAGCACGTCCCCGCTCCTCACGGCCAGCGTGTCCGGGCCGCCCTTCTCGACGTCCGCCACCACCGTGCATCTACCCGGAGCCTGGGGGCACGGCAAGGGTCACGTCCACCACCGCGCCACTGCCGGCAGCCAGCAGGGCCTGCCCGTCCCCGCCACACACACGGGCCGCGAGAGGGCTGCTCGCACTCGGCCCGGCAGTTTCCTGGAGATGATCCGCCTACGCTGGAAAGGCCTCAGCCTAGAGGGAGGCTACACCCCAGACTGGGCCCCAAAGCAAACGAGTCCTGCCACCCAGCTCCTTGCTGGGCTCCAACTCCTGGGCCTTGGGCCACGCCGTTCCCTCCTCCCAGATGCCCTTCCAGTCTTCCATGCCATGTCTCCCCTGCGGCGGCCTACTGAACCCCCTTCCCGTCTTCCTTTCTTCCTGCCCAGCCTGCCACAGACAGGCTCCTCTGTCCCCCTGGAACGAGGCAGCTCGTCTACGCTGTTCCTGCCTTCTACCCTGAGCCTGGCATGTGTGGACGGCGTGCGGAGCAAGCTCTGATGGCGAAGCAGGGGCAGCTTAGCAGGGGCGTCCGCCGTCTCCCAGGCTGTGTGGGGTGAGCGGGGGCGCGGCTGTCAGGGGCAGGCCTAGGCAGGCGGCGTGGGGGGCGGAGGGCAGCTGACCTTACGGCAGATGACCCGCCGGGGCCCCCGGAGTGGCCAGGATCACGCCCACGCTGAGGACAAGAGCCCACCCCCTCTGCAGCCCCGTGCCCCCTGCCCGCCGGCCTGCTTCTGCCCTGGCATCACAGCCCCTGGCTCTGTGTCTCCCACGCCAACGGCCTCCGTGAGGGCTGCCTCCTTGGGACAGGCTGTGGGCCCGGGAGCTTCCCGCCCTTCCATGTCGGGCTTCCCTTCCAGAACCTCTGGACATCTCTACTCCAGCCACAGCCCTGGAGCTCGAGCAGGGCCCAGCAGAGCCCGCGGCAAGCCTCGGTGGCATGGCCCTGGCCCTCGCACCCACATGCAGGCAGCTTCCTGGCTTCCGGTTATCCGAGCAGGACCTCCCAGAACCCAACTCCACGCTCGAGACAGCCCGACTCTCTCAGGAAGCGAGCCTGAGGTGGGGCAGTTCCAGCACCCCTGACGTGAGAGGTCAGGGGCGGGGGCGTCTCCTCTGGGAAGGGCGCCCCGCGGGTGGGATGCAGGGGAGGTGGGAGAGGCCCAGGGAGGCTGGGTGGGCCCACGGGGTGCCCTGCACCCAGAAATCAGCCCGGCGAGCACAGGGGCTCTTGAAACCGAGTGGGGGCATGGTGGCTGCACCCGAGACCAGGCCCGGGGATCTCCTGGCTCTGACCCCCGCGGCAGCTGCCCCCTCCAAGTCGGGGGAGCCCGGCTCACCAGCGTCCTGGGGCCAGGCCCGCCGTCCTCCTCCGCGTCCGACGAGTTGACGGGCTCCTCGGCGCTCGACCAGCCTCCGTCGTCCTCAGGCGCCTCCAGGGAGTGGGACGTTTTGCTCCAGCCTGAGAGCGGAATGGGCTCTGTGAGGACTCCTCTCAGGCCGCCAGCTGTCCGTGGGTGGCCCGGGTGGGGTCCACACGAGCCCCACAAACCCCGAGATGTGCGGCCAGGGCCCCGGCAGAGCTGCTGTCTCCCCAGGCTCGAGGGAGCTTGGCAGACCCCCTGCAGGCCTCCAAGAGGTGGCCTTTGCTGCTGCGTGGACAGGAGGGCTCTAGGGCCTCTGCCTCCTTCTGCCGGGCTGGCCCCGGGGAAGAAGCGCATGCCCCGCCCTCCCTGGGAGCTGTCCTCGTCTGCTGGCCCTGGCCAGGAGGGTTCCTCACTGCGCGAGTCTCAGCCCCCCTGTGTGTCTCAGCCCACGACAAACAGCCTTCTGAGAGGGGTCTTCGTGATGCCGCGGCCCTCCCCCCGTCAGACCCTCCTGGAAACCACTTCTCAGGACGCCCAAGGTCTTGGAGGGCCACATCCCTTGGCTTTGGGGGGAAGCGGGTGATGTCCTCCCTGGGCAGGGAGCGAATCAGGCAGGGACACCACATCGCATCCGAGGCCTCCAGGCTCCCCGGCCGGGTGCCCTTCTGGACCCAAGACCATGCATGTCTCTTGGAAGAGCATCTTCTGCAGGGAGGCCAGGGGCCATGCAGAGCTGGGACGGCGGGTCACAGAGCCCAGAAAACACCAAAGGCCAGTCGCCCGCGCACTCCTGCACCACAGAGTCCAGCCGCCACCTGGTGCAAAGCAGCATTCAGCGACAGCCGAGGCCAGGGGGACGGCCAGAGGTTCACAGACACGGCACTGCCTGGCGCAGTGGAGGTGGGTCCATGAGGGGAGGCAGGCGTTCTGGGAACGGAGGTGCCGGTGCATAAAGGGCGCGCAGGCAGCGGGCTGCCACGGGGAGGCGTCAGGCCGGTGCCCACGTGGATAGTGACAGGCTTGCCCTGGGGAAGCCTCTGCTGTCCACATGGAGGAGGGAGCAAGGCCTTGCGTTCCCCACAGCCAGCAGGGGACAGCAGCCACTGCAGGCAGCCCTACCCCAGGCCGAGGCCGGGGAACTGCCTGAACTTGGCGCTGCACCTCCCGGGGCCGGGCTACAGGCGGGGACAGCTGAGCCCCGGCCCTGGGCATCGCACAGGCCTGAGGCTGGCCAGGAGCTGAGTGGGGCCGAGACACAGCCCGGGATGGCGGGGTCTGGGGTGGCAGCAGGCAGCCTCCCACCCGAGTCCACCCTCTACAGGTCCTGGAGGCCCGGCCTCCGCCCCACAGAGCCGAGGTCTGAGGACAGGGAGAGCAAGCCTCCAGGACGCTGTGGGTGGGAGGAGGCAGGACCGGCCACAGCCCCGTCCACAGCCTCGGCCTTGAGAGCCCCAGGGCGCGGCGAGAGGACCCAGCAGCCCTGCCCCAGCACTGCCAGAGCAGAGGAGGGGCGCTGAGCCGCACAGCAACCGCCCCAGGTGCCTGGTTCTGCCCAAAGTCTCTGCCGGCAGCAGCCCCGCTCCTGGGAAGGGGGAGGGGACGGCCCCCACACGCCTCCTCCAGGCCCTGCCGGGGCCACTGTCCCCTCTTTGACAAGGAAATGGCTGCGTGCAGAGCCCAGCGTGGTCAAGCCGGAGGAGCAGCGCTGGCCGGCCGGGCCCAGCTGCCTTTGCGTCCCCCTCCACGGGGAGTCACTCGGAGGACGACGGGGAACGGCTCTCGGGCTGCAGGCCCTGGGAGAAGGGGTCGGGGCAGAGAAGACCCTCCCAGGAGGCCGTCCCGGGGAACTGACGGGCAGAGCGCCAGGCACCAGAGGACAGCAGCCGCCCGTGTGGGCTCTCCCAGCCGCCCTGGGCCCCTGGTCTCCAGCAGTGAGCCGGACACCCCCGGGAGCTACGTGAAAGCACAGCTCTGTTTCACGCCAGCGTAGGCGACAGGCCTCAACCAGGATCCCAGGCTCAGGGCATCGTCCGGGGGTGGATGGGATGAGGGGGCCAGTCCTGCTTATACCCTTGGGGACCTCTGCCTGCTTTTGGGAATGGCAGGAAGGCTCAGGACAGAAAGTCGGGCTGGGCAACATGTGAGAGCCCTTCTCCACAAAAATAAAATCCAGAAGCCGGAAAGCAGTGGGGTATGGTGGCCGTGCCTGCAGTCCTACCTCTAGGGAGCCTCGCCTGAGCCCAGGACTTCGAGGCTGCCGCAAGTTGTGATCGCGGCACTCGCTGCGGCCTCGGTGACAGGGAGACCCCGTCTCAAACCAACACACGACCCCGAGACCACGAAATCCTCTGCCGGCACCGGAGAGCCAGAGCCAGGCGGGAGGTGTCTGGGCTTCCCGGGCGGCTTTTACTCCGAGTACGAGGGAGGCAGGAGGTGAGAAGGACCGAGGTCCAGCCCGGAGCCCGAGCCCGTCTGCACAATCGGCGTCTGCCCGGCCAAGGCCGCCTGCAGGACCCCGCCAGCAGGACCCCGCCAGGCGCTGCCGGTCCCACCCAGAGGCCTCGGGGCGAAGGGGCTGCGGGGCCAGTGGATGGGGTGAGGGGGTGAGCGGTGCCTGCGGTCGACGACAGCCCCGAGCAGCAAGGCCCCCCACCCACCCCAGGCCAGGTGCCCGCAGCCGACAACAGCCCTGAACAGCAAGACCCAACCACTCACCCACCCCAACCCACACGAGAGGCCTGGTATCTGCCACTGACAACAGCCCCCCAGCAGGAAGAACCCCCGACCAGGGCGGGTGCCCGCAGACGACAACAGCCTGGAGCAGTAAGACCCACCCCCCCGCGCCAGGCCAGGTGCCCACAGTCGCAGCCGACAACAGCCCGGAGCAGAAAGACCCCACCCAGCCGCCCCCAAGGCCAGGTATCTGCAACTGTCAGCCACCCACCCACCCCAGCCCACAACAAGGCCAGGTGCCACATCGGCTTCTGGACAGACCAGGTGGGGTCAGCGAGAGGCGCGCCGCCCTCACGGCCATCGCCAGAGCGCCGGGCTGCTGGTGGGCGCCTCTGCTCCTGCCGGCCGAGGCCCTCGGGGTCTCCGTCCACGGGGCAGGGCCCTCGCCCACGCGAGTGGCGGCGCCCGGCCTGAGGGCGAGTCACTCTACCTCGTAACCCGAAGGGGGTTGGGTCGCTCTTGACTTGGTGTCGTTTGGCTTTTTTGTCAGGACCGGTAGGAGACGCTGCAGCAGAGGGGAGAGGAGAGACAGCGGGAGAGCGTGAGGAGGCTGGGGCGCGAGCGCGGGACGGTGCGCATGCCGGGACGCCGAGGATGGCGGGCGGGCAGAGGCTGGGGTCGTGAGCAGGACACGAGGCCGCCGCACGAGGCTGGGGGAGGAGGCCGGGAGTCTCAGCCCAAGGGCCTGGGCAGCCCCTCCCCCGGCCCAGGCCACGGAGGATGCGAGTCAGGAGCGGGGCACACGGCGAGGACAGACGCCGCCACACGATGAGGATGGGTGTCACCACACTGGCCACCAAGCGATGAGAACAGGTGCCAGCTTGGTAGCCACCCGTGAGGACGGATGCCATCACGGTGGCCGCCATATGGGTGAGGACAGATGCCATCACGCATGGCCACCACACAATGAGAACAGATGCCGTCACGGGGGCCACCACGTGATGGGGACAGATGCCACCATGGTTGCCACCAAGCAATGAGGACAGATGCCACCATAGTAGCCGTCACCGAGGACAGATGCCTCATGATGGCCACCACACAATGAGACAGATGCCACCGTGGTACCACCAGTGAGAACAGACACCAGCGTGTTGGCCAACGCATGAGAACAGAAGTCACCATGGTGGTTGCCACACAGTGAGGACAGATGTCATCATGCATGACCACGACACGATGAGGACATATGATACCACAGTGGCCACCAAGCGATGAGGACAAATGTCACCACGGTAACCACCAGTGAGGACAGATGCCATCACGGTGGTCGCCATATGGGTGAGGACAGATGCCATCACATGGCCACCACACAATGAGAACAGATGCCATCACAGGGGCCACCACATGACGAGAATGGATGCCACCACAGTTGCCACCAAGCAATGAGGACAGATGCCACCACAGTAGCCACCACTGAGGACAGATGCCACCGTAGTACCCACCAGTGAGAACAGACACCAGTGTGGTGGCCAATGCATGGGAACAGATGTCACCATAGTGGCCACCACACAGTGAGGACAGATGTCACCACAATGGCTGTTACACAATGAGAACAGATGCCACCACAGTGGCCACCAAGTAATGAGGACAGATGCCATCACAGTGGCCACCACACGATGAGGACGGATGCCACCACAGTGGCCACCAAGTAACGAGGACAGATGTCATCATGGTGGCCACCACACGATGAGGACGGATGCCACCACAGTGGCCACCAAGTAATGAGGACAGAGGCCACCAGGGTGGCCACCACACAATGAGGACAGATGCCAGCACGGTGGCCACCAAGTGATGAGAACAGGTGCCACCAGGGTGGCCACCAGTGAGGACAGATGCCACCACGGTGGCCGCCACGCGATGAGGACAGATGCCACCACGGTGGCTGCCACATGATGACACGGCGATGAGGCGGTGGGGCCGGGCAGCTGCCTCTTTACCTTTCTGACCTTTGAGGTTGGCAAAGCCCTGCAGGGTAAAGCGCTTTCTGGAAAGCGCGGAGCTTTCTGAGGTAGAGCTAGGGACCGCGTCATCTAGGGGAAGAGAGACACGATGCAGGTGGCACCCCCGCCCGGAGCCAGGGCGTCCCCGGGTCACACGCTGGGTCCCGACCCGCTCTTCCTGGGGCTGGGTTTGCCGAGCGGGGGCGCCCGGCGAGGGACGAGGGGCTCCCGCCAAGCTCGACGGTGTGGCGGGGGCGGCGCCCTGGACACCGCGAGCCTGCCTCGTGCCGGGAGCAGCCGGGCATCGCACCGGGCCTCGCTCCTGCCTGAGGCCAGCACGGCCGACACCCACCTTTGCCCTTCTCGGGCGGCTTGGGCGGTGGCGTCGAGCCGACGTATCCTTCCAGGCTTAGAGGGTCGGTTTTCCTTTCTTCCAGCTTTTTGGCATTTCTTGCGTTCCCTCTGGAGGGGCTGAGGACGCCGGACACACCAGAAGAGAAGCCGTATGTGGCCCGGTCAGTGTTTCCATACTCCCGGGGGGCTAGGGCGCTCGGCCTGCCCTTACCCTGGTGCTCCCCGCCGTGCCAGGGTGCCGTGCTTCTAGTTCAGCCCAAGGGACCCTTTCCCGGGGGATGGAGGTTTCTCTTTCAGACTACTGTCCTGGGGATCATTTATCTGGCCACCTCCTGTTCCCCAAATGAGACACGGAAGAATATCGGCAGACGAACGAAAAAGTAAAACAAGGGCGGGAGAGTGCAGTGACACCAAGGCCCTGTTGGCATCGTGCTGCATGTGTGCAGGTCCCTGAGTGAGGGAGGCACCGACCGCCTCCGAAACACTGGGCAGGGCCGTCACCGGGAGGAGCCTGTGGCGTGAGCCTGACGGGGCCGTGGAGGGACGGGGTCTGTGCTCTGCCTGGGGCGTGCTGGGAGCCCGTGTCTTTGTCTTTCTTTTCTTTTTTTTTTTAATTTTAATTTTTCTTTGAGTTGGCGTCTCACTCGGTCGCCCAGACTGGAGTGCAGTGGCCACTCCCGGCCACCGCAGCCTCGCCTGCTGGGCTCCGGCGATCCTTCCGCCTCAGCCTTCCCAGTAGCCGGAATTACAGGCACGCGCTACCACGCCCGGCTGACTTTTTGATTTATTGTAGAGATGAAGTCTCACTGCCCAGGCGGGTCTCGAACCCGCAGGCTCAGGCCATCCACTCACCTCAGCCTCCCAAAGGCGCGGGATTACAGGCTGAGCCACCGAGCCCGGCATCTTTTGTTTTTTAACTTCAACGATGTCCCTCTGGGACTGACCCTCCCCCAGGCTGGACCACTAGCCCTCTAACGGAAACCTCCCCGCCCCGAAAACTAATGAAGGCCACGGGGTCAGAACTGCAGTGGGGCCCAGGTGTCAGGGAGACACGGGTGTGGCTGGGCCCCAGGGTGCCCGTCACTCTTATTTTCTTGGCTTGTGACCTTTCCTCCCTCCAGGCATGTCCTGGTGCTGGGGGTGCCTGCGGGATCGGTGAACTTGTGCTTCCTGGGCCTTCTGGGCCCTTTGGGTCAAGTTGACCTCCTCGATGGCAGCCTGCCTGGCACAGGCTCCGCGGGGCAGGACCAGCCTCTGTCCCCCAGGGGCTTCCTCGGAGTCATGGACGACACGGGCCCAAGACGGGTGTGAGAGGCGTGCATCAGGCTGTGTTCTGGCGGTTCGGCGCCCCGGACCCACCCAGGAAGTGACTGGGCGCGGGAGGACTCCGGCCCCCACCCACCAAGCTGCCCTTCAGAGGCCGAGACTCCGAGCCCTGGGGAGGCCGATTGGAGAAGTCTCAGTCCTCCGGCTTGGCCACCCTGCTGTTATTAAACACTTTCTCTACTGCAATGACAGCTGGCCCTGGGCATGGGCTTTTCTGGGCATGAAAATCGAGTGCCTGTGACCCTGGGGTCTTGGGGCAAACGCAACCCCCTACCCAGATTCTAGAGGCAGGCCAGGGAAGCTCTGGGCCATGTGCAACCTCTCACCTTATTTTGGGTCAAGGTCTCTCTCTGTCCCCCAGGCTGGAGTGCAGTGGGACAATTATGGCCACCACAGCCCCGACCTCCTAGGCTCAGGAAACCCTCTTGCCTCAGTCTCAAAGTAGCTGGGACTACGGGCACGTGCCACCATGCCCAGCTAATTTCTGACTTTTTTTTTTTTGTAGAGACAAGGCCTCGCTACGTTGGTTTCAAACTCCTGAGCTCAAGCAAACCTCCCACCTTGGCCTCCTAAAGTGCTGAGATCACAGGTGTGAGCCGCCACGCCTGGTCCCTGCTTTTAAATGCTCCTGAAACTCAGATGCATAAAGGGCGTGTCTGACCTCACCTGGTGCTGGACAAGGCAGGTAGGGGCAGGCTCTGGGACTGCTCCAGGGCGCGGTGCTGGCTGGCTTCTGCAGGAGGGAGCAGACACACCACGGGGCGCAGGTTAGCACGGGCGTCGAGCGTCTCGAGAGCGCTAAGGCACCCTGCGTACTTAAGGGTCTGGCGGTGGCTCTGAACACAGGTGAGGACACACCCAGGCACAAGCTAGGAGACCGCAGCCATGCGGACGCCTCACCTCTGTAGGCCTGCAGCTGTCCGGTCAGCACCTTCCGGATCTCGCTCACCCACGCAGCTTTGATTTCAGGAGTCGGCGCCTGTTCCCCCCAAGGGAAGCGCCAGGAGGTGAGGCCTCGGTTCATGGCAAACGTGTCTTGGTGTCTTACTCTTGGCCTGCAGGAACGACCTTGAGGACCCATCATCAGGTCACTGCATGTGAGGGGCGAGAGGGGACGCCCCGGGCCTGTCCCCAAGCTGTTGGACTTGCCGACCCTCCACACAGAGTGGCCGGGAGGGGCCGTGCGGGGCGCGCCTGGGGCCACAGCCAGTCATGGACTGACAGCGGGCCAAGACCACCACACAGTCACAGCTTGGCGCCCCGGATGAAACTCTGGGTACAGCCCCGAGAGCCAGTTTCTCTGGGAAGTGGCCTTGACCTGGCAGTGTTTCAGGCGACGAGGACTGTGCTGAGTCTGAAACCCACGTGGAGATGTAGAACTGCCAGGGCAAGGGTGACGGGACAGGCGGCAGGTGCCAGGGCCCGAGGCCATGTGCTCGTCTGGATGGGGGGCGAGGCCCTGCAGCTCGGGGGTGAGCGTCTCTGCTGGGCGGGCAGCTAGGCTCGGAAGGCGCCGGGCCCCAGGGCCGCCCCTGGGCCACGCCCTAGCTGGGGCCTCCATGCAGTGGCCCCACAGGGCGGGCCCAGCCCCAGGCCGCATTTCTGGGGGTCAGGATCCCGGTGAGCGCCTGGTGGAGGCGAGCCATGTGCCAGGCTCCGTCCTGCTCTGGGCACTTGGGGGCTCCCATGGGCTCACGGAAGGGACACTGGCCCTGAAGTGACCTCGCAGCCCCCCCTCCGCCAGCAGGGCGAGGACAGGGCAGGGCCACACACGCTCCCACTGGAGAACCAGGCCACGCGCACTGGACGCACACAGCCCTCGTCTGCGCTGCCTGGGACGCCATGGCCTCCCAGACCCCAACCTGCACTCCTGCCATGCTTCATCCTGGGCACAGCTCGGGTTAAAGGCAGTCCAGGAGCCCCCAAATGCACGTGGCTGCTCCCGGCCTCTGGGCGACGGAGCTTCCCGGGAGATTCCAGACACCAGCTCCCCCTGGAAGCCCTTCCTGGCAGCCTGTAAGAGTGGGCGGTCCCCAGCCTGGCCCGCGGCGGGGCGAACGCCCACCTGCACAATGTAGACCTCCTCCCTGGCGTTGCACCAGATCTCGAACTTCCTGGCGTCGCCCTTCACGCTCTCCGTTATGCCCACGGCGGCCATCTGCCAGGCAGAGTGGGAGGCGGGCGTCAGTGCGCTGGCAGCCGGCTGCCTCGCGGTTTCTGATTTGCTGGAGTGCCATGGCGGGATCATAACTCACTGCAGCCTCAGCCTCCCGAGTAGCTGAGACTGCAGGTGCATGCCACTATGCCCGGCTAAGTTTTTTTGTACAGACAGGGTCTTGCTATGTTGCCTAGGCTAGTCTCGAACTCCTGGCCTCAAGGGATCCCCCTACCACGGCCTCTTAAAGCCCTGAGATTAGTAGTGTGAGCCATTGTGCCCGGTCTTGCCTTGTTTTTAAGACATCCGGCGGGGGGAAGCCCCCAAACCCTGGAATTTATTTATACAACATTGTATATTGTTACATGTTTAAATGTCAGTCACCTGCAAAGTCCTCTCCGTTTGATGCAATACACCTATCGAGATGCTTTTCCCACTGCTCAAACCAGTTTCCAAACGCATCAGTTTTGATGCCTTTTAGTGCTTCTGCCATTTTTTGTTTCGCCTCTTTCACACAGGCAAAACATTTCCCTTTGAGGACTTTTTTCATCAGTGGAAAACAAAAAAAGATGCTCAGGGCGAGACTGGGTGAACAGGGAGGGTGTCCTGCTGTTTTTGGTAAAAACTGCTGAACATTCAGCATGGTGTGGACATGCAGGCAAACACCTCCCATCACGCAATGGGCCGTCGTATTGAAAGAAAGCGACACAAAACAATTCACCGACGCCGAGCACAGCCTCTCGCAATGACCCCAGCAGGTCCACGCTGGGCTCCTCGGACACTCCCCGAGTGGGGAAGCCCATGCTAGCTGCGCCACGAGGGACCCGCCCTCCGAAAGACAACTCCGGGTTTGGGGCTCCCCTCGCACAGAAAACGGGGGAGGTTTTCAGGAAGGGGCTGAGAGCGGCCAGGCGCCCACCCCCCGCCAGTGGCCAGAGGCGCGTCAGGGCTGGCCCCCGCCACGCCCGGCCGCGCTCACGTTCAGCGACTGCTTGTAGCTGTAGGACGGCGCCTTCTCGTAGCCCTCGCCGTTCTCCTCCCGCCGCTTGCAGAAGAGCACGGCCTTCTCGTGCAGGAACAGGTGCCGCTGCATGGGCTTGAAGCGGGCCAGCTCCTTCACCTTGGTGTGGCCCCGCTTGTGCTCCGTCCACACGCTGAAGGAGCCCTGCATCAGCAGCTTGCCCAGGGCCCCAAGGTTCCCCTGCACGGCGACAGGGAGGCACGTGACGGGGGGGCCGGCGGGTGGGGCGGCCGCCCGAGAAGAGCCCACCGGCGGGACTCCGGCCCAGGGTGTTCCGGAAGGGGTGAGCCTGGAGCCAGGAGACCGGGGCTGCCCGGGCAGGGTGCACAGGGGACGGAGGACTCCTCGGCAGTGGCCCTTCTGGCGTGACGCTGTGATGGTGGCACGGGCCACGACATTCTTGTCCAGGCCCAGTGGGGCTGTGGACTTGGTCTAACAACATGTGTCCCCATCGCGACAGGCGTGTCGCATCGTGGGATGCTGAGAGGGAACCCTGGGTGGGGTGAAGGGCACATGGGGACCCCCTGCTTGGTACTTGGTCACTTAATTTTTTTTTAGCTGGGGACTCATCGCCCAGGCTGGAGTGCAGTGGCATGACCGCGGCTCACCGTAGCCTCAACCCCCCGGGCTCGGCGATCCTTCCGCCTCAGCCTCCTGAGTAGCTGGGACTACAGGTGCACGTCACCCTGCCCAGCTAGTTTTTTGATTGTTTGTAGAATCCAGGGCTCGCTATGCTGCTCAGGCTGGTCTTGACCGCCTGGGCTCAAGCAATCCTCTTGCCTTGGCCCCCCAAAGTGCTGGGGTTACAAAAGCGAGCCACTGTACCCAGTCTTATACTCAATTCCTCCATAATCCCCAAACTGCTACAAAAGCCTATTAATCTGAAAACCCGAGAACAAGTGCGGGAGGAGAAGACAGAGGCAAGACGTGGCCGTGCCGACCCGGGCTGGGGCTCCCTGGGAGGAGGTGGAGATCAGCCCTTCCGGCCCGGTGCTCCCCGTCGCCAGCCACATCCCGGCAGGTGGGCGTGACATCTGCCTCGGAGCCAACCTCCTCCTCAGGGAAGCCTCGCCTGGGGGGTATGGGCCACATCCGGGCCAGAGACACGGCGCCTCCTGGGGCGCCCCAGCGTTCTCCACGACTGGCAAGCCACGTGTGGACGGCACCCGGCTGCGTGGCCTGGGAGCTGCAGGTCAGGGCCCCCCGCCTCCTGCCCAGAGCCTGGTTCTCCCGGTGTGGGCGGGGCGTGTCCCCCGAGCCAGGGAGGGCTGCAGGGAGCCCCCTGAGCTGCCACAGTGCACCCTGTGGGCCGAGGCGGGAGGGAGGCTGGGCCCCCGCACCCACGTACGTCGTAGCCGGTGATGGCGATGAGGTGCATGGAATCGTTCACGGCCTTGAGGATGCCCAGGATGGAGCTCAGCGCCTCCTGCAGGTCCTCGGCGCCCTCGCAGTTCTTGCTGTACTTCAGCATCTCCTGGGGGGGCACAGGCAGGGCCCGCTGGCTACCCCCAGGGCGGCAGGCTCCCAAGAACACGGACCCTTCGGAGCGAGGCTGGGCTACAGGCACGGGGGTCCCGAGGACAGGCCGCCCCATGCCTCCCACCCCCACCGCCTGCAGGGGGCAGATCTGCCTCCCCGGGCCCCCTCCTCTCATGCTGACCCCGGCCAGGGGCACGCAGCGGCAGCTGTCTCCTGCCGTGAAGGCTGGAGGGTCTGCAAACAGCAAGCTTGTGGCCGGCAGCTCCCAGATTAGGCCCCCACAGCTCTGCTGTGTGTGCAGGACTAATAGGCACAGCCTGCCCTGCAAGGTCAGGTCAGTGTGTCAGCCCAGAATCCTGGGACAGATGAGTGTACTGTGGGACCTGGGTGTGTCTGTGTCCCTAGCGACGGCTGGCACACACTGGGCCCTGCAGACAGGTTCGAATGGGCCAGCCCACGTGGGGGGAAGGAGTGGTTCAGACAGGATGCCCATGGCTGGGAGAGGCCCGGGCCCCCGGTGGGAGGGCGGCGGTGCCCTGGGGAGGCCGGGCCTTGTGTGTGGCGGCCCGCGGGGCCCACCTTGAGCAGCAGCTGGTACTTGGTGATTCTCTGGACGGGCTTGAGCAGGTAGGAGTCCAGGCTCAGCTTGTGGTCCAGCTTCCTCTGGCACTCCTGGACCAAAAAGCCGCGGGTTTGCAGGGTCATCACGATGCCCGGCTCAGGCGTCCACTAGCTGGGGCGGGGGCCGAGGCGTACCTGGAAGAACGGGCAGTCGGAGCACTGACGCCACAGGCTCTCGGAGCGCGGCTTGTTCTGGCAGTACTTCTCGTAGATCTGGAAGTCCTCCATCTGCGGGACAGACGCGGCGTCACCGGGCGCCTCCTCACCCGAGGCTTCCAGGCCTGCAGCCCAGTCCTGGTGACGCCTCTGGGGAGGCCTGCCATTCACCGTGGAAGGAACCCCAGTCCTGGCTGCCCGGGGCACAGGTGGCAGGGGTGATAGGGTTCTGCCCCGTCCACTCTGCAGCGGTGGCTTATGGGACGTCTGGTGATTGTTTATGTCATTGAACTTCCAGGATTTTCTCTGGCAGCTTTGCAAATTACACGAGTTATTTAGCAGAAAACTGACATGAGCCCTCTGTGAGGTACAATCGCCCCCGGGATCCTCTAGGGGTGCCGAAGGTCCTAGGTCACAGAAGGTTCCAGGACATACAGGGTTCAAGGTCACAGATGGCTCTAGGTCACAGAAGGTTCCAGGACATACAGGGTTCAAGGTCACAGATGGTTCTAGGTCACAGAAGGTTCTGGGTCCCATAGGGTTCTAGGGGCACAGAAGTTTCTAGGGTCACAGATGGTTCTAGGTCTCAAAAGGTCTTAGGTCACAGTAGGTTCTAGGGACACAGAAGATTTTAGGTCATAGAGGGTTCCTGGGGCACAGAAGATTCTAGGGGCACAGACGGTTCTAGGTCATAGATGGGTCTAGGTCACACAAACTCCCAGGGGCACAGAAGGTTTTAGCGGCACAGGGGGTTCTAGATCACAGAAGGTTCTAGGTCATACAAGGTCCCAAGGCACAGAAGGTTCCAGGGGGCACACAAGGTTCTAGGGCCACAGAAGGTTCCAGGTCACAGAAGGTTCTAGGTTCATGGGCACAGAAGTTTCTAGACTATAGAAGGTTCTAGGGCATAGGAAGTTCTAGAGTTACAGATAGTTCTAGGGCACACCAGGGTCTAGGGGCACAGATGGCTTTATGGGTGCAGGAGGCCAAGGGTCACAAGGAGTTCCAGGGCACAGAAGGTTCTAGAGGCAGTCTTGCAGGAGACTTAGCGATCTCTCTTCCAGGTGCACGGTGAGGGAGCAGGCAGGGTGGGCTCCCCATAGCTGCACCCACCTCACCCCCTCTCCCCTTCACTTAGAGCCTTCCTGGCCTGGCCGTGGGCTTTGAGCAATGCCCCTCTACCCACCCAGAGCTGGAGCAGGGCCCCGGCTGGCTAGGAGGCTGTGAACAGACCCGGGGCCGGGCGGCTTGTGCTGGGGCTGCCCCACGGGTGGTGTCGCTGTCGTGCCTGGACAGGGAAGGCGTGACCAAAGGGGACGGAGCCGCAGCCCTTCTGGGGGGCGTGATTGATGTCCTCCGTGGGCTGGCGAGCCACATGTGGCCTGGCCGCGCAGCCTGGGAGTCCCGCATGTCAGGGCCACCTGACCCCCTGCTTGGGGCCTGCTTCTCCCCAGGGGTGGGTGGAGTGCATTCACCCCAGAACGGGGGAGGGCTGAAGGGAGCCCCCTGAGCTGCCTCGGTGCACCCCGCCCGTCCCTACCAGTGTGGACATCTCTGGGCTCCAGGCCACCCCAGACGCCACGGCCCGTGCTGTTCGCGGCCAGGCGGCAACTCCCAACACGGGCTCACTCCTCAGGTGTCAGCCCAGCACTGCTCTGCCCACCTCACAGCTCAGTGTGGCTGGCTCCCACGAACAGCAGACCGTGTGAGGGCACAGGCTGGGCCACCAGGCCCTGCGGCCTGGAGAGTTTGGGGAGCCCCGTGGACAGCGCCTGCTCAAGCCGGGGTGCATACGGAGTCACGGGTGGCACCTTAAGCACGGATCCTCGCTCCAGTGGGGTGACTTGCGGCCCACGGATCTGCATTTCTGGCAAATTCCCAGGAGACGCTGAGGTTTCTGGCTGGGGAACCCCACTTCAAGAACCACCTACCTCCTGCACGGATGCTGCCCGTCCTCAGAGGGCACCGAGAAGCGCACCAGCTGCCATGCTGTGTTGAGAGCCGTGTCACCCCTCTCTTCCCTTTCGCCCCTTGTACCAATTCACTACCAAGAGCCACAGCCTCTGCTTCTTAATTTATGAGAATGATGTAGCTTTACCGCCAAGAGCGAGCGACCTTTCCCTTTGCCAAGTTACAGGCTCACAGCGATCAGCATGGCAGGCCCGAGGGAACGCCAGGCGAGACACGGCCCACACTCCAGCCCTCCTGCTCCCAACACTGTTCCATAAGCCCCACCACGGCCCCACGAAGGGGGCAGATGGCTGCCGTCTCGAAGAGGAAACTCAGGTTCACAGAGGCTGAGGGAGCTGCCTGGTGTTACCCAGCATGCAAGGAAGCCTCAACCAGGCAGACCCGAAACGAGAACCAACCAGCCCGTGAAGAAAGTTCAGCTTCAGTTAACACTTGCCTTCAACCCCACAGCGCTACACGATTTCAGCCCTCCCCAAAGCTTGTGCTTTACAGTTTTTCTCTTTTTTGAATTATTCAACTATTTTTTTAAACACCTGTTCTTTCAGGCCTGCCAAGAAGTATCATACCATCTCAGCCAAATTGAAAACATTTGTACTTGCTGATTCCAGTAGCTTAGAATGGGAACTGGCAGGAGAATGGAAAGTCATCACCATACGGGAATTTGAAGAAGTCACGACGAAACACACACTGGAGAGTACATACCCTCTCGAGAAAGCACCTTCCCACCAGCTCCGGGCAGTCTATGTAGCCTTCCAGCTCCCTCAGGAATATCCTGGTCAAAGAAGGTCCTCAAGTCACACGACAATCAGCCTGAACCGGACGGCACCAGTAACACGCGGAGGGATACTGCTTTCCAGAAGGCTCATCTGCTTCACGCTGGACCACTCAGGCCACTGTGCGGTGACCAGGCCCAGCCCGCCTTGGGGACCCTGAGCCCAGGCCTGTCCCTCCTGACCTGACCCGTGAGCTCTCAGTGTAAGTGGACACTGCCCTCGATGTTTCTGGTGCCGGCACAGAGGCTGGGGGGCGCGGCTTCTGCACCGAGGCCTGGGTGGGACGTGGCCACGGCCAAGACAAAGGGGGCACTTTGGGGCCCTGGAGGAGGCGCCGCCCACAGTGGCCGCAGTCTTGGTTCTCTTTGGACACAGCCCAGAGCCTCAGCCCTGCCCCATGCAGCCCTGTTCCCACACACCTGGGCGGATTTCTGTCCCTTTCTGATTGCGTTTGTTCCCCGGGGGGACCCCTGGCAGGAGGGTAAGCTGCCTGGGGGTCAGGTCGCCACGAGCACTACAGCTTCGGGCGGCAGGGCCCTGCCCGAGGATGGACCGTGAGGCCATGAGACTGGATGTGTGTCAAGTCCCAGGGGCCTGCCTGGCCTTGGTGAGGGGCGGCTCTTCTGGGCCCCTGCGGACCTGCTGCCTCCTGCCTAAACAGTGGGTAATATGTGCCATCCACGGGGCAGAATGGCAGTGGACAAAACCCCAAGTGTCCCTGATTTCCACAGACAGCTGGGTGTGCTGGCCCC
Source organism: Cephalopachus bancanus (assembly GCA_027257055.1). Classification (NCBI taxonomy): domain Eukaryota; kingdom Metazoa; phylum Chordata; class Mammalia; order Primates; family Tarsiidae; genus Cephalopachus; species Cephalopachus bancanus. Next base: position 16,413,162 of record JAPVLO010000001.1, on the reverse strand, counting down.
AGACACTCTGCGGAGCGGTGCCATGCACGGTCTCCTTCCAGGACACGCGGCCCTCCGTGGCCCTCTGTGGGGCTTGGCACGGCCCGCCCACCCTCGTCTTCCCATGGGCTCACCACAAATTGTGTTAACGCGGCAGAACAGTGGAGAGGGCAGTGGACGCGCAGCCAGTGACCATCCACGCTTTGCCAAAGCCATGGAGAAGCCACAAGTTGCTCGAGGGACTGCCCACATCAGAGCGTGACGAGGACCTGGCGCTCCGTCCTCCTGGAGGGCGGGCTTGGGAAAAGAACTGACCTCGCCAAGTGGTGTGGCCTTTGCTGACCCCCAAGGACCCAATGCACACATGGGGTGGCCTGGCTTCCGCCTGCCTGGCAGGACCGGAGGGCCCAAGGGGTCGGTGGCTCCTGTCCCCCTGCACCGCACGGGACACACTGGGGCCTCGGCGCACTCTCCTCACTGCAGGAGGCTCCTGTGTGGCTCACCACCGATCACAGGCTTGGGGCAGGGTGCCACGGGGCGCTCGGCGACAGCTGGGCACTGCATTTGCGCCCATGGCCCTCTGAGAGCTCGTGCCCTGGAGAGAGTCCTGCCCGCCCAGCTGGGCACGCCAGGGTCTCCCGGTTCCGGCTCCTGAAGCCGCTGGCTGGAAGCCGGTGAGCCACGGGGCCGTGCGTGCTGGGGGCCGCCCACCTGTTATGAAAGTGGTATATTTCCTCCATGTTTCCAAACAGCACGTCCTTCTTGCTGTGCAGGCCCGTGGAGACGAGATGCGCCATCAGCGGGTTATCCATCTCGGCGGCGTAGCCCTGTGGGGAGAGCGAGGGTCGGCCGGGTGGAGCAGCCCAAACCCGGCGCCTGGGCTCAGGCCGGCCCACGCTGCTGGCCCGCCATGGGGCTGCGGGCCTCGGGGACTGAGGCTGGGGTCCTCAGGGACTGGCGGGCGGGATGCCAGCTCAGCTGAGAGCCAGACCGTTGTGCACGTTCACAGAGGGTGTCCACGAGGTGACGTGGACAGGCGTCCACAGGTGCGAGGCGTCACGTGGACATGTGCTGGGATGCGGGCAGGTGACCCTCATGCCTACCTCTTCATGTCAGGTGCAGGACACACAGGAGGCACAACTCCACGCCCACACGCGTGTCCCCACCCCAGAGCACACCTCCGTGAACCAGACACCGTCTACATCCAGTCACCACCCCTTCCCCCCCGCGGACCCGCCGGGATGCCCTCCCCCACACGTTCGACGATCAGACCCCCCTATCCTGCAGTGGTCCTGAGAGGAAGCCGCCAGTGGGGGGGCATGGCCCTGCCAGCCTCACCTCCAGGACACACAGCAGCTCCTCCACGTAGGCCCGCTCTGTGTCCAGGAGCTCGTTCATCACGTGCCTGTAGGGTGAGCCAGGGCCGGTTACAGTGGGGACGGGCTTGCCGACTTCCCCCGGGGATGGAGGGCCCGCGGCACCGGGACACGGAGGACACGCCCTGCAGAGGGCATCCATCGGAAGGAGACCCGGTCGTGGCTGACGCCTTGTGGCTCTGCGCCCCACCCCCGATGGCTGTGGCCCGCCCCCCCACCGTGTCCCAGGCCAGTCAGGACGGTCTCGCTCCCCCAGGCCTGGCCCTGGAGGCCTGGCAGAGCGACCTCCTGTCCCTAGTCCCAGGTTGGGGGCCCGCCCGTGCAAGATGAGCTCAATTCCTCCCGCTCCCGGCCAGTCAGCCCTCGGGCCAGTCCAGCTTCCTTACAACCCTCCCTGCGCTTCCCTCTGCCAGGGAGGTCCCCGGGCCCATCCTGGTCTCCTCAGAGCCTTCCCCGCACTGGCCCGATGTGCGACCTCAATGCAACCTCGGGGCGCAGCTCTGGCCTCACGGCGGCTGCTCCCCGGCCCACACCCTCGTGCGCACAGCAGGTGGTCAGGGGCTCTGCGGGGACCCTGCCCTGGCCCGGAAGGGGAGGGCTCCCATCGCTGTTCAGATCTCAGTGCATGGGTGAGGCCCGCCTTCAAGGGCCCAGGCCCGCCTCCCGTTGAGCACGCAGACCCCGGGCCAGCAGGCGGTCCTGGGAGGTGCCCGGTGAGGTCGGTGCCAGACCACTGTGGGCACGCAGAGACTCGGCAGAGCGGGAACAGACCTCGCAGGCTCCCTCCCGTGCCAGGCATGGCCCTTGAAGGCAGGTCAGGGCCTCACGACTGCTCCTGCCGAGTTCATCCACGGCCGCTTCCTCCGGCTCCATCAGTGGCCGCAGCAGCGGGAAGCAGCCGGACTTGTCCCCATTCCTACGCTCAGTGATTCTAACCCCAATCGGATCCGTCTTCTGACACCCCGGAGACCCGCCCTGCTGTCCAGAGCACAGAGAGGAGCTCCCGTGTACACCCACTTTGGGGAGAAGCTGCCTGTGTACACTTGCTGGTCAAGGGCTGGGAGAGCTTCCTCTTTTCTGATCCTGGAGTTACGAGGCTCTTAGGGAACCAGTGCCCGCATCCACTGCAGGCGAGTTCGGTGCCAATGTGACCAACCGAGTCCCCAGGGTACGTGCCGGGCTGGCCAGGCCCTCCTCAGGGCAGTCTCCTCCCGCTCTGCCCCGGTGTCGATGCGTCCCCTCAGGCCGCGGTTTCTTGGCTTCTGCAGGGTGTCAACCTTTCACCTTCTCTGGCCGGACCCTCGAGTCCAGGGACAGGAAAGGGAACGCCTCTCCCTGCGCACAGGGGTCCCTGAATCCGGGGACCCAGGAATCCTGGGGAGCAGGTGGGCCCGTGATGACACAGCTCACCAGTCGCCACTGGCCACCTTCCTGGGCTCAGAGCCCACGTGGCAGTGGCTGCTGCCTGGCGGCACCTCCTTTCCTGACGGTGCTGGGGGAGGGTCTTTCTTCACAGCCATGTTCAGGCCTCGCCCTCACTTCATACCTAACTACAGCAGGAGTGCCATGGCGGTGCGTGGGCACTACCAGCTGCGGGACCGGGAGGAGGAACTGGACCATGCACGGGACGTCTCAAGTCCCTTGCAGTGGCTCAGGCGACAGTCCCAGGGGCACCACGCGGCTGCTCGTGGCAGTCCCACAGCCCTTCAGACCTTGCAAGGCAGGGACGCTGCCGCCTGGGAGCACCAAGTGTGAGGGCCACACTCAGGGGATGCTCCCGGGTGGACAGGCAGGGCTGCCGTGGACGTGTGCCTGAGTGCAGCCCTCAGGGTGAGTAAAAGCAGGCGTGCAGGACGGGGTGCGTATGTGAGGTGAGCGCTGGCTGAGCTGGGAGGGGTCCGGGGGTGACCAGCGGCCCTGGAAGAAGGGGGTCCTGGGAGAGACCAGCAGGCCCAGCATCCTGCAGGGCGGAGACACCCTCCCAACTGCTCCCAGGAAGGAGGGGCACGTTAGGGCGCCGCAGGGTGGTGGGGCCCGTGGGAGCAGTCCAGAGTGGGCGGAGATCCTCGCCGAGGGGGTGGCAGGGTCAGCACAAGAGGAGGCTGTAAGGGTCTGCTGGGACCCCGCCGGGAGACGGGAGGACTCACTCCAGGGGGACGCAGGTCTCTGGCCAGCTGGGGGTTCCGTGGCTGACTCAGTATGCCAGCCCCAGCAGGGGGCATGAGCCAGGGCCCCCAGCTTGTGGCTCCCAGGTCTCCTCGCCCCGGGGCTCCAGGAAAAAGGAACGGGGCCGTCAAGATGGCCGGTGTGTGCACCCAAGGGCCCAGGGCAGACGGGGTTTTCCGAGGAGGCCTGGGCTCCCCTTCCATCCACGTGGGGACGCCAAGCGGACGTGCGCGCCGCATGCTGAAGCACACGTGCACCTCCACGCCACCTCGCCGGCCACGCCCTGTCCCGCCCTCAGACGCTCGCAGCCACAGGCCGTGGCCTGAGGGTCCCGCCTGGCACCCACCTGCGCAGAATGGCCAGGCTCTCCTCTTCCTCGCCCGCCGAGCTGCCGCGGCCCTGCCGGGTCTCGCTCATCTCACTCTGGGGGCGGGAAGGAGGCCGGGGTTGGAAACCGGCACAGAGGAGCCTCAGGCACCCGCTCTCGGGGCCACGGCCCCGCCCGGGCCCGTCTGAGGACAGGCCTGGGTCCACAGGGGCAGTCAGGCAGCAGGAGGGCGGGGGACTCCGAGGCCCGCATGCCCCGGGTTGGGATAGGCCGCGCGTCTGGGGACAGCCCTGGGGTACCCAGAGGGAGTCAGGGCGGGGGGGGGGGTGACGCGGAGGCCCGAGTTAGGGGTAGCCACGCATCTAGGGAGAGGCCCAGGGTCCACAGAGGAGGGAGTCGGGGCGGAAGGTCAGGCGACTGGGGGCCCGCGTGCCCAGGGAGAGGGAGCTATGCGGAGCACAGGGCAAGCTGTGGCACGGGCACTGGGCCGTGGCGGCCCAGCCCTCACCTTGGCCCTCCTGTAGGGGCCTCTCCGGAGCCCACTGCCCTCGACGCTGGGGTTCTCGGAGCCACGTCGGATGCCTGTTGGGAAAGAGGCAAAGGGAGGCGTCCGAGCATTGGGCAGCCGGCGCAGGGTCACACAGGCACCCCTTCCATTTTCGCCTCCAGAGGGAAAACGCAGAAGGCCCCAGGAGGGGCCACAGAGGCCATGTGGGTGGGGCTGGGCCACGGGGAGCTTGCTGGCCCAGGGGCCCCTGGACAGGGACAGCCTGGCTGGCAGGAGGGGACCTGGTGACCGGGGAAGGAAACTCATGGCATCTGGGTGTGTCCTCAGACCCGGCAGGTGGACAGGAGCGCCTGGCTCTGAGGCTCGTGGGAGCTCATGCCGAGCCCGGAAGCTGAGGGCAGGTGTCCTGAGCCTGGGGTCTCTGGGTTCCAGGTGAGGAAGCCCAGAGAGGGCGGGAGGAGTTTTGAGACACGGAGGTGACAGGAAAGTCTCCAAGAAGTGGCTTTGGGCTCGCCACAGAGGATGGGTTTGGAGTGGGGCCAGGAAGCACCGCTGAGAGGCCACACGCCCCGGTGGGCTGGGCCAAGCACCAGGCCCGGCTCCTAGGGCACAGGGAGCCCAGAAGTGCTTGGACTGCGCTCGAGCTGGGCGTGAGGAACGCCATCTTGGCAACAGTGCTGAGACTGGATGGCTGCGGAGAGACTGAGTAGGGAAGGCTGGGGAGAGTCTCCAGCAGCCAGGCGCGTTCTCAGGCTGTGGCCACGCGGACTTGGCCGAAACCACTCAGCGCCGGCGGCCTAGCGCAAAGCAGCCGCAGATGGCACCCAGGTGACGAGCATGGACCTTTATTTGCAAGAACGAACGACAGGCCGGAATTGGCCGTCAGGCCCTGGACAGAGCCCAGCGGTGGGGCAGGGAGACACGTCTTTCCACATTGCCTGAGGCACAAGGTGGCCACACACACCTGGGGAGGGGCAGGGTGACTTGGTGAGTGCCTCAGGTCTGGGGGCCACGGGCTGCACGGGCCGCGTCTGCTTGGCCGCCAGCTTCTTCAGGCTGGCCTGCCTGCGATGGAACATGTCTTCCACACCCTCCTGCTTCTGGAAGACCTTCCGCACGTGCTCCTGCAACAACACGCCAGGTGAGCCCTTGCGGGGTGGCGCCCGTCGTTCCCAACGGACGGCGCACGGAGAATGCACCTGCACTGTGCTGTGTCTACTCAGGTCTCCTCAACAGCAAGGGACCTGTGGCCCAGGCACGGGTCAGGAAAGGCTTGGCAGGGCCCAGCAGCCTCCTCCAGATGGCTGGGGCCACTCACAGGGGTGTCTTCTGGTTGCCTCCCGGGTGGAACTGGGCAGCCAGTCGGGAGCCAGACGGAGCCAGCCAGGACCCCAGCGCAGGCGGCTTCCGGGCAGGTGGCCCAAGCCCTGAGCTCGTCCAGGGGAGGTGGACGACCACCTGTGCTGCTCGGCCTCCCCTCCTCGTAACTCCTGAGTGCCCGTCCCCCCACGCGGCTCCTGACTCCACACGATCAGACCCTGTGCGGGGTCGCCCAGCGCCCGGGCCGCGTTACCATCAGGTCCTGGCTGAGGATGGACTCGTACTCCTTGCAGAGCCTGCTGAGCTCCTGGATCTTGCTTTCGGCGCCCGTCTCCAGGAACTTCTCGATCTCCTGGAGGGCGGCCTCCGCGCCGTCCTGGGACTGGCACTTGTCCACTGGCTGCGAGGCCAGCAGGTAGATGCCCTCGTCACACCACCTCATGGACTGCGGACAGAGTGGGGCAGAGGCGAGGCGTGGTCAGGGACGGGCCCACCTGCCCGGCGGCCGCTGACCGACGTGCCGTGCTGAGGCCCGGTTCGGCACTCTTCTGCCGCTGCGTCCAGAGGGTCCCGCAGGAACACGGCCCGCGAGGCCAGGCCAGTTCCCGGGCCAACTCAGGGCTCCGGAGACGGGTGGGGTGCGGGAACCAACAAGGGTGGGCATTCGGGTCCCCTTAAGGACACAGTCATCAGGCTGGGAATTCCGGAAAGCAGGCAGCTCCAGCGGGGGGCGACCCCGGGGGCCAGCGAGGAAGAGGAGTGGCACAAGGAAGGGCGCAAGGCCTCTCCTGGCCAAGGAGTCCACCCCCAGGGATGTGGGCCGGCGCGGCTGGGGCGGAGAGGCTGGTCTCCACCGTGGCGGCGCCCGCGGGACCTACCGTCTCCAGGAGGCTGTGCAGCTCCAGGGACTTGCCCAGCAGCCCCCGCCGCCTCGCCACCTCGGCGCTGAAGTGGTCGCACAGATGCCGCAGCTCCTCGCACTTGGGGCGGATGGAGTCCACCGCGTAGTGCTTGTCCTCGATGAGCCGCTCGCCGTCCCCGCACAGGGCCTGTGCCCGCCCCACGGCCGCCTGGGGACAGCCCAGAACGCAGGCTCAGCCTCTCTCGGGGAGGCCGTGGGTGCCAGGGGGGCGGGACGCCTGCCCCCGATACGGACCAGCCGCTTTTCCTTCTCTGCTGCTTCGTGCACCTGAGATGCCGCCCAACCCCCAAACACTTCTCGGGGTTGCGGGGTCCCAGCCAGGCCCGTCAGCGGAGACCTGACCTAGGGACGGCGGCCAGGGCTGTGCTCCCGAGAGCAGGGTCGGCAGGTGGCGGGGGGCACAGGGGCGCTCCTGACCTCGCCCACACACATCCCAGGGGACTGCAGGGGCTTCTCCCAGAGGGCGGGAAGCCCAGTCCCCACCGCCCTGCACCCCGTCCTCACGCTGGACTTCTCCTCGAAGTTGGCAAGGTCCCGTAGCAGGTGTTCTACATGTGCCAGGCTGTTGCCCACATCCGTGAAGGCCGCCATTTTCTGGGACACCGTGTCCAGGGCGGCTTTGACCTGGAACAGAGGTGGGGCCCGCCTCAGAGGGAGGGGTCTCCCATGCTTGAAGGGAGAGCCGCACACCGGGAACAGGAAAGCGGTGGACACTGGCACCAAGCGGCAGAGCCAGGCTTGACGTGACCGCCAGGCAACCAGGGCCGGGCTTGGCGTGACCCGGGCACCTTGGAGGGACTGGCCCCGGCAGCCCACACGGCCGAGCACTGACGTCCCCGCATCTCAGCTCACCGACCACAACAGGGGAATGCCTGGAAATCCACGAGACAAGATGAGGCCACGGGAGGATAAGCACCTTGGGAGCTGGAAGGACAGTGGCAGTCCACACCTGGGGCTGCAGCCACTCCTGGGGGTCGGGCTGGCCAGGGAGCTCTGCCACTCGTCCCTCCCGCTCAGTGCCAACTGCTCACATCTACTATTTCTGGCGCTGGCAGGAAAACCAGGGGTTTCATATACGTGACTTTGGAAGCATATAAAAGCGTAACCCTTTAAAAATAGCTTTTACTTTTCGTTACTTGAAATCATCCTGAGAACAGGTGTGCACACGGATGTCCCGGCGTCAGGGTCACGGTTCAGACAGCCTGGGCTCAAAGGTCAGGAGCGCAGGACTCTACTCACCCTTGACCCGCTGAAAGTGGCACAGTCACTGTGTGAGACTGATCCCTCCGCATGCTAGCACGGCCACTCCAGTTACAGTCAACACAAACCACCTCCCAGAAAGGGTTCCCGGGAACCCACCCTGGGAACCAGCTCACCCCTGTATCCACCACTCTGCCTGATTTCATCCTGGCATGGATGCTCTGAAGTCTCCCATCTAACAAAGGTCACTTTGCTTCCTTGGGGTCCACCTCTCCCACCCCACTGCCACCATCACCCTAATGGAATAGGGCCTGGGATGTATCTTCCCCAGGGCCCAGACTAGACCTGACCTCAGCAGGCCTCAGGCTGTGTAAGGGACCATGCTGGCTTCTGTTTCTTTTGGCCTGAGGCCTGCTACCCACACGGCACAAAGGGAGCAGGATGTTGACAAGTCCCTTCTGGACAGGACACTCAAGCCCCTAGGGTTCCCCCAGCCCGGCCTCGCACCACGAGGAACAGAGCAAGAAATGTGTAGGGAGCACCTGGCAGTGCTCACTGGGTCACGGGGGCCAGAGGGAAGGCAAGTGGACCTTCTGGGCCCACCCTCCTGGAAGATTAGTTGGTTGGGGCGTTTTCAGTGGGTGCCCCCTGAGGCGAGGGGACAGCTGGCTTGGAGGGTTTCCAGCCACAGGCAGACCCCGAAGATGCGGCATTGCCCCCGCAAGCCTGAGGCTTTGCAACTCAAACTCCATGTCGCTGGGAGGGGCCACATTCAACTCTCGGAGCCGAGCTCCGGGTGCCAACCAGGCCTACCTGAAAGAGTGGCTAAAGGGAGTTCCCTCGACAGAAAGGATCGAAGAAGTAAACCCACAGAAGAAAGGCCACAGTGAGTACAGAAATGGCAGAAACAAGAGGCTCCCCTTGTCCGTTTGGGCTTTCCAAGTTGTGTCTGAAGGTCAAAGCTAAACTATATCACGGATGCGGTTTTCAATGTACGGAGAGGAAACATTTAAGACAGTTACAGGGGGGGGGGGTAAATGAGGCATGAAAAACTTACCTCCCACCATATCCCCCCACATATAACATATTATAGATTATATAACACTATATCGTCGCATCCAGAGCAACTAAAAGAACGTGCAGTGAGATATGAAAAAATTACTCTAGATAAATGAAAATGGAATTACTAAAACCGTTCAAGAAACCAGACAGGCAGGAAAAAGAAAACAGAGACAGGAAACAACAGAAGAGACAAACAGAAAACACCAAATAAAGTACCAGACTTAAGCCTTAAAATATCAATCATGACATTAAATGTCAATGGTCTAAACATACCAATTAAAAGACAGAGATTGGCTGAGTGGCCCACCTGTGACCCAGCCAGGTGCAGTGGTGGCTCAGCTGTAATCCCAGCACTTTGGGAGGTGGAGGTGAGAGGACTGCCTGAGCCCACAGGCTCGAGACCAGCCTGGGCAACTTGGCAAGCCCTCATCTCTACATTAAATCAAAAAAGTAGCCAGGCATGGTGGTGGTGCATGCCTGTAGTCCCAGCTACTTGGAAGGCTGAGGCAGAAGGATCGCCTGAGCCCAGCGGGTCGAGGCTGCGGTGGCCATGAGTATGCCACTGCACTCCAGTCAGGACAACAGAGTGAGACTCCAGCTGAAAAAAGAAAGGGACCCAGCTGTATGCGGGCTACAAGAAATTTACTTCAATGTAACAGTGCAGGAAAGACAAAGGTAAAATGATGAGCAAAATGTGTCACACTAGCATCCATCAGAGGAAAGCAGAAAGGCCTCTGTTGGTATCAAGTGAGGTGGACTGTGGAACAAAGAAAATTACCAGGGACAGAGGGGAACATGACATAATGATGAAAGAAGACACAGCAATCCTAAACATCTGTGTGCCAAACAACAGAGCTGCAAAACACGCAGCACAAACACTGGCAGACTGAAAAGAGAAACCGACAGTCCACGCCGATAACAGACGCTTTCAAAACCCTCTACGTCGTAGGCCAGCTTGACCGAAGATGAGCTGTAGCACCCATCTGTGGGATCCGTCTGACATCTGCAGAACCGCCCCCAGACACAGTTATTCCTTTCAAGGACCTGAGGAATGTGTATCAAGACAGGGCAGGCCACAAAACAGATCCCAACAAATTCATAAGAACTGAAATCATACGGAGTATGTTCTCTGGTCACAATGACTCAAATTAGAAATCAAGAGCAGAAGGACAACAGGAACATCTCTGAACACCGAACAGCCGAACAGCACAGTTTCAAAGGACTCGTGGGTCAAGGAGGAAGTTTCAAGGGAGAGTTAAAAAAACTGAACTAGATGAAAATATAGTATATCAAAATTTGTGGGACACAGATAAAGCAGTGGTGAGAGGTAAGCAGACGGCATTAGCCCTAAATAAGGACATTAGGAAAGAGCACCAGTCTCAAATAAACATCGTCTGCTCCCATCTTAGGAACCTAGAGAGACGCAAATAAACCCAAAGCAATCAGCAGAAGTAAATACTAAAGAGCAGAAATCAATTAAATTGAAAATAAAATAGAGAAAACCAACAAAACAACAAAGAGCTGACCTTTGAAAAGACGAAAAGCCATAACTCTCCAGAAGGCTGACAAAGAAATCAAGGAGAGAAGATTCAGATGACCAACACTGTATCAGGAATGAGACAGGGACGGGCACCACAGGCCCTGCAGGCAGAAGAAGATGAAACAGATGATGATAAACAACCGAACGCACACAAAGGGCACAACCTGGAGTGGACCGGTTCCTTGGAATACACCAACGCATCACACTCATTGTGGAACAGATAGTCTCAGCAGCGCCATAACTGCTAGGAACGCTGAATTCACGATTTTAAAAGTCCTCAGAGGAAATCTCCAGATCCAGATAGTTTTCCTGGAGTCTTCTACCAAAAATTTTTTTAAATTGCACTCATTTATACCATCTCTTCCAGAAAATAGAAGAGTAGGGGACACTTACAATTCATTTTATGAAACTAATATTACCCTGACACCAAAACCAGATGCAGCTTTTTAAAAAAGAGAATAAACAAAGGAAAAAGAAAACTACAGACTAATATTGGCCCATGATTATAAGTGCAGAAATTCTCAACAAAATATTATCAAATATAATTCAGCAATATATAAAAAGAAGTATACATCGTAACCAAGTGGGCTTTATTTCACGGATGAAAGCTTGATTCAGTATTTGGAAATCAATGAACATAAATGACCACATCAACAGTGCAAAATTTAAAAACCACATAATTATTTCAGCAATGCAGAAAAAGCATTTGATGAAATTAAACATCCATTTGTGAGTTTTAAAACGCTCAGAAAAACAGAACTAGAGGGAAACTTTCTCAACGTGATAAAGAGCATCTACAAAAATCATACAACCAGCATTGTACCTGACAGTGAAAGATTAAATGCTTCCTCCTAAGACTGAGCATGAAGAAGGGTGTTGATTCTTATTCAAATGGTGGAAGCTCCATCCAGTGCGATGGGGGGGGGGAAAGGCACACGGCTGAAAAGAAGCAGCCAAACTGTTATTATGTGCACACGACATGATTGTCTGTGCTGTAAATTCCAAGGACTCAACAACAACAGCGCCTAGAATGAGAGTGTGTTCAGCAAGGTTATAGAGACAAGATAAAAATACGAAAACAGCTGTCTGTACAAAGCAAGGATACACAGACACAAAAATTACAAATACAACTTATAATCTCTTTAAAAATGGAATACCTAAATATAAGCCAAACCATCCACGTACTAAACCTGTGTGCTGAATGCTGATGAGAGAAGTCTGGACAAATGCAGCGCATACCATGTTCAGTGATGGGAGGCTCTACATGGTGAAGATATTGTTTCTCCCCAAAACCAGGCCTAACACAATTTTTATCAAACCCTGGGAAGATTTCTTGTAGATTCAGACAAGGTTATTTTAAAATGCATACGGAAGGGCAAAATAAGTAGAACAGCTCAGGCAATTTCAAAAAAGAAGAAGAAAGGGGAAAGAATGCGTCCACCGGATTTCAAGATATCTTACACAGTTACAGCAATCACATTATAGTATTGACAGAGAAACAGATACACAGATCAATGGACCAGAATGAAGAACCTCCAAGACAGACCCACACAGATACACCCAAAGGAGCTTTGACAAAAGTGGAAGAAAAATCCAGGGCAAGAAAGAGCCTTTTCTAGTAACAGAGAATTGGCTACTCAGAAGCAAAGAGCAAAAACATGATCTAACTATGACACCTCTTACAAAGTTAACTTAAAACGGATCTTGGACTTAAATGGAAAACTATACAAACTTAGGAAAACAATCCTAGGAAACTATACTTGAGACAGGACTGACAGCATACTCCTTGAAAAGAGAAACGGTACACTGAACTTCATCAAAATTAAAAACTTTTGCTCTGTGACAATCCCTGTTAAGAGGATAAGAAGGCAAGCTGCAGGCTGGGAGAGAGTAGTTGCAGGCCACACTTCTGACAAAAGGCTTAGTGTCCATAGTGCACAAAGAACTCTCCGAACTTAACCGTAAAACAAAAACACAAACCCAACCATCCAGCTGGAAAACAGAAACCATGGCAGCAAAGAGACGTCTCACCAAGGGGGATCTACGGATGGCAGACCAGGAGAGATGCCCCATGTCACTGGCCATTAGGCAGACGCACTGCAGGACCACAACAAGATACCACCACACACCTGTTGGAAGGTGTGAACAACGGGGAAGATCATCGGAACGCCACATGCTGGCAAGATGTGGAGAAACTCAGGCCCTCACACATTGCTGGTGGGAATGTTAAACGTCCCAGCCATTCTGAAAAAAGTCAGGCACTCTCTTTAGAAATGAAACAGGCAACCACTGCAGAACCCAGCAACCGGACTATACTCCTCCACAAAAAGGAACGGACTATCGTTGCCTGCAGCACCGTGGGCGGATCCCCAGAGAATCACGCTGAGTGAAAGCCCAGTCCCAAAAGGTGCCTCACGGTGTGGTCCCGTGAGAGAACGGTCATAAATGGCAAAGGCTCAGCAGGGGAGAACAGGTGAGTGGCTGCCGGGGTGGAGGGGGGTGGGGGGAGCGTGGGTGTGTGCACGAGGGGCTGTGGGGGGCAGACATCTGGGCTTGACTGTCCTGGCCGTGTTGATGTCACAACACAGCTGGGACGCTGTCCTGCGGTCTGGCAAGTGGCCACCATTGGGGACCCTGCGTGAGGAGAACCCAGGACCTCTGCTATTTCTTACAGCTGCACGTGAATCTGCAATCAGCTCCAAATAAGAAGTTTAGGTTCAGAGTCACCTGCTCTGAAAAGCCGTCCTCAGTCCCCACAGAGATGAGTGACCCACGGTCATTTTCCCTGTGTTTCCACGGCACGCTGCTCCCAGCCTCTGCGGGGCCAGTCGCAGGGGCGAGTCAGTGTTTCTGGCCTGAGGCAGGAGAATTTCACCCAGTGTCCCACCCATCGGCGCTGGGCCTCCACCCTGCTGAACAGCACTCGGTACACATGCTGAACAGCACCCCACGAGTTCCCCACAGTGACCCATCCGTGCTCCCCAAGACGCACACCCACGGACGCTGCTGGAAGTCCCCAGGAGGCCCAAGCAGGGCCCTCGGTCCTGCCTCCCTGACCCCGACACGTCTGTTATCTTTGAACCTGCTGGCGTGACTGATTTGTCGAGTTTTATGATTTCTCCATCCTGACCGGAGGCCTTCTGAGGACGGGACAGAGTTCCCTAAGGGGTTCACAGGGCCCAGCGCCAGGGTCTGGCCACAGGAGGTCTTCACAGACTGTTCTGCGTGGACAGGTGAGGAGCGAGTTTCCAGAGGGCCGGCATCCCTACCGACGTCACAGCACGTCGCGCACAGCCTTGCCGCACAGAACCCAAGGCGGGATCGCGGAGTTTTTGCATACCCAGGGCCTCGTGCCAGGTACACAGTAGGCGCACGATAGACGTAGGCGGAACAGAAGCGCATGCACATGAATGTAAAGTGAGGCAAAGGCCCCCTGACTGACACATGACCCAGAGGGGAGCACACGCCCGCACACCGAGTCCCAACCGTCTTTTGTCAAAAGTACAGAGGCGTGTGCATCGTCTCGTGTCTTGGGGCTCAGGCCAGCAAGGCCACGTGGGCTCCACATGCCTGGAGATCTGTCTGCATGAAGGAGGAATCAGCTGCCCGCCTCAGCTCTCGGTGTGGGGCCAGGCGTGGACCCAGGAAGCACCCGAGTGCCATTTACCGGCTCCGGGCCACTTACCTCTCGGAAACCCTGCTCGAAATGCCGGAGCTGCAGGCACTGCTCGAGTTTCTGCTGATGCTTCGCCCAGAACTCATCAAAGGCAGCCTCGGTTTCGTTCAGCTGGGACAGGAGCCTGGGAACGAGAAGGGGATGGCGCTGTGGGGACAGACAGCCCCGGGGACAGACAGCCGCAGGGAGAGACAGCCCCAGGGAGAGACCAGACGTGGAGATACCAAGCGTGGAGAGACCGCCACACGGCCGTCACCACGTCACGCGTCCTCGAGGCCCTGTCTCCACTTGTCCCCCCACTCAGTCCCAGGCCCCAACGGAGTCGCCCTCAGGGCGTGAGGGGAGGTGGGTTGGGTGGCATCACGGCCCTGGGTCTCCCTTCCCACCAGCCACACCAACACGCGGAGCTGAGTGTGTCGAACTTCCCAGGGGCAAAGCCCGTGAGGGTCAATTACAGCTCTGCTTGGGGTGAGGGAGGCCGTGGCTGCCCGGTGTGGGGACGCCAGCGTCAGCCTCAGGCCAGGGTTCCCACTCACCGGGCCGCGTGCGTGCACCGCCGGCCTCGCCCATGTCCTCCCACGCCCACCCTGTCAGGCCTCTGCTCAGGCTCGCCACCGATGAGGACACGGAGTCTGGGAGGGAGTGACCGGGTGCTCGGCACGCAGCCAGGGCCCAGCCTCCCCCTCGCGGGCCACACAGCCCATCCACGGGGAGGCCCTCGACAGCGTGACCTGTGTGCCGGCACAGCGCGCTGCTGGGTGTGCGGCCGCGGCGGGGTGGGACGCACAGCCAGGGCAGGGGGCGCCTGGGCCAGACTCGCAGCCCGCCCGCCCACGGGCCTCTGTCCGGGAGCCTGGTCCTCACCGCAAGTCGGAGACACCGCCGCCCGCCTGTGAGGACGGGGTGGGGAGGCCCAGGGAGGCCCAAGGTGGCGGCGGCGAGCCTTGGTCACCGCACAACTTCCCTGCACTGCGCCAGGGAGAGACACACACTTCGCGCCTCTCACAACCCGAGTGAGAAAACACGGGGCGTCAGTGTCTCCCCACGCCGGGACAGGCACTGAAGTCTCCTCATGCCCGAGACAGAGCACTGACTACTGCCACACTGGGACAGAGCACTGACACCCCCTCACGCCCAGGACAGACGACTGCTGTCTCCCCACGTCCGGGACCGAGCACTGACGTCCCCCCACTCCTGGGACAGAGCACTGACGTCCCCTCATGCCCAAGACAGAGCGCCGAAGACTGCCATGCTTGGGACAGAGCACTGACATCCCCTCACGCCCAGGACAGACGACTGAGGTCTCCCCACGTCCGGGACAGAGCACTGATGTCCCTCCATTCCCAGGACAGAGCATTGATGTCCCCCCGCCTGGGACAGAGGACTGACATCCCCCTGAGCTCGGGACAGCACTGGCCCCAGTGCCTGGGGCATCGGCAGTCCCTCATGCCTGGGCAGGCATCGGCTCTGCCTTCTGTCCCAGCAGAGCCACGCCCTGGGGCTCAGGAGAAACGCGTCTTGCTAGAAGGATCCAAGTCCGCGCAGAGGCTCTGACGGCGCCAGGCCGGGTTGCCCGGGGAAGAGTGGGGTTGCTGGCTGGCTGTGGTCTCCGGGGCCCACAGGCGCCCACACCCGGAATAAGGGCCATGGCCTCACCTCTGCACGGTGGCCTGGTTGTCCAGCTGGTCCTGGTTCATGCCGTGCTCCGCGCCCTCGGCCGGCGGCGCCCCGATGCGCTCCAAGATGCTCTGGCCCTCCCTCAGCGCCAGCCTCATGTCCTCCTGCGGGGAGAGCGCAGCCTCGCACGCCCGCCGGCAGCCATGGGCCTCGGGCCTCCTGCCGGCGGGCACCAGGGGGCAGGGCACGCCCCCGCCTCTCCCTAGGCCTTTCCTGCGCACCCTGCTTTCCTGTCACTCCTGCTTTCCCTGGCAGAGCTAGGGTTTCAGGGAGCGGCGGAGGGAGGGAGAAACCGGAAACCTGGCCTCCTCCCGGCCCGGCTCCGCGGCCTCGCAGGGAGGGAAAGGCCGTTTCCAGGGCGGAGCGGCTGGCGGGGAGAGAGGGCACAGTCCTCCGGGCCACCACTGTCCACCAGGCCACCACTGCCCAAAGCCAGCAGCACGCAGGGTGGCCAGGGGCATGCGGACACAGGGACGGGCTCCTCGGAATGTATTCAACCCAGGACACGGTGGCATGGATGCGTGAGCACGGGGATCGTCTGTGCACGGGGAGGCGCCCATCGCCTGCTGGGTGGGACCCCAGTAGAACCCTGTCCATCACCCTCGCAGGCAGGACGCGTCCAGACGGGGACCTCGCGGTGCCGGACGGCTGAGAGTCTCACTTCTCTCAGACTCCGCACGTCCCTTGGGCCATGCTGGGCTGGTGACGGCTGACCCGAGGCCAGCGCACATGTGAGCCGCCGTCCGCGTTTTACGAAACGCACGGTTGCCGCTTTTAGAAAGGAACCCACGTGGCCGGGCGCTGTGGCTCGAGCCCGAAATCCCTGCACTTTGGGAGGCCAAGGCAGGAGGACCGCTTGTTGCTAGGAGTTTGAGGAGATGGGACAACATAGTGAGAACCTCGTTTCTACAAAAAGTAAAAAACGGAAAATGGCCAGGTGTGGTGGCCCCTGCCTGTAGTCCCAGCTACTTGGGAGGCTGAGGCAAGACGACTGCTTGAGCCGGGGGTTCGAGGCTGAAGTGAACTGTGGACTCTGTCTCTAAAAAAGCACAAAGGGCCAGGCTCGGTGGCTCAGCCTGTCATCCCGCGCCTTTGGGAGGCTGAGGTGAGTGGATGAGCCTGCGGGTTCGAGACCCGCCTGGGCAGCGAGACCTCATCTCTACAATAAATAAAAAAATTAGCTGGGCGTGGTAGCGCATGCCTGTAATTCCGGCTACTCGGAAGGCTGAGGCGGAAGGATCGCCGGAGCCCAGCAGGCGAGGCTGCAGTGGCCGGAAGCAGCCACTGCACTCCAGTCTGGCAATAGAGTGAGACTCCAACTCAAAACAATTAAAAATAAATAAATAGATAAAAACCACAAAGGATGAAAGAAAGGAAAACGTTCGGTCCTTGGCAGAAAGGCTCTGGGCAAACCCAGCAGAGGCCTCTTGGATGCCTCGCCTGCTGGAGTCACTGCCCGCGGCGCCCGAGCCCCGTGGCCCGTCTTACCTTGGCTCTGTCCTTCTTCTCCGTGTGCGCGCACAGCACCGAGCGCGTGGACGGCACGTCGTTGGGCAGCTCCGTCTCGGCCAGCTCGGTCCCGAAGGACTGCAGCATCTGGGCCGTCCGCTTTACCATGACGGCAAAGCTCTCGATCGCCTGGGGCGGGGGGCAGCCGTCACCACGCCGCACCCACCCGCGGCGCCTGAAAGCAGACACTGGGACGCTGGGAGTGGTCTCCGGAGAGAGGGCTGCGGGGCGTGAAGGAGACTCGCCTAGAGCGCCTCGCCGAGGGTTTTCAGGGCCAGGCCAGGCACACCCTCCAGCGCTCCCACCCAGCGTCATGCTGCGCTCGGGGGCATGTGCTCTCTGTCTCTGCCTGTCTCTCCCACCGTCTGTCTCTGTTCTCTGTGTCTTTGTCTCTGTCTCTTTTCTGACTCTGCCTCTATTTCTATCTCTCCCACTGTCTCTCTCTTTGTCTCTCTGTGTGTCTCTGTCTCTATCTCTGACTTTGTCTCTTTTCTCTTTCTGTCTATCTCTGTCTTCTGTCTCTCTCACTTTGTCTCTCTGTTTCTGTCTCTACTTGCTCTCTTTCTCTGTCTCTATTTGTCTCTGTCTCTCTATCTTCTGTCTCTCCCTGTATGTCTGTCTCTGTTTCTCTATGTGTCTCTGTCTCTATCTGTCTCTGCCTCTTTTCTGACTCTGTTTCTATCTCTGTTTGTCTCTCTTTGTCTGTCTCTCTGTCTCTCCCACTGTCTCTCTCACTTTGCCTCTGTCTCTTTTTTGACTCTGCCTCTATTTCTAGTTGTCTTTGTCTCTCTGTCTGTCTCTCCGTGTGTCTCTGTTGGTCTCTCTGTCTCTCTCCCCCTCGTCTGTCTCTCTCCGCTTGTTGAGAGGGGTGTGAGTTCACGAACCACAACAACACAGGGCGTTTCTCCTTTCTGTCTCCAGCCCAGATAAAGCCCGCCCACATGCATTACTCGTGCTACTCCGACACGGTGACGGAGGCCCGCAGAGACCGGCTCCTCATTCTGGGGGAGGGGGGCCTCTGAGAGCGTGGACGTGTTTGTGGAAGAGGCGGCATCGTGGCTCAAGAGCAGCCCTGCAGGTGGCCGCCAGCCGCCGAGCCCCGCCGCCCGCCGGGCACGGCCGACGCCGCTCACCGTGCGGTGGCACAGCCACCTGGAGTGGCAGTAGTCCAAGGTCCCGCCGAGGTCCTCGGTCAGCTGCGCCTTGTCGATGTAGCCATGCAGTTCTGGTACCGAGCTCAGCATTATGACCTGGAAGAGAGCGGCCCCCGGCGCTCAGGCTCATGTTTCGGGGTGAGGGTTGGCGCCCAAGGAGGATCCCCCTGGACGTGGGACACCCAGCTGCCAAGGGACGTTCCGCCTGGAGCTGAGTGCGGGTGGAGGCGCCTGGCGTTGGACCTGAGGGGACGGGTGTAAACCCCGCGGCCCACGCCCCGCCTGGCCGCCCTCGGGCAAGTTGCTGTCTGTGTCTCGGCTGCCACGTTTGTACACGGACACATTGTGACTGATCTCTTCCAGGCGTGGCGAGGCACAGGACCCTGACGGGAGGCCCAGCGCACGGCGGATTGGGACGGGCGAGACGTGCCGACACCCTCCCTGGGCAGGCTAATCGAACAGCGCTCCAGCTGGAATCTATTTAGAGACCCATCTAAGGATGTTTTTTGTCCCTGTCCCTGCTGAAAACGCCACGTGGCCTCACAGGTACTAGCTGGAATCCATCCAGCCAAGTCGGGCCAATGTGCAGGAAGCGGGTGGTGGCCCCCAGAGGGCTCTGAGTTCCGTGGGGAATCCATGGCCACCGTGCCCGCATGAGCTCTTCCACACGTCGCTGTCTGTCAGTTTCTGTGTTCCCTGGCCCTTCTGGTGGTCAGCTCACCCACCGGGCAGAGAAAACACGGTCTCTGCTCTGTTGGCGTCAGGTGGGTTCTCTAACAGGTCCCTAGAGGCTCAGTGCAGATGTCACTTGATGCCACTTCATGTATTATTGAACGCTGTATTAGTTCAAAGTCGGGCTTCTCAGCTGGGGTGACTCACCCCCTCGGCGGATGCCATGCAGGGTCTGGGGACATTCTGTGTTGCCGTCGGGGGAGACGCCTCTGGCGGACGGAGACCGGAGACGCAGCTAAAACCCCACGGCGCGTGTGGCCCTGCAGCACACACGTGCTTCCATGTGGTGGCAGCACCCAGCTGAGAACCACTGAAGTGTCGTGCTCACTCCAGGAACTTGTTGCGTGTTTGGTCGCAACTAGAAACTAGAAAGCAGAGTTCCGTGGAGACAGCTCCATTCTCCCTGTGTTTCTGAGAACACTGCTCACGTGCTGCCACGTAATTCCATTTGCTTGCTGAGCCATGCTCCCTCCCCTGTAGTTCCTGCCCCCCCGTTACGTCCTGCCTGAGCCCGCACGTGTTTAACGGGGGCAGAAAAGGTGCCAGGAGCTGCTGTTTCACTTAACATGTTTTCTAGTGCTGAGTTCAGCCTGAGGTACCCAGACGTGGACACGGATACATTTTTTTTTGAGCTGGCGTCTCACTCTTTCACCCAGACTGGAGTGCAATGGCTGTTCCCGGCCACCGCAGCCTTGACCTGCTGGGCTCTGGCGATCCTTCCGCCTCAGCCTTCCAAGTAGCTGGAACTACAGGTGCGCGCTACCATGCCCGGCTAATTTTTTGATTTATTGTAGGGATGAGGTCTTGCCAAGTTGCCCAGGAGGGTCTCGAACCTGCGGGCCCAGGCAGTCCACTCACCTCGGCCTCCCAATGCGCTGGGATTACAGGCTGAGCCACTGAGCCTGGCCCAGATACATTTGACAGCTGTGTTTCTTGAGGATCTTTTCTATAATTTCTAAGGATTATCTAAATGGGTGAGTCTGAAGATGCTGTGATTTCTGCAGGGCCGTGTCTGATGACTTGCTAATACAACACCGCAGAGCCCCTCTGCAGAGACCACGGCATGGACATCAGGTGGCCCTGCGTCCTGAGACAGCACGTGGCAGAGAAGTCTGTGGCTGATGCGCTAGGAGGGAGGACCGGGCACGCCACCGTCCCCTGCGCCTCAAGGACCGTGCCACCTGTGCCAACCACATGGAGTGCAGCCTCGCATGGCATCGAGCCTGTCACCGTGTCGGCACGAGTCCCGGCCGGGCGAGTCACTGCCGGTGTGGCTTCACTTTTGGTCACCTCCAGAACATTGACCGTGCAAGAACTAAGGCTTCTCTGATGCTATCAGAAATGCGGGTGCACAGAGTTTCCCAAAGGCCTGGAAGCCGGTGGTTCTCAGGGCCACCAAGGCACAACCTGCACACACAGATCCCGGAGGGCCCCACCCACGGCCGCAGCTGTGCAGAAGGCCTGCCTGACCCCATGGCGGCCCCACGCCAGCCATCAGGGCCGCGGGGCGATTCTGGACTTGGCTGTTGTCAGGGCGGACGGGCCTTGTGACCCCCCCGGGCCGTGGCCAGCAGGGCAGAGGGAGGAGGAACCCGGAGCAGCTTCTCTTCACCCCACTCGGGGCGGGGCCTGAGTGCCAGGGGAGGACAGGCAGGGGCGGGAGCCAGCTTCAGGGGCAGTGGGGGAGAGGGTGGTGCCACCTGCTACCCTACCTGAGTATCCCACGGGAGTGCTGCACCCGTGAGCTCCTAACTGGCGGACCCGATCTGTGTACCCACCCGCACGCTCCACCTGTGCACCCTGCCTCCTGCACACCCCACTGGCACGCCTTGCCTGTACAACCTGCCTTTGCACCTTGTCTGCACATCTCACTTGTGTCCACCCCACCTGTGTACTCTGCCTGTACACCCCCACCCCACTTGGGTGCTCTACCTGCACCCCCCTGCATGCTCCACCTGTGTACCCACCCGTATATCCCACCCACACACCCCACTTGCTGACTCCACCTGCATACCCCACCTGCATACCCCCTCTGCATGCCCTGCCCATGTGCCCCACCTACATATCCCACATGTACCGCCCCACGTACACCAAGGCACAGGTAACACCCTCCTGCAGAGCAACCCAGTCCTGGAGTCTTAGATTCCCAAGAGTCACTGGCTGGTAATGCCGAGGGCTCCAGGGTGCCCGGTGCTGGACCGCACGCTCCTGCTCTCTTTGTGACAGAGAAGAAGTGACCTCATGGAAGTCACTGCGGGCTCTTTTCAGGGCCTGACGTGGCTTGGGCTGATGACCAGCCTTCGTGGGTAGCACGGGCTTCCTGGACTCTGCAGGTCTCAGGGCCTTGAGGAAGTCTCTGCTCTTTAAAGGGCAACAGATGGGTGCTAGCCAGCGGCCTTACTCGATGGGCAGTTTTGGGGTGGCTGTCAGTGCTGGGCCAGTGTCGTGGAGAGAGATGGGGACCCTGCTGGTTGTTCCAGGCCCAGCCCACCCCCTGCTGGCAGCTGGGACTCCCTCGTGGGCCCCGGGGGAAACACACCCACCTCCCCGACCCCTCCTGTCCCCGGCTGCTGGCCGAGCCTGGGCTGCGTTCCTTGCTGGGGGCTGGTGGTGACCCTTTGGGCTCCGAGGGGTGACAGAACCTGCACAGTCTGGACTGTCAGCCCGGGGGCGGGGGCGGGGGTGGGGTGAGGGAAATACAGGGTCATGCTGTCCCTGCTGCATCAGGAGGAAACCTCTCGGCACGAGGCCGCCCGCTGCCCGAGGTCAGTCCCTTGAGCAGTTTGAAGATCCCAGGCAGGCTGAGAATCAGTTTGTGCAGCTCTGCTCACGCAGAGCAAAAGCGGGGACACTTACCGGCACCTTCATCTTAAAGTCATCTCTATTGAATTTGAAGGCGATGTCAGAGAGGGTCCTTTGGAAAAATCCCGTTGGGCGAAGGACCAGGACGAGCTGGAGGTTTGCTGGGAAAGACGCCTGCGGGCGGACAGAGAGAGGAGGGCCTCAGCGTCCTCGGCACAGCGGGCCGAGGCGCCCACGCCCGCTCATGCCCGGGCCACACAGGGAGACCCCGGGCCGGGCGTTCTCCGCACAGCACGTGCACACCGGGACAGGATCGGCACAGAGGCTGCTAGCGGCCCTGCCACATTCCCTGTGCAACTGAGACTGGGTGGCTAGAAACCTAAACGTAAAAAGCTCACAACAGCCGTTAGGGGTGGAATCATGGCTCCCAGGTCCTCACGCTGAAGCTCTGGGTCCCAGCACCTCAGCATGTGACCCCGTGCAGAGGCAAGGTCTTCACAGCGGTCGGGGGGCGGCCCTGATCCAGCATGGCTGGCGTCCCTACACACGGGCGCCTGGGACACAGACCGGGTGCCAGTGAGGACAGGGCAGAGGTCGGGCGATGCTGCCGCAGATAGGGCGCTAGGACTGCCGGTCACCACGGATGCGGGAAGAGGCTGGGATAGACTCCTCTCCCAGCCTCCCAAGGATTCAGCCCTTCTGACACCCTGATCCCGCTGTGCAAGAGTAAATCTCCGTGATTAAACCGCCTGTCTGTGTGTTTTGTGACAGCGGCCTCAGGAAACCAACACACTTGTCAAATTAAAGGGAAGAAAACAGCTGTAGGGACCTACATGTATTCTCTTAAAAATTGTAAAAGGTAGGCTCACATCCGGGTGTGCACACACGCCCTCGAATGCAGTTACAGGCGTGTGTTTGTCAACGGGCTCTGCCACTTGGGTGGTGTGACCTTGCGGAAGCCACTCCATTTCTCGTCCGCCAAACGGAGACGACGGCAGGGCCTGCTCGCCACACTCCTGCCCAGCTAGCCCCCAAGCAGAGCTGGGACAGGTGGTGAAGGCCCTTCTGGCGCCAAGCGACGTCCAGTGGCAGAAGCCCGGGAGACGCCCCCTCCAACTACAGGGGAAATCGGAGGCAATGGAGGGTGCCTTCTGGATAAGCAGGTTCCAGTCACCTCAAATAGGATAGGTAGAAAGACCTCATCTTTACCAAAAATTAAAATATCAGCCGGGCGTGGTGGCACACACATGTAGTCCCAGCTACCCGGAAGGCTGAGGCAGAATGATCGCCTGAGCCCAGGAGGTTGAGGCTGTGGTGAGTTGTAAAAGTGCCACTGCCCTCCAGCCTGGGTGAGGGAAGCAGACTCCCGACTCAAAATAAACAGACAAACACATAAACAAATGAAAAGCTAGAGGTAGAGATAAACAGAGGAAGGACCTGGGACAGAGGTGACAAAACAGTCCTTTGTAAGTGAATAACAAAGGAATCACCCAACTGTGCCTGGTTTCTTCTGTCTGCTACAAAACACCATTGCAAACTTCCAGGGCTGAACTCGATGGACTTGGGAGCTGATCTCTGTGACGACCCTAAAAATGTGGCTTGGAGACGGACAAAGAGGAGCCCACTCACGAAACAGAAAGCATCTCATGCCTCTACAAAGCACAGCTCCTGCCGATGGGGCCACGCCAGCCATGCCATGAGCCTGGTGCTTCGGGGAATCCTATTTGAAAAGGCCTCCCCATGTCCCTCCGGATCTGCTCAAAGCCACATTCATCCAGCCAGCGTCATGCGAGTAATTTTAAACAGTGCAGACAAAACAACCAACTATACCTGCCTGACAGTGGCGAGAAAAGGAACACAAGCTCACATAAAAATATACATTGAAGGTGTATTTGTGTCTCTCTGTTAACAGATGAGCCCATCCCAGAGTCTGAATCAGGAGTCGGTGGCTCACACCTGTCATCCCAGCACGGAGGCCACGGCAGGAGGACTGCTTGAGCCCAGCCTGAGCAACATAGTGAGACCCTGTCCAAAAAATAAAAAAATTAGCTGGGCGTGGTAGCACACACCCGTAGTCCCAGCTACTTGGGGGGTTGAAGCGGGGGCATCCCCTGACCCCAGGAGGTTGAGGCTACAGTGAGCTGTGATCACGCCACTGCCTTCCAGCCTGGGCAACAGACAGAGACCCCAACTCAAAATAAAAAACGAGAAACAGCACAGCTGGGTGCGGCTGAGCAGTAGGCCACGCCCAGCTAATTTTTTTATTTTTTTGGATGGGGTCTCACTATGTTGCTCAGACTGGGCTCAAGCAGTCCTCCTGCCTTGGCCTCTGTGCTGAGATGTATATTTTTATGGGATCGCTGTCCTGGGGGAGTTTGGACACGGGCACTAAGGACGGCCATTGACGTGCATGCAAGACCGTCTCCGGTAAAACCAGCTCCAACCACAACATGGCCTTTCGGGGACCCGCCCCCCAGCCACTGCTCCCCTGGGCAGCCTGGAGAAGACACAGGCGCTCTGCACACACCTTGCACACCTCCGATAGGTAGAGACACCGCGCAACACAGCCTGATGGCTCGACACTCGCCAGGCCAGGCAGGGCAGAAGTCAAGAGGGGTCCTGCGTGCCTAAACCTGACGGCATTTGGCTGCAGCGCTGTGCCGTGGGACCGTCGGCTGATTAAACACCAGAGGGGACACGCCATGGCTTCCGTGCTCACCCCACCACTCGAAGCCAACCCCCAGGACACCCTGCCTGCTGCTTGGCAGACTCTCGAAGGTTCTGCCAGCCTTCCGGTGCCTCTCTCTGCTTGAGCTGCACCAGGGCTGGATGGCGTGCTGGCACGTTTCTGGAAAGCAGTAAGCCAGCTCCCTGGACCAGGTCCCCACGCCGTCAGCAACGGGGCCGCCCCGGGGGGGGGGGGGGCACAGAGGGAAGAGGCTCGAGACTGGCCAGGCCCCGAGAATGCAGGACGTGGGATGTGGAAGCCGTGGACACAGGTTTGCAGGCAGGTGTAGATGCTAACCTCGGACCCCTGCAGGCTCACCTCGGAAATGCAGCCACGTGAGGCCACCGCAAACCCATGATTCAGGCAAGGGGGAACGGCGGACATGAAACACGCGGGCAGCCGACGGGCGCCGTGTCAGCGACCCCATCTGGTGGGGGACACAGGGTGGTCACTGTGCCCCTCGCCCACGTTTTCTGCAGGTTTGAGTTTTTCAAAGTGAGAAGTTGAGAGCAAAAGGGCACCGGGTGACCCAGCCCAAGCCCCAGCCCCCTGCACCCCCCGAGTGGCCAGGTCTCCCCCTGCCCCCCAGATCGCGCCTCGACTCAAATGCCTCCGAGGCGCCAGAAGGCAAGGCGTTTCCTCTCACGCGCAGTGAGCTCCAAGCTGCAAACAGCTGAACGAAGGACGGAACTGGGGAGGCCTCCCGGCCCCCACCCGCACGGTCCGCCTTGGAAATTGCCAGTCGAGCCGGCCACAGGCCCTCACGGCCGCCGGCCATCAGGGCCAGGACCCCAGGGAGCCCCCTTCTCGTGGCTGAGACGAAAAGCCCCTGTCACGTGTGGAGGACTCAGGGCTCTGCATTTTTTTTCTCTGCTCATGTTTTTAAAATATTTGTTCCTACACTTCATGGACAAATAATCATTATATTCTTAAGTATTTATATGAGTTTGCCAACTAATAATTGTGTTTATTAAGTACATTTATGTTTAATTGACACGTGTTATATTCATTAAGTATATTTATGTGTTTAATTGACACAATAATCGTGTTGTTTATTAAGTATATGTTTTTAATTGACACAATAACTGTGTTATATTTAAGTAAACTTATGTTTAAATGTTTAATTGACACATAATAAATGCGCTGTTTATTAAGTACATTTATGTTTTTGTTTAATTGACACATAATTGTGTTATATTTAAGTATACTTATGTTTTTCTGTCTAATTGACACATAATAATCATGCTATATTTATTAAGTATATTTGTATTTTTGTTTGACACAATAATTGTGTTATATTTAAGTATATTTATGTTATGTCTAATTGACACGTAATAATTGTGTTATGTTTATTAAGTATATTTATGTTTTTATGATGTTTAATTGACACATAATTGTGTTATGTTTATTAAGCATATTCATGTTTTTATGTCTAATTGACACATAATGATTGTGCTATATTTAAGTATGCTTATGTATTTATGTCTGATTGACACGTAATAGTTGTATACGTAGCCGGGCTCGGTGGCTCAGCTTGTAATCCGCGCCTTTGGGCGGCTGAGGTGAGTGGATTGACTGAGTCCGCGGGTTCGAGACCCGCCTGAGCAGCCAGACCTCATCTCTACAATAAATAAAAAAAATCAGCCGGGCACGGTAGCGCACGTCTGTAGTTCCGGCTCCTCGGAAGGCTGAGGCGGAAGGATCGCCGGAGCCCAGCAGGTCGAGGCTGCGGTGGCCGGGAGCGGCCACTGCGCTCCAGTCTGGGCGACCGAGTGAGACTCCAGCTCACAAAAAACAAAACAAAAAAAATAGTTGTGTACGTCTGCGGGCCACACAGCGGTGTTCTGACCCGGGAGTCTACACCAGAATGAGTGACTCAAGCTGGTTAAACAGCCGTTGCCTCGCCTGTCACTGGTTTGGTGGGGAGAACACTTCAAGTCGGCTCTTGTGGCGATCGTGAAAGACACACTGCTACGGTCTGGACATCTACCCCCTCGACACTCATGTGGAAACCAGCCCCCAACATGGCGGCATCAGAGGCGGGGCCTCGCGGAGGCGAGTGGGTCATGTCCGCCCTGCCTTCACAGATGGGTCTGTCCGTCCACGGGTTATCACGGGAAGAAGAGGGAGGGAGCCCCGTGCTGGCTGGCACACTCATGCCCTGTCACGCGATGACAGCACCGCCCACCTCCAGGGGCTTTCACTGCCCTCTGGGCCCCAGTAATGGCACAGGCAGGAAGTTAATCGCAGTGTTTCATACCACGTGTCTTGCCAGATGCAAAGTCCCCTGCATGACCTAAAGTCCCCAGGGTGAACTGAAGGCCCAGGGTCCCCCAGCTCGTCGTTTGTCCCTTCCCTGCACACAGGCTGCGATGGCTGACAGGCAGAGCCAGAGTCCTGGCCTCGGGCAGCCCAAGCATGGCTTGAAATCTGCCTTCCGAGCCACCGCCGTTAGGGTACAGACTGAGTCTGAACTAGGCGAGCCCTGAGCACCGTGTGCACACTCGCCTACGAGTCCAAAACACATTCCCACGCACGCACACACACCGCCGTGGAAGAGGGCCAGGTTCTGAAACTGAACCCCAGCAGACTAGGCTGGGTGTTTTACAAAAGGCACCTCCACCCAAGGACGCAAGGACAGCACAGTGGCCTGACACGGGGGAGAGGCGCCCGTCACCTCTGTCTCTGCTGCTGGCCCAGACCCTGAGCCTGGAGCAGGTGACCCACGCCCCTGCCCGCTGGGTCCTCTCGGGCTTGGCTCCTGCCGGAAGCACCGGAGGGGGACGGCAAGGGAAGGACCCTGGCTCTCCCATAGTTTGCTGTCCTGTTCCAAGCCAGGCTGAAGGCATCCAAGAAACAAGAAAGAACACCCCAAATCAGGGAGGCTCAGCTCAGGAGATGGCACATATGGTGGCTAAAAATAGCCACTCGCTGCAGCGCATTATGTAAGTGCTGAGCCCACTTGGGGTGTGTGGACACGGAGAGGGCCGTGCCACCGGCCTGCCCAGGACTCTGGCTGTGGCGTGACCAGGTGCACAGTACTGTCGGACATGCAGCTGGCCCATCTGGAAGCCGTCTCGAGGGTCCTGCTGGCCTCAGCTGACACTAACAGGTGGTTTCTCCAAGCCACTCGGAAGGAAGCAGGGCCCCATGAAGGCCGAGGCCAGCAGCCCCAGTGGCATCCAGGGCACCAGCTCGGCACCCGCGTCGAGTGGACCGCACCATCTCCGGAAAACTGAGCCAAGACCTGGTGGGGCTTTCGGTCCGCCCTCCTGGGGCATGTGCGGACAGTCTCCGGCCTCCACCACTGCCTCCCCGCCGCAGAGACCCTCACCCCCCCGGCTGGCCCGGCCCCTGGGTGCGACCGCGTCCCCGGCTGACGCTCGCCCTGGCCGGCCGACACCGACCGAGCACGAGGGCAGCCGTCCCTGGCTGCCTCCTGGCCTCTCGCTCTGCCTTTGGCCGTGGGTCTGACCCGCGGTCTTGGCCGAGGGAGGGCCCCTCCACCGTCGCCGGCCCTCTCCCCTTGGTGGGACACGTCCCTTCCACTCCAGTGGAACGGGGAGACACCCTCCCTGGGGCACAAGCTGTCTGGCAGCAGGCTGGCACGTGGGCCTCGTGTCTGTGACGGCTCTGTGGCCCAGCCCCACCCGGATGCTTCCCAGGGTCCTTGCTGGCCCCGCTGTGACGCTCGCTCAAAGGCCTGCACCCCTGGGCCGCGCACGTCTGCCTCCTCCCTTCCCCGCTCGTGCTGCACCCACACGTAGGGGTCTCAGGACACGCGTGAAGCGTGAAGCTTGCGTTCATGGGGTCAGCAGATCCTTATAGTGAGAAAGCTTTGGAGAGCAAAGAGAATCTGTGGCAGTGCTGCCGGGAAAATGCTGACTTCGACTGTTTCCAAACCAGTACCCAAGAACTCCGAGATTTACACAGAAAAGGACGGAAAAAAATCCTATTTGTGTAAGAATCAACGCAGAAACAGGAACTTCAGCAGGAGGCCGTCCGTCTGACGCTGACCCAGGTTTTGTGCTGAGCCGGCTGCTGCAGGCGCCCGCCTGACCACAGACGCCACGGCGAGCGGTGGACACTTGGCGCCCGAGGGTCAGCACCAGCAGGGTCCCGTGGACGGGGTCGCGTCCTATAGGCCCGTCTCCCAGGAGCCTCAGCTTTAGAGAGGTTTCTGGAGCTCTTGAAAAGAAGCCTTGCAGGTGGGAGCTTCTTGTCAACTGACCCAGGAGTGACCAACCGGCCCGAGGGACACGCGTTGTGACTGGTAGTAGAGGGACCTCGGCCACAGGGGATGGGCGCACAGAGGCAAGGTGGCACGTGTGGTGGCGCGTGGAGGGATCTGGCACATGTGGTGACGCGTGAGAGGAGGGATCACGGCACACGTGGCGATGTGTGTGCGAAGGTCTCTCGGCACACGTGGAGGGATCTCGGCACTCGTGGTGATGGGTGCACAGTATCACAGCACACATGGTGACACATGTATGAAGGTCTCCTGTCACGCGGTGATGTGGGCACAGCACTCCCTGGGCACGCGTGGGGATGCGTGTCCCGAGGTACTGCAGCCCCAGGCCCAGGCTGGGGGTGGCCTCAGGGGGGCGGATACGCCGGCCTCCGCAGACAAGGGAGAAGGCGGGAGCCTCAGGGATGGAGCCTGCCGGAGCCTGGGCTTCCCGGGGGTGCCGTGGGGACAGCGTGGGAGGGGCGGCGGGGCTGCTGCACGAAGCGTTCCAGGCGACCGCAGGAGTGGGAGGGGCAGAGACGCACTGTCAGCGAGGACAGGGGCCACAGGGTCACACCCCATGGCCACGGAGGGTGCCAGTGGGTCCTGGCACCGTGAGCACCGTGGCAGAGAGGCTGACTCATGCACCCAGAAACATGTCAACGGTGGATGCACATCAGAGGTGGATGGACGGGAAAGACACAGATGTTGCAACATGTCATCTGTTCCCTAAGCCATGCCACGCCTGCCGGAAGGTCCCGGCCTCCGTCCACCCCAGGATCAACGAATCCACTGACGAAGTATTTGCTGAAGGTCTACGCGTCCAACCCGGTGGGTCTTACCATTTAATTTTTAAAATAGCCTGCTGCTGGGCGTGGTGGCGCACACCTGTCATCCCAGCACTTTGGGAGGCAGAGGCAAGAGGACTGCCTGAGCCCAGGGGCTTGAGACCAGCTTCAGCAACTTGGCAACACTGCATCTCTACAATACACCAAAAAAACCAGCTGGGCGGGGTGGCACGTGCCTGTAGTTCCAGCTACTTGGAAGCCTGAGGCGGAAGGGTTGCCCAGGCCTGGAGGTCAAGGCTGTGGTGGCCGTGAGCTGGCCACTGCACTCCAGCCTAGGCAGCAGCGTGAGACCCCAACTCAAAAAGAAAGAACAAGAAAAGCCCACTATGACATCATACGCAAATTCACTTTAAAACGTAAAAGAAAAGTGGACACGCTGTCTCTTAACTGGCAAAGTCTCATCCAAGCACTTCCTGAATTTCCGGGGCTGCCAGAACTAGGGAGCTGGTTACACAGCTCGCCCACTTTTCTGGAACACCCTGCGTGCGTGGAATATTTCGGGCAAGGGAGCCGCAGGAGGCGTCAGGGCGGGAGCGGGAGGGGGATGAGTGAGGCAGGTGGGGCGGGCTGGGGTGGGGTGGGGGAGCTCACCCTCCCAGCAGGAAATGGGACTGTTTTCCCATGACACGTGGAACCCAGGCAGGGCAGCCGTGGCTCCAGAGACGGCTGAACGCACCCCCAGACGGGCCGGGAGACCCCGCAGTGCCGGGGCAGGCTGGCAGGCAGCACGTGGCACAGTCGCGCCCTGGAGCGGTGACCCCGTCCTGGGGCTGCCGGCCACTCTGTCCAGGCCTCTGGCTGCAGAGTGGCAGCTGGGACCGCAGGTGTGGGCGAGACACGGAGCCGCGCAGGGGTGGGAGCCGAAAATAAGACGCTGAAAACCAGCCCCACGACCGCCCTGCTGGGGGCAGCCCATGAACTCCCGGACTCCGACGGCCGAGGCAGGGGACACGTGCAGGGCTGGGGGCCGGGACCGGACAGCACGCGAGTCCTGGGGCTACAGAAGGAACAGCCCTGCTGGGGAGGAGAGGCCGCTCAGAGGGCCCTCGGTGTCCACGCAGACCTGCAGCCTGAGGACGCGGGCCTGTGGGCCGCGCACGGCGAGGCCACACCACGCGTGTCCCGCATGCTCCGCATCCACACACAGGCGGGCTGCTCGACCGGGAAGCCGCCCGAGTTGCAGCAGACGGCCGGAAGCTCGCCCATGGAGACATTCACGCCCCTCGGCTTGGGAGCCGGCGGGAAGGCTGGGCGCCTGGCCAGCCACCCGCTTGGCACCGTGAAGAGGAGAGGCGCACCGTCACCCGCTGGGGAGCCGGGCGCGGGTGGGGCCGGGGCACTCACCGCGATCCGCAGGATGGACGCCTTCACGGAGGTCCATCTGTCCCGCCGCCGGTCTATGACCAGGATGAATCCGATGCCCACGTCCTGTAAGCTGCAGGAGGACAGACGCGTGAGTGTGTGCGGGCGAGGCCGCCCCCACGCGCCGGAGGAGGCAAGACTGCCCCTGCCCCCCCACGTCGTCTGCTGAGCACCCCCAGGGGTCCCCGGGCTGCGCAGACCCGTCCCCGTGGTCCCAGGGCCCACCCTTAGCTGAGGAGGGGCAGATCTTTCCAGAGATTCTCACATCTCCGCCGGGTACCGACCCGTGGACTCACAGACCCGCCCGACCCCCCTTCTGCAGCCCAGGCCGCTCCCACGCCGCGGGGAGAGCGTGTCCCTGCCCGCCGGCGCCCACGAAGCTAAGCCCTCCAGAGCCGGCTTAGGAGGTCCGGCCAGTCCCGGCATCCTGGGTGCCCGGGTTCGCCCACGTTAAGGGCGCGCTCTGGCTGGCATGGCCACACGTGTGGGGGAGGAGCCCCTGCAGCAGCCACATCGGTGACAGGGATGGCACTCAGCTGTGTGTCATGGCGAGCCCCGACCGGAGCTGACAGCAGGAGCCTGAGTCAGGGCGGCGACAAGGCGGCCTCACGGGCGTCCCACCTCCGAGCCAACCACGGGGCGCCAGCAGCCGCCGCGCCAGCCAATCTGCGCAGAAGCCGCCCAGGCGGCCCGCCCGCAGGCGCCGACTTGAATCGCTGATTTCCCAGGCTCTGAGCACAGCCAGGCGAGCAGTGCCCATTCACACGAGAAGCGGGATTATGTGGCACGCATATTAAGTGTGCAGCTGGGAGCTGACGAACAGCCAGAGCCTGGCAGTGGTGTCGGGCCCTCTGGACCCGCAGACTGGAGGACAGCGACGGGCGGCACAACGCAGCCTGGGGTGTGGGCCCGGGCGGCAATCCATCCTCGTGGGACAGAGGGGGTCCCACACGCCTAGAGCCGCCTGCTTCAGTGACGGCTGCAGGATTCTGGGCAAATACCAGCCTGTGTGCAGAGGCTGGCAGAGCCCCTGTGTACACACGGGAGCCCTGCATTCCCCCCACCCGAGGGGGTAGAACCCCTGTGTACACACGGGAGCCCTGGGTCTGCCCCGCCTGAGGGGTCAGAGCACTTGTGTACACACAGGAGACCTCTGGTCCCCCTCCTGACTGTTGGGCGAGAGCCTTGTGTAGACCGGGGAGCCCTGGGGTCCCCCTCCCGTCTGAGGCGTCAGGGCCCCTGAGGACACCCGAGCCCCGGGTCCCCCTCCCGACTGCTGGGTGAGAACCCTCGCGTAGACACGGGGGCCCACAGGTCCAGGCAGGCCCTTCGGGGATGCTCCACTTCTAAGCAACCTGAGCTTCAACCTCCGTGACGTCAAAGTCAGTTCAGCTGTCGTCACCTGGTGATGCCTCGCACACCGGGGTCGCAGACTGTCAGCTACTTTCAGCGAGAAACCAGGCACCACAACTAGAACGTTTTTCTAAAACATCAACATTGCAGGTGAAACAGAAGGAATTATCAAAGTATTGGATTCACCAGACGCACGGGGGAAGCTTCCTTTTTCCACGAGAAGGCTGGGCTGTCCTCTCTCCGGGCACCGAAAGGTCAAGCCATGTGCCCAAAGTCACACAGCTGAGCACACGGACGGGGCCCTGGACGCCGTGCACTCTGCCTCCCAGGGTCACGTCCGGCGGGTTTTTCAGGAAACCGTGGGCTCAAGCAGCCCCTTCCTCACCTCCAATCCCTGGCAGCCTCTGAACGCCCGGGCCTGGTGGGGGCCTCCAGGCTTCAGGCACTGAGGGACGGCGCCGACTGGGGCAGACCCTGAGCCCACAGGCCAGGGTCCAGTCACACCCCTGCTCCTAGGGCCCAGGGATGCTCATCCCATCTGCCCATGTCCCCTTCCTGCCACACTACGGGACGCTGACTCGGATGGTACAAACACCAGACCAAAAGAGCGACTGACGTCAGATGTCAAGGTCCCCGAGCGTCCCCTCTCCGGTCGCCCACTCTGGTCCTGAGAGCAGGGCCCGGCGCCTCCCTGAGCTTCCGGGCCCAGGTCCAGTGGCACGTGTCATTCCCGTGGCTGCCCCCCAGTCCCCGTGAGGCAGGGCCTGATCAGCTCCCACAAGCAGAGGACCAGGGCTTGGGGGCCCCAACCTGCACCCACATCTGTGGCCACCCGGGCCCGAGTGAGGGGCAGGGTGGCTGCCACCCGGGTCCAGCAAAAAATAGTCCTCGGGGTCCCCAGAGGGACCAGCCTTGGACTGGCGTCTCAACATGGTGGTGCTGGGGAGTCGGGACGGGAATAGCTCAAGCCGGCAGCCACCCCCGAGTGTCCCCCACACCCTGGGCACAGACACGGCCCTTGGAGGCCCACACTGGCCTTCGGCTTTGCAGCAGTTGGTCAAGGAGGGCCACCTTGGCCTCCAGCCTGAGGTAGAGGCCGCTGATCACCTCTGGCCCAAACACGCAAAAAGGCACAGAGGCCTCGCCACACACGAGGCCACTCACAGAGGCCTGGCGCTGGAGCCCGGCAGTGCTCACTCCTGCCATTCCCTGCCCGTGGACGCCCAGCAGCATGTCAGGCCAGCACCTGGCCCAGTCGTCTCATGGTGGACTCGCGTTGTGCGGGACTCGGGGGAGTGACTTCCAGGGACAGCCGCTGGGCGGGGCCTCAGGACCCCGGGGCGTGGCCGGGAGGGTGGAGGGGCAGGGGGATGCCCAAGCCATCGGGGGCCGTGCTTCTCAAACGGCAGCGTCAGGACAGGGGCGAGGAGCCCGGAGAAAGGTGCGTCCTCCGGAAACACGAGCACACGGGCCCACCCTCCCTGCGGGGTCAGTCACCTGGCCCGTCGGAGGTCCTGCGGGCAGCACCACGTTCCCTGCGCGGAGGGCACCATTTGCAAAGTGGACGCATGTCCAGCCGGGACGCAGACGCGGCAGAGGCCTCGGCACGGAGAGGCGGCCGCTCGCTCCAGACCCCGGGGTCATCCAGCCGTCTAGGCGGCCCTGTCATGACTCCTGCACCTTGGAGGAGCGCTGCCTGCTTCTGAACTTTATCCAGACACGCAATTGTGCTTTTTCCTGTGTCTGGCTCCTTTCAAGGTTGTGAGATTCACCCGCACCGGTGTTCATTCTCGTGGCTGGCTTACTGTGGACGCGGGCCAGGAAGTACAGTGTTATTAATGAATTCTACTCTTAGGGGACATTTGGGTTGTTTCTAGTTCTGGGCTATATTTACTATCAAAAAGTGAACATCCTCACACAAGTCTCAGTGCATGTCACACACATTCCCGCTGGGCATTATCCGCAACTTCTGAGTCACATCGTATCCAATGTAGATGGCGACAAACGCTTTGTATACCACCAGAAATGTGACTTCCAGATGCACCACAGCTTTGTCAGCACTTGATCCTGTCTGCCAGTGGCATTTTGGCCATTTGTTGAGGTACACCCCCGTGTCTCGTTTTGGCTCTAATGTGCACTTGTCTGTGGCTGGGTACCCCACATTTCTGGTTTATTAGTTCCTTGGGTAACCTCTTTTATTTAATTATTTTATTTTTTTCTGGGGTCTCACTCTGCCACCCAGGCTGGGGTGCAGCGGCACGATTACGGCTCACCACAGCCTGGGCCTCCTGGGCCCAGGTGTTAGAGGTCTGTATTATAAACATCAGCTTCCGCCCTGGGGCCGTCCCGTCCGCTCTCTGCGTGGCGTGTATTTACGAGGCTTTGACCTATCCCAGCCCACGGTCTTCGCGATGGTGACTGCTTTTGGGTTTCGTGTAAGAAGTCTTTCCTTCTCCCAAGGTGGGTGCTCTCCTGTTAGTCTAGAAGCCGAACTCTGTACACCCATGGCTTCCCCCGGGGATGGCCAGTTACGCCCAGCCACGCCCAGCCTTGGCTGTGGCCACTCCTCCCCCTGGGCTGCGATATCGCCATTGACACGGGTCGAGTGCGGGCCGTTTCTGGATGCTCGACCTGTGTAGACCTCCGTCTTTTAACTGTAACTGTATCAGGAGTCCTGACACTTGGCAGTGACCGTGCTCCCACTTTGATCTTCCGGACGGGGCTGACTCTCCTTCGCCCTTGGCGTTTTCACAGCAAAGGTGAAGCCGGCCCGTCAATTTCCTCACCTAAACACGTAAAGAAAGCCTGCTGGGATTCTGACTGGGACTGCATTCGCTCTGTGTGTTATGTAGGGATAACGGACATCACTGGAATGCCGTCCTCCAAGCCTGGACTAAAATATTCCTCCATTCAGGTGGCTTTAACTTCTTGACAGTTTTCTGTTTGGAAGTCTCGTGTGCCTTTCCTTAGATGTGATTTTGTTCCTATGGACTCACTTTGGATCTGATTGTGATATTCCTTTATAAACTTCACTTTCCAAGTATCTAGTGCTGATATACACAAATACCAAACACGAATAACTTTTAGATATTGATCCAGGGCCGCTGATCTTGTTAGACTGCTTACTAAATCCAACAGTTTCTTACTTAACTTGGATTTTCTTCATATACAACCTCGTTCCCTCTCAATAACGATGCCTTCGCTTCTTACTGTTTCAGCCCTTACTATTTTTCTTTCTCTTGTCTGGTTGTCTGGCTGGTACCTCAAAGCGCAATACCGAATAGGAATGGGAATACCGTCCCTAACCTCAGGGCAGAGCCCTCGATATTTCACCCTTAAAAGCAGAAAGTTGGCCTCGCCTCACCGAAATTCTAGAACCCGGCCCCACGGGTCCTGGCTGCCTCTGCAGCCTCCCAGTCCTTCACACGGATTTTAAATAAATTCAAGTCCAGCTCTTGGTGGACGTGTCGGAGGGCTACAAGAGACTCTACCACAGCCGGGAGCAGACGGCAGACTGAGCCCCTTTCCGTTCAACAGGAACATCTGGATGGACAAGGACAAGCGCAGCTCAGGGCAGCCTCCGGCCCGGCGCCGCGCAGACGGCCCACGCGCTCCCCAAGCCTCCCACAAAGGCTGCGGCTGGAAAGACGGGGTTCCATCATCTCGGCCATTCCCCGTTCCCTGGAATCCCTGTTCTTCATGGTGTCTAGCCTGATCTCGCGCTGGCCTGCCCGCCACAGCCCACCCCAAGGGGCGGCAAGGTGCTTTCCACAGTGGGCCTGATTACATTCATCCCAGCTGCACCCGGAGCTCAGACGCAGGCCGAGGCTTGAGCCCAGTCTGCAGGGCGGCTCTGTGCACAGACACCGGGTCCCCAGGAAGCCACGACCCAGGGGAACTCTCCCAGAGGGCGGACACGTGCACCGCCCCCAGTCCTTCCTGCACAGAGGTGGGGAGTAGGGCTGTCCGGCACTAAGTCAAGCCTGACCCAGCGCTCAGACCCGGGCAAAGGATGCCAGAGAAACACCTGAGAGCCTGAGAAAAGGGCATCCCTGGGCCCGTCTGGCCGCTCGACATGGTGAGCTGAGAGGGGTCTAAGAATTCCTGGTCGTGTCAAGGCCCCCTCGGCTTGCACCCCGCAGGCTAGATGAGAAGGGGGTCCCCTGAGTCAGAGGCTTGGGGGAGGGAGCCGGGAGTCGGGTGGGGGAACCCGAGAATGTGCTCTCGGGGACGGCCCAGGACGAGGGTGGGCAGGTCCTGACAAGGTGCTGGGAGGCAGAGCCAGGTGGGGGTGAGCCTGTCCCGTGTGGGCCACTTGTGAGGAGCTGACTCGGGAGGTGGGTGAGGCCAAGGTGGGCAGAGTGGGGAGGACAGGCAGAGGCGAGCTCAGAGACGCGTGGGGGGGAGGGGGCTGTGGCAGCACGCCCTGCCGTGGACGTGGGCCGGGACAGCGTGTCCTCCTGTGGGTGGCCGCCGCCGCTGTCCACCAGCCCCACGCCGTGGCAGTCGGTGGCATCAGCCCCACCTGACCCCCGGCCTCTGTCCGAGCCTGCCTCCGACAGTCTCCGAAGGGGGCAGGGTCTTCAGAGGACAAACCCATGAAGGGTCTGCAGGGACGCCTCCTGGGCACGGAGGCCGGAAGGGGGAGGGCGGCCTTGGCCCCTGGCCCAGCTGTTGCTCCCGAAACCCAGCACGCTCACCAAGAAGCAGCCAGGAGAAGCCAGTGTGCTCCAGACTCTGGTCGTGACCAGCAACCGAGCACGTCAACGTGGCTCACGAGGAAAGGGAGAGGCCGCGGCGGCCTCAGCCTCCAGCCCGTCCTTGCGCCCCAGCCTCCTCGGGGTGCTTTGTGGACAGTGACCCTGTCCTGGCGGGGACGTGGACTGCAAACCCCGGGAACGAAGCCGGGCTTGGGGGCCCTGGGGACGTGAGCCCCTGCCGCTACAAACGCAAGGCCACACCCAGGGGCCCCCTGTAATAATAAGCCCATCAGTGTGACTCCAGAGTGCCGTCTGTGATGCCAAGCCCGACCGCAGGCCGCTGGCCACGCAGAGGTCGGATCTCGCAGACCCTGCTGACCCCACATGGAGGAAGGGTCCCGTCACCTCACGGGAGTTCGCACGCCACGTGCCTGTCCGTGTGACGCCCAGGCCACCGTGGCACAGAGGTGTGTGCGGCAGCTAATGGGGGGATGATGGGGGCGGAGCCCCGAGCCCAGCTCTCCACACGGGGGACCTCCTGAGTGCCGGCGCTGCCACGGGACAGGAACACTGCCCTCCTCCAGGGAGCTGAGGGTCGAGGCGCGGGTCCGCAGGGTCCCTCCTCTGCGGGAGCTGGGGGGCTCCACTCACGGCGTGGGGCAGGTCACGAAGGTCTCCCGGTGGGGCACACGCGGTGCCGTCACGGAAGAGAGGGGCCAGTCAGCGAGCCCAGAGGCTGGGAGGGGACGGGTCTGCGGGAGGAGGAGGGAAGGGGGCGGGGAAGGCCCGGCGGCAGACACACCCGGAGCTGTCACCACGCGGAGGCGAGTCTGGGGCCGGAAAGGGCCAGACAGGCTGGAGAGCGAGGGGCAGAGGACTTGGACGCTCGGAAAGCAGCATCCCTGGCCAGCGGGAAGCAGCGCGGATGGTCACCTGCGGCGACACCTGGAACGTCTCACGGACCGGGATGGCTCCCGCTGGCTTACATGACATCAGTCCACGGGAGGGCCAATTGGGGGAAAAAACGAACAACTTATAAATGTATGAGAGAGCTTTCCCACACACGGAATCCAACGTGAAGGACCCAGAGAGGCCATTTTTAGAGAAGAGCGGCATCTCGGTGAACAGCGCCCTCGTGTGGTGGAAAGAGGAACTGCATGCACCTGCAGGGCATGAGATTTGGTGTCTTCATGAACAGCAGGTGCTCGGGGGGCTTCCCTGGGCAGATCCTCTCGGGGGGCTTCTCTGGGTAGATCCTTCTGGGGGTTTCCCTGGGCAGACACTCTCGGAGGGGCCTCCCTTGGGAGATCCTCCCTGGGGCTGAACAATACTTCAAAAAAATCGGCCGGGCGTGGTGGCGCATGCCTGCGGCTCCAGCTCCTTGGAAGGCTGAGGCGGAAGCCTCGCCGGAGCCCAGCAGGC
This sequence comes from Cephalopachus bancanus, assembly GCA_027257055.1. Lineage (NCBI taxonomy): Eukaryota > Metazoa > Chordata > Mammalia > Primates > Tarsiidae > Cephalopachus > Cephalopachus bancanus. The sequence goes on along the minus strand of JAPVLO010000001.1, from coordinate 16,374,570 downwards.
AGAGGCTGTGGTGGCCGTGAGCGTGCCACTGTGCTCCAGCCTGGGTGATGGAGTGAGATTCTGACTCAAAAAAAAAGGAACTTTTGGCCGGGTGCTGCAGCTTGCATCTGCAATCCCAGCACCACGAGAGGTTATGGCAGGGGGATCACTGGAGCTCAGGGGTGTGAGACCAGCCTGGGCAACACAGTGAGCCTTCGTTCCTACAATAAGTGAAAAAATTCGCACGGTGTGGTGGTGTGTGCCTGTATTCCCAGCTACTCAAAAGGCTGAGGCGGGAGGCTCCCTGAGCCCAACTAGTCGAGGCTGTGGTGAGCCGTGATCGCGCCACAGCACTCCAGCCTGAGCAACAGAGCGAGACCACGACTCAAAAGTTTTTAAAAAGTAATTGTTCCTATCTCTGAAGGGATGTGTCCCTTGGCCCTCAGCTGACGTTTACGGGATCACAGCTGCCCTGGTCTCCCTCTTCCTGCCTAGATGCGCTAGCTGCCAGCTGTCTGAACGCTCCTCAGAGATAAGCTGCCTGCACAGGGTCTCTCCCTCCCTGGAGACCCCTCCATCTCCTGCGGACTCCTGGGCGGCGATCCAAGGACCAGAGCAATCTCCTCATCCCCGCCAGACAGCAGCGCCCTTTCCTGGTAGAGGCACCTTGAACCTTCCCCGGGGGCTAGGGCTGAGGACGTGCACATCCTGTGTGTCGCTGTCCTCACATGGCCGCCTTCTGGGGGACCCCTCTGGCACCTGAGAGGCCTGCAGGACCCCGTCTCCCTGGTCGCCACGTGGCTCCCGTTTTAACGCCCTCCGCCCCACCCGGGGAACCCGTGGGGAAGGTGGCCTCCCAACAGTGGCTCTTCTAGAAGGGTGCATGGCTGGAACCCTCATCTGCACAGCATGTCTGTGGCCCCTGCGTCCCAGAAACCCACGCGAGCTGACACCGCCAACCCTGCTAGTCCCGACAACCCCTTCCCCGAGAGACGGTGAGGCTGCAGGGTCTTCCAGCAGGAACTGGCGGGTGCTGCCAGCTCAGAAGGTTCCAGACAGGACGGGGGTCACGGGCCACACGCCAGAGGAAGGGGGACGCGGTAGACACACATGCCACACACATGCCTTGCAAATGACACGCACCACTCACCACACACACACGCAACATGCACCACTCAGCACATGCACCAACACTTCGCACCATACACACAACACACACTTCACAGCCCGCAGATTCACTCGTGCACACCCTCACACACCACCCCCACACACCACACTCCCCGCCCTCAAATGCCACACGCACCCCGACGCCCACACGGGCCCCCTCCCACACGAGCGCTGGACACGGAGCGGCTGTTCCCGGCTTCGCATGTCCCAGGCCTCACGGCTGACAGCGAGCACCCCGTCCCCAGCGAGTGGGTAGCCCTGCCTCGTGGGAACTTGCGTTGCCCGCCTCTGAGCCCGTGCGTGTGCGTGGGGGCTGAGCTTTCGGCAAGGGTCATGCTGCTGGGGAGAAGGACCCCTTAACATCGGAAGGCCAGGAAGGCAGAGGCCACCCGTCCCGACAAGCACAGGGGGCAGGGCGGGCTGGGCATGCGGGGCAGAGTGTGGGTGGGCTTCGCCCCAGGCCGGCCACCGTGCGACTCTGTCTGCAGATGGTGCTCATCTTCCGGCAAGTGCGGCCTGGGGAGGCACGAGCTTGCTACCCCAGGCCAAAACCAGGCGCGAGACAAGGGCGACCAGGCCACGGTCCCAGGAAGCCAGCAAGCCAGGGACGGGCGAGGGTGCCCGGGGTGTCGAGGCGGGTGGTGAGGGAGGGCTGCTCTGAGGAGGAGGCAGGAAGGGTGACCCCGGCAGAGGGACGGCGTGTGCAAAGGGCCCGAGGCAGGAAGGCAACAAGGGTGGAGGTGGGGGTGGAGGAGACACATCCGCAGGGCAGGCGCCTGGACGAGGCCCTGACGGTCGGAAGGCGCCGCACGTGGTCCGGGAGAAGGCCCACGGTGAGTGAGGCTCTGCGACCGGCGCTGGCATCCCAGTGTCTGACTTGGACTATTCCATGACATGAAAGGACCCTTTCCCTCTCTTATGTCTAAGAGCGCGGGAGAGCCTGCGTTTCCATCCCAGGTGGGCAAGGAACGCGCTTGGCCGAGTCCTTTGTGAGCGAACCTGGGGACTCACAGACCTGCCTCTGAAGACCCCAGGCCTGCCCGTGCCCACAGCAGAGTCCAGGCCTAAGCTGCTGGCTGCCTCCAGCCAGGCTGGGCTCTGCGTGGGGGAGTGTCCCCGGGCCTGGAGGCGTGACCCCCACGGAGGGGCCAGGGGTGAGTCCTGGCCTCAGGAAGTCTGAATCACAGCCTCCCGGATCTCAGGAAAGAAACGGACAGAGAAGCGAGGCTGGAGAAAGGAGGCCGCGGAAGGCCTGGAACAACCTGACGGACACAGTGGAGCTCACGGTGTACCATGTGGTTGGGGCGCTGACAGCCGCTGAGCTCTGTCGGGTCCAGCCCGTGACATCTCGAGACACGAGGTGTGGATAACAAGGGACTCCTCGAGGTCCGGCAGACAGGAAGGGGCCCAGCTAAGCTCAAAGGCACGCACACCGGGGAGTGCTAGGTCCCTCAGCTGTCGGCCCAGCTCCCTCGCCGGCGGTGCAGCCTCTTCCTCTCGGGCCAGGCCTCAGACAAAGGCCCAGAGCCCTGGGGGTCCCTGCCCTCCCCAGAAGCTCCCTGTCCAGAAACGCCACAGCCTATGTCCCTGGGACACAGCTGAGTGGTCTGAGCCTTTGACCATGCCCACACCCCAGCCGGACGCTTTCTGGAAGCGAGACGCCACCCTGGGATTCAGCGGCCTCATCTGTGTCATGGGCTCAATCCTCGCCCTCCCGCAGAGCAGGACGCTGAGGACGGAGGGAGGAAATAGCCAGAAGCATTCGGTAGCGCTGCAGTCCCCGCCTCCTGAAGCCCGTCACATCAGGCCCTCGGGGCCCCGGGGGCTCCGCCGTTTGTCCCTCAGACCCAGCCCTCCCTTTTGCACGGAGCTCAGCCAGCAGAGGCTGGGCCGGGGGGCACGAGTTTCTCACGGAAGGAAAGAGGCTGGGGTCAAACCACACACCCAACACAGGAGAGCCGTGGCCGCCAGGACGGTGCCAGCCCCCGGCATGTGCCCCCTGCCGGCCCAGCCACACTCTCTGCCCCAAAGGCCCTCACTGCTCCACACCCCCAGGGGGCTCCCCCAGCTCAGGGGCTCCCTTCTCACCCGCGAGGTTGCCAGAGGAACCGACCACTCACCCCGCTCCTCCCTCACTCTCTAGAGAGACCTGACTGCTGCTAACTGATGGCCACGCGACATGGAGCAGGTGACACATTTGCTGCTGCCATGTCTTCCAGGCCAGGCTCAACCCAGAGCTCCAAGTTACCCAAATCCTATAACTCACCATTCTTAAAGACTGGGGAACAAAGGAGAAGTTTAATGAATAACTGCCCCCTTCCTCAGTCGCTGGGGACCTCAGCAATGGCGGGCCTCTCACAGACTTTCACCCCTCCCACCGTCGAGGGGGAACTCAATGATGATGTGAACCTCACAATGACTCGCACCCCTTCCACCGTCACGGGGGCTCTCGATGATGGCGTGGGCCTCACAAAGACTCTCGCCCCCTCCACAGTCACTGGGGACCTCAAAGATGGTGTGACGCTCACCAAGACGCTCACTCCTTCCACAGTCATTGGGAGAACTCAACGATGGTGTGGACCTCACGAAGACTTCTTTCACCCCTTCCCTAGTCACGGGGGAACTCAGCGATGCTGTGAACCTTATACAGACTCTCACCCCTTCCACGGTCACTGGAGAAACTCAACGATGGCGTGAACCTCACAAAGCCATTGGGGAACGAATGATGCTGTGTCCTTACATAGACTCTCAACCCTTCCACAGTCATTAGGAACTCAACAATGGTGTGAACCCCACAAACACTCTCACTTACTTCCGTAGTCACAATGTAGTCATCTCAACAATGACGTGAACCTCACAAAGACTCCCACCACTTCCAGTAACGGGGGGAGACTCAACAACGATGTGAACCTTTCATACGCTCTCACACCTTCCACAGTCACTGGGGAAGTCAACGATGGTGTGACCCTCACAGTTTCTCACCCCTTCGATAGTCATGGGGAACTCAACCATGGTGTAACATCACAGACTCTTACCCCTTCCACACGTGTTGGGAAACTCCATGATGGTGTCAACCTCACAAAGGCTCTCACCCCTTCCACAGTCACTGGGGGAACTCAATGATGCTGTGAACCTCACCGAAGTTCTTCCCCCTTCCACAGTCACTGGGGGAACTCAATGTCGTTGTGACCCTCATCAGGACCCTCACCCCTTCCACGGTAAGTGGAGAACTGAATGGTGGTGTGACCCTCACAAAGACTCTCATCCTTCCAGAGTCATTAGGGGAACTCAACGATGACGTCCAACTTACATAGACTTTCATCCCTTCCACAGTCATTGGGGAATTCAGCAATGGTGTGAACCTCACAAAGACTCTCACCCCTTCCACAGTCATGGGGGGAACTCAGTGATGGTGCGAATCTCACAAAGACTCTCACACCGTCAGGGGAGAACTCAAGGATGGTGTGAACCTCAAAAATACCCTCACCCCTTCCACACTTGTTGGGGAACTCAATGATGCTGTGAATCTCACCAAGGCTCTCACCCCTTCCATAGTAACTGGGGGCACTCAACGACGGTGTGAACCTCACGAAGACACTTTTCATCCCTTTCATAGTCATTAGGTGAACTCAACAATGGAGTCAGCCTCACAAAGACTCTCACCCCTTCCACACTCGTTGGGGAACTCAGTGATGGGATAAACCTCACCGACAATCTCATCTCTCCCATAGTAACTGGGGGAACTCAATGATGGTGTGAACATGCCAAAGCCTCACCCCTTCACAGTCACTGGGGTTACTCAATGATGGTGTGAGCCTCACGAAGACTCTCACTCCTTCCACAGTCACCGGGGGACTTGACGACGGTGTGAACCTTACCAAGGCTCACACTTTCCACAGTCATCGGGGGACCTCAATGCTGATTACCCCTCTCTAAGGAAACAAGAGTGCTGGGCAGCAGGGCTGCTCGGCGTCTGCACACACGCACCTGGGGATGCTGGTGAGGTAGGTCATGACATTCTGGAACTCCTTGTCCGGGATCTCGCTGAAGGCTGGGTAGTCGGGGAAGGTGATGACTGGGCTTCCGTCCTGCCCTCGCCCACCTGAGGAGAGACCACACACAGGCTCTGAACACAAGGGCTTCTGGAGCGCCCCACGAGTCCCTCAACGGGACATCAGTCATTCCTCACAAGTACCAAGGATTCCAGCTGAGAAGTATTCTTCATTGCTACATAATTTTTTTTTTTTTGAGTCAGAGTCTCACTTGGTCGCCCAGACTGGAGTGCAGTGGCTGCTCCCGGCCACCGCAGCCTCGAACTGCTGGGCTCCGGCCATCCTTTCGCCTCAGCCTTCCAAGTAGCCGGAATTACAGGCGCGCGCTACCACGCCCGGGTGATTTTTTGATTTATTGTAGAGATGAGGTCTCGCTGCCCAGGCGGGTCTCGAACCTGCGGGCTCAGGCAATCCACTCACCTCAGCCTCCCAAAGGGGTGGGATTACAGGCTGAGCCACCGAGCCCGGCTGCTACATAATTTTATTATAAAAATGCATGCTTATTGAAGAAAACATTTGAACTGTACAAAAAAGTGAGACAAATTGAAACAATCACTCAGTATTTGTTACCATGTGCAGCCACAGGAACACTTGGGTCATATTTCCTTCAAACCTGGCATTATGCATTTTTAATCTAATTGAGATGACACTACATACACAAGCTTGCACCCGGCTTCCTTCTAAACACTGGGAAAGCCCTCTTCCATGCTTTATAAAAGACATATGGCCGGGCACGGTGGCTCAAGTCTGTCATCCCAACACTTTGGGAGGCGGAGGTGAGAGGATTGCTGAGCCCAGGGGTTCAAGACCAGCCTGGGCAACTTGGTGAGACCTGGTCTCTACAGTAAATTTTTAAAAATGAGCTGGGCATGGTAGCACGTGCCTGTAGTTCCTGCTACTTGGAAGGCTGAGGCAGAAGGATCACTTGAGCATGCCTCTGATTCAAAAAACAATCAAACAAACAAACAAATAAATAAATGGCATATGGAACACATAAACAATGGAATAGTACCTTAAAGAAGGAAAACATTATGAACTTTGCAGCAACTTGGATGGACTGAGAGCCTACAACACTGAGGGATCGATCCCAGGAACAAGAAATTGAGCGCCACATGCACCCACTCATAAGCGGACCCTGAACAACGATGATACTGTAAGAAAGGGGCTGATGTGGAGACCGAAGTGTGGCCCAAACTTTACCTGCACAGTGACCATTTGTATCCCTAGCCCTGAATTGTACCCCATGTCTTTGAAATAAATTTTTTTAAAATGACGTAGACATTACTATAAATACTGCAAAACAGTCCATGCAGGGTTGTGCCCGGATGACGTGTCCAACCGTTCTGTTTGTGGGCATTCTGCAGCTTCTCCAACATTCCAGTTTTTAAGCAATTCCCTTCTGAAGGGCCCCATAGGAACCCGGACCTCAGCCTGGCCTCCAGGTCATCCCCTGGACTGGACACTCCCCTTGGTGAGACGGAGTCCACCTCCCTCCCCTCGATGGCGAGTCTGGCCTTGAGACCAATTTTGGTTTAAGGCCTTGTGACTCCTCCCGACGCTCAGGCACCCCTCCTAGCCCAGGAGTCATGGTGGAGGCAGTCCCACGGTCTTGCGCCCACCTTGCGGTGAGGAGGCCCAAGTGTCATGGCCCGGGTGGGGGGGCAGGCTGCCTGAAAGGGTGGGGAGGGTGTGACGGCCCCAGGCCCTTCCGCTCAGCTCCCCACCCAGGTGCAGCTGAGCAGACGGCCCAGCCAGTACCTTGTGGAGGGAAGAACCACACCGCTGAGCCCTGTCCTATTTCCTGGCCCACCAAAGAGAGAAGAAATCGGTAGCATGGGGGGTCGCTCCCAGCTAGCTGAGTTCCGGGCAGCTTGCTACACAGAACAGATAGCGGGTCGGCCGTCTGTCCTCCGTGTCCTCACCGCAAAGGCCCAGGTACCCATGGCAGGCCACGCACAGCAGTGGCTTTGTGTACCATCATGGTCGGTCCCCCCACGTCCCGCTGTCTCCAGCTCCCGGAGTTCCTGCTTCGGGCTTGGCCACGCCCTCGGACGTGCTCCTGCCCCTGGACAGCACTCAGGGCCGCCGTCCGGCCGTTCGGGGCCCAGGGCCACTCCGCCAGCCCAGGCTGGCCCTATGGGCCTGTCCTCAGCACGGGGCTCCCTGACCTCCTCCCAAGTCCCTCCACGGAGCCAGTCTGGTCCCCGCCAGTCTTGCTTCCCTCCACGGGACCTGGTCCGTCACCTGCCGAAACCGCTCCCCATTCTCGGTCACCAGTTCCCCAGAGAGCACTTTTTCTCCCCGGCGAGACCCTCGTTCCCCGGGCGGAGGCGTGTGCCGCCCGCCCCCTCCGGCTGCCAAGGCCCGCGGATGCTGAGCCAGGCCGTGTCCACAATCCACGACCAGCCTTCCTTCCCACCACCCCCATCCCTTCCGACAGCTCAATCTCTGCGACTCTCAACTCTAACCAAGTCCGCCATGGGGGAATCCTTCCTGTGTTGGCGCTCTCAGTCCTGGCATCTTCTGCCCTTCGACCCTCCCGGCTCTCAAGGCCTCGACCTCCTGCCCCACCCCGGATGGCACACAGGGCCCCTGCAATCCCGAACAGCCACGGCCTTTCACTTACTCACAAGCCTTTCATCGTTTTTAACTCTTCCTTCCTCTTAGAAAATTCCTCAGACCCCCTAATGACAAGAGGCCACGGAGCGAACACTGGGGCCATTGTTTGGGTGTCCCGTGCGAAAGGACAAACCTTCCTCAGACGCTACGGAGGTGGGGGCTTCAAGCCCCCTGGGCTCTCCCAGGCCTCAGCTTCCTGGAGAACCATGACACTCCAACTCTCTCACGTTTCTGCTGGTGAGAGGATCCTGCCGAGACAGGCCGCGGTGAGCCTGGAACCCTGGTGCAAGGTGCGTCGCGAAGACAGTCGGAGCCACACCCGCCCGCTGTCTTCCTGAAACCCAGACTTGTTGGGAACGTTCGGGCATTGACCGGAAGCCTCTGCATATTGAGCAAAGCCAACAACAGCTGAAGGACGGATGCTCTGAGCTCGGTTTCCCCAGGAATTCCAGAGGGCGTGTGAGACCCCTCTCCCCCACGCAGACGGTCACAGGCCACGCATGAGGGCCCCTGCCCGGGCCCAGTCGAGGGGAAAGGGAGAAGCTGCCCCTCTCGGGAGGAAGCTGGCTGCCGAGGGGCCGGGTCGGGAGCCTGGGGATCCAGTCCCAGGGAGGGGCAGGAGCGGCTACACAGAGCTGGTGAGAAGGCGGGGGTCTCGGAGCAGACGTGGACACACAGGGTGGACGGCGGCCATCCTCCTCAGCATGGAGGTGGCGTCTGGGTGCTGCTGCCATGCAGGAGCCAGGGACACTGGAGACCACAGAGCCAAGCCGTGAGCCATGGGGCCAGGGGTCTGGTCGGCAGGGCGGCCCAGGGCCAGGAGGCCTCCTAGGAAGGTCTGGGGAGCCGCAGGTGCCTGGCCATGAAGGCCAGGTGTCCCGAGGCCAAAGCCTACCCAGGGCTGCAGGCCTGGCCATGGGTCCACAGCGCTGGTCTTGAGGGCTGCTGTCCCCTGCGACCCTCGTCCTCTGTGCTTCGCTGCAGCCTTCGTGGGAAGCAAAGACTGTTCTTCCCGGAGGCGAGAGAGGAAATCTCCGTCTTTTCACTGCGACTCCAAAAGCAAGCCCCCAGTTCCCAGCCCCTCTAGGCGATGTGGCAGCTAAACCAGCCGCTGCCACAGGGGTCGAGGCACATTCTTCCCACCCACTCCCCGAGAAATCTCCACACCAGGCAGGCGGCCCCAGGATTCCGTGGGGCCACAGCACCGAGAACAGGTGTCATTCTCTGGGCTACACCTGGCCAGTCACTGGAGTGTCCTACACTGCCTCAGAGGACAAAGGGCTCTGGAGTTCCTTCCGTGTGGGTCGAAACAGGACCCTGCTCACACGGTGCCAGAAACAGCCCCAGCCACCGCCTACACCCAAAATCGCCATCCTGGCTGGGACTTGCTACATCTGCGTGTCAACTCTCGCGCCCGCCGACGCTCAGGGCGGTGGAAGGGCTGCAGCCCTGCCTCTTATCTCTGCCACCCGTGAGAGGTGTGGCTCTCGCGCCGTCTCGTGCTAACGTTGTTCACGCAGACGTCGTTTGAGTCTGGACGACTTCCCGTTGGTAGCCAACTCTTCCAATCGGGACCCGCAGGCTAGCTTCCCGAAGGCTTTCAGGCAATTACGCACCAACTGTGTTGAATAGAACCACACCGCCAAGCTGGATCAAATACAATGCAAGAAATAGCCTACGATGGACAACTCGGTCTTGGAAAGAACGTCTGTTGTTCTCACAAAACACGGCCTCGAACACGAAGTCAGGTTAGGAGAGACACACCGGGCTGCCTGGGTGCCCACAGGCTCTGCCCTTGTGAGCCGGGACACCACCAGCAGGGACACGCCTCTCATTCCTACATACAGAGGGAGTGGGGCACACACACACACGCATGCACATACCTGCCTAAACACACACACACACCTATAAGCCTGTACACACATATGCACACAAATATACACACAGACAAACGTGCACACATGCTGTTATGGACGGAATGTCTGTGTTCTCCCCAGATATCCTCTGCTACAGCCCTCCCCTCAAGGGGATGCTACCTGGAAGTCTGCCTCTGGGAGGAGAGTTGGCCGCACAAGGGAGCTCTGGTGAGCCAGAGTCCGTGTCCCTTCTCTCATAGGAAGAGACCTGTGAGCTTGTGTTCCCACACGGGCTGTGAGGATTGGTGAGAAGGCGGCGGCATCCTGCCAACCAGGACATGAGCCCTCCCCAGACAACAGCCGTGCTGGGGCCTCGATCCCTGACCTCCCGCTTCCAGAGCTGTGAGAAATGAACTTCTGTAGTTCACGTCTGTGGCACTAGGCTACAGCAGCCAGGATGACCAAGCATACACATCGACACACGTGCACATACACACATGCCTGGGCGGCAGGCGTGTACGACAACCCAGCTGAGTCACCAAAGTACCCCTAAACGTGTGGTCACACACACAGGTATGCCCTGCTTCATTGCCTCACAGAGACGACACACCCTCACAATTTCTCTTTGAGGTGTGCCAGCCCAAACGTGGTTTTGCTGATTTTCTTTACACCTGAAATTCTGGTACTGAATCTTAAAAAACCATCGCACCAGGTGGTTAGGAATGGAAATTTTGCATGATTAATGGGCGTTTACATCTGTATCCTGAGTTAACTCCCGGGTAGAAACATCCTAACAAATAAACAAAAACCTGTGTCAGTACAAAGATAATATCAAGAAGGCGCTGTGTTCTGAAACTGTGTTGATAAGACACACTCACACTTCCAGGGCGCCTTTGTCAATACAACTGGCTCTTCACAACGATTTGTGTTTCTACTCAGGCTGCTGCCACAAACCATCATGAACTGGTAGCTTATAAACAGCAGAAATTTATTTCTCACAGTTCTGGGTCACAGAGTCTTCTTGGTGCGTGCTCACAGGGTGGAGGGAGGACTTTGGGTCTCTTCACCCCTCATGAAGGCTCTGACCCCATCTGGGGACTCCACCCCATGACCGGGTCATCTCCCAGGGGCCCCACCTCCCAACACGATCACTTTGGAGGTGAGGATTTTTCTTTTGAGTTGCAGTCTCACTGTGTCGCCTAGACTGGAGTGCAGGGGCATGCTCACGGCCACCGCAGCCTCGCCCTGCTGGGCTCCAGTGATCCCTCTGCCTCAGCCTTTCAAGTAGCTGGAACTACAGGTGCGCGCTACTGCGCCCGGCTAATTTTTTGATTTATTGTAGAGATGAGGTCTCGCCAAGTTGCCCGGGCGGGTCTCGAGCCCGCAGACTCAGGCAATCCACTTGCCTCGGCCTCCCAAAGTGCTGGGATGACAGGCTGAGCCACCAAGCCCAGCCAGAGGTGAGGATTTCAACATCTGGATGAGGGGCACAAGCCTCCGGACCACAGCAACTGGCTCGGACGTCACGTGACCATCGGATTGGATGTCATGTGACCATCAGACTCCTTGCCCAAACCCAGAAGGGGCAGGTGACCCCGTGCCTCCGCTCCCCCATCTAACAGAGTCGTGTGTCTTTGCACCCTACGTCGGTTCTCTGCAGAGCACCCAGGGCTCCTGCTGACAGGCAAACCCCCAGGAGCAGGGACCCCGTCTCTCAGCTGACTTGTGGGTGTCAGAACCAAAAGTTCCGGTCCGAGTGTCCCCCAGGTCCTCACGAAAGGGAGCAGCTCTGAGGCATGCCAGGTGGACCTGGGCCCGGCAGGCGGAGCCCTGGCGATGTGGCAGACATGCTCGGGACCATCCCCACCCTGCCTGCCTCTCGCAGGGCTTCCCGGACAGGCATCCACGGAGCCCTGCAGCACATCGAGGACGGCAGCCCAGGAGGGGTTTGTGCAGCGAGCACTTGGGAACGGGGAAGAAAAAGAGGCTAACACCACCAGCTTTCTTCTGGGGCGCTGGACCCAGGGACCTGGCCATGAGCATCTCCATCTGCTGAATACCATGAGGCAAGCGGGGTCTCCTACCCTGCCCCGTCTCCATGCCTCGGAGACGTGCCTGGGTGTGGGATAGAATCCTCCCTTCAGAAGTCAGAAGGTCCCTGATACCCCAAGAATAACCTCTGACATACCCCCACTCCACCCTCCACGTGAAACAGACACGAAGTTCCGAGGAGCTGCGCAGGCCGGGGGAAGGAGGTGGCCACCGCAGGGGAGGGAGGAGGCCACCGCTGTCATCTGACTCAAGGCACCACAGGCTCTGCGTCCCAAAGGGGACTCCGTGCCAGTTGGGGGGTGCTCCCTGGTGGCAACTCTGTTCTCAGCGTGTTTTGCTTAGGCCAGAAGTCCCTCCACCATAAATCTCTGCCCAGTTTTTAGCTTCCGCTGCAGGTCAGCAAGTCCAGGCAGCCTTCCTGAGATGCAAGGACCGAGGCTCGAGCCTGTGGCCTCCCCAGGGCCTGCTCCGACCCGCCACGGGAAGGGGGCTGCACCACTCTTTCTGGGCTCGGGGCTCCACACACCCGCCTGGCCCTCAGCCTTCGCCGAGAAAGAGGAGAATGGTCAGCCCGAGGGAGGTGACAGTGCCCAGGAAGACGGACATCACCAAGAATTCACGTGACAGGTGCTTACTGACTGGAAACGTTCCCAACTTCATACCCAACTCAGTTCCCCGAGCCTCAGTCAGCCAGGCAGGCCAGGCGGGCCACAGGTCGAGCAGCTGTGGGAAAAGCCAGGAGCTTTTGAGACACTCGGTGTTCTAGGAACGGAGGGTCGGAATCACAGAGCGACTGTGAGCTGGGGAATGGTGGTCGCAGGCTCCTGGCGCAGAGTTGGGGTGGGACCCGGCCTCTTCCTGACCCGGAGGCGCTGGGCGTGACTTCAGGACGCCCACTCCAGGCGGCCCTCGCCCGGCTGCCTTTGAAAACTGCCAACTTGGACCCGAGAACTAGGACAAAGCCCCAGGGACTCTGAGTGCTGCCTGAGTGTCCACAGAGAACCTCAGAAAACAGGTACGGCGGCCTTCCCGGAGCCACCCTTGTCCAGGCCACACAGGCCTCGTGGGGGGGCCGCCTGACACCCAGAGAAGAGTGCATGTGGACGGACGTTTCCTGAGTTACTCTTGGTGGGCAGATTTGTTTAAAGGAGACCCGTTCACACAGACTGGGCACCCCTGCCCAGACACGGGGGTGTGGGAGCCTTGGTGCCGTGTTGGCCCTGTGGCCGCAGGTGTGCCAGGCGCAGGGCTGAGGTCACCCGGGACAGAGGCGAGGCAAGGCTGCCAGAATGTGCTCGGGAGGGGGCCCCAGGGGAGGCACAGTGGGTGCTGAGGCCGGCCGATCTTCCCCGTCCCAGAAAGCCCAGGCTTCAGGAGACTGAGTCGGAAGTGCTGGTCACGGCCTTCTCAGGTCCCTGGCCCACCTTCGCCACCCTGTCCGGTGGCCACAGGCCACTGGCTGCTTGCCAATAAGTATGTATTGGGCTGTTTTTCGGGACAGGTACAGCCATCCAGCGGCAGTTAGACCAAAGGGGACCCGGGGGCCCACGTGACCGTCCCCAAGCCCAGTCTGGCCGCTTCCACCTGCTCACCAGCTCCCACCGGCCCCACGCCCCTCCACCACCAGCCCTGGGAACTCACCAGACAGGTACGCAAAGCGCTTCTTCAGCTGGTCCTGGATGTCGGCCGCGCAGAGCGGGATGATGTCCTGGTGCATGATTTCATCTGCGGAGAGGGCAGAGGCAGCCGTCAGCCCGGGAGGCCCTCTGCACCCAGCCAGGATCCCGCACCAGGAGGCCCTCGCGTGCCCAGCCCGGGCCCCGCACGGCACACCCACGGCCCCTCAGGGAGCCGGCGGTCACGTGGCTGGAAAAACCACTGCGGTTTCCAAGACGTGAAGCCTTTGTTTCTCAGAGCTCGAAATGCTGCGTGCTGAGGGATTCACCCTCAAACTTTAAAATGTGGTGGCGGGGAGGGAGAGGTGGAGAGCCAGAGAGAGGAAGGATGGAGAGAGACAGAGACAGAGAGGGAGGGAGGAGAGAGACGGACAGTCGGGAGGAAGCAGCCCACTGTGGGGCCAGACTCAAAGACCAACAGGGGGCTCCGGCGAGTCCCACCCCCGCCTCGTCCCCCCACCCCGCCGTCTCCACCCCTCTCGTCCCATGACCGTGCTCCAGGCGGGCCTGGCTCTCACGGGCCGCCGCTGCCTGCCGAGCTGCCAGGGGGGAGCCCCGGCCACTGTAACGGACCCACAGCCCCCACACATGCCCCAGCCCCCCACGTGCCCACACGATGGGCGAGCCCGTGTGGCAGCTGGCGCCAGCACGCCATCCCTCGAGCTCTACTCAGGGAGTCTGGGTCACCCCGGCATCTCCACACACCCAGGACGGCGGCAGCCAGGGCAGGGAGGGTGAGTGGGAAGCCCGGGAGACCCGCCCGGCCAGTGCTCGCCAGGGCGTGCTCGCGGCCCGGGCTCCCGTTTCTGAATCCGCCCAGACCACCGGGCCCACGTGAGTTCCAGCCGACGCTCTTCTGCACAGCAACACTCAGGGCCTTGAATTCCACCCCGCTTCTCTCTGAGACTCAGGCAGGTTCACGACGTGAGGAGGCATGTGGGGTCAGCGCGTCCCCACCCGGAGGACCGAGCTGCCAGCAGCCTGGAGAGACAGGTCATGGAGATTCTTTACCAGAAGTATTCCGGCCTTGATCCAATCCTCTGAGGCAGCAGCCTCCAGTCCTGTTCTCCCGTCCTGGCCACCTGCGCGGGACCGCGGGGACACAGCTGAGCACACAGGATCCTGCCTCCGGGGTGAGGCCTCTCTCCCCTCCCAGCGGGCCGGGGACCCTCAGCCTGCACGCCCATGGGTCCCCACACTCCCAGTCGCGACTGCAAGGACCTGGCCCAGGCCTCTCCGTCCTCCCCAGGACCCGGCCCGCAGAGCCTTCCCAGGGCGTCCTCCAGAGCCCGAGGCCAAGTCTTCACAGACTCCTGGTTTCTGGTCGTCCCAGGCCTGTGGGTGCAGAGCCGAGACCCACCAGCACCCGCCCAGCCGTGTCCCCGGGTGGCCTGGGGCCTCCCAGCTTCCTGGCCAGGACGAACTCTAGAAGCGGCGCCTGAGATCGGATGCCTCATGGCAGGTTTGGAAAACGGGCTCTTCCGTCCACAGAGCACGAAGAGAAACCACGCGGGCTGAGCTCAAATCGGCTCCCAGATCGTCACGTCCTCGGGGCTCGCTTGAAGCTCCTCGTGAGATGGGAAGGGCTGAGGACGCCGCCAAGTCTGCTTCTCAGTTGTGCAGGGACGCCCTCCGCGGCCAGCGGGCCTGGGGTGTCCTGGGCGTCAGCACCTCTTCCATTGACAACTACAGCTTCTCATGCGTTCTGATGTTTCACGGCCTCTCAAGAGTGACAGGACAATTCTGCATGCTGTCATGATACCTTCCTAAAGGTCGTTTCCCAACCGATTTAATCTTGTGCCACAGGACTAGGACATGCACGATGAGTGGTGCCGGTTCAGGTGACGGGTCTCTGAAGGTGCTGCAGGCCCACGCTGCCTCCGGGGAACCTCCGTGCCGGCAGGTGTCCTGGGGCGGGGAGTGGGTCCCCCAACCCTAACCCAACACCCAAGGCCAGGCCGGCCCGGCGCCCTCTGTGGGTCTCTGTGTGAGCACACTAAGAGGCCCAGGAGAGACCCCCACGGTTCGGCCATCCCAAGTCAGACCTGAGAGCGGAGTGTCAGGAAGGCCCAGGTGGGAGGGAACACACTCAGTCCGCCTCCCCTGCTTCGTGGGTCATTCCTTTGTGTCCCCACACATCAGGGTGGAGGGGCAGGGCGGTCAGCGAGGGATGCCCAGGCCTGACACTGCCCCACCCAGGCACCGGCTCCAGAAGCGTCAGGAAGGCCGCTCCTGTCTACCTCACCAGGGGACGCCATGCCACAATCTCCCACAGGTGAGGGGGCGCCCCTCGGCTCACCTGATGCCCAGAGGACACCCCAACTGCTGTGCTTTCTCCACACACGGTAGGCACCCCGAATCCCGGCTGGCGTGGGCAGCACTTCTAAAGTTCAGGGAGGCGGGGCTGCCCGTCCGTCTCAAGAGTTGCTGTCTGACAGATTCAGACCAGAAGCCAGCAGACTTCCTCTTGCAGACTCCCTCACTTTATGGCAGGACCCTCCTGCCGGAAACCGGGCGGCAGGGTGTCTGGGTGGTGTCTCGTGACCTCCTGCCCACTCGGGGGGCATTAGGAGCCCCTGCTTTGCAAGTGGGCAGAGGAGAGGAGGTCTAAGGCAGAGGAGGCAAGAGGGTGGGGACCCCGGAAGTCTATTCACAGGGGTTGCACCATCCCAGGGTGGCCCTGAGTGGACTGGAGCCTCCGTGGACAGAGCCCCGGGCACCCTGCAAAGGGAACAGAGGGCAAGGCTCTCCACAAAGCAGCTGTTGGAGGAGCCCCAGGCGTGGAGTGGAGTCTGTGACCTGCTAATCACACCCTTTATTTCCATCTGGCGGGAAGCCCATTCCCCAAGGCTTTCGCCTCTCTCCAGCATGCAGAACAGTGATGCCTCTTCAGAGTCCAAGGTCAAGGGCAAATAGGCCTGGGTCAGCAGCTCTGGGGTGGGTGACCCTCCCGCCAGCCCCTCCACAAGAATCTCCAGACGGGAGCAGCGGCCACGGGAAGGGAGGGGGCGTCAGGAACAACGGCAGCAGCGGGAGTGGAGTTACCCTTCACCCAGGATGCTGGAGGCCCAGGCCACAGGCTCAGAAGGCCTCGCCCTCCGGCCCTACAGGTTGGGGCAGAAGGCGGGGACAGCCCAGCCACGGACACCGACGCTCTCATTTGTAATAAATGTTAAGGGATCTGTTTGGTCGAGCCATTCAGGATGTTTGAGATTTATACTGACTAGGTTGGCGGAATTCTCACTCATATTAAACCCCAAGGATTTTATTTTATTATTAATCTATTTCCCCTCTACCAGCATGTTTCTGGGGACATTTCCACCTTTTTCTTTTTCATTATTTTTTAGCCCCTCATATTCCCTCCAAGTCACTTGCTCTTGGGTTAGACATAAAGACGTCGTGCCACAAGCCGGCAACTCGTTCCCGCAGTTCACTAGGTGCTCTGTCCTTTTTCTGAGCTCGGAAAGCGAATGCTAACACAGTTTAGAACCTGAGTTCCCACGCAAAAAGCAGCTGGAGTGAAGCAGGCACCAGGGAAAAGCCACTCCAGCTGCAGAGGTGGCACCGAGGACCTGCCGTGGGTCGACAAAACCAAGCCGGCACGGGCCGGGAGCCCTCGGACTCCCGGGTGTGGCTGAGGCCAGTGGGCGCAGCCACCTCAGAACCTTCTGGAAGCCCCCTGGAAGGGGCGCTGACACCGCATGAGGCTCCCAGGGGATGTCTCCAGACCCCGATTCCCAGGGCTGCCTGGCCTGCCAGACCCCCGCTCTCCAGTTCAGGCCAGCACACGGGCTTCACCCCAGGCACTTGTACGTTGAATACAAATCATAGGAAGCCATTGTCTCAGACTAAAAACAGACCAGACTGGAAACCAGAACGGAGCCTCCACGCTCCCCAAGGGAAACGGCATTGCTACGTGACCTTCCGCAAAATCCGGAGAGAGAGGTCACAGCCGCCTCCCAGACCGGCCGGTTTCCCTCTTCGGCAGCACGGAACGAGGCTCCCTCTGCCCTGGTCCTCACGACAGAGTGGCCTGATGTCATCTTGTGTGAGCCATCCGGCACGTCTCCATCCCCCACCCGCCTTACGGGCGGGAAACGCTGAGGCCGCGTCATTTCGACCCCGGCCGCTGTCTGCTGGGCCCCTTCTGTGTATACAGCCACCCCTCCACCCAGCTCACGGGCACTCGGTTTGAGTTATGGGATGAGCTGTCACCGGCCCCAGAGTCCGGCACAGACAATCGAGATCTTAACTGAACCGGTTGCGGTTTCGTCCCTTGGCGGGTGTTTTCGGTCCCATCCACCCCACACCGGCCACGATCGCTCGAGTGGTGTCAGCCCCACGTGTGCAGGGGGTCTCGGGGTGCAGGGGCGCCAGGTGACGTGGCCACTGAGGTTCGGGGTGAGGTGAAGGTCACGCCTCTGGAGCCACAGGCAGGAGAGGGCCGGTCACCATGCCGACACGCTCCCAGCATCACACCCGTTTTGCGGAGGTCATTTCAGTCATGTGCGTGAGAAACAGGAATGGTGATTCACTTTCAAATTGGAGCCTGGTTTATCTTGGGGTCTCAAGATGGTGTCTAAGCGCTTTGTGTTTCTCTTTTGTGGATTCACTTACTGATTCTTTGTGTTTCCTTTTCGCGGACTTTTTACTTTGGTGGGCTACATGTTTAAACTTTTGGCAGAATCCAAGCAGTGTAGCAATCCTGTAAGCCAGTTGGCAAGTAGGACATGTAAATGAGACAATTCTGCAAAACCAGTCAACATGTAACATGGAGGCGCCCTACGGCAGAGCGTGTAACTTCTGCAGGTATTCCTCCAATGAGGAACCGGGAGAGGGACGCGCATTTTAGGAACAAAAGTGCTGGTTCCTCCTGCTTCGCCGTGCCTGCCCACCAGACACCCAGTCTTGTAAGACCGTCATTGAAGTCTCACTTCTGCTGCACTCCACTCCCGTCTCTGTGTCCGTCCTTTGATTCTGGACAGGTGAGTTTGTTTTTCACAGGTGGCCTCCGTGTCCACCCTCCACGCCAGATGGTCTCCACACAGGCTGGACACACGTGCCCGTAACGCCTCGGCCTGTGGACAGTCACTCCACACACGCCACCGTGTCTGAGCTAGAAACAGCTCCCTGGGCAATCACGACTTCAGCACTGTCCAATAGGAAGTTCACGGCATGACCTCCGCTCAGCTCCCACGAGGAGTGGTGGCCCGCTTGGCTCGGAGACCACTTCCTCCGGTCCTTGCCGACAGCAGTGGCGCAGCCCAGGGAGCCTCGGAATCCTCAACGTGGCCCCAAGCGGCCGGGGCCAGGTGCACGGACGACATACCCCTCGCTGGAGTCCTGCCTGACGGCTTCGGGGGTGGGTGGCGGCTCCCAGGCCTGCCTGCTCCTGGGACTGCAAGGGCCAGGACTCCAGCTCCCCTGAGGTCTTCGCTGGGGTCAGTTCTCTGCGCGCTCCCAAAGCCTCTCCCACACTTGGAAGGAAGCGCCCATGGTCAGGTGAACGCAACACGAGTCATGCCCGGACCTTCATCTTGGAGAAGCCTGATGGTTCTCTGGTGCCATCCAGAACTCCCCACACCCGACAGGCCACAGATTGTCCAGAGGTCTCCACACCCAAGAGGTCATGGATCTTCCGTAGCTCTCCACACCGGACAGGACACAGATTCTCCAGGATTCCCCACACGCAGGAGGCCGTGGATTTGCCACAACTCCCCATACTCAACAGGCCACAGATTTTCCCGAATTCTCCACACCCAGGAGGCCACAGATTTTCCACAAGTCCCCACACTCAACAGGACACGGGTCTTTCAAAATTCCCCACACCTGGCAGGTCACGACTTTTCTAGAATTCTCCACACCCAGGAGGCCATGGATTTCCCACAACTCCCCACACCTGACAGGCCATGGATTTTCCAGAATTCCCCACACCCAACAGGCCACAGTTTTTCCAGGATTTTCCACACCCAGGAGGCCATGGATTTCCCACAATTCTCCACACCCCGGAGGCCATGATAATCCACAATTCCCCACACCTGACAGGCCATGGATTTTCCAGAATTCCCCACACCCAATAGGCCACAGTTTTTCCAGGATTTTCCAGGGGATGCTGCCCTCATCCTTACTAGGACGGAGACACAGCCTGAGGTGAAATGCCCACATGAGCCCCGTGGTGTCCACACCGTTCAGTTTAATAATCATCATCATCATAAAGCAAAAAAACCCCACTAAGCTACCGTATTAAATCAGGCTGGGCATGGTGGCTCATGCCTGCAATCCCAACACTTTGGGAGGTCAAGGCAGGAGGACCGTTTGAGGTCAGGAGTTCGAGACCAGCCTGGGTCTCGAACGAGCCAGACCCCAACTCTACAAAAAAATTAGCCAGGCATGGTGGCACACACCTGGGCTTCTGCGTCTCCTCATGGCTGCCTCAGAGTGGGTCACAGAGGAGCAGACGGTGGGGCCTGTGATGACACCTGGCTGCCTTCGTGTCAGAGGCCGTGGAAACGCCACGGAAACTTCACAGAGCGATTCGCAGAGGCGTGATGTCACAACCCTCACACTTTGGTGCCAGTTCTTCGGAGTCAAAACAGAATTCTGACTCGAGACCTCACATCAAGTCTCTTTCCAGGCAGAAAGGAGAGCCCTGGGCAGCGGCTGCAGTTGGGGGTGTGGGGAGCGAGGGCGCCAGTCAGCCATCAGAGCCATCAGCAGATGAGAGCGCCATCTTCCCAGCCACACGCTGCCTCCACGGTGGCCTCCAGGCTCACAGCTGCACCGCCTGCAGAACTGCTCAGTCCCCACGCCAGCAAGACACTTTAATAGGGGCCGGAGCCCAGAGGCTGCATCTCGCTCTGTCTGGGAACCTGTCGGGGTGCTTGGGGGCCTGTCACTGAGCTGTGTGGAGCACAAGTCCAGCTGGGTCGGGCAGGAGCTGTGTGACCTCGGGCAAGCCGCTTGGCTTCTCTGAGGCGATCTTCTTGGAGAACTGGGAGAACCGTGCGTTCCAGGCCACAGGGTGGGTTCTGGCCTAGGGGGGTATTGATTTGCCACCGAGGCCCTGGGATGGATGGCCTGCCTTCTGCCCTGGTCTGAGCCTGGCACCAAGGCCACCTGGGCGCTCAGTACGGCTTTCCAACCCCTGCCTGGCTCGCACACCCAGGAAATGTGGCAGCTGCCCCCTTTCCCTCTGAAGGGGCTCTCCTGGTCCTGCTCTCGTGGCCAGAGGAAGGACCCTCACTTATGAAGGGCAGAGTGGGCATCGCCCCCTGCTCCTCTGGCACGGGCAGGCGGGCTGGCTCTGAAGACAAACAGCTTCTGCCGGAAACCAGGGACGGCCCGGCAGCTGTGGTGGCGCTGGCGAGTGGGACAGGGAGGCTGCTTGCGCGAGGGAACTGTCGTGTCCCGGCTCACGGAGAAGGAGCGGCAGGGTGTGACGCGGGCCCTGGTGGCAGAAGACGGGCGACTGGCACCCGCCGGCCGGCCACACACACGGGCCCCGTGGGACGGGCGCTTCCTTGGGAGAGAGACCGAGGCTTTGGGATCCGACCGGGCACGTCAGCAGGCCACCTGGCTCAAGGTGCCCTGAGACGCCCGGAACGACCTAAGAAGACAGGCTGGGAGGACGGAGGCCCTGGGAGGATGTGGGGAGGGGACCCCGTGCCGGCCACCTGCCCTCCTGCCTGCTGAGCTGTGTCCTCGCGTGTCCCTGAGGGGCCGGGCAGAGCTGCGCTCTTCTGACGTGAGCACGCGGAGACGCTGAGGATGGAGCCTGGCGTGGCGGGCCACGCGTCCCCAGGACTCCCCAGGTGCGAGGACTGCACAGAGCGTCTCATTCTTTGACCCTTCCTCACTGTGCACAGCCACCCCGCAGCCACCCTTGGTGACGTCCAAGGCGCAGCAACCCAGGGCTCGAGCAAGGCTCCTCCCGGCCAGCGAGGCCCCTCAGTCCAGAAACTACACCTCCATTCTCACGGATCTGGCCCCATCCACAGACCGCAGGCCAAGGACCACAGGCCGCTCCTGTGGATGGGACACTGCGAGGGTCACCAGCGCTGACACCCACCGGTCCCTCTGAGTCACCGAAATGTCCTCAGGTGCAGGCGCGGTTCTCCCAGGAGGGACACGAGCTGATGGGTTGTTGGGGAAGCAGAGGTGTCCCTGAGTCCTCCCGGAGCCTGGCGCCCGCTGGGGACTCGTGGGCCCTGGAGCTTTGGCGGGGCCGGGCCTGCAGGGTGGAAGGAAGGACCCAGCTCTCAGCAGTCCAGTCGTGGCGGGTGGGGAACTCAGCACTGGGTTAGGGAGGAACTGCGGCCAGCAGGCTCTCGGCCTCTAGGTGCTGCAGACAGAGTCGAGGCCCAGCGGACTGGCTCCGGGATGCCATCCAGCAGGAAGGCCCCTGGCTGGGGGTGAGGAAGAAACCCCAGCACTCAGCCCCAGGCACCCGGGGCCCCCGAGGTCCGCGCTTCCGTGGACCCAAGCATGTCATGCCCTCTGCCAGGTGATGTGTGCCACGGGAAGCCACGCCCTACGCAGGTGTGGGCAGCTGCCCTGGCAAGACTCCGTCTCTCGTTACGTGTGCTTCTTACGCCGCCACAGGGCATCCGACATTGCTACTCTGGGTAGTCAGTGTTCTTAAACGTCTGTTTTGATTTCCAGTGGATGAAGAGCCTGACACAAACCTCTTTGCGAGTCTCAGCAAGTTTTCAGAGGGTGAAGGGGCCCGAGCCCGACGCGCCTGCAGTGCCACCGAAGACCGCTCCCAGAGCGAGGGACGCGGGTCCCTCTGGGGTCTGGAGATGCGGCCCCACCAGCCCTCCCCTCTGTGGCCCCAGCCTCTCCCGCTCCTGGCTCTCTGCCTCGAGGCCACGGGGCACCCGCCGCGGGCCCAGGCCTGCCTTCCGGGGCTCGTCCAAGCCACCAAGCTTGCGTGAGACTCTGGGCTGAACCTCCCAGGCCAGGTGCTGGGAAAGCCCCGAGCACAGCTGCTCAGGGCGTTCGCTGCTCAAGAAACAACAGAGATGGCAGGTGTGTGGGGCTAGTAGGCCCCCTGCAGGGAGAGTCCCACACGGCCCACACCCTGGGGCCCTTCCTGTCCTGCCCTTTGAGCTCCAGGAGGAGAGGCAGGTCCTTGCTGAGGCTGTGGACTCACAAGCCCCTCCCTCCCGTCTCTCTCCCCTCTTCTCCTCTCCCTCTTCCCCCCCCCCCCCCCGTCCCTTTCCGTCCTGTCCTCTCCCCAGGCTCCTGCCCTGGCCTCAGCCTCCAGCGCTGTCCTTCTCCGAAGGCTGAGCAGTGCTCACTGGGCCACCCTGCCCCGCAGAGGGGACTCATCTGCCGTGCCCCAAACAGCCGGCAGCTGAGGGGCGAGTACAGGCCAGGGAGACCTGTTGGGTTCAGATGCCCCGCCCCCGTACCTACAGGGAGGGGGAACAGGCCAGAGGACAGGGGTGTCTCCCAGGGCCAAGGTCACCCTTGGTGAGAGCATCATGGGCACTTACAAGGGTCCATTGAGTTCTTGTGAGAACCCGGGAGGCAGGAGTCCTCTTTCCCCCACATCACTGGTGGAGAATTCAGGGTCAGGCTCTGCCTAGCAGCCAGGACTCTAGCCCACGCCGTCTACCCCAGGGCCGGGCCTTGGGCCCCCGAGGCATGCCGCCCTCGGAGGGGCCGGGCTGGAAGGTGGTGAGCACCTGTCACGGAGCCATCTGTGTTTCTAGGTCAGGCAGGCTTTGGGAAGAGGGTTGGGACACAGCAGCTTGGCCTCCCAGGGCCCCAGAGTTGCTAAGAGCCACGGAGACGCAGGCACCAGCACTGTGTGGCTGATTGTCTCCACAGAGAAGCCCACGAGACAGCTCCCTCACTGCTTGGGCTGTCACGAATGCAGCCCACCGCTGGGTGGTTGGTTCACTTCTGGGCTTTCGGTTTCTGGGTTTTTTTCCTCCAGCTTTATGGAAAATGTAAAATTGAACGTGTTGAAGGTGCACGACGCGCAGTTTTGATACACGTCTGTGTTGAGAGGCGACGGCCACCAGCCAGCAGATGGACACGCTCGGCCCTTGTGCAACACCATTCTCTCCGTGGCTGGGGTCAGCGCGCCCCAAGGACGCAGCGCGGGACCATCCACAGACAGCAGGCCGCACGCGGGGCTCCAGGACGTTGTTCTCCGCGTGACTGAGGCTGTGTCCTCTGGCCAGCGTCCCCCAGCCGCCCTCCCGGCCCTGGTGACTGCCATGCTCCCTTGCTTCATTGAGTTCACGACGAGCCTTTCAGACCCAGAGAGGGTGGTTCTGGGCACTGATCTTTCCAGGTCTGGCTTATTGCACTTAGTACAGCATCTTCCAGGGCCATCGTGCTGTCTCAAATGACCAACCTCCTCTTTTTTTTTGAGTTGGAGTCTCACTCCATCAACCAGGCTGGAGTGCAGTGGCACGCTCACGGCCACCGCAGCCTCGATCTGCTGGGCTCCGGCGATCCTTCCGCCTCAGCCTTCCAAGTAGCCGGAACTACAGGTGCATGCCACCATGCCCGGCTAGTTTTTTGTGTGATTTACCATAGAGATGAGGTCTCACCAAGTTTCCCAGGCTGGTCTCAAACGCCTGGGTTCAGACGATCCTCTCACTTGGGCCTCCCAAAGTGCTGGGATGACAGGCTGAGCCTCTGTGCCTGGCCAGCCTCCTCCTTTTTAAAGCAGAGCAGCATCCGCTGCATGTGTGCCACGGATGGCTGTGAGCTGAGTCCACGTACTGGCCTCTGTGGAGGGTGCTGGAGGAGCATGGCGGCCAGTGCCTCTCCCACATCCAGACTGGACAGGCACCAAACTCTGCCCATCTCACCTGCCCAGCTCGAGCAGAAAGACGTCCCTGGTGGCCTGCATCTGTCCCACACAGCATGACAGAAGTCGTGCGGGCCCTTCACACGTAAACAGTAGGCGCTAATGAATGCTAGCTACCCACTTGCACAAGCTTTGGGTGCCCACACAGAAGTGCCCCGAACAGTCCTCCCCAGGGTCACCCAAAGAAAGCCCTGCTGTCCCACCCACCTCACAGACTGATGCCTGTGGTGGGACTGGGCAGTTGAGCAGCAAATTCTTTCCAGAGAGTAGAAAGCCCCCACCTTTGTCACACCCAATTCCCTCCGGACATTAACTTGAGAGCTCATTTGTCTTGGAAATAAAGCAGGTGTTAGAAAAACACTAAGAAGGTGCCAAGGAGTGTTCTAAGAATTGAAACTAGCACATAGCCAGGTAAGAAGGCCATGCTGGAGAATGCCCTCCCGCTCTCCTGTGAGGAAGTGCGTGTGGCCTCGGTGGCCGGGCATCGGGCAGATGTGAACCCCTCTGCACCAGATGGCAGGTGTGTAGGAGAAAGCCCCCTGTGCAAGGTCCTCGATGGGACCGCCTGCAGCCCCACAGTCCCCACACGTGTCAGATGTGATGTCACGCTTCTCCCGACACACACCAGTGCTGACGAGCCCAGTGTAAAAGTGAGTGACGGTCCCAAGCCATCCACGCTGAGCAGCGTCTGCTGGGAAACCCATTCACCAGCCTTCTGTCAAGATCCAGTGCTCCATTTCAAAATGGAAACCTTGGATGCGTGTTCATGGTCCCTGGTGGCCGGGGTTGGACTCATGAACAGTCGCCGAGACATTGGTGGATTATTCATTGGAGTTTGGCGGCGGCAGCCCTGGAAAGCGGAAGGACGGCACAGCACCTCTCACAGGCGCACCCCCGTTCTTAGAAAGGCCCCACAAACCCAGCGTGACCTCCCCACAAGGCCCTTCCTCCCTGGCTCCAAGCCCTTCTCTGGGGACCCTGGTTCCAAAGCCGCAGGCGTCACAATGGGGCCAGTGTGGCCTCAGCAGCACCGACCCCCGGCGAGACGCTCACGCGCCAGCCACGGCCCTGGCGGTGCAGCCCAAGTCCACAGGTCACGGCAGTTTAGCAGCTGGTCCTGACCTGGCGTCACGCATGGGCACGCCACCGGGACAAGGCTGGCCGAACAGCTCTCCCCCACCCAAGGAGCCGCTGCTGTCCGGCCAGCCAGCACGGAGCTGCCCTTCTCCGGCCAGCACAGTGTGTCTGGTCTGCATGAAATCTCGAACAAAGGAGCGTTTTGAAAAAACGATCCTAGCCTCCCGCGACGAGCCCTCGATCGCCGCCTCAATCCCGGAGCGGAGGCAGCCCTGCCGCTCACGGGGGCCACCTGCCCGGGTCACGACCGTCAGGGCGGCGCCTGCACGCATCCCCGCCGGCAGGAGCAGTACCGTCTCAGGCACAGCGGTGCCACCGAGCTCCCCGGAGCCCCCAGCGGCAACATGGTCTCCAGCGTGAGCCCCCCTCTTGCCTGGCGGTGCCACGCGCTCTGGCGGCCTCGGTGACAACGGCCCCAGGCCAGAGTGTCCCCCCTGAGCTCTCGTCCCACGCTGCCCCGACCTCTCCTCGGCACGCCCCCCCGGAGCACATACGCACCTGTGCTTGCCTTCAAGAGAAGCCACAGCGCCGTGATGTCCCGGCAAAGCAGGGAGACCAGGCTGAGGGTCATGCCGTGGCCGCCTCGGGTCAGGAGCCCGCCCCCTGGCCGCCGGACCGGCCTCCCGGGCCACACAAAGGAGGACGGCACGGCACCATCTTGGGCGTGAGCGGACGCCACACCTCCCGGCTCGCTGCGCAGACCTGGCCTCCCAGGGCCCGGCTCCTCCCAGGGCCGGCTTGGTGTCCCTGATTAAGGAGCTCGGCTGACGTTCCCTGCTGCCGCGGGCTTAACTGTTGAGAGCCTGGTGCGGCTGAGACTCGCCCGCTGCGGCTCAGGCTCCGAGTGTCGGCCGTGGACACGCTCCCTGCGGGGGCCCCAGCTGGCCGAGGTTTATGCAGGGGCCTGGGCCGGCAGGAGGGCGCTCAGGAGGGTGCTCGGCAGAGGACCGAGGGCCGCAGGGGGCCTGGTTGAGGTCGCGTCCGCCGACACGTGGGGCTGCGCCGAGGTCCTGAACCCTGAGATGCCGTGACCTGAACCGGCAGGAGGGTGCTTAGCAGAGGACCCAGGGCCACCGGGGCCTAGCTGAGGTCGTGTCCACTGACATGTGTGGCCTAGCTGAGGTCCCGACCCCTGACACGCAGGGGCCTAGCGGAGGTCCTGACACTGACACCCAGGGGCCTAGCCGAGGTCGCGTCCGCGGACATGTGGGACCTGAACTAAGGTCCTGACACTGACACGCAGGGGCCTAAGCCGAGGTCCTGACGCTGAGACACAGAGGCCTGAGCCAAGGTCGCGTCCACCGACCCCCAGGCCTGCGCCCTCTAGGACTATCACGACCAGGCTGGAGCCAGCTCGGCTGAGTGGACAGCAGGGCTCTGGGTCTCCGAGGGACCTTGCACCCTGTGGCCCTGGGCCTCCCCAGGGTCGGCCGCTTCCCTCTGCTGCCCTTCCCTGTGAGCCCCGAACCCTGCCCTGTGTGTCTCCCCAGAGGCCCTGCAGGGACTTTCAGCTCCTCCCACAGAGGACCCGGCCTCCGCTGCCTGGCTCCTGCCTCGAAACCTCCCCCGAGCCAACGCAGGCTTCCTCTGCTTCCCAGAGGGCACGACATGGCGGTGACACCAGGATGCCCGGGCCCCAGGTCCCACACCACGGCTTGCTATGACCTCCGGCAAGTTGCCTCCAACTGCCTGGGCTTAGTTTCCCCGTCTGTAACCAGAGACGACGGGGAGGGGGGTGGCAGCACGAGAAACCCAGAGCCCCTGCCTCCATGCACGGTGCCGGCGACGCTTTTCTTGTGGCCATGACAGTGCACCACATGCCCAAGGAATCCCAGGGGTGCGGGGACGACACATGTGTCCCGAACTCCTCCAGCCACGTGTGGGGCCAGCTGGGCCACGTACAGCCCCCAGAGTGTGACCCCAGTTCGTGGCAGATACAAGCCCACAGGCGACTTGGTAGAGGGTTTCTGCACACAGCCGACCTATCGTGGGCATAAGCGAGCCTCGGTCTGACCAGTGGGTGACAAAAGTCACCTTCCTCAGGACGTGTTTCCCCTTCGTCTTCCTCCTTGGCCGCCCTGTGC
This sequence comes from Cephalopachus bancanus, assembly GCA_027257055.1. Classification (NCBI taxonomy): domain Eukaryota; kingdom Metazoa; phylum Chordata; class Mammalia; order Primates; family Tarsiidae; genus Cephalopachus; species Cephalopachus bancanus. The sequence goes on along the minus strand of JAPVLO010000001.1, from coordinate 16,347,114 downwards.
GGACGCTGGCATGGCAGCTAAACGCCCGCCGACACCCAAGACCAGGCCACAGCCCAGCCTGGCTCAGCAGGCGCAATCCCTGCTGGAGACGCACACCCTCTTCGGGGCGTGGGGTCAGTGGCGTTGCCAACACTCAGACCCTTCTGGCCCCCAAAGGCCACTGGCTGCGGGGGCACTGGGGGAGGGGCGGCTGAGGGAGGGCCCGAGCTGGTGGCAGCTGAGGACGTCCCAGGCAAGATGGCGTCCGCCCCGGCACCTCCAGGGCAAGGAGGGTGCGACGGCACTTCCTGCTCCGAGCTCCAGGCTGGACCTGGGCCTGCCTCCACCGGGGGGAGCCTGGCACCGCGGCCAACGCCGGCTTATTTGTGGGAGGGAAAGCAGCATGCTTGGCCGAAACCGCGGAGTTTGCACACACTAGAAGCAAGGTCGCGTCTTCACTGCGAAGAGAGGCAAAAGATGAACGGAGGCTGACCTGCCCGGAAGAGACGCACCTGCGATGGCTGCGAAGCAACCAGGCAGGTGCCCACGGCTGCACCCAGCTTCCTCCCACGAGGCCTGCAGGCTGAGCCAGGCCCACGGGGCCCAACCTCCCCGCTAGCAGGGTCTCGGGGCTTCGCTTCCCGCAGTCTGCCTCTGGGTTCTGCCACCCATGGGGAGGAAGCCGAACCCCCGTGGACAGCTGGGTCCTCGGACGCACCAGGGTCCCCTGCGCCTTCTAGCGGGGAGGGCATTTGGGGAGACCAGCTTTCCTCAGGCAAGGGGAGGCGCAGCCTCCACCTCCAGCAGTTTATGTCCAACTTCTATTCCCCAAAGCCGTCCAGGTCCCTGGGCTTTCAGCCCAAGGCAGGGGCACATGAAGCCGCACCCACAGCAGGGGCGTCTGCACGGCTGAGACAGATCAGTCCTGCTCCTGGCCCACGGAGCAGAGAGGCCAAGCTCCTGTCGGGGTCAGGCTGGTCCACGGCAGATACACGGGGACAGGCCAGTCCACGGGAGACACATGAGGCTGGGCCGAGTCCACGCCAGACCCAGGAGGCCAGGACGGTCCACGGTGGACACACGGCTGCCCCTCTAGGACATACATGTCTTGTGTGTTTTTACCAGTTTCCCTTCAGTCGATTTCGAAGCGCTCCTGGGAACGCTGTCAGCTCGAGGGAGTCACTCAATCCCAGCCCCCTCCAGGCCTCTGAAGCCTCTGAGAACGTCTCGCGAGCCGCGTGCCCCCAACAGGCCAGCCCGGCAGAGCCCCGGCGTCTCAGCTCACAGTGGGGGCCACCCAGCGAACACTCATTATGTGCTGTGCACAGATTTCCAGCTGTTTCACATGTGTTCAGTATTGTCCTCCCAGTCCAGAGGGCCCACCCTCACAGGCTGGCAGCAGGCTCAGAGCCGCGTGGGGAGGACCGTGCACGCATATGCGTGTTCCCTCAGCCTTCCTTTTCACACCTGTGAGCTTCCCTGAGTGCATGCGTATGCACAGAATCATGACATGCACACGAGGTTCCCTGAGCAGACGCTTCCAGAAGCTGTGTCGGGGGCCACCTGGGCCTTACGTGGCGGGTCCAGGAATCCGGCGTGGAGAGAGGCTGAGCACTGTGCAGAGAGCCCAGCAGGTGCCCAGAGATCCCGAGGCGCCATGACTGAAACACAGCACAAAACCCAGGGTGCGCAGAGCTGGCATTCAGTCACGAGGCCCGCCCCCACCCCCTCCACGGCGAGAGGAGCGTCTGTCCGCCCTGCCTGGGTGCAGAACCGGAGCTGTCCCCGCCCGAAGGGTGCCAGACGGCAAGCCCCAGACTCCGAGCAAAGAGTGCCCCCTCCACCGCCCCTGCCTCGGATGGCCCGGGTGGCGGGGGGCTGTGTCCAGCAGGAGCGTACCCCATCATCACCGCCAGTGGGCTGCAGGCATGACGGCGCTAGCTGTTTACACATTCATGAGACGGACGTGGGAGTGACTGGCCTGGCAGGCAGCTTGCTCCTCCTCCAGGACACAACTCCACTCTACAAACCTGAGCAACCCGGCCGGCGCGCCAGGCTGAGGGCAGTGTGCATCCCGGGAGGCAGAGCCCAGACCCACAGAGAAGCCACTCCACGGCAGCAGATTGGGCTGCCATCCCGGTGGCCAGGCGAGGGCAGCACAGGCAGTGACGCCCTTGCCTTGCCTTGCCGGCCACGCCTGGAACCCCGGCCCACGGGCCTCGACGGGCCTGAGCACCGGGCGGTCAGAGGTCTGGCCCGGGGCACCTTCCGCACCCTAACCCATCACAAACCTGGAGCCCCAGAAGGCCTGGGAAGGTGCAGGGGTGGGATGCAGGCCCTCCTGGGCCGGGCCCGCCGAGACTCGCTGCGGGAAATCAGGGTTCTGGGTCTGACGCCGAGCTGGGCAGCCTTCCCTGGCCTCCGCCTCCTCGGCTGAGCCGTGGGACGAGGTGATCTCAGAGTCCTTGGTTCCCAGGAAGCCGCAGCTCACCTGGCGAGAGCCGCGGCCGGGGGTGGCTCAGAGCTCGGGCCGGGCCACACCCGAGATCGGGTGGGCAGGTCCACAGGGCTGCTGGGCGTGCCTGGAGTCGTGTGCGGAGTTTCGAGGGGGTGGCGAACAGAGACGGTGCTCAGGGCTGCGGGCCAGGGGCCGGGCTACGCAAAGATGCGGCGGTGTCTTGACCCGACCTCCGCTTCCAGCACTCATGGACGTTTCGGGCTCTGGCACATGCGCCATCCCCTCACGTCCTCTCTGGTGTCCATCGTGACCGGGGCACCCCCATCCACCGAACCCAAGCCCGACGTGGTGGACCGTCCTTGGTGACTGCTCCCTCCCTCTCTGCACAGCACCCTGTCCGTTCGGCCCTGAAAGCTCCCCGGCTGCCCCTTCCCCAGCTGCTGTGGCTCCCAGCTCCCTGCCTCCTTGTCTGCTGCCTGGACAGCTGACGTGGGTCCTAGGTGACGCAGGTCCACCTCTGTCCCTCCCAGCCCCACGCGGTGTCCTGACTTCCTTCCGGAAAGAGAAGCCTCAATTCACACCTCTGCTGGAAGCCCTTGTGGCGGTTCCGTGGTTAAGCCAAGCTCCGGGGCAGCTGTTGACACGAGACCCTCAGGCCGGCCCCACAGCCCGCCGAGCCGCTGACCGCAGCATCCTGGAACACCCTTGCATCTGTTCCCAGGGTTCTGCTGCCCTCCTGGTTTGCAGAACACACCTCGGCCCTTGGCCTGGGCTGTGACGTTCCGTGCCACCATCACCCCCTCTGCAAGGCCACACCCGCACCACGTTCCCTCAGCAGCAGAGCACAGCATGACTTCCCTAAGAGCCACCTCGCCAAGAGACACCGGCTAAGACACCACCTGAGAGACGCCAGCTTCCTGAGGCGCCTGGGCCCTCCTCTCCCCTTCTGGGGGCCTGAAGTCACGCCTGACGCTCGGCGCACGTTGGCGGAGACGGAGCCGACGCTGCCATCGCAGGCACTGGAGGGCCCGCTCTTGGGGCAGACAGCCACGCGAGAGGACACGGACACTGAGACGACGCGAGTTCTTTCGTCTTGTTCAGAGCTCAGTCTCACTCAAAAGTCCGGGCTTGTCAACGTCAGTGGACGTTTCGGAGTTCCAAGACGCGATGTTGGTCTGCAATGAAGGCAGCCCTCCTCGTGACACACAGAACTGGTGAACGAATGCAGGAGCTGTGGGACGCCGGGCGGGCGAGGCGCGTGCCACGTCTCCCGCCTCCGCCAGCCAGAGTCACTCTGTGTCTGTCTCACCACACGAGATCCGGCGAGAAGCTAGCTCCCTCCGGCGACGCCGTCCGGGGGGCCAGCCCACCACGCCTCGCGCAGCCTCCGGAAGTTGCGCTCACTTCCGCAATCGGCTCCCTGGTAGCCTCCGAGGACGACAGGATGCCCGTCACGGCAGAGCCCGAGGAGGGGCCGCTGAGTGCGCCCCGGGCGCCGGCAGCTCCACGGACAGGGGCACGGCTTCCTCGCTGACTCCAGCACGGTCACCGAGATGGAGAGCAGGGGCGAATTCAGACCTGGCCTCGCCCCAGTGGGAACCACAGCTCTGGTTTGGGCATATTCTGCTTTTTTGTTTTCCGAGTTGGGGCCTCACCCTGTCACTCAGACTGGAGTGCAGTGGCACGATCAGGGCTCACGGCAGCCTCGGCCTCCCGGAAGTCAGGTGGTTCATCCCCTCAGCCTCCTGAGTAGCTGGGGCTACAGGCGTGCACCACCACACCCAGCTAATTGTTTGTTTGTTTTGTTGAGACAGGGTCTCTCTACGTGGCCCAGGCCAAGGCACGCTCTTAGTCCACCCTCATGGCTTCTACTAAATAGGGCCTCATAGCCTCTGGAGGTTGAGCATCGCTGACCCAAGATGCTTAAGGCCAGAGTGTTCTGGATGTGTTTTCAGACCGTGGAATCCTTGCACGCGTGTGATGAGACGGCGTGCGGCTGGGGCCTGAGTCTGAGCGTGAAATCCACTCACGCCTCATACGCTCCTCATACACAGAGCCCGGAGGTGAGGGCAGGCACGACTTCAGACAGCTCCGTGCACGAAGCCGAGGTCTGGCTCCACCTGGCCTGCGTCTCCCATCCCCCGCCGAGGGCAGATGTGGACTTTCCTGCCTGCAACATCGAGTCGGCACCTGCAACGTTTGGACCTCAGAGTCACTGTGGATTCTCAGGTTGGGGATACTCAGCCTGTCACGAAAAGGCGACACTTGCCTGGTCGAAGAGGATACCGCAGATGCAACGAGATCACGGTGGGGTAGGGGAGAGGAACGTTTCATAAGAAATTGCTCCCATGGGGTCGCATCGTGTAGGCCATGCCCTATCCCATGGGCATGTGGGCGTGGGCATGCGTTCGAGGCCAGAACCAGCCACATCCCAGCTACGAATCAGCTTCTGGCGACACAGCCCCGGGGACGCTACTCGTCCCCTGAACCGCCACTGCCACCCCCCCTCACTCACTCCCAGGCCACAGAGGACGGTCCACCTCAAGGTGTGAAAACGGGGTCACAGGCCAGGTTCGGTGGCTCAGCCTGTCATCCCAGCGCTTTGGGAGGCTGAGGTGAGTGGATTGCCTGAGCCCGCGGGTTCAAGACCCGCCTGGGCAACTTGGCGAGACCTCATCTCTACAATAAATCAAACATTAGCCGGGTGTAGTAGCGTGCACCTGTAGTTCCAGCTACTTGGAAGGCGGAGGCGGAAGGATCGCCAGAGCCCAGCAGGTTGAGGCTGCGGTGGCCAGGAGCGGCCACTGCCCTCCAGTCTGGGCGACGGAGTGAGACTCCAACTCAAGAAAAAAAAGAAAGAAAACGGGGTCACAAAGGCTAAGGGGGAACACATTTCAGAACGTGAACATCCCCTGCCTTCTAAGCGGCCCTATTCAGAGTGAATTCTTCATCTACTCTGTCTGCAAATATCTGGCAGATTTTGGAACGCACAGCAGCTTCTACTGAGAGGTCAGAGACACGTGAAGTCATGCCTTAAAGATCTCTGCCTGATGGAAGGGCACCAGGGAATGTATTCGCGAGGTGTGTGCCTCCTTCTGGGGGAGGCCCAAGACGGGGAATTGGGTCCCTCGTGACGCGGACAGAGGCAGACAAAGAGCGGCAGGTCGGACTTGGCAGAGAGCCGTACGGGGGATGGCGGGCAGCTGGGCCCTGTCTCCTGGAGGGAGGGCACCTACCTGTGGGCCCCGCCGGGGGGGAACTGCCGGCCCAGCGCAGGGGCCCCAAGCAGTAGCGGGGAACCCGCCAGGCCTGGCTCAGGTGCACGGAGCAGAGGGACCCGCCAGACCACCCAGGTGCCTGGAGAGGAGAGACCTGCTGGCCTGGCCCAGGTGCCCTAAGTGGGGGGCGTAAGGGGGTTGAGGGACCCGCTGGCCTGGCCCCGGTGCCTGGAGCAGGGGTCCCCACCGGGCCGCCCAGGTGCACAGCGGCCCCAGGCAGCCGGGCCACGTGCCAGCGGGAGCTGGCGTTCTGTTTCCGTCTCTTTGGCAACGATGTCCCAGCAGAGACCTGGCTTATGGCCAAGTGGCTCCCGGCGGTCAAGGAGGAGGAGGAGGCAGGTTTGCAGGAGCCCATGCTCAGGCCCTGGTCCTGCGGCTGCCATAATCCGATCACCTGCTCCAAGCCGATAAGCCTCCCTGGCGAGCTTCCCCCAGGCCCCCCCTCCCAGCTGCTCACGGAGAACCTGGGCGGGTCCTTCGGCTTCCGTCAGCACCTGGAGAGGCGCTGGCACACCGCGGGCGCTTCTCCCGTGGGAGGGAGGCTCTACCTGGGTAACCCTTTATCTTCCGGGGTTTCCAGGAGGGAAGGAGGGAGGGAGGGAGGGGAAGGGGGGAGGAAAGGAGAGGCGAGAAAGGGAGGAAAGAAGGGGGAGGATGGTACAGAGGGAGGGAAGGAAAAAGGAGGGAGACGGGAGGAGGGAGGGGGAGGGAAGGAAAGCATTCTTGGGGCCTTTTCCTTGGGTCAATTCCTTTGCTCTGCACAGAAAGCAGGTTCTTCTGAAACGTGCTCCTCTCCAGAGACGCGAGGGAGTCCTCGGGGCCTCCGGCCGTCCTGGAAGACGAGGTCACCAGGTAAAGCGCTTCACGTGCATTTTCCAGGAAAGCGCAGATGGGTGTGGTCGCCTGCCCCCTGGTCGCCGGGGCTGCCGCTTTCCCATCCCGGGGCTCTGGGTCCAGGGCGTGCCCTTGCTGGTGTCTCAGCACGGCTTCGCCTTGTCCTTGGAAAGACGGCTTTCTCCGGAGGCCAGGGAGAGCCGTCCCCGCCCTGAGCCCACCAAGTGCAGGGTTCAACACACCTCCCTGCGGGCTACAGCCGTGCTGCCCCACACCGTGCAATCCCTGTGTCTAGGCACGCGCGAGCGGCGGGAAGGGCTGAGGGTTCACGCCGCTTTCAGGATGGATGAGCCTCCCACAGATCCGAACGGCGAGACGGGCCCCTGAGCCACGCGAAGTCCAAGAGAAAAGCAAGGGCCCCAGCGGCGGCTCCATCCCCACTCACCAGACGGCCCTGTGGGGCCACCAGAGCACTGAGGACTAACGCACACCACAGACACACGTGCATGCACACGCCAAGCACACCCACACACCAAGCACACGCAGGGGCCCTTGTGGAAAGGCTCGCCCGTGTCCATCCGGGGTCTGAGGCGAGCACCCGACCCTGCGCCTGACCCTGCCCCTGACCCACACATCCGGCCTTCCCCTGCTGCCTTCTCCGTCTTCCGTACGGACACGTGTTCTCATGCAGGCGGCTTCACACCCTTCCCCGCTTACCAGATGGTATCAGAGAAGCAACAAACACGGCAGATAGCGAGCATAAAAAGCGGCACACAGCCTGGCCGGGGCAGCCATGCCCACAGAGCAAACAGGCAGCCAGCCACGGTGTCCACGCGCCCTGTGACTCAGAGCAAACGGGGTGGCGCCGTCCACGGCTGCCGCGCCCCTCGACCCGGAGCCCAGCCGTGGGCAGGGTTCTGGGAGGAAGCCCCCGCCCTGTCCCGGACCTGTCACTCTCTTCTGGACACGACTCCATTCCGGGCCCTCTTCCGAGGTCAGGCCTGCTGCCTTTCCTTCCCTGAGAGCCAGACACGGCGAGACTTCAGGTGCCTGTGAAGACAGGCTCGCCCTGCCCGGGGTAGTCCGGACCCTCTGTGTCCAGACGGCATCCGCCCAGTCTGGCTCTCGGGTCGGCTGCGACGGCAAAGACAACAGCAACTCCGGTGTCGCCGGCCGTCATGGCGCTGGTGGTCACAGCAGACCCTTCCTCAGGCTCCTGGGACTCCACACGTCCAACGCACACTCAGTTGTCATGCGCCTGCCCCTTCCAGGCCCTGGACGGGCCCATGGGCCATGGGCCGGGCCTGGCGGGGCCCAGGAAGCCCAACGCCCTCACTCCCCAGCACGGCGGCCAACACGAGCACATCACGGCTCCAAGGACACCCCTCCTCTCAAACCGTGTAGTGAAGATGACAAACGTAGGACAGGCCACGGCCGGCCGGCAGCCCAGCCTGGGCTCCCAGATGGGCACGGAAATGTCCCCTGGCCCCCTCCATCCCTGCGGCCCCCTCCCTGGCCTCTCCCGGTCCCCTCCCTGGCCCACTGGGCTCTTCCAGGCAGCTACGGTTCCGGCAATCCGGTCCCGATCTGTGACTCCACTTCCCTGCTGGGCCATGTGACCCACTTTCAGTCAGCACCAGCCAAGGGTGTTTAACCAAACGGGAGCGGGGGTCATCCAGACTTCACCCTCGGTCACGTGTGTGTGGTGGCTCTGAGGGAGCTGGGGACTTAAGTGAAAATCAAAGGAGGAATGGGACAGAGGCCCAAAACAGAAATGGCTGCTTGGGCTGACCTCGGGCGGGCTCAGGTGGGGGGGGACAGAGAGCCCCGGACCTGGCCCTCCGTGGGGGGGGACACAGGGTGGCGGGATGACAGCATTTCGGGAAGGAGCTAGGCGGGACAGGTCGGGTCAGGGGAGACACCTAGGACGCCATCCCACCCCACCAGAACATGATGGCGCAGAGACCTGGGGCCTGGCTGCCTGCGTCCCGCCCCCATGTCCCTGTGGGGAGGGGTGGCCCACGGGCCTCTTCCTGCATGGCCAGAAAGACGGTGGGGAGGCAGCCCCTCTGGGTGAGCGCGCCCGGGCAGCCGTGTGCGAAGGGCACGTGGCAGCATCAAGGGCAGGCAGGTCCCAGGACGGCCGCAGCCCGTGACCTCGTGTGTCCAGGACACCGGGGCGCCTGCGGACCCTGCCTGTCGGCGGGGGGAGGAAGAGGGGGAACAGAAGGAAAGAGGGGGAGGCGGCAGAGGAGAGGGAGGGGGACGAGGAGGAGAGGATGAGGGAGGAGGGGGAGCCCCCGATGGCCTGGGCGGAGTGGCAGCACGCTTCCCTGGCCAAGCCTAACCAGACAGTCCTCAAGAAGAGCTTCTCCGTCCCTGTGTCATCACCATCCCCTGGGGTGCCCCGGCCCTGAAGGGGCCCCTGCCAGGCGCAGAGTCACAGGAACCCACGCCCGTGGGGTGTTGGTGTCGGAGTCGGTGTGGCCGACGGCCTGCTGGGGTGAGCGTGGCGCGGCCCTAGGCTGAGGCCCTCGGGCTGGACGGGCACCCTCGCCTGGTGTCCGGCTCTGTGGGAGTCCCAGGACCCGTCTTCTGACACATCCGGCCCCTCACGCAGTTCCTTCTGGAACCACCTTCGTACCCCTGATGTCAAAATGTCAGGTCTTCACGCCCGGACCCTGCACAGGGTCCTGTTGTCTCGACACCTCCCGCGGACGCTGAGCCCCCGAGAGGCGCGGACGCCCTGCCCACGAGGACAGAAGGCCACGCAGGCTGGGGAGCGGCAAGAAGGAGAAGTCCGCTCAGCACCATCACCGCCAGGTGCGCCCAAGGACAGGCCGGGCTGCTGCCACCCCGAGGCCCTCGGAGCAGCCCCTGCGCTCCCAGCTGAGCAGCTGACCAAGCGGCCTTGCAGACGCCACCAGCGCCAGCGCCAGCAAGACTCTGGGGCTCTTGGCGGGAGGGGAGCAGACCCCTAGCCCCATCAGGGGCTTCTGCCAAGGTTTAAGGTCATTTTGTCTGGGCAAGGCTTATGGGCCCAACAGCGGGCCAGAGCCAAGCCCCCAGAGGCTGCAGCACCTCACTCAGCCTCAGGCCCTAGAGGGAAAGGATGCTAGAGTTACACGAACAGGTAAACTGAGGAAACTGCCGGCAGAGTGACAGGCAGGTCTCGGCTTGGGCAGAGCTCACACCCCACTCCCTCTGGCTGCAGGTCACACTCAGAGAACCTCCTTTGCTGTTGCCTCAGGATGTGTCTGCCAACCCGGCCACCCAGCTGCCTCCCACCTCGGACCCTCAGGCGGGTCACCCCTCCCTCGGGCGGGCCCACCCTCCCCTCACGAGGGTCCTCCCCCCGCACGTGGGTCCTAAGGTGGCCGAGCGTCCCTCCCTACAGGGTCTGGGTGACTTCTGAGTCTGCAGTAGCCAGGGCGCTCTGGGCCAGAGGGCAGCATGTCCTCAGAGGATGGGCCGTGGCCCTCCCGTGAGACTGTGGGCCCATCTCAACACCCGGGTGGCCAGGCCCCCGGGGAGCTGCGGCGGCACCATGGGAAGATGGCGGTTTGGGCAGAGCCCGACTGAAATGAGTGTGCGGTGGGTGGCCCTGAGGTCGGTCACTGCCTGCTGTGTTCACACTGCCCACGGACGCTCCGACACCCGCGTGGACAGGCCACATGACCACAACCGCTGTCTCTCCTTGTCTGCACAAGGGGTGCGTCCAGATGGGGGAAGGGGTGCAAAGCTTCAGCAGGCGGAGCTCGGACCCCAGAGGGGGACACAGAGCATCCGTCCCCGAGCCCCATCCTCACCACGGCTCGGTGTCTCCCAGCCAGGAGCAGACCCCAGCCACGGGTCACGCGGACCGACACATAGGACAGAACCCGCCAGGGAGAGCGAGCCTCCCACATTCCAGGACACGCTCCAAACGTCAAGGCTGAAGCGGGAGGCCCGTCCGGCTGGGTGAGCTGCTCTGCGTGTGGACCCAGCTTCTGCCCCCGCGGTGCCAGGAGGGTCCCTGGCACTCCGGCTCCCTGGGACACGCCTGTGGTGTCTGCCCTGGGCAGCTGTGCCCTGGGGAGCTGTCAGCAGGCCCCTCATCCAGGGCCCTCTCCACTTCCGGGGGCCCGGCTCTGTCCCCAGGGCTCTCCGGACGTGGCTGACGGCCTTGACGGGCCCATAACGTCTGTGCCGAGAGGGAGGCTGGCGCCTGCCGGCTGAACACCCAGTCCGCTCTTGGGACCCGTGACGCAAACGAGATCAGATGGCGACTCCGGGTGCGAAGCTCCTTCCCAACCCCCCTCGGGGGACAGCTGCAGGGGACCACGCAGGGACATCTCCCCGGGCCACAGAGCTGCCTGCACGAGCGCCGCCCTCGCAAGCCCCCCGCCCCCAGAGACTCACCCTCTGCCCCGGTGAGCAGCCAGGAGCACCACTCGCAGAACAGGTAGTAGCTCTGCATTTCCGCCACCGACACGCGCACCAGCCCCCTGTCCCCCATGGCGAGGGCCGCGCCGGGGCAGGACCGGCTCCGCGGGCCTCTCAGGCTCCTCTCCTGGACACGGCGGGCCGCACTGGACTTTGCCCCCTAAAACCTGCCTGAGGGACCAGGGACTTTTTGCTTTCGCTTCGCCCACGAACGAGGCCGGATCGGGGCCAGGTGGCTGCCCCCCCCAGGCTCACCTGTCCTCACCCCCCCCCCGCCTGTTGACACAGGACTCCAGGCGGCCGCACCGCCCGGGAGGGACTCGCGGAAGAGGGGACGCCTGCGGGCGGGCCCAGGCAAAGGGAAGGTCCGACTCGGCTGGTGTTCACACCTTCGGGGACAGGGGCTTGTTCCCGGGGGCCAAAGCCAATGAGTGACAACCCAAGTAATGGGCCTCCTTCCAGACGACGAAGCCCAGAGCCCGACACAGTGACGGCCCGAGGGGTGGGTCTCCTTCCGCGTGACCGAGTCCCGACACACGACCACCTGAGGGACACGCCGGCGGCAGCACCTCCATTTGAGGGGCGGGAGGGGAGCGCGGCGGAGGGGGAGGGCCTCGCGTCCCGACACCCCCCCGTGCCCGAGCCTCCCGCCGAGGTCCACGACCCTGTCCGGGCTGGGAGCAGAGAACGCAAACGGCGGGGCCGGGTCCTCCCAGGACGCCTCCCGGAGGAGCACCTTGCTGGGCACGTGGTCTTGGGGCCCAGGTTCACCCTTCTGCACGGCTGCCGGGAAGCTGGCGGGAAGCCTGCTGGGGTCAGCCCCTGTGCCGCAGATGTGCAAACCGGCCTCGCCTGATAGCGCCGGCTGTGCCCAGCTCAGGCACGTTCCTGGGAGGCTTTCCCACTTCTCAGCAAAGCAGTCGCTGTTTCTCAGCTTCGGGGAAACTCAGACCCCGTGCCCCGCCGTGGCACGGCACAGGGCAGACGCCGTCCCGGGACCCAGCGCCCCTGTCGGGGCGTCTGTGTCTGAAAGCGTCCTGCAGCGGGACGGAGCGGGGAGGACGTGGGGGTCTCCCTGACTTCCACTTGGTACACTGACAGCATCCATTGCCTGGAGAACAGCAGGCAGCTGTGCTCTCTGCTCTTTGCCACTGTCTTTTCTACGGGGGTGCGGCACCACATGCAGAGACTCTGACGACGGCTTGGCTGAAGGGGCCTTCTCAGCACACAGGCCCCAGGCCCGCGACAGCTGTGGGCCGGACAGCCTGCCTGGAGGCCGCCGCCCAGACACACAGACAGCGTGCAGGGAGGGAGCAGGCGGCAAGCCCAGGCCGGGGCTCCTCTGGGGACGAGGGGCACGCAGCCGGCGGGGGCCGGGACGCCATGCCAGGCGGAGCCACGACACATCAGGCGCACTCGCGCCCACACCCTGACCCCCCAGGGCAGGGCCGCCCTAGGCGGCGAGGCGATCGGGCCGTAGAGGGGCCATCTGTCAGACGCCTCCCTGGGCTCCACGTGGCCCCAAGGGCGGGACCTGCAGCTGGCGGGCTTGGTCTCGGCGCGGCGTGTGTGGGCGCCCGGCCCCACCGGCCCTCAGGCTCAGGCAGGGAAGCAGCCGTCCCTCCAAACTTGGACCCTGGCGCTGCCGGGACCCCTGGGTCCCCGTCCTGTTGGAGTCCGTCGCAGTCAGCCGAGAGGCTTGGCGAGGGCAAACACCCGCCTAGCTGCCCCACCCTGCTCCCCGTGGCCTCGTCCCGGCTGCTCCTTACCTGCTGCTCCCCTCCCTGGTGGCGCCCCTCCCGGTTGTGCCCCCTCCCGGCTGTGCCCCTCCTCCACGGCTCCTCCCCCGGCTGCACCCCACCCAGCTGCCCTCTTCCGGCCGTCCGCCTCCCCAGCGGCCCTCACCTCTCCCACCGGCGCAGTAAGGCCAGCCTTGGAGTGCACCGCGAAGCCGTGGTCGAAGGGGTGTGCGTCAGGGACACACGGGCGCGGCAGCCTCCGGGGTCCCCCACCCTGTCTGCACAGGGATGACACAGACCCCTCTGTCCTCTCCTGCCTGCAGCAGGACAGCCTTGGGGAGGCCCCGACCAGCAGTCCCGAGCCCCCACGTGCACCCCAGCTCCGGGCCCCTCCCGTTTCCTGCTGGAAGTCCCCCGTGGCGCCCCATCTGCACACGGAGGTCCCGGGAGCACAGACCCCTCGACGGGCGCCCACTCGCCCAGGCACCCTCACGGCCTGCTTGGACAAAGTCCTGCGGGCCCGCTCTGCGTGTGGCTCCCAGCCTGTGCCCCGCCCAGTCCCAGAAGCCGCTGCCCCAGGTGACCACAGCCCATGCGGGCCCAGCCCTGAGAGGCCTCCGGGCTCCGAACTCCTCCAAGACGTCCCCACCACCCTGGCCGCCCGTGCACGGCTCAGCGCTGAGGATGCCATGCCCCCCACTGCCCACCGGGGCCCCAGCTCCCCAAACCCCGCAGGTCCCGGGGGCTCAGTGTGCCCCCCAGGGCCACCCATGGACAGAAGAGCCCCTGCTCCACCAGCCCCACACAGTGACTGGTGTCCACGGCAGACATTCGGGAATAGAGCTCCTGGGGAAGGAGATGGCGGGGGCTGGGTCAGAGCGGGCAGCCCTGGGACGGCAACAGGGAATCGGGAGCCATCTGCACCGCCCAGCCTGGGTGGGGGGGACCCATCCACAGGTCGTGCGCTCCACCGCCCGGCGACCCGGCCTTGGGGTGTGGGCCGGCCGGGAGCTGATGGGAACGCAGAGTCCCAGCCCCCAGAACCTGCCCTCACCACTCCCAGGAGAGTCTGCCCGGCGGGAGAAGCCACCCTGCTCAGACGCTGGGTGGGCTCTGTGCACGTCTCCTGACATTTACATGTCGTCCATTGGGACCTTCCAGCCGAAGGCAGGTCCAGGTTGGATGAGTGTTGCCACTGTGGACCACCGCCCATGAGGCGACCAGGGACGCAGCCATCACAAGGAAACCGCAGTGCCACTTTTTCTACCAATGGGCTACCGGGGAGGGGGCTGCTGTCCCGGAGAGACACGCGGACATGCGTATCCTGTGTCCTGCTCCTGCAAGGACACCACAGGGTGCCACCGGGGAGCCCTCCCCGCACCGCGGCAGGAGCCCAGGGAGGGGGAGGTGTTCACGGCCATCGCCTCCAGGCTGTGCGGGGCCAGAGGCCGGCCGCCATGGTAGGCGGGCCGGGACCAACGTTCTGGCTTGGGGTTGCTGGTGCCCACGGGGCTCGGCCCGCCTGCCCAGCGGTCGGCCTTCTCGGGGCTCTGTCTGCACCAAAAATGGGAGGAAGAGGCACGTGGCTCTGAGGGGCTCCCTGCCGGGCCCCAGGTGCTTCCTCCAGGCGTGCGGCTGGCCATTCCCGCCTCTTTCCCCACGGGTCACCCTTCCCCCGAGACAGAGGGCTCTGGAGGCCCCTAGGATGCCCCTCAACTCCACGAATAGCCGTGTCCATGAGGAGGAGGGTCGGCTCCGGCCGTGTCCCTGCGTCCTGCATGTACACACAAGAGGCCGTCATCCAGGGACGCCCCCACGCTGGGTCAGGACACCTGCTGCCCGAGGCCCACAGCAAGCCCCGTGAGCAGGTCTCGCAGGGGCAGAGGGCAGCACGCGGCCCCGCGGAGAGGTGCGGGTCGGCAGCAAATCCCCCTCAGCCCACGCACCTCTGGAGTTGCCTGTGACTCGTGAGAACTTCTCCACGTCTGGCCCAGCGTGTGCTGGGCAGCGTCCCTGGAGGCCAGGGAGGGCAGCCACTCTTCTGCGGGCGGCACTTCCCGACACCCAGCCGGGTCGCAGTGGGCTCGCGAGGGCCCGCCTGTCCTCCCACGGAGCACAGAGGATGCCCTGGTGCCTGAGGGAGCCCGTCGGCGGCGTGCACCGCCGCCTCTCCCCTGTGTCCTTGTCACTCCCACCAGAGCGGAAACCCCCACCCGGTTCCCAGAGTCGGCGGACAGCACAGGCCAGAGCGCAGGGCCCCCGCAGGCCACAGCGACGCCTGAAACCTCTGGTGGGGGCAGCGTCTGCGGGCCAGTGAAAGAAAGGCCTCAGGGAGGGCCGCCCCCCGCCAGGCACGTGGCACCTGTCCCCGGGCCCCACGGACGAGCCCTCGGCCGCCTCACCTGGCTTCGAGGGCCCCCTGGTCCCCCGGCGCCTCCGGAGCGGCGGCCAGAGCCGCCGCAGGGTCACTCGGGATGCTCCCTTCTGGGCCATCGAGTCACCCGTCACAGGGTGGCTGCCGAGGCGGCCCTGGGCTCACACAAGGGCCAAGTGCGACCCCAACGCTGCGGCCACAGGGCGTTCCGGCTCCAGGTCTCTGCGGGGACGGCGGAGGCCGGGCGGGTGCTGAGCGGCCACAAGGGACAGGAGCTCACGTCCCAGCCGTGAAACAACAAGAAGGGTCGGGCCGCCGCCTGGGAGCTCCCGGCGTCCCCAGCCTCCTGGCCTGGCTGCGCTGCCCTCCACGCCTGGCCGAGCGGGACGACGCGGTGGTGCTGTGTGAGGGCACGGCGGAGCAGGGTCCCGGCGCGGCCCGGGCGTTTCCTTCCCCCGACGGGCGGGGGCTGCGTGCGCCGGAATGTCACGGCGCTGCCGGAGGAGTGAGCCAAAACACCTTCCAGGCCACAGGAAGTCTCAAGTTCAAACAAACAACCTCGACCAGGAGGAAGGGCGGGAAGTGGTGGCTGGCGCTAGCGAAACAAAGCAAGGAGCCCGGGGCTGTGAGGGGACGGACAAGGCCGCTTCCCCAGGCAGGAGGCCCCTGCCCCCCAGACGCTCACCCTCGCACCCTCGCGCCCTCGCACCCGGTCCTTCCAAGGCAGTGAGGCCACAGCCCTGGGCTCCTGACAGCCCGTGACGTGCCACCCTCGGGCTCTCGGGGCTCCTGGCTTGGTGCTGGGTGCACCCAGGGCCCTGGGTCCTCACCTCCCCACTCAGCTCTGGTGACAGAAGCACATGGGCTTATGATTACTGTTACTCCCGTGATGCACTCTGGGCCACATGTGGGGAGGGAACACGTGGTGCTCAGGCCTGGTGGGGCACAAACACGCTCTGTCCCCAACGCCGCCTACGCCCTCTGAGGGCCGATGCCGCCAGAGCACACACATCGGGCCTGTCGTGAAATCCTGCGGGTCTCGCCCATCACTCAGGGATGCCCCTCCCGGGCCCTGCAGGGTGCTCACGGAGCGGGTGAAGGGGCCGGCCATCTACCTCCTGCTGGAGTCCGGGGCAGGGCAGGTGTGGTGGCATCTCCATGTCCATGGCAGCCTTGAGTTCGGCAAGTCCCTCCAGGGCGTCGAGAGCCATCTCCCTTCAGAGAAGGCAGCGCACACACTGTCCCCGAGGATGCGACAAGGGTGCCCGAGCCCAGCCCCCTCGCGTGCAGCGCAAAGGCGTCTCAGAGGAGGAGGGAGGCCTTGGCGGCTCAGCCTTCCAGAAGCAGACCTCACGGCCCTGCTCTTTCGTGTGTGACCTTGCTGGGACAGACCTGGCCCTACCTGGACACACGCAGCCAGGGAGATGCAGCTGACACATTCTTCATGGGGTCCCCAGGACTCGGGCCTCTCCCGGGCCCAGGGAGCCCAGCCTCAGAGCCTCCATCCACGGCGCCCCGCGGTGCAAAGCAAGCTTCTGGACAGGCAGCAGCAGCTAGTGAGGGCCCCAGCGGCCCGTGGGGCTGCCTCGGGGTCAGCACGTGGATGTCTCTCCCTGCGTCCCTTCCCCGCGCTTGCTGGTGTGTGCCAAGGAAGCCACGGAGAAGTGGCCCATCAGGGCCAGTCACCGAGCTGGACCCCGTTCTCCACAGGTGATGATTCTACGGAGTACTTCTATTCGGTGAGGCTGGGTCAATTCTGTCTCTCCTAGATGTGCTTTAAAGATGATACTAAGACCTTTCCCAAAAATCAGTCCTGAGGCGTAAACCTCACTCACCATCTGCTCATTTCTTTGTGTCTGTAACTCAGCCATGGGGGTCCGCAGACGCTGTGGACACCCTGCCCCGACCTCCCAGCCCTCAGGGCCACGTCTGGGTCCGTGGACATTGCAGACTCTGCCCCAATCGCCCAGCCATTGTGGCCACGTTGGGGTCAGCACACACTACGGTCCCCCTGTCCAACCTCCCACCCACCGGGGCCACGCTGGGGTCAGCAGACATGGCAGATGCCCCGTCCCAACCTCCCAGCCGAGGGGTCCCGTGGGGGTCAGCAGACGCCCTGCCCCAACCTCCCAGCCGCCAGGGTGATCGCGTCCCTCAACTCCCCGTGAGGAGTGCAGACGCCCAACTGAAGTCCACGTGCTTCCTCACCCGAGGCCCGCCTGAGTTGACCACACAGCTTGGCAGGCTCAGAACACTTCGAGGGGGGGACTTTGTGGAGCCCCGAGAGGGTATTTCATGCAGTTGGCTCCAAGCTACTGTTAACTCAGGTCATGGAATGAGACCATTGCTGGCAGCGAGAGCCTTCAATCGGTCACGTGGGGAGACAGGGGTTGGGGGTGGGCTCTGAAGGTGCCGGCGCCTGCGGGTGGGCCGTGGGGCCTGCTGGGATCAAGGTGTGATAGGCGTCTCCGTCTCTGTAAAGCGTCGTGCTGAGCAGAAGACACGCTCGTGGAGACGAAGGAGGTGCACCAGGCTGTGCCAGCACGCTGGGATGCCCTCGCCGTCGGGCTCCTCGCCGAGACCAGCCAGCTCACGCTCACCAGCTCTGCCCTGACCCAGACCTCTCACCAGGGTCTGCCTCCCATGAGGCCACGCGTCCTTCCCCTGCCTGGCTCGTTCTTACAGCCACGTGGTTCCAGCCAGAGTTTCAGAGCAGCTCCGAGGGCCACCGTGGCCACGAGCCTCAAAGACCCTCCTCCTCGGTCTCGGACTGAGACCTGCTGGGGTAGGTTAGGGCACCCGCCCAGCCGAGGCATCGCGGGTGAATGGCTGGGAGGGCGCGGCGGCCACTCAGCCTGGCCCCAGGTAGGGGTGTTCCCAGCCCCCGACACCTGGAACTGCTCCAGTCTTGCTGTCCCATGAGTCAGTGACCCCAAGGCTGAGCCCGCCGTCTGTGCGTGGTCCTGGGAGCCACATGGCCCGTCATCTCTGAACTGTGCGGGTTTACTAAGCCACTTTGGTTAGATGCTGCTTGCCATTTTTTACGACAACCTCATCCCTCTAGCCAGGAGAGACGGCATGGGCCTGGCCGCCAAGACAGCCTGAGAGGGGTGCTGCAGTCCTAGGGTGTGAGGCTTCTGGGACTGTCAGGAGAGACTCACAGTCTTCACGGGGTCCAGAGCCTGTTCCTCATCTTGAAATGAGCCTCTAACCCATTTCCCGCTTAGGAAAAAAAGTGCAGTTGCTGCCGCACCCATTTAACTTGGCATGAACACGCTCTCGGTGGCTGAAGCCAATCTGACTGGTCTTCATTGTGAGAGTCGGAAGTAAAAACTATGCTTGGAGTTATTTCTAAACAAAACTTGTCTCTAGTCCTAATGAGAATCACTTAAAAAAAGAGAGAGAGATAATTACTATATTTCGTAAGTGGAAACACCACTATTACAACCAGAATGCTACAGATAGAATGATGTCCTTTGCTTCCAGAGACAATGGGTATATTGGAGCGGTGCGGAAACGATAACTGTAGCAAGGCATCTCGTGGCAGACGTTGGGATGTGGGGAGGACTGCAATCCACGAGGTCCCTCGGGGTGGGCGCTGCAGGCCGCCAGCGAGCATTCACAGGGCAGACGGGAAATGCATCAGTGGGTTGCTTACCTCTGTGAGATGAAGGCTCATCACGCCGACCCTCAGAGGAATCCAGAGATGAGGCCCAACTTGTGCGGGTCTAGAAATCCACGTGGGGACTCTGAGCCCCGTGGGCGACAATCTCTAAGAACCTGGTCGGAACATGGCTGGACTGGTTTTTTTGCTTGTTTGTTTGGTTGGGTTTTTTTGAGTTGGAGTCTCACTCTGTCGCCCAGGCTGGAATGCAGCAGCACACTCATGACCACCCAGGCCTCGACCTGCTGGACTCCAGCGATCCTATCGCCTCAGCCTTCCAAGTAGCTAGAACTACAGGCACACACCAGCACACGCAGTTATTTTTTTTTATAGTAGAGATGAGGTTTTACCAAGTTGCCCAGGCTGGTCTCGAACCCCTGGGCTCAGGCAATCCTCTCACCTCAGCCTTCCAAAGTGCTGGGATTACAGCCAAGCCACCACACCCATGAGTCAACTTTTAAACAAAGACTTTTTGACACGGGGCAGGGGGGAGCAAGCGGGACACCCACATCCACTCCACACCCGGCCTCCAATGCCTACCACGGCCACGGCCTGTGCCCTGGGGAAGCTTCTGGATTCAGAGAGCCTCACTTGGCGGTCCCGTCCCCTGAGGCGGGTGTGTGGTGTCCTCTGGTCCCGGCCGGCACTTGCTGACACTCCCCAGGGGTTTGCTGAGGGAGTGAATGAATGAATGAGTGAGTGAGCAACCTAGCAGTGCACTGCGCCACGCTCACCCCCACCACGGACAGGGTTTCAGCAAAGAAAACAGCGCAAATGTGAGTCTCTTCAGAGTGGGTGGGGCCATACCATGATAAGGCTTACAGCATGGTGGCCGACACCACACCCCGGCCACGCTGGGTCGATCATTCAAGTCGCAACACGGTCTCCCTTCTCAGGATTTGGAAGCCGGAGCGCCTTCCTTTCCGAGTCAGGGTCTCACTCTGCCACCTAGGCTGGAGTGCAGGGGCACGCTCCCGGCCACTCTAGCCTCAACCTGCTGGGCTCCAGCGATCCTGCCTCAGCCTTCCAAGGAGCTGGAACTCCAGGTGTGCACCACCACACCCGGCTAATGTTTTGATTTACTGTAGAGACGAGTTCTCACCAAGTTGCCCAGGCTGGTTTCAAACCCTTGAGCTCAGGCAATCCCCTCACCTCCGCCTCCCAAAGTGTTGAGATGACAGGCGTGAGTCACCGTGCCCGGCCAGAGCACCTTCTGTGGTGTCACCTTTAGAGACAAAGCTTTCTCGCACTGTGGGGTCCTGCGGGCGCCTCCGCCCACACCCCTGAAGTCTCGCCACAGACGGCGTGAGTGGAAGGCAGTCCCGGCACTCCCCCGGGTGGGCTCGGCGGCGCTGTGTGCGGTGCGACTGTGAAGTCGGGACGTGGCTTCTGTGTTGTGGGAACTGGTCTCATTCCTTTGACATTATTAATACACGAGTCAAGCAAAAACCCCAGAACGTTTGCCAGGAGCCCAATTGGGAGACACAAAAGCCACTGAATCCTATAATTTCGGAAGAACAAGCAGCTCCTTTGTGTTTTCAACTTGCAACGGAGGCTTTTCTTGAGCGTCTCCACCCAGATGTTCTGCTTCCCTGGGTACTCGGGTGACTCTCGGGGCTTAAGCGGGACAAAGCTTCCCCCGAGGGAGACAGACAGCTCCCTGCTCGCACGGGCCTTTGTACTGTGTGTCATGCCCAACGCCATGGTGTCTCTGTGCGGAGGGGCCGAGGTCCCACGGCCGCTTCCTCAGGAACCTTCCTTTCTCTTCTCAGTGCCGCCAGGAGGAGACCCGTGTGCCTCCCTCTGGGCTGTGGATGAAACACAATGCCCGGCGGTGTGTGGCGATGACCCCGGCAGCCGGTGTCTGCTGAGCACGAGTTCACGACCTGCACCCGGGGGTGCTGGGCACCGGCCCAGGGGGCAGTGGCTGTGTTTACTGAGAGCCGCCCGCCTGTCTGCCTGCCAGGGGCTTCCAAGAGCTTCTGATACGAAGCCAACTTGTCTGGTCTTCAGCTGCTGGCGGAGGCTCTCGCAAGTCCGCTTTTTAGGTGACGAAACCAAGGCACCCCACGGCCGACAGACAGCAGAGCTGGGAGTAGACCCCGGGGTCCTCATCTCTCTGACAGTCAAGCCAGCCTCCTCGGCAGTGGGCGCTGCGAGGCCCCCAGGGTTGAAGCCTCAGTCCACCTCTCATCTGCACGTCACCAGAGAACAGGCTTTAGCTTCAGCACGTCCCTAGGATTCTAGTGCAGACGACTGGGCCTTTGTTTGTGCCAGACAACGGCACTTTGAGAGGGGCAGCCACGGTTTCCTTCTCCCCAGCCGGAGTTCTCAGACGGATGTGACCAGGCACATTCTTCGCTCATCAGAAGCACAGAGGTGTGATAGTCCTGTCGCCGGTGGAGTGAATCCGACGTGGAGGACGGCGGCTCTGGGGGAGAAACGGGTCACGCCTCTCCACATGGGGATAGGAGGAAGCAGGGCGGAGACACCGGGGCACCTCTGCCAACACGAAGAAGATGAGAGCTGGCTCCGTCACGAGCCGCAGACTTTCAGGGACTGCCAGGCCGACGCTCTGGGGGTGGAACTGTGTTTCTCGGACTCAGCACCCATCACATGGCCGCAGATGCCCAGAAGGCTCCCCCTGCAGCGTTTACTTTTGTTGCTTATTGCAATACGAGCCGGGGTCTCCAGCCTCGCTTCTCTACTTTGAGCTGAGACGACGGAGTCCTCCTAAGACGAGATGAGGACACAGGTGCCCGTGTGAGGACACGCTCAGGATGGAGGTCTCAGGAGGATGCGGCTGGGAGGCACTCTGACCTTGGACTTGCGGCCTCCAGGACTGTGAGAGTGCGAACGTCTGCTGTTGAGGCCGCCCCGCCTGTGGCACGTGTGGTTGCTGCCCTGGCAGACCGAGGCCCTGGTCCCTCTCCCTCTCCTGCCCCAAGCCCCAGCCTCCTGCCGCTCAGGGGACACACCAGCCGCCCAACACCGAGGTCTTCCTGACACTGCAATGCAAATGCCACTACCCAGGGGCCGCCCCTGCCACAGCATCTGTCACTGGGCCACGGCAGAGAGGGGGACCATGTGGTCTGGGCTCGCCCACAGCCGGGACTCCCTGGCGGGACGCTGTCTTGAGGGCCTGCTGAGTAGGGGCAGAGCACGAGCACCCTGGTCGTTTCTGCTTCCCCGTGTTAAACCGGTCCCCCCCTTTACTTCAGCCGCGCTTCTCAACTCAGTGCAACTCAGAGGCTCCGGGACTGAGGTCGAGCTGCCCTTCCTCCCTCTCACGCACACAATCACGCGGGAGACTCCGGGACGGCCGGTCGGCCAGGATGACCACGGCCAGTCATCCGTCAGGCAGCTCCGTCATCAGTCCTGCAGCAGACCGCCACGGGGCAGCCCCCAGTGCAACCCTGTAGGACCTACTGGACCCCTCGGGGTGAGGGCTCAGTCCCACAGGACTGCCCACCTCCGATGCCAGCCCCACCCGGGCCTCTCTCCGTGCTCTGACAGACCCGCTGTGGACCAGGGTTCCCACAGCACAACCGCTCTCCTTGAGCTGACCGAGTTGCTGGGCGGTTCACAGAACTCAGGGAAACACGTGTACCGGCCGATTATAGAGAACATAGCAAGGAACCAGGTGGAGAAACACACAGGGTGGAGTGTGGGGGGCGGAGCTTCCAGGGCCTCCCTGGGCCCCACTCCAGGAGCCTCGCTGTCCGCCATCTGGACCTCCCCAACCTGGTCTCCTTGGGCTTTTGTAGAGGCTTCCTAGCAAGCCATGAGACGACATCACTGGCCGTCAACTCATTAGCACACGTGAGCGAGTCCAGACGCTTCAGGAGACCTCTGCCAGGACCACGACGGTACAGTGGGGAGACCGGGGTTTGGGCAGAAAACCGGCTCTGCCACTGACCAGCCCCGCCAACTCCTGAAAGGGCTTCGTCTCCACACCTGCAAAATGGCGCTGCAGCGAACCCTGGAGAGGCGCGCAGGGCAACTGGGACCGCGTGGCGAAACAGTTCAGAAAGCTAAAGAAACGCTGGAAAGGCGCGCGTTGACTTCTGTTTGGCGAAATAGAATTCTTTTTATTAAGAAATAAAGTTTTAAAATCTCCAGTTCTGTAGAAAAGCACAGGATTGCTTTCGTTCGCTGTTCCAAGGACTGCTCATATCCGGACTACTTTTGCCATATGGATTCAAAGCAAGCATCGAAATGAGAAACAAAGTAAACACCTAACAAGAAGGCAGCACGTGGAGTCTGAGATCCCACCCCTTCCCAAAGCAGAAAGAAAGCACGACTCAGAGAGGCTGCTGAGGGCCAAGCAGCCGGCCAGGACGCACTGCTCTTCCCGTCCGCCACCCCCCCCCCTTTCTCCGTCCCTCCATAACCCGTCATCATCCATCCACCAATCGCTATCCATCCACGATCCACTCATTCATTCCCATCATCCATCGCCCACTCACCCCCCCTCCAATCTCTCCATCGCCCACTCATGCATCCATCCATCTATTCATACGTCCATCTGTCCATCCGTCCATCCACCGGTCCATCCACCCACCCACCCTCCAATCTAGCCACCGCCCACTCATGCATCCATCCATCCATCCATCCACTCATCTACCAATCCGTCACTTATGTCCATCTCTCTGTCTGTCCATCCATTCACCCACCCACCACCCACCATCCACTCTATCCATCACCCACTCATGTGTCCATCTGTCCATTCACTCACGTATCATCCACTCGTCCGTCCATCTGCCCATCCACTCGTCTACCCATTCACCTATTCATACGTCCATCTGTCCGGCCGACCATCCCTCCATCCATCCACTCATCTCTCCATCCATCCATTCATATGCCCATCTGTCCATCCATCCGTCCGTCCATCCATCCAACAGTTCACCCATCCATCCAGTCTCCATCTACCATCATCCATCTGTGACAAGAGTTCATCTTTTACTCAAGGTCAATTAATGGAAGAGCTGGGGCTAGATGTAAAGACTCTTCTAGCACAGTGGTTCCCCGAGTTGGGTTCTAGGACTAGCACCGTATGCTTCACTTGGGAACGCACACATGCAAATTCTCAGACCCTTCCCAGACTTCCCAAAGCAGAACCTCGGAGGGTAGGGCCTAGCACCTCGTGCTTGAACAAGCCCTTCAGTGATTCAGACCTGAGTTCTAGCTCGAGGGCCCGGCTCTGCTGTTACCGAGTGCTCACATCAACCAGGTCCGTCGCACGTTTCTTACCTCAGACCCTCGAATGTTTCTTACTTTTTCACCAACTACGGAAAATCTAAAGAGGAAGCCAAAACAGATAAAAATGCTGGAAAAGGCCAACCACATGTGGCAGGGGTGGGGATATGCTCCCGGAAAGTGCTCCTGGCCTTGTTACTAAGACTAGCTTCACAAGAGTCTGGAAAGTTCAAATTCTCAAGGCCAAGGGACACAGCTTCACAACCACGTGACATCACACGCCACCTTTACGTGCAGATTGACCTAGATAACCCAGGTCCACACGTGAATCTGAAATCAAAATACGGCAGCAGCTCGTCCCAGACAGCAGAAAAGGCAAGAGCCTGTGGGCTCAGGGAGGACCCTCGGAGGGTCGAGTGGTACGCAGTCGAGAGAGGCTGCTCGGTCCTCCAGGGTCAGCCTCTGCCCTGCCCTGCAGAACTATACCAGCTGCCAGATCGACATCTTGGTGCCATCAACTCACGCCTGCCACCAACCTTAATGTGACCTGGAGGCACGAGCAGTTCTACGTCTGGAGCAAAAACTGCCCTGCGACGGGGGATTTCCTCTGCGGAGAGCTGGGGACTGGGACTACCCAACTCACCTCCCTTTCCCTACCTGAGAACGTGCAAATGCACCTAACTGTGGCTGGCGCTGTAGCAACACTGCGTGATACGCCACCCTCTCAGTCCAGTGACATCCGGTGGTGACCCCCCATGAATAAACCACGACCGTATGCTGGAGACAGTGTCGGCGCGGGGCCAACGGGTGACGACACAGGGTCCCCTCCCCTGGGGAGCAGTGCAGACGCTCAGCCATGGCGACTGTTCACCTGATGTAAGAGTCTTGGAGAAGTCACAGCTACTGGAGACGCAGAAGGTGAGGGCCCACGTGTCCGGGAGCCGCTGCCCAAGGGGAGGCAGCGGCCACGGAGGTCTGGCCTGGCTGGCACACGCTCCACCTCGGAGCTCCTCCCAGACAGCCTTTTACAATTTGAAATGCACCAGCCCTGGGAGCTCGCAGAGGAACCTCGGTCCCTCAAAACCCGGAATGACATCACTCCTTGGAGCGGTTCCCACTCCAGGGCTCTGACACTAGGACAAACGCAGAGGTGCGCAGAGCCGGAGATGCACCCCTCCCCGCCCCGTGTGGATGCCTCCCAAGGCCAGCACCACATGACCCTCACCACACGGACCCCCACGCACGCTGAGCACGGCTCCGAGCACCAGGGCCAGACGGCACCAACATGGCTTTATTGTCTTTTGACCGTACGCAATACACACAGTCGCTCCAACCACAGAAACCCTCCTTTAAAGTGTGAGGTTAGCGCATCCGCACAGCCATGTCTATGCTGATGTGATCACGGGGGTGCTCTCAGAGTCCGTGGGGGGAGAGGGAAGGAGGGAGACAGAGAGCGTGGGGGAGGAGGCAGGGAGGGAGAGAAAGAGAGACAGCGCCACGCCCAAGCCGAGGACGACACCATTTGAATTTCCCAGGAAAGTCCTAGCTAGACTCGACCACGGTGCGCACAGCACGGCATGGTGACATCAGGCAAAACCCCGGCCGCTTTCGTTTGATGGTACACCCTTACTGCCTCTTCATTTCCAGGAGCACCAGGGAGTGCCGCGGCTTCTGCACACGGCAGCGCCAGAACGCAGGTGGGACTCGGGCGAGCCAGGGGCCAGACACGCGCTCCCCAGGGCTCCTGCCAGCCATACTCCCACTCACAGAAAACGCACGTCTGCTCAGCCATTCCCCGCTCACCCACGCCCTTTGCAAGCGTTTGTCCTAGGGCTAAACTGGACTCGGCAGAGACAAGACCCTCCCATCCCTCTCTCCCTCGAAAGGAGCCTCTGGCAGCCGCAGCATCCGCGGCAGGCCCTGGCAGCAGGGATGCTCTCGGCGCCCTGGCGGGGCCCTCTGCGCCCCTGCAGAGGCCACCCAGCAAGGCGGCCAGCAGGCGCAGGCCTGCAAGGACGCCCGGCCGAGAGCGGGGCGCAGCTCGTCTGCCGCTAGTTTGAGGGTCCCGGGAAGAAAGACGCCGCGAGCCGCACCGGCCACCAGGCCGCTGCCGGCAGCCGGCCGGTCCTCGCAGAAGACAAGGCGGCCGGCGCGCCTCGACCGCCCGGCCGGCCCCTCCTACCCGTGCGCCGGGACACCGCGTCGAGCCGCTGCGCCATCGCCTCCAGGGCCATCTCTTCATGTCTCAGCCAGAACCGCATCCTCCGCGGCACCACGGTCCCCGCGCGGCCTCCTCTGCGCCGGGCGGTGCGCTCGGGCGGGGCCGGCGCGGGGAGGGGGCGCGGGCGGGGAGGGGGTGCGGCGCGGCCCCGCGCGCGGCGCCGCCTGCCTGCCCGGATTGGCCCCGCGGCGCGGGAGGGGGCTGCGGGGCGCGGGAGGGGGCGGCTCGGCGGAAGCGGAAGCGGCGCGCGCCGGCCCCGCGTGCCGCCGCCGCGGCCACCTGGCAGGCGCGCGTGGCCCCGCGGCCGCCTGGCAGGCGCGCGTGTGCGCCGGCCGAGGCCGCCTGCAAGCCCGCGAGTCGCCGCGGCAGTCACCGCGGTCGCGCGCCACCCCTGCCGCCAGCCGGAGTCACGCGCGTGCACCACGGCGGGTCACCTGAAGCGCCGCGTGTCTCCGCTGCCGGCACCCAGGGTCGCGCGTGCCACCCCTGCAGTCCCCCGGCGCCGCGCGTGTGCGCCACCGCGGTCACCCGGAGGTCGCGCCGTGCACGCGCCGAGGTCCCCCGGAGCCCCGCGCGCCCCCGCCCGCGGAGGCGCGTCCCCGCCCCGCCCCCAGCCCGGCTCGGCGCCCTCGGGGGTCGGGAGCGGCAGCCGCGGGGGTGCGGGCGGGGGCCGCCACTCGCGCCGCGCCTGCGCCGCCCGCTTACCTCCGTTCGCCCCCGGGCAGGTGCAGAGGCCGCAGCAGCCGAGCGCGCGCTCCCCGCGGGGCCGCATGCCGCCCGGCCGCGGGGAAGCGGGCAAGCGTTCCCTGGGTCGCCGGGTCCCGCGGCGCGGCGCGGCGGGCGGGGTGGGCCGGGCCCTCCGGGCGCGGGCGCGGCCGCCCCAGGACGCAGGGCCGGGCGAGGGAAGCGCGCCGCTCGGGGCTCCGCGGCCTCGCCACGGCTGGCACGAAGCCACCCTGCGCACTGACACCTCGGCCGCCGCACCTGCAGGGCCAGCTCCGGCGCGGGCAGGGCTGCGCCTCCACCATACGGCGGGCGGGCGGGCGCCGGGTTTCTTGCCCGCGGTGACCGGATCCTCTGGGGCGGGTGTTGGCGGTCACCTGCCCTTCCTCGGAGAAAGCGCTCAGGCCCCGCCATGGCGCCTGCGGGCCGGCTACTCGGGAGGCCTGGGAGGATGGCTTGGGCGGGACCGAGCTGCGGGGAGCGCGATGGCACCACTGCACTCCGGCCTGGGCAGAGCCAGACCCTGTCTCTGAGCATGAAAATGTCCACAAATAAAACCCGCACAAAAGAGAAGGAAAAGCATTCGGGGCAGAAGTGCCCATTTCCACGAATGGTTTGGGAATCCGAGCACGGACTGGCCGAGGCTCAAACTGCACTCATGCCCATGCCAGGAACAGCATCCTGGTGTCCCAAACCCGGTGTGCGCCTGACACTCCAGTACTCAGGAGCGTGTGCATGACATCTCAGAATCAAGCACCGTGCCTGTGCCCCAACACCCCAGTATCTAATGACCTGTGTGTGCCCCAATATCCCAGAATCCAGCCGCATGGGTACCCTCACATTCCAGAATCTGATACCCTGTGTGCATCTGACTTCCCAAAATCCAAGAACCTGAGTGTCTTGACTTTCCAGTATCCAATAACCTGTGCACCCAAACATCCCCAAATCCAAAAACTTGTGTACCTCAACATCCAAAAATCCAATGTCATGTGCTCCCTGACATCCTAGAACCCAATAATCTGTGTGCCCCAACATCCCAGAGCCTAATAACCTGTGCTCCCTGACATCCCCAAATCCAATAACCTGTGTACCCTGACATACCAGAATCCAATAATCGGTGTACCCTAACATCTCAGAACACAATAACCTGTGTGCACCTTGACATCCCAGAACCCAATAGCCTGTGCTCCCTGATCCCAGAATCCAATAACCTGTGTATCCTGACATACCAGAACCCATCAACCTGTGTGTGCGCTGACATCCAAGAATCCAATAACCTATGTACCCCCGAAAGCCCAGAACCCAGTAACCTGTGTCCACCCCAACATCTGGAACTCAGTAGCCTGTGTTCACCCTGACACCCCAGAACCCAATAACCTGTGTGCCCCAACATCTCAGAACCCAATAACCTGTGTACCCCCACATCTCATAACCCAATAAACTGTGTGCACTCCAACATCCCAGAACCCAATCACCTATGTGCACCTTGACATCACAGATTCCAATAACCTGTGTGTACGCTGAGATCCTGGAATCCAATAACCTGTGTGCCACCAAATCCCAGATTTCAATAACCTGTGTGCCCAAACATTCCAGAATCCAATACCTTAGTGTGTCCCAACAACTGAGAATCTGATAACCTATGCACCCCGACATTCCAGTATCCAATCATCTGTGCTTCCTGACATCCCAGAGTCGAATACCTGTGCACCCCAACAACCAAGAATTCAATAACCTGTGTGCCCGGACATTCCAGTGTCCAATAACGTGTGCACTCTGACATCCCAGAATCCAATAACTTGAGTGAGCCCCAACAACCCAGAATCCAATAACCTGTGTACCCTAACATCCCAGTATCCAATAACCGGTGTGCCCTGACATCCCAGATTCCAATTACCTGTGTGCCAAACATCCAAGAATCCAATAACCTTGTATCCTGGAATCTCAGAACCCAATAACCTGTGCTCCAAGACATCCCAGAATCCAACAACCTGTGAGCACCCTGACATCCCAGAATCCAATAACCTGTGTGCCCTGACATCCCAGAATACAACGTGTGCTCCTGACATCCCAGAACCCAATAACCAGTGTGCACCGACATTCCAGAATCCAAAAACCTGTGTGCATCCCCGACATCGCAGAACCCAATAACCTGTGTGCACCCTGACATCCCAGAATCCGATACTTGTGTGCCTCGACATCCCAGAACCCAATGACCCGTGCATCCTAACATCCCTGTGCTCCCTGACATCCCAGAACCCAACAACTTTGTGCTCTCTGACATCCCAGAATCTAATAACCTGTGTGCACCCCAACATCCCAGAACCCAATAACCTGTGTACACTCTGACATCAACCCCAGAATCCAATAATTGTGTGTCCTGACCTCCCAGAATAACCTATCGAACCTGTGCATCCTAACATCCCTGTGCTCCCTGACATCCCAGAATCCAGTAACCTGTGCTCTCTGACATCCCAGAATCACATGACCTGTGTACCCTGACATCCCAGAACCCAACAACTCTGTGCTCCCTGACATCCCAGAGTCCAGTAACCTGTGTGCTCTCCAACTTCTCAGAATCCACAACCTGGGTACTGACATCCTAGAATCCAACAACCTGTGTGCTCCCTGATATCCCAGCATTTATGAACTGTGTGTCCTCTCATCCCAGTATCCCATAGTGTGTGCACCCTGACATTCCAGTGTGCATTCACGTGTGCACGTGACTGCATTCCGGCGTTCGGGACCACATTCCCGTGTGCAATTGTGTGTGTCCATGAGCACCTTCCCGTGTGCAACGGCGTGTCTGTGACCACATTCCCGAGTGCCATCGTGTGTGCCATGACGTTCCACTGTTGTGGCCCTGAGGCACCCAGCTGGGCCCCACAGGGATAGAAAGACCACGGTGACACAGCCCTCCTGTCAGAGCACATGGAGTGGGAGGCAGGGACGATGCGGAAACACACAACGGCAACGCGAAAGGCAGGACCACCACACCTGGCACGTGTGGGGGGCGTGGTGAGAAGCTCCTCTGACCGAAAGCTCGTGGGATTTCGGGAGTTTCCCTTGTTCTTGGCAATCTCTTTGGAGCCCGAGGAAGGGAGGAGTTTGATGAGGATGGGGACGAGGACTCTCCCCGAACGACCAAGGACCCTGGGCTGCCGAGGGAGGCCACCGTCCTGACAAACCAGGCGGGCCAGAAACCTTCGCCGCCGACGATCCACGGAGGTCTGCAGACGGCCCTTGTGGGATTCCCGCCTAACTCAGCCTTTGGCTCAGGACACAGGGCACAGTCACCACTCAGTCCCCTTCCCAGCTCAACCATAATCCACTCATATACCCTAACCCCTAGTCCCAGTCCCTACTCAAACCCTGACCCTAACCCTAACCTCAACATCTAACTGGCCTACAGCTAACTTAACCTAACATCGAACATAACCAACATCAAACTTAACTCAGTATCCAACCTAACCCAAACCCAAACATCAACCCTAAGTCAAAAGTTAATCATAACCCCTAACTCAACACTCAACTCAAACTCTAACCCTAACTCCTAACCCTAATCCTAACCCTGACTCCTCAACCCCAAACCCTAACTTGAACCCTAACTCTACACCTAACACTAGCCCCTAACTCGAGCCCTGATCATGACCCTAACCCCAACCCCAGTGTGAACCTTAATCATAATCCCCAACCCTAACCCGAACGCCTAATGCCAACTCTCACCCTCACCCCGACACTAATCCCAACCCCTAACTCGAGCCCTAATCATCAGCCCGAGCCCCTAGCCCGAACCCTAACCCTAACGCCAACCCCAGCTCTAGCCCTAACCTACCCAATCCAGCTTCAGGGTCACCAGTCCCCAGGCCGAGGAGCCCTGAAGCACAGGCCCGGCTCTTCCCAACACACCCGGCTTCGCGCGAGGCCAAGGCACCATCCCTCCCCGGCCCGCTGCCCAAGCTGGCCCCGGCCTTGTTCCGTCAGGACGGGCCTCCCGCTCTTCCCTGCCAGCTCTCCCTCCAGAAGGCTCAGGCCTGAGCTGCAGGGACGCCTGGGACTCGTGAGGCTCACAGGGCTGTGCCCACTCAGAGGTTCTGGTCCGGGAACCCCGGGGCGGGGCCGGGGCCTGGGCTGCTGCCGCCGCTGCTGGCGCGGTCCGTCTCACGCCCAGCCCAAAGAGCAGCACGCAGCTGTCACCGCCCTCCTGTCCCTCCACCCCGGGACACGTCCACGAGTGCCCCCAGCTTCTGCCCTCAGCCCGCGCCGCCCACTTGTCCCCCGAAACTCCTGGCCAGCGCTGTGTCTGCTCGGCATGCTAGCGTGGCCGCCACGCCTCAAGCCAGACGTCACGCGCTGGAGACGCAGCCTCAGGTCACCAGACCGAGAGTGAAATAGGGGGCCCCCACGGGGATGCCCTCATTCCCGCGACTCCCTGAGGAGAGCTCTCCCGGGTCCAAGCCCAGCCCCGCCACTGGGTCGGTTCCTAACCCCGTCTCCCTCTCGCCAAGCCCCTGCCCTCTCCCAAATCACAGCCCCGACGGACCTGCCGGAAGGACAACTGCAGAATACCGCCAGCATTTCGTGAACACAGACGGCGTGCCGGGCAGCTCCCAAGTACTTCACGACGCTGAACTGGCGCCATCACCACTTAGGGGCCAGCTCGGCTTTCACCCGACTGCACAGAACACGGCACCGAGAGGCTCAGCGACTTGCCCCAGGTCACTCAGCCAAAGGGGGCAGAGGCAGGACTCACACTCAGACCCGGAGTCAGGTGTCTGTGTCAGGGACACTTGCACCTTGCGGGAGCGGTATCCACTAAGTTCCCTGCAGGCAAACTCAGGACACAGGGGCATGGCTTTAAACCTGTGATCCCAGGGACAGACTCTACCATCTGGCCGCAGCTCCTCTCCCCGAAAGTTCTGGAAGCTGGAACAGTCCCCCATACCCAGAGGCCCCAGAGAGAGGGTGGGATGTAAGGTGACACCTGGACACCTGGGTCCCCTCGGCAAACTCTCGGGAAGGTTAGCCTGAAAGGGAGGGAGACGCAGAGCTGGAAGGGGGCAGGGTGGGGGAACCAGCCCCGCCAGGTGGGGCGGGACCGCGGGGGCACGCGGTGGCCCGGCCACCCAGGGCGTGTGTCCTGCGAGGCTTCGTTTCACGGCGAGGGCAGGGAGCAAGGAAGACGGAGACAGCGCCCGCGTGCGTGGCAGCTTTGGCGGGCGGCGGGGAGCGGGGCGGGGGCTGCCGCTCCAGCCCAGCCCCTGACTGAGCGGCAGCACCTCTGACCCAGCGGAGGGGCGGGGGAGGCGCAGGAAGGAAGGGGAGGAGCTGCCGGCCTTGTGTTCTCTGGGCTTTGCCCAGCCAGGAAGCCTGGAACCCACATCAGCGCACCTAAACGCAGAGTCCCAACGGGTGTCAGGCTGTTCCCGGGAGGCGCCGGAACCCCGATCTGACTCCACCCGCCAGGCTCCTTGCCAAGGACCGCTACTTCCCGGTGCACAGACAGGTGACTCGGAGGACGTGCGTTTGGTCTGCGTGAAAGCAGTGTAGGCTTTGGAGACACGAGAAGAAAGCCGTCTCCCCCACGCCGCCGAGGCGAGTCTTGCTTCTCCTTGGATGCCCTTGTTGTACGCGACCACAGCCGTGCCACACGGCTGGCCATGTGCGTCTCATGGTGTCTCCACGCCCCACCCTCCACTTGAATAGCCGGCGGGTACCTCCCTGGTCGTGCGTTTCAACGTGTAACTAGTCGGAGTGTCTCCACGATCCCTGGCTGTCACGCTCGCGGCGACAAGGGCACGCGCAGGGAAGTCTCTTTCTCGGGTCTGTTTCTCTCGGTTAAATTCTAGAGGTAGAACCAAGCATGTGCCTGGCTTTCACGTGTGCAGCACACGCCACACGCGCCACACCAAACAAGCACGAGGCCGCAAGGCCTGCCCAGCCTTCCCTGGTGGGGGTCCTGGGCCACTGTGGCTGGCGCACCCCGTCCTAGGGGGGCCCTGGGGCCGCCAAGAAGGGCTCGCTGGCTTAAGGGAAAGCGAAACTCTCGCCAGGGAAAGGCTGTTTGCCGGACGGAGTGCGGGACCGGGGCGGGACCCACACCCCCAACCCAACACACACGGGGGCGATGGAGGCACGCTGGGTGGCGCCCCCCAGAGACTCCGCAGAATCGCGCGGCGCAGGTGCCATCCGAGGGGGTTGTGCCCTGAGACGGCACTGACCCCGGCCGTAGACCCTGCGGGCCCCTGTGGGTGGACCCCGCACCCGGCTCTGTGTGGGAAGCCTGGTGGGCCCAACCTCCACTTGGGTCTCAGTTGCATGGGAAGCATCGGACACTGTCCCAAAGCCTCCAGCTGGGGCTGCCAGCAAGCCCCGGGCCCCGTGGGGTCTTTGGGGCGGGAGCCCTGGCAGCCGGAGGGAGGGCGGTCAGGGTGGCTGGGCACTGCTGCAGCCCCCTGCCTCCTCCAGCCCGCGAGACACTGCTGCGCCCCGACAGTGGGAAGGGGCGGCCCTGGCTAGGCCCCCCGCCCCGAGCCGTCTGCCCCATGGCTCCCCCTGCCTCTCAGGGCCGCCCCCCGTGGGGTCAGGCCCCAACTCCGGGGGGCCTTGTCTGAGCCAGTCACGTCGGCACCGATGCGATTCCCACACACGGGCACTCCCAGGGCTGGGGGTGTGAATGCCACACACTGTTTCAGGGGACATCACTGCACCCCAGCAGCGGGGAAGGGGCCGAGAGGGTTACCAAGAATGGCTGGAGCGGGCGGTCCCAGCAGCCGAGGGTGACACCATGCCCCCAGGCCTGGGGACAACCTGGCTGCCGTGGATGGCCCTGACATCCCTCCTGGTGGTGTCACGGTCTCCATGTGGCGAGGCTGTGCCTCCCACACGCCCTGCTGGGGAGTCTCGGTGGATATGAAGCTGCAAGGCGCTGAGGAGGAAGATGGTCACACCCCCCCACAGCCCGTGCCCCCCGCCAGCGTCCTGCCTGGAGAGCTCAGGACCTGCGAGGAGGGATGGGGAAGGATTTCCTTCGGGCAGCTGTGTCCAGGACCCTGGAATCCTGATGGGCACAAAGACCCAGAAACGGTCCACGAGAGCGGCGGTGGCAGGTGTGGGCCTCAACAAAGCTGCTGGCCCTGCCTGGAATGTTCCGGAAGCCCTCAGTCTCAGGGACTCCCGGAGACGAGTTCTTTTTTTTTTCTTTTTTTTGAGTTGGAGTTTCACTCCGTCACTCAGACTGGAGTGCAGTGGCTGCTCCCGGCCACCGCAGCCTCGACCCACTGGGCTCTGGCGATCCTTCCGCCTCCGCCTTCTGAGTAGCCGGAATTACAGGCACGCGCTACCACGCCCGGCTGATTTCTGATTTATTGTAGAGATGAGGTCTCGCTGCCCAGGCGGGTCTCGAACCCGCGAGCTCAGGCCATCCACTCACCTCAGCCTCCCAAAGGGCGCGGGATGACAGGCTGAGCCACCGAGCCGGCTTGGAGGCGAGTTCTTAACGCCTTCAGGGACAGGTGAGTACGGGCGACAGCAGAGCGGGTCTGTGGGACACGCCCATCCTGAAGCCCCCGTGTGGCTGGGGTGTGACCAGGCCCTGCCCTCCAGGCGCTGAGTGGGTCTTGCAAACGCCCCCCACGCCCGGTGAGACCCTCGCGTCTCCGGCTCTCAGGTCACGGCAGGATCGGCGAGCGGGCGCGGCTACAGGTGCCTCGCGGTGGGGGTCACAGGGCCGTCTCAGGGCCTCACGCCGCCAAGGCTCCTCCCGAGGGCCCGACCCCTTCCCACGCCTTTGACGACGGGGGACTCGCCCCCGGGGAGGACACGCACCATGATGCGTGGGCGCGTGTGGGTGAGGATGCGGCTGGATGCGTCCGGTGAGACCCGAAAGGAAGGCAGAGATGCCCCATCTGAATTCGGAGAGCTGCCGCGTGTCCGGGACGTCAGCAGCCTTGGGCTCCCCTCTCCCGTGCCCAGCGGGGGTAGAGCTGGCGCGGGAAGGGGCTCCCTCCCACCCTGGGCAGGGCCCGGGCAAGGTGCTGAGAGGCTGCCTGGGTGCCGGCCCTTCAGGGCCCTGCAGGAGTGAGGCCCGAGCCCTGCCCCGGCCCCGGGTGGGCGGCCGGAGAGGCGCAGGAGTGGGGATGCCAAGGTGCCTAGGGCTGTGCGGGGCACACGCCAGGCTCCACGCGGGGCCTGGGCTTCTGTGGATCCCACCCCCGCGTGGGCACGGTGCCCTCCCTTCTCCTCCCGAGTGCCCCAGTGTCTACTGCAGGCACGCACCACCACGCCCAGCTAATTTCTGGAATGTTTTTTTTCTGTAGAGACGAGGTCTCACTTTGCTGCCTAGGCTGGTCTCGAACTCCCGGGCTCAAGAGATCCTCCCGCCTCGGCCTCCCCAGTGCAGGGATCACAGGCGTGAGTCCTGGCCCCGGCCACAGTTCCATCTTCAGTCCCCGTGTGTCCGACACTCAGTTCCGCCGCAACAGCCCTCGGCAGCCCAGATCTAGCAAAGCGCGGCCTTCTCACCTGCTTGTGGTCTGTGAGCCCTGGCAGGTCTCCCCAGACGGCCTGCCGGCCTCATCGCAGGGACAGGGCACCATGTCCTCAAGAAGGGACGGGCCCCTGGAGAGCAGAAACCCCCAATGCCGGGCTTGTGCTGGGGGAGGCTGCGTTTGTTCCTAGATAAGGGATGTGCCGAGGCCACACCGTGACCGGGATGTGGTCAATGAGGCCCAGGGGGCAGGACACTTTCGAACACACCTGAGCGCCAGCTGCTCACTCGGAAGGGCCACCCACCGTCAGCACGCCCTGCCCTCGGCGACCCAGTGGGGCCAACGTGGGTGGGGGTGGGATTCCAGCACAAGACATGAGTTCTCCCAGAAGGAAACAGGCAAACAGGACGGGCAAAAACACAACCCTGAGAGGCATCCAGCCACGGTGCCGTGGACCCAGATGCGAGTGCTGTTATCTGGGCCGGGTCGCTCTCGGAGCCCCAGGGTGCCGCACTTCCTGCCAGGCCCGGGTCTTCGGGGCAGAGGTGCAGCCCGGCCCCATCCAGGCTCCGGTTCTGCAGCAGCTGGGCACTCCCGGCTTTCCTGGGCTCCCTCTGGGCGCTGTGACGGACGGGGGCTTGGGGGAGGCACCTGGACCCCCGGGTACCCCTGGATCCATGAGGGAACCAGAATCCCACCCGGCGGGGACCAGCACACCTCCCACGCACACCCGGTCTGGGGAGTAGGAGGGGGTGTTCTGGGCTGAGAAGCCATGCGAGGAGAGGCTTCAGGGGCTCGTGAAAGCCCAGGCAGTTTCACAGCCTGGGAGAGGCCAGGCACGGTGGGTCACAACGGTCCCTCCAGCATGTGGGGAGGCTGAGGCGGGAGGATCGCTTGAGCCCAGGAGTTCGAGACCAGCCTAGGCAACAGAGCGAGACCTTCGTCTCTGCAAAAAATGAAGTAACATGAAACAGCTAGGTGTGGTGGAATGCACCTGTAGTCCCAGTTACCCGGGAGGCTGAAGAGGAGGTTGCAGCCGCGGTGAGCTGTGGTCGTGCCGCTGCACTCCAGCCCAGGCAACCGAGGGAGACCTCGACTCGAAAAATCATGAATAATAGATAAGACCTAGAGAGGCACAGAGTCCGTGTGTCAGCTTGGACACGAGCCCGGCAGAGCGCTGGTAAGGACGCCTGACAGGAGGAAACCGAGGGCAGCTGGGACAGGGCCTGGCCTCGGAGTGGGGTGGCCAGCGTCACCTCAGCCTGGCAAGGACCCAGCCCCGGCTGGTCAAGCGCTGTGCAGGCGCCGTGTGGATGGGTTATCCGCTCCCACGGTCCGTCAGCCCCCAGGACCGCCACGAGCCCCTCCGGTGGGAGGGTGGGCCGCATTCCGTCCGGGGAAGGCCTTGAGAGAAAAGGCGGAGGTCCGGCAGGGGAGGGAGAGGTCTGCCTGCGTGCGGCAAGATGGGAATCCCGCCTGGGCTTCCGGCCCGCTGCCCACGCCACCATCATCAGACAGACCACACCAGACACGCGGCGTGCCCACATAAGACAAACCACGCCCAGACACGTGGCGTGCCTTTGTGTGACAAACCACATCCAGACATGTGGTGTGTTCACATGAGACCAACCATGTCCAGACACATCATATGTCTGCGTGAGATAAATCACACCCAGACATGTGACATGTCCATGTGAAACAAATCATGCCCAGACACATGATGTACTCGTGTGAGACAAACCATGTCCAGACATATGACATGTCCACGTGAGACAAATCATGCACAGACAAGTTATATGTCCATGTGAGATGAATCATGCTCAGACATGTGGCATGTTCATGCGAGGTAAGCCACACCCAGACAAGTGACATGTCTATGGGATAAATCACGCCCAGACACGTGATGTGTCCACGTGAGATAAATCACGCCCAGATACATGACATGTCCATAGGATAAATCATGCCCAGACATGTGACGGGTACAAATGTGATAAATCATGCTCAGGTATGTGACATGTCCATGGGATAAATCATGCCCAGACATGTGACATGTCCTTGTGAGATAAATCACACCCAGACACTTTACATGTCCACATGAGATAAACCATACCCAGACACGTGACATGTCCATGGGCTACATCATGCCCAGACACGTGACATGTCCATGTGAGATAAATCACACCAAGACACGTGACATGTCCATGGGATAAATCAAACCCAGACATGTGACATGTCCATGTGTGAAAAATCATGCCCAGACATGTGATGTGTCTACACGTCCCACTGGCTCTGAGAACCCTGACCGACACAGGCCCGGTCACGAGAGCCACGGAGAGCTGGACGTCACATTTGCTGGCGAAAGAGACGTCACATGAGAAGAGCCATGCATTATTAGCAAGGTGGCATCGTGGGAGGCCAGTCGACGAGGGCTCGGGATG
This sequence comes from Cephalopachus bancanus, assembly GCA_027257055.1. Classification (NCBI taxonomy): domain Eukaryota; kingdom Metazoa; phylum Chordata; class Mammalia; order Primates; family Tarsiidae; genus Cephalopachus; species Cephalopachus bancanus. The sequence goes on along the minus strand of JAPVLO010000001.1, from coordinate 16,309,293 downwards.
GCGGCCAGTGGGCTCCGGGACGGCTGGGGGCTGCACGTGGGGAAGTGTGAGGAAACCGGTCGGGCTGTTTGGCTGATGGTTTCCCTTTGTGTTCAAACAAGATGGATGGCAGAAGTCTGCCTGGATAAGCCAGTTAGGGTTCTCGAAGTATGAAATAAAAACTACGTGATACGAAGAAACCAACCCCACCCCCCAGATGAAATGTGTGTTGACTGACATCACCGAAGTCGCCGGCCAGACAAGGACACGCGGAGGTGGGAGGAGCCTGGAAGGACAGTCAGTTGGGGAACCGCAGGTTAGGGCAGTGCACGAGAAAGCCCCTGGAGTGGAGACACACGCAGAGCAGCGAGGGGCGCATCTGAGCCGTGTTCTGCTTCCGGATGAAAACGAACAGGCCAGATCCCGACTGGAACGAGGCCTTGGCCCAGAAGCTGCACCGGGGCCCAGCCTGTCCCTCTCAGCGCAGCTGAGAACCTGGGCCCAGACCGTGAACCTCCCAAACGGCCCGATCTGGACATGAAAAAGTGGGTCTGAGAGCCCAGCCTCTCCACGATTTGGCGACAACACAAGTGACCTCGGCTGACGGACAGGTGCAACCGTGGTCTCCATTCCAGGGATCGCCATGTCTCCAGAAGGCGGGAGCACCCTGGGGCCCTGGGACAGCGAGACGGGCGATTGTGTTGGGGGTCACGTGTGAGCACAGTCCAGGATGAGCTGACTGCCCTGTGCGGTGGCTGGCCCGGGGTCCTCCCGTGTGTGCACTCAGGGCGCACCTCCAGGTCCCGTGACAGACAGCGAGGGCTCGCCAACCCGGTCCACAGTCATACTCCCTACACACGGCCCGGCGGTCACACAGAATGTGTTGGAAGGACAGGCAGGAGCCACGTCTCTCAGTGGCTGTGGCAGGCGTGAAGCACACATGCTGACAGACACACCCAGGACAGCCTGGCCAGACCCACGGAGGGACTGGCATCTGGGCCATGAGGCCAAAGGCTCGGGCTTCTGGGGAGTGGATGAAACCCTGAGAAGGCGTGTAACACACGTGTACAATTCGGGATGGCACACCAGAGCCGATATTTAAGGACACCTTGTGGCGTGTCCTGTGTTCGCAGAAAGACGCCTGCCAGAGGAGGGGAGCTGAGACCCTAGGCCAGCAGGCCTGGCAGGGCAGAGCGTGGACAAGCCAGGCCAGGAGTCTCCCGGCAGCGGGAGACACCTGGAGACAGGCCAGTGCAGGGAGCCTGGGCACCACACGGGTCTTCACAGCAGCCGCCATGGGCATCCAAGAGCCACAGACGCCAGGCTGGAGAGCGTCGCCTCTGTGGGACGAACTCACCGTCACATGGGCCAGATGCCGCCCACACTACTGGACTGTAACAATGGAGTTCATGACGTATAAGGCGCGGTCACGCAAGCCGTGGCCTCTTTAAAAAGTGAGGCTCGGAATGTGGCTGCCCCTGGACTCAGAGGAACAGCGTCTCTCCCGGCTCTTCCGGGCTGTCAGTCCTGATGCCTGGCTCTAAAAGTATGGTCCAGGCACAAAACAAGTGCAGGCTTGAAAGACATGGGCAAGGGGACCCCAAAACCTGATGTTATTTAAACAAGCGAGTACTCCTCTTAGCTGTGTAAACTTCAGTCACCCTCAAGGTACTCGCCACTGATGCAATGTACCTACGGAAAGGCTTTTTTCCCCTGCTCACAACAGTTTGGTCAGGAGGGGCGGGTCCTGGGGCGAGAGGGGTTGGGGGGCGTCGGGGCGGGAGGGTTGGGACAGAAGGCTGGCAGCATCTGCAGGGGCCCAGCTCCCACCCAGGCCCCAGGGCCCTGCAGGCAAAGCGCAGGCAGGACCCGCCCTCCCATCTCTGCCCTGTCAGAGCTCCCGCCTCTGCAGCGAAGAGTCGGGAGGGGCAGGGGCGCTGCCGCCGAGAGCCCCGCCCTCTCCGTGAGCCAGATCCGAGAGGGTGAGCGGACCCGCGGTGCAACTCGGCGCCCGTGACCCCGTCTCCGGGAGGCCTCGCCGCAGCGCTGCTGGCCGTCCCGCCATGCTCCCCGTGAAGGCAGAGCCAGGTGAGGCCCCGGGCCAGCGGGGGTGGACGCCAACGGCTGACATGGCTGTGGGTCGCGGGTGCCGGAGGGCAGCCCTGCCCGTGTTCCCACGAGAACCGGGCCTGGGCGTACCTCCCTGTTCCCCGAAATGAGCCAAGCAGACACTGACCGCGGAGCCGGGCCAGCAGAGGGAAGCCTGTGTTTATTTACCCCTTGAAGGAACAGAGACCATCGCACCTCTCCGCGGGAGGTGGGTCCAGTCCCTGGACGGAGGTCACCGAGGCAGCAGCCCCGCCCGCCTCTCTAATACCTCCTAGGGACAAGCTGCGCCTCAAAAACAGTGAAAACAGCCTCTTCCCCAAACAGGCATTGCCACGGCCTGCTGGCCGGGTCACACCGAGTGCCTGCGCGCTCTCGGGCCAGTGGCTGGGCCATTTCAGCAGAAAGGAAGCTGAAACAATGGGCGCCCCCGGGACGATGAAAGCGGCAGTTTCGGGCCCCAGCCAGGGGCCCTAGGCTCTGGCGCAAATCGTGTCTGTGTTCCTGCCCCGGGTGACTTCAGTTCAAGACAGTGAACACGGAAGACAGGCCTATTTCCGGCCAGGAAGCTGGTGTTTACTGCTCTGTTTAGGAATTTGCTCCCAGTCCCACGTTTAAGTCTGATTTTATCGCTTGTTTTCAATCAGATTCTCTCCCCCTACAGAGGCCCCAAAACAACCCGCAGATGCCCCAAAGGTAAGAAGACAGGCGAGGCTGCTCCGATTCTAAAACTTGGGCCGTTCTTCAGCCAAACAGACTGGGTGACGGGTTTGCGGGAGACCTGAGTGCGCTGAGGAAAATGTCAATTCTTCCTCTTCTCTCCTTCAGAAGGACGTGGTCAGAGGGAAAGGTGATGTAGGAAGTTCACGGTCATTGGAATCCCCCAAACAGAAACACACAGCCCATGGTGCCCCCCAGCTGCCATGCCCGCCCGACGGGAGAGAGGGACCTGGCCGCACGTCTGAACTGGAATCACCATCTTCAGGAACCTTTCTGCAGCTTTCCGTGTCCTTCGCCTGGCTCTGAATTTTTAAACACACCTGGCTCAATCTTAGAAATGCTGTTTGCTCAAGCGAGAACTTAGACGCAACGTTTCAAAGGCTCAACACCAAGGTCACGGGAATCAAGTTCATCTACCTTGACTCTGTTTAAACTTTCTGATTGGGAGCCACAACTCCATAGCAAATATTTAAGTCAGCCCCAGGTCATCGTCATCTAAAAGGAAAGCCCATCTCCCCTGCTCTCTCTCTCACTTCAAGTAAGAGTCTGCGTGGTGACAAAACCTTTCTAAGGTCGTGCTCGTGTGCACTTGTTGGAAGGGCGTGAACAGGGCTGAGGATTGATTTTTCTTTTTTGATGACGGTAGATTCACACGCACTTGTGAAGACAATGGGGGGATCCCATGCCCCAGGTCCCTCCAGTGGCAACACCCAGCCAAACTGGCACTATACCACGGCTGGTATTGACACAGCGGCAACGACACAGTGGCCCCGCCCCGTGCCCCTCAGGGACACGCCCACACTCCTCCCAGACCCCACCTCCTCCTCCGCCCCCGCGGCCACTCACCTGTTCTCCATGGCTGTGCCTTTGCCGTTTCAAGCCTGTTCCATAATGGGCCCACACCTTTTGGGATTGGCCACCCTTTGGGATTGGCTTTCCTCACTCATGATTTTCTGGAGATGCTCTCACGTTGTTGCAGCTCTCACAGCTCAGTCCTTTTTGCTGAGGAGTAGTGGCAGTGTCTACAGTGTAGACAGACCACAGTCTGTTTAACCACTCACCCACCGAAGGATGTGAGGTTCTCTTGAGTTTGGGGATATTACAAATTAAGTATTCTAAACCTTCGTGCGCATGAATTCATGTAGACAGAAGTTTCCATGCCTTTGAGACAGATGCCCAGGAGAGTCGTTGCTAGGTCGTGTGTGAGTCAGATATTTTGCTTTCAAAGAAACTGCCAAATTGCTCCCCAAAGCAGCTGCTCCACTTCACGCGCCCCAGCAATTTCTGCGTGGCCCACTTTCTCCGCAGCCTTGCCAGCATCTGAAGCTGTCACCATCTTTTATCTGAGCTCTTCTGGTAGGTGCCAGGGGTCGTTTGGCGCTGGTCCTGTCTTGCGTTTCTCGGAGGGCCAATGATGCTGAACATCTTTCCATGTGAATATCTGCCTTCAGGACGTCCTCTTTGGCGAGATGCCTCTGTCTGTTGCCCATTTCCTAATGGAATTATTCGCTTTTATACCGGTGAGCTTTGAGACTTCCTAGTCCTTGGCCAGCTATGTGGTTTGCAAATATTTCCTCCCAGTTTGTAGCTTGTCTTGTCGTTCTCTTAACAGTGCCTTTCACAAAGCATAAGTTTAAATTTTGATAAAGCCAAATTCGCCAATTTTTCCTCGATCATGGTTTGGTGTCAAGTCTAAGACTACTCTGTCGAGCTCGAGGTGATGGGTGCTCTCTACTGTTTTTTGCTAAGGGCTTTTTTTCACCCGAAGCGGTCATTTATCGGCACTGGTGCTGTCTGACATGACACGTTCCAGGAAATAAGCCAAGGTGCGTGGAGGGGACAGAACAGGTCAGGCGGGACCGGGATCACGGCTCACCCCTCACTCATTCTTGTCGTAGCCCTGAGAAGCCCTGGATGGGGCTGATCTTCATGCCCAGCATCCTCTCGGTCTGCACGGCCGTGGTCTTTGTCGAAGGCATGTGGGACGGGGCCCTGCACATCGTGCTTCTCCCAGATGCTCATGAGCGCCGTGAAGCCAGCGAAGAACATGGCGGTGCCCATGACCATCTTCCGCCTGTTGGTGTCCCTGTTCATCTCAGCAAAGCTCTCGTTGAACTGGATGTGGTACAACTCTCATCCCGGGAGAGGCTACTCCAGGATGCCTTCTCCTTCTCCTTCAAGGCCTTCTGGCTGGCAGACGAGTGCTTGCCGTGGGTGACGTCGGGCAGGTAGTAGTCATGTCAGTCCACATAGCTCGGGAGAGCATAGTCTTCACTCTTCGCAACACTTCCGCGTGCTCGAACACACGCCAAGGTGGGAGTGCTCGCTTGCCAAAGAGGCAAAACACCCTGGTAGCCAGTATCCTGCTGCCATCGCCCAGCTGCTGTCTGCTGCGACCGCCCTCTACACCCTGGGCGCTCACAACTGTATTTTTTTCTAAAAGTTTCCACCTTTACACTTTATGTTTAAATCTACACTCCAACCTCATCAACAACTACACAATTTCTGCATAGTAAGCATTTGTATACCTGACCCCGAATTGTACCCCACATATTTAAAATGAAAAATTTAAAAAAAAATAAACCTATAATCCATTTTTAGTTAACTCTTACATAAAGCATAAAGCTTAGCTCAGGGGTCTTTTTTCTCCCTGTGGATGCCCAATTGCTCCAGCACCATTTGTTGAAGGGCTGTCTTTCCTCCACTAAACTGATCTTGCATCTTTGTCAAAAATCAGACTGGCATATTTGTGTGGGTCTATTTCTGAGTTCTCCATTCTGTTCAGCTGATTGTCTCGCTGCCCAGGACCACACTGTCCTGATTACTGAAGAAACATAATACGCCTTGGTGTTGGGAGGACTGACTCCTCCCTCTTCATTCTGTTCTTTTTCAGGACTGGTGCAGGTATTCTAGCTCCCTTGGCTTTCCACACAGATTTTAGGATATTTTGACGATATGCACAAAAAGAAACCCTGTTGGGATTGTGATAAGAATTCTGTTCATCTATTTGGGGAGAACAGGCATCTTTACTAGGTTGAGTCATCTGATCCATGAACATGGTATGCCTTTCCATGTATTTAGATTTCCTTTGGTTTCCTTAACCAGCATCTTGCAGTTTTAGCATAGAAATCTCTACACATTTGTTACATTTCCACCTAAGAATTTTTTTTGAGTAATTGTAAATGATACTGTATTTTTAATTTTTGTGTCCATGTATTCATTGCTATATAAAGAAATACAATTGCCTTTTCTATGTTTGTCTTGTATCTTGCAACCTTTCTAAGCTTACTCAGTTTTTTGTGGAGCCCTTGGGATTTTATAATTAATCATGTCATCTGTAAATATTTTTAATTATTTCTTTTAAATCTAAATGCCTTTTATTACATTTTCTTGCCTTTTTTGCACTAGCTGGAACTCACAGTACAAATGTTGAATAAGAGTGATGAGTGCAGAAAACCTTACCTTTTTCCTGATCTTATGGAGGAAGCATATCGTTTTCACCATTTAGTATGATGTTAGTTGTGGGTGTTTATTTTTAATTTTTAAATTTTGTGTAGGTCTTTTTGTAGATAGTCATTAATTAGTTAAGAACGTTTCCCTCTACTCCTATTTTTCTGAGAGTTTTTATCATGAATGGGTGTTGAATTTTGTCAAATATTTTTCTGCATTGATTGACATGATCACGTGATTTATCTTCTTTATCCATTAATATGGCAGCTATGACTAATTTTCAAATATTAAACCAGACTTGCACCCCTGAAACAAACCCAATTTGGTCAAGGGGAATGGTTCTTTTTAGATATTGCTTAACTCTATTTGCCAATATTTTGTTATGTTTTTTGTTTATATTCATGAGGGATTTGGGTCAGTAGTTTTCTTTTTTTGTCTGTCTGGTTTTGATATCAGTGTAATACTAACTTTATGTATCAGGAGGTATGATACTGAAAAGTATTGTCCCCTATTTTCAGGGAGAGATTGTGTAGAACTGGTGTTTGCTCTTTAAATGTTGGGTAGAATTCTTGAGATAAACCATCTGGCCTGAAGATTTCTTTTGGGGGGAGTTTTGAAATCATGAATTCAATGTATTTAACAGCTATTGGACTACTTAAATGATCAATTTCCTATCAAATGGGTTGCAGTCGTTTTTGTACTTCTCAAGAAAGCGGTCTGATTCGCCTAAGCTGTCAAACTAGTGCGTGCAGAGCTGCTTGTGGTGTTTCCCCTGATTATTCTTTTGATGTCTGCAGTGATATCTCTTGTTTCTGATACTGGTGACTGCATCTTCTCTTTTTTCTTTTTCAGTGTCACTAGAGGTTTGTCAGTTTTAGTGATGTTCAAAAAAACCAGGTTACTGTTTCACTGGCTTTCTCGATTGCTTTTCTGCTTTTAATTTCATTGATCTCAGCGATCTCCTTCCTTCCGCTTTTGCTTTGGGTTTGTTTTGCTGTTTGCTTGTTTGTTTTTCCTGGAGTGGTGGAAAAGAGATTCTTGGGACAGAAGCGGAAATGATTGATTTAAGACTTTTCCTATTTTCTAATGTACGCACTTCAGGGTCATAAGCTTCCGTCTCGGTATCGCTTGAGCTGTGTTCCACCAATTTTGGTGTGCTGCATTTTCACTTCCCTTGAAACAAAGGGGCAAATAACGTGGCTGAATTGTGTCTGTGTCCTGGGACTGGGACTTTTTGGAAGGCAGAGCTTCTGAGTGACGAACTCAGGTTATTTGGCAGAAGAAATCTCTTTAAGAAAGCATTCATGATCGTTTTCCTTGACGGCTTACGGTAAAATTCCAGAACAGCGAATTATTTAAGTATGGGATTTATCACTACAAGGGAGGCAGATGTAAAGACTCTGAAAATGTTCATCCTGGCTTCCTAAGGAGGCATTTAGGGGGGAAACCAAGGGTGTGGCTAGTGACGTTGGATACGCAGGTCAGTGTGGACAGAAGGAACCTGGTGCTTCTCATCAGATTGTGGGAGAAGGGCCCCGAGGCACTTCAGAGATCTTCAGGGCAGCCATGCCCATCACAGACCCAGCATGCAGGCGCCTGGGGACAGAATGGCTTTGCGGGAGAGGCCCAGGGCCCCGGTGCAACCTCGCTGCCCAGGGTTGCCTCCGGCCCCTGTCCCCCGCATTCCAGAGCAGGCTCTTTAGTCACCTCCACGGTGGCTTGAGGGACCCAGGCACAGAGGTAGTGACCCTGGTGGCATCCCCGTGGTCAAAACCCTGCAGCTGCGCAGACCACAAGAGCTGTAGGCCACAGCTTCCTCCGCCTGGACTTCACAGTCTGCTGCGGGCAGCCTGGGGGCCCAGGCAGAGACTTGTCCCAAGGCAGAGCCACCGCCGGTTCCCCCCCAGCGTCATGCCCACCAGAGCTGTGGGGACAGGGCCATTCCGGGGCCCCGGACCTGCAGAGCCATGTGTGGCATAGCCTGCAACACCTGCCGTGTGGACTGAGCCCAGCAAGACCAGGGGTGGGGCTGCCCCGGGAGTCCCAGATGCTTCTCCCGCCTCGAGACCTGGCCTCGCGTCCCCTGTCGGGTTCTGGACTTACTTGGGTCCTGCTACCGCTTTCTTCTCGACCCTCTCTCCCTTTGGGAACGGGACGACATACCCCACACCTGTCCTCCCACTGCATTTCGGAAGCACAAAACGTGCTGGATTCCGCAGACCCAGCGGGAGGGTTGTGCGTCAGGAGGACTCGGGCTGTGAGTCTCACCCCGATGAGACTCTGGAACTTGGGCTTCTGAGTTGATGCTGGAGCCAACCAAGACCCTGGGGACAGCTGGGACGGAGGGGACGTGCCGCACGTGAGAAGGACATGAATGGGGGACGCCGGGGCAGAACGCTTTGCCAGGATGGGCCTCCTCCGAGATTCGTGACTTGAGACCTCGTGGCCGACTGGCGGTGGTCACTGGGGGGCTTCAGCAGGCGCCCGGCCCCGGGCTGGCTCCCTACGGAAGAGGCTTCGCTCGGTCACTGCTCTTTCCTCCCCGCCGCCCACCAAGTAGCCCTCGCCGGACGCCAACTAAGACTTGATCTTGGCCTTCCCCGGGTGGGTGAGAAATCACACTTGCTTTTGACACACCCCGTGGGCCGTGGTGTTCTGTCACAGTGGCCAAGCTCCAAGTCTGAGATAAGGAGGCAAAAAGAACGCCCAGGACTCCCCATCAAGGCGCTCCCTGGTCCTGAGGTCCGGGTTGGCCCGCGTCCCCCAACCACCTTCCAGAATCTTCCTGCGTCCGGCCCTGAGACCCAGCTGCCTCCTGCTCTCTGGTCATGTGCAGGCGGCACCCCTGGGAGATGAGAGCCATCGCCTGGGTGCAGGGACCCATGGGCACACGCCAGCCCAGGGGGACAGCGCCTGTCACGCCAGGGCCTATGTTCTCTAAAAAATCCTCCTGAGCAGTCTCCACACCCGGCAGCGTCACTGCCACGTGAAGCCCGTGGGTCCCTAGGCATGCGTGTGCCGCGACCGCTCGGGCACACCATGACCTGTCCCCAGCGTCCTGTTCCCACTCACTTAGCTGTGGCTGCGGGTCTCGCCCAGGGCGACACTGCCCTCCAGTGGCGGCTCTCTGTCACACGTCGGCAGTGGGAGAGCCAGGAGCTGCCAGACACCCCGCAGGGCACCGCGCCGGGGACACCCGCGAGCAGGACCTGCCTAATGCCCCCCCAGTGTAGAGGATGTCCTCCCACGAGCACAACCTCCCTAACCCTCCCCAGTGTTGAGGACGCCCCCTCGAGCCCGGCTGGCCTGACCGTGCCAGGTCCGGGTGGGGAACCCAGTTAGAGGCTACAGGACACAGAAGGGCCCGGCCCGGGTGGAGGCCGCGGCCGCCCGTGGACAGGCAGGCCCTCCCTTTCGCCTGGGCTGTGCGGAAATGTGGCCAGGGCTCCCAAGCAGATATGCTCGATGCTGCGGCCTGGCGTCCATCTGCAGCCCCAAACCCCAAAGCTCAGGCCCAGTGAGAGTCGGCCCAGCAGAGCCAGATCCTCACGTACCTGCAAGCGACGGGAAAAAGTGTCTCAGTGCTGTGCAGGGCGGGGGGACGCCCCAAGGCGGGGGCCGAGGTTTAGGAGAGCGCCACACACAGTGCCCCTTCTGCGGACGCAGGGGCCGGGACAGTCAACGCCCGTGGGGGCCCTGACCCAAGCCGTCCGAGCGCGCCGGCCCGAACTCGCTCGAGGACCAGGAGCAGGACGTCCCGTGAGGCCTGAGGAGAAGGCCCTTCCCGTGTCTGGCCCTCCACCAGGGGAGCGCGGCCGGCTGGGTCCACACTCCTCCGGGGCCAGCCTGCTGTGCTCAAGGGAGTCCCGACTCGTACCCCGCGTGGCTAGAAAAAAATAACGCGAATCATTAGAAACCAAAAGAAGCAACAGACAAACTCAAAAAACAAAAAGCTGTGCCCGCGAGTTCGAGACCCGCCTGGACGGCGAGACCTCGTCTCTACAATCAATCAAAAAATCAGCCGGGCGTGGTAGCGCGCGCCTGTAATTCCGGCTACTCGGAAGGCTGAGGCGGAAGGATCGCCGGAGCCCAGCGGGTCGAGGCTGCGGTGGCCGGGAGCGGCCACTGCACTCCAGTCTGGGCGGCGGAGTGAGACTCCAACTCAAAAAAAAAAGCCTCCACTCACATCCTCTGCCCTGGCAGAGGGGACAGGCCCGTGGCACCCAGAGGCCAAGGCCAGGCCACGGACAGCCACGCACAGCCCAGGGGCTGGACCCGGCCGCACCCCGGGCACAGAAGTTAACAGCATGGGCCGCAGGCATTCACGCAGGAGTGGAAACCACAAAAGCACCTGGGAGAGACACGGGTCGGCCCCCGCGGTCTTGGGCCGGGCGATGGTTCCTCAGGGCACGAAAGCACCACTGACGAGAAAGGAAGACAGGAAAAGCGGAATTCGACACAAGAACGTCTCTGTTCCTTCTTTTTGAGTTGGAGAGTCTGCCGTCCAGGCTGGAGCGCAGTGGCACGATCACGGCTCACCACAGCCTCGGTCTCCGGGGCGCAGGCCATCCTCCGGTCTCAGCCTCCTGAGTAGCTGGGTCTCCAGGCACATACCACCACGCCTACCTAATTTTTACATTTGCTGTAGAGTTGAAGTCTCACTCTGTTGCCCCAGGCTGGAGCGCAGTGGCACGATCACGGCTCACCACAGCCTCCACCTCCTGGGCTCAGGCCATCCTCCCGCCTCTGCCTTCCGAGTAGCTGGAACTACAGGCCTGCACCGGCACACTCAGCCAATTTAAGAACATTGGTTTTTTTGTAGAGGCAAGGTCTCGCTATGTTGCCCAGGCTGGTCTCGAACTCCTGGGCTTAAGCAATTCCGCCTTTGCCCCCCAGGTTACAGGCAAAAGCCACCTCATCTGGCCCAAAACTGTACGTTTTCTCTAGGACATCACCAAGGAAGTATACAGACAGCCTAAGGAATGGGGGACAATATTGGCAAATCTATATCCGATGAGGGATTTGTATCCAGAAAACATGCTTAAAGACTCTTACCACTCAACAACCAAAAAATGAGTCAAACAATCCCATGACAAATGAACAGAGCACCTGGGTAGACACTGCTTTAAGGATGGCATAAAACGGCCTACGGCACGTGACCGGACTCCGGACATCACAGGCATTCGGGAAACACAAGTCAAAGCCCGACGAGACACACCCCACTGCCCCGGGCGGCCAGAATGAAAAAGACAGACAGTGTGGGGGGGCGGGCACAGACAGAGCAGCCGCTACAGGCAGCAGTCTGGCAGTTTCTTCAAGAGTCAAATCCCAGCCTGGGCAAAACAGTGAGACCCCGTTACTAGAAAAAATTTTTTTAAAATTAGCTGGAAGTGGTAGCACTTGCCTGTAGTCCCAGTTACTCAAGAGGCTGAGGCGGAAGAATCGCCTCAACCCAGGAGGTCGAGGCCGTGGTGAGCTGTGATCGTGCCACTGCACTGCACTGGGCAACAGAGTGAGACCCCGACTCAGAAAAAAGAGAGTAAAGTCAAACAATTACCGTGAGACCCAGCAATTCCACTCCTAAGTATATACCCAAGAGATATGAAGACACACGTCCACACAGTCGTGTGCACGGATATTCACAGCAGCGTTATCCACAGTGGCCAAAAAGTGGCATCAGCCCACACGTCCACCCCCGGCGAGTGGGTGAGGTGTGGTCCAGCCTGACAAAGGACACGGACTCAGCCACGGAAAGGAAGTCCCGACACACTGGGCGTGGGAGCCTTGAGGACGTGACGCTGAGAAACACAGCCAGACACCAAGGCACACTTCACACGATTCCCAGGACGGGAGGTGCAGGGACGGGCCGACCCACGGCCACGGAAGGTGGATCCAGTCACCAGGGGCTGGGGCGCATGGCTGCTTTGGGCACGGGGCTTCTCTCTGGGTGACGAACTTGTCCTAAAACCAGATGGTGCCCAAGCCACTCGGGGCGCACGTTAGAGGGTGGACGTCCCGGGGTGTGTGCATGCCTGAGCCAGCTGCCACTGATAGTTCACGAGAGCCTGCACACGCACGCCAGCCCTCGGGCTGTGACCAGGGCCTCGTTGAAGGGTCCCTGTCATGCACTTCTCAAGGCCCCAAGACACAGCAAGGACACGGCGCCCCCAATGCACCCGGCGAGGGGTGACCTGCAGGCCCTCAAATCACACCGTGGCAGCCGGGCTCGGCATTCCTCGCGCCACAGGTCTGGCGCTCACTGAGTGGGTCTTTGCGAGACACCCCGCAGGCCCTCGGGGTGCCTTCCTGGCTCCTGGCTTCCCGGCTCCCTGCCAGCTGTGTCCTAAAATGCCATCCTCTTTTGGACACGTCACGTCCTGTGGACACACCTCAGTCCTAAACACAGACAGGACTCTCCGGGACAGCCTGTCCCGTCCTTCCCGCCAGCACCCCCGGGGCATGTGGGGAAGGTGCAGGGAGGGGGGTTCCTCGTGGGACCTGGACCACCCCTGGGCGGAGACGTCAGGTCATTGCAGAGGAGACACGTCCCTGCTGGCACCCAGGGACACTCCTGCAGGAAAACGCATCACCACCTGCGAGCCCGCACGCCCGAGCCAGGTACGCTTCTTGCACGAAACTCAACTGTGTCTTGGGCTTCCTTGAAAAACATCCCAGATTGCCTCGGAAGAAATTACCGCGTGAGTCACAGAGAAGGGGCCCACGTCTCAGGATCCTGATCCAGCGCTGTCGGCAACTGCGGGAAGCCCGAGGACACTGGGGCTGTGTGTGCGCCCCGTCCCTGCCGTCCACACCCGCACCTGTCCACATCCCAGTCCACCCATGCCCATCCCCACCCCTGCTCACTCGGGTTGCACCACAGGCACACGGACACGCGTGTGCCTCATCCCAGGAGCGCCCCGCCCTCCCAGGCCACGGCTTGCTGCAGGCCACTTCCTTCTCCAGCCACTCTCACACAGACGGGGCGTCGGCTTTGGACCGTCGGGCCTGGGTCGCATTCACAGCTGAGTTTTGGGAGGCGAATGGTGACACGGCTCCATCTGTCACAGGGGCGTGGCCTGGCAGCCTCTCCCTGCGTCCGGTGGCGAAGCCTCTTCGCTGTCCAGCCGTCCGGGTCCGCGGTGTCCTGCGCGGAGTCCCGAGGCCCGCTGCCCTCCAGCCAAGGCTGCTCCCTCCCTCCCGGGCCCCTCCCCCACGTGGTGGTGCCGGGGAAGCGCATGAGGGTCAGGGCTGCGGGATGAGGCCGCCCGCCCCGCCCCAGAGTCGCGGCTGTGAGAGACCCGTGAGTCCCTGTGGCGACTTTACAAGGCCTCCACTCCTGTCCTGTGACGGGGCTGTGGAGACACACTCAGCAAGACGCCTCAGCTCGGCCGACGGGGCCTCGCGGCCGCACCGCAGCTGCCGCTGCTCCAGCTTGCATCCCAGTCTAAGCGGGAGGCAGACCCGAGCCCCCCACGTGAGCCCGCCCCCTCCGAAGGGGCTCCCCGGGCAGCTCTGCCCAGAGCCGGCAGGACGGGGGGCAGGGTTGGTGGGGTGCAACCCGGCCCCAGAAACGGGCTCTGCTGACGGGAACAGGTGGCACGGGCATTCCCCGGTCTGGCTCATCCACCTCCTTCCTGACACCCCGAGGCTGAGGTGTGCCCGCAGGCACATGCGGTTTCAGCTCCGATGCCATTTCTCCCATTGAGAAGGACAGTTCTGCCGGGCACGATGGCTCACGTCTGTCACCCCGGCACTTTGGGAGGCCGAGGAGGGAGAACTGCCTGAGCCCAGGAGCTCGAGACCAGCCTGGGGAACTTGGCGAGATCCCATTTCTACGGTAAATCAAAAAATTTGCCAGGCGTGGTGGCGCACACCTGCAGTCCCAGCTACTCGGGAGGCTGAGGCAGAAGGATCGCCTGAGCCCAGGAGGTCGAGGCTGCAGTGGCCAAGGGGGTGCCACTGCCCTCTAGCCTGGGTGACAGGGTGAGACCTCGGCTCCAAAAAAAGTGCAGTCAGTCTCTGACAGGTCCCTGCTGGCCTTATGACGACGCCTAGCCTCAGAAGACACTGAACTGGCCCACACTGAGGTCTTACAAGGCGGGGAAACTGAGGCACAGACAGGTCAATGACGTCTCCAAGGCAACACGCTGGGACGGAGCCAGCCCTTTCCACAGCACGGGCCGTGGGCTTCCGGAAGGCTCAGACCGGAACATCGGCAAGTGCGCCCACAGCCCCAGCCCTGGGCTGGGAACGGGCACCTCACGGGAACGACGTTTTCGAGAAAACCAGGACAGACCAGGATCAACCTCCGCCTCCCAAGCGACCTGCTCAGAGTCACACCCTTCTGGCAGGCCCACGCCAGCCACCCCATCTTGCCAAGAAGATGCAAAAGCGTGCACCCGCAGGGATGCCGATGGCCAGCGTGGCTGGCAGGTCTCACGTCCAGAACCCACGCCGTGACTCAGGGGCCCTGGGTGCCAGCTCCCGCCCTCCTCTCGGGGGCCACGGCCAAGGAGGGGCGGATGCAATCACAACCCGTAGCAGATCGCGGGCCCGACCGTCTCCAAGTCACGCAGGACCCAGTGCTGGGGTCCGCATAGACAGCTTTGGGACGCACACAGCAGCCCACGGAGAAGGCGTGGCTTTTGTACGTGCTGGTGACTCAAAGCGTTGCTGCCTGGCAGAAATACACAGCGGTGTGGTGTGCACTGTTCACACTTCGTGCTGTCTGTAGCTGTGCGTGAGTTCATAGCAACACAAAACGACACAGAAGTCTGACTGCAAAAGAATATATCCTCACTGTAAGTCTTCTTCAAACCTGCATGTTTGTTCAAGAAAAGATTCATAGTCACACGCTGGCACCCGAACTTTCAAAGTCAGAGTAGAGGTCGTCTCTTCTGCGGTCTCCTGGAGCCCACTGAGAGGTGACCCACATAGCCAGTGGGCGGTGAGCTGGGCGGGTGGCAGACAGCCGGCCGGACCTCGGGCTTCCCTCCCCGAGCCACCGGGGCAGTGCCTGCCCGGAAGGCCATCTGGCCCTCCCGGCACCCCCGGAATTCTGTATTCTGCTCACTTCAAATCCTGGGCACTGTCCACAAGCGGGCACGGAGGACTCAGTCTTTAGAGACACGCCCTGTCCCCAGGCAGACGAAACAGCGAAAAGGGGCCATTGCCACGTTCTTGGTGAGGTCAAAGTGAGTCAGCGACAAATTACTTATTATAAAACGCAGAGTAACTTCAAGATGTCAAGTGTCAAGATATTGATTTATTTATCCATTCATTCATTCATGTATTTATTTGGAGTCTCGCTCTGTCGCCCAGACCTGCTGGGCTCCTGTGATCCTTCCGCCTCAGCCTTCCAAGTAGCCAGAACTACAGGCGCATGCTACCACGCCCGGCTAATATTTGTATATTAGGTCTGGCCAGGTTGCCCAGGTGGGTCTCAAACCCGCAGCCTCAGGCAATCCACTCGCCTCGGGCTCCCAAAGTGCTGGGATGACAGGCTGAGCCACCGAGCCCAGCCAAGATGTTTTTAAAGAGTTAAAATAGCCATAATGAAAACAATGAGAAATGAAATCCTGGCTTAAGAAAGCCACACACCCCAAAATTACTGAGGGACCGACGCAGGGACAAGGCCGGCTTCTCTGCTGTATTAGAACTCGAGAGACGGGTTTGTCTCTGCTGTGCATGAATGAGATGCAGTCCATTTTTTTGAGTCAGAGTCTCACTCTGTCACCCAGGCTGGAGGGCAGTGGCACACTCCCGGGCTCCACAGTCTCGACCTGCTGAACTCAGGCGATCCCTCCGCCTCAGCCTTCCAAGCAGCTGGAACTACAGGCGTGCGCTACCATGCCTGGCTAGTTTTTTGATACACTTGTAGAGATGAGGTCTCACCAAGTTGCCCAGGCTGGTCTCGAACCCGTGGGCTCAGGCAATCCTCCCATCTTGGCCTCCCAAAGTGCTGGGATTATAGGCGTGAGCCACCACGCCCGGCCTGAGACATCGTCCATTTATCCCAAAGTTTCCAGGCACAGGGTCAGCGTGGGCGGGTCTTCAGGTGACTGCAGGTCCGGCAGATGTGGGGGCTGGGGGGTCACCTAATGCAGCATTACCAGGCATCCCTGGAGAGCACCCCTGCAGTTGGGCCATAGGTCTCTTCTTAGAGGCCGGGAGTTGTGAACCAGGGGGCGACTTGCCCCCAGGGGCTCTGGGCGGCGTCTGGAGGCGTCAGTGGTGTCACCACCAGGCCTGGCCCTGGCACAGAGTGGCTCGAGTTCAGGCTGCTGACACCCACCCTGCACGGGGGGGGGGGCACAGCCAAGAGCCTTCCGGCCCCAGACGTCCGCCCTGTGGGGGCTGAGAAGCCTGCCCGGCCCTAGATGCCAAGAACACGGCTTGGCAGTTCTTTCCTGGAGAATGAAACAAGATGCTTCTGCTGCTGTTCCGCGACACGTCACAGACACGCCCGCCGCCCCTGGAAGCCCAGAGGTGACGCTTCTCCGTCTTCTGTGTGAACGTGTGCCTGTCTGGAACAACTGGGCCACTTCTGTTTGGTGGTCTTGACGAGTCGTGGCCCCTCCCGCCCTCGCACAGGAGGGACCAGGGGCAGCTGTCACCAGGCCTGAGGACACAGCCCACGCATCCATCCACTGAGGCCCGAGGGCTGGCCCTGCCATCCCCCGAAGGCCTCAGCCGCTCCCAGCTGCGGGTCCTGCCTCGGATGCGTGGGCGCTGGGCGAGTTCCTGTCGCCGCCCGAGCCTTGTCCCGCTTGGCGCTTGAATACTGGCTGCTGCAGATCGCACAAATAGCTTCAGGTTAAACAGCTGACGTGAGCACGATGAAACCAGGCCAAGAGCGTGTTCGCTTCTCATTCTGCTTTGAAAAACAAAGCCACACAAAAACCTTTCCTCCAACTTCACTTCCAGCTCCTGAACCTGCCACCAAGCACTAGAGTCGGACGGCCATTCGCAAGGCTCCTTCTTTCGCACCGCTCACGTTGTGAGCAAAGGTGACCGGAAAGCCAGCCCTACAAGATGGACCCCGAGTGGCACATGGGGCCCAACTCCAAACAGAGCCAGGAGGCCTCTGCTGACTAAGGGCCTGAAGCTCCCCCCCGCCGCTTCAACTGTGGGACTTTCCGAGCCCACCAGTCAGAGCTCCCCTGAACCAATCAGTGAGTCTATGAACAAGCGAATTCGAGCTCTCCCGAACCAACCAATCAGAGCTCACCTGAACCAACCGATCAGAACTCATCTGCCTTGGCCAATCAAGGCTCAGCTGTATCACCCAGTCAGCTATGTCAACCAATCAGAACTAAGCACATTTGAATCCTTCGTTTGATCAGGACCTGGGTGAGAACTTCCCCAAAAACCTCCTTTGTTCTCTGGAACAAAACTTTGTTCATTTAATTGTTTTTTATTTTGCTTTTATTTTTAAAATTTATTATATGAATAAAATCTTCATTTTACACCAAGGTCAGGACTCCCTGTTTTGCAAACCGTTAACTGAAATAAAGTCTGGAATAAAGTTTTAGAAAATCTTTTCGGAGAACTTTTGCCCTCGGCATAACTTTCCATCACCCTTCACCCAAGACTTACCAAGCTGTGTTAGGAAGACGCTTTACATTCGTTTTAAAGTGAAGATAAAAACCACCATACTACAGTCTTCACCCGGTGTTTTACCTTTAACGGAGCTGTGGTGACCCTGAGGTGTGCTCTGCCTCATGCGATGAGTGGACGGGCCTCCACACCTGGGCTCCTGGCCGGCAGGCTCCGCCCCCTGCAGACGGAAACGTCCGATTGCCTCTCTGAACACATGCAGACTTCCTCTCTTGCCGTCATGCCCCAAACAACAGAGCATCACAGCCACTCAGCCAGAACCCCCGCTGCACTGGGGCCTGTAGGTGACCTAGGGGTGACGCCAAGTCTACAGGAGGACGGCATCCGTTTCATATCAGAGACGACAGGGGTGTGGACATCCCCACGTAGCCTGGGTCACAAAAGGCTTTGAGCATACTGTGAGACATTCCAGATTCTTTCCAGATCAGGACACATCTCTCACCAGTTTGAGGTGACAAAACCCGACAAGACAGAACTTCCCGCCGCCCGCCAAACCACCGCACGCCTTGCGCGTCCCTCTCTTCTCCGCGAGGGGCACGGGCACGTTCCCAAAGCCCGCTCACCGCAATCAACGGCAGATTCCGATGAGGGGACAGCGTTGGTTCCTGAGCTCAGACCGGGCGGCTCGGGAGCAGTGACACGCGTCTCCCTGGCCTGGAGGCTGGGCGTCCGAGCACCAGGTGTGGGCGGGGCTCCCGGAGGCTGCAGAAGGATCCGCCCAGCCTCTCTGCAGCTCCCGCGCCCTCCGGCCTTGCTTGGCTTGCTGACCCACGGCCCCAGCCTCTGCCTCCCCGCCACTGACCTTCTCCCTGGTGCTGTCGGTACCAAATTTCCCTCTTTTTTTGAGCTGGAGTCTCACTCTGCCGCCCAGGCCGGAGTGCGGTGACACACTCACGGCCACCACAGCTTCGACCTGCTGGGCTCCGGCGATCCTTCCGCCTCAGCCTTCCAAGTAGCTGGAACGACAGGTGTGTGCCACCACACCCAGCTAATATTTTGATTTATTGTAGAGACGAGGTCTCGCCAAGTTGCCCAGGCTGATTTTGAACCTGTGGGCTCAGGCAATCCTCTCACCTCAGCCTCCCAGTGGGCTGGGATGACAGGCTCGAGCCCCTGCGCCTGGCCCCAAATTTCTTTACAAGGACACCAGTCAGATTAGCCCCTTGCGCCCGTGTGGCCTCATCCTGCGACAGCCACTCTTTGGGACTGCATCCGACAGGCACGTTGACTGCACCTGACATTCCGACCGAGCTGCCTGCAGCCGCTCAGGGCTCCCCAGCTTGCCCCATGGGCGTCGGCCCCTCCCTTCTCACAGAAGAGGAAGGTGCTCAGGACAGGGCCAGAGGCCGAGGCGGTCCCGACATCACGTGCATTTCCCAGCCTCACATTCCAAGAGCAGGTTCCTGTCCCACCAGAGACTGCCTCCTCCACTTGCCTCCCCGAGCGGCCGTGCCAATGAGACCCGGGGGCAGCCTCCAGCCAGCCCACCTGCTCGGCACCCGGGGGTGGCTGCCAAGGTGCGAGGACTCAGGGGACAGATTCTTGCGGGGGCGGCCGCAAATCCGGGAACAGCCTTCGCCTCAGGCACAGACGCCAGCAGCCACTGACGGAGGCCTGATCCCGGCCCGGGTCTTTGTGGCAGGAAAGAGCTGACTCATCCAGCAGGCGGCGCAATGTGGAGGCAGGGAGACCCCCGCCGCGCCTCCCCCCGGGGGGGCCTGTGGAGACGCAGGTCAGAGCTGCCCTCCGCCTGGCTTCTGCACGTTGGGACCTCGGCTGACAGAACCGCCTGGCGAAGGCTGGCGCGTGTCCACGGGTGCCACGGCGCCATTCGCCTGGAGGGGGTGCAGACCCTCCCCCCCCGTCTGTGGCCAGAAAGGGGCCTCGGCGGGGAAGCCCTCCTGAGGAGGGCATGACGCACACACACGACCGTTTCCACGGCAGGCAGCGGTCACGGCTGCCAGGGACTCGCAGTCTGTCTTTTAAAGACACCTGGCCCTTTCCCAGTGCCAAGCGCAGGTGCGTTTCAGTTCAGCTCTGACTTCTGCACATGCCTGTGCCTCGGGCAAACTGAAGTACCTTAAGGATGCAACGAGCTACTCGCAGAAACTCACACCGCCAACACTCCGGTGGAAAAAATCCCAGCCGGGCATGGCCCGTCGGCCGTCCCAGTCACTCGGGAGGCTAAGGTGGGAGGATCAGTTGAGCCCAGGAGTTGGAGGCTGCAGTGAGCTACGATCGCACCAGGATGCTCCAGCCTGGGTGGCAGAGCGAGACCTCCTCTCAAACAAACACACAGACTACAGCAAAGCACTAGGAGGAGGTAGGCGTTGCGACTTCTTTTTTTTCAATGAGGAAAAAGCACCACGTTTATCTGAAAGCCGCAGAAAGCATCCGGTACACTCAGAGAGCATCTCCGTGGGCCGCGGCAACTGCGTGAGGCCGCACAGAAACACCGTCGACCCGTTCCCAAGGACTGCAGCGAGGCCCATTCACACGCAGCAAAGACCAAAGGCCACCACAGTGGGGACTGAGGTTCCACGTGCCTTGGGCTTGCCTGGAGGCAAGCCACCCTGTGGCACTCGTCTTTATACCCTGAAAACCTGCGCACGTGCCAAGTTCAGAACAGGCAGTGACTGCGACAGGCTTGCTGTGCTCAGCCGGTCTTGCGCACCCACACGTGCCGACTGTGGCCCTCCGTGAATCTAAGGCAAACTTGGATATCATAAAGTTCACGTGTCTGTAATCAGTACATATTTCCAAAAGGCAATGATTTATACAAAACACAAACACTGCCTGGCGTGGCGGCTCACACCTGTAATCCCAGCACTCTGGGAGGCCGAAGCAGGAGGATTGCTTAAGGCCAGGAGTTTGAGACCAGCCTGGGAAACACAGCAAGACCGTGCCTCTACCAAAGGGGAAAAAAATCAGCGGGGCATGGTGGTGCACACCTGTCATCCTAGCTACTTGGGAGGTTGAGGTGGAAGGATCACTTGAGCACAGGAGTTCGAGGCTTCAGTGAGGTACGACCGCACCACTCCAGCCTGGGTGACAGAGGGAGCCCCTGTCTCTAAAAATAATAATAAAAATAAAGAAAGCATAAACACAATAGTCAATAATTCTATAACCGCAGTAAACTGGCGTCCTGTGCCTCCTGACAGGCTGCCCTGAGAAGACCTCCTCGGCGTTTCTGGGCCAGAAAGGTGCTGCCAGGACCTGATAATTGAGAAACGCCAGACAAACCTAGGCCACGGAAAACGCCACGGAGTCACTGGCCAGGACGCTTCAAAAACGCCAATGTCGGGAAACAAGGAAACACCAAGGACCACTCTGGCTCAAAGCAGGGTAAGAAGGCATGACGCCACGTGCAACTCCTGCTCCCGGCCCTCAGGCTCCAGAACCTTCTTCTGCTTTGGAGAACGTTCTGGGGGACAACCCGGCAACGCCAACTGCACATCCCGAATCCTAGCGAGAACAGGGCAGTGCTGCGTTCATGCTCATTACCCAGTTTTGAGAATTGTACTCTGGTTATGTAAGAAAATATCTTTGCTAAGAAACAAATACTGAAGTCTCTAGGGATAAAAGGGCACCGGCTGTAGCTCACACTCAAGCAGCTAAAAAATAATCATGCGCGTTTGTGGAACACACACGCGAGGGAGAAGACGGTCAACAGGTGAACTAGAACCATATCTGGGACTCCCTGTGTCTGATATACAGGCGTTCTCTGTGCTGTTCTTTTTTCTTTTTTTTTTGAGTGGGAGTCTCACTCGGTTGCCCAGACTGGAGTGCAGTCGCCGCTCCCGGCCACCACAGCCTCGACCTGCTGGGCTCCAGCGATCCTTCTCAGCCTTCCGAGTAGCCGGAATTACAGGCACGCGCCACCATGCCCGGCTGATTTTTTGATTTGTTGTAGAGATGAGGTCTCGCCTGCCCAGGCGGGTCTTGAACCCGCGGGCTCAGGCCATCCACTCGCCTCAGCCTCCCAAAGGCGCGGGATTACAGGCTGAGCCACCGAACTCGGCTTCTGTACTGTTCTTACAACTGTTCTGTAAGTCTGGAATTGTCTAAAAA
The DNA here is from genome assembly GCA_027257055.1 of Cephalopachus bancanus. Taxonomy (NCBI): domain Eukaryota; kingdom Metazoa; phylum Chordata; class Mammalia; order Primates; family Tarsiidae; genus Cephalopachus; species Cephalopachus bancanus. The sequence continues at coordinate 16,287,348 of JAPVLO010000001.1, read as the reverse complement.
GTATCCATCCATTTCTATTTAGTTGGGTTTCTTTTAACATGAGTAGGCACTGCATTTTGACAAATGTTTATTCTGCATCTGTAGAATGTAGTTGATATTTTTTCTCTATACGTTAATGAATTCTAATGTTAAACCATCTTTGCATTCCTTGAGTGAACCCCTAGTGGTCATGATGTGTTTTTTTTTTGATGTGTTGTAGATGCTTTAAGAGTTTTAGTTCAATTTTCAGAAGTAAGCCGATTGTTTACTTTTGCCGAAGCACTATTTTGTCAGGTTTTGGGAATCAATGTTAAAATCGCTACGTAAAGTGGCTCTAGTGCACAGAAAGAGGAAAATTCCCAAGGTAGCTTCGGTTGCCCTGAAATTGAGTGACCTCGAGAGGTCTGAAGGGTCTTGGCGATGCCGTCTGGGCTCGGGGCTTTTTTGTGGGAGAGCGCGTGCCTCTCTCTGTTTATTCAAGGACAGCTGGTCTGTTCTGACTTTGGCTTTCTTAGGATCAAATTTGGAAAGTTGTCCTTTCCTGGAGAATGATCCGTCTCACTCGCGTTTCCCGATTCTTTACTTGTGACCGTACAGCCAGCCCACCGTCCCCCCGTCTCCTGCCGCGGGGGCCGGCCCTGCCCGCGCTGCTATTCCACGCCTGTGGGGAGATCCTTGCAGTGTGCTGAGGCTTTTCAACAGCTGTTGGATGAATTCCTGTTGTTTTTTATTTCATCGCTTTCTGCTTTCATTTATTTCCTTTTGGTTTCTTCGTTGTTCTCTTGCTACCATGTCTGTGTAGGTATGTGTATCCTTTTATCCATACAGGTGCTTAGATAATCCTCCTGACAATGCCTTCAGCCAGATTTCAGCGTCGATAGGCTGCGTGGTTTATGGTTTCAAATAAATTCTTCCATTCCGATTTGCTTTCCAACTCAAAAGGTGCTCAGTGGCATTTTTTGCTTTGTCTCTTCCAGGCAAAAGGTTCTTGTGATTTTATTATTGATGTCTGGAGAAAATTGCTTTGCGCTATCTCTATCCTTGGGCATCCGAGGGTGTCTCTGTGGTCTAAAACAAAATCAATTTTCTGGAATGTCTTGTGTTTTTGAAAAGAAGGGGTGCTTGGCGTCAGTGCTGGAGGCTGGAAGATATCGCATGACTTTCCTCGGGAATTCTGTGTTTGGCAGTTTCTCGGCCACTTGACCTGTCTTGGACTGGGAGATCATCCTTGGGTTCCTATTTTGCCATAGAACTCCATTTCCATACCTGATTTGTTAAAGCTATTACTACCGGATGCTTGAACATAAACCACCTTTACACCCTTGCTGTGAATGTCAGGCACGACAAAGTCGAGTGTGCTTATTTTCCAAGGCTTCTGCTCTGAATTCCATGTGGTTAGATGTCGGACCTGCGACCTGCGCCTCCCCGGCTTCTGCCCAGCACCCGGCACAGCCTTGCTCTGGGTGTCTCTTTCCTTTGTCAGCCCATCCGAAAGCTCTTCCTTTAGGAGGCGAGCAAGCCACGTGCCTCGGATACTGTCAGTGCACGCAGCCTTGGCTCTGCCGTGGGGTCCTGTGACCTCTGGATGTGTGCCGTGTGCGTGTGTGCACACCGCCTCTCTGCTGCCACTTGAGCGGCGCTGACTCTGTCCTGCAGACCCAGAACGTGGATTCTGCCTCTGCTCTAACCTTTGCCTTTACAGCACGTCTTCACACAACCCCGGTGACCCCCACTCTGGGCTGTCACCTCGGCTCTCCACGGCAGGCGGCACTGACGTCAGCCTGTCGCTCCTCCCCCTCACTGCCCCTGAACCGAGGCGGCTCTCCACGCAGCCCTGTCCCGCTCCCACGCTGTCACCGTGGCGCTTCGTCTCCTCTGTCTCGGCCCAGAGCCACCCCACGCCACGCGTCCCTCGGCCCGTGGGCTCTGCTTCCTCTCCGCCTACCAATTCCTGCCCACCCTCAAGCGTTCAAAGCCAGGCACAGTGGCTCATGCCTGTCACCCCAGCACTCTGGGAGGCCAAGGAGGGAGGATCCCTAGAGCCCAGAAGATCAGTCCAGCCTGGGCAACACAGTGAGACCCGCATCTCTCCGAAAAACGAAAAATGAGCCAGGTGTGGTGGCTCACGCCTGGCGTCCCAGCTACTCGGGGGTCGAGGCAGAAGGATCGCCTGACCCAGGAGTTGGAGGCCACAGCGAGCTGTGATCCTGCCACTGCACTCCAGCCTGGGTGACAGTGAGACTTTGACTCAAAAAAAGAAAAAGCCACAGTCTCCTCCCCACACCCCCTCGCCACCGTGGTCTTCACTGTCTTCCCTGAGTGAAGGCTCTGCAGGTGGCCTTCTGCTGGCAACCCCCCAGGGCCGCGTGGCTCGGGGATGGCCCGAGTGGGCTCTGTGTGTGTCCCGGCCGGCCGGGTTTCTGACCGCCCATCCCCTAGAGGCCCGGTCCATCAGCCCTCAGGGCTCAGAGCACTCTGGACGCCCGGGCTCCTTTGCCCCAGGTCTGTTCGGGCTCATCCTGATTTCCGGAATGCTCTGCCTCTCTGGCCCTCTCAGCCCCGCCCGGCGCCCCAGGGACACAGTTGCTGCGCCTCTGCCCAGCCCCGCTGGCCGTCTCTCCAGCTGGGCCTCGCTGCCCGCCCTTCCGTCCAGCTGGGCCCCCGAGCGGCTGCCCCTGCGGGAGCTCCATGGCCCACCAGCAGCCTCTAAGGCCGGAAGGGGGTGGGTCTCACGAGAGCTTCTCCCCCACAGAGCACCATAAGCTCCTTGGGGGCAAGGCCTCGCACCGGCCCGGGACGTCACCGGACCTGGGCAGCAGTCCAGGGAGCACAGGTGCCCTGAGTATGTGTGCGTGTGTGTGCATGTGTGTGCATGTGCACACTCGTGAGTGCATGCCCATGAGGAAGCACACCTCCCAGCACACGGTGAGCGTGGAGCCCCAAAGCTGACGCCCAGCCGCCACCGTGCTCCCAGCAGCCATCGGAGGCCGGTGAGGTGCTGCGTGGAGTCCCTCCCCAGGTGCCCACCCAAGGTGAGCCTGCTCCCCGCGAGTCGACAGGTGCTAACTGGCAGCAGCACAGAGGTCTGCATGGCTCCCAGGCAGGCCCCGGGCCCCACCCCGTCTCCTGGGACCCCCGTGGGCGCGGGGCCTGTTCTTCAAGCAGAGTGAGTCTTCGAACTGTTGTGTTCCTCCGTACCTTGGAATCCAGTTCTGCTCCAGAGACACACATGTGCCCCATGGGTGTGGCACCACTGATCACACACACACACACGCACTTACATACATACACACACATGCAGACACACAAGCACACACATAGACACACACAGACACATGCACACAAGTACACATACATGCAGACACACACAAACATAAACATGCACAACCATGCAAACACATGCACATGCAGACACACATGCACACACTCCCCGACACGTGTTCTGCGACACGTCCCCTTCCCGCCTCCCTCTCCCCTCCCCCCCCTCGCCAAGGCACAGTCCTTGAGCTCTTCGCCCTGCGGCTCAGCCAGGCCGCACGGCCTTGTCTGCGGACGCGGGCCTCAACCCCCGCCCCTGTGGGTGGCACGGTCATCCGCCGGCTTCTGACTTCAGATCCAGGGAAGGTCCCAACCGCGTAAGGGACGGGGCAGATCAAGAGGAGGGAAGACTCGTCACGGTCACGGCCCCTGCTAGAAAACACAGCACTCGCGAAGAGGCGTGTCTGTCACAGCAGGAAGGGAAGCAGAGACAGCGCCGCGTGCAGGACCGCACCGGCCTTGCCGCATGGGGGGGGCATCCCACGGGTGCTGGGGCCTTCAAAGCGCAGAGAGAGGTGGTATTGCACTGCAACTCACCTCACGGTCTGCTTCCCTTAGTAAAGAAAAAACTGCGCTCTGGAGCTGCAGACGGTGCCGCCGAAGGACCCAGTCCTGGCACCGGGGGCGTGGCTGAAATCTGGCTAAGCGTCCAGGTCAAAGGCCAGACCGGCTCGGAGGAGACCACAGACGCAAGCTAAGGGGAATCAAAGGCACAGCTAACAACAGTTCCAGGCCCAGTCTGCAGGGCTTGCCTGCCTTCTGCTTCTCAAAGCATCTCCAGGCACTTTCCCAAAGCAAGACGGTGATTCCCAGCATGTCTGAGGGAAAAGTGTCATTGGAGTAGTACAGAAATGTAAACTCTTCCTCGACAGTCCTTTTTGAAGGACACGTACCTGGAAAAATGCCTAAGAAGCGACACGTTATTCTGTGTGGACTTCCGTCTCTCATGTGAACGTGAGTTAATCCCACAGTCTCTCCAGACCCCAGAGAACAGAGGCGGGGGAAGAGGCGCACGGCGCCGATGACCTGCGGTCTGGGGACCTGCAGTGGGACACGCCTGGGGGAGGGTGTGAGGGAGGGTCGAGGGGTGCGAGGGCTCGGGGGGGTGGAAAGAGGGTGCCGTGGGGAGGAGCCAGGTGAGAGGGGCGTGGGGGGGCAGTGGGGGCGGGGTCTGGGGAGAAAGGTGCAGGGCTGCAGTGGGGGAGGGCCCAGGGCGCCGTGCGGGAGGGCGGGGAGAAGGATGCAGGCGTGGGGGCGGCGGGGCCCGGGGAGAGGGCGCAGGGACACCGAGGCAGAGCCTGAGGCCTGATGTCGCGGTGGTCTCCAGTGCCGCACGGGCGAAAGGGGCCCGTCGTGAGAGGCCGCACGAGCCTCCACCAGGGCTCTGTCCAGCCTCGCCCGTGCCTGGGAATCCAGCCCCACGGCACTGTGGAGACCGGGGCTGCTCCTGGCGTCCCATTTCCATCCTCTCTCCCAGAGACGGAGCCGCAGGCCGGCCTGGAGGGACAGGCACCGGCTCTGGCCCCACCTCAGCGTCTGGATCTTCCGCGTCCCTGACTGCAAGGATGCCCCCCCTGGCACCCCCACTTGGGCTTCTCGGGCCGGCCCTTCGGGGCACGGACCCCCACCCTCCCCAGTGGGACGTGCTCTCCACACGCAGCCCGGCGAGGTCAGGGCCCTCACACCCTCCCACAGGAAGCCCGTGGGACGTGAACTGTCACCTGCCCTCCTCCCAGCCTGCCGGGGCTCCCGAGTCCTTCCTTCGGCCATGCTGGCCCTCCAGCGCGGCGCGCGTGGCGCCCGGTCACCCAGAGGGAGCCCCGTCCCAGCCCCTGGAGGGCCGGCAGCTTCCCTGGGCTGGACTTTCAGACGGGTGGGCTGTCCCCAGCACGCGTCCTAGAGCTAAGGTCCTCCTCCAGACACCCCGGACACAGCGTGCTTCCTCGATCGGTGCCCGTCGGGAGGGGTGAGGACAGCAAGACGGCCTTCCAGGAGACACGAGCCTCCGGGAAGACAGACAGATGACGCACCCTCCGTTAAGGGAAGCGGCCAGTCACCTGGAGACAGAAAGTCCCAGGGCCTTCCAGGAGCAAGACGCACCGGCACCCAGGAGCCAGGCCGCGGGGGGCGGGCCGTGGGGCGGTGAGTGCGGTCGAGTCGAGAGTGCAGGCAGCGGGAGGCCCTGGAAACGGCCTCCCTCAGAACCGCCACCTTGTGTGGAGACGGTGGAGCAGAAAGGAGGAGAGGACCCGGCCGTGAGCCCGGGCGTTCCTTCCGTCAGCGCTTGGGCTCGGCACCAGAAGGGACCCCGTGGCTGCACGGACGCTCCCTCCGGACCGGCAGGCCAGTGCCCTCTTGTCAGTAGGGGTGTGTGCCTCTGAGAGCTTTCTAGCATTTTCCATCACGTGCGTCCTCCCTCTGCTCAGTGAGAGCCGCACAGGCAGAGGCTTGGCCTCGCTGCAATTCTTCGCTAGTTTTCCACCGGAAGCTCAATCTTCTCCACGGTGATTTCCGGTGGATGGTTTGACGTTCAAGCTGAAAAATCTCTCCATTTTGTGTCCTCCGGGCCCTTCAATAGAATGCACCCCCGCAGTGACGAGAAAGGCCTCACGGCACGGGCACCGACGCCGCCCAGCCTGACGGCCCGTCGACTGCCCACCGCACATGCTGTTGCGGCATTTCCTGCGTCTCCCTGATGTAGCACACGGAGGATGAACGCATGCACGGAGCACTGGGGTGGACGGTCAGGCTCTCCCAGGTCCTGTGGGCTGCTGAGGGGATTCATGCCTTGGCCCCGCTTCCACCCACGCCGGGCACACAGCCCTGTGGACCAAGGTGGGGGAAGCCCGCGGCTTCACGCCCCTGGGAGGCAGGACCCGCCTTGCTAAGGACAAGATGCTCTGAGCCCCACCAGCGTCCAGGGAGAGGCCTGCACGTCCTGAGAGGAGACGGGCGGCAGGGATTACAGGGCTCCTGGGGAACGGCAGCGTCTGTCTTGACAGATGGGCAGGATCTTAGCCTAGACGCGGCAAGGCCAGAGGGAGGAAGAGGATTTCTCAGCCGGGGGACTGGTTTGAGCAGGACGCCGACGACCCATGGTCCCCTTGGCCCAGTTGGAGCAGGGTGGACACACACGAGGACCGTCTGTGCTTGGTGTTCTGGTGACCAAGGATGTCCTAGCACAGGGGTCCCCAACCCCCAGGCCGTGGACCAGAACCGATCTGCGGCCTGTTAGGAACTGGGCCACCCAGCAGGAGGAGAGCGGCAGGTGAGCAAGTGAAGCCTCAGCTGTGTTCACAGCCGCTCCACATCGCTCGCGTGGCTGCCCGAGCTCCGCCTCCTGTCAGAGCAGCGGCAGCATTAGGTCCTTGGGCGCGAGCCCCGCCGTGAACTGTGCCTGCCAGGGGTCTCCCGGGGAGGACTCGATGCCTGGGGATCTCAGGGGAGCCGAGGCGGTGAGGCCCGCACGGGGGAGTGGCTGCAAACACAGACGGGCATGGGCAGTGAGGTCAGGTCTTGCAGACGCATCTCGAAACCCTGCCGGCGAGTGGCGCGCGAGCTGATGGACTTCGACTGTGCGGCTGCCCCGGTGGCAGCTTCAAGGCAGACTCCGACACCCACTGTAGTCCACGTGTGGCCAGCCCATGATTTTATTTACCTCTTCTGGCTTGCCTCTTTTTAACGGTGAGCTGCATAATTGTCTCATTATATACTACAATGTAATAATAATGGAAACAAAGTGCACAACAAATGCTATGCACCTGAGCCATCCCGAAACCACGCCCATCCCCAGTCCAGGGAAAAACTGTCTTCCATGAAACCAGGCCTGATGCCTAGAGGGTTGGGGACTGCTGGGCTGGAACGTTGAACACACTTTCTCCAGGCAAGTTCAGCTGTCTTTAAATATCCAGCCTCCCTCACGGAGCTCATCACATAAAGCACACAGTGAAGGAGAAAGCCCACTCACTTTCACTAAAACACCGACAAAATCGTTCGTGCTGTCAGGCAGAAACGCAAGGGGACAGAGGCGCCGGGGAGACGAGCTGCCCCTGCCTTCCAGACCCCTCAGCCCCCCGAGGCAGGCACCATCGCTCCAGCAGCTCGGAACGCTCGTTCCCAGCCAGGTGACGGATTGCATTCCCTGTCATTGAGAGATGAAAAACACCGCGGCCCGTTCTATCAGTGGGGGCCCTCTGGGAGACTGGAGGACCCCTGGGAAGCCTGGGGGTCTACCCCAAGCCCCGGCACGTCAGAGCCCCTGCCCGCCCTGCAGGTGCCACACCTGGTCCCCAGAAACTGCCCACACCCCTGTGGCCACGCTTCCAACACCGACTAGTAACACGCCAGCTTGTCCCCAGGCCTGTGTGAGTTCACGTGCACCGAACACGCTCCCCAAAGGAATTCGGGAACCCCTGCCAGCTTCTCAGGAATAAAGTCCAAGTCAGGAAGGCTCCGAGGAACTGCTCGGATGAAACACAAGAAGTCAATCACGTAAGCCGGGCTCGGGGGCTCAGCCTGTAATCCCAGCACTTTGGGAGGCCGAGGTGAGAAGACTGCCTGAGCCCACGGATTTGAGACCAGCCTGGGCAACTCGGCAAGACCTCGTCTCTACAATAATTCAAAAAATTAGCTGGGCATAGTGGCACGTGCTTGTGTTTCCAGCTACTTGGAAGGCTGAGGCAGAGAGATCGCCTGAGCCCAGTAATTCGAGGTTGCAGTGACCACCAGTGTGCTACTGCACTCCAGCCTGAGCAACAGAATAAGACTCCTATTCAAAAAACAAAATTAGCCGGGCTCGGTGGCTCAGCCTGTCATCCCGTGCTTTGGGAGGCCGAGGTGAGTGGATTGCCTGAGCCTGCGGGTTCGAGACCCACCTGGGCAACTTGGTGAGACCTCATCTCTACAATAAATCAAAAACTAGCCGGGTGTGGTAGCGCGCGCCTGTAGTTCCGGCTACTCGGAAGGCGGAGGTGGAAGTATCGCCGGAGCCCAGCAGGTCGAGGCTGCGGTGGCCGGGAGTGGCCACAGCCCTCCAGTCTGGGCGACAGAGTGAGACTCCAACTCAAAAAAAAAAAAAAAAGAAGTCAATCACGTATCACCAGCCTGCAAGTGCCCTTCCACAAAACACACAATCATCTTTTGAGAAAGTCCCACTTGGGACTCACAAAACCACACAGGAGCGACAGAGTCAGGCATTTGGCGTGCGCTGGCGGTGGCTGACTTCTCTCTGAGGCAGCGTGTCGAAATCCCCCCGGCCTGGGACTGCTGCCTGCAACGTTAAACGGCTTAGGAGGACAAGCAGCGACTCCCGAGGAAACCCCACAAGCTTCGGAAGAACCAGAAAGCTGCAAGTCCAGCGTCCACCAAAGTGCGTGTCCGCCGGGGGTGCCAGAAACAACGCACACACGTTTTAAGTGACGGTAGGAGACACTCTCCGCCATCAGAGGTGTCTGGCTGCTGACGGCAGCTGTTGAGAGCGCCCTTGTGACTAAAAATGCAACTTCTTTTGTCGCAGGCGTACATCGAGTACTACCATGGTAATGTCGTCACTTCCTTTCGGAAAGCACATGCACATTCTTTTGAAGCCCTCAGTACACAGAGTCGGGGTCTCACTCTGGCACCCAGGCTGCAGTGCAGTGGCACCATCCCGGCTCACTGCAGCCTCGAACTCCTGCTTTCCAGTGCCCTCCCACCCCGGCCTCCCGAGTAGCCGGGACTACAGGTGTGTGCTACTGCACCTGGCTGATTTTTCTCCTCTGTTTTGTAGATATGGGGTCTCGCTTTGCTGCCCAGGCTGGTCTCGAACTCCTAGCCCAAGTGGTGCTCCCACCTCAGCTGGGATCACAGGCATGAGCCGCTGTGTCGGCTCCTCTTCCCAGCTATTCAGGAGGGTCTCTCGTGGGCTCCAGGTGCAGCCGGCTGTCGCTGGCGCGTGACGCGCAACCCCGCTGCTGGAGAGGCCTCAGTACACCGTCAGATGTGCAAATGTCCAGGACGCTGGGTGAGGCCGCTGTCACGACCCAACCGTCCCCAGCACACGGTGACGAGGGTCCGGCAAGAAACACCAGGCCCATCAAGAGCCCTCCCCAGCCTTGGCGGCCTGCCGGCATGTCCTCCTCTCCGGAAGTGTGCTTCTCCTCGGGCCAGTCGCACCCACGCCCGCAGCGAGACCCTCGCCCTCGCAGGCTTCGTCCGTCACGCCTCCCACATCCTCTCCCTCCCCGTCCCCCCGGACGCCCACGCCCACCCACTCGGAATCCCACCCACTCCCTACCACACCGCATCGAAGGACGAGGCTAACCGCGTGGAATTCCCACCCCTCGAAGGCTCTGATGTAAAAGCAGCAGCTTTGAGGCTCCCTGGTGCTGCAGGGGTCGCTTGTGGGGGTCTCCCTCCTCGACCCACGCCACAGCCGAGCTCGTGCCGCCGTCTCCCTATCCGCAGAGCTTTCACCAGCGCCTGGACGGCACCGCTCAGAGGCTTGCTGGAAACGCGTTGCTGGCGTCTTGACAGACACCGCTGGCGGGTCAGGACAGGCGGGACTTTTAGAGAGAGCCCAGCAGGCGGGGACGTGCCAAGGCCAGAAAAGCACGCCATGCGCCCTGCCAGTCGCGTGGCCACCTGCCGTGGGCGCCGCCCCTCCCGACGTACACCATGAAGGTTGCTCGAGTCCCAAGCACATCACGACCGCCAGCCTCAAGTGTCAGGAGAATGCGTGGCAGAGGACATCCGGCTAAGTGGAACCTGCTCCCGGCCGCTGCCCTGTCACGTGGCCACTGGAGACAGATCGCGCTGCTGACCCTCTGACCGCCGTGTGTGCAGCTCAGATCCGGGCTGGTGTTTGATACGCGAGCAGTGTGGGAGCCAGAGAGCCGGAGGGGCGCTAAGCCCACCCTGCTGGATGCACTGTGTGTGCGTGTGTGTGCATGCACGCGTGTGTGCATGTACGCCTCTCACCTGTAGAATGCCACAGACCATCCAGGGTGAGGCCTCCCTCCTCCAAGGCAAGCGCCGTCCCTGGGCCCGAGTCCGGGCCCACCCGCCCTCCTGCCTGCTCCCGGGGCCCAGCCTCGTCTCGGGGACCCGGCCGCTCCCCCTCAGGCCCAGTGGGCCACGTGCCGCAGAATCCGCCCCAGCCCATTCTGCTATCCCTACCTGCCCAGAAACAGGCCACGCGTCAGGGAGGGGCTAGGCCTCGCCGCCTGCCACCCCCATCACCGGCCTCCGACCGTGGCTGGGGCAGCTGCTCGGCAGGACCAGGGTGGACGGCAAGGCGGGCAGCGGGACCTAGCTGGAAGGACGGCCAGCAGGGTCCGGGCAGAGGCTCGGCATCGTATCCCAGGGGTGCCAGGGCGGGGGCTGCGAGGGGTAGGAAGGCAGAGCATTCCGGAGATCAGGACGGTCCGAACCGACCTCGGGCAAAGGAGCCCAGGCATCCGGCGAGCTCTGACCCCGAAAGCAGAGGGACCGGGTCTCCAGGGGACGGGCGGTCAGAGGCCCGGCCGGCAGGGGCGTGCGCAGAGCCCATCGGGCAGTCCCCGAGCCACGCGGCCCTCGGCGAGTTGCCGGCAAAAAGGCACCTGCAGAGCCTTCGCTCTGGGAAGACGGTGAGGACCTCCGCGGCGAGGGGGTGAGGGGTGGAGAGACCACGGCTGCAGGATGGGCTGGGCTCCCCAGACTCCAGAGGGGACAGGAGGAGGCCCTGGGCGGTCACGGGGACGGACGGCGGGCTCTGGGTGGTCGCCTGCAGTTAACTCACAGGCAAGCTGAGCACAGGAAGAGCAGAAGTCCAGGCACCCGGCGTCTGCACCACGCGGCGCCCGTGTCCACCCCAAAGCCCCGCGCCTGCAGCAGCCGTGTGGGCTCCACCCACGCAGCTCCCGCCCACCCTCCAGCGCGTGCTGCCACCTGGCTCGCGTCTGTGCCCAGGGCTCTGGGGACGTCTGGCCCTCCCCAACAAGGGGAGGCCCTGGGAGGCTCAGGGCGCCCCTCCCTCGCCGACGTCGCCAGCCAGGGAGAGGCAGAAACCAGGCTCCGGACCCTACCAGGCTCCACACAGACCTGGGCGACCGCAGGAAACCACCCACGCTTGGCCTGTCCCCGCCACCTGCCGTGTTCCCAAGCGAAAGCGACCGCCGGAGCTGTGGCTCAGACCCCCTGGGCCAGGGAGCCACCGACACGCCACTCACAATCAGATCACGCCACAGAAGCAGACACACAGGTGCCCAGCTCTGACCAGGGGGTGGCGAGGGCACTCAGCCCAGAACGCACCCAGGACAGAGCCCCAGACTCAGTCCTCGGAGGGCAGCCGTGGCACGCCCTCTCGGCCCGACGAGCCTGCAGTCCAGGCCGGCCGCCGTAACGCCAGCTCGGCGTGAGGCCGGGAAAGCCCATCGAGGGCTGGACGGAGAACCACTAAGTCCGCTCTCAGGTAGCCGTGGTCCTGCCGCCTCTCAACTCTGGCCACGCCCTCGCCATCTGATCCAGGCGTCCCTGTGGGCGCCCGCGGCTCTGGCCAGGGAACACGGCACTTTCGGTCCCTCGGGGAAGGGCAGGCGACAGAGACACGCAGGCACAGCCGAGAGGCCGAGCCCTCCCTGGGTCAGGAGACCCATGCGGCGTCCAGACTGGCCGGGACGGAGAGACGGCAATGCCCAGCCCGGACCCGAGGGCAGGCTGGGCGCGGGGCCACTGGTCCCGCAAAGCGTGGGCTCCCGCCTCCCGGGCGGCCTACCTCCAACCGCAGCCACACTCCAAGCGCAGCCCGAGGCCTTCGAACCTGAAGCCGCCTTGGGCCTCAGGACCCCGCCCCTCCCAGAACCCCCAAGGCGTCGTCCTTGGGGCCTCCAGTGGAGCCAACCTCCCATTCAAATATTTGTTCACAAAACCCACCAGAGGCCGCGACGACCACACGCCACACACCTTGGGACGGACCTCGCGCCCTGAATCCACCCCGCCCCTCCCCCTGCACGTGGTCGGCTGCCCGAGGAAAGACCAGAACGGCAGAGAGCAGCGCTCAGTCCTGTTGGCGGGAAGACCAGCATGGGCACACAGGGGCGGGGCCGGCGGGTGCTTACCTGTGGGCGTGGCCGGCCCCCCGCGTCCGTCTTGAACGAGCCTGATGACATCGGACACGTCAACCCGGTGATCCGTCTCTTCCCCTCCAGCCTCCCCGGACCGTCGCGGGGAAGGACTGCGGCTCCCGGGATTCTTGCACAGGAGAAACCGCCAACACCCAGACATGAGGCTGCGGGCCAAGAGGAGAGGTCAGGAGGGAAACGCGGCCACATGCACAAGGGACGTCGGGTCCTGGGGATCAAGCCGGGCGGCCTGACCTGCCCTCAGCCGCGTTTGTTCTGAGATGACACGGCTCGTCTACAAGGAAACTCATTCTTCTCCGGCGAATGTCCACTGGGCCAGCGTCCAGCCCAACTAGTGGCCCTCTTTATGATACCGAGTCCAGGGTTACATAAACAAAACAGGCCTTCTGCTGATCAAGAAAAGAAGGGAGCCGGGTGCGGTGGCTTGTACCTATCACCCAGCACCCTGGGAGGCTGAGGCGAGAGGACTGCCTGAGCTCAGGGGTTCCAGACCAGCCTAGGCAACTTGGCAAGACCTCGTCTCTGCAACGAATCAAAAAATCAGCCGGGCGTGGTGGCACATGCCTGTGGCTCCAGCTACTTGGAAGGCTGAGGCGGAACGGTCGCCGGAGCCCGGCAGTTCGAGGCTGTGGTGGCTGTGAGCATGCCACTGTGCTCCCACCCGGTGACAGAGTGAGACCTGGACAAAAAAAAATGGTGGGAAACCCAGATTTTGCCCTTGACATTTAGTCTCTTGTTCCAAGGTCATGAGAGTCCCTGGTTCTCCGGGTTCCAATGTCAAATGACCGAGCTGGCAGACTCGCAAAACCAGTGCTGACGGGCCTATTAGACTCCCCAGGGCATTCCTGAGTCCTCCGAGAAAGGAATGTCTTCCGAGTTCCAAAGTAAACACCAGAGCGTTTTCCTCACTGAGAACTTGGCAGGGAGACTTGCAGCGAAGCGTTTGGGGAAGAAGCCTCGGACCCCCAGAGAGCGGGTGACAGAAGGCTCCGGCTGGGCCGACTGTCCTGCTGGAGCTGGTCACTGCCGGGCCCTTCTGCTTTCTCAGTCAGTCTCACTCCATCACCCGAGCTGGAGCGCAGTGCATGATCCAGGCTCCCCGGAGTCTCCACCTCCTGGCTTGGGTGATCCTCCCGCCGCAGCCTCCCCAGTAGCTGGGACTACAGGTGCACGCTGCCACGCCCAGCTAATTCTTCTTTATTTTTGTAGCCACCCTAATATTCTGTTTTTTGTAGTGATGAGCTCTCACCATGTGACCAAGGCTGACCTTGAACTCCTGGCCTCAAGGGATCCTCCAGCCTTGGACTCCAGGAGCACTGGGATTACAGGTGTGAGCCACCACACTTGGCCTAAGCAGACCCTTCATGGGCGGCAGGAGCCCTCCCAGGACGCAGCCGGGCCCCCCAATGCTCCGGTGTCCCCAGCACACGGCCGCCCCCTCATAGCAGGGGCTGCGTCTCCCCAGGTGGCCTCCCTCCCCAGACACACCCATGCCTCTGCCCCTGCAAGCTCCTTTCTCAAAGCATGCCGCCAGCCCCGGGCTAGCCCAGCGGCAGAGTCCCAGAAGAGCAGCCCCGCCCACAACGGCCCTCCCTCCCCCCTCCCCCCTCCAGCCGCGCCCCCCATCCCTGTCCATCCCCTTCCCACCCAGTCCATCACCTGCCTCCCTGGGGCCTGCTGGGGCCACACGCGAGGCCCAGGAAGGGCACCGAGCGTTCAGGACTGCGGAGCCAGGATCTAAGACTCATCTCTGCACTGCTTGCATCTAACGTGGACAAGGAGGAGCTGCAGGAAACTCTGCCTCAAGATGACAAGAACGCCACGCCGGCTCGGCCCTTCCTCCCCAGGTGCCACTCAGAGAATCTGGGACGTGAACAGACTGACCGTGAGAAGGGAAAGACAGGGCGTTTGCTGGGAGCTCGCCCATCACCCGGCCGAGCGGCCGCGGGCCCAGCCCCTGGCGCCCCACCCTCCTCTCCTACGGCTACCCCCGCAGGCGCCACCCACACGCAGCCAGGCGGCACGCAGGACCCTCACACAGCCGTCCGGCTTCCCAGGGCAGGTCCCGCCGCCCTCTCGCCAGCCTCTGCGTGCCAGCCTCCGGCGTCCTGAGGACAGGGTGGGCACGGGGGCTTCTAGCCTGAGTCACGGGTGACCAGGGGCACCAGCGGCCTCCCCGAGGACGAAGGGGGCTGGGTCTGGATGCGCTCCGTCTCCACAGCAGGGGCCAGGAGGCAGGCGGTCCCTCCCGGGGGTCCCACCCTGGCCACTCCCGTCCTGCCTGGCGCCCCTCGGGAGGCTGCCGGCAGCGAGGAGTGGGGCACGGGGGGACGGAGGGGCGGGGGGTACGGGGGATGGGGCAGCGGGGCCCGGATGCCCGGGGTTGTGGGGACACAGGGGCCCGGGCGAGGAGCACCTTGGTCCTGCTCCGCGGGAATCGGCTAAGGGCGTGGGGGGCGGGGCACAGTCACCGTGAGCCGGGCCCTGTGGCCGAGAGGGGCTGAACAGAGCGCGAACCCCTCCTTTGAAAATCTACTCGGAAGGCGGAGGCGGAAGGAGCGCCGGAGGCCAGCAGTCGAGGCTGCGGTGGCCGGGAGCGGCCACTGCACCCCAGTCTGGGCGACAGAGCGAGACTCCAACGCAAAAAAAAAAATCAGCCGGCAAGCTCCAGACCTGCTAGGCCAGGGGCTTGGGAAGGCCCAGCAGCCAGAGGGCGCTTTCCCGGAGAGGCGAGCCAGCGACCCCGTCACAGCCCGGCCCCCCGTCCTCTCCCTGCAGTTCTCCAAGTGGTCGGCTTACAACCCGCCCCCTGAAGACAATCTGTTCGCTGACATCTGGTTTTGCCAGATGCCACCTTGCAAATTCTGAAGAAACACGTACAGCCACACCACCGACCCCCTCCCCTGCCTAACGACCAGATAAAACCCCTCCCCTCTTTCTCCGGTTGCGCAGCCTCGGAGCAGGAGCTCGCTGGGTCGCGCCGGTCCCCCCGGTCCCCCGACGGCCTCGGAGTCACGGCCTCTCGGTGTTCCCGCAACAGCCCCAGACTGGGCGCCAAGAGGGACCGATCCCTCCACGCACAGCCTCCACCGCGACGCCTGGCATCCACCGCAAACGACAACGGAAAATGAAGAGGGGGCGGGGAGGAAGGGCGGGAGATGGGGGGGAGAGAAAGGGGCGGAGGGAGGAGGGCACAGGGGAGGGAGGGGCAGGGGGGGAGAGGCGGCGCCCTCGGAGGGGCAGCAGGGAGGCTCCGCGAAGACCGAGCGGCAAGCCGGGCCACGGGGCAGGGGCCGGGCCGGCTGCGGGCGCGCCACCGCTGAGGGGCGGCGGCTGGCCCGTGCTGCCAGGCGGCTCAGCCACCGGGAGGTGGGTGCCACCCCACGGCAACCATGCCGACGGGGGCCATCAGACCGTGCTCGCCGAGTCTGCCTCGCGGCCCTTGTGGGCCAGAGCAGGGGCGTCCGGGCCGGAGCCAGGCCTGTCTCCCTGCGGCCATTCCTCTCGGGAATACAGCATGAAAGAAAAGTGTACAGGGACGCCCGGCACACGGCGTGGTCACTCCTGCTGGCGTTCCAGGAGATGGCGTGGTCACTCCTGCTGGCGCTCCAGCAGACGGCGTGGCCACCCTGTTAGTGTCCTGGCAGAAGACGTGGTCATCCTGCCGGTGTCCCGGCAGACAGCGTGGTCAATCTCATTGGCTGCCACAGCAGCCCTCTGGATTAGACGGTTCTGATCGTCTCCGCTCCGTGACAGGATTTCAGGAAGGCTCTCCACCTCCTCAGCAGAGGGGTGCCACGGCCCACTGGAAGGGACGTCTGAGCTTCTCCTGGAAGGTCCCGACGCTCCCCAGCTCTGTGAGGGCCCCTGAAGGCTGCTCTCACCACCCCTGCCACAGAGAGCTGCCGTGGTCTGGCCACAGCGCCATGGACACGACCCTCCGTGCCCCAGCGCCACCCTGGGTGCCTGCAGGGAGGAGTTGGGCCCCCACGAGCCTGCAGCAACAGCCGGGTCACCCGACGCTGCACGGAGTTGCCGCTCGGCCCTGACGGCCGAGTTCACGTCGACGGCCCACAAGGCTTCTTGGTGACCGTGGACGGTCAGAAGCCTCTTGCAGCAAAAGCTTGGAAAGGTGGCCTCAGGAGGCCAGGAGGGAGCCTCACGGGGCTGTGCCACACAGGCCGCCTGAGTCCGAGGCCACCAAGACGTCTAGGCAGGCTCGAAATCCTCATCCAGCCGGCTGTGCCCACAGAGCCGGCACCGTCTGAGCTCCCAGCAGGGCATCCCTGCAGCTCAGCCCCTCCGGCCTCCCGTGAGACGGCCCCCCATGCACTGGCCTCCCTGTGACACGGCGTCCCCCTGAGACGGACTCCCAGAGGCAGGGCTAGTGGTGCTCCTGGCGGGGGTCCGGCTGTCCCCTGCGGGGCCCTCCGGGCCTCCCCGAGGGGAGGCCGTCAGGGACTGCTGGAGGTCTGGCCCCCCGTGAGGCAGGGAGGTCTGCGGCGGGCCCAGGGCGCAGAGGTCCCTGTCACAGAGACTGCCCAAGGGCAGTGTCCAGCCCGGGCCCTCGCCCGCCCCTGAGAGCCTCTCAGACATCTGGAGCCAGTGTAGACGGCACGCAGGTGACGGGACAGAAAGAGCAGCGCTGCTCGAAACGCCGGAGTCCCACCCTTCACGCCACACGCCTGATGTGGCTTCTCCGGGGGCTCCGGAAATAAGCCCAACCCACCAACCTGGGGCGAGACGCTGCCAGGCGTCCCTGGGCTTGCCTGCCCACCACCGCCTCCTGAACCCTCCACTCCAGTCTTGGGTAGGCTCACCCACTTTCACACGACTTTTTTTGAGTCGGGGTCTCACTCTGTCGCCCAGGCTGGAGTGCAGTGGCTCGACCGGGCTCACCGCGGCTGCGACCTCTGGACTCGGGCGATCCTTCTACCTCAGCCTCTCGAGTAGCTGGGACTGCAGGTGCACACCACCACATGCGGCTCATTTTTTAGTTTTTGTAGAGACGAGGTCTCGCTATGTTGCCCAGGCTGATCTCGAACTCCTGGGTTCGAGCAGGCCTCCCGCCACGGCCTCCCGGGCAGGAGCCAGGGTACCCAGCCCCTACAAGCGCTGAAGAAATGACCCCAGAGGCAGCGACCTCTCCGTGTGAAGTGACGAACGCCACCGCGGTGCCACCCTTCCGAAGTCAGTCCAGACTCCACTCAGAGCCCCCGTGGGCATCTCCGCTGGAGAGCTGAGGTGGACCACCCGTCAGGAGGCCAGTTCAGCGGAGCCCGGCGGGGCACAGGGGCGGGAGAGGCCCAGTTCCAGGGAGCGAGCGTCCTCTGTGCAGACCCTTCCGTCGCCCGTCTCCTCTGCCGGGCCGCGAACCCGTGAGGCTCCTGGGCCGCCGTCCCCCCACCCCCCGCCCACCCACCGGCCTCCTCCAGAAGCGAACGGGCCTCCGCTGCCCTCCGAAGAGCCGCCGCCGTGACAGAGACGCACACGAGGGGCCTGCCAGGACGCCCGCCGCCCCGGAGCCCACCCGTGGGACACCAGACCCCTGCGCTCCCCACAGCCTTTCTCTCACACAAGGCTCGATTTCCCAGCCATCCGCGAGGCACGGGCTGGCCTTCTCATTCCACAAGGGAGGCTCTTGGCGTGGCCACAGCGGGATGCGACCGAGCCCAGGCCCCTGCCCAGCCCCAGAAGTCAGGGAGGGCGGCCCACCTGCCCGGTGCGTGCTGCCAGCTTGCCCAGAGAGGCTCCTCCCCACCTCCCCGGGACTGCAGGGCCCCCCTTCCCCGCCCAGTCCCTCCTGCCTCATCTGGCCGGTGAGGCTGGGCCCCACTTGGCCCGTGTGGGTGTGTGAACCGCCCCTCCACGCGACTGGCACTTGGGAGCCCTGGGGCCAGAGGCTCCACCTGGGACGCCCCAGGGCCAGAGGCGCTCCGTTCCGAAGCCCGCAGGGCCCGAGGCTCCCCTAGGGCCAGCCCCACCATGCTGGCCTCGCACCCCGGGCCTCCCACGGCCAGGCCGGCACATCCTGCCGGGCAGCCCCGGTCACCTTCAGTCCTTCACCGCCCGGGGGCCCTGGCCACACGCCCCGGGTGGGAGGCTCCAGCCGGCGGGCAGCTGTCCTGGCTGAGACTCCGCCCGGCCACCTCCCTGGGGCTGGGTCCAAGGGTCTGCACCTGGCCGGCCACGGCTGGCGGGAAGAGCCGGAAGGGTGAGCCACAACAAAGCTCGGGGAGGTCACGCCTGGGAGTCTGCTCCTCCCTTGGAAAGCAAAGCGCGGAGGCCCGGGACGCGCCTTTCCCGCGGTCCACCTGGGGGACCCTGGCCAGGACAGGCGGGGCTGAAGCTTCAGGTGTGGGCCCCCGCCAGGCCGCCCGCTTCACGCGGCCCGGTCCCCGGCCCATCCTGGGCACCGCCGGGCCACCTGGCTCCAACGCCGGCCAGACGCCGGCCGGACGCCTGCCCCAACCGCCCTGGAGAGACGGGCGGGAGTTTGCCACGGGTGACACCTGTTGGGGTGGGAGGGGCCCGGGGTGGCAGCGGGGTGTGGCGACCCCCCACCGGGACGACGGGGACCTGCACCCGGACCCCCAGCTCCTCCGCTCCAGCTCCCAGCCCAGCCCACCGCGGCCGCGGGGGCCCAGCGTCACCCCGCACCGGGGCCGGCGGGAGGCGGGAAAGTCGCTCCCACGCGGCAGCCACCGCGAGGCCCGCGGACAGCCCCCTGCCCGCCCCGCACGCCCCACCCCCTCTGCCCGAGCCCCCCGGCCTCCGGCGCCCGCCCCGCGCCCGCCCCCCGCCTCGCTCTCCCCCTCGACCCCGTCACCCCGCCCCGCGCACACCTGGCCGCCCGTGGGCCCGTCCTCCCGCGTCCGCCCGGCTCCGCCCTGCAGGTGTCCCCGCGTCCAGGCGCCACCTCGCCGGCCGCGCGGACACTGGGCGGGGAGGGCGGAGGGGCGGGGCGCGGGCCCGGGCGCGGCGGGGGCGGGGCAGCCCGGACGCGAGGCGGGAGGGGCGGGGCGGGCCGGAGGGGAGAGAGGCGGCGCGGCCCGGAGGGGGCGGGGCGGGGCGGGGGCGGAGCCGCGCCGAGCCCGGCCCCTCCCCCGCCGCTGGGGGCCGCGGGCCGGGTGGTGCTGAGGGCGGGTGTTCCCGCTCCGGCCGGCTGGGGTCACCCTCGGCTCCAGCCGAGGGGACACGGGCGGCACTAGGGGTGGCACTAGGGGGTCTGTCCGAGGGTCTCTCCGGACCCAGGCCCCGCCCCTTCCAGGGGAGGGGGCCGACCTGAGTCCCCGTGGGGAGGCTGTGTCCACCCTGAAGCCCGCAAGCCGCAGGACCCGCCCCTGTGGCTGCCGGGTGGGGGCTGCAGCAGGTGGGCGGGCTGGGCCCCGCCGAGGCCGCCCAGCCGGTGACATCAGGCAGGCCTCTGACCAGGCCTTGTGGCCCCAGCGGTCTCGTCTGTGCAGTGGGTCCAACAGGCTTCATTCTCAGGGCTGCCGGGCAGAGCTCTCCACAGGGTCCGGGCTGACCGCCAGGAAGGGGGTGGACCGCGGGCCAGCGGCGACCCTGCACAGTGGAGGGGCTACGCTGGCGAGAGCCCACCCGCTCGGGACTCAGGCTGGGGCACCCGGCGGGTGGTGAGTCTCAGCACAGGATGCTGCGCCTCTGCGGTCCGCTCCAGAGCTGTTTGCAGGACGACGCGGGCCCTGCCGTGTGGCACCCGTGTCTCCCAGCATCTTCCAGGGGGCCTGGAGACGGGAGTCCACTACGGGCTAACAAAAGTGAAGTGGTGTTGAGAGGGAGATGGCGGTGAGAGCGCGGACCCCCACACAGGCTGCTGAACGCGGCCGGGCTAGAACCTGTGTCCCCTTGGCAGGTGAACACCCGGGAGCTCCGGGAGAGGGAAGCTGGCTCAACCCAACAGGCGGCCGGACACGCGGCACGTCGGGCTGTCCCCACGTCAGGGGCGCAGGCGTGACACGCAGAGGCCCGGGACCGGGGCACGGACCATGCTGGCCGCGGCGTCTGTCCTCCCCGGCAGTGCTCGCACTGAAGGGACGGAGCCCGGCGGCCGCAGGACTCCAGGCCCCACCCAGGCCCACGGGTGTGCGCGCTCCCAGCCCCCGGGGATTCGCGCCCGCCTGGGTCCTCTTGCTGCTGGAGAGGGTTGTGGGGGCCAGGTGGTCAGGTGCAGAGGGGGAAGGGCAGGGAGGGAGGCGGGCAGGGGAGGGGCGGGGCGGGCGGGACGATGGAAGCCCTGGTAAACAGCCGAGGGAACTCCTGGTTGGCGAGGCTCGTCCCGTGATTGGCCTGGGGAGTGCTGGCCGCGGGGGGGCCGGGGGGCGGCTGGAGCAGGCTTCTCCCGGTGCCCCCCGCTGAGTGGCCAGCCTGGGGCGCGCCTCACTGTTCTTCTAAGACCAACACCCCCTTCCCCACACCGGCATCAGAGACCCTCAGGGAACACGCATGCTGGCAGACCGGCTGAATTAAGCCTCATTCAATAGAGCAGCAAAAGTCCATCCAGATGGCCCCGGACTCCTACGAAGTGCAGACACCCCGCTCGGCGTGTCCACGCAGGGCGGGCTCCGTCCACAGGCAGGTACGCCTGGACGCCGGGCTAGGTGACTTTGCCACAAGGCAGCGGCATCCGCTGACGTTGTGAATGACGCCTCTCGGTGACACGGACCTGGAACGACCCAGAACCGGCCTGCAGCAGCCAGGAACAGCAGACACGCCCGGCACGTCTCCTGGAGGCTTGGACGTTGCTTTCTGCTTTGGGCACGACACAGGGCAAACCCGTTTTCTGTCCTTTTCAGAGAAGCTTGGGCTCCCTGGGAAGTGGAGCTCACTCAAGAGGAAACGAATTCAGCGAGGACAAAGGCCCGGCAGCTCGCAGGATCCCGCGCTGTGCCCCGCTGGGCCGCTTGTCAGCCCCGAGCCCTTTGTGTCCCGGGCTCCCATAGCCCAGAAGGGCAGGGGAGTCACCGCCACACACAGAAGGTGTCCCCAGAGAGTGCCGGGGGCAGCACACTTGCGTCACTCCCAGCGGGGTGCCACCCGCGTCCAGTGAGGGGCTGGGTCGCGGGAGACCGCCCGGCAAGCAGGGCGATGCCACGCCCGCCAGTGCCCCGCTCTGCACACTGGTGGCGGGAGCAGCTGCCGCGGAGTCTGGCTGACGACGCGAGGTCACCGCGGTGGGCCCCTGGGACTCCGTGGCCAGCTCCTCCCTCCCGGGTGCCTCCATTTGTTCACTGTGTCCAGGGAGCAGTTTAGGGAAAACCTTTCCAGTTTCTCGACTTATTTTTTGCGACTTTACCATTCGAGATTCAGCCCTACGTAAAAGCATCGCTCTCACAAAGACGTCTGCGTGGAAAAGTCGTCACACTGCCAACTGTTTTAGGGTGGCTTGTCCTGACACCTGAGGACCCAGAGGTCCTGAGGGTGTGAGCCCGCGTGGCTGAATGTGGCTCAGTCTTGTTCAACTTAGAGGACAGAAGCCACAGGCAACTGCTTCGGTCCTCGGGGCGCGTTTCCAGGCAGCAGGCGGCAGGGGCATCCAGGATTCCAGTCGTTATCCGGGGAGACTTGAGCGCCCGCAGAGGACAAGGCAGCTTGAGGAAGACAAGGATGTGAGTTTTCAGATGTGGATTTGATGTCTCATGGGGGCAGGTAGGCTTGGAGCAGAAAGGCCATCGTTTTTAAAGATACCGGGGTCCTCCAAAGGCAGCTTCACAGGGTCATAAAGTCCTTTGACGTTTCCTTCCTTTTTTCTTGAGTTGAGTCTCACTCTGTCGCCCAGACTGGAGTGCAGCGGCGCTCCCGGCCCCCGCAGCCTCGACCTGCTGGGCTCCGGCGATCCTCCCGCCTCAGCCTTCCGAGTAGCCAGAATTACAGGCGCGCGCTACCACGCCCGGCTCATTTTTTGCTTTATTGTAGAAATGAGGCTCGTCAAGTTGCCCAGGCGGGTCTCGAACCCGCGGGCTCAGGCAATCCACTCACATCAGCCTCCTGAGGTGCGGGATGACAGGCTGAGCCACCGAGCCCGGCTTGACTTTTCCCTCGTAATCTGACAGGGTCCAGCTGGAGAGCAGGAATGCGGCAAGGAAGAGAACAGAGTCCGCTTCGTGGTCACGACCCGAGGGGCGGACATTGCCTTCCCGCCCTGCCCGGGAGACAGCCGCCCAGGGGCCCTGTGGGGCTGGACTTGCGGCGGGCCTGGCTCCCCGGAGTCCGGGCCGGGAAGGGACTCTGCCTGCCCCACCCGGGGATGGGGACAGGGTTCCCTCGGCCCCTCCGGCCCCAAATCAGCACCACCCCGCTGTGACCCCACAGCAGCCAGGGTCCCTCCCTCGTGTGGCCGAGGTCTTGGTTCTGAGCGCCTGGGTGCCGCCTCAGCCCCGGGGCGGGTGGCGGGGTGGGGTGGGCTTCTTCCATGAGGCTCTGGAAGCCTCTGGTCAGGACTGGTCTGGCTGGCACAGCCCAGCACCCGAGACCCCTCACGGGCAGCGAGACAGGCAGGGGGCCCTGAGCCTGTGTCCAGCCAGGCCCGGGGTCACGGAGTCCGTCCCGTGTCCAGGCCCCTGCTGGACATGGGCTGCGTCGGGACCGAGGCAGAGTTCCTGCTTGCACGGCGCATGTAAGGCAAAAAAGGCAGAAAAGAGGCCACTGCGCAGATGCAGCCTCCCACGGCCGCGCTGTGCGGGCAGGAGGCGGACGAGGGTGGGCGGGGAGGCTGCGGCCGCTGCCTGGCGCCGCGAAGTGGAGGCGGCCCTCACAGACCTGCCCTCAGGGGCCCGCTGAGGGGGAGGCTGGGTGAGCTCAGCACGCGAAGCGGACGCAGGGGAGGACGCACGGTGTCTTGGCGGCAGGGGCGCGAGTGGCCGGGCCGGCCTCGTGGAGGGGGCGAGGGAGGCCCCGCCACCGCCGGGAGTCCGGGCAGCCGCGGCCGCCGCTGCCCCCCGCAGGGTCTGGACCTGCGCGGAGGCCCGGCGGGGAGGCCGAGGGTGGGGGAGGAGGGGGCTCGTGGACCCTGCGCTCGGGCCCCTGACGTCCAGCACCAGGACTGCACCTGCCCCCTGCCCCGAAGGCCCGGACCCAGGCGGGAAGCCCCGTCTGGCTGCGGGGCGGGTGTGCTGAGGGGCCGCCGCGCCGCGGGCGTTGGGGACACGTGGCTCTCACATCGCCCCCTCTCGGAAGCCCGCGTGGGCCCTGCCTCCCACGGCGACGACTGCTTGTCACTTGCGGGTGGCGCCGGCCTGCTGCAAGGATGTTCCAGAGGTCCGGGCTCCCTGCGTGCCCCCCTCCTTTTCAAGGCCTGGCCCCGTCTCCCCATCTCTGGCTCAGAAAGTTCCGGAAGCTCAGGGTTTGACGCTCCCCTGAGAGCTCTGGAGGCGAGAGGGGTTGAGCGGACACCCCGGGACGGCCGCGCGTGCAGCCTTGCCTGGCTTGAGCCACCCCGCGGCCGTTCTCGGGGAAGCTGAGGCCCTGTGGATTCGCAGAGGCCCCTGGAGCTGGGGCAGGACAGGACCCTGGGGGAGGGCGCCGCACACCCCATCCCTGCGGCCCTCTTGCATCTCCCGGTCGCGGGTGACATAGGTCAGGCCCGGCTGCTGGAGACGGCAGGGCTTCCTCGGATGTGCAGGGTGGGGCGGTCCCTTTCGGCGGGACCCAGAGCGCAGCGAGAGCATCTGGGCCACGTCTGGGGCCGGGGCACCCCAGCACGGTATCAGGGGCCCTTCTCCACCCAGCTCACGCCTCCGTTCACGGTCACTACTTGCTGCTCTGGATGAACCGCGGTGTCCTTCCAGCCACACGAAACAAGTGTCAGGGTCCTGCGGGGCCCCGAGGCTGCACGGCCGGCTCCCCCCGGCCACCTGAGCCCTGAGGGGGCTTGCTGAGTACACGCAGGGGCCAGTCCCCAGGGCTGATGGCCCATGGCTGGGGGAGCTCGCGCCCCGTCCAGGCAGCCCCGGGCTTGTCCTGCGTGGCTCGCGGTGTGTTCTCAGCGGGCACGCGTGGCGCGGCAGGGTCACACCCACACCCGTGCTGCCCTCCCCCCGCCATCCCCCCGGGAGACACGAGGTGCCGAGCTGGCTGTGCGCACGGACTTGGGACCAGAGGAGGGCCCGGAAACGTTTAGATTCCCGGCTGGAGCCAGGGCCCGCGTGGCACCTCCCGGGGTCTGTCGCAGGGGACCCAGTCGGACAAAGCCAGAACTGGAACCGAGGGCTGAGCCAGGACAGAAGGCTGGCCAGGCGGGACCCAGGCACCTGGCCGGGCAACGGTGCTGCCAGGCTCTCGTCGACCCACCCCCAACACGCCTCTCCCGCCTTCTCTGGGCGCCGCGGTGGAGCCGGGAGCCGGGGGTGGAGGAGCGGGGGAGCTCAGGGTGGGGTCGAGGTCATGGCCTCTGGGGACCGACGGTGTCCCCGGGATCCCTGGACAGCACCCGGACGTCTGCCTGGGTTGGGGGCGGTGGGGAGCGCGAGCTGACCCTCTGCTCGGGAGGGAGCTGGGTCCGGGCGCGGAGGCTCATGCCGGTAGAGCCAGCACCTGGAGAGCTGAGGCAGGAAGATCGCGTGAGGCCAGTTCAAGATCAGCAGCCTGGACAACATCGCGAGACCCCATCTCAAAAAAAACAAAGCAAACGAAAACCCACTAAAACCGTAGCCAGGCGTGGTGGAGGACGCCAGTGTCCCAGCTACTTGGGGGGCTGAAGCGGAAGGACCGCCTGAGCCCCGGAGTTCGAGGCTGCGGTGAGCTGTCATCACACCACCGCACTGGGTGACAGAGCCAGACCGTTTCCAAAAAAAAAAAAAAAAAAGAGCCAGCCAGGCTGGGCTTGGCCAACAGAGCCTGGGGAGTCCACGGTTTGGACAAGAGGGAGAACCGGGATGGGGAAGGGGCGCCCAGACCCCGGGAAGAGGCGGCTGGCTGGGGCCCGGCAGAGGCAGTCAGGGAGGTCCTGCGGTGGGGGCACTCCAGAGAGCTGAGAGGCGTGTGGCCCGGGCCTTCGAGGAGGGAGGGTCAGCACCAGGGACTCAGGGCCGGGCTCTGACAGGGCATGGGTGGGCGGGCCGAGGCCGAAGTGGGGGTGTGTGGAGGCCAGAAGGTGCCCCCTCCAAGGAGGCGCCCAGGAGGCGTCCTGCTTTGCGGCTGTGCATTGCCACCTGTGCGACCTCATTTCTCTACACAGAAGTGGAGCAGACGCTTTCCCCCTACTGCCAGCAGATGCCGTCCCCTGCTAATCTACAGAAAAGACCAGCTTGGTTAGCGTCGACGAGTCACAGTTCATCTACAGAAATAAAAGTCAGGGGTGGGTGCGGTGGCACACGGCTGTCATCCCAGCACTTTGGGATGACTTTGGGCCTGAGCTCTTGGATTCGAGACCGGCCTGGGCAACTTGGCGAGACCTCATCTCTGCAATAAATAAGTTTACAGAAGCCAGGCACGGTGGTGAGTGCTTGTCGTTCCAGTGACTTGGAAGGCTGAGGCGGAAGGATCGCCAGAGCCCAGCAGGCCGAGGCTACGGTGGCTGGGACCGAGCCACTGCCCTCTAGCCTGGGTGACACAGTGAGACTGACTCAAAAAAAAAAGCTTAAAAACGGGGCACACAAAACACACGCTACCAAAACGTCAGGTTTGGTTTAATTCACAATTTAATTTTCCAAAGCAGGT
Source organism: Cephalopachus bancanus (assembly GCA_027257055.1). Classification (NCBI taxonomy): domain Eukaryota; kingdom Metazoa; phylum Chordata; class Mammalia; order Primates; family Tarsiidae; genus Cephalopachus; species Cephalopachus bancanus. The sequence goes on along the minus strand of JAPVLO010000001.1, from coordinate 16,261,273 downwards.
TAATGGATTACCAGTTTGACAGTGCCGTGTGGAGGTTGATTTATGCTCAATGCACCTACTCTATGAATAATTAAGAATAAATTCCAGTGGTGATGACAACTGTAGCCACCATTCACGTTAAATACATGTTTGAAGACCCGCTCTTATCGTGTCATGTAATGGATAGACATTGTACATGGTAACACAGACATCACAGTTTTAAGTCAGAGACAATATATGCATATTAAAACTCTGTATACTTTGATCAGGTAAAAAATAAAGCTATATAAACTCATCTTTAGATTTTTTTTCTGCAAAAGTGGAGCCACCCTTCCCTGACGTGAAAGATACACCGTCCTCAAAGCGCTTACGGACGACACACCGGCATTAAAGCGCTTGCAGACACGATGCGGAGAGGCTTTCGTCCCGCCCTTCCACCGCCCTTTGCTAAGAAAGGGCCACAGCTCAGGCCGCTTCCCTGGCGCGAGGGCCGACCTGCTCACGGCGACGCACGGTCGAGTCCCCAGTGTCCTTCCGAGGTGAGAGGAGGCGGCCGCAGGCTCCAACACGGGTTGCACACAACGGTGGACGGGGTGGCCCGCAGACCCCGCGCTGGGCAGCTTGAGGTGCAGAGCACCGGCCCTCTGTGGCTGCCCTGCCTGGCCACCTCCTGCGCCGGCTTACCACCCCGCGAATCGGGGCCCGTGGGGCGGCTGGGCGGGTCTCAGGGAAAGGGCGCCGCTTCCAGTCCGCTCCAGGACCGTGGGGGCAGGGCCCAGTGTTGGCGGGCGGGATCCCCAGGAGCCACCTGGCCTCGGGGCTTCCTGCTGGGGGGCTGCCCCTCCCGGAGGGAGAAGCCTCACCACGCCCGTGTCAACAGAGAGTGTGTGACTGTACCCGGGGCCTGTGGGGCCAAGCCCCGACGCCTGGCCGGGGGGCAGCCTCTTCCCTGCAGGAGGCCAGGGCTCATCCTCCCAGGCCTGGCCAGAGGCTGCTCACCGGGGTCCTCAGGAAGGAGGCAGGGCGCCGGGAGGTGCGTGTGTGTAGGAGCTCACACACACATGTATGGGGCATGTTCATGTGTACGTGTGTGGGAGCTCCTTTGCAGTCTGTGGACACAGCGTGTGTTTGTGTGTGTAGGAGCTTTGCACGCGCCTGTAGTGTGTGTAGGAGCTTAATGTGTAGACGTGCCCGTGCAGGTGTGCACTGACATGTGTGGGTCTACATGTGTAGAAGCACTCGTGTGTTGTGTGTGGACACGTGTGCACGTTTGTGTGTGGTGCGTGCACATACTCGTGTTTGGTGTGCGTGTGCAGGCCCGCATGGCCGCGAGTGGCCGTGGAGCCGAGGGCAGGGACGCACGCTTGCAGCAGACCTCTTGCGCGTGGATGGGCGGTCTGCGGCGGGGAGGGAGGGCGGCCGGGACCAGCCTGGCCGGCTGGGCGCCGACCGTGTGTGAGCACGTGCAGCAGCGAACAGGACACCAAAATGAAGACAATGCTCCCCGTGGACGCCGCATGCCAGGTAAGGGAGGGGCAAGCAGTGCGACCCTGTGAGGCGGGGCTGGCCTCCAAGCCTGTCTAGAGGCTGCCCACCGCGGGGGTGACCCCCCCCAACCCCCCCAAGCCAGCAGGCGCGTGCATCTCGTGGTTTCCTGAGCCGCTGTTTGCAAGATGTCTGGGAGTGTGTGAACGTTCCGTGGCCTCCACACGAGGCTTGAACCGGCTGAGGTGAGTGGCGCTTGTCTCGACACCACAGAGCTGGGACCCAGCGTCCTACGCTGCCATGCGAGAATCTCATGTCTTTAAGGCTGAAGGATGGAAACTAAACACAAGAAACTGCAATGAACGTGAAGAACAGCGTAGCAAATTACTGTCTCTAAACATGCGACTCAACTAATCACCAACGCCAGCAACACCACGAAAGGAAGAGAATCACATCAGATCGGAAATTCAAACGCGTCAGACAGACGCTCAGCCCGGACGCTCGCCAGCGTCAAGTGCAAAGTGGCCAAGATCTGGTGAACTTCAAAAAAGAAAGCTCTAAAACTCGATTTAAAAATTAGAGCATAGGTTAACAAATGAAAAAGATATAAACAGCTATGAAAATACTTCAGTGCAAAGGCCATTTTAAGATTTCTAAAAAATACATTACAAATAATTTGTCAACTGAACATACAGAGAATCTGTCCCCCACAGGAATCACGGTCACACCCGTACTGGGTTCTTAAGAAGGACTGTAGAAACACACACACTCTTGGTGAGGGATGAGCGTGGGCTGGGCACCACACCGGGCGGTCACACCCGGACCTCGGGGCAGGGCAGCCCCGAGGATGTGTGCAGCTTGACCGGTGGCAGAGGGACCCTCGGGACAGAGAGAGCCTGGGCACGGAGGGAGCCTCGGGAGAGAGGGCCCCGGGGGGAGAAAGACCCTGGGACGGGGACCCTGGGGACAGAGAAGCCTGGGACAGAGACCCTGGGACAGAGGGAGCCTCGGGAGAGAGGGCCCCGGGGGGAGAAAGACCCTGGGACAGGGGACCCTGGGGACAGAGAAGCCTGGGACAGAGACCCTGGGACAGAGGGAGCCTCAGGAGAGAGGGCCCCGGGGGGAGAAAGACCCTGGGACAGGGGACCCTGGGGACAGAGAAGCCTGGGACAGAGACCCTGGGACAGAGGGAGCCTCGGGAGAGAGGGCCCCGGGGGGAGAAAGACCCTGGGACAGGGGACCCTGGGGACAGAGAAGCCTGGGACAGAGACCCTGGGACAGAGGGAGCCTCGGGAGAGAGGGCCCCGGGGGGAGAAAGACCCTGGGACAGAGAAGCCTGGGACAGAGACCCTGGGACAGAGGGAGCCTCGGGAGAGAGGGCCCCGGGGGGAGAAAGACCCTGGGACAGAGGACCCCGGGGACAGAAAGACCCTGGGACAGAGGGACCCTCGAGAGAGACAGACCCTGGGGACAGAGGGACCCTCGAGAGAGAAAGACCCTGGAACAGACAGAGTCCTCCCCACTGCTGCTCCCGACCCTAATCTTTGGTGTGTGGTCACACGTCACCTCAGGTTGTCCCAACTGCCGTGTTCGCCGCCCTGGCTGCCGGACCATCCCCTAGTGCAAATAAACATCTCACAGGTGAAACATCACGCTGTCACGCGGTGGAGCTGATCTTCCAGAAACACCTTCCCCAAGTCCCTCCAGACAGACTGGGGGCCGCACCGCCTCCCCGTCCACACCCTGGCATCTGGAGTGCGAGGAGTGGCCTCTTCTTCGGCGTCTGGGCGGTGCTTTGCTGAAAGGCATCTGTCTCGCATCCGAAGTTTGGCTCTCAAGCTGAAATGTCTTCTTTAAGGACCATTAAGGCTGTGTCAGAGAGAGATTTCCAGAAGCCGCGGGCAGAGAGTAACAGGAACATCCCACGGGCCGCCTTCGTGTCACTGCTGCCCCGGAGAGCGCTGGACAAGGCCCCCGACAAGGGGGACCCAGATGGGACTCGGGCTGGCCGGGGAGCCCGGCGCGGGAGGCCGCCTCCGCCGAGACCTTGCTTGTTGGGATCCTCCTGCGTCCCCAGGGCAGCTCTCCGTGAGGACAGACGGCTCCTGGCCACCGCAGCTCAGTATCTGCCACTCTGTCCTGGCACTGAGACACACATGCCCGTCACAACTGATGGCGACACGTCCCGGCATGTCCAAGGTGCTGGGCCCCAGCCGGCGGTGGGAGGCGGGCGCCCCCGGCCCTCTGCTGCAAACACTGCTCTCTCCAGGGGCAGCTGGCGGCAGGCAGGGGGCACAGACACGGCACATGGCCCGGCACGCGGGCTTGACAGGCCTGGGCGTCGCCAGAGCCTGCCTCGCGGGGGGCGGGCCAGGTCTGCACGTCCCAAGACTGGAGCCGCGTCGCACGTCGAGCTGGCCGGCCTGCCCGCCCAGGGTCAGAGGTCACTGAGGAGGACGCGCACTCAGCACGGAGGCCAGGCCGGCAGGACAGGGCGGCAGGCGGCGTCCCTGTCCCTGGACAGCTCGTCACCACGGCCTGCACACGCGGGCGAGGGCTGAGGCTGAGCCGCCGGGCCGGGGGGCCTGCACGCGCCACGCGGGCTGGCGGGGCAGAATGTCCCTCTCCAGGGGATCGGAATGCCTGGGGGCCACCAGGTGTGGCCGCAGCACTCGGCCCGGATGGCCAGGGGCTGATCCCAAGGCCAGGCTGTGCCTGCTTCTCGACCCCGGGGGACCAGGGAGGGTGCACGTGGTGTGACAGCACAGCTCCAGGGCTGGAGCCTGCATCACACGGCTGTCTCCAAGCTGGGCCCAGGGCAGCTGCATCTCAGGTGGGAAATGCCAGAGTTCGGGGGGCGGCTGAGGCGGGGTGGGCACACGGCGTCCTCCCTGCCCTCCCGGAACGCAAGCACCACGTCCTCTGGACGGCCGCCGTGGGGCACCACCGTGGGACGGGTGCTCTGGTAGCCTGGCCTCCGCAGAGAGGCCAGGGGGCTGAGCTCCGACACGCGGTCCAGGTGCCGAGCGTGAGCTTCCTGCGAGAGAACAGGGGCAGGTCAGTCGCAGGAGCCACGGACCGGCCCAAGGCCCACGGAGGCGAGGTCTGTCAGCACCGGCTCTCTCCTCTTGGGTTCCCACAGTCACCATCCCGCCGTCCAGGGAGAACCAGGACCAGGACAAGGCCGTAGATGGTGATGATACCAGCTTCCTCCCACAGTCAGACACGACGTGGGGGAAGCCCAGGGGCCCCAGCAGAAGGGACTGGGTGCATGTCACGCTGACCACACCAGCCCACATCCCCTAGACCCGTTACCTTGGGTCAGAGGCGGGTGGGGCCCAGAGGCTCCTTACAGCCAATCCAGGCCGAGGACACTGTCAGCCGGGCAGCTCTAGCCTGGGTATGGGCGGCCAGGCCGGCAGGGCACATCTGTCTGACGGAGCAACAGCCCCGGGCCGGACACGTGAGACCTGGGCTGGGCCAGGAACGTGGCCGGACGCAGTATCTTCCAACTCCACGGCTGTCACACAGCTACACTCCAGCCCATGCCTGCCTGGGCCCACATTCCATGCAAACCATGCAAGACTCCACGCTAGACTCAAAGTGGGCCCTTTCCTGACCATCCGCAAGTGACGCTGTTTCTGCCACAGCAGACCCGAACGAGCTTGCGTGCAGAGAGGCCAGGCCTGGCCAGTCGAGCTGTATCACATGCATGTGTGCGGCACATGTGCACACATGAGCGTGTATGTGCACACATGCTCGTGTGGCCACATGTGCGTGTATGTGTACACATGCTCGTGTGGCCTGCAGACGTGTCACTTACCCGGGACAGCAAGCCCACGAGTGCGCAAAGAGGGCTCACTGCCGTCCTGAGCCTTGCTACCAAGGACGGCACAGCACAGCAAAACTTTGGAGGAAAACGCATCCGACAGTAACAGCACACGGGCCGTGCCCTCCGGCACGCCCATCCCGTTACCTAGCGTGGCGCTAACGGTGCCTCGGCCGCGGCAAGGGGTCCCTCAGCAGTGGCCCGTCTCCGCTGGGCGCGGCCCCGGCTGGTGCCGTGTGCCTGGCACTCCGCTGCAAGGTGAGGGGAGACGTGAGCGGGTGCGGGGCGGTGGGCGCGTGGGCTGCTGGCCACGCCGGGGACGGCCCCGGGCCTTGGCCAGGAGAGCAGCTGCCGTCCCAGCAGGACCTCGCGGCGCGGCCGAAAGCAGTTGCGACTCCGAGGTCCGGCCGCCAGAAGGTCCACCGGGCCCCTCCGCGCCCTAAAGCCACACGTCCTGCCGCATGCCCGCGGCATGCCGGGCCCAGGCGCGGGGCGTCCCAGCCGCGGCCCACGCCTCGGAGCGCGCCCTGAGATCGACCTGTCCGGCCGCAGGAGCCTCTGAGAAGGAGCAGCGAGGAGGCAGAGGAGTGAAGAGCCGGAAATGGGAGCCGAGTCCCCGGAGGAGAAGAGGCATCCAGGCCCAGGAGCGGGACCAGGGCGGGCGGCACCCAGCAGGAGCCACGCCGGAGTGCCGGGTGCGGCGACGGCGCCACAGGCCACGAGGGGTGCGCGCATGCATTCTCGGCACAGGCTGCCCGCAGAGAATGCACGGCCGGTGCTGTGACGTCTCTCTGACAGGGACGGGCCAGGAGACGAACCATCAACTGGGGTGACCTGTGCCCTGCGGAAGGGCCAGTGAGATGTTTCTTCCTCCAAAGTTTTGCAGATTTGGTGGTCACACAGCACGTGTCCCCACGCGTGCCAGGCGCATGCTGGCGGCAGGTGCTCTGTTAAGGCGCCCGCCCTGCCTGCGGGGTCACCCTGGGCCTAGGCCTCGCGGGGGCTGGGTGGGGCCTCATGCTGCCTCCTCCAGGCAGCCAGCGGCACCCAGCTCCGCACCTCTCCAGAGGGAACCTGCTCCTCACAGAACTGTCTCCAGAGGGAGGGTGTTTTCCTCACCCAGAGTTGGCATCATTCAGCCGTTTCCTAAGGGTCCCCTGGGCCCTGTGGACGTGTCCTCAATGATCTCACCCTGAACGCATTCAAGCAGGAGTAGGGAGGTGTGATTCTGCCCCTCATCCTAACAAGTTCGAGTGACACCAAATTATAAAAATCTTGATTGCTGCTAACTACCGGAACTTGAAAAATGTAACACCTTGTGAATTACAAAGCAGTGTTTAAAATATATGGAAGATGAACTGCTATTTTTTAAGCAGCCTTTCTTCCTGCCTTAGGCATTTATCCTAAGCTGCACGGACAGAACAGTAAAACCTAGCCCGCGTTCTCCACACATCATGTGTTTTGAGGCTTCTGGAAATGCAGCATCAGGCGAGGAAAAAACACCCAAAAAACCTCCAGGCCACGAGCTCCAGAGGACGCTTGGGTCCCTGAATCGTGGCTCTGGATGGACAGCCGTGGTCATGGGCAGCCGCCACCAAGATAACGTGGCACGAGTGGCTTCACATTTGCGGAGATACCATGTGGGTCCCTCACAACCAATTAGAAATTCGTACTAAAAGCAATCAGGTCTTTTTTTCTCCCTTGGAGTTGATCTCAGACTCCTGGCCTCCCAAAGTGCTGAGATTACAGGCGTAAGCCACCGTGCCCTGCTCCACAGTCAGATCTAAAAAACAACAAAATCTCAGAAGGGGATTTGGCCAAACATTTGACACGGGACACTTCCGTCCCCTCTCTGTCGCCATGTGGCTCCCTTGGTGAGTGGGGGCCGAGGGCTCATCACCACCCAGAGCGCTCAGCGGCCCCGTCTGCAGAACCGGGACACGGAGGTGGGCGAGTGGGTGCGGAGGTCTCGTGACCCAGCCTCTGGGCTCCCAGGACGTGGGAGTCACAGACGCCCCCCTGGCTGTTCACGGGCCGGTCTGGCAGCTCGCGGGGGCCGGTCTGAGTCCTCGGCCCGGGACTGGACGCCTCCCACGGACACTGGGAGCGGAACACAGGCCAGTCGCCATGGATGGGACATGGCACCTGGTCCACGTGTGCCCCCAAGACACGTGTGCCCACATCTGCTGAGGTGGCGACCGTGTCACTCCTGATCTGTTGTCAGCACCAGAGCATGGACCTGGAGGCTCTGCCTGACAGCAGCGCCCTCTGCTCCCGGTGACCACCGTCCCCACATGCAAAAGGCAGAGAAGCATCACCTTGTTTCGTCAGAAACTCAGACTGCTGGAAGTCTGAGAGAGCATAAAGATGGTTGACTGCTCGACAGAAAGGCACTGGTTCTTAGTCTGCCCGTTCCACGGTCGGGGGTGGCCAACACCGGGCCGGGAGCAGGGAGGGGTTTAGGCAAGCAGCGGAAGACAGAAGGAGCCAGGAGGAGAGAGAAACAAGAGAAGGTGGTGAGTTGGTTAGACGCTCCTGTCACGCCGCCTCCCTGGAGCCCACCCGGCCCGCATTATGCCTCCTGGGCTACGGCTTTGGGGCTGGCAAGGGCTGGCGAGGGCTGCCAGGCTCCTGGCACGCCGGGATCGGTGCAGTGGCCAGCGTGGGGCGGGCACGGGCATCTCCAGAGCGCTCCCGGGAAGGCGTTCTGGAGGGCTGGCCAGATGCGCCGGGCTGGCTCTCTGGAGGCCACACGGGTCAGGGCAAGGCCTGGGATCCCCCCAGGGGAAGCCCCTCGTTGCCCGCAGGGCTCGGCCCACATGCCCGCCGCCTCTGACCAAGCACCTAGCTTCCCGCAAACCTAGGACTTGAAATCCCTGAGCCACACGGCCGTGGCCAGGGACCCAGTGGACACCCCCAGGCTGCACCTGCTCCCTCCCGGGGTCAGACCCTCAGCCCTGCTGTCTCCCTAGTGCACGATGTCACTATGAACATGTGTGTCCACTACGTCCTCATGCCTGGGGTGGGGTGTGAACACACATGTTCCGTGCACAGAGCTCTGTCATGAACACGTGGGTCCGCCGTGTCCCCAAGCGTGAGGTGATGCTGTGAACCCACAGGTCCTATGCACAACTCTGTCACACGCGTGCCCGCCACGGAGCTGCACGGCTGCGAGGGCTCAGGACCCAGGATTGCACGTGGGCGCCCTGGGAAGCCGCTTCGGGGCCACGCAGGGCGGGGCTGCTGCCGCTGGGCCGTGAGCTCTCCAGGAGCAGCAGGGTCCTGTGGCCCGGGATCCTGATGCCCCCGGGACTGGGCCTCCCGCAGGGATCCTCGGTGGGGCTTCCCCAGGGGCTGCGGGACACGTGCATCCAGCCGTGATCCTCCTGCCCGTGGGCAGAGAGCGCCCCGGATCCCGCATGTCCCGGGAGAACCGCACGGCAAGCCGCACAGACACGCTCTGGGCGGGGGAGGCCTCCTCACCGGGATTTACGCAGGAGGCATAAGGCGGGGCAGCTGGCACGCCTGGCGGCAGCTCTGGCGTCTAAACCAGCAGAACGTTCTAGAAAGCGTCCGAGGCGGGATCCCACCCAGCTGCCGGTGGGGACACCTGGCTCCTGTCCCCAGCCCCCTTGCGCCTCCAGAGGGAGCCCCGGCGTGTCTGGGTGCAGGTGCGGGTGGGCTGGAACGCCGCCCTGTGCCTGCCCAGACCCTCCCCTCCCAGGCCCACGGCCCCTCCCGCCTGCACTGGCTGTTCCATCCCCGGGAGCTCTCAGCCAGGGTGGTCAGGGCTCCCGGGGGCACTGCGGAGGCGAGGGGTGCGGGGGGCTTGGACCGAGGCCTCACCTGCTGGGCCCTGCACCCGCTGACCTTGGCACTTCCACTGCTCCTCTGAACCCAGAGCTCCCTTGTGGCCCAAATCTGGCAGTGTGGAAGGGAAGCGACCCTGCCCCTGCCAGCATCTCTGGGTACAACGGTGACGCTTTGGGCCAAGCTTACCATCCTCAGGGATCGTATAACTTAACCTTCATAAAATAACGATTGGTTTTTTGGTTCTGTTTTGTTTCTTGAAGAGGCAGGGTCTTGCTAAGTTGCCCAGGATGGTCTCAAACTCCTGAGCTCATACGACCCTCCTGCCTAGACCTGCCAAGTGCTAGAGCTGCAGGCGCGAGCCACCGTGCCTGGACAGCAATGACGGATTTTTTCAATGCTTGCATTTACACGAGAGAATGTGCCTCCTGCGTTAACCTTCCTTCTCTTCCTCTGCTCTCACTGGGTCGCCCGTCCAGGTCACCACTCACAGCCGAGCCCTGGCCGGCCCGAGCCTCGCCTGGCGGACGCCCGCCGTACATCCTCACAGAGGTCGTGGGCCGTGCCCAGGCTGGCCACGTCGGCAGGAAGCCCCGCCTTCCACACCGGCCTCGCGTCCCTCCCTCCCCAGGCCCGGCCCACAGCGCCCCGGTCGGCCGGGTGGCCCCATACCTGGACCCGCTCGGTGGCCGTGGGCCACAGCTGCCGGCACAGCACCTTCTTGAGCACGTCGGGGAGGAGGCTCACGGTCACCAGCAGCACGATGGCCAGCCAGGCCGGCCCGCTGGACAGCATCTGGATGAACACGTAGTACATCCTCTGGTAGTTGAGGAACGGCCTGCGGGGCGGGGGAGAAGCCGCGCGTGCGGTGAGACCACGTCAGGCCCGCGGGCAGCCCGGGCCCCCTCCTCAGCCGTTCTGGGGCTTCTGCTCTCTGTCACCGGTGGCTCCGGGGCGAGCCAAGCAGCCGGCTCGGAATACGTCCTATGCACTACGGTGCTCGTGCCTGAAAGCCCACCATGTGGGGAGGCCAAGGCGGAGCTGGAGGCTGCGGGCAGCCATGATCACACCACTGCACTCCAGCCTAGGCGACAGAGCGAGACCCCGTCTCCTAGGAGGCTGGGCACTGCGGGGGAGACATCCCCTGATGTCATCTCAGAGGGAAGACAGAAGTCCCTGGAGTTCGGTTTCGCGTGACTTAAACCGGGGCGTTTTCTGTCTGGGGTCTCATCGGATCCATGGTTGCTGACACGGAGAAGATGCAGAGCTGCGGCTGGTGGAGCCAGACGACCGTCTACGGCCGTGCCCCCCCGCAGGGGCAGAGGCAGCCCAGAAGACGGCCGAGGTCTCTGGGGACGCGCACGGGGCAGAAGCTGCGACACGCCGGCCCCATCACAAGCCCCACTGCACACACGCCTCCAGCCCTGGGGGCGTACAGAGACAGGCCTCACTTCAGGGAGACACGGGAGGCTGGGGTGGGGACGATGGAGGGGGCTGGAGCCCGCCCGTGAGCAGCCCGAGGCCGGCTGCACTGGGAAGGCCTGGGCGGGACGCAGGGTCTCGCCGCCACACGGTGGTGACAGGGGGACCTCCTGGGCCTCCGAGCCAGAGTCTGGGAACAGGCTGCCTCCTCACCGAGATGTGGGCCAGGCTGCGTGACCCCGGAGCACCCTGTCTCCAGGCCGGGGACCGTGGGACGCGCCCGTGGCCACCAGAGGGCGCCCGCCGAAAGGGAGACCGCGGAGGACAGACCAGCCTCACCCCTACGCCCCCAGGCCGCCCGCCCCAGCCTCAGGACTCTGGCCCTTACCAGATGATTCCGCCCCAGAGCAGGGAGAAGGCCACGTAAAACAGCAGCGACCCCCAGATGACAAAGTGGTTGATCCACGTCCAGTAGTGCGTGTCCAACGCCAGCTGCAAGGGAAGAGGCCGTGGATGCTGTTCCCGGGCGCGAATGCGCGGGGCAGGCCGGGCAGAAGCGCGGGTGACGAGAGCCGGGCCAGACCTGACACGGAACCCCACGGCAACGGGGCCCGCACGGCGCGTCTCCGCGACTTTCCAGAGTGGATCTTCCAAAATAATTACTTTCAATTAAAGTGTGTGTGTGTGTGTGTGTGTGTGTGTGTGTGTGTGTGTGTGTTTAGGCCAGATATGTGGGTTCGTGCCTGGCCTCCCAGCACTTTGGGAGGCCAAGGTGAGAGGACTGTCTGAGCCCAGGGCAACATAGACCTCACCTCTACAAAAAAATCAAGAAATTAGCCGGGCGTGGTAGTGCACACCTGTAGTCCCAGCTACTTGAAAGGTTGAGGCAGAAGTATCTCCTGAGCCCAGCAGGTCGTGGCCACAACAGCCGTGAGTGACACTGCATTCCAGCCTAGGCGACAGAGTGACACTCCAACTCAAAAATAAAATATGTACATAAATTAAATAAAATGTTTTTTATTCCACTGGGGGTAGGACTACCGGCTGTTGAGAATTCTTTTATAAAGAAGAGACCTCTGCCTCAGTTTACCACCTAACCCTTCCACTCGAACATGGATGGCTGGGGTGTGCCGGCTGCCGCAAGCTACTTGTTTAGTCAGCAGAGAGGGGACCCCGAGAACGCCACAAGGCTGGACTGGGAGTGGGTAGCGTCTCCCTCGAGACGGATTTTAGGGAAACCGCACAGAGCGGGGCCGTGGCTGGTTAGGATGCAGGGGCTGGCGCTTACCTTGAGGGTGACCGTAAACACCATCACAGTGAACACCAGCGTCCCGAACGTCCAGTTCCCAAATACCTATCAGGGAACGTGCGAGGAAGCTCTGTGAAAATGAGTTTCTCATCTCTCGCAGTGAGACAAGTTTCAGAAAACACACCCGACTTCTCTCGCATGCCAACACTTCACACCCCAAAGATACAGAAGCTGTGTTTTCCTAGGATTACGGGAGAGAAGACGGGAACCCCCGAGTCGGCAGGGCCCCAGCCCTGCCAGCATCTCCCACCGCCCACCCGCAGCCCGGTGTCCACCCGGGCCCAGGCCCTGCGCCTCTGCCCGCCTGACGCTGGCCCTGCCCCTGCCCTCAGCCGCAGGCGTCATCCAGCGTCCAGCTGTGCACGGACGTCCTCGCAGCTGATGGGGCCCCCATACCCCAAGTTCGGGTGTGTGGGAACCTCCTGTTTCCCTTCTGTGCCGAGGAAACACATGCCCAATGGCCCAGCGACACGTCTGCACTCAGGAGTGAACTCAGTGTGTGTCTGCTCTCTGTTGAACACACCTTGAACCCAGCCTGCGCTGAAGGAGACAGTGGCAAGAACGTTCTGGGAGTCACAGCCAGGGAGGACACGGGGTGGGGAGAATGAGGCTGGGACTTGCCTCGGGAAAGCCTCGGGACGGGGACGACGTGCAGACAGACAGACAACCGACACAGGCCACCCACGGCCGGCACTGCAGACGTGCCCCTGCCCGAGTGGAGAGGCCGCGACACGAGGGACGCCCGGCGGAGTCCCGCGCTCCCGCCCTGCGGGGACCGTGGTTCACGGAAAGACAGACACGGTCAAGCCCACAAACACAGTCTCCTCATGCAGACAAGGACACAGCAGAAGGAGCCGCCGCGGAGGCCTCCGAGTTGCTGAAGACTGTTCAGCAAGGACCGTCTTCCCGAGGGGATCTCTGCACTGAGCGAGTGTCGGCTGGGCCTGGGTGCCGGAGTCTGACCGGTGCCTCTCTGGGTACGTTCCTAAGACCCCTCAGAAATACCGTCAAAGTTCTGTTTTACGAAGACTTGAGGAGCTGGAATACAAGCAGCCTTCCTCACGATCAGTTTTCAGCCACAACACCTACACCAACAATTCCACTGGGTCCACGGCCTCCATAATTCCACTGGGTCCAAGGCCTCCAGTGTGTCGGGTGGGGACGATGCTACTCGCGCCTCCTGCGGTCACCACGAGTTCCCAGGAAAGCCCCACCTGCTCTCTCTTGTTTTACGCCTGAGTGCAGCATCACGATCAAAACTGGCCCTCACCCCCTTCTGAAGAAGTCAGGCCAACAGAGCCTCTCGGACCCTTGCACACAGGAGGTTCTCGGTCAGGGCCAACAACCCTGGGAGACACTGTCAGCAGCGGCCAGGAGAGGCAGGGGGGCTGTGGGTGCCTGGGACTGTGGTCCCCCATGTCAGCAGAGCTGAGGACACTCAGCAGAAAGTGCTCTCTCTTCCAGGCCGAACTTTGGGACGGATACCGCTGGCCCAGCAGAGCCGGCAGCAGTTTTTGGCCACCCCGGTGTGGACGCCAAGCGGCCGCTTTGTCTTCACTGGGAGCAAGGGTGTCCGTCCAAACGGTGAGCCCACAGACAGTGGGAGCAGCTTTGCACCGGACGGGCGTTGGCGGGACCCGGTGGGAAGATCCCCACCCGTTCGTCCTCTTCCTCGTCCCAGGTTCTTCCTCGGCCATCCCAACACGGAACTCTTATGAAACCTGGATGCTAGTGGTCTGTGGACATCATGGATTGCGGGAGAGGGACATGGCGGTCCCAGCAGCACTTCAGGCCTGGGGGCGCCCTTCTGTTCCCGCGCTGGCTTCCTGCTTCCCGTGCTCGGCTGTGAGGCAAGATGCCCCCTCCGCGGGGCCCTGCTAGGCGCCTGGGGTCTGCTGGATGGCAGCAGAGCTGGAACAACACGTCAGGCCGCCGGACGCCCGGGGGAACACGGGCCACCGCTGTAAGTCTCACAGGGAAATGGCCACAGGGCCCAGCTCGCAGAACTCGGGATGCTGTGAGGCCCTGGGAGACGCTGAGCCCCGATGCCCTGTGTCCATGTCCCCGGAAGCTAGCTTGTGAGGGCCAGTCCCCTCAATCTCCCTGTCGCTCGAGTGGGTGCCCCCGTGAATGGCCAGGAGTCAGTTTACGATTCCTATCGCTGGCCAGTGTTTCCATCGGGGCTGGGGGAGGAGGAGCCCCTCTCCCAAAGGCTTGTCCTTGATCCAAGCGACAGCAGTCCCCACACCCCCCAGAGGAAGCCGTTTCTGGTTTCCTCAGGACGCGGCTCTGACAGGGCCGCATGTCTCCACGGAGAGCCTGGCTGCGCGAGAGCCTCGTTCTGCTGCCCGGACGTCATAGCAGGCTCGTCTCTGGGCCCGCCACCCTCTACCAGGGGCCAGCCTGACCCCTAAGACTCCCGTCTCTGGGTCCACCACCCTCGCCGGGGGCCAGCCCGAGCCTCCCCCTCCTCTCTCCCTTCTCCCTCGGAGAATGACTATGCTGCTTGGCTGTTTTCCGCTCAAACCCAGACCAATTTAACTTGTGTGTGTTCGAATAACCCACAACACACCTAACGTGCATTTTCTCATGGGCACGGTCAGGAACGGAACCGATGACACCCCCTTCCCGTGGGATCCTGTCCTCCTCCGTGTCTGCGGTGTGACATTCTCGGCCACGCCACGGATGACCCGTGTTCCGGCTCTTCTCTGGCTGTCTCCCGCCTTCCGTCACAGCACGCTCCACACTTTGGGTGTCGACGGGGATGCCCTAGTGCTCGACAGGCACCTGTCATCGTCACACTCTCACTTGCGGCATCAGAACGAAAAAGTCAGGGCACAGGATGTCTGGGCAGAAAACGCTCCAGCAGGAAATCTTTCTTTCCTTCTTTTGAAATTTTTAAAAAAATTACTATTATGAGAGATGAGGCCTCACTATGTTGCCCAGGCTGGTCTCAAACTTCTGGGCTCCAGCGATCCTCCTGCCTCGCCCTCCCAAAGTGCTGGCAGGTATGAACCACGGCACCGGGCCCCAATTTTTCTTTTAAAAAAGGCGTCAGTCATTCCATCATTTCTCCAATACTGTGCGTGATCCATAAACGTTCCTACAAACGATCCAGGCTTTTTTTTAAGACTCCCTCATCTACTGATGATGGATAGGAAAGGGCACATGGACTGAATCCCTGAGACGTGTGCTGGCTGGAAAGACATTCCCAGAAAAGGGGACGTTACACTCATTAAACTGCCATCAAGAGCCGAGAGGGTCCTGGCTGCCCACGACTGCCTGAGACCCTGGTTCTGCGGGTCGTCTGGATTCCTGCAGACACGGTCCACAACACAGTTTCAGTTGATTCGTGTGAGAAGCACCTGATCCCCCAAACAACAGTGGAAAAAGTCTGGCCTCCGGATGGGAAGAGCTCTAGGCACGGGGCTGTCGGTGGGAAGCCACACGCCTCCCCTGGTCTGGCGCTGGGCCCACAGAGGGCTCAGCCACGCCGACCTCCTCAGGCTCCTTTCTCACCAGGGACATGGGTGGAGCATCTACCCTGAACCTGACGGAGCTGTCCCCCTGACCAGGCCTTTGTGTCCACGATGTGGTCAATTCATGGCTCCAGGCCGTCAATGTCCATCGCGCGTCTGGAGCTTGGTGAACGAGAGCACATTTCACCTCGAAACCACGACTGCGACCGAGACTTCTGCGAGCTGGCCCCAGGGTCCTGTCACCACCACACACCCGGGTCTCGGCTGACGAGGGCACGGCAGTGAGGGTGCCACGGCCCCGGCCACACGGTGGGGCCGAACGGGTATCTTGGTTTGCGTGGCGCTCGAGGTGTGTCCTGCCGTGGCTGCTCTCCTGGCGCCAGGTCAGATTCGAGCGGGCTGGCCTCAGGCACACGAAGGCAGGTGAGGATGCCGAGTGCCCTGAAAAGCACCACCCTTGGTTCATGCAGGTTTCACGGGGCTTAGGCCACCTCAGGGACAGGCCCGGGAGCAGAAGGGAGACAGCCCGGGAGCAGGGAGAAACCCACCAAGCCCTGGACGGGTCGGAGCCACAGCACTCCCACCAACCGCCAGCCAGGGCTCCAGGGACCCAAGGAAAAGAGGACCCGTGGAGCCCGCTGGGAAGGCCTGAGGAGCCCCCGGCCCCGCTCGAGGGTGCAGCCGGGATGGAACGCCTCCCCTGAGCAGGGACGCGCATCCTGTCCCCGGGGTCAGGCTCCTGCACGTTCCCGGGGGCACCTGTCGCTTTCGCCCTAAGTCAGACGACAGCAACTAAGTGGCAGCGCCGGGTGAAACAAGCGCCAGGGAGTCTGCAGCAGACCCCGGTGAGGCGCCCGGCTCTCAGGACACCCGGCCCGCTCGAGGCGGCCGGCCCAGGCCCCAGTCTCCTCGGCTTTCCCAGGACACCCGTGTCCGACCCAGAGGGTGACTGCCGTGTGGCAGGGCGACGTTCGAGGGAGCAAGATGGATGGAAGCGTGCCGGACAGATGCGCTTGCTGCGGCTGTGAACAGGCGGCCAGGGCCCAGGACTTCAGCTCCCAGGACACACAGCCTCAGCTCTTTCCACGACACACGTGAGACGCTTGCGGAAAGCCTGACGCCCAGGGAAACCTCAGAAAGCCCCCCAAGAACCACAAGACAGCTCTGCTCGACACCACCGATGGCTGGCAGACAGCCGGGGGCTTTTCAGGCAAAATAGGCCAAGAGAAAGAGAAATTCCAGAAAATGGAAGTTTTTCCCACAGTGAAAGAAGATTCTAGTAAAGTCTCAAGACCAACTTGGTAAGAATTGGTTGATATCACGACGAAAGATGGCATTTTTAGTCACGAGAAAACAAACAATCAAACGGGCAAACAAACTGCACAGGACAAGCAGCAAGACGTGTCTCCGTCTGACAGTCGAGGGGTGACCAACACAGGGGCAGAGTTCGGGTGAGACAAGGAGAACAACAGATGTCCGTCTGTAAGCCGCCCTGCGGGGCTTGCTGGAGGGCCCTTTCTCCGACATCAGCCATGGCGCTCACTGTCCAGCCAGTGGAAGGCTGGGGCATTTGCGTTGGGGCCAGCTCTGAGCACCCCCGCGGCTCACCCTGGTGGCTCAGGCCTGCCACGTCTGCGCCTCTCGGACCTGCCCGTGCTGCCTTTAACTTAGAGCAGAGAGCAGCTCCGGCCGGCCGGGCCGACCCAAGTGTCCCCGACCCCACCGGCAGCCCTGACACGGAGACCCGGGGAGAAAACACCAGGGGCGGGGGTCGCGGGCGCACACAGCTGGCCAGCACGGGTTAGCGCTACGGTGGGCAGGGTGCCGCTAGCTGGGTCTCTACCGACAAAGCACACAGGGAGTCACATCAAAAATATTTTCGAGAAATATTTCACTGGGAATCACTCCAGAAACACAGAGAAGGACAAACCCGCGGTCGTCTTACCATGTGGGTGTTGGTGGTCATGATCTGAGGGTGGGAGGGAGGCGGGTGGCAAAGAGAAAAAAGCGAGAGACGGA
This sequence comes from Cephalopachus bancanus, assembly GCA_027257055.1. Lineage (NCBI taxonomy): Eukaryota > Metazoa > Chordata > Mammalia > Primates > Tarsiidae > Cephalopachus > Cephalopachus bancanus. Next base: position 16,243,941 of record JAPVLO010000001.1, on the reverse strand, counting down.
TAAAACAAACCCCGAAACTGCAAACCACCAGACAGCCAAGGCCCGCCGGGAACGCCACGCCCACTCCCTGTCACGGAGCAGGCACTCGGGACCGTCCTCGGCTCAGGACATCCTTCCCCACGTGCCCAAGCAACCACCGGGTGACCGTGAGCCCACGGGGGCTGGGCGCTACAAACCCCGTCGGGGAAGCCCAGGCCGGACAGCCAGCATGGGGCGGGGGCTCCGTGGGCCGAGCCCGGCAGACGCGGCCCTCAGGGCCATGCCGCAGAGGACATTGGGCGGGGGCGTCTGCCCCGCCAGGCGTCCTCACGGCCTGCCCTGAGCCGCTCTGGCATCGGCCGTGTGGGGTCAGGAGGGCTCGCGCCCGAGCGGGACGCCGGCGAGCCCAAGCGCAGTTCTGACCTGTCCGTTGCTGGTCACGGTCGTGTTTTCAAACATGAAGTAAGCACCGAAGAAGAAGACCAGCGCGTCGAACACTCCCAAGAACGTCCAGTATATGAACACCCGCCAGCGCAGCAGCGCGTTCTTGGCGATGTCCCTGTGGAAGGAACGAGGTGGTGACCGCGAGTCCTGGCGCCGTCCACGCCCGGCCTCCGCCCGCCCCCACCCGCCAATGGCGTATCGCTGTCTCTGTGTGACAGGACACGGCAGGAAACACCGCGGTGTGCTCCGGCAGCCGATGCAGACAGTCCTTCGATGTGGCCTCACGACGCGCTAGGACCCTGCTGACTCCGCGGCGTGTGCTCGCTCTCACGTGCACTGTGATGTCCCCAGAGGGAGAGGGGAGCGCCACGCACACTTCTGCTCCTGAGAGTGACTCACAGACACAGCATGCGCACCGACACTCACTACGGCGACCTAAGACCTCAGGCATGTGGCTCAGGCGTGACGTGACGTCTCTGCTTGCATGTTGAAGCAGCATACGTGCTCCTGTTTCCCTGGACTCATTCCTGTTATTATTATTACTTTGAGTTGGGGTCTCACCCTGTCCCCCAGGCTGGAGTGCAGTGGCACAATCACAGCTCTCCGCAGCCTCGACCGCCTGGGATCCCATGATCCTCTGCCCTCAGCCTCCCAAGGAGTTGGGACTACAGGTGCACACCACAGCGCCCAGCTAAATTTTTCTTTGTAGAGACAAGGTCTTGCTATGTTGCCCAGGCTGGTCTCGAACTCCTGGGCTCAAGCAATCCTCCTGCCTTGGCCTCCCAGAGTGTTGGGGTTACAGGTGTGAGCCACCCCGTCCGGCCCTGATTATTAAATACACATGACAGACCAATTTTGCCTTCGTGCTTCTGTCCTTAATCACCCACCGTGGCTGTTCTGGGGCCCAAGACTCCGAGACCCAAATATCTGAGGAAGGTTAGGAAGCTGGTGCGGGGTTCCCGCAGAAGCTGTCAGGGAAGCTCATCGACTCTGGCCGTGGGGGTGGATGCACAGCTAGACCCGTGGGAAGACCACTTCGAGCCACACACCCGTGCACACGCATGCACACACACACGCATGTGGGCAGAGCTGGGTGGTCCGGGTGAACGTTGCCAATTCAGCACAATTCCACGGAGTCAGCTCCGTACTACGGTGTCAGCTGGGACCGCGACCGCCGCGCTCACGCGCTGCTGTGGGGGAGTCTGAGCCACGCCCACGGAGTCGGTGCCGATCCTCACAACTACATGCAGATCTAAAATGATCTGAGAAGTGAAAGCGCAGCGGAGGAGGCTCAGGAAACGGACGTGGAGTCCGCCGGGGACCTGGGGCCTCCGTGGACAACGACCTCCAAGGACACGGGCGCGCCGAACCCCCCGCTGCTCTCCCAGTCTCTCCCCACAGAGAACACGCCGGGGCCCCGCAGGACGGACACTCTTGCTCGGCTCCCAGACCACCCAAAGGCCAAGGAAAACGCAGACTGGCCGCACAGAGACGCTCCAAACGCAACTCGAGTCATCGACGGCCACGGGGAAGCCTAGGTTGGCCATGGTCCCGCGCCTGTAACCCCGGCCCTTGGGGAGACCCAGGCGGGAGGGTCGCTGGAGCCCAGGAGATCGAGACCAGCCTGGGCAACACAGTCAGGCCTCGTCTGTACAAGAAAATCAAAATATTATCTGGGCATGGTGGCGCATGCCTGGAGTCCCCAGCTACTTGGGAGGCTGAAGCGGCAGGACTGCCTGACCCAGGGAAGTCAAGGCTACGGCGAGCCACGATCGTCCCACCACACTCCAGCCTGGGCGACAGAGTGAGGCCCTGACTCAAAAACAAAAAAAGTGCAGATCATTCATGGAAACTGTGCCCCTTCCTGTTTCAAGAGTTTCCTGTGCTAAGTGCAGTGGCTCACGCTTGTCATCCCAGCACTTGAGGAGGCCAGGACAGGAAATCTCTTGGGGCCAGGAGTTCGAGACCGCCCTGGGCAACAAAATGTGACCCTCTGTCTACAAAAAGCAGAAAACTAATGGGTCAGGCGTGGCGTCACGAGTCTGTAGTCCCGGCTACTCGGGAGGCGGAAGAAGGAGGATCTCTTGAGCCCAGGAGTCGGAGGCTGCAGGGAGCTGCGACCGGACCGCTGGACTCCAATCTGGGCAGCAGAGGGAGATCCCAACTCAAAAAAGTCCAGAGAGAGAAAAGTAAAAACAAAAGCAGAAGCCTCTCCTGTAGAAGCAAGTGCAGCCAACAGAGAATGCTGCTGACTTTTAAACTAGGGCCTCCGGGCGCCCCCTGAGGGTCAACCTGCAGTCGTCCTCTCCGTCGTCAGGAGGGTCAGGAGGGAAGGCCGCCCTCACGTGGTCATGGCCAGATCCCCCCCGCAAGCACCCCTTGGGCGCCTCTTGCCCGGCAGTCCTCTCTGCTGCGAGGCAGGAAGGCCGCCCTCACCCGAAGAGGGCTGGGTCGCCCCAGGCGCTCCCTGGGGTCCCTCCCGCCCTCACTCGGACGGGGCCGGGTCCCCCTGCAGGCACTCCCTGGGGTCCCCCCTTGCCCGGCAGTCCTCTCTGCTGCGAGGTGGGCAGGTTGCCCTCCCCTGCACAGGCCGGGTCCCCCCGCAGACACTTCCTGGGTCTGGAGTAAGGAGTGAGGGCTACCCTCACCTGGACAGACGGGTCCGCCCCAGCCACTCCCTGGGACCTCTCCTGCCCCAACCTGGACAGGGCCGAGTCCCTCCCACAGTCAACCTCTCTGCTGGAAGGAAGGCAGGCCGCCCTCCCCTGGACAGGGCCCCTTCCAGCCCCCTAGGTATGCGGTAAGGGCAGGCCGGGCACCCCCCAGGCACGTTGAGGGTCCCTCCAGCCCTCACCTGCACAGGCGGGTCCCCTGCAGGCACCCCCCGGCGCCGTTCCCGCCCAGCCACCCTCTCTGCCGCTGGGAGGACGGGCCGCCCTCCCCACCGTCCTGGCCACCCCTCCCCGTCCCCCGGCTGTACCTGTACAGGGTGGGGTCCCGCTTGAGCGTGTCCACGCTCACGTGCTGCTCCATGAGGCTGTACAGCAGGATGGGCAGGGACGTGAAGCTGATGTTGTAGAGGGTCAGGTAGGCGGTGTCGTACAGCGTCTGCGGACCGAGAGGCCTGAAGCGCACGCCCGCGGCCCACGCGGGCAGAGTTCTGAGCCGGCTCGCGTGCTGCCCGCCCGGGCTGGAGGCCGCCGCGCCCTCCGCCTCACTGCAGCCTCGGCCTCCCAAGTCGACGAAGGCGACACCCCATGACCACGACACTTTTTTTGATAGAGCTGACACCCTGCCGCGTGGCCCAGGATGGTCTCGCCCTCCTGGCCTCAAGCGGTCCTTCTGCTCACGCCTTCCAAAGCGCCGGGACTACAGGCGTGCTCCGCCATGCCCGGCCACAAAAGTGTTTGAAGTTTTGCTGAAATATGTGCTTTTACGTTTGCAAACGGCGACCAGGGGGCATACACGCGTCTGAAATGCATAGAGCCGTCTTTCTACAGCTACAGAAGGACCGGGACAATTTTCAAAGCTCATGATGCCAGCCAGTTAGGATTAAAACCACAGCTGGCGGGAGACCCTGACCAGCCCATCAACCACGGAAACTCGGGGAAAAACACCAGCAAAGAACGTTTGTGGAACGTCTGCAACACTGATCGCCATCCTGAAGCTTCCATGAGCCCAGCTAAGGTCACTGCCCAAGAGCCTCTGAGCACTCGCGGAACAGAAGGTGTGTCCACCTGCGCCAGTGTCTGGGGAGCCCTTCACCCCTCCTGGGCCGGAGCTGCCTTCACCTGACCCTGCATGTGCCAACCCGCCAGGTGCCAGACGACCTGGGACCTCAGGCTTAGCTGCCGTTGGCATCAGAAAGGCCGACGCACGGCTGGGGCCTGGGAGGTGGGTGGCAGCCCCACTAGCCTGCGTCTAAGAGACACACGGTGTCAGAGGTCTTGCTGTGTCACCCAGGCTGGTCACTGGGGACCGAAAGACTCGCATGGCAATGCTCCTGCACACGGCCCGCTCTAGGCCTGGATCCTGCCCTGCTGCCGACAGGCCCGGGCCACGGGGACAGCCCTGGCTTCTGCCCCGCCTCCCGCCAGGGCCCCCGTGTGTCCTCAGGCCGACTCCGCCTCCCACTGCCACCCGCCAGTGAGGGACACGGCCTGTGGGACGCGACACTGACCTGCTGTGAGAACCCGCAGAAGAACTGGTACAAGAACTGCGGGAAGATAAAGCAGACGTTCTGAAAGAGAAGCACGGCTGTCAGTGGGGGCCTGCGGACACTGAAGACCCCACAGGTGCCGCCTGGGGCCGCCAACACGCGGTGACTGGCAGGCCCTGTGCCCCCAAGGCGGCGCGGAGGGCGCCAGACACGCTCCTCACGCCTCTGAGGCGGCTGGGGGGTACCTGCGGCTGTGCTCAGGCCACACTGGGGACAGACCCCACAGGGCGGGTGTGGCTGAGGGTGACCAGGAGGGGCTGTTTCACAGTGCACGGGGAGCTGGGACTGGGGCATGGGAAGGAACGCCTTCCTTGAACATCCTGGGGTGTGATCACGGCTCCACCCCAGTGGGGATGAGAACAGGGCCGGGGCTGCCGCAGTCCCCGTCCTCAGGGACATGGTCCGAGATCCCCTGGGGAGAGAGCAGCCGTGGGGGATGGAGCCGTGATGCTGTCCATGCAGATGGGTGGGTGGGTGTGCAGACGGGGCTCAGGACAGGAACCACGGCAGGAAGGGACAGCAGGGTGACAGTGGCGTGTGCACTCTTATCACATGGTGTGCTGTGGTCGTCGCCCTGGGATCTGTGCCCCTGGGCACCCAGCAGCCACAGAGGGACCCACAGGCAGGGGGTGTACACAGCAGCTGCAAAGCAACTAGTGGGCAGGCAGTGTAGACAGCGACCACAGAGTGACTAATGAGTGGGCGATACAGACAGTGGCCACAGAGCGACCAACAGGAAGAGGAAACAGTGTGGAGAGGTAAAACAAAGGGACGAGTCGCATTCCAGAGGGACAGAGTGGGACGGCCCGAGATTTCATCCTGCTACTCAGAATGGCGTGTGGTTTAAAGCTGATGAGGTGTCTCTATTTTTGGACCTCAGGTGACTGAAGTCACGGGTCAAGGACTGTGATGGGATCAGCCTGTCTCTTCTGAGCCTTGTGTGTTCATGTGTTTGTTTTTGAGACGGGGTCTTGCTCTGTCACCCAGGCTGGAGTGCAGTGCAGAGACTTCACAGCTCACTGAAGTCTCGACCTCCTGGGCCGAAGTGGTCCGCCCCCGCCGCCTCCGGAGTAGCTGGGACTGCAGGTATGCCAGCATGTCTGACTCTGACTCATCTTCCACTTTTATTTTTACAGAGAAGGGGCCTTGTTGTGCTGACCCGGCTGGTCTCAAGCTCCGGGCCTCACGCAGCGCCCCCACCTTGGCCTCCCAGAGCACCGAGATGCAGGTGTGAGCCCCGCTCCGGCCTCCGTCTGCCTTTAGAGAAGGCGCCCGGGAGCCCCGCACGGCCTGTGACCGGGAGGCCCACCTTGTAGAAGAAGTACTGCACGAGCTCTGAGATCCGGACGTAGTAGAAGTGCCCATGCACCAGCAGCATCTTCTTCAGGTGCTTGAACTTGGGGATGGCATAGTCGCTGTTCCTGGCTGCCTGCCGGCCTTCCTTCCCAATGACTCCTGCGGGGGGAGGCGGGGGGCCCGGGTGGGAAGGCCGCCCGTGAGGAGCGCCCGGCACGAGCCCTCGGTCGCACACCCCCACCCCACACGCCGTGATGGCCCTGCCTGAGGGAGGCCGGCCACCTGTGGCCAAGGACGTGGCTCACCTATGCCCACGTGGGCTTCCAGGATCATGCTGACGTCGTTGGCGCCGTCACCAATCGCCAGCGTGATGGGGTGCTCTTTTGAAAACTTGATCAACTTCACAATCTGTAAGAGACATCCGCGTGGCACGTGGCTTCGCAGCCTCATGTCTGTGCACCTGAGTCACCAGCCGGGCACAGGCAATGCCGTGAAGACGGCCTTGGGAAATGAACACCTGCCCGCGCAGAGCTGACCCACCACAGCCAGCCTATGTTCTCCACGTGGGATAAAACCCTGTCTTGCCGAGGACAGCACGAAGCTAAGTGAAGCGGCAAGATGTGACGGGGGTGCTGGGAATGTTGGATGGCAGAGACGGGGCATGCAAAGGGGCGTCTGGCCACTGTCATGGTCGTGTGTTTGTAAGTATGTGTGGGAGACATTCAAAAGCACAGGGACAAAAGCCACCCCTGCATTCCGCTGAAGAGCTTACTATTCCAAGGCATTCCAAGCTATTTGCCATAAAGCATCTATTTTATTCTTTGAGTCGAAGTCTTACTGTCACCCCGGTTGGAGTGCTGTGGCATGCTCATGGCTACCGCAGCCTCGACCTGCTGGGCTCAGGCGATCTTTCCGCCTCAGCCTTCCAAGTAGCTGGAACCACAGGCGTGCACCACCACACCTGGCTAATTTTCCTTGATTTATTGTAGAGATGAGGTCTCGCCACGTTGCCGGGCGGGTCTCGAACCCGCAGGCTCAGGCAATCCACTCACCTCAGCCTCCCAAAGCACGGGATTACAGGCTGAGCCACCGAGCCCGGCTAACACGGATTTTCAAAGACGCGCTGTTCCCAGGGCTACTCTGATGTCTGCGCTTGTCACGCACACACAAGTGGAGCTGACCACCCGATGCAGCGAGTGATTCCCAGCTGTTCGGTCGGTTTCGTTGCAGCTTTGTGCCCACCCACGCGCCCAAGGGTCATGGCCCAGGACCGAAGACCACGACCACAGGGAACATGTGGGCTGCCCTCGTGTTTCGAGATGGGAGAGGGACAAGCAGATCAATTTGGGTGAGGCGTCTCGAAAGCCCGGTGAGCACTCAAAAGCAGTCCACGGGCGGCACCACGAGCGAGCAAGACCATGGGCTGCCGCTCTGGAGGGGCCGCACAGGCTGGCGTGGAGCCAGGTGCTTGTGCTGGAGGGTCGAGACCCCACTTCCCCAACAAGAATGCACGGGAACTCCCGAGACCAGCGTGCGCTCTGGGGGGCACCCAGACGGCAGGCTCTGTCATCAGTGCGTGGACAGGTCGGGCACGTCAAGGCGCTGGATGCGCCTCCTTGCACAGATTCGCGTGCAGGGACGTGTTTCACCTTCGCCACTGGGCGAGTCCGAGAAACCAGGGATCTGTTTCACGAGCGGCTTGTGATAAATGGGCCTGTGACACCCAAGGGCGGCAAATCAAAGCTGGGTCTGTCTGTGGTACCGGCGTCAGAAGGACACCCACATTTACTTGCAAGCTCCCTAATGTGCAAAAAAGCCTCGGGCGTGAGTTCCCCACAAGGTCATGGGGGTAGAACTCCTGGGGCCTGACGGCCAGACCTCGAGTCCTGACTCCACACCGCGTCCGTCAGACAAGCTATTCCAGGGCTGAAGCCAGGACCGCCTCTGCCACCTGCCGGCGAGACTCGCGGCACACGGCGGGCGCCAGTCGAGGTCCACTCCCTTCCCTCCCTCCGTCGTGTGCGTTCTTGGGATGGCTTCCTTCTGGAAGGCGCACGGACCTGATCCAGTCAACACGCACGTCACCAAGGCTGGTCAGACCAGCCGGCTTTCAGTCTCTGCCACCTTCGAATCTGCTTTAAAAAGGCAGGACAGGCGTGGTGGCTCTCGCCACCTGGGGAGCCTGGGAGTTCAAGACCAGCCCGCGCACACAGTGAGACCTGGCCTCTCTACTGGGAGGGAGGGAGGGAGGCAGGGCCTGCTGGAGTCTCCAGGCTGCAGGGCCGCGGCGGAACAAGGCCCCGGGGCCCCCCGGGCCGAGGACGCACCTGCGCCTTCTGCAGCGGCGCCATGCGGCAGCACAGCACGGCGCTGCAGTTGCGGCAGACCTCCAGGAAGAGCTCGCGGTAGTTGCCGGAGCTGCCGTCCTCCCGCGGCTTCATGATGAGAGACAGCGCCGCCCCGTCGATGATCAGGCCGTAGTCCTGCGTGTCCGCCGAGAGCCTGCGAGAAGACCACACGGCCCGGGTGACCCGACAGCCAGCTACAGATTCGGAGAGACTATGCGGCCATTAGACATCGACGAGCCACAGATCCAGCGGGTCAGAAACCAATATTTAGGCTGGGTGTGGTGGCTCATGCCTGTCATCCCAGCACTTTGGGAGGCTGAGGCGGGAGGATCGCCTGGGTCCTGAAGTTTGAGACCAGCCTGGGCAACATGGCAAGATCTCGTCTCTACAAAAAATAAAAAAAAATCAGCCGTATGTGGTGGCGCGTGCCTATAGTCCCAGCTACTTGGGAGGCTGAGGCAGGAGGATCGCCTGAGCCCAGCAGGTCGGGCAGTGGTGAGCTGTGGTCGGCAGCCAAGGCGACACAGTGAGACCCCGACTCAAAGACAGAGTGGAAAACGAGTATTTCTTGTTGTCAACATTGTCTTTACAGCACCAAACGCAGGGCCTCTGACCACCTCTTCCCACTGCCGCAGGGACACATTCCTCCTCCATGTGGCGAGGCAAGCACACACTTCTCTTGGGCTCGTGTCAGCCCCACCCTTCTGAGGTGGCGTACGGAGGGCACCGATCTTGGTCTAAGGAGGTCAGCGAACATCCCCGGACCTCCTGGCCGCACGGGTCGGCCTCTGTGCTTATCTGCACGGCGAATCTCTCCTCCGTTTCTGCCCAGTGACCTGAGCTGGAAGGGTATGGTCAGAATGTCCCCGTTTCAGAATCACAAGGAACATCTCTGACCCTGGAAGGAATCCTACAGATCGGGTGATGGGAAAGATCTCTGCTCCGTCATGAATAATTTAAGGTCTGCCTGGGATCCAGGGTCTGCCTGCTTTTGCTTCACCTGCTTAGTGAAACCCGGAAATGGTTCCAACAGAATCTAAGCTCAGCACATCCAACTCCAGCGAGGGCGGCATTGATAAAACGCATCTGAACAAACTGCTGGATATTCTTGGATAAAAACAACTCCTGGGCACAGCGCTGGGTCTGAGACAAACAGCCATGCACTACTCACACTTTCTGACGTCCCTGCAGATGCACTGAGGGTCTGCCATGAACCCCCTAAGACTTAGAAGCAGATGAGAACTGCCTCGTTCAAAACATTTTATCAGTCATTCACGTGAGCGGTCGTGGTGGCTCACGCCTGTCATCCCAGCACTTTGGGAAGTCAAGACCAGAGGACTGCCTGAGCCCAGGGGCTTGAGACCAACCTGGGCAACTTGGCGAGACCTCATTTCCACAATAGATGAAAAAATGAGCCAGGTATGGTGGTGCGCTCCTGCAGTTCCAGTTGCTGGTAAGACTGAGGCGGAAGGATCACCTGAGCCCAGCAGGTTGAGGCTGCGGTGGTCGTGAGCACAACACTGCACACCAGCCTGGGTGACAGGGTGAGACGCTGACTCAAAAAAATCAACCATGTGGCAAAGGTATCTGTGATCCAGCAGTTTGAAACTGAACACACACATGCGCACACACTCACATGCACAGACACACGCATGCACACGTGCATGCACAGACACACACACAGACATGTCACGGCTGCTGAGAAGCGAAATCTCTGGCCTTGTTTCCAGAGTGCTGTGACCCAAGCGAAGCAGGCGTCCACGCCCAGGAGAGAGCCGGCTCACAGGGAGGACCTGGGTTCCCAGAGTGGCGGGGAGGTCGCCGGTCCTGGCCCTTCCGCGGGGGACGGCGCCTCCCACCAAGAGGCCGCCCAGAAGGCTGCCAGCGAGGACACAGCCTTGTCCCTGCCCCCCAGGGGCGCCCCCTACCCCGAGAGGCCGTCCCGCGGGAGGCTACTGCTGTGGTGCAGCACGGTCTTGCTCAGCTCGAACAGCACGTCATGCAGACTCTGCTCCTCCAGCTTCTTGGTGGTCAGCTCCAGCAGCTGCGTGCCCCTCCGGAAGAGCCTGCAGGCGTAGCAGGTGGCCGCGGCCGTCTCCATCTTGTCCCCGGTGAGAACCCAGACCTTGATCCCGGCCTTCTGCAGGGCCTCGATGGTGTCTGCCGCCTTCTCCTGGAGCCTGGACAGAGCAGAGCGGAAGGCAGACCTGAGTCAACCCCGGCCAAGGCCGGTCGGCGCCAAGACCCACAGACGGCGAGGCGCCTCAAATATCTTGGCCCCCCCGATTCGGCAAGCGCCACGCTGCAGTCCACCGTCTTCCCATAAGGCACCCGAACCAGCCCTAAAAGTTCCGAATTCGCATTTCACAAGGAAGCGCTTCGTAACACCAAATGGAGCTGCTTCGCAAAACATGTGAATCTTTCTTCAATGGGCACAGAGGCTCACGCCTGTCATCCCAGCATTCTGGGGGGCTGAGGCAGGAGATCTCTTGGGCCATGAGTTTGAGACCTGCCTGGGTGACACAGCAAGACCTTATTTCTACAAAAAAAGAAAAAAGAAACAAAGAAAGGAAAAGAAAATTAGCCAGACATGTTAGTGCACACCTGCAGCCCCAGTTACTTGGGAGGCTGAGGAGGGAGGATCACTTGAGCCCAGGAGTTGGAGGCTACGGAGAGCCATGATCATGCCACTGCCACCAGGCTGGGTGACAGAGTGAGACCTCGACTCAAAAAAAAAAAAAATTAAGAAGTAAGCTGGCTGTTCTGTATAATCGACACACACAGGCATACAGTTTCTGTCTGGCTGGGACTTGCTACCTGGAGAGGGTTTTAGGAACAGCTAGGAAGGACCACCGTAACCCAGAGCAAGGAGTCTCAGCCACGGAACACCGGGGCCAGAGCCGAGGCAGTTGGTGGCCTTGTGATCCTCTGCTTCACTTCACAGACTGGAGGCCAGGCACCTCAAACCATGCAAAATACGGACGCAACATGGGTGACCCTACGAATAGCCACAGGCCCCGCAACTCCCACACGCCAGGCCTGGGTGCAACCCCTGTGTCCTCCTGGGGGCGAGCTTTATTCCACATCCACTTTATGGATATAAAACCCAAAGCCGAGCCGGGCTCGGTGGCTCAGTCTGTCATCCCGCGCCTTTGGGAGGCTGAGGTGAGTGGATGGCCTGAGCCCGCGGGTTCGAGACCCGCCTGGGCAGCGAGACCTCATCTCTACAAGAAATCAAAAAAAAAAATCAGCCGGGCGTGGTAGCGCATGCCTGTAATTCCGGCTACTTGGAAGGCTGAGGCGGAAGGATCGCCGGAGCCCGGCAGGTCGAGGCTGCGGTGGCTGGAAGCGGCCACTGCACTCCAGTCTGGGCGACAGAGTGAGACTTCAACTCAAAAAAAAAAAAAAGAAAGAAAACCCAAAGCCTGCAGAGGGGACAGACGTGTCTGAGGACAGCGGCCCTCCTGACGCTGGCCATCCTGTCATGTGTCACTCTCCTCTGGGGGTCTGGCCTCTCTGCCGGGTTGGCCTCACCTTGCTGGCCTGCATCTTTTTCTAGATGAGAGCCTTCACTCTCATGTGATGCAATGCATGATGTTTCCATCAAATATGAATGAAAAGAATGGACTTAAATTCTAGCCGCAATGGTCTGGTTGGATTCTGGGAAGAACGTCCAAGCGAAAAGTCTCAAGACCATAAAATCACAGTGTTCCAGAGAAGGGAAAAAAAAGTTTCTAACTTTATATTTGCATGGAGGGGAAAACTGAGGCCCAGGGGGCTCTGTCAATCTGCTGCCTCGGGTTTAGAGAAGTCACGGGCACCCACGCATCATCGCGCCAGAGCCCCTAGCCCCACTCCAGGCGTTTGCTCTCTGAGGGCAATGCCCCCCACAGCCACGTCCTCTCATCTGCAGCGGCTTCCACCGCCCTCCTCCCCTACCTCGAAGGACTGGCCTCTAGCAAAGCTCATCCCAAAAGCACCCCTCCTCTCCTAGCGAGGCCCCGGCGCCTGGACCCCGGCAGCCGTGTCCACCCCAGTGCAGCCTCCTCTCCCAGCCCGCCCTGCGTAAGGTGCCCTCCCAGGCAGGCTCCTCCAACTCTGACTGCGGGCCGAGTGAGGGACTGTGACTTCAAGCACAGCAAGACGGAAAGCCACCCCAATGCAGCTTCCCACTCCGCCTTGCTCTCCATGCAGAGACCCCAGGGAACGCTCCCCCGCCGTGTCCCATTCTGCTTCCCCACCATTCCCACCCGTACCCCCGTGTCCCACATGGCTCTGCCCCCACCGGGTCCCACACTGTCCACCTCCCGTGTACCACCTGTGCCCCCCCACGTCCCATGCGTCCCCCATGCCCCTCACCGCTCCCCGTGTCCCGCTGGGCACCCCTCCATGTCCCACCCAGGCCCCCGCCCTATGCTGCTTGCTCCCCCATGTCCCAGGCTGTCTACCCCTGTGCCCCCTGGTTCCCCCACCCCGTGAGGTATCCCCCACTCTCCACCTCCCGCGTCCCCTCCGGTCCACCCCGTGTCCCGTGCTGTCTCCCCCCCGTCCCTCGCTGTTCCCCACGTGTCTTCTGCGTCGCTGCTTGTCTCTGGACAGGTGCTGCGTGTGCCGACCCACCGGTCCTCCACAGCCGTGGCTCCCAGCAGGACAAGGTCCCTCTCGACGTGCTCGTAGGCCTCCGCCAGCTTCTTCTCTCGGTCTTGCAGGGCCACCTTGGCGGCCTGCAGCAGGCTGCAGACACTGTCATACTCCTCCTGGCCCAGCCGCTTGTAGGCCACGCACAGCGTCCGGAGCCCCTCCTGCAGGAACACGGCGCGGCGCGACATGTCACCAGGGCCTCCCGGGCTGAGATCCTGCCTCTCAGCATCCCCCTGATGCTGATGGGAACGATAACCCAAGTGACAGTCGACCAGCCCTCTGTGGAGTTCGTCAGGACACGTGAATTATTTACGTCCACATTCAACATGAAGCATCACTAAGCTTTCTAACAGCGTCAAACTAGGAAGCCTGGAAACACGTGATACAAGTCAGGACCGCTATACCGAAAGAACAGACTTTGCTCCTTTATTTTGACACATGCAGAGTTAAACATAAACTTTTTTAGGATAACGATTTGCAAGTTTACGGACAACGCCAAGTGGCATTTCTAGAGTCAGCATGCCTGATGCGGGGTCGTGTGAGGTTGTCCGGTCGTCCCCAGTTAAGGGAAGCTGCTGGGCAACTTCCCAGATCCCTGGGTGCCCAGAGAAGCACGAGTTACAGATCTCTTGCTGTGATCACGATTCTGGACCCGAGCACAGAGGTGACGGCACAGGGCAGAAGGCAAGCTAACACGCAGGGACGGGAGGGCCCACGGGGACACCTTGAAGACACGCACGCTTCAATCTGTCAATAAGAGCCTCATTTCCGGAAGGAGGAAGCAACCGCCACCCGGCATCAGGATGCTGCCCTCAGCCCTCGCTCCACCACAGTCGTGGAAGAGCCACGTCTTCCTAGGACGATCTGCAAGTCGGGCACAGCCTGGCTCTCAGGCTTCTTCCAGTGCTTTCCATTCTAGGAGTTGAAACGCCCCACGGCTCTCGAGGGACACCGCCCGTGTCTCATTTCTGCGACCCCCGAACATGCTGGAAGGACCAGTCACCCCCAGGCTGGTCACGTTTCTCGACCCTGGAGCTCGCGAAAGTCAGGGGGGAGGGGGCTGACCCCAAAAGAGCACCTGCCAAAACCCACCCTCCGCCTGGGATAAAAACCACTTTACAGACAGGGAAGAGGAGGCGGTGCCTCAGCTCAGCGTGAACCGCCTCCGAGGAGCCCCAGCGGATGTCACGCTCGGGGGTGGAAGACCGTGAGAGACGCCAGAGCTGGGGAACAGGATGGGGATATCGTGTGCCACTTCCACTCCACGCAGGCCCAGAAGCTCTCGCCAGAGCAGTCAGGCAACAGCAGGACGTGAGCCAGCAAGGCGGCCTTCCTAAGCCCTCTCCACTGTGGACGACACGACCCCATGTCCAGAAAACCCCAGAGATGCACGCCCCCACCCCAGACACAAAGCTGAATGGGTTCCACAAAGGGGCAGGGCACAAAACGAACCTACTGAACCAATGAACCTGAAAAGGAGAATTACCAAACCATTCACGGTAGCATCCAAAGAGTAAAATACTTGGGAGAAAGCTCAACTAGGGAGGCAACAGACTCAGAATGAAAACCGCAGAGCCACACTGGGAGAAGTCGCAGAAGCCCTCAACAAACGGACGGACAGCAGTTGTTCATGAATTCAAAGACTTAACTTTGAGAGGAAGGCAACAGGGTTGGTGCAAACCCTACCAAAACATCAGCAGCATTTCTGCAGGAATGGAGACACCCATCCTAAAACCCACACGAAACCTCAAGGATGCTGAACAGCCAAGGGGTCTCCTAAAAGAACATGGTTGGGGGACTTGCACGTACTGGGCTCAGAACATGCTAGAAAATGGCAGTAATCACAACAGCCTGGAGCTGGAACAGAGGCAGACAGAGAAGAATGGGACAGAACTGAGAACCCTGAAATAAGTCCTTGCATATAATGACCAAGAGATTTCCGATGAAGGTGCCGGGACCACGCAATGGGGAACAGTCTCCACAACAAATGGTGCCGGGAAGCCAGACATCGACACATAAAAGCATCAACTGGACCCTCTGGGCTGGGTCGACCAGATGATTGAGTCCGCCAGGTATGCATGTTACAGAACATAGAAACATCAGTTCAAGATGGAATAGACACCTGAATTTAAGAAGTAAAACTAGCCAGGCTCAGTGACTCAGCCTGTAATCCCGCGCTTTGGGAGGCCGAGGTGAGTGGACTGCCTGAGCCCGCGGGTTCGAGACCCACCTGGGCAACTTGGCGAGACCTCATCTCTACAATAAATCAAAAAATTAGCCGGGCGTGGTAGCTGCGCCTGTAGTTCCAGCTCCTTGGAAGGCTGAGGCAGAAGGATTGCTGGAGCCCAGCAGGTCGAGGCTGCGGTGGCCGGGAGCGGCCACCGCACTCCAGTCTGAGCGATAGAGTAAGACTCCAACTCAAAAAAACCCGAAGTAAAACTATAAAGCTTTTGGAAAAACACAGGGACAAAGCTGCATAATCTTGGATTTGACCATGGCTTCCTAAATGTGTCACCAAAGCGCAGGCGACAAAGTAGAAGATTAATGGGACTGAAGGATGCGAGGGCCCCTGCACACGCTTCACTTTTGAAAAATCTGTGATCATTTCTAAATAAAACCTACCAAAACAAAGGGGGCCTGCGGCCCAGGGAGGGGAACTCAGGCAGATTCCCTGAGTCCTGGGACGGCCCGGATGTCGGGAACTCCCAGAGTTCCCAGGGCTGAGTTCCGG
This sequence comes from Cephalopachus bancanus, assembly GCA_027257055.1. Lineage (NCBI taxonomy): Eukaryota > Metazoa > Chordata > Mammalia > Primates > Tarsiidae > Cephalopachus > Cephalopachus bancanus. The sequence goes on along the minus strand of JAPVLO010000001.1, from coordinate 16,228,283 downwards.
ACCGTGAGAGATGCCAGAGGCTGCAGACGGGCCCGCGAGCATCCCGTGGAGGATCAGGAGCACGTGTGAGGAGGTGTCCAGAGGCCATTTGGAGGAGGGCAGGGGACAGCTTGCTGCCAGGAGTCACAGGGCACCCACTGGGCAGGGCACCAGAGCCCAGTGCACACGTGCACAGCTCTGGACTTGCCGGACAGCACAGAGCTGAAGGGAACAAGCCGTTCCAGGCACTCAGCTGCATCCCAGGACAAAATTCCAGACCTCCAGGAATGCCAGGACAGCCAGCATCCAGCAGTCTCGCAGGCGGGCACTGTGACAGGCCACCAGCGCGTGGGGCACAGCCCTCACCCCAAACGAGGGGACCTGTCCGTCCCCTGCAACCAGCCCAGAGTTGGCACTGTGGCGGAGTCAGCACAGAAGCACCCTGTGGTCATGGCCACCGTGCCCAGCAGAGGACATGTGCATCACAGAAGTGCGAAGGGCAAGGAGAGGTTCAGGGTGCAGAGACCACCCTGCGGGGGGCGGGGGGGCAGGAATCTGGTGCGTGGCCGGCTGACTTGGATTCTTGTCACCACAAAGCGGATGGCACTGCAGCCCCAGGACAAGCGGGGGGAGGCCCTCGGTGATGCCAGGGCTTCTCAAAAGCATCCCTGAAACCCTTCAGGACAAAAGTCTATCTGTCCCAAGACAACAACCACAAATGGGTTTGTAATTCTGACCTCCCCCAAACATCATCACCTAGCAGCCCCTACAAAAAGAAAACACACACGAGGTCTCAGCGAACCAGATTTGTGCCTTGGGGGGAGAAGGGGGGCGGACCCCCCCATTCAGTCTCCACTGGACTCATTATGTCAGCTAAATGCTCCCTGGGGCTTGGATGGCATTCTAGGGCCCTTTCTGATGGCTAAATGCTCCCTGAGGAAAAAGATGGCATTTGAGGACCCCTTCTGACATTCTAGGACCCGTTCACATGGCTCAATACTCCCTGCGGAAGAGAATGGCATTCCAGGAGCCGTTCTGACATTCTAGAACAGTTTTGATGGCTAAACTCTCCCTGGGGACAGGATGGCATTCTAGGACCCATTCTGACAGCTCAATACTCCCTGCGGAAGAGAACAGCATTCCAGGACCTGTTCTGACAGTTTTGATGGCTAAATGCCCCCTGGGGACAAGATGGCATTCTAGGACCCATTTTGAGGCTAAATGCTCCCTGGGGATAGGATGGCATTCTAGGACCCATTCTGACGGCTCAACACTCCCCGAGGAAGAGAATGGCATTCCAGGATCTGTTCTGACATTCTCGGACAGTTTTGATGGCTAAATGCTCCCTGGGGACAGGATGGCATTCTAGGACCCATTCTGATGGCTCAACACTCTCTCCAGGACCTGTTCTGACATTCTAGGACAGTTTCGATGGCTAAATACTCCCTGGGGACAGGACGGTATTTTAGGACACATTCTGATGGCTAAATGCTCCCTGAGGAAGAAGATGGTATTCGAGGACCATTCTGACATCCTAGGACCCGATCTGATGGCTAAATGCTCCCTGGGAACTGTGTGGCATTCTCAGCCAGGGTTGCTGGAACATGGAATTCCTCCTGACCGAGGAGAAAAGCCGGCTGCGGTGAGGCCCCCCTGGCACCTGAGGTCCCCCTCACGGCTCCCTGCTGGCCACCGAGAGCTCCCTATCCCACCCCCCGTGGCCACGAAGCCCCCCACTGTCGGCCGCCATGAGGTTCCCCCCACCCGCCATGACCCTCCTGCCCCTCTCCCTATCTCACCACAGCATTGCGCTCCACCCTGGACCGGATCTGATCGACTTTGCCTTCTATGACTCTGGGGAATATCGAAGAATCTGCTCCTTTGCAAAACAGGTAAATTTCTCCTGCACCGTGAGAAAAAACACATATGCTTAATTTAATTACAATACAGGGAGGACTGAATCAGTTCTCACATTACACCTTGACTTAAAAAAAAAACCACAGCACGGACATGCCAGTGCTGAGGCTACTTTAAAGAAGACTTCAATGGGCCCGTTAACAGGTGACGGTCAGAAATGCCACCCACCCCACCCTCATTCCCACAACGCTGGAGACCAAGGAAGGCCAGGGCCGGAGGAACGCGTCTCCTGGGCTGTCCCTGTGCCTCTGTCTTCTCTCTGGGAAGACACGAAGGGGCAGGAAACACCCTCAGGATGGGGCCCGGATGGGGGCCACAGGTGCCGAAATCCTGGATGGCGAGCACAAGGCCCTCTGGGAAAGCCCCCTGCCTCGACGCAGAGTGAGTCACCGGGTCGCCTCACCACCAGCAAGAGTCAGAGGGAACGTGGCTGGGGCGAGTCCCCTTCTGGATGTGGAGCTGTGAGGAGCTCCGCACTTGAGACCAGTGAGTTCCTCTCCCAGGGAGTTGGGGAACACTCGAGCGGTGGGACGGCAAAGGGCGACTCCAGCGCTGCTCCGGCCACCCAAGCCCTGCCCTACGCAGGGACCCTCGGGCCTGTGGGGCCACGTGGCCCTGGGCCCGGCGGCCCTCATGTGCTCATCTGTTCTCAGGATGCTGGAACGGGATGGAGCCCTCAGCCCCCCGACGCCAGGACCCCAGAGGCTCAGAGAAGGGCCAGGATGCGAAACAGTCGCTCAAGCTCATCATGGCCAGTCTCCTCTGTGGCTCACACGCCAGCTCGGGGACAAGGCATGCGTGGCAGCAAATGTCCCCGAGACGGCCGTCTCGGGGCACAGTAACAGGGCGTCACACGAGCAGCTCCGAGAGAGTGTGCAGTGGGGGTGTGGCTTTCTCCTCCCCCAGGTGGTGTCCTGTGTGGTGTATGCTCACATCTCACTCTGGGTGGCAGAATGAACGCCCCAAGGACACCCCACAGAGCCGGTTCCATGCCAAGCGGCCTGGAGCTTCGAAGGCCTGCCTCAAACCCAGCCATGGGGACTCCATGAGGCAGGTCTTGCTGGGAGTCCCAGGTCTGGAGATGGGTCTTCCTGCAGCTGTTGGAAGGCCCTGCTGGCCAGGCTCCCACACTGCACTCCGCCAAGGGCGAGCCAGGAAGAAGCTGGAGCTGTTAATGGTTGCAGCCACTGCCTCCCGGCCCGTGAGGTTAGAAGACCCATGCAATGGGCGCACGACCCAGGGGGGTGTCACTGCCTGAAGCATGGCTGCATCCGTTAACTCCCAGACTTCTCCTAGGACTAGCCGCTGGGGTGACTCCAAGCAGGGTGAGGGAGGGATCCCACAGGAGGGACCCACGAGCCATGCCCACCCAGGGCAGAGCCTGAGGAGCCTGGGGCCCCGGCCTCGGCGCTGGGAGCCGGAGGCTGCTGCGTTCCGTGAGCCGTGGCCCTGCTGAGGAGGGGAGGACGCGGTGAGGCGGCCCGCCTGTGCACGGGGGATGCCCGGGGGCAGGAGACCTCCACATGGAGAGGCTGAGGGACCTTGGCGGTGCCCACCAGGAGAGGCTGGCCCTGGGGGGTGGGGGAAGTGGGAGTGTCAGGACAGGGTCGGCCACGGGCGGGGGTGGGGACCGAAGCAAGAACGGCTCAGCGGGAAGGTCACCGTGGCCGCGGCAGCCAGGCGGCGCCCCACGCCGGTGACCACACAGGACTCCAAGCCTGGTCCACATGTGGCTCTCAGCGAGGCAGCGAACGGCCACCACCGACCGGCAGGCCTCACTGCATCTGGGATTCTGAATGTTGTTCCAGATAAACGTATACGCCCACGTGGCCTCTTCCCAAAAGACAGTTAATGGAAAACGCCTCCACACTGTCTAGGTACACACGTGAAAGAGGGGGCCGCTCAGAGACAGGGCTGGACGAACGACTCGTGGCTGGGATGTGACCCCAACTCAACACAGGGAGATGCCCAAGGGGGGGCCGGGGTGTTGGGCCCAGGACTCAGTCTCAAGTGCTTTTCTTGAAGCTTTACTTGTTTTTGAAATTAAAAACAGGATTACGAAAGAGTCCATCTCAATGGTTCCTGCTTTCTGGGTCCCTAAAGCTCCCACAGGATCTAGTCATTAGAATAAAACACAAGCACCACGTGTGATTCACGAGACCAAGAGGAAAAGAAATTTCTACCTGTAGCAGCTTTTACAATGACACTCATTCTCCTTCTTACAGAGTCAAAACTCAGGATTTCCAGCAATTCAAACCTGAAAAAGAAATGGGGCGGCTGTGGCCTCCACCGGGGTCTGTATGGGCTCCAGTCTGGGTAACGGCCAGGCCCTGGCCCTCCTGTGGGGGAGACAATGCAGCCCTGCACAGGCCCCAGAGGATTTCACGGGACATGACGACAGGTATGCCTAGAGGGGAGGGTCTGGCAACCATGCGTTCCAAGCACCTGCTCCTGGCCACCCCCCACCCCCCCAGGGCACACGCCCAGCGTCTGTGGCCAAGCCGGTAGTGCCTCCCACACATGGCTCCCGCTCCTGGCATCACAGAACACTCTCGAAGCTGTGCCCAAGCCCAGATCCCTGGATGAGCCAGCGTTGCCTCCAAGTTGGTAAAAACCATGAAAAAAGCCACGAACACTGGCACTGCAGGAGGGACTCAGGACTCTGACCCAAGACTCACAGCGTCTGCATGGCATTTGGGACACTCCCAGTCACCCTGCCGCCTTAGACCAAGACCCGGGAGCTGGGGGGAAGCCCGGGCCTGAGCTCTGGTCTCAGCCGGGACCTCAAGGCCTCCGCAGCTGGAACCTGGAAGCCTGGACCCCAGGGAAGTCACCCCAGTCCCGGGAAGGCCTGAGGTGTCAGCGTGGACCCAAAAGTGGGTCGTGAATCGGGTTCACCCGCGCCCGTGGACCTGGGAGTTTATTTCCCTATGTGAAATGTAAGACCCAGGTTTCCAGGGGCCGCCCACCCCAGCAAATCTCAGGCTCTCTGCCCCGTCTCTGCTGGGTCCGTGACTGCATGTTCAGGACTGACAAAGGACACGCCACTGCCCAGTCTCCTGGGTCACAACTCAACACATGTCCTCTGTCTTGGGAACATGAAATTTGGGACTGGGGCAGCCCCTAAAAATTGAAAAGCAGAACAACCCCACATCAAACTGGTCCGTCGAAAGCATCACGGTGCAAGCTGTTCTGGAGAGGACACGGTGCTCCTGGACATAGGGCCAGTGCTCCACCCGCTGGGGTGGCGGCTCCTTCCCCCCTCCCAGAGTCCAGGGTCTGGAGAGGTCGGAACAGCCTAGAAGCCCTAATAACTCCTGCAGCGAAACCGTATTTCAAGTGGCTTAACCCAAAACAAATTTGATGGCAAAACTTTTTTTTCACTGAACGCCTACCTATGGCTCCGAGTTCAACTGTTCAGGGAAGCAGTCCCACCCACCACGCCCTCCCCGCTAACTGCCTGGCAGCTCTCGGGAACCTTCCAGAAACCATCTCCGAGTTGCATTAGAGAAGGGGGAAGGAGCAAGTTGTGGGAGAAGCACGGAGGTTCTGGCTTTTCTCCAACGAAAAACCACAGAGAGGCCATTCCTCGTTAGCATCACAGCTCGTTAATTTACTTTTTGAGTTGGGGTCTCGCTCTGGCCGCCCGGCTGAAGTGCGGTGGCACGATCACAGCTCACCGCAGCCTCGACCTCCTGGGTCTGGTGATCCTCTGGCCTCAGCTTCCCTAGTAGCTGAGACTACAGGCAAGCACCACCACACACAGCTCATCTATTTACTTTCTTGCAGAGGTGGGGTCTCGCTATGTGGCCCAGCCTAGACTCCAACTCCCAGCTTCAAGCGATCCTCCTGCCTCGGCCTCCCCGAGTGCTGGGATGGCAGGCCTGGGCCGCCGTGCCCGGCCTATCATCACATCCCCACATGCAGCTGCGAACCTTTCGACGTCATTGTCCCTGTTCAGAATCTCCATGAAGTTGTCTTTCAGCCTCAGGTACGTAAAACCGAGCCTGTAGACGAGAAGGCAGATCCAGGGTTGGTCTGAAATTCTGACTCGCCCCATTTCAGAGGACGTTTGTTAGACACCTGGGTAAAGTTTCATTTTCAAAGAAACACCTTCAACGAAACAGAGGCTGTAAGCTGCGTGGAGTAAGACATCACAGTTCCGAACGTCTCCGCCACCTCAGAGCCTCCCCCAAGAGCCGCAGGATTTGACCAACGGCCCCCAGCACACACGGTGAGGCACACCCTGGCTGGCGTTTTCAGAAAGGGCTTGGCAGCCTCATGACCACACACAGCCAACCCCCGCTTTACAGAGATGGGGTCTCACTCTGTCCCCCAGGCTGGCGTACAGGGTTATGGGAAGTGCATTGTGACGGGGGTGCAGAGTGATGGGAATTGCAGGGACACGAGATACGCGGTGTGGCTTCCATCTTTAAAAGCCCGCGGCTGTCTGGAAAGACCTCTGAACAACCCTGCGGAGGCCAGGGGTAAAACCACCTGTGGGAAGGCAGAGGTGAGGACTCGTGTGTCTGGGGCCAGGCTGCCCCATGCCGCCGGTGGGTGGTCACGTGACAGCCGCGGGGCCCCGGCATCGAGGCAGCCTCTCTGTGAGCCCGCAAGGCCGCAAGCCCAGAGGCGGGGCCGAGGACATGTCCAGGGGCGAGTCCTGGACATGGGGCTGGGCAGGATCCCGCCACCCACCTCTGGACGCCCTCCACCAGCGCCACCTCGTCAGGCGAGGACGAGATGTACACGCAGGCCTTCCCCGAGTCCGGCGACTTCCTGGGGCCGTCCACGCCGTCGTCGCTGTCCTTCACCTGGACGGTGTGGCAGAGACAGAGGGCCCGGAAGAACAGCTCCTCGCGCTCCTGGGGAAGGCAGCACAGAAGCCCAGCCTTGGCGCGGACGGACGTGGCGGACGGCCGGGCCCTCAGACGCAGGCAGGGAGACCGAGGCAGACGGTGCCACGAACACACATTCCAACCCCTGGCCCTGTGTGCCCCCCTGGCACTGGGCGGTGGTGACGGACTCCGGACGGCACGCATGCCACAGTGGTCAGGACCACTGTGCCTCACACCGAGAAGTCCCGCGGAGCCGTGGGGCTGCTGGGTGACTGCAGATGCTGACTCAGGAAGGGGTGTGTCAGGCCCCGGGGGCTGACCCCTCCCACCTGCATGCTGGGTCTCCAGAGCTGGGAGGTTCCCGGATCACCATGCGCACCCAGTGGGAAGCGCAGCCGGGCGAGGGGGCTCCACTCCCGCCCCAGGGGCATGGCAGAGCGGCGTGGGGCGGGGGGACACGCTCCCGTTAGTCTGCTCTGGCCCGGGAACTGCCTCGAGTCTTTGTGGGGCCCCGGCAGGTGCTGCGAGGGGACCCGGCGCCCTCAGGGGCAGGAGGGAGCAGAAGTGCCACCCAGCAGACCCTACACGTGGCTCTCCAGTCTCCTGTGTTGCAGAACCGTCTGCAGGCCGACCCCGGCTGAGGACTGCAGCCCACCTGGAGAGGCTGAGATCTGGGGTACAGGGTGTGAGGGTGTGCAAGAGTGTCGGCTGCATCTGCGTGTGTGAGTTCATGTGTGCCGTGTGTGCATGAGCGCCTGCTGCTTCTGTGCATGCACGTCTCTGTGTGCATGCAAGTGTGCACGACTGTGTCCACATGGCTGTGTGCCTGCATGCATGCTTGTACATGTGCACACTACTGTGCCCACAAGTATCTGTGTGGCCACATGTCTGTATGCATGTGCATGTGTGTGCACATGTCTGTCATGTGTGTGCATCCAGTGTGCCCATGTGTGTACACATGATTATATCCTTGTGCCTCTGTGTGCACGCACGTATGTGCACGTGTGGCTATTGTGCTCACATGACTGTATCCTTGTGTCTCTGTGTGTATGTGTGCCTTTTGTACATTCATATGTGTGCACCAGTGTGTGTGCACGCACATGCGTCTGTGTGCACGTTTGTGTGCATGCACGAAGTACATGCACGCGTAAGCTTGCCCACACAGGTGCTCTGCACACGTGTGTTACTCTCGGCACACATCTGCTCTGGGTTTTCAATGCCGATTCTAAGACAGCCTTCATGACCTGACTCTCCCTGGAGCACCTCACACACCGCACGTCCGGCCGCTCCCCCCTGAAGCCCACGGAGGGGCTGGGCCTTCCCGGACACCCAAGTGAAGAGGGGGACAGACGTGGCCAGCCGGGGGGGGCGCCTACCCGCCCGCTGGTGCCGGGCGACGAGTCGATCATGTCGATGCCCGAGGCGTCGGGGAGCACCTGCCCGTTGCAGACGGCGTGGGGCACGTAGACGTGGCCCTCGATGCAGCATTCCTTGAACTCCATGTTGTTCTCGGTGAGCGTGCCCGTCTTGTCAGTGAAGATGTACTCCACCTGCAGCACCGAGGCAGGGGTGGTGTGAGGCCGGCGTCCCACCCCCAGCCATGCATCCCCAGTCCCATGAGGCCCCAAGAGCAGAGGTGCTCTAAGGTCTCCCTGACAGATGGCTGGCTGACCTCGGGTCCTGCCACCTGCCGTGCTCCAAGGACCCCACAGGCCCGGCAGGTGCAACCCAGGAGGATGCGGGGAGGCCTGGGTGGCATATCCTCTGGGTTCAAAGCCACACGGGGCCGGCCCCACAGTCCCATTCCCAGGGATGGAGACAGGGGAGCCGGGCTCTCTGCAAAGACAGAGCAGCGTCGCCCCAATCTCACTGAACGACGAGCTAAGGCCACCGAGGAGGAGCCTGTTCTGCAAAGTCCCGGAGGCCAAAACTCTCGGCTCGGCAGGAGGGTCAGAGGCAGAGCGCCCACAAGCAAGGACAGGGCCCATTTCAGACAGAAGACGGACACACGCTCGAGGCACCGTGAGTGCCGAACCCCAGCTTTAGGCGAGCACACAGGCCGTGCATCCACCGTCAGCATCCAAGGCAAGAGGTCCTGGGCCTGAGGCCGACGATATGGAGGGCCGGGGCGTCCCTCAGGCTCCAGGCACTTGGATTCCCAAGGCGCACTCGACCTGGGGCGCCGCCGCCTCGCACAGGAGTGTGACGTGACTTAGAGGAAAACACTACTAAACCCCAAAGCCGTGTGTTAGAGGGCGAAGCGGAAAAGAGCAAGATGACAGAAGTTAAGAAGAGTGATTTTGCATCCTGTCTGGCTGCAAATAGGCAGCACGCTTCTAGGGACTATGACAAAACCATCAACAATTCAAAAACGAAGACAGGCATTCCACTCTAAACGAGCACTTAGCATGCACCAGGCATGGGCCCTACCTCATTTAACCCTCACGCCAACCACGTATGACCTCAGTTTCACCATCATGGAAACAAAAGCTTGAAAACTCTGGATATGAATCCAACTGTGTCCTTAGCCAGGGGCACAGACAGAAGGCTGCTTGTGGGAAAGTCCTTGCTTTCTTTCTCTTTCACTTTTCCTTTTGAGTCAGGGTCTCACTCTGCCACCCAGGCTGGAGTGCCGTGGCACAATCACAGCCACCGCAGCCTCGATCTCCTGGGCTCAGGCGACCCTTCTACTTCAGCCTCCCGAGGAGCTGGAACTACAGGTGTGCACCACCACACCTGGCTAGTTTTTTTTTAAATTATTTTTGCAGCAAAAGGGTGGCAGGGGTTTCTGGGGGGCAGCGGGGGACAGCAGGAGGGATGGCAGGGGATGCAGCCTCCCCCTGGACGATCACACCAGAAGCTGGGACAGGCACCCGTGCCCATGATCCCACTTAACCTTCAGGACAACCTCTCCAGGCAGTGTCTGTCACCGCACCCATTCTATAGGTTGGGACGTTGGGGCGTGGGCAGGTGGAGGTGCTGCAGAGCTCCGAAAGCTGCTGTCGTGTGGCAGGGCTTAGAAAGGGCGCCTGAACTCCCTGTAACACACCGAGTGTTGAGACACTGGAAGCCTCGTCCTGCTCATCTTTGAAGTGAAGATAATGGCTCGTGGTGAGAACTGAACACCACGGGTCAAAGCAGGGGCTCCACAAGCAACCTCGTGCACCCCTACGCCAGCCCTTATTCACACCACAGAACCCAGGAGCACCCCCGGGGGGCCACGGGAGACGATGCAGATCAGTCAGCATGTCCATTTTGTGAATCACACCATGAAAGCACTGCCAATTGCTGTGCAAACCAGGTTCAGAAACAGACCAGGCACAGGGGCTCACGCCTGTCATTCCCCACACTTTGGGAGGCTCGGGCAGGAGGACTGCTTGAGTCCAGGAGTTTGAGACCAGCCTGGGCAACACAATGAGACCTCGTCTCTGCAAAAAATTCAAAAATTAGCTGGGCATGGTGGCGCATGCCTGTCTTCTGGGCTACTTGGGAGGCTGGGGCAGGAGGATCCCCGGAGCCCAGGAGGCTGAGGCTGTGGGGAGTTGTGATTATGCCACTGTACTCTAGCGTGGGTGGCAGAGTGAGGCCCAGCTCAAAAACATCTTTTGAGAAGCCACGTGCGGAAGCAACCCTGCTGCTCTCTCCCCACGCTGGTTCCATCTCCAGGCGTGAGTCATGAGGGCGGCGTGCGCCCATGGCCGTCCGGAGAGCGGCCAGGCGGCGCGACACTCACCCGCAGGGGCCCGAGGCTGGCCGGGCGTGGCCGACGTGGGGACGCACGCGCGGAGAGGCGGGCCGGCACTGACCTGCCCCAGCTCCTCGTTGAGGTCCGACGTGTTGACCAGAGGCCCCTCGCCCGTCTCCTCGTCGAGCATGTCCTGGTCCCAGGTGATGAAGTACGAGCCCAGGAACTTCTGCATCTCGACCGTGACGTACATGGACACGGGGATGATGTAGTTGAACAGCACCATGAAGGCCAGGAAGTCGGTGAACGCCCTGAGGAACTGTGGGGGCGTGGTCAGCGCACCCGCCGGGACGGCCGGGCCAGCCAGCTGGCCGGCACGCAGCCAGGCACGGGCTGCACAAGCCAAGGCTCGGGACGGGACGTCAGAGCCCGAGGACAAGGCCTGCGGGGAGCGGCCGGGCCGTCACGGCAGCCAGCACCCACGCCCGGCGCGGGCTGCACAAGCCACGACTCGGGACGGCGTGTCAGAGCCTGAGAACAAGACCCACTCGGAGCAGGTGCAGCCACCGGGTCCCCTGATCCCTGCACACAACCTGCAGGCAAGGGCGGTGCAACCGGAGGAGGTCACACCACGTGGTAAGAGGGCTCAGCACGCTGATCCCCAGTGGGAGAATTTCCCACTGAGTATTCACGAGATCCCTTGGACTCTTCTCTAAGTAACTCACCAACAAGTGACCTGTGAGTGTCAAAAAGGAAGCTTGGCAAAATGACTTTCCAGGATGCTTCCTTCTCTTCTTTGAAGCCGTGTTAGTTTGTGCGGCGAGCTCAGAGATGGCCCTGCCTGGACTCAGTGCACACAGACTGGTTTGCACACGGCCCTTCTGTGGACTCAGCACAGACCGGACCCCTTTTCCGGAGACCGGACCCCTTTTCCGGGGACTGGCCACAAACTGGCACCGTTTATCTCACAATGACTAATAAGCATTTCCTGAGCGCCCTAAACAGAAGATGCTACAGGGTTTTGGAGACACCAGAGGCCCCGAGGGCTGTCCTGACAATGCACCGGGGAGCTGATCTCCCTCCAGGCCGGTGGGGGCCACGGAGTCTGCAACAGGGGCTGAATCGGTCAGCAGCCCCCCCACCGCACGCCCCTCCACGCCTTCTTGCCCACCCCGCCCCCGTGACAGCAGCCACGGCCACCCGCGACCACCAAGAGCGCCTCCTACCAGGTTCCTCTGCCTCTCCGACTCGGTCTTCTGGTTGTACCACGGCTCGTCGCGGAAGGGCTCGCTCTGCCACACGTACTTGAGGACCGTGTTGATCAGGGCCTTGCTGACGAGGATGCAGAGATACACGATGAGGAACACGTTCATGGACCTGGAACACAGGACGCGGGCGGCTCGGCGGCGCTCCTGGGGATGCGCCGGGCCCGCGGCTCGCCACGTCAGGAAATGCGCGCAGGGCCGGGAGCAGCAAAGCTGTGTGCGCCGACGGCGGCGCCGACTGGGCCGGGGGCCGGAAGACAGATATGAGCATGGTCACGTCCACACTCGCGCCACAGGCCCCGGCACGCGGCTCCGGAGGCCGAGAGGGCGGGGACCCGGGAGAGGGGAAGCTCGGACAGCAGGGAGAAAGCTACACGCAGCCACACCACGGACGGGCGCGTCCGCACGGCCTCGAGTTCCAGGATTTCAATCTACTTCCACTGTTCAGCAGCAACGAGTTCAAAACCGAGTGAGGAGCCACCGCCAGACAGGAAGAAGGGCAGGGAGGCAGGGAGGGGAAAGGCGAACGCCCTGCAGCGCAAGGGCCTCCACACGGGAAGAGCCCAAGCCCAGGTCCCCGCAGAACCCCAGGAGGCTCTGCTCAGGGTCTGGCTCTGAGCCCCACACGGCAGTCTCGGGCTCGGGAACCAGCTTCCCCGCCCACCAAGAGCCAAGCTCCCTCTTCCACGTGATGCTGCCAGGGAAGGACAGAGACCCGGGTGCCACTTCTGAGTCAGCTCATGAGAGCGGGCAGACACCTGCCGGTCTCCCGCAAAGTCAGTCAACAGCTCACAGCTCGGGACTCAACATCGGGCAACCGCTCAGCGGGCCATGTCGAGTGAGGACACACCTTAGCCAGGGTGCAGGACACAGAATCCCGGGGCGTGTTTTCTTACACGCGCAGCCGCGTCTTGCCTGGTGTCTGAGGACGGGACGTTTGGGGGAAAGACGACCCTGTCTGCCGACACTTCCATGGCAAAAAGCACCAGAGAACACACGGGTTCCCTGAGCCCGAGTGAAAGGCACGCGCGGCCCCACTCTGAATGTTTCCGGATCAGGGGATGAGCTGTCGGACGTGGAACCGACTCGGGACAGCAACGCCGGGACGCCCACCGAGGCAGCGCTGCTAACCCAGGACGGGCAGCAGGCCCAGCGAAGAGGGCGTGGTGTCCGCCACAAAATGAGAACGCCACTCTGCGGTTAAGACAACGTTTGGCGCGACACCCCCTCGCCCGGCAGGAGGAACCTGCTCCCTCGGCCGTGGCTTGGGACGGTTCCAATCGCAGGCTTTCACACACACAGCCGGCGGAGGGGCCTTACTTTTCCACGGCGGACCGCTTCTGGGACTTGGACTGGTAGTTCAGCGCCATCTTGGTTTCCATGCCCGTGTAGATGGCAACACCTGAAAGGAGGAGGGGACCCTGGTGACAAGATGCCAACGCGCCTGGCCGTGGAGTCTGGAACCCGTGGCGGTGGGGAAATGGGTCTGGGGTCCCACACAGCATGTTTTTAATTTCACCAGGCAGGCTAGCTGTTCAGTCAGGTGATGAGAATCTTGAGAATAAGGATGTTTTGTGCGTAGAAAGCAATCTGTACTTTACTTCCAAATTTCGTATCTTTAATACACAGTCAGCCTTCTGCATCCAAGGGTTCTATCAGCTGGGATGGGAAATATTTTCTAAAAAAATGTTTAATCACAATACAGGCCAGGCACAGTGGCTCACGTCTGCAATCTCAGCAGTTTGGAAGGCTGAGGTAGAAATACTGCCTTAGCCCAGGAGTTCAGGACCATACTGGGCAACAAACATAGTGAGACCTCATCTCCACAAAGATTAAAAAAAATAGTGGGATGTGGTGGCGTGCACTCGTGGCCCCAGCTACTCGGGAGACTGAGGGAGGCAGACTGCCTGAGCCTGGGAGTTGAGGATGCAGCGAGCCATGATGGTGCCACTGGACTCTAGTCTGGGCAACAGTGTGAAAAAAACCGCAATACCACAATAAAAAAAAACCCAAAACATCTTCAAAAGCATGCCAACTATTTACATAGCATTTGCATTATATTGGGTATTAATTATAAATAACCCAGAGATGATTTAAAGTAGGCAGAGGCTGCGTGCAGGTTGCATGCAGGTAAGGGCCCCAGCGCCCGCCCCCCACGGACACGCAGGGACCATGGCAGTAGGCTTCCTGGGAGTTGGGCCACTCATGGATTTTTAAAAACTGTCTAGTTTACTTAAAACATAGGAAGTAACCCACCAGAAGTGAAAGACTCCAGCAAAGAAAAGCAGACATAAAAACCGTTTCCCTGCAGAACAACATTTGCCAGTTCGCCCACGGATACAAGTTTATTTTCTGAGTCGAAAACCCAGGCGTGCCACACGCAGGCCACGCTCTCCAACGTCACTAAGCCTGGCCTGCAGCTTTCCGTCAACACGGACCTTCGTGAGCCGAATCATCCCTGCCACGAGGTCAGCTCTCCGCCCAGCACAGAGAGGGCTTGCAGGCACCACTGCGACCTCAGCCGTGCTCAGCGTGTCCTTCGCTCCAGAGCTGGCACGACAACCCACCGGGGAAGGACTTACCGAAGATCATCTCGGTGTTCTTCAGCGTGGCTCCTCGGAGAAGCAGGCTCTCCGATCCCAAAGGCCTGGAAAGATACAGGCGATCAGGAGCCAGACGAGACAGAAAACAGGCGGTGATGCCGCTGGGACCGATGGGTTTCCTGAACAGCATCATTTCAGAGGAGACAGTGCAAACGCAGACCTGCCTCCACGGATGACTCAAGTGAGCCCAGGTCCACGTGAAGGGACGTGGCCTTTATTTGCGAAACGAGCATGTGGCTCTTCTGATATCGTCCTCTCCAGGGGTCCCATGTCGCGGGGCCCGACGTGGAGTGCAGACCTGGGAGCTGTGAGGACCTTGCATGGGCCTCGTAAGAACCTGGGCTCCGGGCCCCACTCAGACCCACAGAGTCAGAACCGAAATGCTTCAGCAACTGCTCCAGACACAGCCAGGGCTGGGGTCCCTCACGTGGGTCCCCACCGGCACCACCAGCAGCCCCTGAAGCTCGTCAGGGACGTCACCCCAGCCCCAGCAAGTCTGAAAGCCCAGGGCCGGGCTCAGCAGCCCTCTACTAACAAGCCTCGAGTTTGAGGATGGCGGCTCAAGAGGGTCCCGGAATGTTCTGGAAGAGCCGAAGAGTGGAGCGGGCGCCTCATTCCATTTCCAGCTGTTTCTGTTACGTCCTCGGGGAGACTCAGGGAATACAGCCTATTTCTAGAGCTGACAGAGGACACAACAGGGCATTTAAACACACCGGACACTGAGCTGCAAAGAGCCTCTGCACCGGTGACCTGAAATGGGGACCAGCCACACGTGGCCACTCTGGGGGAAATAAACAACAGCCAAAGAACGGAAGCACTAAACACCGCGCACAGCAGACACGAATCCCGGCACGAGGGTCACATCCAGTGTTTCTGCTGATGGAACAGCAATCCCCCCTCCTCACGTCCCAACAGCTGAGGAAAAATGAGTGTGCGAACTCGCCCGTGTTGCTACCCATGAAACCCCAGTGACTTCTCCAGAGGGTGGAGACCCAGAGTGTGTGCCGAGGTCGCTGTCACCTCATCAGGGCTCAGTGGCCTTTCATCATGGAAAGCTGCCAGCCTGCCGAGCACAAAGTTGGGGTGTGCTCAGCACATGACCTGTGCTGCTCAGAACGGCGTCCGGTGGGCAGAGGGGAGGCTGCTTCGAGGGACGGGCAGGGGGGAGGCCACACAAGGGGCTGCCACCCAGATGCTCTGACCTGCTGCGGGTTCAGGGGACCGAGAGGCCTCCATCACCCCGAAAAGCCCCTGTGGGCCTGTGACGGGCAGTGATGTCAACAGCACGCCAAGTGCCGGGGGTGCCCAGCTGCGGCTGCCTGTTGCATGACACCCTCCTCCCAGGCAGCCCCTGACTTGGAGCCCCGGGCTGCCGTCCGGCTGTTTTACGAGGACTGTCAGCTCCTGTCAGCAACACACTTATAATAACAATCCGCATCACACGTGTTTAGGGACACGGGTGTCATCCCCTTTAAAAAAGGACTCTCAGCGCCTAACAATAATTTACTCAGATAAAAGAGGGAAGCTGCCGGGCTTGGTAGCTCAGCCTGTAATCCCGCGCCTTTGGGAGGCTGAGGTGAGTGGATTGCCTGAGCCGGCGGGTTCGAGACCCGCCTGGGCAGGCGAGACCTCATCTTTACAATAAATAAAAAAATCAGTTGGGCGTGGTAGCATGTGCCTGTAGTTCCAGCTACCGGGAGCGGCCACTGCACTCCGGTCTGGGCGACGGAGTGAGACTCCAACTCAAAAAAGAAAAGAGGGAAGCTGTGTGGCTACCCTGACGCCTACTTTTCACAGTACCACTTAGCAAAAGCTGTTTTCCTCAACAAGTTACATTGTTACACATTATGTGGTTGACTGCAGCCTTAATTGAGATGTATTACTTTGTTTTTCAACTAAAAGAGTTGTTCTCAGCTGGGTGCCATGGCTCACGCCTATAATTCCAGCACTTAGGGAGGCGGAGATGAGAGGATTGCCTGAGCCCACAGGTTTGAGACCAGCCTGGGCAATGTGGCAAGACCTCACCTCTACAATAAATCAACAAATTAGCCAGGCGTGATGGTGCATGCCTATAGTTTCAGTTACTTGGAAGGCTGAGGCGGAAGGATCACTTGAGCCCAGCAGGTCGAGGCTGCAGTGGCTGTGAGCATGCCCCTGCCCTCCAGCCTGGGTGACAGTGAGATTTCAAGACAAAAACAAACAAACAAAAAGGTGTTGTTCTCCTAAGAAAGCTGAAATACAATAAAAATAATTTGCTAGGAAGGGGCTTTTGCTTTCAGCTTGGACAGAAGATGTGTCACGCTGAGCGGGCAGAGGCCCTGACTGCCGAATTCACAACCGTCCATGCCACAAATGCGTAAATACCTTAACAACCCAGAGGCTAAACGGCTCTGAGCAGATTAAACATTAAAAAGCAAAACTCGAGTCCGAACCCAAACACAACGTCCACCGTAAGCGTCTTCCCAGGCCTCATCCAGACAGGATGCGTGCAGTCCACACGACACCCATCCAGGTGCGGCCCACGGGCAGCACGCAGAAGCCCGGTCTCATGCTTGGTCTCACACACGCAGAAGTCCCCTCCCACAACTCACAGAAGTGCGGGTCTCCTCTCTTCAAGTGACAAGGACGCACATCTGGAAGAGCGTGTGTTCACGGGACCGAGAGGCCTCCATCACCCCGGAAAGCCCCCGCGGGCCTCTGAGGGGCAGTGATGCCAACAGCACGCCAAGCGCACACATACTGTCTCCGTCAGCGACAATCCAGGGGCCTCCACGGAGGCGCCGGAAACCTGCGTCCCACAGCTACTTATGCCGCAGCCGCTGCCCGTGAGGCTGGCTCTACTTCTGGGAACAGGCCTTCTTGGACACACAACCCCACCCCAGGACATCCACAACCCGGAGCTTGCTTAATCGGAAGAGAAATCACTTCTCTAGCAGGTGGCGTTCACGGAAAAGCAGCAACTTCTAAACCCCCTGGAAGTCGCTGTCCCAAACTGTAAGATCCAAATACCCCATGGGCAGCATCTGGTGGACCATGGAATGGCATCGCGGCACACGTCCCCAGGCCTGGAGCGGGCACAGCTCCTGGCGCAAGAGGCCCGAGGGGGTCAGAGTGTCACCACGTCCTGCACAAGGTGTGGCTGTCCCAGGGCCACAGAGGGAGGTGTCCGAGGGCCACCACCTCCTTGCACATGTACCATGCGTGGCCACCACGGAAACTGTACCAATGAACAGGTGAGCACACCTGCGAGCTAGCCCCCCCAGCCCTGTCACCTTCCCCAGCCGGACATGGGCCTCAGGTAGACGTGAGCCAGGGACACATCCCAGTGAGGACTGTGGGTAGATTAATTCATGCCAACAAAATGGCCTCTGAGCTGGAAGTCTTTCAACGTCACCTCTGAAGACACAGGGAGCAGGACAGTCCTGAGAGGGCCCCGCCTGGTCTTGAAATTGTGACCTGGGGACACCTCCTCCTGGCCTGTGAGGCAGCGCTCTGCAGGTGGGCGGAACGGGTTTTGCGGAGCACTTCTGTCACGCACAGATGTCCCTGAGAGAAGCCAAGGGGCTGCTCCCTCGGAAAGCAGAATTCCCCTTCAAGCCCCGTGGGGGCGGCCGTGGGGAGACACCTCACGGATGAAGGAAGGTTCGTCTCATGCCCTGACCCGGGCGGGACGCCAGGGCACCCAAGGCACTCACCTCACCACGGGTTCACTCAGGTCATTGTAGACATTGATGCGGCCCACGAACCTGGAACAGAAAGGCCGCGTTACCCCCTCGCAGCCCACGGGTCTCCCCTGCCCTCTCTGTCTCTACAGAGGAAGCGTGCTATTGTGAGCCAAGGTCTACACTGGAGGCACACTCTGCATGGCTGGACCCCTGCCGGCCCCTCTTTCTCCAGGACCCTCTAATCAGCCCCACTTAGACGACTTCCCTTCCCCCACAGCCTACAAGCAGCGTTTCTTCCTTGAATTTAGTCCCACAAAACCCCTTGAAAGTCGGTATGAAAAGCTGCGGACCCGAGAGGTGCTGTCTATGAAAACGTGTGAGGACCTGACTTGTGACCCAGCCTTAATTTCCGAGCAGCCACTGCACTCTTTTTCCAAGTGGGACTCTCTGAGGGGAGCGAGAGCCCCGCTGAGGGCACAGGAGGCCACAGGTGGAGGCCCGGGATGCGCTCACTTGTAGAGGTCGGGCTGGGGCTGCTCGCACTCGATGGTGGCGTGCAGCCCGTCGATGTCCTCTGCCGTGTGGAAGCCCTTGGTGTCCTGGACGGCGTAGTGCGTCTGTGGGGACAAGGGCAGGGACTCAGCAGACTCGGCCAGACGCTCGGCACGGCCCGGCGCCAGCGCCACCCACCACGGGACACGCCGGGTGGATGTTCTGTGCCTGCAAATCCGCCCAGACAAGGCCTGCTTGCTGGGGGGAAGGTATGTCGCGAGTCCGCGCACGCCAGGGAGTCACACGAAGACGAGGCTGCTGTGATCCCCGTGGCTGCAGGGGCCTGAACGCCCGAGAGCGTCCACCATGGCTGGGGAGCGCCCGGGCCTCCAACGGCCGGGGAGTCTCCAGAAGGGATGCTCTGGCTTACCCGTCACAGCAGGAGACACCATGAGAAAGCAGACTCAGCCCCTAAACACTTCCTTTCCGTCACGTAAGCCTGTTGTTTATGAGCATGAACACAGGCGACACGCCACTTCACCTTCGTGACTCGGCAAGATGCCTGAGCCCAGGACTGCTGGGGGGAGGGCCTGTGACTGTGGGTCGAGCACCCGTCACTGTCGGGGGAGTGTCCATCACCACTGGGAGAAGGCCCGCCATCGTAGGGGGAGTGTCCGCACACACTTTCCTGCTCACTGGGCCCAGACTGGGCTCCTGACCCGTGGGTGGGCGGGTTCGCCTGGGGGCTCCCCAAGCCCCGGCCTCCTGGACCCCAGCCGCCCCACACTTCTGGGGAGACCGACAGAGGCTTACAGCACACACCGGATCCCCACTCCCTAGGACAGTCTGTGGCATGCTCATTCTTGAGAGTGTGCCACCTGGAAACAGGACAGCACGTCTAGCCAAAAAGATAGCAATAACAACAACCCACAGGACTGTGTACAACTCTGAGTTATCCACAAAAGGCTGGCACTGCCCCCAGGGGTTTTAAAAGAAAGTCTCTGTATCCATGGGAAGAAACCGCCTGTGTCCACGGTGTTACCTAAACACCGCTCTAAAGCTGCAATGTTGTAAGCTGGCAGCTTAGAAACGGTTGAATACTCTGAGCTCTGCTCACTTCCATGAACTCCTTGGAACCTTCCAGATTTTTTAAGTAATAAGCATCTGAAAATTAATAGGGCTCCATTTTTCCTTTTGTGATTGATAATTAAAACTTTTGCAACGTCAACCACCAGGGCTGAACTCTCCACCGGAGGCAAGAAGTTAATTATACAGTAATTGTAGAAAATCCTTAAGGTACTTTGACCAGGAGACGCACCTTGAAGTAACAGGCAAGATCTAGAATTGTATGTGACTCTTTCCATGACTCTAGGCCAGGAAGGACATCGACCTTGGCTAGTGGAATGAAAGCCTTTAACATTCCAACCAACCCTTCCTTAAATCCTTAATGCGGAACCCCCAGGGAGATGACGGTGGCGACACTGAAGCTGCCTCGGCTAACCTGAGATGGCTGGCTGCCAGGGAAAAGGAAAAAGCGGGGCGGGATACAGAGATGCGGTCAGAGGACTCAGAACAGCCAGTGTGGGACGAGCAGTCAGAAGGTCACCCGGCATGAACGCTTGGCTGGTGACCGTGTGCCATGCCCAGGGTCTCCGGCTGAGGGTGTAGTTCCCAGACGCCCCTGCCCTGAGGGTGGGTAACTAGAGGGGCTGGTGGGTGTGATCATGTCTTCCATCATAATAGCCACTTTACGACATACGCGTCCTAGAACCCCATGCTATACTGTACACACACACAATAAAGTTTATTCTAAAAAGAAAAAAGTGGGCCAGGCGTGGTGGCTCATGCCCGTAATCCTAGCACTTTGGGAGGCCGAAACAAGAGGATTGCTTGAGCCCAGGAGTTCGAGACTTGCCTGGGCAACAAACATGGTGAGAATCCATCTCTACAAAAAAAAAAATATATATATATATATTTTTAATTAGCCAGGCATGGTGGCACGCACCTGTAGTTTCAGCTACTCGGGAGGCTGAGGAAGAAGGATCGCCTGAGCCCAAGAGGTTGAGGCTGTGATGAAGTGTGATCACCACTGCACTCCAGACTGGATGACAGAGCGAGATCCTGACTCAGCTTTTGTTTTTGGTTTTTTTGAGTCGGAGTCTCACTCTGGCACCCACGCTGGAGTGCAGTGGCATGCTCACGGCCACCCCAGCATTGACTTGCTGGGCTGCAGCGATCCTTCTACCTCAGCCTTCCAAGTAGCCGAACTACAGGTGTGAGCTACCACGCCCAGATAGTTTTTTGATTTATTGTCGAGATGAAGTCTCACCAAGTGGCCCGGACTGCTCTCGAACCCGCGGGCTCAGGCAATCCACTAGCCTCGGCCTCCCAAAGTGCTGGGATGACAGGCTGAGCCATCGAGCCCGGCCTGAAAATTTTTTTAAAAATAAAAATTAAAAAGGGAAAAGGGGAGGAAGCAAAAGTGAGGAGAAGCCACAGCCAGCACCGCTCCCTGGGTTTTCGCCGTAAGCTTTAAAGTCAGTGGGCTTCCCTAAGCGATGCTATTTGTGAGACCCCCACTGTGCTCCCGTTACCTTGTGGCTTGACTCTCCGTCCAAGCTGGCTGTGGTCACATGGCACGTCCCGTCGCCCCGGCTGCTGGAAAGGAAGATCAGGTCGCAGGGGAAGGTCTCGTCCTCCTTGACCATGACGATGTCCCCGACCTGCAGGACGAAGGGAAGAAGAATCAGCGGGAAGCCGCTCTGCCCCACGAAGCGCCCGGCCCCGGTCGGGACTGCAGTGTCCGTGCCACTGAGTCCCAGGAAGACACGGGCTGTGACGCAAGTCCAGGAAAGACCCTCCCAGAGACTCTTCACTGCAGCTGGGGAATCCTGCCACGTGCGGGTCAAGCACACAATGAATTTCTGAGACTTTAAAACTAGAGGGTGACGCTCCCCAAATCGGCCTGTGGGTTTCATGAAATCCCGTCAAACTCCCAGCAAGGATTTCTAGACAGAGAAGAGCTTGTTCTAAAACACACATGGAAAGGTACCGGCCTGGAACAGCCAAAACCATCCCGAAAAAGCGGACGGCAGTGCAGGAGTCAGTGTGCCTGGGGGCGGGGCTTAGGAGACAGCAAAGGTGGCCAGCAGGAGGCACAGCAGGACCGGCACCAAGACTCACGGGGCGGTTCGGGAGCCCAGAAATGGCCACACAGCTGCGCTGAACCGACTCCCAGCCGAGGGCAGAGCCATGTGGTTCGGGAGGGACGGCCCTTCCAGCCAGGGCTGCTGTAGCCACCGGACACCCACAGGCCAAACAGAGGGGCAAGCCCACGCTGACCTCGACCTTCGCAGAAATTACGGCAAATGGGTCACAGGCTTATCGCACAGCATCAGCTACAACATCTGGTATTAAGAGACGCGGTAGCCAGGCTCGGTGGCTCAGCCTGTCATCCCGCGCCTTTGGGAGGCTGAGGGAGTGGATTGCCTGAGCCCGCGGGTTCGAGACCCGCCTGGGCAGCGAGACCTCATCTCGACAATAAATCAAAAAATCAGCCGGGCGTGGGAGCGCATGCCTGTAATTCCGGCTACTTGGAAGGCTGAGGCGGAAGGATCGCCGGAGCCCAGCAGGTCGAGGCTGCGGTGGCCGGGAGCAGCCACTGCACTCCAGTCTAGGTGACAGAGTGAGACTCCAACTCAAAAAAAAAAAAAAAAAAAAGAGACGCGGTTTCTCGATGTCGCCCAGGCCGGAGAGCCACGGCCATTCACAGGCTCCATCTTGGCTCCCCGTGGCCTCGACCCCCTGGGCACAAGGGGTCCTTCCACCTCAGCCTCCTGAGCAGCCGGGACTACAGGAGCCACCACGCCTCATGAGACCCGTTTTACGCAGGTACGGGTTTGAGAACAGGTAGGTGTGTCGGTCGCTACTCACCCGCAGCTTCCGACTCTGCTTCCGCACAAGCTTGCCGTGCTGGATGAAGTGGACGGGGCACTGGTTCATGGCGTTGTCGGCTTTATGGCGAAGCCAGTCTTCATAACCCTGAGGGGCAGGGAAGATAAAGGGGGGCAGGGGGAGGGGACGAGAGAGGGAAAGACAGAGGGAGGGGGAGGGGGCGAGAAAGAAAGATGGAAGGGGGAGGGAGTGGGGACAAAGGAAGGGTGGGGGGAGGGAGAAAATCTCACGGTTAATCAAACAGAGGCGTAACTCGCGTCCGTGGGCACCTTTCTCCACGAGGCTCACACCTCACACCCGGCTCCGGTCGGACCCCTGATCCAGCCCGGACATTTTCCCACAGCAATTTGAGGGGCTTTAAATTGTTTCAGTTTACACCTGGAAGGAGATCTGGCAAGATGTGTACTGAGGTACATGTGAATGCTCCCCAACTGTGTGTCTGCGCCTGCCGGAGACATCCTTCGGACACAGCCCTGCAGAGGGGACGCCGGAGTCAAACGATGAGCGAGACTGTGCCTCGAGCCGAAAAGCTGCGGAGCCGCAAGCCCGGCCCGCCAGTGCCCTCCCGCGGCTGCACGGAAGCCCCCGACTTGGACGCTCAAGGCCACGTCCCCATGACTAGACTGACGTCTTTTGTGAGAGCCGCAGCCTGACTCTCGGAGGACCACGCCATCCCCATGACACCACGGCAGCCCTGCGTCCTCCGGACACGCATGCTTATTAAGCAGTCAACGGGGACAGCGCCGTCCATCTCCCAGGCGGCCACGACAGGCATCGGCTGACGTGCTGGCCCGGCCCGAGGGCTGCGGCCCTGTGGGGCCCCCGCCCCACACGCACGGCTATGTGTGGCAGTGGACACAGCGTGTGGCGTGGTGACCTGAAAGCCCGGCCCCGGGAGTACAGTGCGGCCCCTTCCTGGACTGGCGCTGCGTCTCTGGGCTCGGGTTTTGCCGAGTGTAAAGGTGCCTGGGACTCAAAAATGGTGAGGGCCACTTCTCTGTCCTGGCTCCCAGCATGGTGTGTCCAAGAGTGTCTACCACGTCTAACATCTTTGGTCACGCCTCCCGGGATGCACGGCTGATGCTGCCAAGCCAAGACACACACGCATCATGGCCTAAATGCACAGACACACACGACCGTCTTCACGGGGCCCTGCGTGGTCACAGCTTCCCTCTCTTGGGGGTGCCAGAGGCCTCGGTGGCTCTGGGGCCACGGTGGCACCGCACCTGCCTCGTCCACACTCGGCCGTGTGCTCCTCAGAGTCTTGTACTCAGAAGCCCGTCTGATGGCCGTGAAATAAAGCCACACAGTTGCTCAAATCTGCATTTCCAGACGACTAGTGAGTGAGAAATAAAACTCAAGTTGATATGAAGTGATTCATTCCTAAGTGCCGTCCACACTTCTGTATGAGAGGCATGGGGGCCCTAGACATTCTCCTCCCAAGATGAGCTGGACTCCCGGGGAGCATGTGAGCTCTTCACCACCACCCGTGACTCAGGTGACATGGGGCCGGAGTGAGGTACCCGCAGCGTGTCACCTCTGCCACCTTCGCCATCGAAGGCCGGCACACACGCCATGTCTCATGAAAACAGATCTGGCTTTTTCTTTTTCATTTAAAGAGCAACACCAGAAGAGCACAGCTTTGCCAGCAAGAATGCAACCGTCAGGAATTGAGCTAGAGGCTGTCATTTTTCAAATCACCCAGCTGTCACAAGTGAAAGCCCAACCTATAAACACTTAACATGCAAAGGCCACGGCGTTCAGAAGTTTGCAGTGAACACGTGTCTTGCATCTAGAACGTGTAAGCAAGTATGACATGCCCCCCCCAAAGAAAGAAGAGCAACTCGATCTAAACACGGGCAGACGACTGGAAGGCATCGAGACTGACCAGCGGCCAGTAAGCGCACGGCCAGATGCTCGATGCCGTCAGTCACTCGAGAAATGCGGGTCGGGACGCCACTTCACGCTCTGGGACGGCATGACACCCAGGACGGACAACGAGAAGCACTGGAGAAACGGAAGAGCTCGCGGGCCGCCTCAATGGGGAAAACACCCCGCCGGTGCCCAGAACATGAGAGCAGTGCCACTGCAGCACACGCCCCAGCGGTGCCCAGAACATGAGAGCAGTGCCACTGCAGCACACGCCCCAGGGAGTCTGACACCCGGCCCCACCCCCCGCCGTGACATCTCTGCGTAACTGTCATCGTCAAAAATATGTAAATAAACAGGGGGAAAGAAATCCCGGGCCCACCCCAAACCTGCACACAGTATCCTGAGCAGCATCATCTGAGACGGCCACAAAGGGGAGGCGTCCAGACGCCCACCGACAGATGAACGGGAATCAAACACGGTCCATCCACACCTCCTCGGACGGCCACTCGTTCGCGAAACGGAAGGAAGGACCGGCACGTGCTACGGTGTGGGTGAACCACAGAAACGTGATGCTGAATGGAAGCAGCTGGTCACACAAGACTGAAATGTGACTTGGACGCATCTGGACGAGGCGAGGGGACAGCCACAGAAAGCCTCTGCCAGGGCCGGGGGAATGGGGAAGGCTCGCTTGTGGGGGATAAAATGGATAAAAGGACAGTGAGGAAATGAGAGGCGTCCTTCTCAACGCTGGTCACCAGCTCTATCTAGTGGGTCTGAGGGCGCTGGCGTGCTGTGCTTCGAGTGAGAACCCAGAGCCCTGGAGAGGTGTGCTCTGGGGTCACAGCCCTCGGGATCCCAGAGGGAAGGGGCCCGGGGAGACGTCGCTCTTGGATGGCTCCGGGCAGGAGCACCGGAACGCGCGTCCCGATCCCCGAGGGCCCCGAGCTCCGAGATCGCGGGACCGCCTCACCCCCCCACTGCACTCGCTCCTCCGCGCCAGTCCAGAACAGCTGCGGCGGGGCCCTCCGCACGGCAGCGCGCCCCGCGGGGGTCTGGGCCACTCACCTGCTTGATGGCGGTGACGGTGATGACGAAGAACAGCGGGAGCCCGCTGGTCACGGGGCTCGTGGGCGTGTCGATGATCAGCTGCGGGAGGGGCACGGGGGGTCACTGCAGGAGCGAGAGCGGGCCGGGCAGGCGGGGCGCCGGGGCTGCCGACGTCCCCCCCTGGCCGGGCCGCCCGCCTCATCCACCCCCGACCCACAGGGCGGAAGGTAAATCGCCCCCCAGCGGCTCTGCGCCCGGGGGCCACGTGCTTCCGCCGAGGGGTGGAAGCGGCAGACACGGCTGAAGCCGGCCACAACCGCCAGCGCCCTCCTCGCCCTGCTCCACGGTCAAGACCTTCCCTGGGTGGTCTAATGTGGGGGAGGTCTGGAAGTCCTTCGGTTGTGTTTTGTATGATTTAGGAAAAGGTTCCTGTTCCTTAAACACACGTGACATGTTCCCCCTAATTCACGCCCTTGCTGTGTTTTTCACTCTTTCTTTTCTCTTTTGAGTCAGGGTCTCCTTCTGTCATCCAGGCGGGAGTGCAGTGGCACACACACAGCTCACCACAGCCTCGACCTCCTGGGCTCAGGCGATCCTCCCACCTCAGACTGCCACGTCGCTGGAACTACAGGCACGCGCCACCGCGCCCAGCCTTCTTTTCTCTTTGAGCTCTCTTTTAATGTGTAACTTCTTTGGATTTTCTTTGGGGCGCCCACACCACTTATGAAGAGCAGTGCTTAGCTTGGCTGTGAACTTGTCCTAAGGTCACAAAACTCCTGGCCGCCCCTCCAGTACCAGAAGGACAGCAGGAAGGCAGCCATCCCCACCTCACGCACACAGTGACCTCATGTGTGCCTCTGCCCGCATGGGTCTCACAGAGCCAACACCGGGGCAGGATTTTGTCGAGAGTCGGGACACGGAGGCCAGAAAGCAGTTTTATTTGTGCCGGCACCGGTTCAGCAAATTCACGTCCAAAGGCTGAGCCCCGGGCGCAGGGGGGCATTGCCTTGTATACAGTTTTAGCTTCTCTGTCCCCTGATAAGGCTTACATACCAGTAACCTATAGGCTAATCGGGTACTCCACAGCTCAAGGGTACAGCAGAGTTACACATGCGCACTACAGATTGGGGCTACATTTCTTTCTAACCTGAATCTTCCAAGGAAGTTTTGATCTTATGGTGCTAGAACTCTCATTATTCTGGGAAGGCTTGTATCTTACTGTACTACAGGGGCCCCTACTCTGTTCTGGGAAGGCCTTCATCTCATTAGGCTTGGGGGGAAGGGCTCCTGGCCTCAACATGCTTTGCCCTGAAGCGGGGAGATGGGAGAACCGTGGCCCAGAGGCACCACGTCCTTGCTCTTACTGCTACGCGCGGGACCCCAAGACTAAAACGCCACGTACTCAGACATTCGAGTGACAGACTGGAGAACAGGCCCGGCCTTACCTGGACCAGGAAGATGATCAGGAAATAAAAGTTGGCTATTCTTCTGAACTGCTCAAACAAATTCTTGGGTATGAAGTTCCAAAATGTGTACTGCATAAAAGACACACAAAATGCGTCGATTAGCTCAGGCTCTGCTTTCCGTGGCGTTAGTCTACGGCGTGATGCGTGACACTGGATCGCAAAGGACACGGTGTTTGGTTTGGGGCACAATGTCTCGGTTTGGGGCATGATAACTGGATGACATTCCATCCGTTTGTCAACCCCCAAAACAAGCTGGCGAAGCAAAGTGTATACCCGGAACG
Organism: Cephalopachus bancanus; assembly: GCA_027257055.1. Lineage (NCBI taxonomy): Eukaryota > Metazoa > Chordata > Mammalia > Primates > Tarsiidae > Cephalopachus > Cephalopachus bancanus. The sequence goes on along the minus strand of JAPVLO010000001.1, from coordinate 16,201,216 downwards.
AGGTAAATGACCTAACTCCAGAGAACGCCAGATAGAACACAAAGTCGTCCCACGGTAACTTTATTAAAACTATGAAATCTTCCACGATCATTTGCTCAACACGGTCGCATGTGTGCTGCACTGCCTCTTCCACAATCTTTTCGGTGACGGCACGGCAGTCAGCTCACTGGGCGTCTCAACCCGTGTAGGGGCGGCTTCTCCACAGCGGGGTGTCCTGTGTCCCCAGCCACGCACCTGAGCCCTTCCGTCTCCCCGGGGTGGGGGGCGACTGGCCACCGCGGTCCCTCCAGCCTTTTCTTTGACCTCGGGAGATTCTCTCTCAACTTCTGTGTTGAGCACAACCAGGTCCCGATGTCACGGACCCACAGTAGACGTCGAGTTTGGAAACGGTTTTTAAAATCCCACTGGACACGTGCTGCCTCTTTGAGAACACCACCCACCGGAGCCGGAAGAGATGCCCTGTGCAACCGGTGCCGCGATCTCTGCCATCTGTCCACATCTTGCACAGCTGCGGTTCGACCCCCGCTTGGAGGAGAGGGCGCTGGCATGGGGGAGCCCAGAGGTCAGCGGTCAGACCAGACTCTCACACCCAGAGCTCCTTCCCACCAGGATCACGGCCTAAGTCCTGCGCTAAAGAAGCAACCGGGGTCCGGAACAGCCTGCACCCACCCAAGGTATTCTGAGTCTGTTTTTTAAAGGAAATCCTTGTGTCTTTTTTTAAAAGCTTCTTTGCCTTCGCTTCCAACTGCTTGGAGTGTTCAGGGGATTTCCATTTCCGAAGCTAATTTACATTCACACAGTGCTTTCCCCTTTCATAAGGAAGCTCTCCCTTTTTTGTTTTGAGTCGAGTCTCATTCTGTCATCCAGGCTGGAGTGCAGGGGCACGATCATGGCCACGGCAGCCTCCACCTGCTGGGTTCAGGCAATCCTTCCGCCTCAGCCTCCCCAGTCGCTGGGACTACAGGTGCGCACCACCACGTCCAGCTAATTTTTTTATTTATTGTAGAGACAAGGCCTTGCCAAAAGTGCATTTGGTGTTGTTCGAAAACTCACCACCCTCTAGCCTTCTCCAAAAACCACGGGCTTCAGAGTCGACCCCACAGTGAATCCTGGCCCTGCCATTCAAAATACGCATAAACATCAGCAAATTATTTAGTGATTCTGACTTCCAGTACTTTATCTATAAAACTTGACAAACAATACACCCACAATCAATCGTTTTACATTTTTAAACAAGATCTATATTTCCAATAAGTTTTAAAGGAGACAGTAAAGAAATGCAAGCTGTCAAGTAACCACAGCCTTTGGGTCTTGTTCCCACAATTCTGTGATCACCGTGGGATGATCTTCTATTTTTCGTATATCTCCTTCCCAAGAGAGACCAAGTCTAAAACGGGTGATCTTTAAGGCCCGTCCCCTCACCCCCAGGAAATCAACCCTATTTCCCGGCAACCAGGCTGACACACTTATTATAATAAACCAAAACATTTCCAAAAATTTCTGTAATATGTGACTCAGTAACAGGGTCACATTGAAGAAAACAGTTTCTACTTAAAATGCCATCTCTCAATACAGAGACATTTACAGATGAAAACCCAACTCCACGCTGTGTCAGGTTTCTTCAAAACGGCCCTTGGAACTAAAGTAGAGACGCCATCAAAACAGGTCGCGTGTGGCACCCTGGCGGCGGGCAGTCCGGACCACGGCTCGACTCGCCCTGCTCTGTGGCGTTTCCGCTTCAGGAACGTCGCCTCACAATGAGACGAAGCACAGTGAAACGACCTTTCCGAATCCTTCCCAAGGTGCAGACCGAGTCTTCCAACCCCTGGGGGCCATGTCCACATCCGGGCCTGCTACACCTGAGCGTGGCTGGACAGCTTTGGAATGTCTAACCACGTAAACGATCACTTGACTCCAATCGGCCACTGAAAGTTCCCTCTGCAGCTGAGACTCAGTATGCTTTGTGACATTCAAGTTTTACAGGTAAAGTTATTACTGCTAACTACTAAAGCTACCAAAGGAGGTTATTAATTCCTAATGAAGTATAATAAGAAAAGTGAATACTCGGCTGGGTACAGTGACTCATGGTTATATTCCCAGAAGTTGAAAACCAGTCGGGGCAACATAGCAAGACCTTGTCCATACAAAAAACCAAAACAATAAGCCAGGCGTGGCGCTGCACCTGCAGTCCCAGCTAGTTGGGAGGCTGAGGTGGGAGGACTGTTGCCTGAGCCCAGCATGTCATGCTGCAGCGACCATGATCGTGTCACCATACTCCAGCCTGGGCGGCAGGGCGAGACTCCAACTCAAAATTTAAAGGAAGAGAAAACGCAGTGAAAACATTTAAGCCTTCATGACCTCTTAGCAACACATGGATAAAATAAACCAAAATGAACATTTTATTGCAGTATCAGAGCTGGCGAGCTGGCAGTGGCAGGACAGCTGTTCACCCTTGGTGAACTGCGGTGATCTGAACACCTGCCTGGCTGTGCTGGCCACGGTATAGTGCATCGCTGGGCCCACACGCTGGGGTCAGACCCTGCTTCGTGGTGACACGCTCAGCAGCAGTCCTTGGTCCTGGGAGCTCCCGGGGCCCCGGCCACCAGTGTGAGGTTGTGTCTTTCTCCTATGAGGAACCTGCACCCCAGCGTCCCTCTCCAGTCCAGCAGATGCCAGGAGGCGTGTTGAGTCACACACGACCACCCATCACTCCTTGGATTCCTTTCATACTTATAAAAGACGCCACGCCAGCATCCATACTTGCTGAATTTAACCCAGTCCGACGCCTCACTGGCAGTCCCTGTTCTGTCTATCCTGTGTGCCTGATGCTGGTTTCTGGTCACTTGCCCAGAGTGCGGTCGGTGGACAGGGACGTGCCCAGCCCCACCCACCTCTCATCACGTGGCCACAGACAAGCTGCAGGAGGCGGCTCAGGGGCGGCGGGCTTCTCTGCCAGTGGCTGGACATCCAAGGAAACATCTGGAAGCCTCCCCCAACCATGGCGACCAGCCCTGCGGCCTCACAGGTGGTCACCCTAACCAGGGCCTAGAAACTGGACGCCAATCCCTGGGTGGCAACAACCAGCCCGCAGAATTGGGGCTTCTCTGTCACTTGTGACGGGGCGATAGGGCGTGAGACAGAGAACATGGCGCCCGAGTCTGGGATGGCAGACGTTAGGACATGTGCGGACGCGGGGGCACTGTGGCAGGGCCTCTGGGCTCGAGTCACGCGCAGAGCCGGCTCGTCCACTTCCGTGGCCTCGGGCACCATGCTGCCTCGAGCTCTTCACCGGTAAGTCGGGAACAAGCAGCAGTGGGCTCCCGGGGTTGCTCAGACGTCGACGATGGTGAACACGGGCGCCACACAGCACAGGCCATGGAGACGCCGGCTGCGTCCACTCACCGCCGAGGTGACTTTCCTCCCAGGGAGCAGAGCCAGCCCAGCTTTTTTGAGGGCACGGAGTGACGACATAGACTGGCCAACAGTTACCTGTGCAAGCAAAGCTGAGAGCCATGTGGACTCTGTGCCCTGACGTCGGAGTCTGTGAACACTGGCAAGCTGGGACCCGGCAGTTCCCGGAGCTCAGGGTCCCCGACTCAAGCCGGCGTGCTGGGGGCAGGTTCTGCAAGGGCCAGGGAGCAGGCGGCCATGCTGGCGGGGCGCGCTGGTTCCCCTCCCTCTGCCAGATGCCACCCACGTCTCCCGGCCGAAGGACGCACAGGCCTGACCCATCCTGATCACCAGCAGTCGCACTTCAGGAGCCAAAGAGAAGTTCAGGGTGGGAAGACCAGCTTCCTATCATCTCTTACAACTCTTCTCATGTGATGTGGCTTGGATGGCTGCCCTCCAAATCCCGCGGGAAACGTGGCCCTGGGTTGGAGGTGGAGCCTGCGGGAGGCGTCTAGGTCATGGGGAGGATTCCTCATGGAGGGCTTGGTGTCCTCCCGTGGCCAGGAGCTCGGCTCACACAGGAGCTGTGTGTGGAGAGAGCCCGGGCCGCCTCTCCCTTGTTCCCGCTCCCCCCGTGGGACACGCCTGCTCCCTTCCCCTTCAGCCATGACTGTAGCTTCCAGAGGCCTCCCCAGAAGCAGATGCTGGTGCCGGGCAGGACCGTGAGCCAGATAACCCTCTCTTCTTTGTAAATTACCCAGTCTCGGGTCTTTTGTTTTTGAGTTGGAGTCTCACTCTGTCACTCAGGTTGGAGTGCAGTGGCACTCTCACAGCCACTCCAGCGTCAACCTTCTGGGCTCTGGTGATCCCTCCGCCTGGCTAATTTCTTATTTACTGTATAGACGAGAGCTCACCAAGTTGTCCAGGCTGGTCTCAAACCTGTGGGCTCAGGCAATCCACTCGCCTCAGCCTCCCAAAGTGCGGGGATGATAGGCTGAGCCACCAAGCCCAGTTTTTTGTCTGTCTGTCTGTCTGTTTGTTTTGAGTCTGAATCGCCCAGGCTGGAGTGCAGTGGCAGGCTCACAACAACCACAGCCTCAAACTACTGGGCTCAGGCGATCCTTCTGCCTCGGGCTCCCAAGTAACTGAAGCTCTACAGGTGTGAACCACCATGCCCAGCTAATTTTTTGACTTATTGTAGAGACGAGGTCTCACCACATTGCCAGGCTGGTCTTGAACTCCAGGGCTCAGGGAATCCTCTCACCTCTGCCTCCCAAAGTGCTGGGATTAGAGGCGTGAGTCACCATGCCCGCCCTAACAGCCCCTTTTTCCAAAGACAGAAATAAAAATTTTCTTCCCAAGAACACAGAGGTAATCCCGATAAAGGCACTCTCCAAAAGCAGCCGCACCGATGACGCTTGGCAAGTGAGACAGTGTGTTCTTCATACATCCTGAGCCATTAAATGCCAACACGCATGAGTCCTTGGGTGCGCGCTCTGGAATTCCACTTCAGCTTATCTAAATCAACGCCACCATCAAGCCGGCTGTCAGTTGAGATGAAACCCTCGCCACTTGGAGGGCCTCTCCTTCCGGAGTCTGATTAGCAAGAGAGGTTGTGTGGACGTAACTTCCTTTGAAACGACACATCACCATACACCTGAAACCGAGACTGGGCCTCTCGCCCCGCCTCTGTGAGCAAGGGAGACTGCTTCACACACACAGGCAATGTGGCGCACATCCCCTTCTGTCCTCAACGGCCGAGAGGAAGCCGCCCAGGTACTCTCCAGGCCGCTCGCCCTCCTCGGGGGCATCGGCCGGGGGCCCAGACCCTCCAAGTGTGTTGACTCAACCCTGCAACTTCCTGCTCGAGGGCTTCCGGGTGGGAAGGATGAAAGGCCGCAGGCACCTGCAACAAGGTTGCAAAACCTCTTCCTGGCAGCCTTCCCGGCACAGGGTTTCCTGCACTTGAAACCCAAGGGGCGTCGGGGGTGCCGGCTCTGCCGGGAGCGGGAGAAAGGCCCTGGTGGAGAGGGCATCAGGGCATTGGTGGGGCCGGGGAGTAGGATGGGCCAGCTCGTGTCCCCGAGGGTCTCTGCGGGAATGCTAGAGAGACCTTGAAAGTGAAACACATCTGGAATTGAATCAGGCAGCAGAAGGGGAGTGGATGTAGACATCGTAGCACTCATGGCCAGAGGAGGTGGTTCATGCCTCATCCCAGCACTTTGGGAGGCCCGGCAGGATTTCTTGAACCCAGGAGTTCGAGACCAGCCTGGGCACCCTAGCGAAACCTCATCTCAGCAAGAAAGCTCAAAAAACTAGCCGGGTGTGTTGATGTGTGCCTGTAGTCCCAGCTACTCGGGAGGCTGAGGTGGAAGGATCGCCTGAGCCCGGGAGACAGAGGCTGCCATGGGCCATGACCATGCCGCCGCACTCCAGCCTGGGTGAGAGCGAGACCGTGACTCAGAAAAAAGAAAGACAGAAAAGAAAGGAACCGCTGCGCTCAGTGTTCCCTCCAAGGACACGACAGGGGCTTCTATCGGAAGCACCGCCTGCTCCAGCCCCGCCACATGCCCCCTTGTGGTCCAAGGAGGTCCATGACGCCACTCACCCCTCGCTCTCTGTTCCACGTGCTTCCTCCGAGTGGCCTGCACAGAGCGCCCCACAACCCCGGGAAGATCAGGCTTGTGCCGGGAACGGGGAGGCCTCTGGGGGTCGTGTCGGGGGTACCTTATGCCCGACCCCACCCCACCCAGCACACGCACATGACCTCACGGGGGCCCCCCTTGGGCCTGTCATCTGTGCCTGGAATGCCGCCCCACTGGTCCACGTCTCCATTCTCACCAGCTGCTTCCTGCTTCACTAGGGCTGGTTCTTAGGATTATGTTGGGGATTTATTTTCGGCACCGGGGGAGCTGGGGATGTGCGCTTTGGCACGAACCACCTTCAGGGAGCGCCCCTGGAGAGGGGGCCGGCTTCCCGGTGTATGAGGAGCCCGGCCGCGAGGGGGTGGTTTCGGATATTCTCATCAAAGCATTCCTCCCTTCATTACACGGCTGGGTGAACACCACCACATTTCCCTGGCTGGAATTTGCTTGTGAGCACTTGAGGTAAACGAGTTATATTTCTGGGGAAAAGCTATTATGGCTTTTTGTAATATTGCAGTTGCGAATTACATCCCATTAAAAGGCTCTGAAAACCAGCCGTCTCTTTTATCGTATTCTTAACAATGGTGGAGCTCTTTGAGCGCTCAAAGGGAATTAAGTGGGTCAACCACAGGGGTCTCCACGTTAGGACACGCAGCGTGAGTAAGCAGGTCGACTGCAGAAGTCTACATGTCAGGACACACGGGTGTGAATTCAGGAGGCCGACACATCAGGACCCCGAGGTGTGAACTCAGTAGGTCTACAGTGTGCTCTACAAGTCAGGACACTCAGATGTGAATTCAGTAGGTCGACACAGAGGTCTACCTATGTCGATCTCCTGTGCGTGTGTGCATGTGTTCTGGTTCTGTGTATGCACCTGAGGGAACCTGCCTGCTGTCGGGAAAGCCCCACCTTCCCTGAGGTAAGCGCCAGCCCCCAAGCCCCTGGTTGCATTCTGCTCCCATGTTCCAGGTTATGCATTCAACATGCAACACGTCTGTCTGTCGCGCTCTAGTCAGTGAATGAAACCTCGCCTCCCTCGATCCCACACGCGGTCCATGCCACCTCTCGCTCTACACCTGGCGGACAAGCTCCTAGGTGGCCGTCGTGTCTCCTGCCCTGCGTGCCCGGTTAGCTTAATCTCCAGGGCGGCTGGGGACACTTCTGTTTTATAGACGAGGACCCTCTGGCCAGTGTTAGTGGGCAGCACGTGTCTAGGCTGCGGCGAAGCCGGGTGCGAATGCTGGGACCTCCCACATGACGCTGCCTCTGTGTGTGACCCGGGAGGAGGGAGACCTCGGGTTGCGGCCTCTTAACAAGTCTGAACGTGTCTGGGGATGGTCAGAGCCTCCAGCACCCTGTTCAGTCCCACCCCAAGGAGCTGGCACCTGCCACAGCAGGGTCACAGCCACCAAAGGCGTCGACACCCCAGCAGCTCCTCCGGTGAGAAGGGACCCTGGCCTGAGGCCATTACCTTGGAGGAGACGATTCTGTTGTCAGGGTATCTCTGTGGGATGTAGGCCTCGGCGCCAGGTGGGGGCTCCTTGTGTCCCACGTAGACGGTCCGGCTGTCCACCCAGTTCTCTTCCCCTGCACACTGCGGGAAGGAGGCACTGTCAGCGCTCTGCTCGGATGCCGTGCGGGGAGCCAGCCTGGGGATGGGCACTGGCGCATGCGCCCCAACGCACACCCGCACCTGCTGGGTCTGCATCAGGGGACCCGGCCCAGCCCCAGCCCCCGCCCCGTCCCACACATCCTCGTGGGCCATGGTCTTCAACTCACTGGCCCAACCCAGGTGAGCCAAGGGAAAGGCTGTCCGCATTCCCGTGAGAGCCACAAAAGCTGACTGTCAGGAACTGACCCAGGGTGGGCTCAGACCAAGTCAGAACCCAGTGCAAAACCCCGAGGTTCCAGCAAGCCAAGAGATGGTGCGTCAGGAAGGGTCGTTAGGAAGGAGAGACCAAACCACGGGGACTGTCTGGCCTGTCGGCAGCCACGCAACAGGGCTCCCCTGCCAGGAGTTGGCAGGTCTGGCTCAACTTTGCGCCCTGCAGATGCCACACTTGGAGGGCCTGCGTGGACTCCTGGCTAGAAATGGCCCAGGGACAACCCCACGGACCACAGGACGTCAGCTCTGAGGGCAGAGGCCCTCCAGCCAGGACAGAACAGAGGCCCCTCCTCGAGACACAAGGCCAGGACGTGGCCCAGGGCCCCTCGCATACGCAGCCCTAACGCAGGGTCCTGGGCCCCCTCGGAATACACGGCTGCAGCACACGGCCCCAGGTCGCCCCTCAGAACATGCGGCCCCGCACACGGCCCTGGGTGCCATGGCCCAATTCGCTGAGGAAGGCGTCCTCGGGACGGGAGCTTTTCTGGAAACATGAGTGGTGCTGACAGGGAGACGGAGCCTCTTGGCTAAAGAGATGCCGGGGAGTGCCAGCAGTGTGAGGAGGCACCAGGGTCAAGGAGCCACCTGTGGTCGCCGGCCCTCACGGCCTCGGGTGAGCTGCGCATCTGATTCCCCAAGGGCATGGCAGCGCCTGGCCCAGTGCCTTCAGAGTGGAGCATGGCCATGGATGGACACCATCCCGCATGGCATCAGGGAGCTCTCACCTGGAAAGCCGAGAAGACGGGTGGCCCGAGCCGAGCGCCCCACATTCCTGCATGGAGGCCTCCGAACGCGTCGCCCACGGCCCTCGCGGGTTCTGTCTACACCACCATCTCCTCTGCTCGCCCATCACCTTCCGGGTGAGAAGGGTTTTCAGGTGTGTGCGTGTGTACATGCTGCACGGACGCCTGCACGTCCCTGTCATAACAAATCCCACTGCTGTGTCTAGTTTGCCTGGAAGTGTCTCTTACCAGGACCCAGCTTTGCAGAACCGTCCACGGAAACACAAGGAAAAAGACCCCAGCGGTCCCTGCACACTCAACCATGTCTTCAGAGACACTCGGCTGAGACTATGAACCGCGTGTCCATGGGAGCCACGACTCCCACAGTGTAAGCCGACAAAGGAGCTGGGGCATTTCTCCTTGGCACGGCCGTGGGGTGTGGCCCCAGGCCCCAGCTGGCCCCGCGGCACCCATGGTGTCCTGGCTCACACCACGGCCTGGCTGCCCCGTCCCCGTGAGGACGGGCCTCCCTCCCCTGGGGCCAGGTCTCCCATGTGACAGTGGCCTTCCCCGCCGTCTCGCCATTGCGTGGTGAAGTCAACAAGCATGCGGGGTGCTGACTCGAAGCCCCCAAGAGCCTCCGAAGAAACTGCCACGCCTAAGCGCTTTCCTCAGAACAGAGCCCAAGGGGCCATCCTCCTTCCCTGGATTCAGGAAGCCACGCTGAAGAACACACACGCCAAAAACGAACCAGAACAAGAAGGAGCACGCAGATATACTCTCAACCCCACTGAAAACCCTAGCAGCCTTTCTTCTAAGCTGCAGAGACAGGGGCTGAATTCCAGCCATGGCCGCCAGCCCGACTCTGTGACTCTGAAGCTGAAATCTCCCCGAGGGGTGCGCGGTGGTGCCCAGGGGACAGGACCCGGCGCCTTCCGGCCACCTGCAGCCGGGGACAAAAGCACCCTGTCTCTCTTCCTTCACAATGGGAATGGACTTATGAAGGCCGGCTCGTCGTCTCAACACCATCGCGTAGACGGCTCTCGCCAACCATAATCACGCTAACACCTCAAACGGCAACTCAGCCTTTTGCGCCGGTGCACGCGGGAACGCCCATTCTTGCCTGTGTGATGACGAGAAAAAAGAAACGGCGCACCAGGTGCAGTGGGACGGGCCGAAGCCCGCAAAACAAGACACTCCCTTGGAGAGAACCACACACACCAAACGAAAGCTAAGGCCTACACGGGCATGCCTCCTTTGGGCTGGGCAGTGGCTCACGGCCTTCATTCCAGCGCTTTGGAAGGCCAAGCAAGGCGAGGGGATCTCTCGAGGCCAGGAGTCCAAGACCAGCCTCAGCAACACAGCGAGGTTCAACCTCTACCAAAGATGCAACTCTTAGCCGGGCACAGTGGGGCCGCCTCTGGTCCCAGCTACTCGGGAGGCTGAGGCAGGAGGATCGCCTGAGCCCAGGAGGGCGAGGCTGCAGTGTGCTATGATCATGCCATCGCACTCCAGCCTGGACCGCAGAGCAAAACTCCAAATCCAAAAAAAAAAGAAAGGAGGAGGAGGAGGAGGAAGAGGGGAGCGAGAGGGAGAGGAAGCCACCTTCAGGGATAGAGACAGAAGCGCCACCCGGAGGTGCCGTGTGGCTCTTGCTTCTGTGACCAGCCTGGGGGGACCGGCAACTGAACGCCGGGCATTGGCGGCGTGCTTGCACCACTGTCAGCTCTTCCCGTGGCACGGCACGACAGAAACCAAAGGAGGCCCCAGCGCCCCTCAGCAGGCTGGTGCAGGTGCCAGGGTGGGCGGATACAGACGGCTCTGGACTCGGGGGGAAGGCCAAGGTGGCTCCAGCAGGGTCTTCCCCATGGCTCAAGTTCGGGAAGGCCAGCCTCGCCCGTTCAGAGGGGACTCAGGACACAGTGCCCAGGACCCTGGAGGAGGCGGGACACACCATGCCACCAACGCCCGATGGGACGGATGCCCCGCTCCTGCGGCCGACAGGCTGAGCGGCCAGGCGCCTCCCTCAGTGCTTCTGTCAATTTCGTCAGCCGCTGAGTGGTGAAGGGATTCGGCCGGACAGCCCTGTTGACCTCCCAGCTTCCCCGAGGTGGCTTCGCAGTCAGCAACGCCAGCGCACGAGCGCGACACCATGACCGCGACCATGACGCAGCCGTCTGGAGGCTGAGGTTAACCCCGCGCCATGCAGCTGAAACAGGCGCATGGCACATGGGGCTGGTCTAAGGTGAAGCCAAGCATCTGTCGAGGGTGGAAAGGTGGAAACCCCAGCCTCGGTGTCTCGTGTCCCTCTCAGGTCTGTGACTCAGTTCAGCACACCCCACGCGACGCCGCCACAGAGCACCAGGGATGGTGGAGGCTTCCACCCGCAACGCGACACGGGGCCAAGCCCTCCACGGTCTCTCTCCGCGGGTTTCCTAATGACTCCTAACGACCCGGCTGAGGATCAGGTGTCCAAACTGCACCGAGGAAGCCCCTGGCATGTCCCCCAGGAGGCCGGCACCAAGCTCCAAAGTGACGTAAAAATCTGTACTTTGGTGAGCGGGATTGGACGAGACACATGCTTACCACAAAGGCGCAAACACAATGTGCACACGAGCGCTCACAGCCGCGTCACTCGCGGCAGCCCAAAGAGCCGCCGACTGCTGAATGGCCAACAGAACGAGGCCATCCGCGTGGCAGTCGCACCAGCTGGGAAAGGGAATGAAGCCCTCACACGCCACAGCACGGACGGCCAGAAGCATCCCGCAGGTGACAAGACAGCACGCCGTGCGAGTCCGTCTACACCAAGTGTCCAGAGCAGGCAAGTTCACAGACACAGGTTGCCGAGGGTGTGGCGGGCGACGCTGAGGTCTCTGGGGGAAGGCACTGTGCTGGGCTAGAGGGTGGTGACATCGCACAGCCCCAGATGCATTCCAGCGGGAACCCAGGAATGGTCCACACGAGCAGGGTGAGTCGCATGATACATGAATTACACCTGACAAAAATATTGTAAGCCTGCACTTTGGGAGGCTGGGGTGGGAAGACTGCTTGAGCCCAGGAGTTCGAGACCAGCCTGGACAACATGGCAAGATTTTGTTTCTGTTTTTTTGTATTAAAAAAAAAGGAAAAAATTGCAAACATTGTTGCTACAATGAAAGGCATCTGTGGTTTGCACACGCAGGGTCATTATTTCTACACAGCACAGGATGATGCCACTCGCTTGCATGCCTGTCATTGTGAAAGGGACCCTCATGGCCAGTTCGCCTCTGGCCCGCCCCTCAGGCGATTTTCTCTACTCCTTGGAGGGGAAGATCCTGTCTGAACTGCCTCGCTCTTCAGCCCCCGTGTGAATTCCAGAGATGCAGACACATAGCTCATCCCCAAAATCCCCCAGGAAGTGAAAATACCCGCCACGGGACACAAGCGGGCAGGACCCCGGCAAGGCCCTCACACCACACAGTTTGCAGCTCCTTTGCTTCTCTGTTAACGCAGGAGTCAACGGCAAATTACCTCCCTTTATCTTTTTTTTTTTTTAAGCAGGACTTATTGAGAGAACAGAAAATCCCCCACAGTGGGAGGGGACCCGAAGGGGCTGCCCCGTTTATTTTTTAAAATTAAGTAATTACTACGTCTTGAGTCAGGGTCTCACTCTGTGACCCGGGCTGGCATAGAGTGGCACAATCCTGACTCACCGTAGCCTCCACCTCCTGGGCTCTGGCCAACCTCCCGCCTCAGCCTCCTGGGGAGCTGCAACCACAGGCGTGCGCCACCATACCTGGCTAGGCAAAGAAATTTTATCGTAGAGGTGAGGTCTCGCTACGCTACCCAGGCGGGTTGTGAACTCCTGGGTTCAAACAATCTTCCTACCTTGGCCTCCTGAGTAGCTGGGACCACGGTGCCACTGTGTCTAAAACTACATCAACTTGGAATGAGTGCACATCACAACCCCAGTCTAGGCGAGCACGTGACCTGGTCCTCAATGACTCACGAATCAAGTCCTAACATAGGAGCCAAGCAACCATGGTGGCTTGGCTAGCGTGGGTTTTCGGTTTAACTCTGAAGAGTGTCGAGGCTTCGGTGTGGTCCTGTCACCCATCCTTACCCAGTATAGCTGGATGGGGCAGGGTCTGCAGACCCTAAACACGCCCACCGGTGTCATCTCCACAACTCACACGCAGACTGGAGGAGAGAGGACAGGAAAGGCTGCCCCAGGCCTGGGGACAAGTGCTGGGGAGGAAGGCTGACTCGGCAGACCAGACGGCCGGTCACCCTCCCACCCACCCTTCCAGAAAGGGGAGGCCTTGAGGAAGAACAGCTGCGATTCCAGAAAACGGGCGCCCGCGCCCACGGTGACCTGAACGTCCTTCACGGCTGCTGCCCTCCAGGCTTTTTTTAAAGATATTTTTGACACGTGGGATTGAACAACCCTACCTGGAAAACACAAAATCGGCCGGACGCGGTGGCTCACTGTGGGAGACCGCAATGGGAGGATCGCTGGAGCCCAGGAGTGCGAGACCAGACTCAGCAGCGCAGCAAAACCTTGTCTTTGCAAAAATAGAAAGAATTTCCAGGCACAGTGACGCACCTGTCCCAGCTTCTTGGGAGGCTGAGGTGAAAGGATCACCTGAGCCCGGGAGGTTGACGTTGTGGTGAGCCACGATCGTGCCACGGTCTGGGTGACAGAGCAAGACCCCGACTCCAAAAGGAGAGAGAGAAAAAGGAAAACAGACACAAAACCTTTGTCCACACACCCAGCAGTGCGGCGTTCTGACAGGCGCCCAGCACTGGCGTTTGAGGGTGGAGGAAAACGCCCCAAGGAGCGAAACGCCCTGGCCCTCGTGGCTGCACTCCACAGCGACCAGCGTCCCTCTTGGCCCCGGGGCGAGACGCACAGCTCCAAGGGATCTGTGGCTAACGCGCTTGCCTGTTCAGTTAAGCACGAACCCCGTCTGCCCCCTCCCCGGGCCAGGCCTCAGGGCCGCGCACCCTGCCAGTCACAGGACTGACCTGCTCTCTTGAAACAGAACTTGGCATCGCCACCCCTTTGACAGAGCGCGATGATGCCACGGGCAAGGCCTGGGTTCAGTCATCGATGAGCCCGACGGCCGAAACAGCTCAGAGTCGATCAGCACCAACGCACTTCCTTGGACGAGGGACAGCCCCAGTCTACGGTGAGCACGTGCCCTCGTCCACAATGACTCGTGAATCGAGTCCTAACACGGGCCAAGCAACCATGGTGGGGACACAACAGATGGCGCTAAGGGGCCGGCACCCACGTGGTCATCCTGGCGAGGGGAGAGAAGGGTCTGGCTGCTGCTCTGACCTTCACGGACCCTACAGCATGAGGGGCCAGAGACGCACCTATTGAGGAAGGACATGTAACTGCCGGTGGAGGACACGGCAGACGACCCCTTCAAACACCAGTGCCGGGTACTTGTCAGAGAGCCGCACTGCTGAGTGTGTGGACACTCAGTGGTGGCTCGTGCCTATTATCCCAGCATTTTGGGAGGCCCAGGTGGGAGGATCGCTTGAGCCCAGGAGTTCGAGATCAGTCTGGGCAACACAGTGAGACCTCATCTCTACCAAAGAATTTTTTTAATTAGCCAGATGTGGTGGCGTGCCCCTGTAGTCCCAGGTGCTTAGAAGGTTGAGGTGGTCGACTGCCCAAGCACAGGAGGTAGGGTTGCAGTGAGCTGTGATGGTGCCTCTGTCCTCCCGCCTGGGTGACAGAAGGAGACCTCGGCTCCAAAAAATAAAATAAAACTTTCTGGGACAGGGCTTACTCTCTCCCAAGCATCATGATCTCTCATTTCTTCAAGGATAACAAATGGGACGGAGACATTTACATCTTCTCAGTGGCACTGGGGATGGTCTCATTGCTGCGACCAAGGCTTTGATCTAAGACATCTGGCTTCTTGTTTTAGAACAGACAGCATGTGAAACCCGGGAGGTGTCAGCAGGTTCGAACAGCAAAGGAAGATCCCAAAACCAGCCCCAAGTAACATCTGCTTTCATAAAAGCTCTGTTAAAAAGAAGGAATAACATCAAAATTTGTGTGGCCTCTTCTCTGTACCAGGAATTCCCTGGAGGCCCGTGATTCATGGTCGCAATTCTTGGACGGGCTCTGCCCTCTCCAGGCACAGGAGGGAATGTCCAGTCCCCCTTCTGAGACCACCAGCAGGGAAAGAGCAAGTGCTGTCGTTGAGAATCTGACGTTCCTAGTCCCACCAGCTCCCTTGCGACGAGGAGGATTAGCCCTGTCTTCCCAAGAGACAAGGTTAGCACTGGTTGTGATCTCAGGGTTCCAAGGGTGTCTGCATGCTGACGGGGCCCCAGGCAAAGAGCAGATCGCGTCTCTGAATTATAAACGGAGAGGCGTTTCCGCTGTTTTCAGATCTACAGGCTCTCAGAAATAAACCAACCTACCGACCCATCTTTCCCAGCGGCAGCGACCTGAACCAGGCAGAAGTCTTGACGGACTCTTCCTGTCCTGTCCACCTGGACGCATACCCGGGTGTGAAGAGGTGGCCATGAGGTGTGGAGACCGACTGAGCTTCAGGGACAGTCCACAGCCTGAGGAGCCAGCTTCCCTCGCGCTGGGGGAGGAAGGGTCTCAAAGTCCCTGTCATTTGCGAAAGGCCTTTGTGGATGGAAATGCCAAACTCTGTCAACTATTGCAAGAAGGTTCAGTCTGAGCCAAACGGGAGTGCCCTGGGCCCGGGGCACAGTCCCAAGAGGTCCTGAGAGCACGCACCTCAGAGGGCTGAATTACAGTCTGTCTCTATACACTTTGAGGGAGACGGAAGTTACAGGCAAGAAACATAGGCTGGGCGTGGTGGCCCACGCCTGTAATCTCAGCACTTTGGGAGGCCCAGGTGAGAGGACTGCCTGAGCCCACAGGTTCAAGACCAGCCTGGGCAACTTGGTGAGACCTCGTCTCTACAACAAAGCAAAAATTGGCCGGCTGTGGTAGCACGCGCCTGTCGTTCCAGCTACTTGGAAAGCTGAGGCAGAAGGATCGCCTGAGCCCAGCAGGTCAAGGTTGCAGTGGCTGGGAGCGTGCCACTGCCCTCCAGCCTGGGCGACAGAGTGAGAACCCAACTCAAAACCAAAGAAGCACAACCCATACATGTGAGGTTGGCGCCGCTTGGGCCCGGAGAGGCCGGCTGTCTCCGAGGAGGAGAAGGGAGGGGCTCGTGGTCAAAGATTCCCTGACGGGCAGTTGGTAGACAGAGTTCAGCTGTGTCTGCAGAATTTGAAATTAAGAAAAGAAACGCTTGAGTTACGATGAGGGGGTTTAGGAGGAGAAGGGCGGGGCTTACGGTCAAAGATTCCCTGACGGGCAGTTGGTAGACAGAGTTCAGCTGTGTCTGCAGAATTTGAAATTAAGAAAAGGAACGCTTGAGTTGCGATGAGGGGGTTTATGGAAGCCAAGGTTCTCGTGACGCGGATGAGGCCTCCAAGGAGCAGCTTCAGAGAGAAGAAGGCGCAACACTCTTCAAAGCTGCCCTCTATAGATGCAGGCTTCCCCAAGAGAGGACCTGAGGGGTCCCTTCAAAATAGGTCAAAGAGACATATTTTGAGGGACACTCTTTCTACTTTTCCCAGGGCCGGCTGTCTCCACATGAGGCTGTGGCAGAGTCAGTCAGCTTGGGATTGGCTGTCTTACTGCCTCGGAGTCTGTCTGGTGAGGCTTACGGCCTCTGTTTTGAGGTCAGTGCTGGCCAGCTGTGCTTCAACTCCACAAAGGACGGGTGTAACGAGGCCTACCCGACCTCCCTCCCATCAGGGTCTGGAATTCAGTTTTTCAGGTTCACCTTGGCCCGGAGAGGGGTCTGTACGGGTGACGGGCAGGCTGGGAATTTTAATTTTGGTTTGCACTTTAAGAGCCACCAGGTGGGGGAAGGGACAGGGCCCTGTTTCTCTCCTCTTTGGGGACGGGGAAGGGATGGGAGGAGGAGGAGGGGGCCCGCATGCAGAGGCCGGGCTGGCCGGGACCTGGGGAGGGAGGGCTGTGGGAGCCCTTCCACGGCCACTCGACGCCACTCAACGCCTCGCCCCCCCGTGAGTGCCTGTGGGTCCCCTCCCCTCCCAAGGTGGAGAGGCACGCCAGAGGGCAGATGGCGGAGAGACGTGTGAGCCTGCGTGGCTCCCCTGTGGGGCGTGTCACGGTGATGAGAAGATGCCCAACTCTGTAAAACACCTTAAGACGGGCTTCCTCTAGCCAGTAGGAGTGACCTAGGCTGGGGACCCGTCCCCAGAGGCCCAGGGACACGTGGCTGGGCCACAGCTTGGTTCTGTGCACGTCAGGACAGAGGTTCCAGGGAGCTGTAGTCAGTCCACGTGAGATCCACACTGGCTCGGTCCCGGGAGGCGGGACTTCTCCAGGGGGCTGGCAGGTACAGGTGCACTCGCAATGTCCTGCCAGCCAGTGAGCCTGGTTATCGGCGGCATTCTGAAAGCGTGACGGACACAGGTAGCCTGAGAAGGCTGAAGGAGCTCCTGACGTGCAGGTGAAGGTTTATGGGCAGTGGAGACCAACGACTTCAGACAGAGCCAGGACTGTCTTAAAAGACGCCAGAGTCCCCCGAGGCAGCTTTCCCAGGTCTGAGAGGAAAATGCTCTGACTGTCCTTTAGCTGCCAGAGCCAGGGGGAGAGCAAATCCCACTTTGGAATCAGGAGTTGGCAATGACGGGAAAAAAAGCCAGACTCCGTCATCATCACCACGGAGGCAGGTCTTGCTACCCACACGTGGATGCTGGTGGCTGCCACGTGAACACACTCGCTCCCGCCACGGCCAAAGGACACGGGCGCCAGGTGTCACACCTGCAGTGGAAGGGCTGGTCACCTCGAGTTGGGATCCGCCTAACCCCAAGCACCACAAGCGACTTCTGCAGACACTTCCTGAGTCTGTAAAGGGCCAGCCAGACACCAGCCGCAAGCTCAGCCACGTCACAGCCTGCTGGGGGCTCGGAGGACACCCTGGGCCTGCCTGCTTCAGAGGGGCAGAGACAGAGGGGCTGGGACAGCCCGGACAGCTGCCGAACGCCAGGCATGAGCTAGAGAGCCAAAGTGCACAGAGAGGGAAACGCCCCTTCCGCAGAGTCAGTGAACAGATCAAAACGCACAGAACCCAAAGGCAGGGGCCACCTCGCCCACCACCTGAGGCCAGTGCAGGCACACCTGAGCATGGACAGCCAGCAGCTCTGATCTGGGGGCAGGGGCGTGGGCAGGACACCCCATAGCTCCGAACCTGGAGGAGACAGATGCTGCTTCGTGACACCCCAGGGAGGGGCGGGAGGGAAGGGGCACACAGGGCTCCCAGAGGGCCAGGAGTCCCGCCCAGACTCAGATCTGCGGGTCCAGCTTCACTGCCGCCCACATGGGCACACCCATGTCCTGGGGTTTCCTGGGAGCCGACCCCACAGAAACCCGGGTCAACCTGGACTGGATCCAGTGCCAGGATGTGTGACGGCGACAGCTCGGGAGCAAACTCATCACAAGGGCTTAGGCAGACACTTCTCCGAGAACTTCAGAACCACCCTCCCTCCCTCTGCCCACCAGATGGAGGCTCTCTTGCGTTTTGTGCAAATGGCCACAGGCCCTCGGGGAAGAGCAGAGGAACCGCCTGACCTGCCAGTCACAAGGGCCAGTGGCTGCATGATGCCACTTACAGGAAACGTCCAAGCGGGCAAATCCGTGGAGAGGGAATGACGACCAGTGGCTGCCCAGCCGGGGATCGCAGGAGAAGGCTTGGGGGCGACTGGCAGTGGGCACGAGGCTTCTTTTGGGGGTGATGAAAACGCTTCAAAATTATGCTGGGTGCAGTGGCTCGTGTCTGCCATCCCACACTTTGGGAGCCTGAGGCGGGAGGATTGCTGGAGCCCAGGAGTGCAAGACCTGCCTGGGCAACAGAGCAAGACCTTGTCTCTGCAGAAAAATGTTTTTAAAAATTAGCCAGGCATGGCGACCCGTGCCTGTAGGCCCAGTTACGCGGGAGGCTGAGGCAGGAGGATCGCTTGAGCCCAGGAGGTCAAAACTGCAGTGAGCTGTGATCATGCCAATGTACTTCAGCCTGGGCAACAGATCCAGACCTTGTGTTTAAAAAATAAAAATAGAATGAAAAGAAAATAAAGGAAAGAAAATGACTGAATAGTCAGAACTATCCAAGTTTCCACTGTGGGTCCCCGTCACTGCTGTCACCGTCATCACCCACCGTGGGGACTTGGGTTTCAGCTGCTGAGTTAGGCCAGAGCCAGGTCCCAGAGTCCAAGAGGATGAGGGCTTTTTTTTTAAGTGCTGAAAACCAATTTCGCCTGGTGTTAGTCGCCTAATGGAAGTCTCGAATTTCAGCTGAAACAAACACAGCCGATCTGCAGAATCACGCAGGGGCAGGGGGGAGTCGCCAGCCTCAATTACTGGGTCGATGTCCGGGGCGGCGTCCGGTGGCCATCCCCAAATCGACGGGCTCCAGTGACATGACAATCCGTGTTCTGGCATCTGTTTATAGCTCACAACAGCCTCATCTCTTGTCCGAGGGTCAGAGGATCCAGGCACTTAGGTGCTTCTAAAAATAGGCTCCCGGCTGGCTGCCCCGTGGCTCACGGCCCAGGGAGGCAGCGGCACCTTCCCGAGCTCGCTGCTCCCGGCACGCCGTCCCCACCTGGGGTGAGGAGGTCTCCATCCCTGCGCCGTGGGACCCACTCCAGCATGCTGGAGCACTGACGTCCGCAGGAAGACCCATTCCCACCGTTGAGGCTCTGGGCACTCTCTCCGCCAACCGTGCCAGCCCTCCCAGGGCGCAGGGTCTGGGCCCCGCACTCGAGGTGCCAAAGCCGCGTGAGGCGATATAGAGCCCAGCGCGGCCCTTCTGTCCCTCTGTCCCCCAGATCTGACCACCAAGCCCGTGGAGGCAGGCCCAAAAGCCGCAGCGGCGCCCGGCACTCTCACCGGTCACGGAATGACGGGGCTTCCCTTTCCAAGCAAATCTCAAGTCTCACTGAACATAGTTCATGGCCATAGTTTTAGAAACAATGCCCCTTCAGTCCCAGTGACTGACCCACAAAAGCTCAGGGACGGTTGCCTGAGATGGAAACCCAGCCACTCCGCACAACATGAGACGCCAGCAGGCCCAGGCCATCATTTACCAAGTACAGAACCGAAACAAAAACAGAAACTCTAGGCTAGGAGCAGTGGCTCACATCTATAGTCCCAGCACTTTGGGAGGCCGAGGGAAGAGGACTGCTTGAGCCCAGGGGTTCGAGACCAGCCTGGGCGGCTTGGCGAGACCTTATCTCTACAAAAAAATTTTAAAATGAACTCAGTATGGCGGTGCATGCCTGTGGTTCCAGCTACTCGGGAGGCTGAGGCAGAGGGTTCGCCTAAGCCCAGAGGTCGAGGGTGCGGTGGCCGTGAGCGTGCCACTGCACTCCAGCCTGGGCGACACAGTGAGACCGCGACTCAAAACAAACCATCAGTTCTAACCCGTGACCACGTCTCACTCTACCCTCGCCTACCTCTTTGAGTCCACAGCCATTGGGGCCTCACAGAAGGGCGTGGATTCCCAGGAAGCACAGAGGGGACAAGCCCACGACTGAGGAACCCTGGGAGCCACAGGCACGCGTGGGACAGGGGACACATTTAGACGAACGCCGAGGACTCGGGAAACACAGAGGGAGCCAGAAGGACCGCCAGTTCAACGGGCTTTGGACAGAAGCAAGGTGCTGCCCAGGCTGCACGTGGGGTGACGACCTTGACCGTGCTGGACTTGCGGGAAGGGCTGGGCAGGCCTGGCTTCCCGCTTTCTATAGCGGAGAACACGGAAGCCAGAGACTTGGGCAGTCAGGGACGTCGGCAGGACGGCCGAGCGCCTGCTCCCATGGCTCCCGCATCAACGTGCCCACGGGTGTCTCTGTGCTTCATGACGACCCCAGGCGGTGGCCACGGCCCCGTTCCCAGCACCCCCCCCCGGGGCGAGCAGGGCTTCCCTCCAGTGGCGCCTCTCAGACTGGCATGTGTGGGACTCCCCCGAAATGGCTTTCCGCGGCGCGTCACGTGCTTTTGAAGCGACAGTCCTGACACGGAGCCAGCTTGGAGACGGTTTTCCTCCTTCTCCCTTCAGAAGCCGCGCAAAGGGAGGGGCTCCCGCCACCGCCCCCTGAGCTCGCGTGCAGCATGAAGGAGGCTGGGGATGACGCAGCGGACACCGCTCCGCAAAGAGCCCAGCCTTCACTGGCTCCCTGCCTCCACCCAGGGAGGCTGGGCTTGCAACACGGGAGGCCAGGTGGAGGCCGGAAGTGGGCAAGAGCTTGGGGTGGGAAGGCCAGCGCCAAGCCAGGCTGGATGGAAGAAGGCCAGGAGAGGAGGCTGGGAGAGGAAGAGGCCTTGTTTCTGGAGGCGGCTCTGCCCCAGCCTGGGAGGCTCCAGGTTAGTCACATGGTCGGGCCAATCGCCCACCCGCTGCCTTCTCATCTGCAAATTCTGTCCCACCATGAGCTCTTGTAAACAGACACTTTGTGCTCCGTGGAGTTTGTCACTCGAGCATCGCTGGGTGTGGAGGCTGCGACGCTCAGCGGAATTTTACGGCAAGACACAGGAGCCGCGAGTGGACCAGCTACTTCCCCACACTCCTGCGGCTCATGGCGTCCCCACAATCCCCGTCTGTCCTCCCATCTTCGGGGCAGAAGCCTGCTGAGCGGGGTTCCGGGGGCCTCCGTCCACTTGAGCCTCGGGCAGGCCTGAAGACTGGACCTCTCGTGAGTGTCAGAGCGACCACGCTGGCCTTTGGAATCACGGCTCAGAGGCTTAGGGCCTGCCCCCCGCCCACCCCCAGCGAGTGATCCCTGGGCCTCCCTGACGCCATGCCGGCTGGGTCTCCTCAAGGGCTCAGAGCACTCAGCTGCCCGGGAGGTTCCCACACCCACGTGCTTTGAAACACACACACACACACACACACACTTTCCCAAGTCCGTGTTTCCAGGACACACCCACGTGCTTTGAAACACACACACACACACACACACACACACACACACACACACACACACTTTCCCAAGTCCGTGTTTCCAGGACACACCCACGTGCTTTGAAACACACACACACACACACACACACACACACACACACACACTTTCCCAAGTCCGTGTTTCCAGGACACACCCACGTGCTTTGAAACACACACACACACACACACACACACACACACACACTTTCCCAAGTCCGTGTTTCTAGGACCTCAGATGGAAACCCCTCGACACCAGAGACCGTGCACTGCGGCTTCCTCTCTTCTACGCGGGTCGTACAGTCGGACACCTGCGGTGCCAGGCAGGTAACGATGAGGGAATAAAGTGTGCCCGTGCCACCCTGCAGTCAGTAAGCCCAGGCAGCAGCCACAGCTGGGCTACGCCGTGTCCTGAGGCCCCACCCCCACCGCAGCTGCCCCAGGGGCCGAGTCCCGGGCGTCTCCCACAGCACAACTAGAACAGGCCACGGCGTTCGGGCCCACAGCCCGCTGCTGGCCGAGAAATGCCAGTCCATCCCAGGTGTGCGACGGATGGTGTGAGGGCAGGGTCCCTTACCCTCCGAGAATGACTTACACGAGGGCGTAAAAAAATCGCCATGTGATTCTGCGGTCCAGAATGTGTCACCGCAGAACCGGCTTCATTCTGCCTGCCTGGCAAAATACACAAATGAAGTTGTTCCACTAAAAAAAAATTAGAAGTTACAAAACAGGCAGTAACAGCCTCCCAGATGATCTTGGAAGCAGCTTTTCCACAACACACGGGAGATAAAGAGCTCCCATCTCCAACTTCTGCGTCAACAAACCAAAGAGCAAGTGCTGAGCCCTTCGGGGTGATCAACTTCACCAGCGCTCAAGTTCAAGTTCAACGAACTCTCCACATGAAACTTCATCAGCATGTAAGTTCGATGAACTCTCCACATGAAACTAAAGCACTTGTCTCTGCCAGTTGACTCTCTGTGTCACAAACACAAGAGGAAGTTAGAAAGACTGGCTGAGCACGGAGGCTCACACCCGCCATCCCAGATCTTGGGAGGCCAAGGCAAGAGGATCGCTTGAGGCCAGGAGTTGGAGGCTGCAGTGAGCTATGACCACACCACTGCACTCCAGCCTGGGTATCAGGGTGAGACCCTGTTTCTGAAAAAGAAAAACCGGTCCACACGCTTTGGGCGATGGGCACAAGGCCAAGAACAGTCTTTGGGGCAGGATCGCCCAGCTCTGCTCTGTCCACACTGGGTGGCCGTCCTCTGAGGCGGGGCGTCCTGTGCACAGTGGATGTCGGCAGCATCCCCCGTTGGATGTCAGGGACACCCCCACCCCCACTGTGACAATCAAGTCTCCAGGCACAGACGGGCGTCCTGGGGGGGTCGGGACAAGACTGCTTCCAGGGGAGGCCCTCAGAGCCGCCCGCGGGCCCCAGAGGTCCGGCACACAGTGCCTGTCGCTTCTCTACCACCCGGGACAGGGGAGTCCTCGGAGGCTGGGGCGACAGGAAAAGGCAAGAGCACGCCCAGGAGCAGCATGGTCTGAGCACCTGCTGCCTCGGCCGCGACATAAGCCGCTGGCACGTTGAACTGAGTTCATCTGCGCTAAGGCCCCTGGGATGCCAGGGCCTTCAGCGTCCCTGGCTGGGCCGCACGGCCAAGCCTGGGGGAGGGGCCAGGCGCTTGTCCCGCTCCCAGAAGGACCCTGGGCCCTTTCCAGATTCACACAGCTCTTTGCAGGACTCTGAAGAAACCACCCATTCTTGGAGGCACCAAATAAACACATGAAAGAATAAAGTCGTCTTGATCCCCATAAACCATCCAGGTCCACACACACCTGGGCAGGAGATTAAAGCCCCATAAGAGGAAGTCACAGCCTCAGAAAACAAGGGGATAAGCCCAGCTCTCTCCAGAAAAGGCTGCACAACGCGGACACCTGTCCCACGTCTTCCCCAGAGAATGAAAGCTCCCTATGTTTGCTCGCTCTGCAGAGGACACAGAACAACACGACGTCTTTGTTCTGCCATGAACGTGGCTTCTCTGCGGTCCGACTGCCCCCACACTGTGATGGCCGCAGCCCGCGGGCCTGGAGCTCCCAGCCCCAGAAGTCAACCAGCTCCACTGGGACGTTTCAAACTTGGTCAGCAGCAACGTCTCATCTGCTGCCTGAACAAACAAGGCGTCTGGCACACTGTCTCGTATACAGCAGGTGCCCACGTGGTGCAGAACAGGTCCGCATGCAGCTGATTTCTGAACTATGAGCACTTTATAAGCAATGTCACCGGTGTCTAGTAATTTCAACCAGTAAATGACCAGATGGCAGGGCTGCTAAAATGAGAATGAGGCCAGGCTCGGTGGCTCAGCCCGGTAATCCCACGCTTTGGGAGGCTGAGGTGAGTGAATTGCCTAAGCCTGCGGGGTCGAGACCCGCCTGGGCAACTTGGCGAGGCCTCATCTCTACAGTAAATCAAAAAATTAGCCGGGCGTGGTAGTGCACACCTGTAGTTCCGGCTACTTGGAAGGCCGAGGCGGAAGGATCGCCGGAGCCCAGCGGGTCGAGGCTGCAGTGGCTGGAAGCGGCCACTGCCTTCCAGTCTGGGCGACAGAGTGAGGCTCCAACTCAAAAAAAAAAAAAAAAAACGAGAATGAATGTGTTTTAACTTCCATGTTTCCCTAGAAGACACGCAGTTCCTACTCGTTCCCGTGTCCTCAGGACGTTTGGAAATCCTCCGCCTTTGGACTTCCAGAGCAGAGGAGGGGGCTCCGCCGCCAGACACACACCCTCGGACCCTCCCCGTGCCAGAGAGGAACCTGGCACCCAGACTCTGAGGACCGACCCAAGGGCGTCCTTCCAGCCGAGACTCCCCTTTCCAGCCTCACCACCCCTCGCCAGGCGGGAGGAAGCCCAAGTCCCAGCCCGTGTCCTGGCTTCAAGGGACCCCGACTGGACTGTCCTCGCCAGCCACTGGGCATCGCCAGGGTTAAGCCAAGGAAGGAAATGCTGGGCGCTCCCAACTTCCCCTCACGGAGTGGAGGACTTGGGGCAAAGGCGAGAAGGAACACACGCTGACACGCAGGTGAGGCGGACCGTGCCCGTGCCACCCCATGGCCGGCGCCAGCGCTGAGCCACACGGACTCACGCCCGGCGACGTGGACACATCTCCACCAACGGCGGCGGTTCTCACATCAGTCTTCAGGCAACAACACCTCAGGGGCTCATCTACCATGTTGGCTCCTGACACACCCCGGCGCCGGGAAGGCCTCCGAGACTTCCCGTCCAGCGGCTCTTCCTTGCGTAAGAGCCCCAGCCTGCCACAAATCCTGCCCTCAGGCTGCACACCCCTGATGCCATCGGACTCCAACTGCCCACACGGCCCTCCCCCGTGGTGTTGGGTCTGGGGTGACAGCCCAGAGACCCATCGTCTGGTCTGGAGGCCCGAGACACGGTTGGCTCTCGTTTCTAGGTCCCTGTCAAGTGTTGCTTTCTGCTGTCTGGAAGCCCCTGCTGAATGCTTTTTTCTGAGGACCTGGACACATCCCTAAGTCCCCAACAAATGTTTCCTTCTGAGAACCCGGATGCTCAGCCTCTTTCTTGGGCCTCTCAGCCTCCTTAGACTTCGGGGGTCCGTCTGCATCGACCCGCCCACCGCAGAACACCCCCAAGTGTGTGCAATCCACGGGGAGGTTCCCTTCCACTAGAAGCACACCCTGTGTTTAGCCACACAGAAGACTTCCCCGACATGGGCCATGTCACTGACCACGCGTGGAGCCTGGCCCCTGGAGACCACACGCCCGCCACAGTGGGGTGCAGGCGGCAGGTAGCCCCCAGGGGACTTGGGGGTCTGGGTGGGGCCACACACCTGGGTCCTGCCAGCCCACGTCGTGGTGGCGGGTGGAAGCAGCTGGGACGCAGGCCGCGTGGAGCCCAACCTCCGCCCAAGTCGGGCTTGCACCAGCCCCCCTGGAGCTGCAGACGCCCCGTAGCTGCCGCGCGGACACAGAGCCGTGTCCCGGGGGAAACGCGGAGGCTGCAGGCATGTCAGCACCAGCAGAGACGAGGAGCAGGGACTACACCACACCAGGCTCCCGGGAGGAGGCCTGCAGAGACCAAACGCCTCCAGCTGGCTAGAACCACGACGACTGGCTGGGCACGGTGGCTCACACCTGTAACCCCAATACTTTGGGAGGCCGAGGTGGGAGGGCTGAAGTCTACTCCCTGCTTGAGCCCAGGAGCGCAATGTTAGCCTGGACAACATAGCGAGACCTCATTTCTACAAAAATTTTAAAAATTAGCTTGGCGTGGCGGTTCATGCCTGCAATCCGAGCACTTTGGGAGGCTGAGGTGAGAGGATCACTTGAGCCCAGGAGCTCGAGACTAGCCTGGGCAACATAGCAGTCTGGTGTGGTGGCACACACCTGTAGCCCCAGCTATGGGGCTGAGGCAGGGGGATCACCTGAGCCCAGGAGACCGAGGTTGTGGTGAGCCATGATTGTGCCACTGCCCTCCAGCCTGGGAGACAAGAGTGAGTTTCTTTCCTGACTCAGAAAAAGGAAAAGAAAAGAAAGCACGCCTATCCCCTTCCGTGCACTCCCGCCCACTAGACCCCTGGGAGGCACGTCAGGACAGGGAACTTTCCACAAGAGAGTCCCCAGTGAGCTGAAGTCAGACTCACCAGGGTCAACACGTCCAGGCAGGTGGCAGACACAGGCCCCTGCCCAGGCCCATCTGGTCACCCTGCCTGAAGAGGCCGTCATTCCTGAGGCCCAGATGCATGACTGAGGGCGACAGCCTGCAGGCCCATGTGCCACCTTAACCAAAGACCCCACGTGGACAGCCACGATCCCACCTCTCTTGGTCAGAGGTCACTGGCCCAGTCAGCTGGAACGTTATGCCTCCCGGCAGCCCGCCTGCTCTGTGGGCTGCCTTTTATTCAACTGTGTCTTGTTTTTGGTTTTGCAGCTTAATGTGGTTGAGACGTCGGCATCGCAGAAGCACACGTCAGCTCTGGGGTCTGCGGGAAGTTCATGCTGCTCCAAGATGCTTCTGTGATGGGAAATGACTCTGGGGGCGTTGCCACTCCTGGCTGCCGGCCACTGGACGGGGCGTGCCATCAGTCACCTTGAAGGATCCCTGCAGCCCACCCCCAGGCCCAGGGAGACATGCAGTGACTATTTTCTGGGTGAGTAAACACAGACCCGCCGCCTTGGGACAGCAAGTGAATGCTCTGACCAGACCGGGCGTCTCCATGATGGACATGCAGTATCCAGGAGCCCTAGAGTCCTCAGGGAGGCGTGAACCCCAGGCCGGCAGGAGAGGTGCTCGTGGGGGCCGTCCGTGCAGCCACACCCCACGCAAGGCAGGCGCTTCGCCCGGGAGTCCATCAGGCTGAGGGGACCCTCAGATGGCGTCTCACTTTGCTGACAAGGACACTGAGAAGTGTCCCGGGAAGGCAGGCCCTTTCGACCTTAAACCAGCCATAGACGCCCTGCAGCCTTGCAGACCCAGGAGCATTCTGGTCACCTGGGCACATACAGCTGTGTGTCTGGTTTGGACGGACAACACACACATTCCTGGCCCCGCTGAAAAGGTCAGAACAGCGTCTGAAACGACAGCCAGAGGCTGCCATGTAGAATGCCAGTGCGATGGCCAGAATTCGGCATGCTAACCTCTGCCAGAACCGTGAAAGGAGGGTGCTTCTCACTTCGATTTTGCAGACGAGAAACTCGGCCCAGAAAGGACTTGAAACTTCCCCAGAGGAGTTCAGTGAGCCCCCTTAGTGGAAGTGACAATGTGGGTGACCACTACAGGGACACAGATAAGAGGTAGCAAGCTGGCTGGGCATGGTGGTTCATGTCTGCAATCCCAGCACTTCGGGTGGTCACAACCAGACTGGGCAACTTGGGAGACCTCATCTCTACAATAAATCAAAAAATTAGCTGGGCGTGGTGGCGTGCACCTGTAGTTCCAGTTATTTGGAAGGCTGAGGAGGAAGGATCACCTGAGTCCAGTAGATTGAGGCTGTGGCGGTAGCCGTGAGCATGCCACTGCACTCCAGTCTGGGCGACACAGTGAGACTCTGACTTGGAAAAAAAAAGGTAGAAAGTCAGGGGCAGGCGCAGTGCTCGTACCTGTAACCCCTCCCTTTGGGAGGCCGAGGCAGGAGGACTGCTTGAGGCCAGAAGCTTGAGACCGGCCTGGGCAACCTAGTGAAGTCCTGTCACTAAATATTTTTTAAAGAGAAACTGTAGAAAGCCAGCCCCTCGTTGGCATGAAGACAAACTGCTAAGATCAGCAGGGCCTCTGAGATCGGAGGGAAGGCTGGGGCCATGCCACGGAGGCCGGGAGGCTGAAATCCCGTGACCATGGCCCATGAAGCAGGGCTGACCCGCTGGCCACTGTCCAATTCCAGCCTGTGCGGCCACGAACTAAACACATTTTCACATTCTTAAGCGGTGGGTGGGAATCAAAATAAAAGTAACGTTCCGTGGTGTGAAAATGACAGGAAGCAAAACCTCACAGGTCACCGCTGGGTGTTGCTGGCCCACGGGGCTTCCTTCACTGGGGGCTGTCCACGGCCCACAGCTCTCGCACCTGGGTGGCCATGAGCCTGAATCCGCCTGCAGGCCAGGACACAGCCGCCACCTCCTGGACTCAAGCGACCCTCCTGTCTTAGCCTCCCGAGTACCTGGGAGTAGAGGCACACACCCCCACACCCAGACAGTGTTTAGATGTTCTGGTAAGGTGGAGTCTCGCTGTGTTGTGCAGCTTGCATCGAATTCCTGGGCTCAAGCCACCACCCTCCTGCCTCAGCCTCCCAACGTTTCCAGAATGACAGACGTGAGCCACCACGCCGGGTCACACAGGTCACACGCCTGCACTCCTAACACGCACCCTGGGGGGTTTCCAGCAAACGAGACCCACAGGCTGCAAGAGGCTGAGCCTCAGATTTCCCGGTTCACTAAGCTCTCCGGGGCCCGCTGAGGGTGGGAGCCAGGCTCCGGAATTCGGCCCCCCCGGGGGGGCCGCTGGGCAAGGGGCTGGGCTGCTTCTGGCACGTGACGCTCCCGGCAGGTTAGCTCAGCTTTCTGCTCCTCCGTTTCCTCAACTGGAGAACCGGCTAATAAGACAAGACCCCCCCAGAGGGGCGGCTGCAGTGGGGCGTGGAGCGACAAGAGCTGATGGGTGGAACGTGCCCGGCACGAACGACACGCCGTGAGCGGTTTCCTGAGGGGGGGCGAGGCGGGACCAGGAGACCAGGTGCCCGCACACCGAGGACCAGCCAAGGGCACGCGCGATCGTGGGAGGACGTCACCTGGGGCCCCGGCGTTCCAGAGAACCGCACTTCCCAGACCCGGGCGGGCCTCCCCACGGCCCAGCAGCAGGGAAGACAGCCCCTTCAGGGCTTAGGACGGGAGCTCTGAAACCAGAGGCCGCCAAGACGGGACTTTCGGAGGGAAGTGGCCCCAGACGGCCTCCCTGACAAGACGCTCGCCCTCCGAGTGAGCATCCACCGGGCGGCACCCCTGGGAAGGTTACAGTGTGACCAGCACCCCAAGCAGCACGGCAGAAACCCCCCAAAGCGCGGCCAACAGCCAGGTCTCCCGGCATGCTCGTGACAGGCCTGACACCTCCCAGGTGGGATGCACGGAGACTTCTTTCTCTCATTTGCACATCTTTCCTTTGAACTGGAGCCTCATTCTGTCGCCCAGGCTGGAGTGCAGTGGCACGCTCCCGGCTACCGCAGCCTCGACCTGCTGGGCTCAGATGATCCTTCCGCCTCAGCCTTCCAAGGAGCTGGAACTACAGGCATGCACCACCACGCCCCGCTAATTTCTTTTAACTATAGAGATGAGGTCTTGACCAGGTGCCCAGGCTGGTCTTGAACCCGTGGGCTCAGGCAATCTTCTCACCTCGACCTCCAAAAGTGCTGGGATTATAAGCGTGAGCCACCGTGCCCGGGCCATCTGTACATTTTTTAATTTAAGTAACTCCACAATGGATGGGGGGGGCATTCACAACATGAGCCTGTTTGGCTGCAGCTAAATAATTCACATGTCCCTTGGCTTCTGTGGCACTGTTCCCATTATTATTAATAATGAATGTGTCAGGCCTCAGACAGAAATACCCAGAATAAAGAAATACGCAAAGAGCTCCTACTACTGAAAAGAAAAAGACGCCAGCCAAATGAAAAGCAGGCAAAAGATATAAACAGGCTGTTTTGGTTTTTGTTGTTGCTGTTGTTTTCTGAGGTGGAGTCTCACTCCATCACCCAGACTGGAGTGCAGCGGCCGCTCCTGGCCACCACAGCCTCGACCTGCTGGGCTCCGACGATCCTTCCGCCTCAGCCTTTCAAGTAGCTGGAACTACATGCGTGCGCTACCACATCTGGTAATTTTTGATTTATTGTAGAGATGAGGTCTCGGCAAGTTGCCCAGACGGATCTCGAACCCACGGGCTCATGCAATCCACTCACCTCAGCCTCCCAAAGTGCTGGGATTACAGGCTGAGCCACTGAGCCCGGCTTTGTTCTGTTTTTTAAAGAAAGAAAGACAAAGGGACATAACACATAAGACACATGAAAAGATTTTTGCCTGGGTGTGGGGGCTCACACCTGTGTAGTCCTAGCACTTTGGGAGGCCGAGGTAGAAGGATTGCAGCCAGGTTCTCCCCACGCTTGGACACTTATTTCTTGCCTTTTTAAAAAAAATCTTTTTTAAAGATGAGACCTCACCCTGTCACCCAGGCAGGAGTGCAGTGGCATGATCAAATCTTACTGCAGGCTCTACCTCCTGGGCTCAGGCAATCCTCCCGCCTCAGCCTCCCAGGTAGCTGGGACTACACCACGTCCAGTTAAATTTTTGCTTTTTTGGTGAGATGAGGTCTCGCTGTGCTGCCCAGGCTGGTCAGGATGCTGTACATCCACTTCACGTGCTTCAGACTTCTGACCAGACCTTGCTCCGCTGGACGCTGGCGCAGGGCACTGCGGTCTGGGAGGCCGTTTCCAAGAACCACAGACATTCTGGAGGCCACGCTCCCCATCAAGGGAAACCCAGGAGGACCCAGCCACACAGTGGACTGTCCAGCCATGCCCACCAGGGCCTGGCACACAGCGGGGGCAGGGAGGACACCGGCTGTCACATGCAGAGAAGGCACCTCCGCCCCGCTGGCCGTCCAGTCACAGACAACACCCCTTTATGAGACAGACCGTCTATGACATAAGCAGACACAAGGTTCAAAGTCGAAGGCCCTGAGAAAGACAAGGCCCATCTGAAATGTCCTAAGAAACGATGACCATCCTCAGCCGGTTCCTGAGTGGAGGCTCACGATTGCAGAAGAAAGTGGCCCCTCAAGGCACCCAGCGCCCAGGAAGCTGGAAAGAGGGAGACGATGACCAGCTAATTGCTTTAAAACACTGCACAGCATACATATGTGCATATGGACACACACACACGTCCATACAGACACACAAAGGATCACTTGCGCCTGGGAGTCTGAGATCAACCGGACAACACAGCGAGACCCAGTCCCTACAAAAAAACTCCAAAAGTTCGCCGGGCATGGTGGCGTGCACCTGTAGTCCCGGTTATGCCGGAGGCTGAGGTGAAAGGGTTCTTGTGTGCGTGTGTGTGCAAAAATACCACGATGCCCAAAGGCCAGTGGAAAACCGGGGAACACTTGCAGTGTGGATGTCCGTCAAGGGCTTGGATCGTCGATCTACCAAGAGCCCTCCCGAGTCAAGGGAGAAGGCAGCCCACAGCCTGACGGGAGGCGCATCCACGGGCTGCTTGCAGGAGGAGGAGCACGGCCACAGGTCAGCAGCGGGCAGACCGCGGCACGCCTGCTCTCCACGGACCCCACGCCCGCCACGCCTGCATAGGCGCTGGGTGGGCAGGGAGCACACACGGGTGTTTTGTTGCCGGGAGACGCAGCCCGTTCAGGCAGGGGACAAGCAGCCTTCCTGCCAGCAGCGAGAAAAGGGCCATCCCTTGAGGGAGCCCCGCGGCCCCCGGCCCCACCCGCCTCCTCCCCAGGGGGTGCTTCCTCCTGTGTGCCTCGGCTTCCATCCGTAAAATGGGCCAGAGCGCGCCACTCCGCCTCGTCATGACGCCGCACAGCTCATGCGGATCATGGCACGGGGCCGTTAGCTCCGCAGAGCAGGGAGAGGACGACAGTGTCGACCAACAACCACAGGACGACGGGGGTGATCATGATGGCCCTGCTTGTCGTAAGAGCGGCAGACTGCGGAGGTGCCACCAGAGAGCCCAGAAGTCGGCGCTCCAGCCTTCCCGGACTCGAAGAAGGCCTGTCATTCGAGGCCTCGTCATCCTCCCCAAGAAAACCAAGTCCACAGCCAGCCGGCAGCAGCGTGGGCCGGAGCACTGGACACCCCCCAGGGCAGAAGGGCAGCGCTGCCACACCCTCAGGACACCTGCCCTCGCGCCTGCGGGAAGTGGAAGCCAGCCCCTCCACCACAGAGTCTGCCTCCCCAGGCCTGAGGCCTGGCTTTCTGGGAGTCACGGCAGGCCAGTCCTCTCCCGAAAGCAGCCTGTGTCTCTTCTGTTACTTCTTAGATGTCCACAGACGCCCTTGGCTTGCCATGGTCATTTCCGAGCCGGGGTCTCCCTCCGTCGCCCAGGCTGGAGCGCGAGAGCACGCGCCCGGCCCCGCGGCCTCGGCCTCCTGGGCTCCGGCGAGCCTTCCGCCTCAGCCTCGCGAGCAGCTGGGACTACGGGTGCCGCCACCAGGCCTGGCTCCTGTTTCAGGCTTCGCGGGAGCGACAAGGTCTCACTCTGTGGCCCCGGGTGATCTCGAACTCCCAGGCTCAAGCGATCCTCCCGCCTCGAGCTCCCCAGGCGCTGGGATCACAGGCCTGAGTCACCACTCTCGGCTGTGCTCATTGTCATCGAAAAGGCTCTGAATACTCTCCAAGCTGCAATTCTGCTCACGAGAAGTCCTCTTAAGCCTTTAACAAACGCCGGGGGTGTTTTCTAGGAACACCGCCGATTCCAGAAGCAGCCGTCCCACAGTGAGAGGCAAGGCAACGGTGAGAGAGGCGATGGAGTCAAAGCTCGCCCTGTCCGAGCGCGGCGTCGGAAACAGAAGGCTGCGTCCAGGCAGTCCCAGCTCTCTGCGGGCCCTTCCGACGCTCTGAGGGTTCGCGAGGCGCCTGCAGCTCAGGGACCTGAGTGGGCCCCCGGCAAGGCAGAGGCGCCGGCCAAGGGCAGAGAGACCCCCCAGCATGGCCCGCCGGCCGAGAGGGACGCTTCCTGACTGCCGAAGGGCACGGGGTCCCTTACAAGCACGTGGCACTCCAGAGGCCGTAAAAGGAACTGTGACGTGGCCACAGAGTTATTGTAAAGCTGCTGCATGGCATGTACGTGTCTGTATGCGTGCCCATCTGTACACGTGTGTGTGTTTGTGTGTGCCTGTACAGAGTCGCATAATGCCAAAGACAAGTGGAAAACCCAGGGAACACTTGCAGCGTGCATGTCAGTCAAGGGCTCATTTCACAGCAGGAAACCATGGCAAGTCCGCAAAGAACAGACACGCCTGCTTCCCACGCCTGCTTCCCATGGACACACTGGCCCTACAACAGCCTCTTTGAGGGCAGAGGGCGCTGGGACCGTCGGCCCTCAGGGTGCCAACTGGGCAGGGCGCCCTGGGCTCGGTTGCCATGCCAGGTCCCCGACTTCTGCCCCATTCCTCAGGGCAGGGCCACGCCGTGTGTGGGGTCCCTGACAGGGAGGGCGGGAGGCCCCATGGTGAGGGCAGCGGCGTCTCTAAGCAGCTCAAGTGTTAACCGGCCACACCAGCCGAAGCCCTTCAGCACTTAAGGCTGACCGCACCCTGAAATGTTAACGTGCAAATATGGAAGCCACTGAGCTCTGCAGAGTCCTGTGCTTGGTAATGAGGCTTGAAAGCACTTTGCACGCGGACTCCGGGCTGGCTAGCAGAAAGCAAGACTGTTTATGTGGATTAACAAAAAGAAGTGAGTCTGTGTGAAGGCCGTCTTGATGAATTCTCCCCCGGCGACGTCCTGGCCATCCTGCACTGCGTAAAACATCTTGGATCTTGGAACTTTCCGGATTCCGGATGAGGGAGGCTCAGCCTCATTTCATAGATCCATCCCAGCCCTCAATCTGATCTTACCCCTTCATCCCGCAGTCCCAAGTTGCGAAAAGCCACAAGGCCACCAAGTGCGCACACAGCGCGCGCCTGGGAGAAGCACGACCGCCTTGCAACACAGGCAAAAACACAAGCTGTCTGTGTGTCTCGGGACACGCTGGGTGAGCTCTGCCACGCCAAGTGCAAGGCATGCTCACCACCCAGCCACGTGCTACCAACTGCCGTCTCCTTCCACACCTTCTCTTCCCAGACCCCCACCGGGGACACCCGAGAGCCCCTCCCTCGCTCCCTAGCCAGGACGCTGCCAGGATCCACCCATTCTTCGCCAGGAGGTGGCTCAGCAGGCGAGCGCCTCTGCGACGCGTGTAGCCGAACGCAGCCATGCCCTGGGCGGCCGAGCCCCACTGGTTTCTGGAATCGCGCCTCACCTCCCCAGCGGTCCCTCTGCCCTGGATGCTGCTCCAGCCCTCCCCCAGCTGTGATCGTGCTCAGGCACCGAACCGCCAGCTCAGGTCGGACCTGCCGCTCAGGTCCCTCCTTCATCCAGATCAGGGGTTTCCAGCCCTGTCGCACATCGGTGTCACTTAGGAAGCTTTGAACGCAAGGCCCACATGAGTCGACACCTGAAAAAATAGTCCCCAGACTGAAAAATGGGTGAAGGACTTGGACAGACGTTTGGATAAAGGAGACGCACAAGTGGCCATCAACATGTGAAAAGACACTCTGTATCGCTTGTCATCAGGGAGCACATCTCAAAGCCATAGGGAGACACCCCTCACACCCAGCAAGCAGCACGGCCACGCCAGAAGACCGGGAAACCAGAATGGCTGGGGAGCAGAGGGACCGGAACCCTCGAGCACCGTGAGTTACAAGCGAAAACAGAGCAGCCACCATGGGAGCAGGGTGGAGGGTCCTCAGAAAGCCAAAACTGGAATCACCATATGAGCCCGGGGCCCCGCTCTGGGGACAGCCCCAAAAGACTGAGATCAGTATGTCGGAGAGACGCTGGCAGCCCACCTGCACTGCAGCTCTGTTCACAGTGGCCCAGGTGGAGGGAACCCAGGCGTCCACCAACAAATGAATGGGAAGGGAAAAATGCTGGGCAGGGCAACACAGACAGACCCCTTCTGTACGGTCAATTGATCGATCCATAAAAAGAGCAGTGTGGCATAAATGCACAAGGGAATATCACTCGGCCACAAAAGACAGACACCGAGTGACACTATGCAAATGAGGCACCCAAAGTAGTCAAGTTCACAAGACACGGAAAGAACAGAGGACGCTGGTCACCCGGGCCGGGGGTGGGGATAAGTCCTTGTTTCCAGGGATGGAGTTTCGGGTTTGCAAGGTGAGCCAGGTCTGGAGAGCTACTGCACAATGGGCTGAGCACACCTAACCTCCTGAACTATGTGCTGACACATGGTTGCCACGGTCAATCTCAAGTTTCTGCCACATTTCGAAATTGTTAAAAATTATTAAAAACAGGTTGACGCCTGGGCGGCGAGACCTCATCTCTACAATAAAATCAAAAAATAGCGGGGCGTGGTCGCGCATGCCTGTCATTCCGGCTACTCGGAAGGCTGAGGCGGAAGGATCGCCAGAGCCCAGCAGGTCGAGGCTGCGGTGGCCAGGAGCGGCCACTGCCCTCCAGTCTGGGCGACAGAGTGAGACTCCAACTCAAAAATAAATAAATAAAATAAATAAATAAAAACAGGTTGGGCACCGTAGCTTATGCCTGTCATCCTAGCACTTTGGGAGGCCAAGGCAGGAGAATGGCTGGAGGCCGGGAGTTCGAGACCATGGCAACATGGCATGTCTCTCTCTCTCACTCTCACACACACACACACACACACACACACACACACACACACACATTATTAAAAGCAAATTATTAAAAAAGCAAAACACACCAAAGCCAAAGCCACCTCTCAGAACCTCTAATCTAAGCAGGGAGGGTCCACATCTCTTTTCTTAAGCTTCCCACGATTGTAAGCCTCAAGCACGACAAGAACATTTCCACGTGACAAAGCAAAACGCAAAGCTGTCTCCTCAAACAGGGAATGCCCACTGGGCCACAGGCAGGTCTCATCTCGTCTCTCAGCCTGAACCTCTCCTGGGCAGCCGGGCAGGAGATGAGGCGGGTCTCCCGACCACAGGGCTGCCACGAGGGTGCGGAACGGGCTCAAGAAACAGTGGACAGGAGAGCAGGAGCAGGACCTCACCCCTCAGGGCTGCACCAGAGCTCCTCTCTGCTTGTATGCCTTTCCAGCTGTCCACCCTCAGAGCACGAGGGCGCTGTCCCGTGCTGTGCAGCCCAGCCCAAGCCCGGTCGCCCACAGACACGCACGGTCAGGCCCACGCGGTGTGGGTCCTGGCAGACAGACACGCCAGGTCCTGCCGGACACCGGGGGTGGGGGCTCACAGAGCCTCCTGCCCAGGACTGGAGACGGCTGGCCCCGGGGCCCCACGTTCACGAGCACACGCTGCCTGGGCCCCTCCTGGTCCCGGCCGGGGTGCTGGAGTCGGAGGGAGAGCCCCCTGTCCTCGGGACACAACCCCCACAGGTCCCTGACGGCCATCTCATCCCCTGACGTCCGGCTAGACTGCTAGGCTCGTGTCTAAGCCGGAGGTCACAAAAGAGACGTCCATCCTGGAAGCTTGCTCACATCCTTAACCCGCTGGGCGTTGTGAACGGGACAGATGGGGTGGGGGCTGTGGGCTCCAGGGCTGGTGCGGGGCGGCCATGCCCTGCTGTCCCCCCCGCGACGCTTCCTCTGAAGAGACCATCCACTCTGCCGCCCCCCGACCACCAAGGGTCAAGGCTTCAGTCACCTCTCTCCGCAAGGCAAGGGGCGCTGCGCCAGGAGGGTGCCTTCAACGCTTCCCCCGGAGACGCTTACTGGCCTCCACCCTCACCCACGCGGATTCCACACCCTGAAACCCACCCTGAAGCCAGGGGGTTGCCATCCCCTCCCCGTAGGGGTGCATTCACAGCTGGGGGCCGCGCGCCGTGGGGTCGGCACTCTCAGCGTTCCCTGGCGCCTTTCTCTCGCGTCTGCCCTCCGTCTGCAAGTGGAGCCGGGGTAGGAAGGCGCGGGCCTCCGCACACCCAAGTCCACCAGAAGGACGGCCACACGGGTCAGGGCCGAGCAGCGTGGAGAAAAGTACATTCCTGGCCAGGGCGAGAGGCCTCACGGCACCAAGCTGGGTGTGGCTGCCCTGTGAACCCGAGAGGCGCAGTGGGTCGCGACGAGGGGCGCGGCACAGAGGGAGGCAAGGCAGGTTAACCATTAACCTGCACACGGAAGGCCAGGCGGGGCAGGGCACACCTGTAATCCCAGCACATTGGGAGGCCAAGGCGGGAGGGCTGCTGGAGCCCAGGAGTTCTAGAGCAGCCTGGGCAACATAGGTAGACCCTGTCTCTATAAAAATTTTTAAAAATTTGCCAGGCGTGGTGGTGCACGCCTGTAATCCCAGCTGCCTGGGAGGCTGAGGAGGAAGGGTCGCCTGAGCCCAGGAGGTCGAGACTGTAGTGAGCCATGACTGTGCCAGTGCGTGCCAGTCTGGGTGACAGAATGAGATTCTGACTAAAAAAGAAGTTTGGGTTTTTTTAATAATAATAACTTACACATGAGAGACAGGTCTGGGGAAGTCGCCAACCGGGGAGGCGGGGGGGCCCTCTCTCCCTCCGATGGACTGGGTCAGGATAACTGTCCCACCATCTCTACCCAGAGAGCCGCCCTGGACTCGCCCCTCCCAGATCACCTTGAGTCAGGCGTGGGAGGAAGGACCGTTGGTTCCGGCTTCTCACCGGCTTTCCTGACAAAGAGGAAGCCACTCCCTGCCCGCAAGAGTCAAGCGCAGACCCATCTTCCAGGGGGCACCCTCGCCCTGCAGCGTTCTGACCGGCAGACCACCTTCCACAGCAAACAAGATGGTCGATGGAAACCTGGCCTCCCCCGCAA
This sequence comes from Cephalopachus bancanus, assembly GCA_027257055.1. Lineage (NCBI taxonomy): Eukaryota > Metazoa > Chordata > Mammalia > Primates > Tarsiidae > Cephalopachus > Cephalopachus bancanus. The sequence goes on along the minus strand of JAPVLO010000001.1, from coordinate 16,163,479 downwards.
CTGGCTGCTGATAGAAATGGGACCAAATGCTAAAAGATACACCATCCCTTTTCCCTTTCAGACCTGGTTATGCTCCTTGGCCAAGGCCCAAAACTCAAGCCTTGAGGGTGACTGGCGGGCCGATACTCAGCGGCAGACGGACACGCAGAGACCACGGTGGGCAGCAGGGAATCGCTTGTTTCCCCGGGCTGCGGAGGTCAGCGGAAACTGACGATCACAGAATTCCGAGCTGGAAGGAACCCACAGCTCCCAACATCTGCCCAGGCCGTGGCTGCCACAACATCTGCGTAACAGTCTCACCCTCTGAAGCCCCCCACCCCTCCCATCTTCCCACAACGCTGATGAGTAGCACGTCTTCCTCTCACGATGGCGAAAACACACGGCTCCCTCCCACGAGGCAGACGTCTCACGAAACCCACTCCTGTCGCCACGACGAGGAAAGAGACAAAGCCCCGGCGGCGCGGATGCCGCGGCTTGTCCGTCTGAACCTTCCTCACAGAAGCCACAGCAGCCCCGTGACAGCGTCTTCATGAAAGCCGCTGGCGTGGGGGGGGTCTGTCGGCAATCGCACCACCCTCTGCCATGCTGCGGGTGCTTCAAGGTCCAAGTGGGCCAGGTGTGGCGGCACTCGCCTGGGGCTCTAGCCGCTCGGGAGTCCGAGGCAAGAGTGTCCTTCCAGCCCAGAGTCTGATGCTGTCATGCGCCATCATCACGCCTCTGACTAGCCACGGACTGCAGCCTGGACAAGACAGGGAGACCCCATCTCTCTCCAAAAAGATAAGCCCACTGGAGTTCAACGCATCAGACCTCTAATCGCCTCTTGAGCGCCTGAGTTTCCCCTCCTCCCACACACACAACACGGACTTGAAAAACACACGTCCATAAGGAGAGAGTCACAGCATTCTCAGAGGTCGGAATCCAAATGTTCAGATTTTTAGGTTAAGAGCATGGCTCCAGCTCCCAACACTGAGGCACAGTCTGAAGGCTGGTCAGTCTACGGGGAATTTCAAACAACACGAGCCTGACGGCCCGTGGGAAAGGAAGGTGGCGTCATGCCCACGCGTCCCTGGCGCGAGTTGCAGGCCACGCATCCGCCATCCCGGTCGCGTCGTGGTCACGCATCTGGCAAAGTGTAATTCTCCCTCCCCCAGTCTGAGTCTCCAATGACTGAAACAAGCGCCCAAGTCGCGTCTACCCTGACCCCAGGGTCAACTCAGACTTCCCTGCCTCAGCCGCGCCACACTGACCCTGAGACTCTAGACTCCAGAGGCCCCGGCCCTAACTCGGCGCTCCTTCCCCGACTCCCTGAGGCCCAGGCCTGTGGACACTCCGTGGGACCCACATGCAGAGCAGAACAGAAGTGGGCATTCCAGACCCCACAGCCTCAGCAGGCGAGCGCCTCTGCGACGCGTGTAGCCAGTCAGCAGCCCCTCCTCCACATGCTCCGGGCCCACATGTCAAGGCCTCCTAAGAGACGCGTCCTCTCCCACGGAGGCGCCTCTCCGCGGCTCCGCCAAGCGTGTCCCACGCGACTCCGTGGGCAACAGCACTCAGTGCGTGGCACGTGTGTTAGAAAGCCCCCTTCAGCAGGGCTCGGTGGCTCAGCCTGTAACCCCGTGCCTTGGGAGGCTGAGGTGAGTGGATGGCCTGAGCCCGCGGGTTCGAGACCCGCCTGGGCAGCGAGACCTCATCTCTACAATAAATCAAAAAATCAGCCGGGCCTGGTAGCGCACGCCTGTAATTCCAGCTACTCGGAAGGCTGAGGCGGAAGGATCGCCGGAGCCCAGCAGGTCGAGGCTGTGGTGGCCGGGAGCGGCCACTGCACTCCGGTCTGGGCGAGAGTGAGACTCCAACTCAAAAAAAAAAAAAAAAAAGCCCCCTTCACCCGACTCCCAGGCGAGCAGTCAGCCTTCGTGTCTGCCCAGGGCTGGCTGCTCTGCGGACAGGGCGCATGTGTCACATGAGCCATCACCACCCGGAGCTCAGGCTGGGGGACCAGGGGAGGCAGCAGGACGTGAGGTGTGAGGGCGGGTCTCCGGGAGGGTGAGTCACCGATGCGGAGGGACAGCACCCAGGTCGCCGCCCGGGTGCCTGCAGGGGTCGGGAGCCTAGGCCAGGGACGAAGGGGACACGGGACGAAGGGGACACGGGACGGGGAGGACGTGGAGGCAGGGACGTGGAGGCAGGGACCCCTGCGCCGTTTTCTGCCTCCTGCGTGACTGGCCGGTCCCTTCCACCTCCCTCCACTGGCAGCTGACCCGGCGCCCTCGCCTCCTGACCACAGCACCACGGGGGGAGGGCTCTCCCCCACCCCACCGGAGGTCCTGGGCCGCTGTCCCCAAGGCCACCCCAAAACACAGCAGTTCTGTGGCCGCACAGGCACGGGGCACGGAGTGTTTCTCCACACCGTGAATCTTGTTGCTGTTATGGCTTAAGCTTCTGTATAACCTGAACACCACTGAGACCTAAAGGAACACACGCCTACCACCACCACCAAACCAGCACTCTCCGTCCTTCCGTGTTCAGTTCTCAAACTCCACGACAATCCAGAGAACACACTCTTTAAAAGGTGCGCATCTTGTCCATTTTGGATTAGTTAAATATCACCCCCAGTAACGCTCCGGGCATCCCGGTGTAAGCAGGGACATGGGACTGACGGCGGCACGCCAGGCGGCCCCGTGGCGAGCGCCCCGTTAGTGAGACCAGTTCGGCCTCCTGACGGCAGGGTTGCCCGCTGGGCGTTCCACAACTGCGGGAAGTCACACTGCGTGACGTTCAGGGATGGGAGACAGTTGGTGATGACATCACCCAGTTACTCCAGGGAGTGAGCTTCCCGGGAAGGTGCGGCCGCTGAGACGCACAAAGCCATCTCTTCGCGTGGAGTCTTTCCGGGCCCTTGGCTGCGCTTTGCTCTAAAGCTCCTTTGGAAGGAACTGAGGCCGCAGACACCGGAGGTCGAGGTTGCGGTGGCCAGGAGCGTGCCACTGCTCTCCATCCTGGATGACAGAGTGAGACTCCAAATCAAAAAAGAAAATAAAATAAAAATAAAGGTGGCATTGTTGAAGTCGAGGTCTATTTTCATGTGCTTACCCACAGATGTGCAATACCATGCTGAAAAAATAAGGCTTGGCCGGGCTCGGTGGCTCAGCCTGTAATCCCGCGCTTTGGGAAGCCAAAGTGAGTGGATTGCCTGAGCCCGCGGGTTCGAGACCCGCCTGGGCAACTGGCAAGACCTTGTCTCTACAATAAATCAAAATGAGCCGGGCGTGGTAGCGCGTGCCTGTAGTTCCAGCTACTTGGATGGCTAAGGCGGAAGGATCACTGGAGCCCAGCAGGGCGAGGCTGAGGTGGCCGGGAGTGGCCACTCCACTCCAGTCTGGGTGACAGAGTGAGACTCCAACTCAAAAAAACACAAAAAAACAAAACAACAACAAAAAAACGAAAAAAATAAAACTTGCTTGCAAAACCCGGGCATGGCCTTTGGGATAACCGCAGCCCGGGGTGACATCATCAACACAGTTGAGTCTCGCTCCCGGGCACCTGAGGCGGACGATTAACACTCACACCTCGCAGGGAGAGATGATTAAATCACTAGCATCGTCATTATTTCTGTTTTGTGGGTCAGAAAACTGAGGCTCGAAAGGACTCCAGAAACCTGCCTGAGATCACACGGTCAGCACCCGGCAGAAGTCGGCCCGGCAGGGCTGCTCACAGTGAGGCAGGACTCCGTTTTCAGTGCTTGCTGCTGTCTGACCCCAAGCTGCCTGTCTACCACTGCCACTACCGCAGTTCCCGTGACATTAGATTCTGCGGGCAAATCTGGCTTGTTGCAACACTCTGACCTGCTTCTCCCGGGGCTCACCACTGTGGGCCACCCCCAGCACCCAACGGTGCACACGCAGGACGCGTGACTCCTCCTCAAATTCCTCGGCTCCCCATGTCACAGCTTCTTAGAACAGCAGGAGGCAGATTGTCAGATCACGTCCACGGAACACAGTGGCTGCAGGAGACTCCCTGAATCAGTCACTGCGATGCAGAGTCTTGGACCTTCCCCACAAAGCAAAGTCAAGCAGGTCGGCATTCTGGAGTCTCAGGGCGGGGAGTCCCGCCCACGCTGGACGCGGAGCTACGCTGACGTCCCGGACCCCAGAACTCTCGGGAGCCCACCTTTCCTTCTGCAGCCTGAAGAAGTCACTGTGCGTCCAGTGATAAACCACACTAACGTGGACAGACGGCCAATTACCAAAAGCATCCACGTGCTTCAGGAGACATGGAACACCTCGCTGTGACACGGCCACTGTCCTCCACGCGACACTTGGGCCGTGCAGGTGAGAGCGCTAGGAACCCGCCAGCATCTGCGCACAAGCTGCGCTGTCATGAGAGGCTGCATTCAGCCTCAGTGAATTTTGTTTCTGAGACTCTTTCGCCGCGCTTGCCCAACTCACGACGGGTGATTTACAAGCGCACCTGCCCACGCCGTGCTGGGTCTTCAGCAGTTTTTGACCCCAAACGGCAGGACCCCCGGGTGACTTTTGTTGGTTTCCTCAGATGAAAAACGTCCTCAAAGGGAAATGTTTTGCCAGTGGGGAAAAGGTGAAACAGAAAACAGCAGAAACGCCAAATAGGGACGCGTTCAAAAACTGTTCTGAGCGGTGGAAAAAGCATCTCAATGGGGTCCTGTTTCCAACAGAGAGAACGTTCAAGGCGACTTTGAAGTTTAAACATGCAAGAATTCCGGGGTTTTGGGGGTCACCCTGGTATCTAGAATTTTGTTCCTGAATGAGGCTTCAGTTGCACATACTAGTACATTTTATAAAGAGAAGGAAAAAATTCTGTGCTGGGCTCCTCCCCTGGTGACCCACATGTGAGCCTAAAGCCATGTGGGGGCCGGGCCTGGTGGCTCAAGCCTGTCATCCCAGCACTTTGGGAGGCGGAGGCGAGAGGATTGCCTGAGCCCAGGGGTTCGAGACCAGCCTGGGCAACTTGGTGAGACCTCATCTCTACAACAAATCACAAAAATTAGCCAGACGTGGTAGCGTGCACCTGTACTTCCAGCTACTTGGAAGGCTGAGGCAGAAGGATTGCCTGAGCCCAGAGGTCTATGCTGGGGGGGCCGTGAGCGTGCCACTGAACTCCAGCCTGGGCAACGGAGTGAGACTCCAACTCTAAAAAAAAGAAAAGAAAAAGCCGTGTGGACTTGGCTGAAGCTTCCAGATTTCTTTAATAAACCACTCACCCTGTTAACTTTTCAGCAAAAAGCCAGTCAACAATAAAACCAGGCTCAATAGCTCAACTCCTAGTTATCAGTAGAGGTAATGCAAGTGAAAACAATATACACCAAAGGTATTTTAAATTGCTAATATTTAACGTTAATCTTTTTAAAAAGTGGCCAGGCACAGTGGCTTACACCTACAATCTCAACACTTTGGGAGGTGGAGGTGAGAGAATTGCCTGAGTCCAGTGGCTCGAGACCAGCCTGGGCAACTTGGTGAGATCTCGTTTCTACAATAAATCAAAAAATTCCCCAGGCGTGGTGGCGCATGCCTGTAGTTCCAGCTACCTGAAAGGCTGAGGCGGAAGGATCGCCTGAGCCTAGCAGATCGAGGCTGCGGTGGCCGTGAGCGTGCCCCTGCCCTCCAGCCTGGGCAACACAGTGACACTTCGACTTAAAAAAAAAAAGTAATACTTAGCACTTTCATGCAGGCTAGTGTGAGGACTATGCATAAGCAGTTGGGGTCTCGGGAGCCTTTGAGCCGTCCTCCCTCAAAAATTAATTCTCCTTCTGACAATCTAACCTCACGGAAAAAAATCTCAGATGCTCAAAGACCTACAGACAGCGAGGTCTGCTGCGGCGGAAAGTATTACAAGCATACCCCGTGTCAAACAGCGACATCAGATCACCGGAGACACTCCATGCTGACATCAGGAACATGTTGCCAAAAACAAGGAATCAATACACAAAGCTGCAGGTTCAAGTCTTGGGGTGGGGGATGGGGAATGCCAGCTCAAGCCACAAAGCCAAACTGAGCTGAAAACCTGGAGGGTCCGGTCGGACAAGTCACGCCACAGGGACGTCCTCGCTGATTCAGCCTCCCCAGGAAAGTCACTTCGCAAGGACCAGGGGCAGCTGTGTTCCACTGTTTCTGCTTTCTGCAGCTCTCTTCTGCCTGTAAAGCCAAGCTCCTCTGCCTGGGGCCCAGGAACACTCATCCTGCTTTATAGGGCACTGCCTGATTCTTGGGTCACTATGAAAGCTCGTCAGACCTGAAGCTGCCCTCATCATGACTTTCTTTTTTTTTTGAGCCAGAGTCTCACTCCATTGCCCAGGCTGGTGTACAGTGGCATGCGTGCTCATGGCCACCCCAGAGCCGACCTGTTGGACTCCGGCAATCCTTCCACCTCAGCCTTCTGAGTAGCCGAAACTACAGACGCGTGCTACCATGCCCAGCTATTTTTTATTTCATTATAGAGACGCAGTCTTAACAAGTTCCCCGGGCTGGTCTCGAACCTGCGAGCTCAGGCAATACACTCACCTCGGCCTCCCAAAGTGCTGGGAGATGACAGGCTGAGTCACCGGGCCTGGCCAGGGGGCTGATTTTAAGACAGCAGGGCTGTGGGACCCTCTGGGTTCGGAAGTCACAAGACCTTGATTAGAACCCCGATGCAGCTGGGATCCCACCACCCAGACCACCCAAGACAAGCCATCAAGGGGCACCCTGCGCATGTCCACATGCCAGGTTTCCCTTTCTAAGTGCTGGCACTCCGTCTAAACATCCGAAGTGGTCCCTTGAGGCAGGAGCCTGGCCATTCCCCATCTGCCTGCTCTTGGAATAAAGTCGCCTTCCCAGCTGGGCAAAGGGGCTCACGCCTGTAATCCCAGCGCTTTGGGAGGCCGAGGAGGGAGGATGGCTTGAGATCGGGCTGGGCAACACACTGCGCTGACGGGCGACCCGTCTGCCCGCCCCAGCCTGAGTCTGCCCCTGTGAGAGGATGCAGGGCATCTGTCTTTCATTCCAGAGAGCCAGGCTGGAGATGGGGGGTCCAATCCTCCCTGGAGAGGTCTGGCCACTGCCCCACGGGAAGGGGCATCGGCCACCGTCCTCTGGCCGACATTGGGTCTACAGACTTTCCACCCCGGGACACAGGGGACGGAGTCAGAGGCTGAGGCCTGGCTGACGGCGGAGGACCCAGACGAGCCCCACGGGAGGGCAGGGGAGGCAGGAGTTTGCACGGACCAGAGGACGGCCGAACAGAGGAGGCAAACCATCCCCGGAGTTAGGAGGATTGCAGACTTGGGGGGCGGAGTCAGCACATTTCTGGCCTTGGTGCCTGGTATGATCTGCGTTTCCGGAGTGACAGGAATGTCTGTTATGTCTTTGCTGTTCACCAGGTGCCCGTGGATCACACCTGAGTGTCTGCCAGGGAGGCGACTCAGGCGGCCCCAGACATGTCCAGGGAGGGGCGACCTGCGCCATCAGCGGTCGGGGTCTCCCCTCCTCCACGTCTGGGAGAAGGGAGGCCGATGATGACGGGGCATGTCCTGAGACCCCAGGGTGTGATGCGAGCCCAGGGAGGCGCTCCCACACAGAACTCTGGGCAGGGCGACGAGGACCCCCTGGGGACGGGGGGCTCCCTCAACCCTGCACGGCCCTGGGGCACGGTGGGCCCACGCCGCGTCCTTCGTCATAGCACTGCCACGCTGAGCACACGCTGCCCTGAGCCCTGCCCGTCCTTCTGGCGAGTCACCGAGCCCGAGTCCTGGGAACCCCAGGCACGCGCAGCTGGCAGGTCCGGGGTGCCCGAGGCTGGGGTGGCTGCGTCTGAACTAGGGGTGTCTTGCGGGGCCGAGTAAGTGGTTCTTGGGATCCGTGCCAGCTCCAGGCGCGGAGGGCCGGAGAGGACACACCTCTGTCCCCGTCCTTAGCCAGACGTATGAAGCTGGGGAGGAGCCAAACCGCAGCCTCGTTTTTCTTACTTGAAGACGGAAGCGGTGGGGGCAACACATCCATAAGGACACCTGGTCCCTACCGGCAAAGCGGGGACCAAAGGGAGGCCCAAACTTCACCTGGGCGATGACCACTTGGATGCCTCACCCTGAATTGTACTCACAGCTCGAAAAGAAAAGGAAAGCAGCCGGGCTCGGTGGCTCAGCCTGTCATCCCGTGCTTTGGGAGGCCGAGGTGAGCACAACTTGGCGAGCCTCATCTCTACAATAAATCAAAAAATTCGCCGGGCGTGACAGCGCGCGCCTGTCGTGCCAGCTACTCGGAAGGCTGAGGCGGAAGGATCGCCGGAGCCCAGCAGGTCGAGGCTGCGGTGGCCCGGAGCGGCCACTGCACTCCAGTCTGGGTGACGGAGTGAGACTCCAACTTGAAAGAAAAGAAAAGAAAATCGAAACCCCGGCACCTAGCCTACACACCAACTTTTCATACCCAGTACGCGGAATGACTCCACCAACGGCTGCCACCACGTGCGTAAACATGAGCTTCCTTGAGTCGATGGTCGCTGGCGGCCTCTGGGAGTGGGGCCATCCAGCCCAGGGCGCTGGGCCCCGCGTGCTTCTGGGGGTGTTCAGAGGTGTGGCTTTATCAGATAACCCAGCAATCAGCTGCCCTAACATTCAACTGGTATGTTAAAATAAACTCCTAATCCCGACCGAATGGACGCCCTCTTGGCCAAGGGGACCCAAGAGAAACCTCAAAAACTGAGCTCCCAGGGATGACAAGGAGGTTGGACATGTCTCCTTATACCCTCTCCCTTGCAGAGTTCAGACACGACTGACCAGCATTCATGTTGAAATAGAGATCGTAAGACTGACAGAGGCCAGGGGGGCGGTTCACACCTATAAACCCAGTACAGCTCTGGAGGCCGAGGTGGGAGGATCACTTGAGCAACACAGTGAGATCTCATCTCTTCAAAAATTCAAAAAATTGGCTGGGCGTGCTGGTATGAGCCTGTAGTCCCAGCTACTCAGGAGGCTGAGGCAGGAGGATCACCTAAGCCAGGCGGTAAAGGCTGGATGAGTCATGATCCTGCCACTGTATCCCGGCCTGGGCAACAGAGTGAGACCCCAACTCAATAAAAAGAGAAAAAAGGAACACAACAGACTCTGCGGCAGTAGGATACCAAACTATCAACAGGATCTAAGGCCAAGGGAAGCAAGGTCAAGGTCACACCTGCCCCACGAAGCAGCAAGTCCCCATCTCACTAGGCGGGCGTCGGACCCGGGATGTTGTGGCTGACCAACACAGCGCCCTTGTCTCAAACGCTCCTTTCTGCTGACGCCGGGTCCAGACAGCCTCCCCGTCCAACAGCTGCAAATGAGTCTCTGACCCCGTGGAGTCCCAGGCCCTGTCTCAATATTTGCTGTCAGTGCCTACGGGTGTCAAGCCAAATCACAATCCCAAACCCCGGGGCGATGGACGCCTGCCTAGTGAGATGGAGACGGACTCAGAACACACCTCCTTAACTTGGCCTTTCCCCTAACAAACTCCCCCAGACTTCAGGGTCATACACACCATCCCAGGACTTTTAAGTTGAGAGGACTCGAACTCCTACAGAGTGGGCTATGCGTCTGGCCCCTCTCATGGCCTGTTGGGGTCTGGGTACTGCACCCGTCCCCGAAGCCGCGGCGCCACCGCCCGGCCCGGCTCTTGGTCACCCTCACGTCTTGCCCCTTCCTGTGGGCCCCTCCTCCTCACTCATACTAGCCTTCATTTGGAAAACTGCCTTTTCCTCAACACCCCGAAAGGCAGTCACGTGCAGCACAAGCAAGCCAAGGGTCAGGAGGGGGCGGGGGGAGAGAGGCGCACCCCCAGGAAGCCCACAGCAGGCGGGAGAGTGGGCGCAGGCGTCCCCGCCACTGACGCTGGGATCCCCCCCGGCCACCTCTGCCGTCTTGGGGGACCCTCCCCGCCACCCAGCCCCCAGGTCACGAGCCCCTCCTGGCTTTCAAGTCCAAGAACATGGAAAGCTGTTTCATGCCTTTGGTTTTGTTGTGAAGTCGGAGTCTCCCTCTGTCGCCCAGGCTGAAGTACAGTGTTGCAACTGCAGAGGCTTACACCAGCCTCAACCTCCCGGGCTCAGGCGAGCTTTCTGCCTCAGACTCCCGAGTAGGAGGGAGTACGGGCATGCACCACCACACCTGGCTAACTTTTTGGGTTTTTTGTAGAGACAAGGTCTCTCTATGTGGCCCAGGCTAGTCTCGAGCTCCTGAGCTCGAGCCATCCTCTCACCTCAGCCTCCCAACTTGCTAGGGTGACAGGCGTGGGCCACCAAGCCCAGCCTGTTTTTATGGGGTTTTTTTGTTTTTTTTTGTTTTGAGTTGGAGTCTCACTCTGTCACCCAGACTGGAGTGCAGCGGCCGCTCCCAGCCACCGCAGCCTCGACCTGCCGGGCTCCGGCGATCCTTCCGCCTCAGCCTTCCCAGTAGCCGGAATTACAGGGATGCACTACCACGCCCGGCTGATTTTTTGATTTATTGTAGAGATGAGGTCTGGCTGCCCAGGCGGGTCTCGAACCCGCGGGCTCAGGCAGTCCACTCGCCTCAGCCTCCCAAAGGCGCGGGATGACAGGCTGAGCCACCGAGCCCGGCTTGTTTTTATGTTTTTAAACAGAGAGGGCCGTGAAGTGCTCCAGGGCGGAGGGATGTCACCCCACCCAGCCCTCCCTGGGCTTGTCTTCCATACTGACGTCAGGCGCACCTAGGGGCTGTGGCGGGGTGGCCTCCTTAGAGGTGGATTCCGCTGCCATGAGTCACAGAAGCCGCAGCAGGGAAATGCCTCAAAGCCCCAGGGGGAAGGGCCCTGGGAGGCAGCGGCCCCCACCGATGGGGTCATGAGCCCAGGACAGCTGCACCTTCCAAGTCCCCCTCAGGAGGAACTGCTCCCCGGCTGTGCGGCTGGGGGTGGAGGCGAAGGGATGCGGGGATTGGGGGGTGTGGGAGGCGTGAAGGGGTGGTTGTTTTGGGTTCTGTTTGGTAAAAGCTTTATCCTCTGACGACAAAAGCAATCCGCCATCAGACCTCGATGGCCAGAGGGGATCCCTGGCTGACACTTCCAGGCATGTTTTTCCGAATTCCGTTCTCTGCCTATGCGCACGGACCCATACCACCACGTCTGGCTCAACACTGGACCAAGACGAAGGTGTTGCTTGTTGGATGCTTTCTTCACCCAACCAGCATCAACTTCTTTCCACATCAGTGAGTCCAAATCGACATGATCTGTTTAAAAGACTGCATAATATTTCTTACAAGAATGTTAATTTTTTTTTGTTGAAACGAGGTCTCCCTCTGTCACTCAGGCTGGAGTGCACTGGCACAATCACAGCTCACAGCCCAAGTGATCCTCCTGCCTCAGCCTCCCATATAGCTGGGACTACAGATGCACGCCACTACACCCAGCTAATTTTTTTTTATTTTTTGGAGAGATGAGGCCTTGCTATGTTGCCCTGGCCGGTTTTGAACTCTTGGCCTCAAGCGATCCTCCTGCCTCGGCCTCCCAGAGTGCTGGGATTACAGGCATGAGCTACCGCACTTGGCAGAATGTTCAAAGTTTGTTTAGTAAGCCCCTGTGGACAGAGATTTGAATTGCTTTCATGGCTACGCCAACCGATGCCACAAAGGACAGCCCGATATGAACATCTATGTGCACCTTGGCAGTGACGTCCTCAGGATGAATTCCCAGAAGCAAAATGGAAAGTCTCTCATCAGACACATTTACGGGAGGCCAAGGTCTTAGACGGAGCAGATCATTCCAGGACGGAGTCTCCCCTGACAAAGGTCACACACCAAAACAGAGATGGGGGGGCAGGCCTCCATCAGGCCGCCTTTTCCTGAACCCAGGAGACCCCAGGCCTCCCGGGTCAGGGTCATCAGGAAGGCCCTCACTTTAATCCTCACAAAGACGTGACCTAAGAGACCTGACGTCAACCACTGGCTCTCCCCAAGTGTTCTGTCTTTTGGTTCCACCTCACAGAACTCGCCGTCTGCCGCTGACCAGGGAGCCTTCCACGATGGAGAGCAGAGACCGCCCCGTAGACAAATCACAAATGAAAGCCAGCTCGGCCACAACCAAGTGTGTCATCATTTTGTCTTTTGACAACCTGAATCAAGAACACACAACTCCCACCAAGCTGCTGACCTTGTTCCCACAGCCCACATGGTAATCTTAGATTTTACGATGATTCTTTTTGAGTCGCGGTGTCCCTCTGTGGCCCAGGCTGGAGCGCAGTGGCACCCTCGCGGCTCACCGCGGCCTCGCCCTCCTGGGCTCGGGCGCTCCTCCCTCTTTGGCCTGCGGAGCAGCCGGGACAACGGGCACAGGCCACCGCCGTGCCCAGCTAATGGTGCCCTTAGGTCTTAGTGGTGTTTCAAAACACCGCAATAAACAGGAAGATTACGAAAAAACACAACGAAAGGCTATCTTTCACATTTACTTGCTTTTTCACTGCATCTCTGAAGCAGGCCGCATACCAGAGAAGCACGGCCATCACCAGGGCGCCGGAAGGCCCCTGTGTCCACGTGCTGGGACGCCATCTGACGCAACGCAAAGTCACGCATGCCTGAGTCAGACAGACCGGACCATCACAGGAGACTCCGTTCTGGGGCGGGCTGGTGTGACGAGGATTTGCCAGGGTTAAGGCGAGAGCCTTCCCGATGCCCCGAGGGGGGGGGGCAGGGGGAGGGCCTGGGGTCTCCTGGGTTCAGGAAAAGGCGGCCTGATGGGCAACTGTCCCGCCTTAATCTCCGTTTGGGTGTGTGGCATTCGTCAGGGGAGACTCCGTCCTGGACTGGCCATCCAAGCCAGTGTCAAAATCGTAGGCCTCCCTTCACCCCTGCGTCCCGTTTTAAAGATGAGCCTGTGAGCGCACCCGCTCTCTGACCGCCAAGTGTCGACCCCAGACCCGGGGCGGGGATCTCTCCAGGGTGTCAGAAGACTCTGAAGAGAAGGGACCGGCGTCTCTCCAAAGGCGCTCACCTCCCTCCACACAGCCCCACACGCAGCTCTGAAGGACGCAGCCCCGCCTTACTGTATTTTATGACTTTATTTCAGTTTTTGGCTTGAGGCCTCCCTCTGCCACCCAGGCGGGCGTGCGGTGGCACAACCATGGCTCACTGCAGCCTCTATCTCCAGGGCTCGAGCCAGCCTCCTGCCTCAGCCTCAGGGTCAGACGGAACCGACCCGAGCCTCCCCCAGACGGACCCACCCAGGCTGATGGGGAGACAAAAATCCACCAACAACATGCCCCATGCCCAGCCCTGGCCTCCACACAGGTCACTGAAGCAGGACAGATGGTCTCTCCAGGAAGCAGGGTGCTCCGTGCCAGCGTCCCACCTTCCTGCCCTCAGAGGTGCGAGAAGCCCAGGGCAGAGACCGCAGGTCTCCAGCCCAGCGGGGCTCCCACCTGAAGTCCTTGGGAATATTCCCAAAGCAACACCAACAGGTGCAGACGGACATGCGTGTGCTGAAACATCAGTGGGGAGAAGACTGACCTGTCAGAATTTCCCAGAGAAAGGGAGATGTTCACAAGGGCAAGAACAGACAGCAACTCTTGGGGGAGGAGCAGCGTGGCCAGGAGGGGGGATCGCCCGGCGGGAGGGAGCCACAGGTGGGGGGGCTTGGCCAGGTGGGGGAGATTGCTCAGCTGAGCGGATCAGCCTGGGGCAGGGAGACTGGCTGGTGTGGGGGACGGGTCGGCCAGGAGAGGAGTGGGGTCTCCACCGGGACACTCACAAAGCCGAGAGCGTGTGTGCCAGTTTCCCTGACGGGCGCCTCTCTGGAGACACAGGGGCCTGCAGTCTTGTGGGGTGGAGTTTGGGGCACCCAAGGGTGCTGGAGCCGTGGGGGGTCTTGGGTCAGTGAAAGCTGCTGCAGGAAACAACCCAGGGTCCCTCGACAGGCGGCTGCCCGAGCCGGCGTGGCAAGTCCGCCCGATGGAACAGCCGCGGCTCTGAAGACGGCCAGAGCGCCGATGCCTGCCAGGGTGGGTGAGCCGTGAGGTCACTGGCTCCCTGAAGTGAGCCGGTCTCAAGAGGACACAGCCCGCCGACCCTCTCCCACGAGGTCCCTGGGGCCATCAACCCAGAGCCAGAAAGCACAGCGGCAGGGCCCGGCCGGGCCTGGGAGTGTCCAGTGGGGACGGCAGGGGTGCCGGCTGTCCCAGGCCGCGGAAGGGGCACTTCACACGGAGCGGGGACGCTTGTTCTGTGGGCTTCACCACCATCGTAGCAGACGGTCTCACCCCGCCGCCAGGGAAGGAGGTGTGGAGGCTCACGCCTGCAGTCTCAGCTGCGCGGAGGTCAGGGTGGGAGGTTCTCTTTGAGACCGGGAGTTCGAGACCAGCCCGGACAATTCGCCTCTACAAAAACTTAAAAAGCTGGGCTCGGTGGCTCAGCCTGTAATGCCGCACCTTGGGAGGCTGAGGTGAGTGGACTGCCTGAGCCTATCGGTTTGAGACCCGCCTGGGCAACTTGGTGAGACCTCATCTCTACAATAAATCAAAAGCTAGCTGGGCGTGGTAGGGGGCGCCTGTAGCTCCAGCTACTCGGAAGGCTGCGGCGGAAGGATCGCCAGAGCCCAGCAGGTCGAGGCTGCGGTGGCCGGGAGCGGCCCCTGCACTCCAGTCTGGGCAACAGAGTGACACTCCAACTCAAAAAAAAAAAAAAGGTACAAGTTAGCCAAGTGTGGTGGCATGAGCCTGTGGTCCCAGCTACTCGGGAGGCTGAGACGGGAAGATCACCTGAGCCCAGGATGTCAAGGCTGCGGTGAGCTGTGATCTCACCACGGCACCCCAGTCTGGGCAACAGAGCGAGGGACCCTGTCTCTAACAAGATAAAATCAAATGCTACAAAATTATCAGTCATTTACGCACACACGTTTCCTTAGGCGTATTTCATAATACACACTCTTGCCGGGCGTGGTGACTCACGCCTGTCATCCCAGCACTCTGGGAGGCGGAGACAAGAGGACTGCCTGAACCCAGGGGTTCGAGACCAACCTGGGCAACTTGGTGAGACCACTTCTCCACAACAAACCAAAAAACTAGCTGGCTGTGGTGGCACACACCTGTGGCTCCGGCTACTCGGAAGGCTGAGGCGGAAGGATCGCTGGAGCCCAGCAGGTCGAAGCCGCAGTGGCCAGGAGTGGCCACTGCGCTCCAGTCTGGGTGACGGAGTGAGACTCCAACTCGAAAAAAAAAAGCATAAATTCTTACACATATGAGGACTATAAAACCTTACCGTTGTCACACAGCTCGTCCCAGGAGACCGCTAAGCAGACAGATTTGCCGCCGTGGTCACAAGCCCCCGAGGCACGCCTGCACGTGTCTTTCCTGTCCAGCCCCCTGGTGTCACCCAGATCTCTTTCCACACAACACCAGCTCCAGGGCGGCCGAGATGCCAAGGCCCCGGGCGGCGGCTGTGAAGAAGCCCCTAGAGTGCCCACACGGCGCCCCCACCCCTGCCCACAAAGCCATGGGCACAACCTCCCGGGCCCAAGCGGGGCACCGAGGCCCCAGGCGAGGCCCCAGGCGAGGCATGAGGATGACGCCTCTTTCACTTCTCCTGGCGGCTTAAGGAGGGGCAGGGGCGGCACCCTGGCCAGGGCCGAACCCTGAATTGGGTCCAGCCGTGGCAGCCACACCTCGGAAACAGGATTTCAATCCCATGGGCCCCAACCTGGTCCAGAAGGAGGGGTCCAAGCCAGAGAGCTGAGGGGCTGCGGACACTCGCGACGCGCCTGCAGCATCTCCCGCAGCCAAGAGCGGAGTCTGACCTCTGGGGCCTGCCTCAAGGCCTAGAGAAGGAGGGGGCGATCTCTCACCCCCCCACTCCCAGCCCTCTTCGGCCAAAGTAGGACTGTGAGTTCATGGGTGGCGGCACAAGACAGACTTCCAAGCAGGGCTCGGTGACCGTTTATAGGACGCCCCCTGGGCACAGGGGGGCTGCAGGGCACCATCCCTCACTGCCTCATCCCCCGAAAGTCCTAACCACGGGCAGAGCCTTCTCCACGTGGAAGCGGGATGTGTGAAGTTGCACTTCACCTGGATCCCTGACGCCACGTCCTCCGGCCAGATGCTGAGGTACACGCAGGGCACCACAGTGTTCTCAAGTGGCTTGCATCCCTAGGGGCGGGGAGGAAGAGCGGACGGACACCTGGGAGTGAGCTACCGTGTGCGAGGCCCAGGACAGCGCTCGCTGGTTCTTTTTTTTTGAGTTGGTGTCTCACTCCATTGCCCCGACTGGAGGGCAGTGGCACGCTCCCGGCCACCGCAGCCTTGACCTGCTGGGCTTCGGCGACCCTTCCACCTCAGTCTTCAAGTAGCCGGAGCTACGGGCACGCACTACCGTGCCCAGCTGATTTTTGATTTATTGTAGAGGTCTCGCCAAGTTGCCCGGGTGGGTCTCGAACCCGCGGGCTCAGGCAATCCACTCGCCTCGGCCTCCCAAAGCGCAGGACGACAGGCTGAGCCACCGAGCCTGGCCGGTTGTTGAAAACTCATCAATGGGCGGGGCGCACTGGCTCACCCCTGTCATCCCAGCACTTAGGGAGGGGAGGCAGGAGGATTGCTTGAGCCCAGGAGTTCGAGACCGGCCCGGGACGCACGGTGAGACGGCGTCTCTACAAAAAAAGATCACAGACAGAATCATCGCTGGCAGAGCCGCCATCCTCACGGGTCCGGCCTGTGTTCCCCAGACAAGGCGGCCAGAGAAGGAGCCTCCATTCCCGGAATGTTAATTAAGGCCTCCCCCCCACCCCCATCTGCGGCGCCGAGTGAGTCATCTCGGAGGCCCCGCGGTTATATTTAGAACTGGGGGGGGGGGGGCGCCGCTGAGCCGCTGGCAATCTGTTCACTTCCATCCGAAGTCGGCCTCCTCCACACGCCGGCAGCCTTCACTCTCTAGTAAATTCAGGTCGGGACTCTGAAAAGCCGAGGCCGGCCGGGGCTTCCAGAGGCGCCAACAATGAGCGCCACACAAAGGCCCGCCGGCAGAGCCCCGGGCCCTGACGCAGCACCCGGGCGGGGCACAGCAGGGGCTGTCCTGGCTGGCTCCTTCCTCTCCCCTCAGCAGGTGGGTTTGAAATTTGACCGAACGGAGCCCTTCCCCTGAGCGCTCACTCTTACCTAATTTACGTCTGTGTTGGAGTCGGGTCTCGCTCGGTGACCCAGGCTGGAGAGCGGTGGCGTGGTCCCAGCTCCGTGGGAGGCGGAGGCCGGAGGGTCGCTTGAGCCCGGGGGTGGGGGCTGCCGGGAGCTGCAGTCGTGCCACTGCTCTCCAGCCTGGGTCCCAGAGCCCCCACCCCCCGGGTTCAAGCGACCCTCCTGCCTCCGCCTCCCACGGAGCTGGGACTACAGGTGCCAGCCACCCTGCCCGGCTGAGTTTTTATTTTCAACAGATGAGGATACTCTTGGGACAGTTTTCCTCCTGAGGACTTCGAGTCACCTTTCTAAGCCACATTTTACAGTGAACACTGCACGTGAAACCTCAACAGATTTTTTTCTAAAGTGACTCTGGCTCAGACGCAGGCCAAAAAGTCAGGACGACCACCCGCCATGCCGCTGTCCCGTGGTCTAGTGGCCAGCATGCAGGACGGGTGCCGGGCTCCCTCCTCCCTTCCCCATGCACGTGCCAGCACCCCCACAGCTCATCTGATCTCAACATCACTGACCTCTGACCCCAACACGTGGAGAACACGTCCCCTCCGGCTCCGACCTCTGCAGCCTCGGGGCATCCAGGGACCTGCAAAGGCCCGGCCTCCCCTCTGAAGCCTCCCGCCCAGGACTCGCCCCCGATCATACAAGGGGCTGGGGGTTCCAGGGGGTGAGCTTTCTTTGTCCTGCAAGGATCAATGTGTCCTATCATTACTATTACTGTTATCGAGGCAGGGTGTCAATCTGTTGCCAAGGCTGGAGTGCAGGGGCACGATCACGGCTTACCGTAGCTTCGACCCCCTGGGCTCAGGTGATCCTTCCACCTCAGCCTCTCGAGTAGCCAGGACAGCAGGTGCACACCACCACACCCAGCTAGTTTTATTTTTCATTTTTTTTACTGTGGAGACGCGGTCTCGCCAAGTTGCCCGGGCTGGTCTCAAACCCCTGGGCTCAGACAAGTGCTGGGATGGCAGGTGTGAGCACTGAGCTCAGCCACTATTTTGTCTGATCGAGCCATTTTTATGATTCTCAGTGTTGGCCAAACGACGGAACTGGTCTGCTTCCCTCCGCTGCCCTCCAGACATGGAACAGTCAACTTCCGGGGTTTCCAGCTCTGCAGGGGGGTCGGGACCTGTGGCCACACAGGGCCTCCCTCCTCCCGCCTGTCCCCTTCCTGGTCGAAGGCCCTCGGGGAGTGGAACAGGCAGGCCGCGGGGTCAGCAGAAAGGTTCCCGGGGCGTTTGATTTCCAGGGCGAGATCCCTGCTCGGGTCTGCTCTTTACTCCCCACTCACTGGAAAAAGCCAGTTTGCAGCCGGGCTCGGTGGCTCAGCCTGTCATCCCGCGCTTTGGGAGGCCGAGGTGAGCGGACTGCCTGAGCCCGCGGGTTTGAGACCCGCCTGGCCAACTTGGCGAGCCCTCATCTCTACAACAAATCAAAACTTAGCCAGGCATGGTAGCACGCGCCTGTAGTTCCGGCTACTCGGAAGGGTCCCCGGAGCCCGGCAGGTCGAGGCTGCGGTGGCCGGGAGCGGCCACTGCACTCCAGTCTGGGCGACAGAGACTCCAACTCAAAAAAAAACCCCCAAAAAACCCAGTTTGCAAGTCGGGTGGTTTGATGGTCACACACGGTGCCGTCACCTGCCCGTGGCGAGGCTCAGCGCTCACGCTTGGAGGCTGAGTGGCTGAAGGCACAGCGCAGTCTCCGTGAGAAGGCGCCTTCCGGGGCCCACGCGGGCAGCCGGGGGTGGACATGTCATGGTCCCTCCATCTGTGCCCAGAAAAACCATGGGTGATGTTTGCCAAATGAAGTCATGGCCCCAGTGGCAGCTGGCTGGCCCCATGACACAGAGGGCTGTGGGTGCTCCAAGCTGCCGTCTGACACCCTGGTCCCCGCACCAGGGGTCAGTGCAGGGGCTGGACGTGCCGTGGGGCCCGGGCTGCCCAGCTGCGAGGCATGGGCAGAACTGGCTCCTGCAGGGCTGTGTCTCTGGGCTCTGGGGCTGCCCGTCAAGGCGGCAGCCCAGGCTCTCTCTCATCCTCAGCCAGGCCCATCAGGAAGACAAAATCGGATGGAGGGAGCCCAAATCCCCTGCAGGAAGCCTGCCCTCGCTATGGCCAGGTCGGAGCCCAGGCGGGAGACACCCAGGCTGAGGCTTGTGGACAGAGTCAGGACGAGCCTTCAGGGAGTGGGCCAGGACTGAGGACGAGCAGAGAAGCCTCTGCCGGGGGAGAAACTCTCCACCAGACTCGAAGTCACTAGACATCTGCAAGGGGGACACACCGAGAGAAACCCGTCAGGGGGACACACCGAGAGAAATCCGTGTCTGCCCGCTTTTAATGCACTGAGTAGTGATGCTGAATTGCTGTCACCACCTCCTCGGAGCTCACTCTTGTGGCTCAGCGGCGGCTGCTGGACGGGGTGTCCAGTCAACTCCACACTACACTTGTGGTTTCCTAATGAGCCCAACGATGCAAGGGCTGCAATTACTCAATTTTACAACGAAAATAAGAAGGGGATTTACAGCTTCGGAGGCCACGCCGCCCTTTAAAAAGCGACGGGGCAATTTATGAACTCAAAGCATCATTTTAAGACCAAAAATATCTCAAGCCATCTTGAGAGGGGCAGGAACCAGAACTGCGTCTCACAGAACCAACACTTCACACACTCAGACGTCCTCTTGAATTGGTTCCACCTATTTCTTGCCAGGAAAAGGGCAAAGGGCAAGGAGCACACGTACTCAGCCCGGCGCCGGCAGACCAGATCCAGAAGAAAGGCTCGCGCACAAAGCACCTGCATCTCAACGCCTTGCAAACGCGCGCAGGGAGACACCCAGTGACCTCGGTTGTCAGGCAGATTTACCGCCATGGGCCGTGCTGCTCCAACATCCCGCCAGCCGAGCGTAACCTGCCCGGTGCTTTGTCTCCTCTGACTGAAGGTCTCATGCAGAGGTCACAGGGCTGTGGGCTCAGACCGGGCGTCTTAAGCAAAACGTAAACGCGGACGAACCTCCACATTCGAGTATTTGCCGCTTTAAGAAACTCGCTATGGCCAGCTTTCTTTAATCCTCCTACTTCTGCCTGTTTTCCATTAAAAAAAATTTTTTTTTTTTTTTTGAGTTGGAGTCTCACTCGGTCGCCCAGACTGGAGTGCAGTGGCCGCTCCCGGCCACCGCAGCCTCACCTGCTGGGCTCCGGCGATCCTTCCGCCTCGGCCTTCCGAGTAGCCGGAATTACAGGCGCGCTATCACACCCTGCTGATTTTTTGATTTATTGTAGAGATGAGGTCTCGCTGCCCAGGCGGGTCTCGAACCCTCAGGGTCAGGCAATCCACTCACCTCAGCCTCCCAAAGGCACGGGATTACAGGCTGAGCCACCGAGCCCGGCTTTCCATTAAAATGTAACAAGTGCTGAGGCGGGCTAGGTGGCTCAGCCTGTAACCCCACGCCTTGGGAGGCTGAGGTGAGTGGCTTGCCTGAGCCTGCGGGTTCGAGACCCGCCTGGGCAACTTGGCAAGACCTCATCTCTACAATAAATCAAAAAATCAAACGGGCACGGTAGCGCGTGCCTATAATTCCAGCTACTCGGAAGACTGAGGCAGAAGAATCGCCGGAGCCCAGTGGGTCGAGGCTGCAGTGGCCGGGAGTGGCCACTGCACTCCAGTCTGGGCAATAGAGTGAGACTCCAACTCAAAAAAAAACCAAAACAATAAAACAAAATTTAACAGGTGCTTATGTTTCAGTAAGTCTCAACACCCCGTTAAGATGTTTTTCATTGAGTGTAAAAAAAAAAAAAAGTGGCAAGGCTGGGGCTCACACCTAGAATCCCAGCACTTTGGGAGGCCAAGGTGAAAGGATCGCCTGCGTGCGAGACCACGCTGGGCAATGTGGCGCGACCTCGTCTTTACAATAAGTCAAAAACTGAGCCAGGCGTGGTGACGCGTTCCTGTCGTTCCAGCTACTTGGAAGGCTGAAGCGGACGGATCGCCCGAGCCCAGCGGGTTGAGGCTGCGGTGGCCTTGAGCGTGCCACTGCACTCCAGCCTGGCCACAGAGTGAGACTCCAACTCAAAAAAAAAATGTTTCCGAAAAACAACATATACAATAGCCAATGTAGCACAGACTGAAAATTGCCCGTAAGTCAGCTTCTGCCTGCGGAGGTCGCGGCGGTGATGGCCGCACAACACCATGGCTGTTCCACGCCACACTGGACAACGCACACTGAGAGCGAGGTGCCCTGGACCGCGAACTCAGGAAGGAAGCAAGTGATCAGTGGCATGTTTGACCACGATTAAAAAATGGCCCAACAATCAATCTATTGTATGTTCATTCAGTAAATCAATACGTCTTTATATAATGTTAGCATATCACAAATCAATAAATAATGTAGAATAATAAATTTATAACTGATAAGCCATCAGTATATCTTTATATAATGTTGAATACATAATAAAACAAGTCAATAAATAAGTGTGTAATAAATCAGTAAATAATTGAAACATCTTCACACAATGCCAAGAACCACCCTAACTTACCTATCATGCAAACTTTTCCCTCTCTGGCCATATACTTTTTGTGTTTTTTTTTGAGTCAGAGTTTCACTCTGTCACCCAGGCTGGAGTGCAGTGGTACACTCAAGGCCACTGTAGCCTCTACCTGCTGGACTCAGGCAATCCTTCTGCCTCAGCCTCCCAAGTAGCTGG
The DNA here is from genome assembly GCA_027257055.1 of Cephalopachus bancanus. Taxonomy (NCBI): domain Eukaryota; kingdom Metazoa; phylum Chordata; class Mammalia; order Primates; family Tarsiidae; genus Cephalopachus; species Cephalopachus bancanus. The sequence goes on along the minus strand of JAPVLO010000001.1, from coordinate 16,141,628 downwards.
AACCACAGGCACGCGCCACTATGCCCAGACAGCTTTTTAAAATTTATGGTAGAGATGAGGTCTCGCCAAGTTTCGCAGGCTGGTCTCAAACCCCTGGGCTCAGGCAATCCTCTTGCCTCGGCCCCCCAAAGAGCTGGGATGACAGGCGCAAGCCACCACGCCCGGCCTCCACAAGAATCTGAATCAGGACAACAACTTCAGCACACTTTCTAGAGAGAACAGGGGAGTTGTGCTATCCCACACACGTGTGAGACGTTTCGATGTGAAAGTGACAGTCTCAGCCCCAAACCCCAGGCCCTCCACACAGTGGTCGCTCCCCACGCCCACACCTTAGCGGGCAGCCTCTGAGACCTGGAAAAAGCATACCCAAATCGAGACGGCCTGCGGCAGAGCTCCCCTGGCCCTAATCCTCTGCTGAAAATAGGCCAGAGGCAATCCTCTTTTCTCTGCAGCAGGAGGTTATTTAATTATTGAAGCGGCTGCCTCCTTCCCTGGCGTTGCAACCGCGACGAACACCCAGGATGGCGGGGAATCGGTCAGGACCCGTCCCCAGGCGGGTCAGAGGGAGGGCGACACCCCCCCAGCTCCCACACCCCCAGACACAGACGGCGGCCTGCCGGAGCCCACCCCATGCCTGAGCCTCGACACACAGGTGTTTGCTGTGGAACCGTGCTAGGAGGGGAAGTCCCCCTGGCCCAGTTTCTGTGTCACCATGACCCGGGGCTTTCGAGCAACACAGGGACCCCTTGGCCTCGTGTTTTCTGTCAAAGTGAGCGACAGGCATCCAGCATCTTCCCAACAATCGCCAGAGACCACCTCGCTCCTGAGGGAAAGACAGAGGTGGCTGGTGACCGTTTCAGACACCACTGTGGCAAGTGACACAGGCACTTAGTCAAAGATAAGGACGCTCTGGCTAGTAAAAAAATAAGAAAGACTCTAACCCCTAAAGCTAGCCAACAGTTGGTTGGGGAACGCACTGAGGGCCCCGAGAAGCCACGAGGGGGTGGGCATGTGGGTGACAGAGCCTGGGGCCGGCTGTGGCTTCCACCTGGCAGACGCTCAGAGAGCATGCAGCCCCGCGGCTCTCATGTGTGTTTCAAGTTCAGTTTCTGACCGCCATGGTGCGGTCTTGCCAAAGCTGATAGGCCACCCCGCCGGAGGCAGGCCGGCAGCGCCAGAGTCCCTAAAAAGCAACTCTGCTCGCTGGAAGCGCCGCGCCGGGCGGACAGGCCCAAGCCCGCTTAGTGACGTGAGCCCGCACATCTGTCTTGTCAGCCAGCCAGATGCTGTGTGTTTGGATTATAATGCAAAACCCGAAACAAGACGTTATGACACGACTTTAATACCAGCTCCACCCGCGCCACCCCCCCCAGGAGAACAAAGAAAAAAAGCAGCAGAAAGAAGCCCCGCCATGAACGCTAGGGCCTCCCGCGGCCCACGACGGCCAAACCACCCCGCCCGGCTTCCCCACGCAAACCACCACCCACGGCCACGAGGACACGTGTCAGGCTGCATCTCCCCACACGTTTTTGCAGTTTACGTGATGAAACAGTGAGCAGACTGGATGTGTTTTTCCAAGTGCCCTCTGGGAGACGGCCCATCTGTTTAAATGTTTGCTGGGTAAACAGCGCCTGCTTTCCCAGCGAGCAGGGACTGACCTGGGTTCCCCCCAGCCCCCGAGGTGACGGTATTTGCAGACTGGGCTTTGAGGAAGGAACTGAGATTAAATGAGGTCGAACTGTGGCATCCCGATCAGAGAGGACTGGGGCCCTGATAAGCCGAGGAGGAGATCGCTTGCTCTCTCTCTCGCTCTCTCTCTCTCTCCATCTCCCTCGGCCCCTAAACCCTCTCTCCTCTCCCCTCCCACTTCCCCTTCCATCCCCACCTCTCGCCCACCCATGAGGATGCACCAGGCAGGGGCTCTGGCGGGCACCCTGATCTGCCGATCTCAGATATCCAGCCTCCAGAGCGAGGAGACACCAATTCCGCAGCCGAAGCCGCACAGTCTGCAGGATGGTGTCACGGCCGCCCGCGCACCGCGAGACCCACGTGGCACCCACTCTGGCCTCACAGGCGAGACGCAGGAACTTCGGCGCCCTCGACGAAGCCACCTAGCCCCCAGACTCGGCGACGAGCCCCTCGCGAACCACAGCCCCGACGCCACACCAAGGTTTCGCCGCGAAGACTATCCTCTCCTCAGCCACGTCCTCAGCTTCTGCTTGCTCAGCTGTCAAGTCCCAGTGCCCAAGTGACTCCAGTTTCCCGACTCCCTGGGGACCCCACCTAAGAAGACCCTGGTGCACCGTCAAGGTGAGGGTGCCATGTGGACACGGCCCAGGCCACGGTCCTCTGGCCTCCTTGCTGTCAGCCTGCACACGGCTTGGGCACGCTCAGTTCCCTCCTTCCACGCATGTGGACAAGCAAGGGGACAGACACCAGCAGGATGAAGAAAGCCCTGAGAAGTGAAAGTCTGTCCCCAGGAGAGAGATGGCTGCCATGACGCTCAGAGAAGTACTCAAAGCACGTGGCGGGGAGGGGGGACAGGTGGCCCCCAGGGCCCACGACACTGCAGAAGCCCGAGGCCATTTGGGCATTCCCGCAGAAGCTTGCTTCCAAGCCGGCATGGCCCGAGGAAAGACGGCCAGCAGCCCGCGTGGCTCCTCTGTGGTCTGTGCACCGGTCTGTGGCTGCGGTGCGCGCAGCCCGTGCGCGCCCGTGATCCACGCAGCTGTCAGCGTGTCCCGTCTCCACGGGGAGCCGAGGCGCGCCCGCTCCGGGTCACACGCCAAGGGACAGGGCGACGGTGAGCCTACTCACAGCCGCGTCTGCCTCTGGGCTGTGACATGTTGACAACCGATTCTGTGTCAACAGATCGATCCGCGGAGCATCTGCCCCGTGCCAGGCCCGCTGGGCCCCCGCAACCTCTGTGATGCCCGGCCCTGCAGAGGCGGCTGGCCTGGCGCCTGCCCTCGAAAACAGGGGTTGCTTTGCTCCTGCGCCCAACACCCTTTTTATCTTTAAGTCAAAACTAAGCGTGGCCTGACGACCAAGATGCCTTGAGGCCATCGGTAGGGCATGACACCAGGTGCAGCACGGGCACGCGTGAACGTGCACGCACCAGTCCTTGCTAGCAAGTCGGTCACCCCAGGACAGCACCGTGGAGCTCTCCTGGGCGGGTGGGCACCCATTCGGCGGAGGTCGTGGGTCAAGCGGCAGGAAGGACCGTGGGACAGCAGCAGGGGCCTCTGGTTTGAGGCACCACGGAGCCCGGCCTGCCCAGCGCGGCCCAGCCCCGCCCACCTCTAGGTGTCCCGGGCAGGACTGCGGCGCCAACAGACCCCTCAGCACCCGACGGAGTATCCGCTCTGCTCCTGACACTGGCACAGGGGGTCTTGTGACTCGACTGCACGGGGGTGAGGAGGAAGCAGGGATCCAGGCAGACACGTGGGGAGGCGGGCTCCGGGGAGCCACAGGCCCTGGGCCCACGCCCCACATGGCAGGGGGCCGTGCAGCCACCGTCCAGACGGGGCCTCCGCTGCCAGGGAAAGGGACGCTGCCAGACACAAGGACGACAGCTGGGCAGCGGAGTCTGCCGCCCGGAGCCACGGCTCCACCCTCCGCAGGACGCAGACCCTGGTGAGGGAACAGAGTGGAGTCGGACGAGGCCACCCACGTGCCACCCCCACCCGCTGCACGGGGCGGCGGCCCCCAGCTGGCCTGCGAGAGAGGGTCACGTGGCTCCTTCACGGGCCACACAGAGATGAAGGAACGGATGGTGGGAGGACCTGGGAAGGCCAGCCCGGCGGCCGCAGCCACCGGGTGCATCAGCAGCCTTCAATGCCCCCACAACATGCCAAGGAATCGCAAAGCTGATCGACTGTCCAGTCCAGCAGCCCCAAGACTTGGCATCTACCCAAACGAAAAGAGGTCATCGTATCGAAAGACGTGTGCACCTGACGTTCCCAGCCCAACTCGCAACTGCAGAGATGTGGAACCCACCTAAATGCCCATCAGTTGATCAGTGGATGAAGACAACGTCTCTCTCTCTCTCTCTCTCTCTCTCTCTCTCTCTCTCTCTCTCTCTCTCTCTCTCACACACACACACACACACACACACACACACACACACACACACACCCACCCACCATGGAATACTACTCAGTCATAAAAAAAGATGAACTAATGTCTTCTGCAGCAACTCGGATGGGATTGGGAAGCACCGCCCTAAGTGGACTCGCGCAGACCCCACAGGTCTCCCTGTAAGAGGGAGTTGAGCTCAGGGTCTGCAAAGCCCTGAGAATGACATAAGGGGTGCTGGAGACAGAGGGGGAGGGGGGGAGGGGCAGAGAGCCCTGTGGGATACAGTGCCCGGAATCCTCAACACGGTGCACCCACGCGGCCGGAAGCCCTCTGAACCCCTAAAGCGGCCAAGATGAATGAGGGTGCATGTGTGTAACTTCCGACCAGCCCCTGGGCGGCCGCCTCTCCCTCTGGCGCGCACGGCCCGGCCCGGCTGCCTGGAGTACCCCCAGCGCAGGAGCCTCGAAGCCTCCTCTGCGTCGGCCCTGGCTTCACTCCCTTGGGGGGGGCGAGCAGGCGAAGGGTGGCGAGGCCGCCCTTGCTGGGGCGCCTGGTCTCCCCACCTCTGTTGGAAGCGTCACTGTCATCTTTGTGGAGGGTGTGATTTACTGGCCTGTGATCAGAGAGTCTTTTCCGCAAGTAACAAACCTTCTCTCGAATATCTTTTTTATCTTCTCACCAGGAAAAATGATGTTATTTTCATTCCCCTTCTGAGCAAAAAAAAGAAAACAAATTACCTTTGTCACGCGAGAGACACAGACCTCGACAACCTGCTCCTGAGATATTTTTACAGCACTTTGCAACGTACAGATTATTTCCATGTACATTAATGAAGGCTCATCTGATCCTCACTGCCCTGGGAAACCGGGAGGGCAACGGCCATTAGTCTCATTTTACAGCTGTCTCTGGAGGCCCCGCCAGCCGCCCGGATCAGAGCTGGATCCGAGGCTGGGCTGCTGCCCAGGGGGCTGCCAGGGACCCATCGAGGAGACTGTCGCCAGTAGGAGCCGCAGGGAAGGGGCAGGGCACCTCAGCCTCTGCCAGCGACGTCACCCGAGAAACACACGGCGGGCCCGAGCGGCAGAAGCAGCATGAGTGGAAGTTAAAACACGTCTTGCCAACGGCAGCCTGTCTTTGTTGAGAACATGTGCACAGGCTCGGTGGCTCAGCCTGTAATCCCGCGCCTTGGGAGGCCGAGATGAGTGGATTGCCTGAGCCCGCGGGTTCGAGACCCGCCTGGGCAACTTGGTGAGACCTCATCTCTACAACAAATCAAAAAATTAGCCAGGTGTGGTAGCACGCGCCTGTAGTTCCAGCTCCTTGGAAGGCTGAGGCGGCAGGATCGCCGGAGCCCAGCAGGTCGAGGCTGCGGTGGCCGGGAGCGGCCATTGCACTCCAGTCTGGGCGACAGAGTGAGACTCCAACTCAAAAAATAAAATAAATAAATAAATAAATAAATAATAAAAAAGTCTGCCGGGCATGGTGGCGTGTGCCTGTAGTCCTGGCTACTTGGGAGGCTGAGGCGGGAAGAACACCTGAGCCCAGGAGATTGAGGCGGCGGTGAGCCGTGACTGTGCCACTGCATTCTAGCCTGGGCATCAGAGGGAGACCCTGATCAAAATTTAAAAAAAATACAAAATGCTTGCACGTGAAGCCCACAGACTGGGCCGTGCCAGTGTCACCACGGGCCACCTCGCCTGCGTGTGCTCCTGCCGCCGCATTCCCCTGCCACTCCCCCGGGAAACACCTCTGCCGGGCGATGTGGCATCACCGTCTCTGGGGGAGAAGTCACTCATCTATCGCCAAAATCATAAACCTCCTGACAAGCCTTCCAGGAAGGGGTCTGGTCCGGAGACCCACGACAAGTGAGCAAAAAACACAGAGAGGTGGCTCAGCCTGCAATCCCAACACTTTGGGAGGCCAAGGCCAGTAGACTGTCGGAGCCCACGGGTTCAAGACCAGCCTGGGCAACTTGGCGAGAGACCTCACCTCTACAGAAATCAAAATATTAGCCGGGTGTGGTAGCGCATGCCTGCAGTTCCAGCTACTTGGAAGGCTGAGGCGGAAGGATCGCCGGAGCCCAGAGGATCAACGCTGGGGTGGCTGTGAGTGTGCCACTGCATCCAGCCTGGGTGTCGGAGTGAGACTCCAACTCAAGAACAAAAAAAACACAGAGAGAAACAGGAACACTCAGCCAACAGAGAACTCTATCTATGAGGCTGGAGGAGGGCTGGAGGGTGGCTCCCTAAACACACTTGGGACCAGACTTGAAAACAGTTTCATCTTGGCATTCACAGGCCTTCTTAGAAAAAAGACTGACATCCACATTCTCTTTATCCTTGAGAATGACGAACTCAGCTGAGTTGAGTGATGGGAAGCCTGGAAGGCAGACGCAAAGCCGCAAAAATATGCTACGAGCCAATTCCTTCAAGTCAACACAGAGAGGGAAGCAGACAGTTTTTGCTCACAGAAAATCAGTTTACAGCCGGGCGCGGTGGCTCACACCTGTCATCCCAGCACTGTGGAAGGCCAAGGCGGGAGGATCGCTTGGGCTCAGGAGTTCAAGATCAGCCTGGGCAACATAGGCAGACCTTGTCTCTCCAAAAAAATGATAAAATTAGCCGGGCCTGGTACTGTGTGCCTGTAGTCCCTGCTACTCGGGAGGCCGAGGTGGGAGGATCACTTGAGCCAGCAGGTCAAGGCTGCGGTGAGCCGTGATGGTGCCACTGCACTGTAGCCCGGACGACAGAGCCGCAGCCTCTTAAAAAAAAAAAAAGGGGGCCATGTGCTGTTTGAGCCATGGCTGTCGCCATGCTTCCTGGCTTTGGTCCCCCTCCCACACCTTGGGGAGGTGAATCTTCTCTTCTTTCTCTTTCTATAATTTGCTTTTAAATAAACTTTTCTTTCTTAAAAATAAAAAAGGAAAACCAGTCCAATGTGAAAATGTTGAAGAAACGTTAGGGCCTGGTTTACAGAGGCAGCTAGAGATCGACCTCCCCACGGGTCCACGGGCTCAGCTGGGCAGAGCCCGGCGACTGAGGTGAGGGCCTCAGACTCTGTCCGCTGGCCCGGCACCTGGCCCGGCACCCGCACCAGCATGAGTGCGGTAGACGACCCAACCCCCTACTCCACCCCCACCCCAGGCTGCAGGAGAGAAGGGCTTTCTGCTCAGGAAGCACACGGGCGGCAGGGGCAGGGAGGGCGCGCCGCATCACAAAGGCACCTGGTCCTCAACCAGGGGAGGGAGGGCCAGCTGAAGCCCCAACTTCACCTGCAGACTGCTCATGGCCCTAACCCTGGCTTGCACCCCGTATCTCAGTAATAAGAGAGAGAGAGAAGAAGGAAGCACAGGGACAAGCACAGGAAGCAGGTGAGGTGCAGCAGGGACTCAAGTGTCCCCCAAACCAGAAAAGCCTGTATTCCTGGGGGCGGGGCAGGGGGCGCGAGGGGGTGGGCAACAGGCTCGAATGCAGCTCAGGCCAGTGCAGGGACACTGGGGCCAGCCGGCCGGCCGGCATCACCAGGTCATGCTGAGACAGACGGGCGAGTGGACTGCAGGCAGGCATCGCTCAGATAATTTAAAAACCAGGCGGTCAGGCCTCCAGCGAGGCGCCAGCTTACCAGGACTAACTCTCGGAGCCGGAGGCACTGGAGGACGGTGTTTTCAGGAAGAAACATATTAATCAGTAAAACTAGCTTTTACCATGGCCTGGAGTTGTTCACAGGGCGCAAGGAAGCTCAGCGGCAGGCGGTAAGACTGGGATCGTGTGACCTACAGACGGTAGCCCGCCAGGCAGCACACAAACCTTAGTCGAAGAAGTAGGTTGCTTAATCATCTCTACGAAAACACACAAGCGCTCAGTGAGCAACAGGCCGGATGTCCTTTTTCTTAAGGCACCATGTTCTCCCTTGAACATGTCTTCTTTCTAGCAAACTCCTCTGTCTTGCACTACGCTTTGGACTCGCTCTGAAATGGTTCTCTGTGGCACAGTCGAAGAACCCACGGGGCAGCGATGCCACACCCCGCCCCGGCACCTTGGAAGAAGTGGAAATGGGGATACCTGCGTGCAACCACCATAGTTAAGTGCTGGCAAAGAATTCAAAGGTGCTAAGGTCAGGGGGAGCCCAGGCAGCCACGTCAGGGGCCACCTGTCCACGTGGGCCAGGACAGGGTTCTTAACTGGGACAGGTTCTTCTTTGCGAAGCTAGCAACATTGGGAAACCCCGGCCCAGAAAGAAAAACCCAGCAGGCAACAAGTTCTGCATGTGGCTTCAAGGGATGGCGGAGTTTAGTTCTTAAGAACTGTCGGGTTTCAAGTAGCCATCATTGTAGGGCAGTTCTGGACGAGTTTGTGAGTGCTGGCTCCCAGGAGGGGGCAGCTGCTCTCTCCTGCCCGGCTTGGGGTCCAAGGAACAAGGGACCAGGAGGCAGCCCCAGGGAGCCAGCTATCACCGTTGTCAGCAACACCCACAGCATGGACACGAGCCGGCACGTGTACAAACGCTCCATGGACGCCCTCGGCAGGGGCTGAGGGTCTCGGCAGCCCACTCGGCGGTTCAATGCCTTCGGCGCTCGGCGTCCACATGCTTGGGACACCCTGGGATGAGCCGAAGAAAATGTGAAGCCTGGGGCGGCAGCAGACATGACTTCCAAGGACTGTCCCCGTCACTCGAGGCTGTGGAGAAGCCCCCAAGGGCAGCTTCTTCCGTGTCATTATTAACAGGAGTGACAGGAGGTAGAGCTGAGTGCTCGGTGGTACCAACTCTGTGCCAGGAGCGCTGGCTTTGCTAGGTGCCAACTCTGTGCCAGGAGCCGTTCCAGGTGTGGCAGGGGGAAGGTGGGTCCAGGAGCAAATACCAACGTGGACCTGTCGGAGGGAGCGGCGGCTTCCTTGGAAGCCCAAGCTGGCCACGCAGCTCCGCACAGGCAGCCAAGACGTCCCCTGCGACGTGTGGGCCCTCGCAGTGACCCCCAGGTGGACGCTGCTGGTGATCTCCACGCCCGAGCCCACCTGCCTGCCCAAGGCTATAGGCAGCGGCCGGGACAGAACTTGACACGGGTGCCAGCCACTGCCGCCAAGCTCCTCTCCACCAGCTGCTGTTCTGTGTTTTCAGACAACAGCCTCCGAGGGAAAGCAGAAGACACCCCACACTCAGCCGTGCTGGACGTCTCGGCCTGTGGCAATTGCTTCCTATTGACTTTCACCCCAAATAAATTGCTCTCTGACCTGCACTGCACTTGGTTAAACACGTTCACAAGCCTGGGATGTGAGGCTCTTGTAACCCCGTTCCTGTCGCACACAGGGTCCGAGCACCAGGCCCCAATGCGCAGCTCGGCTTCAGAGCCCAGCACGCCTGCACCCAGAGGGCGTCCTGGTGCGGGGCAGCTCCCTCATGTGCTGGGGACGCTCGACTCGTCCCAGACGGAGGACGGCGCTCTCCCCGGAGAGGGAGCCAGCTCCGGCAGACCAACAGCGTCAACTTCTCTGCCCTGGGTTGCTAACTTGACTCTGGCAAGAGGTGAAAGCACCTCAAGATCGAGTGTTCCCCACAAACAGAGATATTCCCCGGGGCTAGGAATGTCGCCAGAAGCTGGAACACAAAGGTGCGTAATGGAATTACGCACCGGGAGTCAGGGAGGGACACACGCCCCGAGGCAGGAAGGTGCTGGGAAACGCGTGACCACCACGGGCACTTGACCGGCCGCCGCGGCTGGGGACGGATTACCCGGTCGCCTGGGATTCTGGGCCCCAGGATTCACGGACTTCAAATACCTGAAGACCCTGGTGTTTAAAGCGGCTTAGCCGAGGGCTCCTGCGGTGTGGGCGCCAGCCACTGAACCACAGGAAGGCCTCGCCGTGTCGTCCGCCCCTGGATGTGGGCAAGCAACTCCAAAATCAGGCGGTGTCTCTATGGGTTTAAAGCAGGGGCTGGCAGGCTGGCGTCAGAATTAGTCTGTCTCAGGAAGCGCCCCAGCTGAGCACGATGTGTTTACATTACAAACCATTTGGTTAAAGAAAAGCAAAGCAAAGTGGATATACGCGCATGCATATGAATGGCTGAGCTTTCTAGAAGACTTAAAACACTCTCACATGGCAACACTCGCAGTCTCAGGAACCAAAAATATTTATTTTTCTCTTAAAAAAAAAAATCCCAGTGCAACAAGCTGCTTGTGTTGAGAGCAAGCATCTCCTGTCAGCAAGGAAAGCCCTCGGATTCTCCGAAGTTTCCTATCCTGGGATGTTTTTTGGTCTGTTTTTAAAATTTTTATTTTAAAGATGTGGGGTACGACTGAGTCTTAGCACGTTAGAGATCTATGCTGGAAAGCCAAAACCAGAAGGCTGAAGTGAGCAGGAACTTTGGCAGGCAGCAGAGCCCGACTGGCAAACAGCACCAGGCTGAATCACCGGAGACAGATGACCGGGCCCTAACGAGATTAAGCTCCGGACCTGCAGAACTCTCAAGAAAAGTCAAATCCCCTCAGTGTGCAGCAGGGACGGGGGGGGGGGGGGGGAGTGTCCCCAGGTCGCCCTTAAAGAGGACGCTGGCCCTCGGAGAACTCTCCCTGCCCGGCGCGGCCTGTGGACTTTCTGCTTCGCCTGCCCCTTCACCACGTCTCGCCTTGAGGGCTTCCGACTTCTGTCTGGGCCCCTTGCCACCCAGCACCCCACTGGCTGGGACCAGCGGGTGGCCCAACAGAACCGGTGGGCATCCACGGGTGCGCTCTCTCCCCGGCCAAGCCCACCCCCGCCCCCTCACGCCGCCACCCCCCCTGCAGCCCACGGGAGAAGCTGTGCTGGGCCCTTCCTAGGACCAGGCCCCACTCAGCTCTTCGCCGCAGAAGCTCCTTGGGGCCTCACAACACAAGGGACTACGACTGTGCTCCTCAGAGGAGGACACGGAGGCAGGAGAAGGCTACACAGTTGCCAAGCAGGCAGGCGGGTCTCCCAGGCAGCCGCCAGCACCCAGAGCCCTGAGGCCCCCCTGGCTTCTCTCGGCATTTCAGCCCTCTGGGTCTGTTTCCTGCCACACTCCTCCAGAAAGGAATGCTCCTCGTCCCTCCGCTCAGAAGGCTTCTGAAGTGTTAGACATGTAGGTCAGCCCACCTCGTGGTCCTTAAACTACTTCCTGGTACAGCAGCGCTGCGCCACTTAGAAACACAGAACGCCTCCGCACGGCGGCATGCGTCCAGACACCCAGAGGGCCGCGCACACCTCGGAGGAGACCGGCAGGCCGGAAGAGGGGTCTCTCGGTTATGTGCCTGGGCTTCTCCCCAGGGCTAACCCAGGATGAGAGAGACCCGCGCCAAGTTCTCCACGGACATCCTCACCTTCTGGCAACCCCAGGCATCAGAAGGAGCTGGAGAGCTGTCCCAGGAATTCTGGCTATGCGGGGCACATGTATTCACTGTTACAAAAGAAGGCACGTGTCACGGGAGTGTGAATACTCAACCCCAGGCCCTTTTGTTTCTGCAGCAAAAGCAAGTATCATTTAGTCCTACGTACTGGAAGATAGCCAAATGACAAGAAAACATCATGACTGTTTCTGGAGAAAGTCAAATTAACTCACTATCATGGAGATGAGGTTAAAATGATAGAAACGCATGATTTTGTATGTGAATACGGTGAAGTAGCCAGATAAACACAGTGCCCCCCCCAAAAGTGAAATGAGACCAGGAGAAATAAGGAGTATCCCGTAACTTGTGTTCCAGGGATAGGATCAGATCTTACATAGCTGGGCAAGTTCACTAACCAATATTCAGCCCTCAGACCTGAGAGAAATGTGATGTCCTGCGTGTACTAACACAGCAAAAGGGAACGAACAAAGTTCACTGCCTAAGAAGGTCCCCAGAGTCGGGACATCTAACAGTTGAGGGCCCAGAGGAAGCAAAGGCCGGCGCCCAAGTTGGACCCTGGTCTGCCCCCCTCCTGGGATGAAGGAGTCAGGAACCCGGTCGGGGGTAAGCGCCCCCGGGGCAGCAGCCGGTCTCCGCAGGGTCAGAGGAGACGCGGCCGCCCTCGCCTTTCGTTTCCATGGAAGCAGACGGCACTGTATTTCCCGCAGCCTGACGACCCTCCTGCTCAGCCCAGAACCCTGGAGCTCGAAGGGCCCGGGACGACCTCGAGACGCGGTGAGAACACTTTCGAGAAGGGCCGGTGCCCCCTCCCCTCCCATTTCCCTCCGAGGAGGCCAAGGCAGGAGAACAGCCTGCCCGGCATGCACACCCCCCGAGGACAAGGCTGAAGACGGGAGGTTCCATTTCTCTGGCAAACCTGGTCCCCCGCAGTCCCTGTCACTGGGTTTTCTGAGCACCACTGTAGCTGGACGAGGCGTCACCGGCTGTACACCCCCCGCGGGACGAGCGGGACTCTGGGGCTCGAGACGCCGGAGGCAGGGACGCGCTCTGCAGCCTCCGCCTTCCCCACCGAGGCCCAGAGGTGAGGCCCCGCTCCCGTGGGACCCAGGCCCGCCTTCCCGAGGCTTCCTCGCCAACAGGAAGCATCTTCCGAGGCGCGCGCCCGTCCCCTGACCCCCGAGGCTTGGTCGGTGAATACACGGGGGGGGGGGACGTGGATGTGTCATTTCCCGGGATAACAAGAAACACATCTTTGGCCAGGGCCACGGTCTCCGATCACAGGAGGCCCGGGGCCATGAGACTGCCTGAGGCCACTCCCCGACCCGGAAGGCACGAGCGCCCAAACTGCCCCGGGCCGGTACCAAGCCGCGGCATGCGACGCCTCGAACCTGTGACCAAGCACACCAGGACCGTCAGCCTCTGGGAACAATGACGCTTCTTGTTGGAGTGAGCGGCAGGAAACGCCATCCTCGGGACAGTTTTCTTTCTCTTCCGCACACACGCCCCTTCGCATGCCTCGAGCCAGCCGCTCCTGACACTGGCGCAAAACCAGCCAACTTTCCCTGCCCAGCCTTCCCCCCGGCTCTCCCCGGGTCAGCGGAGCGCGCGCTCCGCCCCCGCGGGCACCCAGGCTTCCGCCCAGCTGCTTACGCCCCGGCCAAAAAAACCCAAACCACGGACGGATCCCCAACTCCACTTCGGAGTCGGTCCGCGGACAGACACGCGCGCCCGCCGGCGCCTTCGGGGAAGCGCCGGCGGCCCTCGCCCGCGCGCAGGCACCACGGCGAAGTCGCCCCGGCCGCCCCGGGGAGGCCGCGCCGCGCGAAGCCGGCTCCCGCGGGCGCCCGGCGCCCGCGGCCGCCCGGCCGCTCGGGGAGGGCGCGCGCGGCGGGCCGGGGCCGCCGGGGCGGGCGGGCCGCGCGCCGGGACCCCGCGCGGCCGCCCGCCGTCCCGCCCGCCCGCCCGGGGCCCGCGCGGCACTCACGTATCTGCGCACGAGCGCCCGCACGCGGCTGCAGTCCATGGCTCCCGCGCCGCGCCGCCGCTAGCGCCCCCGCGCCCGGCCCCGCGCGCCCATGGGCTCCCGGCCCGTGCGGCCGCGCCCGCGCCGGTCACGGCCGGGGCGCGGGGGCGCGGCGGGGGCGGCCGCGGCCCCTCCGCGCTCGCGCCCGGCCGGCGGCGGCCCGAGGGCGGGCGCCGGGCGGGCTGCGGGGCTGTGGCAGCCGCGCGCCGCTGCGCCGTCCGCGGGGCTGCGCGCTCGGCGGCGGAGCGCCCGCGGCACCGCCCGCTCGCCCGCCCGCTCCCCGCTCCGCGCCGCCCCGCGCCCGCCGCGCTCTGCGGCCTCGCCGGCTCCGCTCGGGGCGCGCACGTCACGGGCGCGGTGAGCATGCGCCGGCGGCCCGCGCCCCCGCCCGCGGCACGCCCCCGCCCGCCCCCGCCGCCCCGCCCGGCCCCGCCCCGCCGGACCCCCGAGGGCCGCGCCGGCCCGCCGCCCGCGTCCGCCTCCCGGGGCGCAGGCGCGGGGCGGTCGGCGGCGCGGGGGCCCGGGGCCCGGGCGCCCGCCGGGCTCCGGGCGGGCGACGCGCTTGCCCACGCGCAGCCCCGGCGGGCGGCTCGCGCGGGAGGGCGGGGCGGAGAGGCGGGGCCCGCCAGCCGGGCTGGCCTCCCGCGCCTGGCGCCCGCCCGCGTGGCTCCTCCCGCCTGGCAGGTGGCTTTCGGGGTCGGGTGGGGCGGGGTCTCCCCGCTGGGACCCTTGCTCCCTCCGGGATCTGGCGGTCGCCTGGGCCTGGCCTCCTGGCCCTCGGTCCCCGGAGCCGCGACGGTGGCCTCTGGGTCGGGCGGCCCAGGGTTGGTGCACCTGCTCCGCCAGCCGCGCCCCGCCAGCCCCTCCCCGCGTCCTGACTCTGGCCTGGCCTCCTGGCCCTCCGTCCCCAGAGCCGCGACGGTGGCCTCTGGGTCGGGCGCCCAGGGGTCGGTGAACCCGCTCCACCTGCCGCCCGCTGCGCGCCCCGCCCCGCCCCGCCCCTCCTGCCCCGGTTCGGGCCTCCCAGACTACTCCCCGGCCGCGCCCTAGGTCTGGCCTCCTGGTCCTCTGTCCCCAGAGCCGGGACAGTGGACAACTCTAGGCCGGTGGTCCGAGGGTTAGTGCACCTGTTCCATCAGCAGGCCCCCGGCCCTCCGCCCGCCTGTGGCCTCCCAGATTCCGCCCTGGCGGCCACCAGGGGGCCAGGCAGACAGGCTGGCCTGGCCCGACGAGAGGCCTCTGGCTCCGCGGACCTCCAGGCCCTGGTGGCAGGTCCTTGGTGCTGCCGGCTCCGAAGCGGGCACAGGATGCCCCGTCCCGGTCCCAGGGAGAGGGCTTCCCAGGCGCCAGGCCCGCAGCCAGGGACACAGAGCAGCCTCGACTCAGTCGAGGCTCTGGTGTCCGGCTTCCCTTCAGCCACAGATAATCACAGAGGCGTCGCCACCTTTCGTGGCCCCTCCAGAAACGGCCCCACAGCGTTGAGGGGAGCGAAGTGGCTGGACAGACCTCCCGGGTGGCTGTGGGGCGGGAATGGCCTTCCTCGGTGGCTGGAAGTAGCACCCAGAGCAGGACGCCCCCAGTCTGGTCGATGGTTCCGATTCCTTTCTCCAACCCTGCTGATCCTTCCATCCCCGGGAGGCTGAGGGCCGCCCTCAGTGGATCTTCACCAACCCAGGCACCTGCCACCACTGGAGAGGAGGGAGGCTGGGCACGCCCCCTCTCCTTCCTGGCCTCCGCAGGCCTGGCAGTGCGGGTGTCCCCTGAGACTACCGGGTTTTTGTTTGTTTTTGAGTTGGAGTCTCACTCCGGCCCCCAGCTGGAGTGCAGTGGCTCACTCACAGCCACCGCAGCCTTGACCTGCTGGGTTCAGGCGATCCTTCCGCCTCAGCCTTCCAAGTAACTGGAACCACAGGCATGTGCCACCAAGCCTGGCTGATTTTTTGTAGAGACGAGGTCACATCATGTTGCTCAGGCTGGTCTTGAACCCCTGAGCTCAAGTAGTCCTCTCATCTCGGCCTCTCAAAGTGCTGGGATTTACAGGCATGAGCCACTGCGCCCAGATTTTTTTTTTTCTTTTTTGAGTTGGGGTCTCGGTCTGTCACCAGGCTGGAGTGCAATGACACAGTCATGCTGGGCTCAAGCAGTCCTCCGCCTCCCAAGTGACTGGAACCACAGGCGCATGCCACCACACCCGGCTGATTTTTTTTTTTTGAGTTGGAGTCTCACTCTGTCGCCCAGGCTGGAGGGCAGTGGCACGCTCCCGGCCACCGCAGCCTCGACCCGCTGGGCTCCGGCCGTCCTTCCGCCTCAGCCTTCCGAGTAGCTGGAACTCCAGGCGAGCGCTGCCACGCCTGGCTAATTTTCTTTTTGATTTATTGTAGAGACGAGGTCTCGCCAAGTTGCCCAGGCGGGTCTCGAGCCCTTGGGCTCAGGCCATCCACTCACCTCAGCCTCCCAAAGGCGCGGGATGACAGGCTGAGCCACCGAGTCTTTTTTTTTTTTATTGTAGAGACAACAGCTCCCCATGTTGCCCAGGCGGGTCTGGAACCCGGGGCTCAGGCAATCCTCTCCTTGGCCTCCCAAAGTGCTGGGATTATAGGTGTGAGCCACCGCACCTAGCTTGGGCAATCCTTCTGCATGCCGCCACACCCAGCTAATTTTCTTTTAAGAGATGAGGTCTTGCTATGCTGCCCAGGGTTCAAGCCGTCCTCCCTCCTCAGGCTCCCAAAGGTTGGTACTACGGGCGCGAGCTGCGGCCCCCAGCCAGTTCTTGTCGGGTGGGCCATGAACGCAGGCAGCGGCTCCCGCCCCCGTGCCTCTCAGGGCCTGGGCCTGGTATCCGCCTCCCACTGGTGCCGGTCTCGGTAACGGCCCCCTTGGGGAGTCCCTCCTCCCGCCGTCTTCCGATCCCCTTGCGAGAAGGTCTGTTTCCTGCCAGACCCCGACGGAGAGAGCCAGGCTTCGACTCAACTTCTTCCTCCTTGCCAACGTGACGCTTAGTGCCGGAACCGTAAGCCAAGGCCAGCGTCTCAGAAGAGCGTCTGTTTCACTCCGTGGCGAATGGGAATTACTTTCTGTGCCCTCGGAGGAGTCGCTGCTGGTCGCCACTGCAGCCGCCAGGCCCTCTCCGCCCTCCCTGGTTCAGGAATCCGTCCTCTGCAGAGCCGGGGCAAGCGCCGGCTCATCTGAGCCACTCGGGCTGGCTGTTTCTCCTTCCAGTGACTGGCTTCCAACGGCTCGAGTGAGGGAGTCCCGAGCCTGGAGTCGTCAGGGAGAGGTTTCCTCACTCACATAAGGGAACATGGAGAGGAAACACTCCTTCCCCCGCCAGATGCTGGTGTCTGGATGCAACGCCCGGTGCTGTGCAGCCCTTTTGCCTCCCTGAGAGGAGGTGGCCTCAGGACATCTTCGCCCTGGGGATGGGAGCCCGGAGGATGGGAGGAGGAGTGCTGCTTCCCTCACCTGGAATTCCATGTCATGAGAGAGAATGAATGCCTTTGTGTGAACCAGGTGAGGCGGGTTTTCTGTTACATATGTCAGCGTCTTCACTCTAAAGCTAGGAAAACAAATCGGCCAGACTACTAAAATGACAGGAAATCCAGTTCACCCGGTGCTATTTTCTAGCAACTTGGTCCCTCCAGATCTGTAATGCAGTCATGTGAAGAGGTGGGGCCTAGGGGGTGATTAGGGATGGGATTAGTCCTCTTTTAAAAGAGGCTTGAAGGCCGGTGAGGTGGCTTGCGCCTGTCATCCCAGCACTTTGGGTTGGGAGGCCAAGGCAGGAGGATTGCTTGAGCCCAGGAGTGCAGGACCAGCCTGGGCAACACAGTGAGAGCTCTACAAAACATAAAAAGTGAGCGGAGTGTAGTGGCACACGCCTGTAGTCGCAGCTACTCAGGAGGCCTGAGCCCAGGAGGTCAAGGCCGCAGAGAGCTGTGATCATGCCACTGCACTCCAGCCTGAGCAACAGAGTGAGATCCCAACTCCAAAAAGAGAAAAAAAGAAAAAAAAGCTTCAAAAGTGACGAGGAAACAGATTTCACTTCTTGAAGGGAGGAAGGCCACTGACAGAGCCGGGAGAGTTTGTGAGGGGTCATCTTTGGAAATAGGCTACCGTAGCCTGACAAACAGCAGTGAAAGGCTGGAGCCCATCACAGCGATTTCAAGCGTGAAATGACTGCCGGAAGTGCCAAGGCCTAAAGCTTCTTCCTTCTCCCAAGCAGAGATCTGCTTAGCCCCAAGGGGCCCACCGGGCCGTGCTCCCTTTCCCGGTAACCGATGCCAGGGAGCAGAATCCGCGAGAGGACTGGCCTGGGCCTGAGTCGGGTCAGGTCACTGTGGGAGTCTGAGGAGGTAACTGTCCCCATCAGCTCCTGGTATGCGGGATCCCCTCCACCCCCCACTGACAACATGGCTGCTTCCTGATGGTGGGGGAAGGGAGGAGGCATGGGAAGTGACAGGCAGGACGCAGACCCCGAGCTCAAGAGCAGCTGTGGGTTTGCAGGCAGACACTTCCGGCCACACCCACGCCACCCACACCCCCACACCGTCCTCACCTGCCCTTCACCTTGAAGGCCAGCGTCCAGGGAAACAAGGAATGTGGGCTTCATTGACCCTACGTGGAAAGGATTCGGCAGAAAGAAGAGGGCAAAAACAGGCCGGGCGCGGTAGCTCAGGCCTATCATCCCCGCACTTTGGGAGGCAGAGGCGAGAGGATTGCCTGAGCCCAGGGTTCAAGACCAGCCTGGGCAACTTGGTGAGGTCTTGTCCCTACAAGGTACCAAAGAATTAGCCAGGCATGGTAGCGTACGCCTGTGATTCCAGCTACTCGGGAGGCTGAGACGGAAGGATCGCCGGAGCCCAGTATGCTGACGCTGGGGTGCCCGTGAGTGTGCCACTACACTCCAGCCTGGGTGACAGAGTGAGAGACCCCAACTCAAAAAAAGGGGGCGGGGACAAAAACAGGGCCTTCCTGTAAAGACAGTTCAAAGCAAGCATTTTTGGGCCTCAAATGACAAACCTTAAGCTGGAACAGGAATGTGCCAATAATTAGCCTGCCTCTTCTGATGAGAGAAAGGGCTGTTCCCTGAGGGTGGGGAGCATGGCTGCCTCGGGCTCCCCGGGGCCCCTGTGCCTGCAGGTCCAGAATGATCTGGGTGACCGTCTCCCCCTGGGTTGGTCCTAGAGCCAGTCTTTCTTCTTTTCCCTCCCTCCCTTTCTTCTTTCTGACAGAGACAGGGTTGCAGTGCGTTCCCCAGGCCGGTCTCCAGCTCTGACTCAAGCCATCCTCCCTCCTTGGCCTCCCAAAGTGCTGGGACTCCAGGTGTGAGCCACCGCACTCGGCCTGCTCCTAGAATCCTTCCACGGCAGAAACTCTGCTCCTGCCCTCCACAGGCCGTCCTCGGGCCCCTGGCCTGGACGCTTCTTCCGCGCTGCTCCTAAGGCCTGCTCACCTCCCCGTCAACCCGGACGCCCCCTCTGCCCACATCTTCCTGGGTCCTGCTCGGTGAGGACTAAGCACTCCCTCCCTCCGCCCTCTCAACCACACCATCTTGTCTGCCCAAGGGATTTCTTTTTTCTTTTCGTTTTTGCAGGATTCACTGAGGACAGAAGAGCTCCCACAGCGGGAGGGGGCCGGAAGGGGCTGCCCCTGCCCAAGGTATTGCTAAGCCTGCGAGACTAAAGTCACCTAGGGAATTTGTTTCTTCCCCAGGCCAAGTCTGTCCCAGACATTTGGCTCCAGTTGGCTTGGAGCGGGCCCCGAGCGTCCGTGTTTGTTGGAGCTCCTTTGTTTGCTTGTGTTTTCTAGAGGCAGGGTCTCACCCTGTTGCCCCGGCCGGAGGGCAGTGGCGTGGTCGTAGCTCGCTGAGCCTTGAGCTCCCGGGCTTGCCATCCTCCGATCCCACCTCCCGACGAGCTGGGGGCCCGGGTGCCACCATGCCCGGCTGTTCTGTTTTCGTTTTTGGTAGAGGTGGGGTCTCACTGGTCTCAAGCCCCTGGCCTCAAGTGGCCTCCCCCTTTGGCCTCCCAAAGAGCTGAGATTGCAGGCGTGAGACTGCACCCAGCCCTGTGTTTTCTGTTTAAAAGGCATCCCAGATACCTCCAGTTTGAAACCCGTTGGTCCAAACGTCTGTCTCCCGCTCACGTGGGAACCTGTTGAGGGCAACCAGTCGTGGATCCAGCTTAGCACGGCCCGGGACGGAGTGGGCGCCCAGCACATGCGAAAGAGGCGGACGGTCCCTAAACTGCTGCTTTAGCCCCGAGCCTGAATTTGCCGGCACGAAGGGATATAAAGTCTGAGCATGCAGGGTGGAAAACGCACACTCAGCACAGCCCATCCGGAGGGATTCCGCGACTGTGAACAGTGCTGGAGGGTGAATTCCTTGGGCTCTGTGCGTCTGAGGTCTGTGTGTCTGGAAAGGGATGGTAAGACACTGTCCCCTGTTCTGGAGAAGGCTGTGTGTGTAGAGCAGCCCCTCGACGCCAAGGAGTCGGAGAACAAGGCAGACACATCCAGCGTGTTGGCGTTGGGTGCTTTGTTGGGGAAACTGCAGACAGAAACTAGGTCTCGGGTGATCATAGGATGGGTAGACCTTTGCACTCGTGACCTCCTCAGACCCGGCTTATATGCGCTCAGGAAAGGGCGTTCGTGCCCCAGCAAGGCAGGACAGGCAGAATGCTGTGCGCACCGTAGCCTGCACATGGTATGGCAACATCGCGGCTACGCACTGAAACAGAAAGCAGGATGCGTCACAGGACAGGCATCAGAACCAACACGGCGACGAGCGCCCAGCTGGAGTCGCGCCGTCCTCGCCTGGGAGGGGTCTGCGGGGCCGTGCCACTGAGCCGCTTTGGGGGATTTGGTTTCACGTGGTCCTTACACTGGTATCCAGAAAACGGGGTCAGCTCAATTTCGCTGCACTTCCGCACCCCAAATATTTGAATGGTGCGCGTGTCAGTGGCAGAGAGCCAGCAGGCCCGGCCCCCGCCGGCGATGTGGGATGGGTGCTTAGGAAGACCTTCGCCCAGCCGGGATTCCTGGCGTGCGTAGGCTTGGCCGCCTGGGAGCTCACACTTGCTACCCTCGGGGACCCGGGGCCCCTCTGTCACCCTGAGCCTTCTCCTTCTTAACGTTTCTTCCTTCAGGCTCTTGGAGGGCGTCCCTGGGAGTCAGGGGCCCAGGTCTTCCCCAGCAGCAGGGAGCGCGCACTGAGCCCCCCAGGGGGAACTCCATCTCCCACGGGCGACGGGCGATCACGCGCAGGGGTGGCTTGTGCCTACACGGGCCGGTCAGGGTCGGCTTTGCGGCTCAGTACCCCATTCTCTCTCCGCTATTTCTCAGTGAGAACACATGAAAGGAAGGCATGCCGAGAATCCTTTTCTCTTATTTGCTTTTCACACTCTCTTCTCCCCTGTCCTGCCTCTCTGAAAGGATCAATGGTTTTAATTCCAGTGTTCTTTCAGAAAAAAATAAGGCAGCTGAGGTCTGTGGTGCTTACAATGACCAATCAGTTAATGAAAGCAATTTGTTGCACTCATTTATTTGAATGGTAACTTTCACACAGACTGTTTCGCCTCTCTCCAAGAAAGTAAATCAGATGGTGGGTGTCTGAGGTAAGAGTTGGACGGTCATTAGCAATGTAACATTGTTCAGGGTGATGTGCACCTTTCCTTGGGCGAGGCCACTGGGTACTGCAAAACATCACTCAAATGAAGGTTCTGTTTATGAAAACTCAACTTGTTACTTTTTTTTTTTTTTTGAGTTGGAGTCTCACTCTGTCCCCCAGACTGTAGTGCAATGGCCGCTCCCGGCCACCACAGCCTCGACCTGCTGGGCTCCGGTGATCCTTCCGCCTCAGCCTTCCAAGTAGCTAGAACTACAGGTGCGCGCTACCACGTCCGGCTAATTTTTTGTATTTATTGTAGAGATGAGGTCTTGCCAACTTGCCCAGGCAGGTCTTGAACCCATGGGCTCAGGCAATCCACTCACCTCGGCCCCCCAAAGTGCTGGGATTACAGGCTGAGCCACCGAGCCTGGCCATCTTGTTACTTTCAAAAGTAGAGCTGAATTGTTTGCTTTTTAGAAGACTAGAAACTATCGCCCTTTCCCTTGTGTAGACAGAAAGATAAAATGGTTTCCCTTAAAACATTATTATAGTTGATGAGAATTTTTTTTTTTTTTTGAGTTGGAGTCTCACTCACTGTGTCGCCCAGACTGGAGTGCAGTGGCTGCTCCCGGCCACCGCAGCCTCGACCTGCTGGGCCCAGCAATCCTTCCGCCTCAGCCTTCCAAGTAGCCGGAACTATAGGCACGCGCTACCACGCCCGGCTGATTTTTTGATTTACGGTAGAGATGAGGTCTCGCTGCCCAGGCGGGTCTCGAACCTGCAGACTCAGGCAGTCCACTCACCTCAGCCTCCCCAAGGTGCGGGATGGCAGGATTCTTAGGCATTCTTCGATAACTGGGAATCCTCTAACCCTGCTCAAAAAGCCAAGAGTATGTAAACAATGTAATGGTTTTGAACACCTAATGCTAAGTGAAGCCAGTCTCAGAAGGACAGATATTGCATGACTGCACCAGCCTGAGGTCCTTAGAGTAGTCAAATGTATAGACAGAAAGCAGTCTTACTCTGTCACCCAGGCTAGAGTGCAGTGGCGTGATTATGGTTCACTGCAGCCTTGACTTCCTGGGCTCAGACAATCCTCCCACTCAGCCTCCCAGGTAAATGGAACTACAGATGTATGCCACCATGCCTGGCTACTTTTTTAAAAAAATTTTTTATTTTTAGAGACGGGATCTTACTTTGTCTCCCAGGGTGGAGTACAATTGTGCCTTTATAGCTCACTTGAACTCCTTGGGCTCAAGCTATCCCCAACCTCGACCTCCTGAGTAATTGGGACTGCAGGCGTGTACCACCATACCTGGTCGTCTTGGTTTATTTCTTTAGTTTGATGGAATATATTCTCTCATAGCTTCCTGGGAAAGGTTGCATGGATAATTTGGCTGGACATAGTAGTCACAGGTAGGAAGTATTTGTCTTCAAAATGTTGTAAGTGGAAGACAGTGGCATAGTTTTTGTTTTGGGGGGGGTTTGAGTCACAGTCTCACTCTGTCGCCTAGGCTGGAGTGCAGTGGCATGCTCATGGCCACCACAGCCTCAACCTGCTGGGCTCAGGTGATCCTTCCACCTCAGCCTTGCAAGTAACTGGAAATACAGGTGCACACCACCACGCCTGGCTAATTTTTTTGATTTATTGTAGAGACGAGGAGCCTCTTGCCTCGGCCTCCCAAAGTGCTGGGATGACAGGCTTGAGCGACCATGCCCGGCCAGTGGCGTAGTTTTTAATCTTTCTAAATCCCAACATTAAAACAAAGCAACTAGATAACAAAACCAAAAACCCATGAACCACATTGACACCAAAATTAAACACTAGCGTATCCTCATGAACCCACAAACACAAGCAGGTGATGAATGGATATTATAAGGTAGTCGTCAGGCAGGTTCAGTAGCTCAGCCTGTAATCCCAGCACTTTGGGAAGCCAAGGCGAGTGGATTGCCTGAGCCCGAGGGTTCGAGACCAGTCTGGACAACTTGGCAAGACCTTGTCTCTGCAATAAATAAAAAATTGGGGGCAACCCTTTCAGGTCGCCTCCTGCTGTGGGAGCTTTTCTGTCCTCGGTAAATTCAGCTTTCTCACTTAAAAAAAAAAAAAGTTAGCCAGCCATGGTGGCACACACCTGTAGTTCCGGCTACTTGGAAGGCTGAGGTGGGAGGATCGCTGGAGCCCAGCAGGTTGATGCTGGGGTGATTGTGAGTGTGCCACTGCACTGCAGCCTGGGTGACAGAGTAAGACTCCAACTCACAAAAAAAAGATTCATCCATGGGCCAGTGCAGTAGCTCATGCCTGTAATCCCAGCACTTTGGGAGGCCGAGGTGAGAGGATTTCCTGAGCTCACGGGTTCAAGACCAACTTGGGCAACTCAGCAAGACCTTGTCTCTACAATAAGTCAAAAAATTAGCCAGGCATGGTAGCACGTACCTGTAGTTCTGGCTACTTTGAAGGCTAAGGAGAAGGTTCGCCGCAGCCCAGCAGATCAATGCTGGGGTGGCCGTGAGTGTGCCACTGCGCTCCAGCCTGGGTGACAGAGTGAGACTCCAATTCAAAAAAGAAAAAGTGGTCCTCGTCGGTATGAGAATGTTCTATATTAGTTATTAAATGAACAAGTAAAAAAGTCAAGCAAACTGCACTGTGGAAATTCCTTGGAATGCTCTCCAACCGAGGGAATCTCACTCTGACTAAAAGTAATTGCCGTTCCAAATAGCAAGTACATTTTGTTTAAACCAGGAAGTGGTCACTATAAACTAGTTTCTACAAATGTTCTCCTGCTCTTGAACCTGAACTTTAAGCGAAGGGAGACCCGCCAGTGGTGGAGAGAGACGGTCGACCTCCGGACTCACCGGGTGGGGGCGGCGACTGCAGCGCCCCTGCCAGGACATCGCTGACCCGACACAGGTGCTGAGAGTCTGCACCAGGAGGGCCGAGGGGGAGGGCTTCCTTCCACTCAGCAGCCTTGAGAAACGAGCTTTTGTGCAAACACCGTCAGCCAGAGCCCAAACATCCCGGGTCCACCTGCTGCAGTCTGGGAACCCGACATGACTTCAGGCCCTGAGGATAAAAATACGTTCTTTTGCGCCCTAACTGGCAGAATTAGAAACGTAATTAAAATGTCACCAAGTGCCGGCACAAATTCCACGTACCCAATCTGAAATGTGGTTAACGATAGTAACAACACTTGCAATGGTTTCCATCTTCAAAGCCCTTCAAAAACACCATTTCCCCCCATCTTTTCTTTTCTTTCTTTTTTTTTTTTGAGTTGGAGTCTCATTACGTTGCCCAGGCTGGAGTGGAGTGGCACGTTCCCAGCCACTGCAGCCTCAACCTACTGGGCTCCGGCAATCCTTCTGCCTCAGCCTTCCAAGTAGCTGGAATTACAGGTGCGCACTACCATGCCTGGCTAATTTTTTTGATTTATTGTAGAGACAAGGTCTCGCCAAGTTGCCCGGGCGGGTCTTGAACTCGCGGGCTCAGGCAATCCACTCACCTCGGCCTCCCAAAGCGTGGGATTACAGGCTGAGCCACCCAGCCCGGCCTCCCCCATCTTTTCAAGGGGAACATTTGCTAAGCAGGAAGGGAAAAGTTACAGAAAGTAAACATGCAAGCTCTTTGTGACTGGAGTGGAATGTGACGTTATCTGGCAGGTGGCATGTGACTGGCCATAGACCCTCACCAGAGATGGCACCTCTTAGAAGGTTACATGCACCGGAAGACTTTGACTGTCCTCTCCGACTGTAGGGTGCTCAGTGAGCGTCCATATTGTCTGTGTGGGCGCTGACTGTCCATTGTTCAGGATTCCATGTAAATTAAGAATGGAATGCCAGGTGCGGTGACTCAAGCCTGTCATCCCAGCACTTTGGGAGGCAGAGGCGAGAGGATTGCCTGAGACCAGCCTGGGCAACTCGGTAAATCAAAAAACTAGCCGGGCGTGGTGGCACGCGCCTGTAGTACCAGCTACTTGGAAGGCTGAGGTGGAAGGATCGCCTGAGCCCAGCAGGTGGAGGGAGAGTGGAGAAAGGAAAGGGAAAAGAATGGAGAAAGAAAAAAATCACCCTCTGCTGCAGTTATTCCCAAGGATTTGAAAACTGTGAAGACAAGGAGACACTGCGAGGCCTGGAGCCCTGGGTGCTCCGGGCCCACTTTCCCTCGAGCGGTCTCCGCCCTCCTCCCCTCCCCCTTCATCTCCTCCTCCCACCGGGCTCCCGCGTGCCCCTCTCTTCCCACTTCCCTCCGCTGGGTGGCGAGTGGAATGCCCGCGCCCAAGCGCGCTGGTGAGCTGACGGGCACTGGGGAATGAGCCTTGTGACGTGTCTTCAGCTAAGCGTTGGCCTCGGAGGCAGAAAATGCTCGTCTTGATCGCTACTGGGTGAGACTCAGCACCACCACGACCTCCCACACACAGACCAGGGACGCGCCAACAGCACGTGGCCTTCCAGCCCAACTGAGTATGGAGGGCTGCTCATTCAGAAGGCCCGTTTTTAAGCCCTGCTGTTTGTTGCAATGCGATTCTGAAGCCATTTGCATTTGTGCCTGAAAAGGAGGAGCCCCAAGAACCTTCGAGTAGAGGAATTCGTGAAATCGTGCTAGCGGTGGTGCAGCCATCTGGCCTCGGCCCTGCCCCGCCCTGTGTCGCTGAGCCTTTCTGTGGGCCAGCCTGTTCTTTCACCTCCTGACCATGAGCAAGAAGTCAAACCAGCCTCCCAGGGGCAGGGCCTGGCCATTCTTTCTGGCCCCTTAAGCAGGTCGAGCCCTAATTGTTCTTCTAGGCATCCATGCCTCCAGCAAGGGTGCATTGTTATTGGTCTTCCTCGACCACCCTCAGGCCCGCCACCTGGAGCCAGGAGATGCCGAGATACCTGTGCCTGCCTGGGGAAGTCTCCAAGCAAGACTTCTGTGACTTCTGTTATCTACATCAAAGAATGCAACCTCTGGACTTTGTTCTTAGCCCCAAAAGAGAGCCTTAAATATACCCAGCCTCTCAGCCTTTGGGGCCACGCTGCTGGCCTCTGAGTGCTGGCCCCTCTCTGTCTGTGGAAAGTGGGTCATAAACTTTGCTTCCTTCCCCTTTGCAATTCTCTGCATGATTCCCACCGGCTCCTCTTGCCTCAGTTTACCCTTTCCGTGAGTTTTACTGTAAGAATCTGGTCTTGTTGCCCAACTAGGGTTGCCCCAAAACAAACCTGAAATGTTAATTAGATTTGGTTGCCTCATATGGCATGAAGCACAGACTTCTTTGTCTAGGTTTCAGCCTCTCGTCATCCGGCCAAGCTCCCCCTGTGTGCTCAGATTTCTGGCCTGCCTTCCTTCTGGAGAGCCTTCCTCTGTGTGAGGCGACCTCACTCCCGTGTGGACCCATCTGCCATGGTCCCCTCTGCCAGTTGCTTCTAGCTCTGCGTTGTGGAGGCAGGATTCTTTTTTTTTTTTTTTTTTTTGAGTTGGAGTCTCACTCTCGCCCAGACCGGAGTGCAGTGGCCGCTCCCGGCCACGGCAGCCTCGACCTGCTGGGCTCCGGCGATCCTTCCGCCTCAGCCTTCCGAGTAGCCGGAATTACAGGCGTGCGCTACCACACCCAGCTAATTTTTTGATTTATTGTAGAGATGAGGTCTCGCCTGCCCAGGCGGGTCTCGAACCCACGGGCTCAGGCAATCCACTCATCTCAGTCCTCCCAAAGGCACGGGATTACAGGCTGAGCCACCGAGCCCGGCTACTTTTTTTTGGGGGGGGGTCAGAGTCTCACTCTGTCACCCAGGCTAGAGTGCAGTGGCACGCTCACAGCCACCCCAGCGTCAACTGCTAGGCTCTGGCGATCCTTCCACCTCAGCCTTCCAAGTAGCTGGAACTACAGGCACGCACTACTGGGCCTGGCTAATTTTTTTTTTTTTTTTGAGTTGGAGTCTCACTCTGTTGCCCAGACTGGAGTGCAGTGGCCGTCCCGGCCACCGCAGCCTCGCCTGCTGAGCTCTGGCGATCCTTCTGCCTCAGCCTTCCGAGTAGCCGGAATTACAGGCATGCGCTACCATGCCCGGCTGATTTTTTGATTTATCGTAGAGATGAGGTCTCGCTCATCTCTACGATAAATCAATCCACTCACCTCAGCCTCCCAAAGGCGCGGGATTATAGACTGAGCCACCGAGCCCAGCTGCCTAATTTTTGATTCACTGTAGAGGTTTCGCCAAGTTGCCCGGGCGGGTCTCGAGCCCGCCTCCCAAAGTGCTGGGATGACAGGCTGAGCCACCGAGTCTGGCCGTGGAGGCAGAATTCTAAGGTGCCTCCCAGAGTTCTACCCTGGCAGTGCATGACCTAGATAACCCCTTCTCTTCAGGCGGGAGCAGGGCCTGTGACTGCAGGGGATAGCTCGCTCACGATTCGGTGAACTTCTGTTCCAAAGGTGAGAGAATTGTGCAGGTGTGATGACGGTCCCTAATCAGATGATTTTGTGTTAGTCAAAGAGAAGGTCACTGTTAGGTCACACTCCCAGTGGGGCCTCCAGAATGTGAGGTCAGACCCGCCAGGGGTGTGGGTGTCTGGGTTGCGATCTGGTGCCATGAGAAAGATGCAAAGAACTGCACAGAAGTTAGATTAGAAAATATAGTTTACTTAAAAACTAAATTAGAGAGAGACAGAGAGGAGATTCACCTCCTCAAGGTAGGGGAGGGGGCCAAAGCTTATGAAAACATGGCCTGGCTATAGCTCAAAGAACACATGGCCACAGACATAGCGAGGCAGTGGCGCCAATGGCCTTGCAATGGCAAAATGGCTGCTCACGGTTGAATCCTTTTAACCACGTTCCTCAGATGGGGAAGGTCATTAAGGTGATTGGGAGGTGGTCTGCTCAAGTTATCACCAAGGGGCAGATAAGCGCAGATACTGACGTCAGGTGATAGACAGCAGGCACATGGGTGGGTTAGTCACATGACTGCTGCATGGTGGTGAGGTCCCTGTCATGAAGGTCACAAAAGGCTAATTGAGGTTAACCTGGATCTTATGGGTGGAGGCAAATACTTGAAATAGAAAAGCTAATTAGTAGGCTGGGCGTGGTGACTCATGCCTATAATCCCAGCACTTTGATAGGCCGAGGCGAGAGGATTGCCTGAGCCTAGGGTTCAAGACCAGCCTTGGCAACTTGGCAAGACCTCATCTCTACAATAAATCACAAGAATTAGCTGGGCATGGTGGAGTGTGTCTGTAGTTCCAGCTACTTGGAAGGCTGAGGCGGAAGGATCAACTGAGCCCAGCAGGTTGAGGCTGCAGTGGCCATGAGAGTGCCACTGCACTCCAGCCTGGGTGACAGAGC
This sequence comes from Cephalopachus bancanus, assembly GCA_027257055.1. NCBI lineage: Eukaryota > Metazoa > Chordata > Mammalia > Primates > Tarsiidae > Cephalopachus > Cephalopachus bancanus. The sequence continues at coordinate 16,113,258 of JAPVLO010000001.1, read as the reverse complement.
GAGACTCTGACTCAAAGAAAGAAAAGATGTGAGCCGGGCTCGGTGACTCAGCCTCTAATCCCAGTGCTTTGGGAGGCTGAGGTGAGTGGACTTCCTGACCCCGTGGGTTCGAGACCCGCCTGGGGAACTTGGCGAGACCTCATCTCTACAATAAATAAAAAAGTAGCCGGGCGTGGTAGCGCGCGCCTGTAGTTCCAGCTACTTGGAAGGCTGAGGCGGAAGGATCGCCGGAGCCCAGCAGGTCGAGGCTGCGGTGACTGGGAGCGGCCACTACACTCCAGTCTGGGCGACAGAGTGAGACTCCAACTTAAAAAAACAAAACAAAACAAAAAAACGCTAATTAGTGACAAGCTGGGGAGGGGGTTGTAAAACAGCTATCAATAGCTACCTCTGAGAAACGGGTCTGTCTTTGTCTAGTGATTAGAAGGTGAGTTAAGTGAACCACTAGAAAAACATGATATCTAGGCAATGTTAAAATGGCTGCTCATTGGGTATGTTAAATCCATGTTACGTCCTTTCGACCGTCTTGACTGGCCTGGATAATAGCTGGGAGAAGTCAGAGAAAGTTGAAGCCAGTGATGGAGGTGACTGCAGGTGGTTTCCAACAACTGAGAACAGTTCCCAGTTGGCAGGCAGCAAGAGATGGGGCCTCCATCCTACAGCTGTGAGAAACTGAATTTTGCCAACAACCGGTGAGTTTGGAAGGCAGTCCTGTGCCTCAGATGAGCTCGTGGCCTCAGCCAGCACTTTGATTTCAGCCGCGGGAGGCCTTGACCGGTGGGCCCAGCCAACCACACTCAGTCTCTTGACCCACGGAAACCGTGAGAAATAAATGTGTGTTGTTTTGAGCACCTAAGTGTGTGATCATTTGTTAAGCAGCGACAAGAAACTAACGTGGGTATCCCATGGCACTTAGTGTGACGTTCTCATTCTGTATTTTTTTCCTTTTTTTTTGAGTTGGGGTCTCACTCTGTCGCCCAGGCTGGAGTGCAGTGGCACACTCACGGCCGCCGCAGCCTCAACCTGCTGGGCTCAGGTGTTCCTCCACCTCAGCCTTTCACGTAGCTGGAACTACAGACGCACACCACCACGCCCAACTAGGTTTTTTTTTGTGATTTATTGTAGAGACGAGGTCTCGCCAAGTTGCCCAGGTGGGTCTCGAACCCCCAGGCTCAGGTAATCCTCCTGCCTGGCCTCCCAAAGTGCTGGGATTATAGGCTGAGCCACCGAGCCCGGCCGATGTTCTCGTTCTGACAGCAGTTTTTCTGCTAAATGACAATTACTTGATTACATGTCTTGTACTGCTTTTGTGAATTCCTTTAGTGAAGGGCTGTCGCCACCATTTGGGGGGGGTGCAAAGTAGCTTCTGGATGGTAATGACGGCGCATGTGTAGACCCTGCAGGATGACACTTGGCCAGGTCTGCTGGTGGTCGCCCACGCCCTCCCTGCTCACCACGTGCCAGTCAGCCGTATGAAGGACTCCCCCTGCCTGCTGAGGCTGGACCCAGGCTCCCCTCCGGCTGGGGGACGCTGGGGGGCTGCGGCTCGTGTCAGGCTGTCCGGCTTTTGCCTCCACACCTGCTTCCTACCCCTCTGAATCTCCCCCTTGGGGGATTTCCTTGGTGTGTGGTCTTGCACAGAGGACAGTTCCCAGCAGTCTCCTCCCTCACACCCTTGAGGGGGAGGGGTTCCCCTTGACCTCCCCCCCTCCGCCCTGGGCAGGGAGGGGACTGCTCTGTGTGGTCTCTGACCACCAGGACCCTGAGGGGAGAGACATCTCCTCTTCCTGCTCCCTGGGACAGCCAGTGGCTGGTGTTGGACCAAAGCTGATGGCTTTTACTCTGGGAACAAGTGACTCAAAGGCAAAGGGATGGTTTGCAGCTCAGGCGCAGTTCAGACCTGCCTGTGGTGTGACCGCTCCATGGCTCCAGCTGCTCAGCCGCTCGTGACAATTTCCTGAGCCTGTCTTCTCTCTCTCCTTCCTTCCGTCCTCTCGTCAGAGTCTCACTCTGTCACCCTGGCCGGAGTGCACTGGCACACTCACAGACACTGTAGTCCCGACCTCCTGGGCTCAGGCGATCCTTCCTGGGACTACAAGTGCACACCACCCTCCCCTGGTTAACCTTTCGATTCATTGCAGAGAGGAAGTCTCTCCCAGCTGCCCAGGCTGGTCTCGAGCCCTTCTCGCCTCCACCTCCCACCGTGCTGAGATGACAGGCGTGAGCCACCGCGCCCGGCCTTCTGAGCTCATTTTCTAGTCCTGGCCCTTCTAGCCTCTTTCCGTCCTGCGAGCCCCACACCCTGCAGCTGATTCCCTCTGTTTCCCGAGAGAGCATGACACGTTCGGCTTGACTGTAGCTAAGAGGCTGGTGGATTCACCTTCCCCAGTCCCACCGGTCGCCACTGGGTGCTTCTCTGACACACTTACAGCGTTCCTGGTGTCTGCGATGATTTGGAGATGGGTCTCTGCAGCCATCCCGTGTGTAGACGCGGGAGCCATATCTGAAGGTCAAGTGCTGGGCGTGGCGGTTCCTGGCTGTGAAGCATTGTCTAAGCGATGCAGGCTCTCTGCCCCTTGCCTGGAAAAGAGGGCCGATGGCAGTCTGTGCTTCGCAGGACGATGGTGGGATTGCATGAGGCAATGCGTAAAGCTCATGAAACTGCACCATTCTGTAAGCGCGTGTTATTGTTTCACACAATTCTGTTTGACCATGGGCAATGTTATTCACGTTTTACTTTCATTTCTCCGACTAAATTGTAAGGTGTTCCCGGCAAGAGGCTGTTCTTTTCTTCTTTTCTTTTCTTTTTTTGAGTTGGAGTCTCATTCTGTCACCCAGGCTGGAGTACAGTGGCATGCTCACGGCCACCATAGCCTCGACTTGCTGAGTTCAGGCGATCCTTCCACTTCAGCCTTCCAAGTAGCTGGAACCACAGGTACACACCACCACACCCGGCTAATTTTTTTTTTTTTAAAGTTTTTCTTATAGAGACAAGATCTCGCCGAGTTGCTCAGGCTGGTGTCAAACCCTGGGCTCAGGCAATCCTCCCGCTTCAGCCTCCCAAAGTGCTGGGATAACAGGCATGAGCCACCACACGCAGCCAAAACATTTTTTTTTTGGAGTCAGTCTTGCTCTGTCTTCAGGCTCAAGTACAGTGGCACGCTCATAGCCACCGCAGCCTCGATCTGCTGGGCGCAGGTGATCCTTCTGCCTCAGCCTTCCGAGTAGTTGGAGCCGCGGGTGTGCGCCACTACGCCTAGCTAATTTTTAAATTTATCGTACAGATGCGGTCTTGCCAAGTCGCCCAGGCTGGTCTCGAATTCCTGGTCTCAGACAATCTTCTTACTTCCACCTCCCAAAGTGCTGGGATGACAGGTGTGAGCTACTGCTCCTGGCCTTAAACCACAAAAAACACACGAATGACAGTTCTGGTAGAATGGAATTCTACTTTGACAAAAACATGAAATAGCTGGGCTCAGTGGCTCAGCCTGTAATCCCATGCCTTTGGGAGGCTGTGGTGAGTGGACTGCCTGAGCCCGCGGGTTCCAGACCTGCCTGGGCAACTTGGTGAGACCTCATCTCTGCAATAAATCAAAAATTAGCCGGGTGTGGTAGCGCGCGCCTGTAGTTCCAGCTACTCGGAAGGCTGAGGCAGAAGGATCGCCGGAGTCCAGCAGGTCGAGGCTGCGGTGGCCGGGAGCGGCCACTGCACTCCAGTCTGGGCGACAGAGTGAGACTCCAACTCAAAAAAAAAAATACGAAATAACCAGAAGGGTGAATCCTACGGAGTGTACTGAAATATGAAAAGACTAAAAACAGATGGGTCACAAACCAAGGCGATACATTAAACGGCTGAATTTGGTGTACTTTATAATGGTGAGGAGACACCAGTAAAAAACTGGAAATTCCTGATTTTTTTTTTTTTTTTTTTTCGAGTTGGAGTCTCACTCGGTCGCCCAGACTGGAGTGCAGTGGCCGCTCCCGGCCACCGCAGCCTCGACCTGCTGGGCTCCGGCGATCCTTCCGCCTCAGCCTTCCAAGTAGCCGGAATTACAGGCACGCGCTACCACGCCCGGCTGATTTTTTGATTTATTGTAGAGATGAGGTCTCGCTGCCCAGGCGGGTCACGAACCCGCGGGCTCCGGCAATCCACTCACCTCAGCCTCCCAAAGGCACAGGATTACAGACTGAGCCACCGAGCCTGGCTAGATTCCTGATTTTTTAATACTGCAAAGTCTACAGTAATGACGAACAAGACACTGGTAAATAACACTGCCTTATGTCTCTCACCATTTGTTCCTACATTCGCACATTCCACACCCCACGCCTGCACCTGTCCTCCCCCACTGACACGGCCCTGGGGCCTGGGGGCAGGGTCAGGCTGAGACGCTTAGATCTATGCCAGGGGGTCTGTAACCAGGAGAGATGAGCTGTAACTGCAGAGTCTGAAAGACAGACACAGAGAGAACTCGAGTCAGCACTCTGCGTGAACCTCACAGGGTGCCGTGTGTCACGGAGCGGCGTGACCCAGCCTGCTAGGGCCCGGGAGCCAGCCCTGGGAGAGCGACATTTGAACTGAGTTCCTTAAGCATTAATTAGGTTAATTACAGGTTAATTAGGTGGAAAGGGAAGGGAATGAATCAGTGAATTATTTATCATCCATAAAGTAGAGTGACTTGGAAAACAGTGGAAACCACTCAGAGCTTTACAAACGTGTTTGTGGTACGTACAGACAATTGCGTTTTTCCCTGTCAACAAAACCCAATCAGTGACTGTCCCACTAGACGTCTTGTGTTGGGCTTGGGTTAAATGCAAAGTTAGTGCATTCTTATTTGTGCAAAGTCAACCAACAGCTTTAGACCCTAATTGCGAAACTGTCGCTTGGGGCCAGCCTGCCTCAAAAGAACAAGGAAAGGGGACATGTCAGGTGTCCTTTTTCCTTCTGATGTATGAATATCGGCGAACGTTTATTTTTTCCTTCAGAAAATATCTTCCGGCTGGGCGCAGTTGCTCAAGCCTGTAATCCCAGCACTTTGAGAGACCGAGGCGAGGGGACTGCCTGAGCCCACGGGTTCGAGACCAGCCTGGGCAACCTGGTGAGACCTCACCTCTACAATAAATCAAAAAATTAGCCAGGTGTGGTAGCAAGCACCTATAATTCTGGCTACCTGGAAGGCTGAGGCGGGAGGGTCACCTGAGCCCAGCAGGTCGGGGCTGCAGCTGCAGTGGCCACGAGTGTGCCACTGCACTCCAGCCTGGGCGACAGAGTGAGGTTCCGACTCAAAAAAAAGAAAGGAATGCAAAAAGTAGAGATGACATTTTAAAATTGGAGCTATAAATACTTAACTCTGAGAAATTATCCATTCGTTTTTAAATAAATGTAAATCAGTTAAACTCATGCTACACAAGCCAGTGATTGTTTTTTATCCAGTATGTTTATATTGACTACCGGACGTGCTGTGATTAAGTGTTCCAACAGTCTCTTAAGAAACCAAAAATCAGCTGGGCTTGGCGGCTCAGCCTGTAATCCCGCACTTTGGGAGGCTGAGGTGAGTGGACTGCCTGAGCCTGCAGGTTCGAGACCCGCCTGGGCAACTTGGCGAGACCTCATCTCTACAATAAATCAAAAATTAGCCGGGCGTGGTAGCGCGTGCCTGTAGTTCCAGCCACTCGGAAGGCTGAGGCGGAAGGATGGCTGGAGCCCAGCAGGTCGAGCCTGCGGTGGCTAGGAGCGGCCACTGCACTCCAGTCTGGGTGACAGAGTGAGACTCTAACTCAAAAAAAAAATAAATAAACAAAAATTAAAAAATAAAAAGAAAGAAAGAAAGAAAAAAAGAGCTTTCTAGTAGGAAAGCAGACCAGATGGCACAGGCTGCCTGGCGGGTCTGCGTTCTGTTCCACCAGAGATGTCTGGGCACTTGGCAGACGGCTGGGCAGGGGCGAGCCAGGAGACATCCCGGCCTAGGAGAGTAGATGACACGACCTTCGTGGCTTCTTCCGACCTTGATGTCAAATGGCATTCAGACGGCAACCAAGGCTACTTCTGTGAGGCCTCTGAAAATAATGGTGACCGGTTTGTAGAGATTGTCAGTTTCCAAAGCACAGGTCTGTACTTAATTTCAGCCAGTTCTTTGAAACCATCAGTATCCTAGTGGCATCCCTACAGATGAGAGTCAGGGAACAGGAAGCTTGGAAGAAAGAGGCCAATAACAGCAGACTTGGAGGGAGATCCTGCCTGGGGTGAGTGTGTCCCAGTCTCCTCATGGCTACTGTGCTGAGCGCAAGGGTTGCAGTGTCAGCTCAGAACTCCGAGTGACGCGTGACGCTGTCACCTCTGATGAGCAGCTGTCTCTTCAGGACATGGCGACGGCAGTAATGAGGGAGCTCTGGGTGCCCGTGTATTTTTCGTGTTTACTGCAATACAGTCTCCCTTGAGTGACACCGCTGGACCTGCACGGAGTGTCACAGTGATGCTGGAGCCCAGGACAGCCGTGACACGCCAAGAGAGCTGAGTGGCGCGATGTGTCCCCTGGGCTGAGGTCTGCATGATGGTTTGCGCTTCTGGTGGAGGACTCTCTTATAAACAGACGTGTGAACTCACGGCATCAGTAAGTACAGACAGTCCTGTCAATGCATTTTCTCTTCCTTGCAATTGTCCTGCTAATGCTTTCTTTTCTCTGACTTACTACTGTAAGAACATCACGTATGATACATAAAACACACAGAGCATGTGTTAACCAACTGTTTATGCGATCAGCGAGTCTTCCAGTCGACAGGAGGGTACTAGCGGTTAGGTGTTCAGAGAGGCAGAAGTCTCATGTGGGTTTTGGACAGGCGGTGGCTCACGCCTATAATCCCAGCACTCTGGGAGGCCAGGGGTGGGGTGGGAGCCCAGGAGTTCAAGACCAGCCTGGGCAATACAGCGAGACCTCATCTCTGTAAAAATACAAATCACGAAAGAAGAAGTTATATGAGGGTTTTTTATCTCGGGGGGGTCATCATCCCATCCCCATGCCCAAGGGTCAAATGTCCTCCTCTCCTTCCGCCTCTCCTCGACCTTCCAGGCTGGAAGCTTCGGAGACGGTTTGAGGCCCGAAGGTGAGAGTGGGTGGCACGTGTGGATCTCACTGAGGACTGTGAAGGCGGTGCGGGACACGCCTGTCGGTCTGAAAGCCTGGGCAGGGACTGTTCCGGACCCCTCCGCACCTTCTGTTCCTCTCCGGGTCACCCCGCTCTGCCCGAACAGGCCCAGGAAGGGGCCGGGGTGCGGCGGGGAGCCGGAGCGGGCAGGGCTGGGTCCCAAAGGGAGGGACAGGACATCACAGAGCTACAGCTCGTGGCGTGACTGCTCTCATTCCCAGGCCTAAAGTGCCTTGCGGCAAACGAGTGTCCCTGGTCAACCTGGGGTCCCGCTAGGCCCCCAAATTTCCATTATGCACTAGGGGATCGCACATGTATTTATATATCGATGACATACAGCTGTGTAACTGCGAGTCTTGTGTCTTTCTCCTCCTTTCTCCCCCCTCCTCCCTCCCCCTGCCCCACCCACCCTCCCTCCCCACCTCCCTTTTTCTTTCTTTCTTTTTTTTTTGAGTCGGAGTCTCACTCTGTCGCCCAGACTGGAGTGCAGGGGTGGCTCCCGGCCACCGCAGCCTCGACCCGCTGGGCTCCGGCGATCCTTCCGCCTCAGCCTTCCAAGTAGCCGGAACTACAGGCGCGCGCTACCACGCCCGGCTAGTTTTTGATTTATTGTAGAGATGAGGTCTCGCCGCCCAGGCGGGTCTCGAACCCGCGGGCTCAGGCAATCCACTCACCTCAGCCTCCCAAAGGCGCGGGATGACAGGCTGAGCCGCCGAGCCCGGCTCTGTCTTTCAAGAAGGCATCAAGCGCCCCGTTTTTCAGTGTACTTCCCACAGCCAACGCCCAGCGATTTCCTCAGGCTGCCTGAAGAAGAGCCCTTCACCGAGGGGAGGAGGCCCGGGAGCTCAGCCGCTTTTGCTGCGCTCTTTCAAACACAATGTGGGAGGAAACTGAACCGAAAACGCTGGCTCTGCACACGCGGCTCTCCGGTTGCAGGCCGGCTGTCCATTATTCAACATGTGAAACCAGAGCTCGGCGCCGCAGCCTGGGGCTCCGTCACACCCGACAGGTCCACGGGCATTTCCCGGGGCCTGGTGGATGGTCCGTCCCGGAAGCACCGCTTAAATACCGCACGGGCGCGGTGGGCTTCCAGGCCTCACCCTTTTAGACGGATGGATGAACGGGGAGACACGGGTGGCTGGCCGACCCCGCCATCGGCACCGGGTCCAGCAGCACACACGAGGAGATGGCCGGGGCGACGTCCCCTCAGGCCCGCCCGTCTGTCCGGTGGCCGCTGCGGTGCGGCTGGAGGGACCCCCATGGAAGCTAGCCCGGGGCGGCCCCTCGCCCCCACTTCCCGGGACGTTCCCGGTTTCAGGGTGCAAGTGCCAGGCTCTGGGAACCCCCTGATTTGGGGCAGATGGGGAGGACTGGTGTTCTGTGGCCCGCCAATTGCATGGTCACAGTCCCCACAGGCTCCCGCCCAGCCCGGCCTTCCCCAGTCAGACTTGACCTCTGGTGGAGATGCCTTCCTGCTCCTGAGCTTGACAGAACACATTCACTTTCTAACGGAACTGGGAGCTGATACCCAACACGCTCTTATCTGGGGGGGACCCACATTTTCAGATTGTCGTGAAGTCCTGCTGTTTAAAAGACGGCGTAAGAGGACTTGGTAAGTGTGGGCAGCTGAAACCCCTCCTGGCTCGGGCTGGACGGGGGGGGGGTGGGGACAGGCACAGCGGGAACGGGTCAGAACCCGCTTCGAGAATGTTCTTTCTTGAAGAATTTCACAGCCACAGAGTAACGTTCTTTAGGGAACAGCCTCGGAGGTTGATGTGTTTAATAAACCTCCATTTATCACTAAGAAACAACAGGCCCCAGCCTTGTCCCAGTGGCTGGTCTTGTCTCAAGAACTGAGATGATACCGAGGTGAGCGGATGCAGAAGTGAAGCTCTTTGCATAATTTCAGCATCCCCAAATAAAAATATCCCCAAAACAAAAATATTGTTTTGCCAGTAAATTCAGAAGCCACCCCCACCCCCAAACACTGCACTTTGCAGGAAAACAAGTATGTCATTCCCCCAGACAGTGATAGTCTTGGGTCTTTTCGAGAATAATGTGCTATAGCTGGGTAGAAAAACCTTTGTTTGATTTTAGAAAAAAAAAATATTTTTGAGTTTGGGGTCTCACTCTGTTGCCCAGGCTGGAGTGCAGTGCCACAATCACAGCTCACTGCAGCCTCCGACTCCTGGGCTCCAGTGATCCTCCCATCTCAGCCTCATGAGTAGCTGGAGCTACAGGTGCATGCCACCTTGTGTGGTTAATTTTTATTTACGTATTTAGTAGAGATGAGGAATCCCTGTGTTACCTAGGCTGGTCTTGAACTCCTGGGCTCAAGCAATCCTCCAGCCTCAGCCTCCTAAAGTGCTGGAGTTATAGATGTGAGACACCACATCCTGCCTGTTGTTGTTTTAATTATTTAGAGACAGGGTCTTGCTCTGTTGCCCAGGCTAGATTGCAATGGTGTGATCTTGGCTCACTGTAGCCACGACCTCTTGGGCTCAAGCAATCCGCCTGCCTCGGCTTCCTGAGTATCCGCAACGGTAGAAACGGGGTCTCGATGACAAGCACCAACCCACTGGCTAACTTTTGAACCTTTTTGTGGAGACGGGGTCTCACCGTGCTGCCCAGAAGGTTTTGAGCTCATGGCCTCAAGCAGTCCTCCCGCCTCGGCCTCCCAACGTGGAAAACGTTGAACCAAATCTCTTCTTTCCTGCTGTTGACCCAGTCTAGATCTAGTTGACTGGTCTTGACCTAGTTCAAGATCAAACCTCAAGCGCAACACCATGCTACTTGTCCCCAGCTTGCTCCCTGCTTTCACGCTGTTTTTAAGACCCTGTTCTTTCATGTGAAAATGCAAAACAGCCCCCCACGGAGGCCCAGCAGGTGGCCCCATTTTTACTCGAGAGGAGTGAAGCTCAGCAAAGTCAGGTGGTATGACCAGCATCTGGCTGGTGCTTGGTCTCTCTATCCGCCAACCCCTCCCCCCACTGTGACAGGAGCGGAGGATGCAGTGGCACTCTGACCCCGAGGGCCAGGGCTGGGCTGTGAGCCTCAGAGGCAGAGCCTGGGTGTTCACCTCCTCCCCGGACTGGCTAAACTGACCTTGGCAAAACCTTGAGATTTCCCCCGTCGAGGTGAGCAGACTGAAATGGTTCACAGGGGCTGGGCTCCGTGGCTCAGCCTGTCATCCCAGCACTTTGGGAGGCTGACGCGTGCGGACTGCCTGAGCCCGCGGGTTCGGGACCCTCCCGGGCAACTTGGCGAGACCTCGTCTCTACAGTAAATAAAAAATTAGCTGAGTGTGGTAGCGTGTGCCTGTCGTTCTGGCTGCTTGCAAGGCTGAGGCGAAAGAATCGCTGGAGCCCAGCAGGTTGATGCTGGGGTGGCCGTGAATGTGCCACTGCACTCCAGCCTGGACAACAGAGTGAGACTTCAACTCAAAAAAAAAAAAAAAGAAAAAAGAAATGGTTCACAGGGTTATTGTCAGGAATGTCCAAGGAAACGGATCAGAAAATATTTATCTGACATATGCAAAGGGCTTAGTAGTAGTGGTGTCTGAGAACAGAGTTTTAAATGTTTGTTTCAATGGCTTCAGAGGTACAGATGGTGTTTGGTCCCGTGGATGCCTTGGACGCCGGGGAGGAAGCCTGGGCTTGACGAAGTGACCTGCCACCCCGGCGGTGCACGTCGGACCCGAAAGGATTTTCATTCCTCCCTTTCCTCTTCCTTCCTCTTCTGAGCCTCCAGGGTCCACCATGCCAGCCTCCAAGCCTTTGCGGACCCTGAGCTCAGCTCCCACTTATAAGTGAGAACATGCGAGGTTTGGCTTTCTGTTTGGTTTCTATGCGAGGAGAAAGGGCACCTTCTCCGTGAGCGATTCTAGACAGTTCCGTGTTGAGGTCAGCTTCCAGAGCCCACAGACAAAGCTGTGAAAACGAGGGGGGTACACGTGGAATCGCCCACACTACCGCCAGCATCTTCCATGGTCACAAACTGACTGAAATCCAAGGTCTGAGATACAGGGCCTTGGGGTCACGCTGGCGGGAAGCCCTCCAGAGGCCCGATGGAGAGGCCGCGTAACAGCAAGCTTCCCTCTGCCTCCCTGCTGGGAGTCTGCCCTCCACCAGCTTGGACTTGTGACCCCCGGGGCCACAGGCATGGAGAGAGACCACCCCCCCGCCTTCATTCCACAGAGGTACCGGCACTTGTGCAGCCATCCGGCGGTGGAGGGGGAGGCCGTGGGGGTCTCCGCTTCCCATCTGACTCCCGCTAAGCCCCTCCTCCTTCTGCATCAAAGCCCGTGTCTAAAAGGGAGCCCGGAGGCCGGGCACACGTGTCCTGTTCTGATGGCCTAGCGAACGTGCCAGGCTGAGTGTGTTGAAGCCAAAAGTTGGGGCAACAACAGGCAGGAGAGGTGGGAGATGCTCCCCCTACACAGGAGACCCTCAGCCAGACGCCTCTTGACGATCTCGGCTTGGAAGGACCTGAGTGGCCTCGGCGTCCTCTAACGTACAAGGGGGTCTGAGAGCAAGTGGCACGGCTTCCCTTCTAATTCATAACCACACACAGGTCTGTGGCTGAACTCACAAGGATGCCTGGGTTCACAGGATGCTGAGGTCTACGGGGAGCCCAGGTCTACAGGGACGCCCACCTGCATAGGGTGCCTGGGTCTACATTGGTGCTCCTGTCTACGTGGACGTCCAGGCCTACAGAGATGCCCAAGTCCACAGGGATGCCTGGATCCACAGGGATGCTTAGGTCTATGAGGATGCCCAAGTCCACGGGGATGCCCAGTCCATAGGGGTGCTTAGGTCTACAGGGATGTCCGGGTCTGCAAGCATGGCCAGATCTACAGGGATGTCCACATCTTATAAGGATGCCTGGGTCCACAGGGAAGCCTGGGTTCACAGGGATGCTCAGGTCGATCTACAGGGATGCTCACGTCCGCGGGGATGCCCAGGTCCACAGGGATGCCCAGGTCCGCGGAGGTGCTCAGGTCTACAGGGATGCTCAGGTCTACAGGGATGTCCGGGTCTGCAAGGATGGCCAGATCTACAGGGATATTTACATCTATAAGGATGCCCGGGTCCACAGGGATGCCTGGGTTCACAGAGATGCTTAGGTCGATCTACAGGGACGCCCACGTCCGCGGGGATGCCCAGGTCCACAGGGATGCCCAGGTCCACAGAGGTGCTCAGGTCTACAGGGATGTCCGGGTCTGCACGTGTGGCCAGATCTACGGGGATATCCAGGTCTATAACGATGCCCGGGTCTACAGGGATGCTGGCTCATACCTCCCTTCTGTGTGTCCCACCTGGATGGACAAATACCTTCTGAGAGTTCAGCCGATAGCCTCAAATTCACCTGTGGGACCCTGAGCTCACCCTCTTCCCAAGTCCCTCCCCTCACATCCTCATTCGGTAACTGGGGCAGAAGTCTCACATGTCGGGAGGCCGTTTTAATGAGAGAGACCTTGAAAGGTGTCTGTCGACGAGTTTTTGCTACAAGATGCATTCACGGTTTTAAACACGGAGAGGGTGTCGACACACAGGAGTGAAGGCGCAAGTCCCTCACTCCATGCCCGCTGCTCCCAGGCCCTGCTCTCTCTCCCAGTGGCTACGGGCCTTTGTCGACACAACAGTCTGTGACTTGCTTTTCCCCTTCATTAAACATCTGGGCCACTCTCCATGTGAACATGTGTGGATCAACATCCTTCTTTTTAAAATAGCTGTACCGAATTCTCCAGCTGAGTCAGATCCAGTGACAGATGCTCATACTGTATTTGTTAATTTTTTGTATTACAAAAGATGTCAGCGTGAGCCTTTGTCTATGTTGACAGCCCGTTGTCTGAGGCTAACAATTGAAGTGGAATCTCCAAATCAGGAGTGTGCATTTTATTTAATGTTTCGAGACAGGGTCTCACTCTGTTGTCCACGCTGGAGTGTAGTGGCACGGTTATAGCTCACTGCAGCCTCAAACTCCTGGGCTCAAGCAATCTTCCTGCCTTGGCCTCCCAGAGTGCTGGGATTATAAACATGAGCCAAGGTGCCCAACCAAGAGGGCATTTTATGTATTTAATTTTTATTTTTTTTGAGTTGGAATCTCACTCTGTCGCCTACACTGGAGTGCAGTGGCCGCTCCCGGCCACCGCAGCCTCAACCTGCTGGGCTCCGACGATCCTTCCGCCTCAGCCTTCCGAGTAGCCGGAATTACAGGCATGCGCTACCACGCCTGGCTGATTTTTTTTTTTTTTAATTTATTGTAGAGATGAGGTCTCGCCAAGTTGCCCAGGTGGGTCTCGAACCCGCGGGCTCAGGCAATCCACTCACCTCAGCCTCCCAAAGGTGCGGGATTACAGGCTGAGCCACCGAGCCCAGCTCGAGAGTGCATTTTAAATTTTGATTTATATTGTCAAGTTTCTCTCCAAATTGCCAATTTATAATGCCGCCAACAGCAAAGGGAAAATACTCTGATCTCGGATCTCATCATCATCTCTCCAGTGCTGGAGGGTCAGTGAAAGACTCAACACGATTTAATCGTCATTTTAATTGCTATTTCTCAAATTTACTGAGAAGCTGATCAGTGGGCCATTCTGTTGCTTCCCGAACTGCTTGTTCAGACAGCTTAGCTTCTGTGATATTTTGCCTTCGTAAACTTTGTTGCATCAGTAAATGAACGGCTTGTTGTATGTGTGGCAAGCATTTTTGCAGTTTGACACTTGTCTTTTTCCTGTAAATGTTCCTTTTTCTTTCTGCTTAGAAATGTTGAATTTTGTAATAAAAATGATCGACCTGTTCCCCCCTGTGATTTTGGGTTTTTGGTCATCCTTAAAGGGACCTTCTCCGGCTCCAAGCGATGCCCTCATCCTCCTCCTTTCTTCTGACAGTTGTGTGGTTCTGTTTTAACTCTCTGCTTCATCTCATGTTCATTTGGATGAGTGGAATGGCCTGATTGCCCCGAGCTCTTGTGTTGGCCAACCTAGCCCATTCTCCACGGATCTGAAATAGCACGTCTGTCAGGTGCCAGGGGATCACGTGTGTGGGGGTTCCCTTTGGACTCCGTTCTGTTCCAATCACCCGTCAGATCTCAGATTGTTTTGATTCCTGTGACTTTACTCTGTGCTACGCTGCCTCAAGTTTGCTGAGCTTGCTCTTCCTAACGGATGCCAGGCCGTAGCTGTCACTGACTCCAGTGTTGCTGCACAGGAATTTGTGTCTCCATGTGGCTTTTATGTCAGAATGAGGCTGAAAGTTCTCTGGCAGCTAGCTCCGTTGCCCGACCTGCTGAGGGTGTTTCTAGGAAGCTAGATCAGAGAAGGGTCTGGGATAGACTGTCCAGAACAAGACGAGTCCATCCAGGTCCTTGGTTCTGCGGTTCCAGCCCCACCACTCACGGCAGCCCTGAAGGCACCAGCACCCAGGGCTGCACGGCCAGTGGGCGGGAGGCCAGCGGGAGGGGGCCCAGTGCACACTGGCGTCGCCTCGGCTGAGTCCTCACACACAGCCTGCCCTGGACCGCCCACCTCAGGCCACGGGACCGTGGCCAGGGCTCTGTGGACTGGTCATGTGGCCGTTGGCTCCCTCACTCCCAAGTCGACTGTGCTCAGGTGCTGGCCTTGTCTTTAGCCAGTGCAAAAGGAGGAGCAAAGCGGATCGCACTTTTTCCATGACCTAAATCTCTTGGGTAGAAGAGTTCTGGGGCTGGGACTGGAGCAGCTGCCACGTCCCACCAGCAAATTATTCCTGTTCTGTCTCCCAAAGCAGAGAGGCCGCGGGGGGCGTTTCCATCCAACTCTGTCCAAAAGGCTGTGGTCAACAGACGACACGTGCACCCAAAACAGGAGCGTCAACTGCCCATCCTCGGGACGTGTTTCGGTCGCAGCAGTAAGGGGGGGATGAGCTGGGTGGGGTCCAAGGCAAAGAGCCATGTCACGCGGACGCAGCTGGAGGCCGTCGCGCTGAGGGCGCCGCCACAGAAGCAGAGAACGGAACACCGCCTGTCCTCACTCACACGCAGGCCCTGGTCCCCGGTCTCAGGAGCCCAAGAGTGGGGTCGGCAGGTGCAGGACGCTGCTGGGATGAGGAGGGAGGGGGCGCGTGACGACACGCAGGACACCAGGTCCAGTGCTGGGGGACAGAGGGCCGCCAGAGGCCCAGACTTCCTCTGCACACAGCCCTCTCGTGCAGCTCATCCTCTCTTGTTTCCCCAGCTCTAACACATAAAAATAAAAAGCACTGTGTGGTGGTCCTGACACCACCCGACTGCGTTTCCCAGTGTTCAGAGCCAGGGCCCCTCCGATGAGCAGCTCAGGGTCCCCTTTCCAGGGGTCACGCTGATGCCTCCCGGCCTGTGTTTTACACAGTCAGCTGGCGGGAGAGTTTTTTCCTTTCCTCAACTATAACATTGAAGTTGGGTGTCTTCTATTAAAATGTTTTACTGAGATAGCATGCACACACCCTGAAGTTTCGTCCCAACAGCCATCCGGCGTGCTGCCTTTTGGGCCTTGGCTCCGCTCCCGTAGCACCGATGTCTTCAAGGGTTCCCCATGCCGTGGCGAGTGTCTGGGCTTTATTTCCCCTTACGGCAGGAGAACCCTCCATGGAAGCAGCAGACACATTTCGCTTGTGCATTTATCGGGGAAGAGACACTTGCGTTTTTTCCTTTTGTGGCTATTATGGATCATGCCCTTGTGAACGTTGTGGCTATTATGGATCATGCCTTTGTGAATGCAAGTTTTCGGGAGGAGGTATGTGTCCATCTCTCTTGGGGGCACACCCAGGGGCAGCGATGCTGGATGGCACGATGCCTCTGTGTTCCATCTCTTGAGAAACGATCACACTGTTTTCCGACGAGGCTGAGAACTGACCGGCACCGAACGGGAATCATGTCACCCACAGGAAGTCACCACGATTCCTTCCACCCGTTCGACCTGCCGGAGTGGCAGTTTCGGATGGCTCGACGTAAAGCATGGAATCGGGCTCACCTGACAAAGCTGAGTGAAACCTCCACCCACGAAAGCTGCGTCGGAAACCACGAAGCCCCCACGCCCAACGCCCTCTCCGTGCACCCCTCGCTCCACACCATCGCCTCTGCTCCTGCAGCCCTGAGACGTGTCTTGGCTCCGGTGTCAGCCCCGGGCAGGACAGGCCAGCAGGCAGCCTATTGCCCTTCTCGTGGTCATTTGAATCTTCCTGTCTCCCTGCCATCGGCCCCTCCGTCTTCCAAGTCAAGCCTCGTCCTCTCACTGCCAGGCGATCCGGGGACCCAAGGTGCCCGGGGTTGCTTAGACCGGCAGGGGCTGTGACAGCTGTGGGCGCACTTGGCCTTGGTCCAGCCCCGTCTTGTGGCGGGGAAGACAGGCTGGGGGTTCCAGCCTCGCTTCGGAGGCCTGATGCTTCGCAGCCTGGACACAGGGTGGTTCTCATGGGAGCTCCCAAATTCCCTTTTGTCCTAGAATTGCAGGTCTTTATTAACTTTTCCTTTCTTTTCTTTTTTGAGACAGGGTCTCTCTGTGGCCCAGGCTGAAGTGCAATGGCGTGATCATGGCTCACTGCCACCTTAAACTCCTGGGCTGCAGCGATCCTCCTGTCTCAGCCTCCTGAGTGGCTGGGACTACAGGCCTGCCCCACCACGCCTGGCTATTTTTTTGAAGAGATGAGGTCTCCCTCGGTCGCGCAGGTTGGGCTCCGACTCCCAGCCTCAAGCGACCTCCCCGCACCCTCCTCGGCTTCCCAGGGTGGGACAAGGGGCATTTTGTACACAGCAGCCCGATGTCGTGACATAAAGTTTGGAAAGACCCACGACGTCTCCCACGTGGACGGAAGGGCTGAGGAAGGAAGGCCTCTTGTCAGCCTCGTCGAAGTGCTCGTCGCGTCTTGTTGTCCGCGAGCACGCGGGTGATCTGGAGTCTGTCCCTTTCCTTCTCATTTTCCTAAATTGCCTTCTCGTCTTCTGCGTCAAGCTGGATGCGCATCCTGTGCTTTGCTCCCAGGATCAGGCTCACGTATGCGCGTGGGAGCGGCCGCCTTCTTAGGGCGCCCGTGTCGGTGCCACGTTAGACGACGTGGAGGAGACACATCATCAGCAGGACGCGGGGGCCGGGAGAGCGCTTCGCCACAGACGGTCGCGATCAACCGGCTCTTCCCGTTCTGTGACCGCCACGGCCCAGCTGTTCCCAAGCACCGTGGGAAGCCCGAGATTTCAGCGGGTGACGCCTTCCGATCGCAGAGGCTGCACGAGAAGCTCAGAGAGTGGCGTCTGGAAGCTGGAGCCCACTGAAGGCGCCCACGTCAAATGCCCATCATGCCCTTCTGAGCCCCCCCCAGGCCTCACCTGCTGAGTCAAAGCCAGGACTGCCAAGGGGCCGTGGGCAGCCGCCACTGGGTCACGGGAGGCTCACACATGTTTCCCGACGTTGGAGTCTCCAGCCTCACGGTGGGTGGCACACGAGGCTGTTTGTTAGTCCGGCGAGGTTCCAGTCCATCACCCCGGGGAGCCTCACCCGCTCACGAGGGCACTTCCAAAATTCGGGGAATTACTGCAGTTGTTATCTTTGAGCTCCCCCTTGACCTTCCCAGCGTTTAGAGAAGCACCTTCGGGCTTGTTTTTGGCAGGAGGCTCTGGCTTTGCCCAGAAGCCCAGCCCAGCAGAACAGACTTCGCGTGCTGGGTCCCGGCCATGGCCGACCTCGCCTCCAGCCTCTCCTCCAACCCCCTCCTCCCAAACAAATGAAACCCCCCGACAAAATGCAGGGAGCACAAGGGGCCAGCGCGCGCCTTGGGCGGTCAGGGAGAGAAGGGCTGGGCTCCCTGTAGACGGAGCAGACCTCGGCCGTGAGCCTCTGGAGGTCACCGGGTTGGAAGCCGACAGCCTTCAGGCGAAAACCAAAGTTCTGCTGGAACCTGAACGGAGACACAGCGCCGCCTCCGGCTTGGCTCCCTTCATCGTGCCCGGCGCGGACTCGGGGCTCAGCCTCTTTCTGGACGTCTCCACCCTGGTGGCACGGAGCGTGAGGGACTGTCCTGCTGACAGGGGCCCCACGCGGGCCCACCACTGTGTGGGAGGTCGTGGCTGTTGTGTCTGTGTGACGTGTCCTTGCGTTGGTCTCTGGCGGCTCCAGATCGCGTGAGAACGAGAGATGACCAGCCCGAGCCCTTCCTCCTGGAAACGGGAGACTGAGGCCCAAGTGGGGCACAGACCTGGTCATGGGACAAGCCTCGGCGGTCCGGAAACTTTTACCTGCTCCCATTAGGGAGAAAAGTCTTGCCTTGGCAATAGCGTTCCACCGGGTTCTTTTGTCTGCTTGCTCTTTGCTGCTTGAGGGAACGTTTTTGGAATCCCGCGACTGGGTGGGTGTGGAGGCTGAGTCCACCCAGGCCCCTGGAAGCCCAGAGAGGGTCACGGGTCCGCGGGCTTCTGTTAGACCAAAGGGAGCACAGAGGGAGCCCTGGGTGAGTCACTCACAGTGGAGAGAGAGGAAGGCGCTTGGGAGACTGGGAGTGGGGGGGGGCTTGGGAAACACAGCTGCCTGGGGGACACTGAGCTCACCTGCCCTGCGGGGAAGGTTGTGCCAGCAAAGCCTTCCGGAAAGCGCTTCCTGCTGTGTCCCGCCCGTGGCCATGATCTTGGAGCTGCTTGTGGGGGTGGGTGGAGCAAAGGGCCGGTTGGGCCTGGAGGAGGGGCTGGGTGGGGCCAGGCCCTTTAAGAACTAAGACCCCCCGGAAGGCCCTCACAGCCACGCTGATGACTAGTTGGTGTTCCATCAGAGGCCGACCTGCTGGATGAACGCGTGACCCGGGCCACTTCTCTGGAGAAGTGGAAACACGGACGTGACACCGGTATTCTGGTGTGGGGCCCTTGTGGGCGCCTGTGAGCAGGCCGTGGAGACGGCGTCCTGTGGACCCGGCCAGAGCTTCACACTCTTCCTCCCCGTGGTGTTCAAGGCCCTGGCCAGGCTGTGCATTGAATGGACGCGTGAATGAATGAAGGGAAGTGTGAACGTTGCCTCTGCCGGCCGGCCGAAAGGATGCAATATTCTGTGTTATGGCATTCACCTCAGAGCTCACATCTGAATATTTACGATACTTAACACCTGGAACTGGCGGCGGGCACTCTGGGAGGCTGAGGCAGGCAGGTTGCCTGAGCCCAGGAGTTCGAGGACAGCCTAGGCAACGTAAAGAGACCTTGCCTCTACAAAACGACTTTAAAAATTAGCTGGGTGTGGTGGTGCACACCTGGTCCCAGCTACCTGGGAGGCTGAGACAGGAGGATCATTGGAGTCCAGGAGGTCGAGGCCGTGGCGAGCCATGATTGTGCCCCGGGCGACGGAGTAAGACTCCAACTCAAAGAAACAGACAAGTAAAAACAAACCAAAAACCTGAAGCCAACAAAGGTTAGAGAAACGCGTCAAGGCCTGGGTCTCCTGCCCGGCCCCAGGTGAGCTCAGGGACTGCCTCAGGGAAGGGGGCCTTTCTGGGAAGGGCCACCTGCACTCACCCATGCCTCTCACCTGATAAAGCCCCTCCCTGTTGTCCGTTCCAGCCCGCTGGGGTCATCGAAGCCCGGATCACACCCTTGCCCCGGCCCAGGACTCTTGCTGGTGTGCTGTGATCCCCAAGGACTCCAGTGGGGAAGAGGGGTGGCTTGGCCCCGCCCTGAGGTGGGAGGTGCCTGAAGGCACAGCACGTTCCTGTGAGACTCACCGACCTGGCCAGGCGAAAACCGTCCTTCTACACCGGAGGACTAGGACGAGGACGCCACCATCGCTTGGTGTGGAGGGAGACAAAACAAAACAGCAAAACAAAACACACCAGGCGAGCCATCCAGAGATCTTCCTGCCGGCAAATCTTTCACATGAGATCATTTTCACTAATCCGGCTCTTAAACCTGTAACTTGACCAGGCCCCTTAAGACTTAAGACCCTGGGAGGCTCCTGCACGGCCTTGCTGATGACTAGTTGGTGTTCCATCAGAGGCCGACCTGCTGGTTGAACGTGTGACCCGGGCCACTTCTCCAGAGAAGCGGAAACACAGACGTGACACCGGTATTCTGGTGTGGGGCCCCCGTGGGCGCCAGTGGGCAGGCCGTGGAGACGACGTCCTATGGAACCGGCCGGAGCTGGCGCCCTTCTCGCCGTGGTGTTCAAGGCCCCGGCCAGGCTGAGGCAAGACACAAAACCCGCCACAGCCAGAAATTCCCTGCCCTCCCTTCTCACGCGTGGACGGTCATTTGTCAGTCCTGGGGACATTCATCCTGGCAGAGGCCAGAATCCCCGTCTCAGCTTCTGAGAAGCGGGGCTAACCTTCCCCCCCTCCAAGCCAGCCCACTCTGTGAAGCTTTCTTCTCCTTTCTAACCCAATGCTGTACTTGCTTGCGGGATTCCAGAGGCGGGCATTGGAAAAGCAGCATCTGGAGAGCCCGTCGGAGACCAGCGAAGGCGACGAGCCCACGAGCCTGGCTGCGGTCAGGCCGGCACTGGCCAGGTCTCCAGGTGGCCAACAACTCGAGAGGACGGAGGCGGGGAGGCCAGCGTGGCTTTAGACATAGACCGACGCTGCTTTGGCAGGCAGACCCAGCTCAGGATACTGGAATGTGTGATGGGTGGGCACGGGCACTGGCTTATGGGAGCATAACTTTCCAAAGCGACACTGCACTGACCGGGCCCAGCCCAGCCTGGAACGCAGGGCGGCGGGTGCACTCGGCCCACCGAAGCCAGAGACAGGCAGAAGGGACTTAGCAGAGGCATGGGAGCACAGCACCTCCAGAACTCACTCCAATCGCAAAACAACTTTTACCATCGTTTCCACGGTTCCACGTGACACAAGTAAACTCGGAAATCGGCCTGGAAGACAGCGACAAGACTAGAAGCCTGGGATCCACGGGCTGCAGCCACCACACGCCCCGCCCAGCATGTGCACAGAGACTTTTTGTGTTGGAAGAGGATGGTCCCACCATCTTGACGCCCTCCGGCTCTTCTTCCTTTTGGAAGTCCCCTCTTCTCAGCCTGAAATGGTGAGCTGCTTCTCCGTGGCACGAGCCTGGCCATTTCCCCGTCCTTGGCTTCTGGAAGGAAGCCACCTTCCTCCCACTCCGCCTCGTGCTTGTGCACTTCGGCTGGCCAGTGACGGCCGTAGAATTTGCTGCCGGCAACGTCACTGCCGGGAAAACAACTCAGGGCCTGCGTCTGGTGTCAGCGGAGGTGGCTTGGGTGCCCTTGCCCGGGTTAGTATGGAGACAAAATAACAAATGACAAAAAAAGGCCGGTTCTCGCCCTCATCGCCCGCACCAGCCCCCGCCGGAATCTGGAAGACCAGACGGAGACGCGCCCCGGCCTCTCTCGGTGGCTTTTGGTGCTGAGGAATAAACGGAACGACATTCAAAAACCGAGGTGAGCCAATTAATTATTAATCGGTCTAGCACAATCGATACAATATTGCCGGTGTGTTTCCTTGGAGATATTTCTGGAGTTTGCTTTCAATATTTAATGCAACGCCAGCCGGTAGGCCATCAGGAAATGCATTTCCCAGGCCGCCCAAGATGCAGCTTGCTTGGTCCGGTCCCACCACAGGAAACGGACACTCTCGATGCAGCATTTGGCTCTGGTTGGCTGTAATTTTCCGAGGCCTACCCTTCCAGGAAAGGTTAAAAAGAGACATTTTTGCATGCTCTTTTCTCTTTGCCTTAAGAAACCACCGGCCGAGTTGTTTATTTTGCAAATTCTTCGTAAGCCAACACCCTGCCCAAGTGTGGTATCAGTGGGTTCTGATGAAAGGCTGGCAGGCGTGCAGTTAGCGTACGCAGGTGCCAAGCCCATTTCCCAGGGGTAGCATGGAAACAGCGAGACCCAAGTGGCGGAGGAGTGTTTCCTTTTTTTTTTTTTTGAGTTGGAGTCTCACTCGGTCGCCCAGACTGGAGCACAGTGGCCGCTCCTGGCCACCGCAGCCTCGACCTGCTGGGCTCCGGCGATCCTTCCGCCTCAGCCTTCCGAGTAGCTGGAACTACAGGCGCGTGCTACTACCCCCGGCTCATTTTTGATTTATCGTAGAGATGAGGTCTCGCCAAGTTGCCCAGGCGGGTCTCGAATGTGCGGGCTCAGGCAATCCACTCACCTCAGCCTCCCAAAGCGCGGGATTACAGGCTGAGGGTTTCCTTTTTAAAGTTGTCGAATTATTTGCTGCATTTTTGAACAAGTGTACCTCCCCTCCACGAAGCCTCCTCTCAGGGTCAGCACATCCGTTGCGATGAATGCTCGGAAGCGAAAGGCATGCTGCCCATCTCCCCATGGTCAACGTGGGCACATCACGCCGAAAAGGGACATCGAGAGGTCCATGGTGTCCCAAGACACGCACCTCACCGCAGCTCTCTCCCACTGTCCTCTCCATTCCGAGGGGGACTTCTTCCTCCCGGCTGTGTCACTGATGGACACACCGTCCCCCTTGGAGACTTCTGCCTCTGGGACGGGCCACTGTCCTGCTTTAAAACCTTCTTAGAAACCAGGCGCAGTGGCTCACACCTGCCATCCCAGCACTTTGGGAGGCCAAGGTGGGAGGACTGCTTGAGCTCAGGAGTTTGAGGCCAGCCTGGGCAACACAGGGAGACCTTGTCTCTACAAAAATAAAAAAATAAGCTGCACATGGTGACGTACGCCTGTAGTCCCGGCTACTCAGGAGGGCGAGATGGAAGGACTGCTGAGCCCAGGAGGTCGTGGCTGTGGTGAGCCATGATGGGGCTGCTCACTCCAGCCTGGGAGACAAAAGCGAGACTCCAGCTGAAAAAAAGAAAAGAAAAGAAAACACCTCTTTAGCAAGGGCGAACTTGCAGGCACTGACGCCTCCTGTTCCCTGGAGTTGCCGCAGGGAAATACCACCAACAGGACCCCTCAAACGACAAAAGTTGTTCTCTCGGTTTGGAGGCCCGAGGTCAATGTGTCAGTACAGCCCTGTGTGTCAAGGGCCCTGGGGAGGAAGCCTCCCTCCATCTTCCTGTGTCTGCAGGGTCTGGTGGCCCGTGGCCTTCCTGGCTCATGGGTGCTGCGCTCCAGCTTCTGGCCTCCCTTGCCTCTCTGTCACTCAGTGGCCTCCCTCTGTGTGTGTCTGTCCACATTTCCTTTGTGTGGGCACACTCGCGGTTGGGCCAGAGTCCGCCCTACTCCAACTTAACTCCATCCGCAAAGACCCTGTTTCCAAATAAAACCACATTCACAGGTTCCGGTGGAAGTTTGGGGAAGCACAGGCAAGCCCTGTGCCCCTACCCCCATCTTTCCGGTCGGTGGGGGCACTTCCGGTGGACAGGAGACAGGTCAGGGCCATGGACCAGGCAGGGAGAGCTGAGGCTTCCCGGGGCTGTGACCCTGAAACCGCGAGGGCCTAGGTGTGGGGGACGCTGGGCGGGGGAGCCAGGAAGGACGCTCCCTCCAACTGTCTTGGTCTGGGCTGGTGCTGCCAGCCGCCTCCGTGCCTGCATCAGCCGAGAAGTTCGAGATTAGCCTGGCAACTTGGTGAGACCTCGTCTCTACAATAGACACAAAGAAAAAAAACTAGCCGGGTATGGTGGCGCACACCTATGGTTCCAGCTACTTGGAAGGTCAAACTTGAAGACGCTTCTGGGGCAGATAAATGCCCAGGCGGGGTCTGAGGCAGCCACGGTCGCTCTCAGGAGGGTGGGGGGTGGCTGGGCTGTGTGGAAGCCCACCGGCAGCCCAGAACCTGAGTTCCCATGCCGGGCCTGAGGCTGCAGGCCTTGGGGGACTGCGGGCCGTGAGTTCTGGGGCTCCCTGCTGGCAGGCTGAAATTGCCAAGGAAGGGACTTCAGCCCAAAGGCCAGGAGATGGGAGGCGGCCAGAGACACCGTCTCACAATGTCAGGCTACGACAGAGCTCGGAGTTGTCAGGGGAGTGAGCGGAATGTGGAGGGTCTGGGGGCTTCAGGGAACGGGTCTTGCTTCGAGGTGATCTCATGAACCTGGAGGGCTGACGCAGACCCACTGTGAGCACCAGAGACTCTGCTATCCAAGATAAGCCTTAGCCAGGCACAACGGTTCATGCCTGGCATCCCAGCACTCTTGGAGGCAGAGGCAGGAGGATCGCTTGAGCCCAGGAGGTCGAGACCAGCCTGGGCAACGCAGCAAGACCTTGTCTCTATACAAAAAAGTCAAAAAATTAGCCGGGTGTGATGGTGCACCCCTGTAGTCCCAGCGGCTCTGAAGGCTGAGGCGGGAGGATTGCCCGGGCCCCAGAGGTCAAGGCTGGGGTGAGCCGTGATCCTGCCACTTCACTCCAGTCTGGGTGACAGAGCGAGACCCTGACTCAAATAAATAAACCAACCAACAGGATCAGCCTCTGAACTCTCTCGAGCAAGTACACACTCAGGCTAGGAAGGAAAGAGAAATCCTTAAAGTACAGGCTGAAAGAGAGACAGGCTTGGTGCTGTCTGTCAAAAACTGCACTTGAAAGTTCCCGCTGCAGTGGGCTTACACCGCCCCTGTCCTGAGTGGGATGACTTCTTTTCACACGGACCTCGGTGTGTCCACGCAAGGCCAATTCCCAATTTCAAATCAGTCTGCAGTGACATTCAAGGAAGTTTTCAAACTCCCCTGTGAGTGGGTGAACTTCTGTGTCTAGTTCTTTGTTTTGTTTTGTTCTGAGTGGGCGTGTCCCTCTGTTGCCCAGGCTGGTTCTGGGATTACAGGCGTGAGTCACCACGTCCGAATTATGTCTAGTTCCTAAGCTGCGTGCACTCAGGAGGGATGAGGTCTGGCTGATAAAACCTCACCCAAGGTCAAGAGGAAATTGCCTTCGTCAGTGACAGGCCTATGGGAAGGTCGCCTGCTCAGGACGACTGAGCTCAGCTTAAAGAGCCCTGACGTTCAGCTGCTGGAAATTATGCTTCCTTCATGGTTGTCTAAGGATCGGAGGTCAAACACGATGAGAAAGCAGCTGTGCAAAGAAACGTCATCCTAAAGCCGGGCTCGGCGGCTCAGCCTGTCATCCCGCGCCTTTGGGAGGCTGAGGTGAGTGGACGGCCTGAGCCCGCGGGTTCGAGACCCGCCTGGGCAACTTGGTGAGACCTCGTCTCTACAATAAATCAAAAATCAGCCGGGCGTGGTAGCGCGTGCCTGTAATTCCGGCTACTCGGAAGGCTGAGGCGGAAGGATCGCCGGAGTCCGGCAGGTCGAGGCTGCGGTGGCCGGGAGCGGCCACTGCGCTCCAGTCTGGGCGACAGAGTGAGACTCTAACTCAAGAACAAAACAAAACAAAAGAAATATCATCCTAGCCGGGCGTGGTGGCTCACACCTTTCATCCCAGCACTTTGGGAGGCCGAGGTGAGAGGACTGTCTGAGGCTGGGGGTTCGAGACCAGCCCGGGCAACTTGGCAAGACCTCGTCTCTACAATAAATAAAAAAATTAGCCAGGTGTGGGGCGCATGCCTGTAGTTCCAGCCACTCAGAAGGCTGAGGCGGAAGGATCGCCGGAGCCCAGCAGGTCAAGGCTGCGGTGGCCGTGAGTGTGCCCCTGCACTCCGGCCTGGGCGACAGAGTGAGACTCTGACTCCAAGAAAAAAGAAACATCGCCCTTTTAGAGAAGGCAGCAACGCCACGGGAATGCTTTTCTGCTTGGCCGCGCAATCGGCGCTGAGTTGGTCAAAGCTCTGATTGCTCCCCCAGCCAGCATCAGCAGCCCAGTCACAGCCACAGTGTGGAAGGGTGGTCGGCAGGCTCCAAGCCACGCGAAAGACTTCCTGGAGGGGTCATCGAGGTCACACGCATTTCCCAAACGGGGAAGGAACCCAAAAGAAACTGAGAGGGAGGCGCTGGAGTTCTACCTTCTGTAAACAGGTGAATCAACTCATAAGCCGTGTTTCTAGGGACCGCCTAAATTAGCTCACCAACCAAGCTTCTTTGTACCTGATGTCTCTCATTTTTCAACCTTAACAGAATTTCCTCATGAAGAGGAAAGAGAGACATCTTCAATGTTAAAACACAAAAGCAGGTCTTCTATCCGGCTCTAGCCATAAAAAACCAGCAGGCTATTTTTAGTGTCCAGGAAATGCAGGGTATTGGGTAGAGGACAGTGGGAGGAAACCCCAGATAAGCCTAGAATGCCGGACCTGGCCCCGCCGCTCCAAAACAGTCAACACCATGAAAACTAAAGAGGGGGAGAGATTTGGGGGAATGTTCTAGATGGAAAGAGACATACAAACAAGGTATGGTGTGTGATCCTTGGCTGGGCTCTCTACCGAAGGGTGGGGGGACAGCGGGGTGTTCTGAATGTGGTCGGACGGGAGATGATGTTGGGGAACTGTCACTTGTTTTCTCGGGAGGGATGGCAGTAGTTTTGTTTGTGTGTTGTTTGAGTCGGAATCTCACTCTGTTGCCCAGGCTGGAGTGCAGCAGCATGATCACAGCTCACCGTAGCCTCAACCTGCTGGGCTCAGCGATCCTTCCACCTCAGCTCCCGAAGAAGCTGGGGCTGCTGGTGTGCACCACCACGCCTGACTAATATTTTTTTTTTTTTGAGTTGGAGTCTCACTCTGTCGCCCAGACTGGAGTGCAGTGGCCGCTCCCGGCCATCGCAGCCTCGACCTGCTGGGCTCCAGCGATCCTTCCGCTTCAGCCTCCCAAAGCACTGGGATTACAGGCTGAGCCACCAAGCCCGGCTTAATTTTTTTTTTTTTTTTTTTTGAGTCAGAGTCTCACTCTGTTGCCCAGGCTGGAGTGCAGTGACCTTAACCTGCTGGGCTCAGGTGGTCCTTCCACCTCAGCCTTCCAAGTGGCTGGAACCGCAGGCGTGCATCACCATGCCCGGCAAACTTTTTAAAAATTTATTGTAGCGATAAGGTCTCACCAAGTTGCCCAGGCTGGGCTCGAACCCATGAGCTCAGGTAATACTCTCACCTCAGTCTCCCAAAGTACTGGGATTATAGGTGTGAACCACTGCACCAGGTTCTAATTTTTTGGTTTATTGTAGAGACGAGGTCTCACCAAGTTGCCCAGGTTGGGCTCAAACCCATGAACTCAGACAATCCTCTCACCTCAGCCTCCCAAAGTGCTGGGATTATAGGTGTGAACTGCATCTGGCTCTAATTTTTTGATTTATTGTAGAGACAAGGTCTTGCCAAGTTGCCCATGTTGGGTTCGAACTCCTGGGCTCAGGCAATCCTCCCGCCTCGGCCTCCCAAAGTGCTGGGATTACAGGTGTGAGCCACCATGCCAGGCCAGGACATAAAATACTAGCCACTGAAAAGCGAAATTTTCAAGGCCCATGCAGCCCAGGGTCTTTCTGGAGATTTGCGGCGAACAAGCTTTGTGACTTTGGCCATGTCCCCGACGTCCGCCGTCTTCTCCACCTGTGGTTCTCCTGATGCTGAACGGCCAGTTCCAGGCTCCCCCGGTGCCCTGGGGGTGCCTCTGCACCCCAGACCAGAAGAGGACTTGGAGGACAAAAAGCCTCTTCCAGGCGTGACGAGCAGTTCTCGGGGCCCTGGATGCCCCGTGGTCACCCACGAGTCTTCCGAGCCCTCTGAGCTTGCTGATTGTTGCCGTGGCCCCCGGCACACGATGGCCTCAGCCCCGGGCTGGGAGGAGGCCGGAGACAGCACCTGCGAGGGGCCTGACCTCCTGGGAGGACGGTGCTGTGCGAATCCACGGGCTTACAAGGAGGGAAACCACGAGAGGCTGCGACTCCAGGGGAAGAGCTCCCTCGGAGGCTCCCGGGGGCTCGACGAACTGTGTGTATTCGAGCAGCGTTGCTGAGGGTGGGGGACAGCGATCCACGCGGGAGGGGACGCCAGGCCCGTCCTCAGGCGCCCGGAGGCAAGGCCGCATGGTGGCAAGATGCCAGCCGTCCACGAGGCCCGTCCCGCGGCCCACACGCAGGAGATGGGAGGCCGGCACGTGGCTCAGCGCCTCCACACGGTGTCCGGGAGCCCAAGCGGGGGACTCCGCCACCGTGGGACCCTGACCTTGACCTTGGGCAAGTCACTTCCTTCTGAATCCTCGGAGGAGAGGGCTGGCCTGCTGGGTCTTGGCTCCCCATGGGGCCCATGATGATTCTGTAGCTGGACTTGGTCAGACCCCTCCCTGCTCTGGAGGCCTCCCCGCACAGGGCCATGAACGCAGATCCCGGAGCAAGGCGCCTCGGCTCGAGCCTCAGCTCGCTGGCTTGTTAATGTTTCCCACCAATATTTTGTTATGAAAGATTTTGGGCCAGGCGCAGTGGCTCACGCCTGTCATCCCAGCACTTTGGGAGGCCGAGGTGGGAGGATTGCCTGAGCCCCCAGGAGTTAGTTAATCGTTAGTTACTAATTTCCTATCAACTAATTTTAAGGGACAGCCTAATTCCTTGCTCGGGGCCATGCAAGCCCTTCTCAGTCCAGGGCGGTCCTGTCTTTCAAGGGAACTAACTTGGAAGATGGACCCTAAGCCCAGAGGCCTAAAAGAGTCTGTCGATTGGAGTCCCTTTTCTGGGGCTGGTGGCACGGACACTCTGGGACCCCGACGGGCTGGCCAGACCCTAAGCCTGCCACCTGGACGCAGCAGGCTTGGAACGGCTACCGGGTGAGCTTCCCGACACAGGCACTGGGGTCTCGCAGTGCCCCGGCCTGAGTGAGCTCCTGGGGAATGAAGAGTTGTGATTCCGGGGTGTTCCCAGGAGCCTTGGGACCGCCCTCAGAGGACTCAGGACTTCAGGGAGCCTCCCAGGGAAGACAGTTGGTGTGCTTTTCTCGAAACGCCTCTCTGTGGGTGGTGATTTGGGGTCTTACTCGGTTGCCCGGCTGGAGTGCCGGGACGTGATCGTGGACTGCAGTCTTGGTCTCCCAGGCTCTGGCGATCCTCCCGCCTCAGCCTCCCCAGTAGCTGGGCTACCGGGGCACACCACCGTGCCCTGCTAATTTTTTTTTTTTTTTGAGTTGGAGTCTCACTCTGTCGCCCAGACTGGAGTGCAGTGGCCGCTCCCGGCCACCGCTGCCTCGACCTGCTGGGCTCCGGCGATCCTTCCGCCTCAGCCTTCCGAGTAGCTGGAACTGCAGGCGTGCGCTACCACGCCTGGCTGATTTTTTTTGATTTATTGTAGAGATGAGGTCTTGCCAAGTTGCCCAGACGGGTCTCGAACCCGCGGGCTCAGGCAATCCACTCACCTCAGCCTCCCAAGGCGCGGATTACAGGCGGAGCCACCCAGCCCAGCTGCCCCGCTAATTTTTTTATTTATTTGTAGAGACACAGGGTCTTGCAGTGTTGCTCAGGCCTGGTGTTGAACTGCTGGGCTCAAGCCATCCTCCCACCTTGGCTTCCTGAAGTGCGGGATTACAGGCGTGAGCCACCATGCCCAGCCTGCGCCTATGTTTTAAGTTAATTTATCTTGTTTTTAGTCACCTGAGGGTTCGATGAGTTAAGCTTTGAAATGGGAGCAGGGGCCAGGCTCAGTGGCTCAGCCTGTCATCCCGCGCTTTGGGGAGGCCAAGGTGAGTGAATTGCCTGAGCCCGTGGGTTTGAGACTCGCCTGGGCAACTTGGCAAGAACTCATCTCTACAATAAATCAAAAAATTAGCCAGGTGTGGTAGTGCGCACCTGTAGTTCAGCTCCTTGGAAGGCTGAGGCGGGAGGATCGCCGGAGCCCAGCAGGTCGAGGCTGCGGTGGCCGGGAGCGGCCACTGCACTCCAGTCTGGGCGACGGAGTGAGACTCCAACTCAAAAAAAAAAAAGAAATGGGAGCAGAGAGCGGAGGACACTGGGTCCCGGCATTGAAGGACACTGGAGGCTGCTGGGGGGGTGGGGCTCCTGGCACTGAGCTTTTGTCCCCTGGAAACTATCCCAGAGTGATGGTGACCATGAACCTGGGAGGATGAAGCCCCCGCCCGCAGCATACAGGAGCAATTTATTGATCTGGTGGCATTTCAATGCTGTGCTGACTCGGCAGCAAACCCAGGGCAGGTGGAGGGGAGCGGGTTCTCGGCAAGAGGGAACTCGGAGCTGGCAAGGTGGGGCGGGGTCTGGTCCACTGAGCCCAGAGGCTTTGCCGCACCCCCTGCCTTTGTGAGACTCGTCCTGCTGCTTCACTGTCTCCGTTGCTTTCTCTTTCCTTCTCCTCCTTCTCCCCCCCCCTCCAAGTCACATGGCTCGTCACAGCCTTGACCTGGGCTCAGGCGATCCTCCTGCCTCCGCCTCCTAATTACCTGGGACTACAGGCATGCACCACCACACCAAGCTAATTTTTAGAAACAATTTTGTTTTTGGAAGAAACGAGGTCTCGCTGTATTGCTCGGGCTGGTCTTGGATTTCTGGCCTCAAGTGATCCTCCCTCAGCCTCCCCAAGTGCTGGGATTACAGATGTGTGCCACCGTGCCTGGCCAACACTGTGCTTCAGGCCCAGGCTGGTCAGAGGGAGACACACCGGGGGCACCGCCTAGGAAGGGCTGAGGGTTTAAATCCAAGGCCCGGGGGCTCTCAGCCTTGCATACACCCTGGAATCACCCGGAGCGTGTTAACGAGCTCCCATGTCCCGCACAGAATACGCTGGTTCAAAATGGGGCCTTGATGACTCGGGGTTGGGTTGAGCCAAACAGGTGCTTCTCCCCTAGGGATGACTCGGTGCTCGGCGGAGCCGAACAGGTGCCTTGGAGCTGTCGCCAAAGAAAGGTGCGGAGAAGATCTTTTCCGCCTGGCTTGGGACGCCCTCCCCGGGTCACGCCCCAGGGGATTGGAGGACCTGAGGCCGGAGCCCTGGCCGGGTTGGCTCCGAAAGCTCCCAGCTCAGAGCAAGGAAAGCAACGGAGGCCACCTGGGCAGGTGCGCGTCGGTCTGGGGCGCCCAGGCGACCGCCTGGCTGGCCCTGTGTTCACTGTCTCCTCCGCGACACTCCCAAGCCGGGAGTCAGCACCAGCCTCCTGGCTCTTTTACTCCGTAAGCCAGTTGAATGTTACGGGTTTGGAGCCGATGCCGTGGCTCACGCCTGAATCCCCAGTGCTTGGAGAAGCCGAGGCCGGAGGACCACTTGAGCCCAGGAGCTGGAGCCCCGGCAGCAGAGTGAGACCTCGCCTCCGGAAAACATCAGCCGTTGGTCAGGCGTGGTGGCCCCTGTACCCCAGCAGCTGCTGCGGAGGCTGAGGCAGGAGGATCACCTGCGCCCGGAATCACCAGGAGGTCGAGGCAGCGATGAGCTGTGATCGCGCCACTGCACTCCAGCCCTGGCGACAGAGCCAGACCTTGTTTGTACCTTAAACGGAACTATTTGGCTGTGGCGGTGCGCGCCGGTAGTCCCAGTTACTTCTGGAGGCTGAGGCGGGAGGACGGCCCGAGTCCAGGAGTTCGATGATCATGTCACAGCCCTCCAGGCTGGCCAACAAACCCAGACCCTGCCTCTTAAACAACACAACCAAAAAAAGCCCCATGTTCCTGAAGCCTCCGCCCACTTTCCCACGGAGGGGCCCCAGCGTGGAGGTGGCTGCCAGCTAGGCAGGTGCTCTGTCTAGAAGAGACTAGGGTTTGGAAAACTTCTGGAGAACCATTCTGGGGGCGGCGCCTCTGTCTGCAGTTTCTCGACTCTCTTCTGATTGCACAGCGGGCGGGAGAGAAGCCTGGGCTCGTCTGTCTGTCGCCTGCTCCACAGGGCATGGAGTCCCGCCTGGCCAGGTGTCCACAGCCCAAGCAGGCTGCCTTTGCCTCCCGGTGCCTTGTGGGAGCCAGCCGGGAACCCCGGGAGAAATCAGACAGTGCTCAGAAAACTGGTGGGCGGCAGAGTGACACCTCCCGTGCCTCTGCCCCGGGTCCACGACGCAGTCCTGGCACGTGGAGACAACCTCGTGTGGTGTGGGTCGTGGGCGGCAAAGCGTGTGGCGTGCAGGTGTGGGCTGCTGGGGTGCTCGCACCCGGCTCTGCCGCTGTTATGCCGCCTCATTGGCTCCCTGACCTCTCTGTGCTCCCACTTTTCTCCTCTCTAACCTAAGAGATTGACAAAAGATTAGCTGGGCGTGGTGGCGCACACCTGTAGCCCCAGCCCCTCGGGAGGCTGAGGCGGAAGGACCGCCTGAGCCCAGGAGGTCGAGGCTGCGGAGGCCATGATGCTGTGCCACTGCACTCCAGCTGGGTGAGAGTGGGGCCCTGACTCAAAATAAACAAACGAAAATAAAAAAATAAAAAGCAATCGTGACCACTTTTAAGAACAGCATGCAGGGGGAGCGTCGTGGCCACGGTGCACACCGAGAGGCACTGGCTGTCACCTCTTGCTCTCCGGAGGGGACAAGGGACCTGCCAGGGAAGCCCCACCCAGTCCCGCAGCGGGGGAGACAGAGCAGATCTCTCTGAGTTCCAGGGTTACCCCGGGGGAGGGAGCCTGGCTTTCAGGGTGGAGCAGGGACGCACCATGACTTCTGAGGTCCCTGAATTCTGGGGCCTTGGACCTGCCTGTCCTGGATGCGGCGTGGGGTGACCCTTCTCTCGACTGGCCGAGCGCCCTGGGGCTTTTCATCCCTTGCAGCTGGAAGCCTTCCGACAGGCACAGCTGGCTTTCGTCTGCACCCCATCACAAGCCTACAACAGAAAGGGACACCCGTGCCGCTCACTCTGGACTGGCAACTTGGGTGATCTGCATCAGCAGTTGACAGGTACCGGGCGCCAGCTCGAGGCGGCGGAACAGAAATGCCGACCTGCCGGGAACGGAGGCAGGGAGGTCGGCTGTGCAGACGCCACACGAGGGAACCCACCGCCGGTCTTCGGAAGAGATGCTGAAAATCAGATGGGAAAGACGTGGGCGGAGCAGTGTGGAATCCACAGAGCAGGACTCAGCCTCGTGCAGGTTGTCTCTTGAACTTGTTTGCAACTTCAAAGTCCCCGGGCTCCTTACCGGCCCAGAACGCTCCAGGGCTTTCTGCTTTCCTTCGAAGATCTTCAGATTCCGAAATAACTGGGTCCAGCCCCGAGTGCAGACAGCCTGAAATACCTCAAATACCACCTCCAGGCGGCTTTGGGAGGCTTTCCTCCCCCGATGAGTGGCAGCGGTGAGAACCCACCAGTCTCCTTGGTGGGAGGAGCACGCGTGGCCGGAGCCCGCGGAGGACGGTGGCATGCAGCGATGGGTCATGCCTTTCGTCTTTCTTTCCTTCTTTCCTTCCTTCCTTCTCCCCCCCAGACAGATCTCATTTGGTTGCCCAGGTTGGTCTCAAAATCCTGGTCTCCAGCAATCCTCCCTCCTCGGCCTCCTCAGTAGCTAGAATTACAGACGCGAGTCTCCACACCCGGCCCTGCTCTGTGTTCTCTGGGACACCCAGGCCACCTGGGCTGTCCGCGGTGACCTTGCCGGATCCTCCCTCCCCCAAGCCTGGGGTGGGGTTTGGGGGTCCCTGAAGCCTCTTTCTCTTCCCCCCAGCCCCTGACCACCGAGGCGGGGGAGGGGCCTCCAGGGCACGCCATAAGCCCCAGTGACCGCAGGCCATCTGCCGCCTGGCTCTGTCGTGGAAGCAGCTTGGGAGCCCGGGGTGGTTAGGAGGGACCCGGCAGAGGACTGCTGATGCTGGGGCTCTGTCCTGCCAGGAGGGGTGCCAGCCCCTCTGCGGTGCCCAGCCCACCCCAAGTCTCCCATTTTCACGTGAACAAAGACTCCACCACCATCAAGGCGTCTTTACTGCCACTGCAGCAAGTGCTCTGTGTGGGGCCACAGAAGACAGAGGCTGAGAATTAAAAAGCAAAACAGGCCGGGCGTGCCGGCTCACGGCCCGTCCTCCCAGCTCTTGGGAGGCCTAGGCGGGAGGTCGCTTGAGCCCAGGAGTTTCAGACCAGCCTGTGACCTCGCCTCCACAATAAATCAAAAAATCAGCCGGGCCTGGTGGTGTGCGTCTGGAGTCCCAGCAACTCGGGAGGCTGAGGCGGGAGGATGGCCTGAGCCCAGCAGGTCGAGGCGGTGGTAGCCGTGAGCGTGCCACTGCACTCCTGCCTGGGCGACAGAGTGAGACCCTGACTCAAAGAATAAATACACAAAACAAAAAGCAAGAAAATTAAAAGCAGCGTCTGATCTCTGATCCTGGAGGAGAGAGCACGGCAGAGGGCTTCGTGGGTTGGAGGGCCGGCAGTGGGCCAGGCCAGAGGACCCCCTCAGCACCGAAAGGGCGGAAGCAGGGAGCCGCGCGGTCGCCTGGGAGAACGCTCTCGGCCCGGGGAGACGCACGCCGGAGTGTCGAGAAGGCGAGTGTTTAGAGGCCATTCTCAGAGGGCTTGGGGGAAATGCATGCACACTCCATGCGAAGCTTTATTGTGTTCTGTGATCTAGGAGATATTCATATACGTTTATCAGATGTTTATCGTTTATCCGATCAGCGAGCAAAGAGCACGGATCCCACATGGAGCAGGACGCAGCCAGCAGGTGAACCTGGGCAAGGACATGCGATCGTCTCTATGCTTTTCTTGCAAATCTTCTGTAAGCTTGAAAGGTTTTTTGTTTTGTTTTATCATTATTGTGTTTTTGAGTCAGGGTCTCACTCTGTTGCCCAGGCTGGAGTGCCGTGGCACGATCACAGCTCACCGTGGCCTCGACCTCCTGGGCTCGGGACATCCTTCTACCTCAGCTTCCCGTGTAACTGGGGCTACAGGCACACACCACCCCCACGCCCAGCTAATGTTTTGATTTTCTGTACATTTAGGGTCTCACTATGGTGCCCGGCTGGTCTCGAACTTCTGGGTTCAAGCAATCCTTCCACCTAGTCCTCCCAAAGGGCTGGGATGACAGGCGTGGGTCACCACACCTGGCCTGTGGTCCAAAGTTTTCCAGATAAAAAGTTTAAAAGTTCTGGGCTGAATTGTGACAGGTAGAGGAGAAGCATCTCTAAGACACATACACTTTCATCTTTCCTTCTAGTGCGTGGCTGAGCCGTGGCTTTTCATGATTCTGCTTCGTTTGCAAAGTTAGTTTGCGACGTGATGTGGTGAAATGACAAGAAACATTTGGTCTCTGTCCAAATCCTTTATAACCTCCTGAGTGCTTAAGAGTGTCTTTTGTTCTCGTGTCTGTGTCCCCAGCTCCCGGCTCCGAGCTCCTGACCCCTGGGAATTTCTGCGTGCTGGAGCATATTTTGTTCAGATGAGGTGACTCTTGGTGGCCCGTGGCTGGGAGCTGCTCACCAGAAGACGGAGCCTTGATGAGACGCTAGGCCCCTCAACCCCAGCCTCGACCTGGGATACACCGAGCTGATCCTTGGCAACCCCTGGAGATGCCCATGAAACCCTAAACCTCGAGACCGGGAGAGCTGGGAACACCCCCACATGCCCGAGGGGCGCCCCGCCCTGCCCCGGGACCCTCCCTGTGAAGGTCTTCATCTGCAGGCTTTAGAATAAACAGTAGACAGGAGAGCTTCTCTGAACTCTGCAAGCTGTCCTAGCAAATTATGAGACCCAAGGGCGGGCAGTGGGAACCCCCAATTTGTTTTTGTTTTTTTTTTTTGAGTCGGAGTCTCACTCTGTCGCCCAAACTGGAGGGCAGTGGCCGCTCCCGGCCACCTCAGCCTCGACCTGCTGGGCTCCGGCGACCCTTCCGCCTCAGTCTCCTGAGTAGCCGGAACTACAGGCGCAAGCTACCACGCCCGGCTAATTTTTGATTTATTGTAGAGATGAGGTCTCGCCAAGTTGCCCAGGTGGGTCTCAAACTTGCGGGCGCAAGCAGTCCACTCACTTTGGCCTCCCAAAGTGCTGGGATGACAGGCTGGGTCACCAAGCCCGGTTGGAACCCCCAGTTTGTAGCCAAGTTGAAATGGAGGTAACTGGGACTGCTCCTTGCGGTTGGCGTGGGAGCTGTCTTGTGGGTCGAGGCCTGCATCCATGGGGTCTGCACGGACTCCCTGCAGCGTATGACTTCATTGTAGGATGCCCCCCTCCCAGCCCCCCATCCCCGTTGGCGCCTGGAGATGGGTCGGTGTGGGGGAGATCTCCGTACTTGACATCAGACGGGCTCTGAGAGTAGAGAAAAGCAGCATTCCTTTTTCTTGGAGACAAAATTTTAACATGGCACATTTCCCTCAATTGTGTGACATCTCAGTCTGTCTTGAGGGACTCTTTCATGATTGTGTAAATGAATTGGCCGAGGGAATTAGAGGAAAACTTGGAGCAGACACCCGATACTTTGCAAAACAGCTCGTGACCAGTCAGAACAAAAGGCCAGCAACAGACCTTTGTCTGAAACCTGCTAGGAGACTTCCCAGGCATCTTGCCTGTGCTTTGTGCCTTTTCCGGAACCTGATATGGTTGGAATCACATACTCTGCGGCCCTCGAAGACCGCCCTCTCCCACTCGGCAGCAAACATTGACGGTGTCCCCTTCTCCTTTTCCTCGTGACTTGAGAGTGCATTTCTCCTTATCACGGAATCACAGTGTGTCCATTCACCTTCCAAAGGATGTGTTGGTCGCTTCCAGTTTGGGGTGATTATAGAAAAATTGCTCTAAGTAGTTATTGTGGGTTTACGTGTGGACACAGGTCTTCACCTCGATTGGTTAAATACCCAGAAGTGAGGTCAAGACCGCAGCTTTGTACGAGACTGACGAGCTGTGTTCCCACCAGCAAC
Organism: Cephalopachus bancanus; assembly: GCA_027257055.1. Taxonomy (NCBI): domain Eukaryota; kingdom Metazoa; phylum Chordata; class Mammalia; order Primates; family Tarsiidae; genus Cephalopachus; species Cephalopachus bancanus. Next base: position 16,076,581 of record JAPVLO010000001.1, on the reverse strand, counting down.
GACCGGACGTTCCTGTTACTCCTCATCCTAGCCAGCGTTTGGTGATGTCAGTGTTTAGATGTTCATACATCCGGTAGATGCATGGGAGCATAATTGTTACTGTCATCTGCAAGTTCCTAAAAGATGTACTTTGCGTGTCTTTTCATTGCTCATCTGTAAATCTTTTTGTGGTGTGTCTTTTCAGACCTTTCGCCTGTTTTTAACTGGGGTTTTCATTCTCTTATCATACATTCTTAAGAGTTCTCTGTATATTTGGGGTAACAGTTCTTTGTCAGATATGTCTTTTGTGAATATTTTCTTGCAGCCTATGGCTTGTTTTCCCCTTCTCTTGATTATGTTTTTTTTTTTTGAGTTGGAGTCTCACTCTGTCGCCCAGACTGGAGTGCAGTGGCCGCTTCCGGCCACCGCAGCCTCGACCTGCTGGGCTCCGGCGATCCTTCCGCCTCAGCCTTCCCAGTAGCCGGAATTACAGGCAGGCGCTACCACGCCTGGCTGATTTTTTTGATTTATTGTAGAGATGAGGTCTCGCTGCCCAGGCGGGTCTCGAACCCGTGGGCTCAGGCAATCCACTCACCTCAGCCTCCCAAAGGCGCGGGATTATAGGCCGAGCCACTGAGCCCGGCTGATTATGTTTTTTATGTCTAGTTGTTCAATCAAATGCTGATAGCGGGTGTGTAAATCTCCAACTATGATTATACAGTTATCTATCCCTTTGATTCTGTCAAAACTTGCTTCATCTGTTGTGAAACTGTTATGAGGCATACGCATTTATGATTGCTGTCTTTCTGAATAACTGACTTCTATCGTTATGAAATGTCTGCCTTTGCATCCCTTTATATATATGTATATATATATATTTTTTAATTTTAAAGATGTGGGGTACAATTCAAGATTAGGTATACAAGTAGTCATTATAAGGTGAAGTTTGGTCCCCACTTTGCTTGGTTTGGGATCAGGTATCCTTATCTTTGGTTCTCTTAATTCCCTGTCTTGAAGTCTACTGAAATTAATACAGTTTGATGATAGCATAGATATTCCATTCTTCTCATGCTAATTGTTCACAAAATATATTCTTGTTATCACTGGTTTTCACCCCAACTATGTCCTCATTTCTAAAGCATAACTCTTGAAGACAGCATGCAGGGGGCTTTGCTTTTTAAATTCATTCTGATAATCTTTGCCTTTTAACTAAGGTGTTTAATACATTAACATTTAATATTATCGTTATGATTAAAATGAGGATTCATTATTTGTTTTTGTTTGCATTTTGTTTCTCTGTTTCTTCTTTTCTACTTTCTTTTAGATTATTTGAGTACATTATATAATTCCATTTTTTTTTTTTTGAGTTGGTGTCTCACTCTGTCACCCAGACTGGAGTGCAGTGGCCGCTCCCGGCCACCGCAGCCTTGACCTGCTGGGCTCCTTCCGCCTCAGCCTTCCAAGTAGCTGGAACTACAGGCGCGTGCTACCACGCCCGGCTAGTTTTTGATTTATTGTAGAGATGAGGTCTTGCCAAGTTGGCCAGCGGGTCTCGAACCCGCGGGCTCAGGCAATCTACTCACTTCAGCCTCCCAAAGGCACGGGATTATAGGCTGAGCCACTGAGCCCGGTTATAGAATTCCACTTTAATAATCCATTAAATTTGTATCTATGTCTGAATCTGCATTTTTTTTTTTGTTTTAGTAGTTCTGGAAGAATTCACTGGGTTTGGGTTTTGTTTTGTAAAAAAATTTAAAATTACAAACATCAATTTCTTTAATAGAAAAAGACTTCAGATTTTCTGTGTCTTCTTGTCTCAGTTTTGATAAACTGTGTTTTTCAAGGACAACTAAGTTGTCAAAGCACTTGCATGACATTGTTCAAAATATGCTTTCATTATTGTTGTTAAATGTGTAGAAGTAGTTGAAATTTTTCATTTTTGACATTGGTAATTTGTGTGTTTTTACATTTGTTTTTATCAATCCTTCCAGTCTTTTGTTTTTTGTTTCTGAGTTGGAGTCTCACTCTGTCGCCTAGGCTTGAGTGCAGTGGCATACTCTCTGCCACTGCAGCCTCGACCTGCTGGGCTCCGGCAATCCTTCTGTCTCAGCCTTCCAAGTAGCTGCAACTACAGCTGCGTACTACCACGCCTGGCTAATTATTTTTGATTTATTGTAGAGATGAGGTCTCGCCAAGCTTCCCAGGCGGGTCTCGAACCCATGGGCTCAGGCAATCCACTCACCTCAGCCTCCCAAAGTGTGGGATTACAGGCTGAGCCACTGAGCCCAGCTTCCAGTTTTTTTCCTAAAGAAAATCTCTTTAAAAAATAAGTTTTTGAGCCGGGGTCGGTGGAGAGAGAGAGAGAGAGAGACTTGGACAACTGCTTAGATATGAGCAGAAGACCTTTACTGAGTGTGAACAGTGGGCTTTTATACTCACATGTCTTTCATGTGAACACAAAGCCAGACGTGTGAGGGGCGTTCCCCACCCACCAGATATTCTTTCAGGTATGAGGAAGAAAATCCCATAACAGATGCTAAACCTTAATCCATGTCTGCCTATAAACCCTTTTCGTCCTATGCTAACTTATACAAATACCAAGTTAAATGATAACCTAAAAATCCCATAATAAATGCTAACCTTAATCCATGACTGACCTATCCTATAAACCTTTTTCATCCTAAGATGATTTATACTGATACCAAGTTAAACAATTCTATAGAAACTTAAGTACTTACTTATAACCTAAAGTGGCCCATCCCCGAATGTTTGAAATGTGGCCCAGTCCAAAGTTCATCAAGTAACCTAGCCATATTCTTTCAACAAAATGTCTGTCTTCTAAAACTACATTCTACAACTTACCCCTTATTCAACTTCAGTGAATCCTAAGATCACGACCCAGAAGCCTGCGACCAATACCAAGGCTCTTAGATGTGACTTAGAGTTTGAATTATAAGTTGTGTGAAAGCCAAAACTGCAGTTTGCGGAAGAATGGGAGCAATGAGCTTCTAAAGTTAGCTTGTGTTCATCCCGGTCGCAGAGTTTTTATGTTTTGAGCTCACAGGAGCTTAATCTGGTTAGTGCTGAGTAGAAAGGGGGAGGAAATGGGGTCAACAGCTCCCGAACGCATCCCAGTGGTCTCGGGGTCAACGGCCCTTTCTGATCCCTAAGGCTCAGCGGGCCTCCGTGGCCGGCGCCCAACAGCGTCCTGTGTCACTGTCATCCTATTCAGGGTCATTTTCCTTCTGCGTTGACCGCTCCCTTTAGTGTTCCTTTTGCGTGCCTCTGGTAGTGACCGATTCCCTCGGCACTGACCTTCTGGGTGACCCGCATGTGGATGAACAGTGGTACCCGTGGACTTCCAGACACAGCTGCCTCCCTCTGAGATGCACATGCGAGCCTGGAGCCGCACACCTGCTGCGAGCCCTCCGGTGCAGTTACAGAGCAGCCCCTCCCCCCAAGGGTAGGAGTAATTCCCGCAAAGAGACCGATGCCTCTTCCAGCATGGCATACGCTGACAGGGAGGGTCCTCCAGGGAGGAGCCGCCTCAGGGGAGAGGCACTGCTCTCCCCGGCAGTGGGAGGCCAGGCGCTCATGGGACACAATCTGGAGCAGCCTCGCGAGGGAGTCCCTGCTGTGAGCCCGGGCCAGCCTCTCCCTGCAACCCGGCTGTGCTGCCACGGGCCCAGTGGGCAAGATCGCCAAGGGGCCCCGGGACGTCCACAGCTGCCATCTGTCTTCCTGCTCAGCTCCGTCCGTCTGGGCTGCTGTGACACGACACCGTGGACTGGACTCTCGACAGACCACAGACACTTGCCACTCACAGTTCTGGAGGCTGGAAGTCCAAGGTCAAGGTGGCAGCAGATTCTGGGTCCGGCGAGGGCTCTCTACCTCACAGACGGCGCCTTCCTCCTGGGTCCTGCAGGGGCCACGGCTGTTGCCCGCAATGGCTCGCTGAAAAACCACGAGCATGAGGCAGAGTGCCTTTTTTGTTGTTGTGGGAGTCGCCCTCTGTCGCCCAGGCTGGAGCGCAGTGGCTCGCTTACAGTCACCAAAGTCTCGACCTCCTGGGCTCAGGTGTCAGGTGATCCTTCTGCCTCGGCCTTCCAAGTAGCTGGAACTACAGGCTGGCACCACCATGCCCAGCTAATTTTTTTTTTTTTTTGAGTTGGAGTCTCACTCGGTCGCCCAGACTGGAGTGCAGCGGCCGCTCCCGGCCGCCGCAGCCTCGACCTGCCGGGCTCCAGCGATCCTTCCACCTCAGCCTTCCGAGTAGCTGGAATTACAGGCATGCGCTACCACGCCCGGCTGATTTTTTGATTTACTGTAGAGATGAGGTCTCGCTGCCCAGGCGAGTCTCAAACCCGCGGGCTCAGGCAACCTCCTCACCTCAGCCTCCCAAAGGCGTGGGATGACAGGCTGAGCCACCGAGCCCCGCTGCCCAGCTAATTTTAACTTTTTTTTTTTTTTTGAGTTGGAGTCTCACTCTGCCACCCAGACTGGAGTGCAGTGGCCGCTCCCGGCCACCGCAGCCTCGACCTGCTGGGCTCCAGTGGCCCTTGTGCCTCAGCCTTCCAAGTATCTGGAACTACAGTCGTGCGCTACCACGCCTGGCTCATTTTTTGATTTATTGTAGAGATGAGGTCTCACCAAGTTACCCAGGCAGGTCTCGAACCTGTGGGCTCAGGCAATCCACTCACCTCAGCCTCCCAAAGTGCTGGGATTACAGGCTGAGCCACGGAGCCCGGCTAACTTTTTCTTTATTTATTGTAGAGATGAGGTCTCACCGTGTTGCCCAGGTTGGTCTTGAACCCCAATCCTCTCACCTCCGCCTCCCAGTGCTGGGATGACAGGCGTGAGCCACCATTGCCAACACAGATTGATTAGCCGGAGAAAAGACACACAGATGGTATTTAACATGTAGACAGGGGAGCCTTCTGGACGAAGACCCAACTCTCCAGTGCGCCGCAGACACGTAAATACCGTCTTGCGGTTCCAGAAAGAATGGGGCTTGCATCCCGGTAAGACAGGTTACGGGGGCAGAGAAGACGGATTCTCTCGAGGGGCAGCGCATGGTGGCTGGGGCGAATGCCTGATGGAGCACAGAGCTCAACTTGCAAACGGCTCTCTGTGGGATATAAATGATCCTTGGAGACAGCCACTATACGCAGAGGAAGGTCTGCTCAGGGCTGGCCCTCACAGCTCTCCTGTTCTGCACTAGACACGAGATAGCAGGGTGGAGAAGTGGCTTCTCGGTGACTGAGTGGGGGCGGGAGGGTCAGGGAGACCTTGGTGACACGTGTACGGCTGGGTGAGGCCGGCGTCGCAGGTGGTGAAAGGATTCGCCAAGACATGATGAGGTAAGAAAGGAGGATGGATGGAAGGGAGTGTACCGTAAGTCCCCTCCATGCAAACCTTCACGTTACAAACGTTAACGATGCACGCCAGCGTTCCTTCGAGTATGATTTCTCTCCACCAGGTGTCAGAACAGCCTGTTACATACATGCAGTACTGCATAGCTGATCGTGTTTGCTGGGGACCAGGCTGACTTTGTTGGACTGAGAGCAAATGGACTTACAGACGCGCTCTCGGAGTGGAACTCACGCCCACGCTGGGGACTCCCGTATAAAGGCACACGGCAAAGAGACGGCAGGCAGGGCCGCCGCACAAGGGAGTCCATCTGCTGTCTGCAAGGAGGCAGGGCTGGGCGGGGGGCAACCTTCTGCTGGCGCGGCCCTGCTGGGCGGGGGGGCACGTCAACACTGCTCGGAGTAGCCGTGGCTGCCCGGAGATGCTCGCCAAGGTGCCAATGGCCAGCTGATTCTCACATCTTGAATCGCAAATCTCCTGGTCGTCCTTAAGTCTTCCTTAAGGCCTGCCCCTCTTATTATTATTATTATTTTCGAGTTGGAGTCTCACTCGGTTGCCCAGGCTGGAGTGCAGTGGCACACTCACGGCCACCCCAGAGTCAATCTGCCAGGCTCCGGCGATCCTTCTGCCTCAGCCTTCCTAAGACCCCTCTTGATATAATTCACCCAACTGCTGCTGGCCTGTCTTGGCTCTCACAGTCCTCCCTGAGGCTTCCTCAGCTCAGCATGTCAGCATGCCGGATTTGGGGATGTCGGTTTCTGAACCCCAAAAGTCTGCCCATAGTGGGGGGCAAACAGGCTCCCTCGTGCCTCTTTTACAGGTGTTGGCCCCTTTCACCAGGGCCCCGCCCTCACGACCTGGTCACCATGGAGGGCCCAGCTCCTGACACCATCCGTTTGGGGGTGAGGGTATCAACACACCCTGGGGGCCACAGACCCTCAGACCGCAGCCCTGGAGTCAAGTCCCGCCTCTGGGTGGTGGCTGCTCTCCGGATCACGTGAGTGTGGGTTCCGTGGACACTCCCACGGGCCGGGGTATGTGGCCGCAGTCGGAGAGGAGCACTCTGCCCTCCCCGCGGCTCAGGGGTATCTGGGCCCTCGGGAGTCTCAGGCCACGGGCACTCCGGTATTTCTGCCCAGGTCTTAGGGGTCTGCCCTCGACGGGGCCCCGACTAGGAGCGGGAGACCCGCCAAGGTGAGCCAGGGATGCGGCGGGACTGGTTTCCAAGCGGAAGGTCGCAGGGCCCAGACCTCACTGACGGGGTGAGGGGCGGAGAAGGCAGAGGACGGGAGGACATGGGCCGCCGCGAGCCTGGCTGGAGAGTGGGACGTCCAGCCAGGAACCAGGACAGATGCCCCCGAGAGGGAGGGAGGGTGAGAAATGACCGTGTCAGGCACCCAGCGAGGCAGGATGTGACAAGTGGCAGAGGGTGTCGAGCTGCCTGGTGTAAAAAAATGAGGAGAACGTGGAGGCCATCTTTGCCCTCGCCCTCGCCCTCTCATCTTTGCCCTCGCCCTCGCCCTCTCATCTTTGCCCTCGCCCTCGCCCTCTCATCTTTGCCCTCGCCCTCACCCTCACCCTCGAGCCCTTCTGACGGTAGAACAGTAGCCTGTTGGCTAAGTGTGTTTTACCTCCACAAAACCTTTTGTGGTTTTTTTTTTTTTGCGTTGGAGTCTCCCTCCGTCGCCCAGACTGGAGGGCAGCAGCCGCTCCCGGCCACCGCAGCCTCGACCTGCTGGGCGCCGGCGATCCTTCCACCTCAGCCTTCCCGGTAGCTGGAACGACAGGCGCGCGCTGCCACGCCCAGCTAATTGTTAATTTACGTAGAGGTGAGGTCTCGCCAAGTTGCCCAGGCGGGTCTCGAACCCACGGGCTCACGCAATCCACTCACTTCGGCCTCCCAAAGGCGCGGGATGACAGGCTGAGCCGCCGAGCCCGGCTACCTTTCGTGTTTTTATGTCTCATCTTCCCAGCGGGACGATCCTCCCTGAGTAACATCAGCGGCTGACAGGCGTGCGGGGCCCGCTCGGGTCGGAGGACGGACCCTCGGCAAGGCTCGCCCCGCAGCGTCCTTCTCCCGGCAGCCTCGTCGAGCACGAGCAACTGATCCCTCCTGCAGCAGGCGGGGGAGGGGGCGGGGTCCCGCCTGTGTGTTGTGTCCTCTCCTTCCTTTCCCTCGTGGGTTCCGCACACTCATCGTGAAAACCCTCCGGTCGAAACCCACGTCCAGCACTTCCGGGAAGGGTTCCTCAGACGAGCCGGTGTCACAGCACGCCTTCCCAGCACAGCCCGCGGCAGCCTCTGTCTGCCAGCTGCCCCTCTCGGCACTGTCACCCTCACACCCACCGTGCGGCCTCCCAGAGGACAGGACCACGGGCCCCAGTACCGGGCCGGCTCCACTGTAGGGGCTAAGTCAGTCTTTTGCATGAACGAGTGGAGGAGCTGGGGTCCAGCAGCGCAGGCGAAGGAAAGCACGCGCTTGGGGGAAACCCAGCAGGGAGAGTAAATTCCGTCAGTGGCACGGTGGGTGCGGAGGGACTCAGGCGAGTCCACGATTCCCGGACGGAGAGGCGGGAAAGACAAGGGCCAGCCGCGGGAGGGCGGTGGGAGAGACACGGAGGAGTATGTTCAGACAGGTTGAGGCTGAGGTTAAGAGACGCCGTCAGGTGCAGCGTTCCGGCCCCGGCCGGTGAAATCGAAACCCACGTCCTGCTGTGGTCAACAAAAAACGTCAGCGAGAGATCGCTGGCATCGTCAGGAAGGATGTTGGAGACGGAACAGAAAGCCTCTCCCCGCCGGCTTCTGCACCTGGAAATCTATATATTCCTTTGATGGACAAACTCGAGCTAGGAAAAGTCCAGAAGGCAATGAATATTCTTAGGCACGCAGAGGAATTTCTCATTGGAAGACTAAATCGAGGAAAAGGTTTGACTCTTCAGTTCGAAAATAAAGGAAAAGCTGAATCTTAGGAAAATGTCCCGATTAAAAGATTAATAAGCATTCCTGTCTACCTGATTTCAGAACTGGCGGCCTGGAGAGCATGCCTGGAGTCTGTAAGCAGTTACGTTTAATATGAATAAACTCAGTAAAAAAAAAAATCCATGTACACACACAGAGGACTCACGTTAGGTTATGACTCCGTGGTACATTGTCACCCACGTCATAAATTATGTTCCCACTACCTCCCTGGAACATTGGAATTGTGACCTCAGCACTGCCCGTGAGTGGACTGAGCTTAGGTGAAGTTGCATTCACCGCCCAGTTAGAGGCAGGCAGAGTCGGGAAGCAGCAGCAGGGTGGTTTAGTACATTCAGCAATACAAGATTTGAAATGGGCCGGGTTTGGTGGCTCAGCCTGTCATCCTAGCACTTTGGGAGGCTGAGGCAAGTGAATTGCCTGAGCCTGCGGGTTCGAGACCCACCTGGGCAACTTGGCGAGACCTCATCTCTACAATAAATCAAAAATTAGCTGGGTGTGATAGCACACGCCTGTAGTTCCAGCTCCTTGGAAGGCTAAAGCAGAAGGATCGCTGGAGCCCAGCGGGTCGAGGCTGCGGTGCCCGGGAGCGTGCCACTGCACTCCAGTCTGGGTGACCGAGTGGGACTCTGACTCAAAAAAAAAAAAGATTTGAAATGTGTTAACCCCCAAAGAGAGATTGGAACCAACATTTCAAACATGAATAAACCTTTTTATTACCTTTTTGTCAAACTTGAGAAATTAATGAATATCACTTGAAAAAAAACTATGGCTGCAAAGTTTCAACAAAGTTTGCTCTAATTATGCTACTACTTAAATATGTGTAAGTGTATAAGTGTAACATGTGTGAGCTCCTTATACTTATAACAAGTCAAATAAGACACGACTACGGAATCCAGGACACCCTGATGAGCCGTGTTCTCCACAATTGATGAGCTGCTGGTCCCTCTAAACCCGGCGCCCTGGCCCGTTTCCGCGGGTCCAGCCTCTCCTGACTGTGCGTGGAACACTCCCCTTGAGTCAGCACAAGGACGTGGTGTCTTTTTTTCTCCAGCAAACTCATCTTAACCACTGATTCATTATTTAGATGAGTTAATCAATTTAATAACGTACCATCAAAACACAAAGCTGAAACATAAAAATAACTGCTTTTATGAATGTTAGTACAAGCAAAAAAAAAAAAAAGTCCACAGATGATGTCTCCTTGCAAAATGAGTATGTGACAGAAACTGAGACGCGGTTTTGAAAATGCTGCCCTCTCTGTCTGTGGCATAAAATGGCTTGGTTGTCTTCTCGAGTTGCCTGGGTGGAGTTTGCCCTTTGAATTTCTTTGTCATTATTCCTCAAATGCTCCATCCTGCAGTGGGGTCTTTGTAGCCTTAAATCAACACTTAAATAAACAAAGACAGCCAACTTGGTGGCTCAGTCTGTCATCCCAGCGTTTTGGGAGGCCGAGGTGAGTGGATTGCCTGAGACCGAGGGTTCGAGACCCACCCAGGCAACTTGGTAAGCCCTCATCTCTAAAATAAATAAAAAATTAGCCGGGCGTGGTAGCGTGTGCCCGTAGTTCCGGCTACTTGGAAAGCTGAGGCGGAAGGATCGCTGGAGCCCAGCAGGTCGAGGCTGCGGTGACCGGGAGTGGCCACTGCACTCCAGTCTGGGCGACGGAGTGAGACTCCAACAAAAGAAAGAAAGAAAGAGAGAGAGAGAGAGAGAGAGAGAGAGAGGGAGAGAGAGAGAGAGAAAGAAAGAGACAGCAGAGTCTTCCTCTGGGAAATGCCTTTTCAAAGCAAACCCAAGTTTGGGCTTTATAGCTAGTCAGAGATGTTAATGCGACCACGGAGGGGATGGGATAATCGTCGTCTGAACTTGGACCATGCCAGCCTGAGGGGGAAAGCCGGGCTTATTTCACACAAGCAGGCCACTTTATCTATTTTGTTTCTTTTAATTACTTTTTTTTCGAGATGGGCTTGCACTGTGTTTCCCAGGCTGGGCTCCAGCGATCCTCCCGCCTCAGCCTCCCGAGTGACTGGGATTACAGGTGTGCGCCGCCACGCCCGACTCGGTCTCTTTAGATGCCATCTGCCATGCACTTGATAACAGACCCCATCCCGCCTGCAGGTGGCGCTACGGCAGTAGTCGGTCTAAGGTGTCCGTTCAGCCACGCAGAAGACCCGCCGCATACTGAGATGCTCAGGTTGACATGAAGCGGAAGCCAGCATCCTGTAACGGCGCTCTTGAGCCCTGGAGAACAGGCACTCGTGAGCTCTCTGGCTCCCGCTCCCACACTCTCTCCCTCTCTCTGTCTTGCCCTCTCTCACCTATCCACTTATTCCGGAAAAGGGAACTTTGAGACTGTTCTCAGGCTGGGTCTCTTCTTCTGGGAAGACCCATCGTTGCTGAGTGGGACATTCCCGAGTCTGTGGCGCCGTTGCCCAGGCTCGTGCCTTTCCGGCTGTTGGAGCTCGGGCACTCAAGCGTCGCCCCGTGCCTCTCTTCCTCGCCTTCGCCGCAGGGGCTGGCGGGACGGCCCTCACGGGGTTGTAGCGAGGGGGGGTTACTGCACTTAGAGTTTGGCAGCCGACAGGCGCTGCCTGTTATGCCGGCCGACACCTCCTGACACGTAAGAGGCCTTTATTCTTCACGTTTCAGCAATGAATACAGAGTCGGGAATCAAACATCCCTTACAACGACTCGCCAAAACGTGGGCAGGCCAGGATGTTATACGCATTATACAGTTTTCACATAATTTTTTTTGAGTTGGAGTCTCACTCCGTTGCCCAGACTGGAGGGCAGTGGCACACCCACAGCCAGCCCAGCGTCCGACCTGCTGGGCTCCGGCGACCTTCCACCTCGGCCTCCCAAGGCGCTGGAACCACAGGCACGCAGCCCGGCTTAGTTTTGATTTATTGTAGAGACAAGGTTTTGCCAACTTGCCTGGGCGGGTCTCGAACCCATGGGCTCAGGCAATCCACTTGCCTCGGCCTCCCAAAGTGCTGGGATGACAGGCTGAGCCACCGAGCCCAGCCTACATAATTTAATTAGCCTCAGTTCTTGTGTCGGGCAGCCAGGCCCTGAATGTTCAGGAAGACTGGGACTGGTGGGGAGATTCCCACAGCAGGACGAGCCCACGTTCGACTCAAGACGGTTCTTTCCCGCAGCATGGAAAGGGATCTTCCGAGCAGGCATGGCGACACCGTTAGCAGTCGTCACGGCCCGTGACACCATTGTTCCAGCCGAGGACACTTCTTAGCTCAGGAGCACAGAGTGTCTCGCCCAGGACTGGACAGAGCACAGGTCACCTTTCACAGGAAGAACAAGAAGGTGGTGTCAGGCACGATGGCGTTGGCAAGTGTGGAGTCGCCCTGTGGAGGGGCCCCTTTCACAAGCACAAGAGAGTGGACCTCTCTGCAGGGTGATGCCACACTAGCCAGCACTCTCTGGCCAGACGTGACTGCATTCGATCACACAGTGCCGTCTTCATGGTCTCAGATCGAGGTGGAGGTGGGCTTGGGAGGAGAGGATGTCTGGCCCTGGCGCCCGCTATTCTCATCTCCAAAGACCAAGAGGGCGGGTGGGGATCAGGGGACCCCCCCGCTGCACAGCTCAGGGCAGCTTGGGGTGACATCCCTGTGTCACGTCCCCTAAGAGGGAAGGCAGGCAAGCCCCAAGGCTGGAGGCGGCCCTGGATTCCTCATAAGGCTGGCATCCACACTGGCGGGAACGCCCTCGGGGGAGGACTGTCCAGCTCTGGGCTCGAGTCTCGGAAGAGACGCCGTGGGTGGAGAGTCAGCCACAAGGATGGCGTCTGCGCTGAGTGCAGGGAGAAGCATCATGCTGGGGCTGTGCTGGTTCCCTCGGCTCACGGGGCGATTCCACACTAGCCAGCACCATCGTGCCCGAGACCACCCTCTTGTGTTTGTGAATGGGGACCCCTCCACAGGGCGATTCCACGCCAGCCAACGCCATCATGCCTGAGACTGCCCTCTTGTTCTTCCTGTGAAGGGGGACCTCTCTGCAGGGTGATTCCACACTAGCCAGCGTTCTCTTGCCAGAGACTGGCCTCTTGCTCTTCCTGTGAAAGGGGACATTTTCGTGGGGCAATTCCACACTAGCCAGCACTGTCCTGCCTGACACTGCCCTCTCGTTCCTTCTGTGAATGAACCTCTCTGTGGAATGTCCCAGGTGGGAAGGTCGAGGCCCAGGATGCGTGTGTCTTGGGAGGACACAAGCCCCAGCAAGGGCCTCGGGCGGCATTGGGGGGGTGTGGGTGGATGTGTCTGGTGTAGACAGGCCTTCTCCACTCCCAGAGCCACGTGCTGCCTGCGCGGAGTCCCGGGTCAATACCGCAGGTCCTGTGGCCAAGTCTGGGGAGCCTGGCATGGCTGGGTCCCTCCTCCTGTGACCAGTCTCAGCCCTGGAAGGTCACTGGGCCCGCAGGAGTCGTGGGTGCCCCCTGTCTCCACGCCCACCGGCGCCTCGAGGCCTGCCGCCCGGAGCAGCCCTGGCACCCACACCTTCAGCCCCGTCTGCAGCCGACAGGTGCCTCCCCACAAAGACAGACGGACGGCTGGGAATCCTGCCACAGGTGTAGACGCCCGGCCCCGGGCTGGCCGAAGCCTCCTCACAGAGAGGGAGGGGGGCTCCCATCGCGGCTGGTGAGGAAAAAGAGGAGGTGAATGCGTGGCCGCCTGACTCAGGAGACTTTGTGGAGACGACTCCTGGGACAGGCTCGGTGAACGTGGGCTGCAGGACTGAGACCCGGCCGGAAGGCCTGACTGCAGGAGGAGCGTGGGTCCCTTCCTGAGGTCCTCAAGACAGGGCTGATGTCTGCCGGTCTGAGGTTACCCAGTTCTGCCCAAAGGGAGGAAGTGCACCCAGTGATGGCCAGGGCCCCCTGCACCCACGGTCCTGGCCTGGGGTCCTCCAGCCTGTGCCCTGCCTTGGGTCTCCAGGCTGTTCCTGTCCTGGGTCCTGGACTCAGTCCTGTCCTGGCTCCCTCTAGCCAAGTCTTCCTGGGTCCCCTTGGCCTGCAGTCCTGTCCAGATCCTCTGGGCTGTGATCCTTGCGGGTCCCTGCCCGCCTATCTGGGCCCCTCCTGGCCTGCAGTCCCCTTGGCGTGGTCCTGCGGGTCCCCTGGGCCTGTGTGTCCTGCCAGGACCCTTCGCTGCTGTCCTGTCCTGGATCCTCCCTAGCCTGTGATCTGTGCTGGGGTCTCCCCTGGGCCCCTGCCTATCTGGTCCCTCGGGCCTGCAGTCCCCTTGGGCCGGGGTCCTGACCTGGTCCCTGGGCCTGTTGTGTCCTGTCCCAGGCCCTTCTGGGCCTGCTGTCCTGTCCTAGGATCCTCCCTAGGCCTGTGATCCTGTGCTGGGGTCTCCCCTGGGCCCGCTGCCCTATCCTGGGGTCCCTCCTGGGCCTGCAGTCTCCTTGGGCCGTGGTCCTGACCTGGGGTCCCCCTGGGCCTGTTGTGTCCCGTCCCAGGGCCCCTTCTGGGCCTGCTGTCCTGCCCGGGGTCCCCCCAGGTCTGTGGTCTGTTCTGGGGTCCCCCTAGGCCCGTAGTCCTATCCTGGGTTTCCTCTTGGGTCTGCAGTTCTGTCCTGGGGTTCCCCTGGTCTATGGTCCTGCCTGGGTCCCTCTGGGCCTGCGGTGCTGTCCTGAGGTCCTTCCTACACCTGCGGTTCTGTCCTGGGGCTCCCTTGGGCTTGCAGTCCTGTCCTGGGGTCTCTCTGGGCTGTGGTCCTGTCCTGGAGCACCCCTGGGCCTGCTGCCCTGTCCCGGGGTCCTTCCCACACCTGCGGTCCTGTCCTGGGGTCCTCCCTGGGCCCATGTCCTGTCCTGGGTCCCTCTGGGCTGTGGTCCCGTCCTGGGGTACCCCCTGAGCACACGGTCCTGTCTGAGGTCCCTCCCGGGCCCACGGTCCTGTTGTTTTACCATTGCCTGGCATAAAGATGGTCACCTCTGCGTTTTGCAGGACTGAGATGTGGTTGGGCTTTGCCAGGGCTCGTTTGAATCTGCACGTGTAGATTCGGATATATTCAGATTATAGAAAATACTGAGGATTTGATCTCTTATAAGTACCATTTTATGAGTACAAGGAACAAAGCAAAATGCTTTTTTTTTTTGAATGGGGGTCTCATCCTGTTGCCCAGGCTGGAGTGCAATGACACAATCACAGCCACCCAGACTCAGGTGATCCTTCCATCTCAGCCTCCCGAGTAGCTGGGACTATAGGCGCACACCACCAGACCTGGCGAATTTTTATTTTTTATAGAGACGAGCTCTTGCTAAGTTGCCCAGGCTGGTCTTGAACTCCTGGCCTCAAGCAATCCTCCCACCTCAGCCTCCCAGAGTGCTGGGATGGCAGATGTAAACCGTCGCACCCAGCTAAAATGCTTTAGATCATCCAAAAAGATATGAAAAATAAAATGCAACACTTCAGCACACCCTAGGCCAAACCATGGCAAGTCCATTGCAGGGGAGGGGCGCTGGGAGCAGCCCAGACACGGCACCTCCAGGCCCGGGGGCCGCAGAAGAGCATCGAGGGGCCGGGGGGCCCGTCGCTCCTGGATGAAAAGTGGACGAGAAAGCCGGGCTTGCCGGTCGAGGGCAAGACTGAGTTCCGGAGCGTCTCAGGGGTCAGAGGTAAACAGGCTGGTGACAGACCCGGAGCCCGGAATCCGGGCCTCGTGTGAAAAGGGAAGACGCGGCGTCACTACCTTTCCTGGAAAGCCTTGCTCCTCACCAGGGGCGTCCGTGGAGCGCCCAGTCCCGCGACGAGGAGAGCGACCAGCGTCACACAAAGGTCAAACCCTCACTGAGGACAGCGGGGTTTCAGCCACCTGCTGTCAGGCGGGGCATAGTGACCCGTGCCATGAGGCATGGCGGGTTCCATTCCCAGGAGAGCCTGGGCTGGCGGGATCCGGCAGGACCCCGGGCTGCTGTGAGGTCATGTTGACCGCAAAGAGGCTGGCCTCCGCCCCCATGGAGACCACATGTTTTGGGGCCGGTGGACGTCCTCTTCAATGTGCAGAAACAACCTTGCGAGTGATTGGTTTTATGCCAAGCAAATGAATACACCCCATCACTAACGATCCTTCGCAAGGCCAAAATCAGGGGTGAGAGTGTTTTTGACCCACCTGTGAGACGCTTGTGTGTGCATCTGCCTCGGCCCTTCCTCTAAATATTTATGACTTGCTAAAGGTCTTTCCTTAAGTGCCTTTTGAATCACGCTTAATAAGCCTTCCTATTTATTCCTAGCAAACACATTGAGTGGTAATGTGTCGATATTGGGATGCGGCATTAATGCGTGGCCTGTGCCCTCGAGGCACTCAGAGTCAAGGAGGTTAAGCACACAAGAGCTGCCAGGAGCCGTGGCTCACGCCTGTCATCCCAGCACTTTGGGATGCTGGAGCGGAAGGTTCGCTTGAGCCCAGGAGTTTGAGACCAGCCTGGGCCACATACCAAGACCTCGTCATCCATTTCAAAATGTGAAAAATTAGCCCCATGTGGTGGTGCGTGTCTGCAGTCCCAGCTACTTGGGAGGCTGAGGTGGGAGGATTGCCTGAGCCCAGGAGGTCGAGGCGACAGTGAGCGGTGAGTGTGCCACTGCACGCCAGCCTGGGTGACAGAGTGAGACTCTGACTCAAACAAATAAACAAAAGCAAACAAAACACCCACAGAAGAGCAGGGAGGGCCGGGGCTGAGGGTGTCCCCAGGGCCCTGCCCCCTCCTGGGCGCTGACCACCCCTGGGTACAGCCACCCGGGGTCGCCCCGAAGGCACCCGGCCCTCCTTCCAAGGGCTCTCTCTTGGATGCCCCCAGGTCAGGCAGGGCAGAGGCCGAGGGGGCGGCCCCGGGAGCTGCCTGCAGGGTTGGTGGCGCCCTCCTCTCGGGCAGGTGGGGGTGAGTGTGCGTCCAGACCCAACAGAGGGAACCTGGGAAGTTGCTTCCCAAGGCGGGGGCTGAGGGCAGCCGCTCACCCTGGGCTACAGAACCAGGGCAGAGGACGATGCTGCCAGTGCCAGGAACAGAGAGCTGTCGGAGTGGCCGGGGTCAGTGCCAGGCCGTGCTCAGTGCGAGACCCCACACAGGCTTCGGACTGGGTGGTGCGAGAAGGTGGAGACCTCAGCGGGGCCAGAGGAGTGGCTGTGTCCAGCAGAGTGACCGTGCCTGGTGGAGTGGTTGTGCCCAGCAGAGTGGCCGTGCCCAGCAAAGTGACCATGCCCAGAAGAGTGACCGCGTCCAGCGGAGTGGCCATGAGCAAGGAGGAGAGTGACCATGCCGGCAGAGTGACCGTGTCGCGGAGCACAGGGCCTGGGCCGAGTGTGTGCAGGGCTGTGCGTCCCCCCGGGCGAGAGCTACAACCCGGTCCTCGGTGTTGGGGCCTCCTGGAGCCCCGTGCGCTGCTGCGCCGTGTCCTTGTCGCGCCCCGGAGGAGACAGGCAGCTCTTCTCACCCCCAGCGTCTACGGACGCGGCTCTTCAGGGAGAGGGGCGGTGCCAAGTGAGTAAAGAAGAGAGAGAGCAGCTGCGCCTTGCTGCGTCCTGCATTTGTGCTCCTGGTCAAACATCCGTGAGGACGCATGGAGTGACATTTGAGATTCGCTTGGGAGTCGTCGAGGGGAGGGCACTGGGCCTGGGCGGAGGGCACACTCCGGGCTGTGGAGGGAGGCACCCGCACCCCGGGCCCCAGGCTGACACTGGGGCTGTCCAACGGAGAACGTCTGGGCTCTTCTCAGGGAACGTCCGGAGAACGTCCGGGCTTTTCTCGGGGAACCCCGAGTCAGAGATCAGAAGAGAAGCAGAGAGGTGGAGCCCAGCAAGGAAGGGAGGGAGCCCGCTCAGAGGGCGGCCAAGGGAGGAGGCGCCCCCTGCCCCGGGGACGAGACCCTGGCTGCCGTGAAACCCCCAGGGGCGTCTGCAGAAGCCATCTCGGGCCCAACCCCAGAGCCTGGGTGGTGTTCTGAGAGCTTTCCAGGGCCTGGCGCGGCTGGACTGGATGTGGCGGCCGCTCACAGGCGGCGCTCTGAGGACGGTGGTGCCGTGCCCACACTCAGCGGGCACGCAGGGGTCTCTGCCTCTCCAGCCCTCGCCCCTCCCACATTGTGCAAATGCGTGACGGCGGCCGTTCTTTCTTTTCTTTCTCTTCTCGAGTCGGGGGGGTCTCACTCTGTCACCCAGGCTGAAGTGCAGAGGCACGATCACAGCTCATCCTCGCCTCGAGCTCCTGGGCTCAGGCGATCCTCCCACCTCAGCCTCCCGAGTAGTTGGGACTACAGACATGCACCACCATGGCTAATTTTCTATTTTTTTGTAGAGACGAGGTCTCACGACGTTGCCCAGCCTGGTCTCGAAGCCCTGGGCTCAAGCGATCCTCCTGCCTCAGCCTCCCCAAATTGCTGGGATTACAGGCGTGAGTCCCCATGCCTGGCCCAACAGTGTCTTTCTTTTCAACCATCTCCCTCCCATATTTTCTATAAACCTTGCAAGAAATTTGTCCTTGTTTTCCAGTGTGTCCTATGAGGTCATTGCAAAAAAAAATCATTGTTTCAACCACCATTTTATTTATTTTGCCAAAATTGCACTTCTGAGCCGATTGTTGGCTGATGCCGCCTAAGCATTATCGCACACTCAACACTGGCATTATGGGAACCTGACATAAAACACTCTCCCCTCCTGCTCGGTATTGATTTAATATCAGAGGGCCATTTTCTTTTCATCCCAACCAGATGCTAAAAGGAACTTGAGGTGGAGAGGAAGGTCGTGTCCCGAGCCGCCGTCGCGCGCCTGACCTCAAGCCGGAGACAGCTTTGCTTTTCCTTTGAAATACGTTGCTGCATTTTTATATATATAGAAAGGCACATGAAACTGCGTGTGGAGAGACAAAGTGAATCTGAAGGGCACTCTGGGCCCATTTAATTACGTGCACCTGCATTTTGTGGGTGGCTCCCGGGGGGACGCCCAGCCCATCACGCCCGTGCACTGAGAGGCCTCATCCGCACTGGCCCTGGCGGACACCACGAAAGTGCTAACAAGCCAGGCTCGGCGGCTCAGCCTGTAATCCCACGCCTTGGGAGGCTGAGGTGAGTGGATTGCCTGAGCCTGCAGGTTCGAGAACCGCCTGGGCAACTTGGCGAGACCTCATCTCTACAATAAATCAAAAAATTAGCCGAGCCTGGTAGCGCGCGCCTGTAGTTCCAGCTACTCGGAAGGCTGAGGCGGAAGGATCGCCGGAGCCCAGCAGGTCGAGGCTGCGGTGGCCGGGAGCGGCCCCTGCACTCCAGTCTGGGTGACAGAGTGAGACTCCGAAACAATCAGACAAAAAAACAAAAATTGCCGGCCGGAGCGGGCACTGTAGTTTCGCTACTCGGAAGGCTGAGGCGGAAGGATCGCAGGAGCCCAGCAGGTCGAGGCTAAGGTGGCCGGGAGCGGCCACTGCAATCCAGTCTGGGCGACAGAGTGAGACTCAACTCAAAAAAATAAAAAATAAATAAGAAAGTGCTAACAGCTACAAACATATTCTTTTATTTCTTTCTCTCCTTTTTTTTTGTCAGAGTCTCACTCTGTTGCCCAGGCTGGAGTGCCATGGCATGCTCATGGCCACCACAACCGACCTACTGGGCTCAGGCGATCCTTCCGCCTCAGCCTTCCAAGCAGCTGGAACCACAGGCATGTGCCACCACACTCGGCTAATTTTTTGATTTATTGTAGAGACGAGGTCTCGCCATGTTGCCTAGGCTGGTCTCGATCCCCTAAGCGCAGGCAATCCTCTGGCCTCCACTCCCAAAGTGCTGGGATTCCAGGCTTGAGCCACCGTGCCTGGCTATTCTCTTATTTCTATTTCTATTTTTTTGAGTTGGAGTCTCACTCGGTCGCCCAGACTGGAATGCAGTGGCCACTCCCGGCCACTGCAGCCTCGCCTGCTGGGCTCCAGCGATCCTTCCGCCTCAGCTTCCGAGTAGCCGGAATTACAGGCATGCGATACCACGCCCGGCTGATATTTTGATTTATTGTAGAGATGAGGTCTCGCTGCCCAGGCGGGTCTCGAACCCGCGGGCTCAGGCAGTCCACTCACCTCAGCCTCCCAAAGGCGCGGGATGACGGGCTGAGCCACCGAGCCCGGCTTATTCTCTTATTTCTTAGAGATAGGGTCTACCTCTTTCTCCCAGGCTGGAGTGTGGTGCCGCTATCACAGTTTACCGCAGCCTTGAGCTCCTGGGCCAGGTGATCCTTTCGCCTCAGTCTCCCAAACAGCTGCAAATACAGGCATGTGCCACCACACCCAAGTAATTAAAAAGTTTTTTTGTAGAGATGGGTCCTCACTATACTGCCCAGGCTGACCTCGACCCCCTGGCCTCAAGAGATCCTCCTGCCTCAGCCTCTCAAAGTGCTGGAATTACAGGTGTGAGCCACCACGTCCAGCCTCTTTCTTTAATTGCTGAATGAAATTTCATTATATGATTCTACCACAGTTTGTTGATCTGCTGTCTTGTTGATGGCTACTTGGATTGCCTTCCACTCGGGATCAGTATGAATGAAACTGCTCTGGTCATGACGGCAGAGTTCTCTGTGGATGGGCGTTTTCATCTCTCTAGGAGTGGAGTTGCCGGGCTACAGGGTAGGTGGGTGGGTGTTTTGCTTCAGAAGAAATGGGCGCATTTTCCAAGTTGCTGCTCCGTTTTACAATCCAAGAGAGTCCAGAGGCTCCATGCGCCTGGCCAGCTGTGATGTGAACAGTCCTTAGAATGATGGCCATTCTAGTGCGTGCAAAGGAGTGTCACCTTTCGACTTTCACGTGCCTGTCCTCAAGGGTTGATGATTTAATGAATGGACTGCTTGAAAGTTCGTATCTGTGGGTGTAGGCTGCTCCCAGAATTCCCTTCCTATTCTTTTTTGTTTTTATTTTTTATTTTTTTGAGTCGGAGTCTCACTCTGTCGCCCAGACTGGAGTGCAGCGGCCGCTCCCGGCCGCCGCAGCCTCACCCCGCTGGGCTCCGGCGATCCTTCCGCCTCAGCCTTCCGAGTCGCCGGAATTACAGGTGCACGCTACCACGCCCGGCTCATTTTTTGATTTATTGTAGAGAGGAGGTCTCGCTGCCCAGGCGGGTCTCGAACCTGCGGGCTCAGGCAATCCGCTCACCTCAGCCTCCCAAAGGCGCGGGATGACAGGCTGAGCCACCGAGCCCGACTTTTACGATTATTTTTAACAGAGACTGGGTCTTGCTCTGTTGTCAAGACTGGAGTACCGTGGTGCGATCAGGGCTCATCACAGCCTTGACCTTCTGGGCTTAGACAATCCTCCTGCCTCAGCCTCCTGAGTCGTTGGGACTACAGGTGCATGCCGTTATGCCTGGTGAATTTTTCATTTTTAGATTTTTTTGTTGAGACGGGGTCTTGCTATGTTGCCAAGGCTGGTCTTGAACTCCCGAGCTCCAGCACGTCTCTCGCCTTGGCCTCCCGAAGTGCTGGGATTACAAGCATGAGCCATGGTACCTGGACAAGAAATTACATGATCGATCTGAGACCTTTTCCCTTTTCCAATGTAAACATTTAAAGATATAAATTTCCCTGCAGCATTGTTTTTGGGATCTCTCACCAATTCTGATGCGTTGTTTGGCGACGTCGTACCATGCATGTACTTTCTGATGTTCCGTCGAGATGTCTGCTTTGACCCACGGATGAATGAGAAATGGGTAGGTTAGTTTCCACGTGGTGGGGCTCTCCTGCTCCCTCTCTGCTGTTGGCTTCTAGTTTGACTCGGCTTTGGTCAGAGAACACGCTCCGCATGTTCTCAATTCTATGAACTGTCTTCGGGGTGGTTTGGGTACCTACGTCACCCTTCCCTGCGGGCTGACGGTGTGTTTTAATTCTTTTACATCCTGCTGGCTTTCTGTGTAGTAGTTCTACAGCTTCAGCGAATAAAATGTTGAAGTCAACTATCATTTAGATTTGGTGCTTTCTTTTTTTGGCTCTATCTGTTGTCTTATTTTATTTTATTTTTTTTGGAGTCTCACTCTGTCGCCAGGCTGGAGTGCCATGGCACGCTCACGGCCACTGCAGCCTCGACCTGCTGGCTCAGGAGATCCTTCCTGCTCAACCTTTCAAGTAGCCGGAAGTACAGGTGTGCACCACCATGCCCCGCTAATTTTTTGATTTATTGTGGAGACGAGGTCTCACCAAGTTGCCCAGGCTGGTCTCAAACCCCCGGGCTCAGGCAGTCCTCTCACCTCGGCCTCCCAAAGTGCTTACTGGTGTGAGCCACTGCTCTCAGCCTTGTCTTACGTATTTTGAGGCTCTGTTTCTGTCTTATGTGTTTTGAAGCTCTGTTTCCTGGTGCCAGTACGTTTAGGATCGCTGTATCCTCTTGGCGAGCTAACCCTATTGTCCTTGTTCAATGTCTCTGGTAATTTTGTTGCTTTGACATTGACTTCATCTAACATTCATAGAGCCATCGCTGCTTGTTAAAATGAATGTTTGCACAGCATGCCTTTTTCTGTCCTCTTGTTTTAGTTCCCCATGTCGTTTTATCTGAAGTGAGTTTCTCATAGACGGTATGAGTTGAGCAGGTTTTTCATCTGCTCCGCCGGTCTCTGTCATTTACTTGGTATTTTTAGGTCATTTACATTTAAGGCAATGATTGGCCTGTTGGGGCTCCCATTGCCGCGTTGTGACTTGTGGCTGTTCCTTCTGTTTCTTGTACCTTTGCTTCTCTTTTCTTGCCCTGAGTCCTTGAATGCTTCTAGAATGCTTCCGAATTTATCCAGAACGTTTTCCAGCGTGTCACTTTGTGGCTTTCTTAGGTTGCTCCAGGTGTTACAGTGAACATGTGTGACTTACTAAGGTGGAAATACGTGACTTTCTGTGTTCATGTTTCACCACTTCTAGTCAAGTCACAGCATCTTGCTTTCATTTGGCATCCTTGACCCTACACATTTAAAAAATATGATTGTCCTTTTCTTTTTGAGTCAGGGTCTCACTCTGTTGCCCAGGTTGGAGTGCAGTGGCATGATCACGGCTGACCACACCCTCTACCTCCTGGGCTTTCATGGGTACCTGAAACTGAGACTACAGGTGCATGCCACCATGCCCGGCTCTTTTTTTTTTTTTTGGTAGAGAAAAGGTCTTACTATGTTGCCCAGGCTGGTCTCAAGCTCTGGGCCTCAAGCAATCCTCCTGCCTTGGCCTCTTAGAGTGCTGAGATTGCAGGCATGAGCCACCACGCCTGGCCAAAATACAGCCTAAGTTTTTATACACGCTGCACGCCACATCGGATGGCATAATACTCTCTGTTTAATCATAAAATATTATTTAAGAAACTCAGGTAAGGATGGTTCAGCCCTATTTTTACTCACTCCATTGTTTCATTGCTGAAATTCCCGGAATTCTGATAACATGTTTGGAAAGCTTCCTTCAGCCATCCTGCGGGGGGGGGGAGTGCCGGTGGTAAATTCCCTTAGCTTTCTTTTTGTCTGAGGACATCTTTCTTTCCCTTCATTCCTGAGAGTGGCTGTGCCAGGCGTGGGAGCTGTCTCCCAAGGCGTTTCCCTCCCAGGGGCCCTCTCCTGGACGCCTGGCTCAGGCGAGGAAGCTCTTGTCCTTTGAGTGGCTGTTCCCTTGCAGTTGGTGTCCTTTCCCTCCAGCTGTTTCCAAGCTTGTTTGTCTGAGTGCGGGTGTTTTGGGGGCGACTCTACTCGGTGCTCATTTGGCTTCTGGAATCTGAAGGCTCGTGGCTTTCGCCAGTTTGAAAGTTTTCAGCCACAGTCCATTTTCCGCCCCGTGGTCTCCTTTCCATTTTCCGCCCCGTGGTCTCCTTTCCTTAGGAGACTGGAGGATTGAATGTGAGAGCTCTTCTTTTTGCCTCCCAAGCCCCCAAGGCTGCGCTGGCTTTTCTCAGTCTCCCTCCTCTCTGAGGTTTACAGTCTTCGAGTTCACTGGCTCCACCCTCCATCGTCACCCGACTATGGAGCTAGCTCGGCATGATTTCATTCCTGCCGTTGTATTTTCCAGTTCTCTAATGTGTATGACTTTTTTTTTTTTTGAGTCGGAGTCTCATTCTATCACCTAGGCTGGAGCGTAGTGGCAGGCTCACAGCCACCGCAGCCTTCCAAGTAGCTGGAACATCAGGCACGAGCCACCACGCCCGGCCAATTTTTTCTTTTTAATTGTAGAGACGAGGTCTCACCAAGTTGCCCAGGCTGGCCTTGAACCCATGGGCTCAGGCAATCCTCTCGCCTCCGCCTCCCAAAGTGCTGGGATTATAGGCGCAAGCCACCGCACCTGGCCTAGAACTTTTTTTTACGGAGTTTTCTATGTTTCATTTGCTTCGACAGAGTTCATACCGACTTGTGGAGGCATTGCCATGGTTGCTTTGAACCCCGTGTCAGATGATTCTAACATGGGATTTGCTCTGGGTTGGTGCCAGCTGATTGTTTTTTCTTACTCAAGTTGTGTTTCTCCTGCTTAGTCTGAAGGGAAGCGACTCTCACTGTCTTTCACACACTTGGGATGTGGTGCTGAGAGGCTCTTGCTCTGGTGGAAGTCTCCTGTGTCAGCAACAGTGGTTCTGTTAAGGGTTAGTGTGTGAGCCTGGCTGACTTCTGTGAGCTGCGATTCCATCAACGGCTTCGTTTTCAGGGCCCTTAAAAGGCTAGCCTGGTCTAATGCATATTCCAGCTCTGTTCACATGTTAACAAGCATTTATTCATTTTGTAATTAGAAAAATAAAGACCCAGTGTAGACATGTATTTTTTTTTGAGTTGGAGTCTCACTCTGTCTCCCAGACCGGAGTGCAGTGGCCGCTCCCGGCCACCGCAGCCTCGACCCGCTGGGCTCCGGCGATCCTTCTGCCTCAGCCTTCCGAGGAGCCGGAACTACAGGCGTGCGCTACCACGCCCGGCTAGTTTTGGATTCATTGCAGAGACGAGGGCTCGCCAAGTTGCCCAGGTGGGTCTTGAACCCGTGGGTTCAGGCAATCCACTCAGCTCAGCCAACATGTATTTTATATACAGTGCGTTGACATGGAGGACAGCAGGTCCAAGTGGACACCAGAGTAAAGGACCAAAGTCAAGGTCACAAGGGGAGAAACAGCCGAGCGGCTCTGGGACCAGGACGGGAGGCAGCGGGCCGCCCGGTGGTAGTTCACAGGCTTGAGGCCTCTGTGCCCGCTGGGTTATGGTGTGCCCTCATCCCACAGGCCCCATCCAGCATCTGCAAGGTGTTGGCCTTCCAATTTGGGACTTCTGGCGCTGAAGCCAAAATGCTATTTGCCAGAAAGTAAGACATGAGGACACAATCGTACTTAATTTAATTAATTTTACACTCTAAAAAAATGACAGCCAGGCATGGTGGTGCACGCCTGAAATCCCGGCACATTGGGAGGCTGAGGCGGGAGGATTGTTTGAGGCCAGGAGCCAGAGACCAGCCTGGGCAACATAGCAAAACCCTGGCTCTACAAAAAGATAAAATAAAATAAACAGAAGTTTAAAATAGCTTCCAGCAATTTTATTTTACACGCGTGACTCTACTTTGCGGCCCACGAGACCCCCTGTGTTGTGTAGACGAGACTGTCTCTTCTCAGTCAGCGAGTCCCGCAGGCCGGACCTTTGCCCACAAGCCCCCACTGTCTCCCATTTAGTCTCCTGTCTGCTTTTCCTTCTACCTTCGGCTACTTTTTAACACATGAAATAAGGCAATGCTCGCCTATGTGCAATGCGAAATTGCATTCCATTTTAAAACAGACTCAGTGTGATAAAGTGAGTCTCTCTGTTGGCCTCTTTGATGTTATTCTGAAACAAGCGAATATATCGAGGACAACTTGTAGCATTTCCATAACCCCTTTTTACTGCTCCTATTTTACATACTTGCTGGGTATTTATTTTATTTTACTTTTTATTTGTATTTATTATTAATTTTTTTTGAGAAAGCAGGATTTATTAAGAGGACAGAAAAGCTCCCATAGCGGGAGGGGACCCTGAGGGGGTGGCCCGCCAGGTATTTTTAAACGTTAGCTGTTGAACCTTCCAAAAGTCCTGCAAGGTAAATCCATTCATCTCTATTTTAAGGATTAGAAAACGGAAGTTCAAAGGCAACACTTGCGGGGGCGTCAGCGGGTGGTGGGGTTTGAACCCACAGCTTCCGAAGAACCCGCAGGGCTCTTCACGCCTCCAGCCTCCCCTACCACCTTCGGAGGGCCAGGCCATTCCCGCACCCGCCTTCTCAGCGAGGCAAGATGGGTTCAAACAAGGAGACCCGTCCGTGGGGTCAGGAGAGCGCCCTGAGGGGCAAGTCCGGTGCTGGATCACCTCCCGGGTCTGAGGGCAGCCGTTCAGCCCTACTCGCCGGCAGAGGGCAGCACCGGGCCGGCTCACGGCCACGGGCGGGCGGGCACCCACCGGCTGCAGGACCGTGGCCTTGCCGTCCGGCTGGGGAGGGCCTGGCGGGCGCCAGGGCTCAGACAGGGCAGAATGGCGCTTCCTCCCCTCTGTTCCCGGGAGGAGAGGGATGAGCTGGGGCAGTCCTGAGCAGGGCACAGGCGTGGGCGAGAGGCTTCCTCCCCATGGCGGCTCTGGGGGTTTGGGAGCGTGTGTGCGTGTGTGTGTGTGTGTGCGCGCGTGTGGGTGTGCATGTGTGTGCATTTGCTTATGTGTGCATGTGGGTGCACGAATGTGTGTGTGTGTGTCTCCTGCACCAAATGCTGTCTTCCAACAAATCCCTGAGGGTGGCAAGAGTGCCCAGCGCCTTCCTGGGAGCTGGAGGAAGAGCTGGAATCCTGACCTTCCAGCATCACGCTGGGGACTTGGGGGCGGCGGGGCTGCTTTTACACCACACGGAGCTTCGCGTCAATCGCCGCCTCCTGACATGGCGCAAGTCCTCTGGTAGCGATGTCTTAGAGACGGTTTTCGCATCAACCTTTTATCTGCTAATTTATTAATAAAGTGTTGGAATAAGACGTATTAATGATTTTACAGCCCATCATTAATTAAATAGAGGTTTTGAAGTTCAATCCCTGTAGTGATTCTAATTTCTGTTTCTTTCTCTTTTTTTTCTTTCTTTTTTTTTTTTTTTTTTGAGTTGGTGTCTCATTCTGTTGCCCAGACTAGGACTGCTCCCGGCCACTGCAACCTCGACCTTCTGGACTCCAGCAATCCATCCACCTCAGCCTTCCAAGTAGCTGGAACTACAGGCGCGCGCTACCACGCCCGGCTAATTTTTGATTTATTGTAGAGATGAGGTCTCATCAAGTTGCCCAGGCGGGTCTCGAACCTGCGGGTTTGGGCAATCCACTCACCTCAGCCTCCCAAAGTGCGGGATTACAGGCTGAGCCACCGAGTCCGGCCTATGCGACCTGAGGCCTTGAGTCTGGGAGGAGAAGTGCTGGCCTGGCAGGGTCAGCCTCTCCACCATGCGTGGCTGGAGGGCACAGGCAAAGCACTCGACGTCTCTGAGTCCCGTCTCCTGACCCCTAGGACAGAGGTCAGAAAATTGGCATCGGGGGCACTGGGTGAGGAAAACGGCCTGTCTCCAGCTTTCTTCAAGGACATGGATAGTATCAGTGGTGGCCGCTCAGCGCCGTTAGCAGAGCTCAGCTTACCTGGTGTTGTATTGGGTGTATTTCTCATCCCTGGGCTCTGTGACGTCCACGCCACTGAGCAGACCGGCCACTCGGGGCATCCATGTGACTTTGCAGCGGCAGAGCCGGGATTCCTGACAGATCTGCTGGCTGAAGTCCTCTCCGCTTCTCGGCACTGCCTGGTTGGACTTGGATGGGGAGGGCTCGCTGTGGCGGCAGGGAGGCTGAAATGTCCCGACTTCTTAGGATGTGGGCGGCAGGAGACCTCACCTTCAAGGCCCGGCGATCGTCCACCCCGACCTCCCCAGATTCATGAGGTCCCCGGCGGGCTTCAGCCAATGGCGGGGCCAAAGCCCTTTTGCGAGCGGCTTTCTCTTCTTCACCGACGATACAGGAAAACTTGGGTCCAAAAACACGAGAGGAAAGGGAATCCTGCAATCATGAAGACACAGCCCCGCGACGGGAGCGCCCGGGGCCACCAGCGGGCGGGCGTTGGCCCCTTCAAGGACTAGAAGGTCTGAGCCCCGTGCTGGTGAGAAGGGAGGCCGCAGGCGCCGCGTGGGGGCTGTCACATGCGTGCGCACCCACAGGGCGAGGCCCGCGACACACACAGAACACCAGTGGCGGCCGTCTCAGAGATCAAGTACAGCCAACTTCCATCCCTCAGGGATTTTTCATGGTTTCCTAATTTTTCAACGCACACGTATTATCTCGAAAGAGGGAAACGTATATTTGAAAAAAATTACATGTGTATACTATTGAAATAAAATAAAAATACGTTTGTGGGTGGATTATTTCTGTATTGGAGTTGGGCTCTCGCTCTGTCGCCCAGGCTGGAGGCAGGATCAGGGCTCACCACAGCTGTGACCCCCCCGGGCTCAGGTGACCCTCCTGCCTCTGTTTCTCAAGTAGCAGGGACTGCAGGTGTGTGCCACCATGCCTGGCTAATTTTTGATTTTTTTGTGGTGGTGGGGAGTCTCACTATGTTGCCCAAGCTGGCCTAGAACTCGGGCTGCAGCGGTCTCCCAGCTCAGCCTCCCAAATTGCTGGGAGGACAGGTGTGAGCCGCCCTGCCCACCCTGTAGGTGGGTATGAGAAGACGGT
This sequence comes from Cephalopachus bancanus, assembly GCA_027257055.1. NCBI lineage: Eukaryota > Metazoa > Chordata > Mammalia > Primates > Tarsiidae > Cephalopachus > Cephalopachus bancanus. Next base: position 16,048,585 of record JAPVLO010000001.1, on the reverse strand, counting down.
TTCCCAGACTCAAAGGTGCCGAGAGAAAACCTGGAGGCAGGAAAAGAAGGACTTGAGTGTGCCCCGAGGCCTTCCAGAGACGAGTCCGGGTGGGTGGGATCCTCTTCAGGTGTTGGGACCGTGCGCCCATCGCCAACACGCTCGGCGGGATTCTGGAGCCAGATGTGGGCAGCGCCCGTGTTACCCAGAAACCTGTGGTGAGACCACAGAGAGGACCAACTCGAACAGGGAGTTGCTTGAACCCAGGAGTCTGAGACTACCCTGGACGACAGAGCGAGACCTCATCTCTCTTCAAAAAAATGGTGAGATTAGGTGGGCTGGGGCGTGTCGTGGGGGCTGAGTGAGAGGAAAGGAACCCCCAGACTCAGCTGAGCAGAGCCTCCCTCCGCTCGCCCTCCCTCCTCCCTCTGTCCTGCCTGGCCTCTTCCTTCCTTCCTTTCTGGACACGTTAACTTGGGCCCCATTCCATGAGCCACGATGAAAACAACTTGCGAACGTTGTTAACTTTTGGGACTGTTGTACTGAATAGTTTTTGTTTTTCAGAGACAGGGTCTGGCTCCGTCGCGGCCCAGGCTGGAGCGCTGCGGCACGACCATGGCTCACTGCAGCCTCCAACTCCTCACACCGCCCCCTCCTGTGGAGCTGGGACTACAGACACACGCCCCCGTGGCTAAGTTGTTTTCTTCTTTGGGTCAGGGTCACTCTGTCACCCAGGCTGGAGAACAGTGGCAGGATTACTGCCGCCTCCGCCTCAGGGGCTCAGGCCATCCTTCTGCCTCGGCCTCCCAGGTAGCTAGGACTAGAGGCCACCACGCCTGGACAACATTTTCATTTTTTTTATAGAGATGGGATCTCACTGTATTGTCCACTGTGGTCTCAGACTCCCGGGCTCAAGCAACCCTCTTGCCTTCGCCTCCCAAAGTGCTGGGATTACAGGTGTGAGTCATGGCGCCAAGCCTTTTGTACTTTTTTAAAAAATAGAGACGGTGTCTGGCTGTGTTGCCCAGGCTGGTCTGCAACTTCCGAGTTCAACAGATCCTCCAGCCTCAGCCTCCCAAGTCGCTGGGGTTATAGGTGTGAGAGGCTGCACCTGGCTTGTTACACAGAATTCTTACTATCTTGAGTTTAAAAAAAAACAAAGCAGAACAAAACCTACCGAATATTAGAGAATTCATAACTAAATAAACTCATCAGGGATTAGCACAGATTTGCCCGGCTTTGAGCAGAGCGAAGCTGGAACAACTCACTCAGGCCACAGAGACAGGCTTAGGGACGGCAGGTGCGACACCGCGGTTCTTCAGGGCGTGCAAGCCTTGATCAAGATGGGGCAGCCTGGAAACAGTGGGGAGGCGTGGTGAGGTTTTATGGGACCGGCCCACTGGCTCTTTCAACAAGAATCTGAAACCAATGAGATACTGCCATTCTCGTTTCTCGGCAACAGTCGAGGCCATGCTTGACAGGGCCGGCCCGCTCGACGGCTTTGCGGGGCGCCTGGGATATAAAAACCGGACAGAGAACCGACACTGTTCTCTCCTGACCTCTGGTGTTGCCGAGGTGATTTAGAGCGTTTCTTTATAAAAATGAACGGCCGTCGAGTCTCTCTGGCCTCCCTGACCCCCATGGTGTGGGGAAGGGCCCGGGCTGAGGGGTCTGGCCGGAAGGAGACTCCCAGTCGTGGTGCTCACTTGGGGAGGCGTCTTCCAGCACCGGGGAGCCAGCCGTGAATCATCCGGAAAGCTAACTCACTGCTTTCTTTCACTTCCTGGTCAGATTTCTCCTTGGAAGCTTCCTCTGGGTCCCAGGACACGGGGCGAGCCAGGCCTGCGCCATAGAGATATATTAAGCCATTGAAGAAGCCTCTGCCCGCCAGGAACCAAGCGTGGATTCCAGCCTCGGGTCTGCCCCTGGCCGTGAACTTGGCCTGTTACTTGGAACTTCAGATTGCAGCTTCCACTTCTGTAAAACGGGGAGAGTCAGAGGACCTCACAAAGTGGTTAGGAAGATGGACAGCGCCCCAGGAGCAGCACCAGGCCCAGCCTCATGTTCCTTTTTTTTTTTTTGGAGTTGGAGTCTCACCCTGTTGCCCAGGCTGGAGGGCAGTGGCACGCTCACGGCCGCCACAGTCTCAACCTGCTGGGCTCTGGTGATCCTTCCACCTCAGCCTTCCGAGTAGCCGGACTACGGGCACGCGCTAACACCCCCGGCTAATTTTTTGATTTACCGTAGAGACGAGATCTCACCATGTTGCCCAGGCTGGTCTTGAACCCCCAGGGTCAGGCAATCCTCTCGCCTCGTCCTCCCAAAGTGCTGAGATTATAGATTTGAGCCACCATGCCCGACCTCATATTCCTTTTTAATCATGTTTTAAATTAAATTAAAATGTTTTTAGAATCAAAGGAGCAGCATTCTAATTGAATATCATACTAAAAAACTTGATGTGCCTTAGAAACTGTAACAGTAGACCCGGGTTATAGGAGAGAGGAACACAGGCAGAGACTGTTCTGGAAACGAGGGAGTGGTGGCTTCCGTCTGCTGACCCAGAGAAAGGCGAGAGCATTCGTGGATCCTGGAGGAGCTGATAGGAGAGCCTCGGTGGCTCAGCCTGTCATCCCAGCACTTTGGGAGGCTGAGGGGAGTGGATTGCCTGAGTTCACGGGTTCGAGACTAGCCCGGGCAACTTGGTAAGCCCTTGTCCCTACAATCAATCAAAAAATAGCGGGTGTGGTAGCGTGCCTGTAGTTTCGGCTACTTGGAAGGCTGAGGTGGAAGGCTCTCCGGAGCCCAGCAGGTCAAGGCTGCAGTGACCGGGAGTATGCCACTGAACTCTAGTCCGGGCAACAGAGTGAGACTCCAACTCAAAAAAAAAAAACAAAACCAAAAAACTTGCAGCGATGAAAGAATGTCAAGGGGACACAGGAACCAGTCGAAAGTACTTCTGATGTTCCAGTCTGGCACAATTTGCGCAATAAACTCAGTAAGTTTCATTAGATGACAACTCAAAATCTAAAATAAACATCCGTACTTAACAATGTAAACAAATGATTGAATAAATACATAAGCGTAGGAGAACAACAGACAAGGTTCCCTACAGAAGAATTCAGCACAATTCGTGTGGAAATTCCATCCTTAAGGAAGCAGAGCACAGTGACTTCTTTCCAAAGAGTTTGGTACGGAAAGAAAGAGTCCCTTTACGGCAGAGAAACCTGACAAACAAAACTGGGTATGGTGGCGCATGCCTGTCATCCCAGCACTTTGGGAGGCTGAGGTCAGAGGATTGCCTGAGCCTGGGAGTTCGACACCAGCCTGGGCAAAATTATGAGACCATGTCTCTACAAGAATAAAAAAATTAGCTGGGCATGGTGCATGGTAGCTGTGATTGTGCCACTGCACTCCAGCCACCTGGGAGACAGTGAAATTCTGAGCCAACCCCCCCCAAAACAAAAGGAGAGAACAAACAAACAAAAAACCCTGACAAACAGTACCTCAAGGTAGACGATCAAGGGTGACATCAACTATCATAGCGACAGCATGCACCCTTGTATAAGAAACTTTATCTCTGAGGATCTAATGTGTTTCTATCTGACACAATTTGTGAGATATTTTGGCTTAACTGTGCTATCTTAAACTTTTCTCTTATCTCTCCTGTAATGTGTTCATTTTTGTTTTTTTGCTTTTCTCTTTGATCGATGAAAACCTTTCATCGTTCTATATTTTACTCTTTGTTAGTGTGGAGTTACCAGTGTGTGCATTTTTCAATTTGTGATTTCTTTGGAAATTACAAGTATCCTTGCTGTATCAAAGTCTGACACACACTGGCACTTTGACCTCTTTGGGCACATTTAAGGATATCAGAGCGCTGTAATAATATTTGCCATCTCCTTTAATTGTGAGAAACTGTTGCTGTGCGTTTCAATTGTATGGGTGCTAAACCTGTTTGCTGCGACCAATATTCACTGTATATATCCTGATCAGCACCATGCGCTCCTGTTCGCAGTTCCAGCCTTTCCTGCTGCCGGAAGGATGCCCTTGAGTACTTCATTTACTGCGCATCTGAGGGTGCTGAATCTTTATTTCCGTTTCTCTAACACTGTTCTTGTTGCTGGAAACGTGTTCGGGCTGAGGACAGACTCGAGACTGTTCAGCCTGAGGACAGACTCGAGACCGGCAGCTGCTTTCTTTCAGCACTTGGAGGTACAGCTCCATTTTCGTCCGGCTTGGGTTTTCTCCGGCCGAAATGTGTGGCCTGTCAGGCGGACGGCCGCTCCCGGGAAGGCAGTTGCTCTTTTTCCTTCCAGCTCTGAGGTGTCGGCTTTGGCGTTGGGGGTTTTGCTGAGATTTGTCCACGTGTGGTATTCCTGCTAGCCCCTTCGGCGGTGGTCTGTGGCACTGCTGTCATTGGCTCGATGTCTTTGGTAGACTTGGAATGTTGTTATCGTCTCTGCCACCTTTCTCTCTCCTTCCCTTCTGGGCCTCACTCCGGGCCCTCCGGATTTTATGTTCTTTCCCATAGCTTAAGTCTTTTCCTCTCAGCAGGTTTTCTTGGTCTCTTTCACTTCATTATTGCTTTGGTTGTGTCTAAACTGCCACTCCCCTCCCCCACTGGGTTGTAATTTCAGTTTTGTCTCTCAGTTCTCGAGTTGACACTGGCTTCTTTTTTTTCCTCTAAATTCTTTGCCAAAAACCCTCAATCTTTTCTTTGACTTCCCTTGAGCACTTAACTTACAGTAAATTGTCTGTGACACCTGTAAATCTCTATTTTCCGTTGTTTCTCTTGGTTTTCCAAAACACTAGCCGCCCCTCCCATGTCTGGTTCATTTCTATTATGGGACGGAGACTCTCCACGAAAGCTTGTAGAAGCACTTTGAAGGGAAAGTGAAGTGGTGCCTCTCTAGAGGGGACTGACGAGAAGGACCCCAAAACGCGGAATTTGCTTATAAAAAATTGTGCATTTATTCTGACACGTGTAAGCCTCAGTCATCTTCCAAGGATTCTCTGTTGGATGCAATACACCCATCAAAATGCTTTTCCCGGTGCTCAGAATAATTTTTGGACACATCCGTTTTGATGACGTTTAGTGCGTCTGCTGCTTTTTGTTCCACCTCTTCCACATCCCCCAAATATTTCTCTTTGAGGATTTTTTTCATCCAGGAAAACAAACAAACACAAAGTCGCTTGGGGAGAGACTGGGCGGAGAGGGCGGGTGGGCAAGGGGGCCATGCCGTTCTTGGTCAAAAACTGCCGAACGCTCGGCACGGTGTGGGCAGCTTGTCACGGTGGAAGAACCAGTGACCTGCTTGCCACAGCTCGGGCTGTTTCTTCTGCAAGTCTTGATGTAAGCCTTTCAAAACTTCCAGATAAAATCTTCGGTTGACCGTTTGATCCGGAGGAAGAAATTCCAAGCGGACTACAAGGGACTCGCCCTCCAAAAGGCAGTCTGGGTTTTTTCTGGTCCCCTTGTAAACGGCACGACCTTTTGTTCAGGGCTCCCGGGGCCGTGAGGCAGGATCCCCACACCTTTCTCGCTGACACACCCGACCCTCGCCCAGGGCTGAGGGGACAGATGCTGGGAGCCAGCACCTTCTGCGGACCTCTTCCTCCTGCTCCTGCTGGGAGGGGCATGGGCCTGATGGAGGCTTCGTCTTCTCTTGTCTTAACCACCCACCACCCAGCATGGGCAGCCGGGCCCTCTAACTCAGCACCTCACTCCATGCAGATGAAAAGCATGCTATTGCTGCATTTAAGAGCCATGTTGGCCAGGCGTGGGGACGCACACCTGTCATTCCAGTACTTTGGGAGGCGGAGGGGAGAGGACTGCTTGAGTCCATGGGTTCGAGACCAGCCTGGGCAACTTGGCAAGACCTCGTCTCTACAATAAATAAAAAAATCAGCTGGATGTGGTGGCATGTGCCTGTAGTTCCAGCTACTTGGAAGGCTGAGGCGGAAGGATCCCTGGAGCCCAACAGGTCGAGGTTGTGGGAGCCATGAACGTGCCACTGCCTCCAGCCTGGGCAACGGAGTGAGATGCCAACTCAAAAAGAAAAAGAACCAGTATTGGCTGGGAGGGGTGGCTCACACCTGTCATCCCAGCACTTTGGGAAGCCGAGGTGGGAGGACCACTTGAACCTGGGAGTTTGAGACCAGCCTGGGTGACAGAGTGAGACCCCGACCCCAAACAAAAGCCCAGTAATGATGCATTATTAGTTAAAACCCATACTTTATCCTGACTACTTAGTTTTTGTCTAATATTCAAATTGGTTATGACCTGTTCAACCTTGTGCCCAGGCAGAACCTAGCGAACACCATCCTGGCCATCCTGGGGGTAGCCATGACCCAGATTGGGGTCACATAGGCAAGACATTCCACTTGGAGCTAACCAACAAACGTCCGGTTGCTGTGCCCAGCAGGGGCATGTCGGTCAGTGCGTGGTCACTCAATGGCATCAACACACCATTCCTCGGGCCTCCATCCACCTTTCTAGGCTATGGGGCCAGCTATCTTTGATTCTTCTGTTCCCACCCTAAAGGGGTGAGCTGACTAAGCTGACGTGGGGAGGGGCTAAGCCAGGTAAAACCGACCCAGACGCGTGTGACCCCGTTGCAGAGCTGAGTTGTCCAACCTCTCGCTCAGCTGGACACTGCCAGCATTCAGCTCATGAACGTTCCTCCTAACTGAAAAGCTCTTCTTATGCCCTCTGGTCTGTGCAGTGTCGTCAATGGCTCAGTGATGTCCATCATGCTTTGTCAGACCCATACCAAGTCCCGTTGACCGTTCCTGACAGTCTGTCCAGCCTCATCCTCGGAGAGGAGGTGCCCGCCGTGGAAGGCCAGAGGCCGCATACAGAAGGCCTGTCTTTCTGTAATCTGTTAGCAAAGTCCTGGCCCCACTGCGAGAAGAGGTTTGCTTCATGGGTAACAGCTTGTGATGACAGCAATGCAGAAGAACCGGGCGGGAGGGAGAAAAACGGGAGGAAACTTATAAGGGAAGACTCTCCCCGCCTGTTAACAATAATATGGAAGGTTTGGTTAGCTACAGGCCTGATCTGGTGTCTTGGGAAAGCTCACCACCTCAGGTGTCGTCTTCTCGTGCCCGTTGGTTCTGGAGAACTTAGTTCTAGATCACCAGTTTGAGATGAAGTCCAAACTGGGAAGGCACTCCCTTTACATAAGTGACATGGATCCGGAAATGGATTCCGTTTAGCTTAGTGGCAAGAGGGTTGGCTAAGAGTTCCCGATAAGGTCCTTTGTTTATTTATTTATTTTGAGTTGAAGTCTCATTCTGTTGCCTGGGCTGGAGTGCAGTGGGATGCTCACTCATGGCCACTGCAGCCTTGACCTGCTGTGTTCAGGCGATCCTCTCACCTCGGCCTACCAAAGTGCTGGGATTATAGGCGTGAGCCACCGCGCCCGGCTGGAGAAAGTCCTTTAAAAGATGCCGTTTCCAGGAGACCGAGTCTCCTGGTTGAGGTTAGCAGTCCTTGAGTTTTTCATCTCCCAGGACCTCCCTGTGGAAAGAGTTTTCTTAAGTTACAGTTTTCAGTAAGCTGCCTTATAAGGCTATGGCGATAATACATCCTGTTTTAATGACGTAGGTCACAGTTTTCTGGAGACAACGTCCTAGGTCTGCTGTTACGGTTTCAAACGGAAACAGTTGGTATTTACCAAAAGGAATTGATGTTAGCTTACATCCAACCAATGGGAGAGCTTTGGGCCAAGGGATTTTTAAACTCTGTTAATTTTGCCGGTTGGGCTTTGATGATTCTGTTTGTGTGCTTTACAAACCCAGATGACAGGCACCACGGAAAGGTTGCAGAAGAAGCCGGATGTGCACGCCGATGGGATCATTCGTGCGGTGAGATGAGCACCCGTGTCGGGTGAAGGTCCGGAGGAGAGAATGCCAAGAGAATTTTGTTTGCTGCTAAGGCCGTTGGCCTTCTACCCAATGGGAACACACGCCAACCATCGCTAGAACCCGCTGGTGTCCTTGTGTGGTGGTAGCCGAGTAGAATCCAGCTGCCAGGCGTCCAGAGGGCCTTTGGAAAAGGGAGTCGACCTTGAAAACCGTGGAAAGTCTTCCCTGGACGATGTTTTGGACCACTACGGCTGTGACTAGATGCCTTATGAGTGACAGCTGGAGATGTTTCCAATGACATTATTTTCCCCAGCAGTCATCTTATGGGGCGTCCGTGAGTTAGAAGTTAAGCAAGTTGAGAAAGGTGGCTGCCATGTGGGTGGAAGTACAGGCAGACGACTTGTCCACACCACAGCCCCATTGCTGAGGGGTGCGTTCCCCTCATGTTTCCCAGTTTTCTTGTTCTGTTTCTGGAGCTGTAGATGGAGCTAATTTTATATCAACATTCAGTGCTTTTTTGAAAGCTAAAGTGTTTCTGCTTTTTGTTCGGGTATGTTTAGGGAAGCCCTGTGTGCTGTGCTATCTGCTGATCAATTTCTCTTGCCTTCTGAAGTGTCTTTGGCCCAGAATCTTGATAATGGCAGAAGTCTTCTCTTGAGCTGGGGTCTCACTCTGTTGCCCAGGCTGGAGTACAGTGGCACCATCATGGCTCACTGCAGCTGTGATCGAACTTAGGGGCTCGGCAATCCCAAGTAGCTGGGACCACAGGCACGTGCCACCAAGCCCAGGTAGTTTTCTGTAGAGACAAGATCTCATTATGCTGTTCAGGTTGGTCTCGATCTCCTGGGCTCAAGCAATCCTCCCAAGTGCTGGGATTATAGGTATGAGCCACCGTGCCCGACAGATAATGGCATTATTTTGGCAGTAACATGGCTCCCAATCATTCTAAAACAAGATGTCCATGTTTTAATGAACTGACTGGGAAAGGTTAGAAGTCCTCTTTGCCTCCATGGTGTCCCAAGGTCATAAGCTACTCTGAAAGCACATCTGGTTTGTGCATACGTATCGGCAGGTCTTCCTTTTTTTCAGTTGACAGGCTCTAATTAACGCTACAAACTTTGCTTGTTGGGCCGAGGCCGCTCCTGCAAGGTAAGCACTCTCAACTTCAGTCAGAGGGCAATGGATTCCAGATGCTTCCTTTAAGGTCCATCTGCCAACCAGATGACATCAGCGTTAGTGGGGGTTTCCTGGCAGGTCCATCCTAGGAGGGAGAAGCCAGTCTGCTCAGGTCACGCAGCCCTGCAGTGTTTCACCCGAAGGCAGGGGCGAAAGAGCAGGGCTTAGAGGCTTGCCTGTGGAGATGGTAACACGGCGAGCAGAGGGAACCTTCCAGGAAGCCCGTCTCCTCAGTGGATGGAAGAGAACGCCACGTGGGCTTAGAAGCACTTCCACAGCAAGTGGATGAAGATGGTGAGTCACGGTCCCAGGACGATTTTTTCGGCCACTCTTGCTGACAGAGTGGTGGCAGTTCCTGCCCTCTGCACGGAGCCAGCCCTTCAGGACAGGGTCCAGTGGCTGACCTGAGTATCCCACAGGGCTGTTTTGACGTCTGTGTGTTTGGGTCAGAACACCTAAGGTGTTTCCCTGATTTGCATGAACAAACAAGGAAAATGAAATATTACAACTTGAATGTCCCAAGGTTGGGGCATCAGTAAGACTCTACTTTCTTCCAGTGCGAACTGATATTCCTCTACTTAGTCCTCTACTTACTGTGTCACCCAGGCTGGAGTGCAGCGGCCGCTCCTGGCCACCGCAGCCTCGACCTACTGGGCTCTGGCGATCCTTCTGCCTTAGCCTCCCAAGTAGCCGGAACTCCAGGCGTACGCTACCACACTAGGCTTTTTTATTTTTTGTAGAGATGAGGTCTTGCCAAGTTGCCGGGTTGGCCTCGAACCCGCGGGCTCAGGCAATCCTCTCACCGCGGCCTCTCAAAGTGCTGGGATTATAGGCATGAACCACCGTGCCTGGCTTACATATCTTTTTTTTTTTTTTTTTTTTTTGAGTTGGAGTCTCAAAACAAAAAACAAACAAAAAAACTGTAGCCTCGACCTGCCGGGCTCAGGTGAGCATCTCATCTCAGCCTTCCAAGTAGCCAGAACTACAGGCGCGCTACCACACCTAATTTTTTATTTTTATTGTAGACATGAGGTCTCACCAAGTTGCCCAGGCTACTCTCGAACCTCTGGGCTCAGAGCTTCCAAAGTGCAGGGATTGCAGGCTTCAGCCACCGCTCCCCTCAAACCCTGTCAGTCGTTGTTTAGTTTTGGGTCGGGAAAGCCAATATTCCTTTTATTCTATGAAGGCTGATAAAAAGGCCCCCCTTTGACATTAGTTGGCCTTAATATCTTACTTTTTTTGTGCAGAACTGAAGTGTCTCTTTTGAGGTTGAAAGAAGTTTGGCGCCGGTCACGAGAGAGAGAGAGAGAGAGGAGAGAGAGAGAGAGAGAGAGAGAGAGAGAGAGAACTAGCCTGACAGGGGCCATGCTAGGTTCTTATTGGAGGAGCATGCTCGGTGCCATTCTGGGAGCCGCCCCTCTGGTCGCTTCCTGCACCCTTCAGAGGTCTTGTGTCCCTTTGAAGCTGATTGTTATAATAAATACATTCCATCCTCTTTGGAGGTTTGATGATCCCTTGGGCAGAGAAATAAATTCTTTATATACTGTATCAAGGTGGATTTCTTAGGGAAGCTGAGAGCTGAAAGGTCTGCTTCTAAAATTTGTGAAAAATAAGTAGGACTGTCAGTTTATCCCTGAGGCGTGACCACTGCATGTATCATCTGTCTTCCCAAGTGAAGGGGAAGGGAGATTGACTCTCTTCATCCACAGGGATGTGTAAGAATATGCCATGTAGGTCTGTTAAAGTAGAGAACTCATCCTCAGCTAGGATAGCAGTCAACAACATGCAGGGGTTTGGAACTCCTGGATGTCCAAGAATGAGTAGGGTTTTTTTTTTTTTTAGTTGGAGTCTCACTTTGTCGCCCAGGCTGGAGTACAGTGGCATGTTCACGTCCACCCCAGCATTGACCTGCTGGGCTCTGGCGATCCTTCCGCCTCAGCCTTCCAAGTAGCGGAACTACAGGTGCGAGCTATCACGCCCAGCTCATTTTAAAAAAAAATTTATTATAGAGATGACATCTTGCCAAGTTGCCTGGGCTGGTCTCGAACCCGTGGGTTCAGGCAATCCCCTTGCCTCAGCCTCTCAAATTTTTGGGATTACAGGCTGAGTCACTGAGCCCAGCTGACTGTTGTTAATTGCTTTCAGATCCTGTGCAAATCTCCGCTTTCTACCATTTGTTTTTTAGGGGTCCGTACAAGGAGTACTCGAGCCTGTTTTTATATAATCCAGATTTAGAGCTCTTATTCCTCCCAAGGCCTCTGATCGTAAAGGGTATTATTTAAGGTGCAGAAGAGGTTTTGATAGATCTATTTGACTTTTAATCGGGGCAGCCGAGATGATATTCCTATTATTGAAGGATTCTGACCACAACCAGTCAGACACTATCTTTAACAACTCTTGTAATTCTTCATTATTTAACAATGTAGTTTCCACCATGACAACATAACAATATGAACTGGGATTTGTGAATTAAAAGAATCAGATTTAAAAACATTTTTTGGAACCCAATCATTCTCGTTTGCCTTCTGACCCTAAATACATTTCCCCCCAAAACGCCTCTTCTTATCCGAAGGACGGGGCTGAGGGAACCAAGAGGAAAACACGTGTTCCCTGCAGAGAATTAAACTGGAAATCACAGGCTGAGATTTATATACTATTACATGTCTGCTGTTACACCCACCATTTGTCTTGTTTCTTTATTCCAAGGAATGGGAGTTTATCACAGGGTGCGGGTCATTCCTGATATTAGAGCTCCACGTCAATAACAGCTGATGTTTGCTCTATATTTAAATTAATTTCAATCTCCCCTAAGGTATTCGTGAGGAGAAAAGAGAAGGCTCCCTTGATTTCCTCAAAGCACGCCTCCTCTCTTCGACCTGTTGCAGTTCTTTCTGCTTTCCTCTGAAGCTTTGGAAACGTCCTGACATTTTGCGAGACATGGCCTCCATTAAGCTACCTTAGGAACCCACCAGGCAGAGACAATTTGCATTCGTTGTCTACTGCTGTGTGTGTAACAAACCATCCCCAAAGGTAGTGGCTGAGAACTACAAACATGTTCCTCACTAACAACTCCGCGATGCGGGTTGGGCTCGGGTCAACCTGCTTTGCAGATGTCACTTGTGTGGCTGCTTTCCGCCAGATGGTCGGCCAGGGGCTGGGCTCAGCTGGGATGTGGAACGCCTGGGCCCTCCTCTCTCCAGTCACGGGTCTTAGAATCTTTCGCTTTCCATAGGACCTCCTTTTATGATTTCTCCTTCAGGCAGCTGGACTTTTATCATGGTGGCCTTTCCGGTCCCCAGAGTGCACCCATGCGTGTTTTGGCAATTGCATTTAAAATGACTTGCTGCAGTTTTCTGCGTATTTATCATTTTCTCTTCAGCTCTTGCCCTGTTCACTCACTTTTCATGCGGCTGATTTATTCTTCTCAGTGTCAGCCGTCTGGGATCGGAGCAGAGAAACGTATGGAGGGAGGTTAGAGGTTAGTGAGTCAGTGTCGCTAAAATCACGAGTAGAGCGCCTGGGACTGCAGCGGGTGTTCACGGCCCCACCCTCCGCCCCAAATCATAAAACCCTCGCTTTCCTTTAAACAGACTTCTTCCATCCAAAGTGTGAATCGGGGCAACCCCCTGGGGTCCTCTCCCACCGTGGGAGCTTTCCGGTCCTCTCAATAAATCCTGCTTTCTAAAACAAACAAACTGTGAATCAGACCGATGCCGTCTTTAAGAACCCAAACCAAATTACGGACCACAACGGCGCCACCGGCCACCGAGCGCTGTCCCGCAAGCCAGCCACGCCGGGACCCCGCGGGGACGTTCCGTGGATGAGCTCCGCGGCCGCAGGGGAGCCCCACGTGCCAGAGCCTGGGGCCACTTGGCCGCCCGGAACCTTCGCGGCCGGCTGGGGGGCGGCGCGGGGAGCGGGCGGAGCGGGACCGGGAAGGCTTAGGCCGCCGCACGCGGGCCGGGCGCCGGGAAGAAGCGGGGCATTGTGGGAAGCGCCCGCGCTTTCGGCGGGTTCCGTTAAAATGGCGCCCCAGGGGCCGCCGGCGCCCGCGCCCTAGCGGGTCCGCCGCCGGGAGCCCGCGGGCGCGGAAGGGGCGCGGGCCGCGGCGCTGCGCGCGGCGGCGGGGGGGGCGACTGCGCCGGGCGCCCCGTGCGCGGTCCCGGGAGGATGGCGGCTCCGGAGCAGAAGTCTCCCAACGTGCTGCTACAGAGCCTGTGCTGCCGCATCCTGGGCCGGAGCGAAGGTGCGGGCCGGCGGGGCTGGAGGGGCGAGGGCGCAAGGACCGGACAGAAGGAGCGGAGGCCCGGGGCCGGGGCCGGGGCCGGGCCGGGGCCGGGCCGGGGCGAGGACGCCAGCCGGGCAGAGAGGTAGCGGAGGGCCGTGGCCGTGGCCGTGAGGAGGCAGCGGAGGGCCAGCGGCTGCAGCCCGGGCGGGAGCGGGGGGCCGAGGCCGTGGCCGGGGCCTGGGGGAGGAGCGGAGGGCTGGAGGCTGCAGCCGGGGCGGGAGCGGAGGGCCGTGCCCGTGCCGGTGCCCGGGGCCGGGGCCGAGGGGAGGAGCGGAGGGCTCGAGGCTGCCGCCCGGGAGGGAGCGGAGGCGCGCGGCCAGGCGCGGGGAGGCAGGGGCGGGGCCCGGCCGGGGCGGCTGAGTCACCGCTCACCGGGCGCGAGTCCGTGGGTGAGGCCGGGAGGCCGGCCTGCTCGCCCGCCGGCGGAGCCCTGCCCGGGTCCACATGTGGGGCGGGGCGAGGTGCGGGCGGGCTCATCAACGTCCCTTTTCAGTTAGGAAAGTTCGTAGGCCTGAGTGTGACACGCGGCGGGTGCTAGACGCTCGTCTGCCATGCTTTCCTACCCTTGAGGAAGCAAGACAGCAGGCCACCCACGCACCACCCACCCCGTTTTGGATTTGATGTCAGACTCTTCTGGGAAACCTCCCGTAGCGAATATCGCTTCCAAGAAGCAGACCCCAAACACAGTCCTGTTCAGTGGGTAAAGCCATTTGCAGGTACTTCAGAGACATGGAGCCCGGTGTCATTTCTCCATACTTGGCTTGGCCGAGGTGGGGGGCGGGGAGGGGATGTGCCGCGAGGGGGTTTTCTGGGCAGTTGAAACAACGTGGTTATTTACACCTTGAGCTCCAGAATGTGGAGAAGAAGTCGCGCAGCTCTTGAAGGAAGGCTTTAGACAGTTAGGTTTAAAGACCCGAGAATGCATTTTGCGCCTTACGATTCATGGCAGTGTGTGACTTATTTTGATGTTCTGTGCCCACCCTGGGGGCTGGAGAGGAATTATTTTGTGTCCCTTTTCAATGACTGACTTCACCCAATTCTTGCTACGTTTTAAGAGCGTCACCTGTCGCCTCTGAGGACCCTCGTCCCCCTGCCGTGCGGTGAGCTGGGACGCGGGTCCAGGTGTGCATTCGTTCCTCTCACGCGCCATGCATCCTGATGGGGAGACAGAGCTGTCCTGAGGAGCAGGAAGAGCGAGGCAGGCGAAGGGGAGCGGTGGAAGAGGCGAGGGAAGGCCTCTGCCAGGCTTAGGAAACCTGTCTGGAGGAGGACTGACCCCCCGGGAGGCTTCTGGGTCAAGGCAGCGAGGCAGAGGCCCCGAGGTGGGTGTGGGTGGCCGGCTCTCCTGTGTCCATGGCCAGGACCCCGTGTGGCCTTCCTGACTTCGTGTTCTAATTGCAGGAGGAGCCGGATAACCAAGTACACTGACTTACCCGTCATAATGTTAGTGTTTTCCTTGTGCCAGTGGTTCTGGCATTTTTTCCCCAGGAATAAGCTGTGTGTTCACACGTTCCTACTGTCATAGCTGTGTTTTGGAAGCCATTCGTTGTGAGCTAGAATGACGTTTCTCAACTTAAATTAATTTTTTTACATTGAGGCTCCTTTGATTGGCATAAGCATTTTGCTCCTTCCGGGAGATTGAAGTGCTTCTCTTTAGCAAACTTTTGCACGCTCCTATCTTTCCGTTTGGAATTGTGTCTCCAATGAGAGCAAGTAGGTTTGCAGTGAGACAATGAGGGAGTCTCTCTGACTAAGTTATATCATAAAGTCCATTAAAGGACCTTCTTTTTGCTATGTTGTGGACAGCCAAGATTGCCAAGCATTTATGATTTTTGCGATTTTAAATTAGAGTGTTATTTACTGAAGAATTTAAAAATAGTAACTTACCTTGTTCTTCTATTTGTTCTACCTTGGTGAGCAAAGGAACCGTATTAATTGCTGCTTTTACAATATTTGACATTAAAATATTTGATTAGTGGGCGTTTTTTCTGATAACTAGAACATTTGATTACTTACCTCATTTCTGATGACATGCTACTAGCAGTTGGCTTTATGCTTCTGTAATATGTTGCGTTTTTAATACTCTGAAATCAAGGCATAATAGATACTTGTTACTTTTAATGTGAATTTCATATGAATCAAATTTTATTTTTAATTTCTCTTAGGAATTTTATTGGTCCTGGGGAAAGGGGGACAAGCAGGCCCTGCCTCCTCCTGGGGGCGGTCCCACAGTCTTCACTGGTGCTGTTATGGGCTCATGCTCAGGGGACTCCAGGAAGGCCTGGAGCTTGGGCTGGGCCCTGAGATGCCCTGAGAGTGGGGGAAGCGTATCCAGGCAGCTGGGCCCAGGACCTCATGGCTTAGCAGGCCCAGCAGGTGTGGTTGGCAGAGGAGATGTGAGTACCCACGATGAAGGCCTGGCCTCCCTGGTTCTGGGACAGCAGGGCCTCCAAAGGCTTAGGGGCCGGGCGGTGCCTTCCCAGAACTGTCCTTGCCCACCTTGTAGTTGGTGTAGGTGAGGCTGATGTATCTGAGGCATAGGTCCTCCATGCTGTCATTCACCCTGGCCACCGTGGACGCCTCCCGCCTTCCCATACAGTCCAAGAGTGCGGCCCAGGTGCTGCGGGATGGCATTGGACTGGTGCAGGGAGAAAGAAGTCTCCGTCCTGGAACGTGAGGAGCTGCCCGTACAGACCGGAGGCCTTGAGTGAGCCCTCCTGTCAGGTGTCCTTGTCACCACTTCCCCTTCCAGCTCTGGCCCTGGTCTGCCAGCAGTATGCACAGGGCCTCACGGCACTTTGAGATCAGGAAGCAGACAACAGTGTCATGAGTGGGGACTGCGGGAGCTCGGCCCGAATCCGCTTCTTATAAGGTGTCTTTTAAAGACATCATGCAGTGGACTTCATGGGACCTTCAGAACCAAAGCACCTCATCCAGTGGCACTTGACCATCCCGTAGAGTTGGGATAACCATTATTTCTCACCTTGTCCAGTCTGTGAGCTGCTTGAAACACACACTGCAGCCAATGTCCCTGCCCCTCCAGGGAGCACAACTTACTTGTGTCATGTCTTCGGACATTCATTCTGTCATGAAGCAGTGTGCTGGATGTCGGAGTGCCTCAGCTCTGTCAGAGGCAGCACTTGTATCCTAGCTGCTCTGTGATCCTCCCTCTAACTGTGAGGCACAGAAGAAATAAAGAACTGCTGTTAGCTGCATATTTCAACATGGTCAGCATGACTGCGGTACGTAGCGTGTTGACGAGGGCTGCCAGGGTGTGAGACCATGAGTGCCCTGCCCACCACAAACAGGAGCAGGGGTGCTGCCTTGGCGATTCAGGGCCACACGTCGTGTTGCTGCTGGTTTTAGGATTTTCCAAGGGGTGAAGAGCTCCTGATGTGACTTAATCTTGAGTTTATCAAGAACCCACCCCACTTAGTTGCTTCCTTATCTTTAAAACTGAAGGTTTTAAGACAGCTTTAAATAAGGTCAATAAAATAAATACAGATAGGTCCTGGTTTGGCATATACTTCTAAAAATAGACATTTTATTTGAAAATGATTTTAGGATTACAGAAGCGCTGCAGACGTAGTGTTCCTGTGTTCCCTGCACTACTCCGTCTGTCATTAGCACCTGTCGTGACTGTGGTGCAGTTGCTACAGTGAATGGATGGATGATGGCATCTTAGTATTAACGCAGTTCCACACTGTGTTTTGATGTCGTCGGCGCCACTCAGTGTCCCCTTGCTCTCCCAGGCTTCACCGAGGAGCTTCATGTTTGGTTGTCGTGGCTGTCGTGGTTCTTGTCAGACTTTTCATGATCTTGACAGTTTTGAGGATTAAGGTTATTCTGGAGAATGTCTTGGAGGAGTCTGGTGTTTTTCTCACGATCGACTGGAGTTCAGTGTTTTGGGGAGGAAGACCCCTCCCGTCATATGAGGGCCACACAGCCACACGCCTTCCACTGTGGGTGTTGACCTGATGGCTGAGTGGGTGTGTGTCAGGCTTCCCCACTGCAGTGCTGGGCTTCTCATTTCTTGTGCTGTGCTCCTTGGAGGAGTCACCGTGTGCACCTACCCTTTAGACGTGGCACCTCATGGGTTGCCCACCTCCTGGAGAGTGGACTGTCTACATGCATTACTTAGCTCTCGTTCTTTAAATTTCTGTGGGGTTAGTGCCAGTATCCCCTTTTTCACTTCTGAACTTGTGTCTTCTTGTTTTTCTTGGTCAACTTGGCAGAACTTTATCAATTCTGTTGTGTTTTCTTTTTTTTTTTTTGAGTTGGAGTCTCACTCCGTCACCCAGGCTCGAGTGCAGTGGCATACTGCTCACGGTCACCCCAGAGTCAACTTGCTGAACTCAGGTGATCCTTCCGCCTCAGCCTTCCAAGTAGCTGGAACTACAGGCGCGCGCTACTACACCTGGCTAATTTTTTGATTTATTGTAGAGAGGCGGTCTTGCCAAGTTGCCCAGGCAAGTCTCGAACCCGCGGGCTCAGGCACTCTGCTCACCTCGGCCTCCCAAAGCGCTGGGATTACAGGCTGAGCCACTGAGCCTGGCTGTGTTTTTCTTTTTTTAAAGAACCTAGTTTTTTGTCTCATTAATTTTTTCCACTCCTCAATTTTTGCTTTAAATTTTGTTGATTTCTGTTCTCTTTTTTATCGTTTCTAGATTTTTTTCTGCCAACTGACATTATTGATTTGAAATTTTTTTTTTTAAGAGACAAGGTCTTGCTGTGCTGCCCAGGCTGGCATACAGTGGCACGGTCATAGCCTTACTGCAGCCTCAGACTCCCGGACTCTGGTGATTTACCCGCCTCAGCTTCCCGAGTAGCTGGGACCACCGGTGTGCCACCATGCCTGGCTATTTTTGTTGTTTTTTTTTTTTTTAGTTTTTTGTAGAAATGGGGTTTTGCTGTGTTGCCCAAACTGGTCTCAAACTCCTGGCCTCAAGCAGTCCTCCTGCCTCAGCCTCTCAAAGCACTGTTTTTTCATTCAATTAGTTTTCTGATTTCCCTTGAGACCTTTTTGGGTGCCGTGTGTTTTTTCAGTTTTATTGAGGGATAATTGATAAAGGGAATTGTACACAGTATGATGCTTGGCTGTCTGGGCACACTGCAGAGGTTGCCACAGTCAGGCTGGTCAGCACGCCCTCAGCTTGCACAGCAGCCCTCTTTTGCGTGGGCTGGGAGGACTCACGGTCTGCCTCTAGCACGCTTCAGGCGTGAGGCGCCTTGCTATTAACTCTGGTTGCTGCGCTGTCCCGCATGTTTCCCGAACTTACTCCTCTCTGGCTTAAGTTTGGGGGTCACGCTTTTGGGGAAAGAGGCTGCCTTGCTTCCTCCCACCGCAGTCCCCCAAGAGTGCTTTTGGTGTGACTCTAGGCTTTCCCCAGGAGATTTCGAAGACCCTTCTAGAGAAAGAAAAAGAGAAAGAGGAGCAGTGTTTCCCACTTGAGGCCCTTCTGATCTTTTTTTTTTACAGCTCGATCTTGCGTCCACGGATTCTTTTGACACTTCAGAGTTACATTCCATTAATTTTTAGATGTTTTGGGATTGTTACTGTCAAGATTTATACAGTCTAATAATACAAAGTGACCTTTAAACTGGGATTTAACTTGCAGAAAGAGAAACTTGTCATTTTCCTGCGGCTGCCGTAGCACACGCAGCTCACACACGCATGTCCTGCAGCTCTCCAGGCAAGGGTCAGTGCGTCTCGGGGCCACAGCCAAGGTGTCTGGGGCTGGGCTCTGGGTGGGGGTGAGCGGCAATTCTTTGCCTTCTCCAGCTCTGGGGCTGCGGCGTTGCTTGGCTCCTTGGCCCATCCATGGCGTGTTGTTGGCTTCCGAGTATTTGGAGATCTTTCAGATACCATTCTGTTAATGGTTTCTAGTTTAATTCTGTTAGTGCTAGAGAACAGACTTGGCCTACTTTCACATATATTTAATAAAATCGTTTTGTGACCCAAGGTCAGTCTTGATGATCTCCCGTGTGCACTTGCAGAGAACACATTCTTTCATTGTTGGGTGACTTCCGTAAACATGGTCATGACAATTGGTTGGTTGGTGGTGTCAGCACTGTGCTGCTTCTCTTCCCCGCTTACCTGTTGAGGTCTCCACGTATATTCGTGAGTCTGGTTTCCCTTCTGTTCTGTTAGCACTGGCTTCGAGTCTTACCACGCTGCTGTCAGGGGTGCACACGCTTGTAGCGTCTTCTTGGTGTGTTGTGCTCTTGTCATTCTGTAATTGTTAAGTTTCCTTGTTTAAGCTTTGCTTTGTCTGATGTGATTGGAGCCGATCCGTGTTCATCTTGAATAGTCTTTTTGCATCCCTTTATTTGTAAGCTGCCTTCTCCATGTTTCAAGAGGGTTTCTCTAGACTGTGTAGCTGGAAAGTATCCCTGTTCCGACTCCCTGCCCTCACTCTGGTTCTTAGTGCGCTTCCTGGTACTCTGTTTGAAATGCCAGAACCCCTCCCTGCCAGTCTCTGATGGAGCCGTGGGGCTGCCCAGGGTCTGACTGTTTTGCTGCTGGTGCCTGCCCAGCCTGGCCTGGTCTGGTGCGTCTCTGACCTCACCTGTCTTACACGGCATCTTTTTGCCTTTTTGTCTGAGGGTTCAGAGACTTCTTCAGCCTTAAACATGAGCTTTAAAAGTCCTTGCCACCCCCCTTTCTGTGCTCCAGGGCGTGTCTTCTTGGAATGTATCTGCGGCATCCCGCTTGTATTTACTGAATGTGTTGTGTCTCCTTGCCAAGGCCGCTGACGTTTCTGTTTCCGAGTCCACTGTCTTCATGCTTCCTACATTCCGCTCTTCCTTGGCGGAGCTCCTTCTTCTTCCCGTTTCCGCCTCTCGTGGGTTCGAGGCTGCCCTCACGTGTCTGGTCTGGCCTTTTCTTCGCTGAGAGCGGGGCTGGCTGGGAGGGGCTTGGCTCAGGCCGCCTTTGCCAGGCCTGGAGTCGCCTGGAGGAGGGTCAGTGCTTCCCTTTCTCTGCCCTTCTCAGACGTTGTGGTTTTTACAAGTTGAAGGTTTTAGGAGCCCTGTGTTGCGAGTTTGTTGGCCCTGGTTTTCCAGAAGCATGCGTTCGCATCAACTCTGTCACATTTTAGTAATTCTCACAATATTTCAAATGATTTCGTTTTTATTTTATCTGGATGGTGATCTGATCAAGTGATCTTTGATATTACTATTGTAGCCGTTTTGAGGTGCCACTTACTGGGCCAACTTACTTGAAAAATATGACGTGATTCTTTTTTTTTTTTTTTTTGAGTTGGAGTCTCACTCTGTCGCCCAGACTGGAGTGCAGTGGCCTCTCCCGGCCACCGCAGCCTCGACCTGCTGGGCTCCGGCGATCCTTCCGCCTCAGCCTTCCAAGTAGCCGGAACTACAGGCATGCGCTACCACGCCCGGCTGATTTTTTGATTTATTGTAGAGATGAGGTCTCGCCAAGTTGCCCAGGGGGGTCTCGAACCTGCGGGCTCAGGCAATCCACTCACCTCAGTCTCCCAAGGGTGCAGGATTACAGGCTGAGCCACCGAGCCCAGCTTATATCACATGTTTTCTTCTGACCATTCTATCAACTCACTGTTCCCTTCCTTCCCCCCGCCATTCTCTCTCTCTCGTCTCTCTCTCTCTCTCTCTCTGTCCCCTGGGACCTCACCATTTTCCTCTTCTTTTTTTTTTTTTTTGAGTTGGAGTTTCACTCAGTCACCCAGACTGGAGTGCACTGGCTGCTCCCGGCCACCGAGCCTCGACCTGCTGGGTTCTGACGATACTTCCGCCTCAGCTTTCCAGTAGCTGGAACTACAGGCGTGTACTACCACGCCCGGCTAATTTTTTGATTTATTGTAGAGATGAGGTCTCGCCAAGTTGCCCAGGCGGGTCTCAAACCCATGGGTTCTGGCAATCCATTCACCTCGGCCTCCCAAAGTGCAGGATTACAGGGATTACAGTCTGAGCCACTGAGCCTGGCTCGACCTCACCATTTTCTAAGGCACAGCAATATTGGAATGAGTCCAGTTAACGGCCCTGCAGTGGGCTCTAAGTGTGCCATGAAAGGAAGAGTCGCACACCCCTTGCTTTTTCAAAGCTGGAAATGATTAGGCAAGGAGGAAGGCGAGTCGAAAGCCCAGACAGGCTGGAAGCTCAGCCTCTTGCACTGGTGCGAAGAGTCCCTGAAGGAAGCTGAAGTGCTTCTCGGGGTGCCTGAATGCCGAGAAAGCAAGACAGCCTGCTGCTGTTAAGGAGGAAGTGTGTGCGGTCTGGATAGAAAGTCTTACCAGCCACAACATGCCCTTAAGCCAAAGTCTAGTCCCGAGCAAAATCCTAACTCTCTTCAGTTCTGTGAAGGCCGAGAGAGGTGAGAAGCTGCCGAGGGAGAGTCAAAAGCTGGCAGAGACAGGGGCGTGAGATTGAAGGAGGAAACCGTCGCCGCGACACAACACAGACGTGCAGGTGAGGCAGCAAGGGCCTATGGAGAAGCTGCGGCAAGTTCTCCACAGGGTCGGCCGAGGTCACGGGTGAGGGGACACACCGAGCAGCCGATTTCCAGTGTAGAAACAGCCTGCTGCTCGAAGAAGGTGCCATCCCGGACTGGCAGCTAGAGGGGGGACGCCGGCGCCTGGATGCAAAGCTGCGAGGGACAGCCTGGCTGTCTTGTGAGGGGCGATGCAGCTGGGGGCTTGCAGGTGAAGCCAGTGCTCACTGACCATTCCCCGAATCCTGGAGCCCTCAAGACTCAGGCAAGATCTCCTCTGCCTGTGCTCTAGAAGCGCACCCACAAAGCCCAGATGGAAACCCATCTGCTTACACCATGGTTTACTGAATATTTTAAGTCCACTGTTGGGTCCTACTGCTCAGAAACAAAGATTCTTTTCTAAATATTCCATCTCATGGATAATGCACGTGGTCACCCAAGAGCTGTGATGGAGAGGCACAGGGAGATGCATGCTGTTTTCATGCCTGCTCACACAGCATTCATTCCACGGCCCTTGGATCAGGGAGTTACTTCAACGTTCAAGTCTTGTTGTTTAAGAAACAGATGTTGCATTGCTGTAGCTGCCATCGAAAGTGATTCCTCTGACGTGTCTGGGCAAACTCTGTTGAAACCTTCTGGAGAGGATTCACCATTCTGCATGCCCTTCAGGACAATCGCGACCCAGGGGAGGTCACAATATCCAGAGGACCAAGAGTTTGGAAGCAGTTGATTCCGGCCCTCCCGGATGACTTTCAGGGTCCAGGACTTCAGCGGAGGAAGAGACTGCAGCTGGGCTGAAGGAGCAGGAGAACTGGGGTCACAGGGGAGCCTGAGGACGGGGCGGAGCTGCGGCAACCTCGAGACAGAGCTGGAACGATGAGGAGCTGCTGCTCGCGCCTCTTGGGTGCCATGCTGTGAGTGTGGCTGAAGCAACAGGGAAGGAGGGAGAGCAATCCTTAAACTTAGCTGATGAAACAGTGGCAGGATTTGAGAGAACTGACTCCAGTTTTCAGAAAAGTTCAGTGTAGGTAGAAAGCCATCGGACAGGATCGCGTGCTGCAGAGAGATCTTTTGTGAAAGGTAGAGTCCACCGACTGATGTGGCAGGCTTCATTGTGCTATTTTGAGAAAGGTCCAGAGCCACCCCAGCCTTCACCCCAACCATCACCCTGACCAGTCAGTAGCCAGCAGCATCGAGGCAAGACCCTCCACC
Source organism: Cephalopachus bancanus (assembly GCA_027257055.1). Taxonomy (NCBI): domain Eukaryota; kingdom Metazoa; phylum Chordata; class Mammalia; order Primates; family Tarsiidae; genus Cephalopachus; species Cephalopachus bancanus. The sequence goes on along the minus strand of JAPVLO010000001.1, from coordinate 16,025,594 downwards.
AGCAAACAGATTATAACTTGCCAGAGACTCAGATGATTGTTAGCATATTTCAGCAATGAAGTGTTTCAAATTAAGGCATGAAGATGGTTTTCTAAACATAGTGCTGTTGTACACTGAGACTGCAATAAATATACATTTCACTTACATGCACTGGGAAGCCTTGGTGTTCATGTGACTCTTTACCGCACCGTTCACTTACACATACCGTGTCTCTGCGGCTGGCCTGTGACTGGGTAAGGCCCGTCTGTGGGTTAGGCTCCTCATCTCCCCCTGGCTGCCTGGCCTCTTGGGCCATTAGCCTCCCACAGAGGAGTGCTGACTCCCATGCTGTGGGGCAAGAGGGGAGGCCAGCCTCGCCCTCATGTTCACCTGGCAGGTGTGCCTACCTGGGGACCATGGTTGTCGGGCGGTGTGGTGTTGGGTGGAGGACCAGGAGTCTCTTCCCTCCAGACTCTGCCAGCTTCCTCTTTGAGCCCTGCCTGCCTCTGCCTCTTGGGGTGTTCCTTCTGTCCTGAGCATCCCCGGCTTCTGCAGGGGAGCTATTTCTTGGCATCTGTCTCTCCAGGTTTGGCCAGCAGACAGGGAGCGTTGGGGCCTGGCTGTCCCGAGTCCCTGTCACTCCCCATCTGCATTCCAGCTTTCGCTTCTGTGGCTGCCTCCCAGGAATCCTTTCTGCCTCGTTTCTTTACCCTTGTTGGTTTGTGCCTTGTTTTTAACACCCCTTTATTCTGAGTGGAGTGGTATTTTGGAAGGGAGAGGTGGCAAGGGTGGGTAACCACTCTCTTTATCTAGAAGTGCAGATCCAAGTTAGTTGTCCGTCCACCTGTCCGCTGGCCAGTCCTGACTCTTTGTCTGTGTTGAGCTTCTCAGAGGCCACCTTGACCTGTTTCTCCTGGTCCTGTGTTGGGGTATGGCTTTTCCTGTTCCTTTGGTTTTTAGGAGGATCCATTCGGTTTGTTTCCTGTCTTCTACGACTTTCCTGATGTGCTGGTCTTTCTTATTCCCCTTGTTGGGTTTTGATTTTTAGACACCATTCTACCCCCTCAGTCAAGATCTTGGGGGGATGGAGGGTGGACGTGTGCCCTGCTCGTGCTGTGGGGAGACTCCCTGCCTGCTAACCCCTGGCACGCTTTGTCCATCTGCAGCCGACGTGGCCCAGCAGTTCCAGTATGCCGTGCGGGTGATCGGCAGCAACTTCGCTCCAACTGTGGAGAGAGACGAATTCCTGGTGGCTGAGAAGATTAAGAAGGAACGTATGTATTTTCCTTAGGTGTTGGTATCGGATTCTTAAGCTTGTCAAGTGTAAGACTAGATATGTGTGTTGGTATGTATGTCTGCCATTCCCAAGCACATTTTGACTAGAGGGACCGTTAGCAACAAGGACGACTCCGCTCTGTCTCGGTTGACAGCTGTGAGAACATGGCCCTTAGAACTCAACGCGGATGTGTGATTCTGAGACGACAAGTGTGGCTCTTGTGATGCTGGGGCCCTAGAGGAGGACGCTTTCCTCTTCCCGGCTCCTGGGTGGCTCAAGGCTGGTCTGACTGTCCGAGGCTGGCCCGACTGCCCCCATCACCTCTGGAGAGTCGAGTGGGAGGCAGCCCGCATGTGACTTGCTGGGGTCCCGTTTGGGGTGGCCTTTCCCGGCGGCCCAGGCTCCGTCTTCGCAGTTCTCTGGGCTGTGCGAGCCAGGCTCGGGGAAGCCTTCCAGTTGGACTGGAAAGGGGCCCCGTAGGCCAGCGCATTTCCCTGCAGGGCCTCGCTGCCGGCTGCCCGAGTGGAGAAACCTCAGTCTTGTGTCTAAGTCACACACCTTCCGGCAGTCGTTGCTGGCAGTTCTCCACCCCGGCTGTTGCACTGTGAACTGTGTTTGGCCAGCGGTGCTGTGTGTGCGCAGGTCCTGTGTTGGAGCTGGGGGGCGGTGCCCAGAGGTCCTGTGGGCGGAGTCCTGAGGGCTTGATGGAAACGTGAGCCTGAAACGCCCTGTCTGCTGGCGCCCATTGAGCGCGGTGTCACAGCTACGCGTGCTACTTAAAGGCAAGGCTGAAAATGGAGTTCTTGGCCTGCTAGCGGCCTGTCCAGTTTATTTGCCTGTCTTGTCTGTGAAGCTGACGCCAAGGACGCCGTGCTGGCCTCTTGAACTGCAACCAGTTGACATTCTGCGTTGTTACTGAGGACCCTGGCTGCGAGGTGCCCTCCTAACACAGCGTTCCCTCTGCAGATTGGTGTTTTGTGGCCTGGCGGGGGGCATATGATATGCGTGTGTAGCAGTAGCTACAAGGAGAGGTTGTCTAAGCTCATAGTGAAGAACTGACCCCTGCGTTGTTGCAGTGAAGAGAGTCAGGGGAGTCTTGTTTTTTTTGGGTTGTAAACCATTTACATTTTGTGTTTCCTGTGTATTCTGTGCTCTTGAGGCTAAGGCATGTTATGCGCTGACTCAGTTGGCCTGTTCTGTGTGTCCCCAGTGGGTGTCCGCCGGCTCGAGTGCCACCTCCCTAAGTACCTGGAGTCCTCTCAGGGGGCGGTCACTGTTGCGTTTTATGAGTTCTTAGACATTTCATATTTGGTGATAGTTGTCGGTGTGTTCCGTTAGCTGAGGGATGGTAGCTCTGCCCTCTGGGACAATGTAGGAAGCTAATTTCCCATTTGGCACGACTGACCTCAAATACGGAGCGCTGGTGTGCGTCATATTGAAACAAATAGTGACGCAACCTAATGGCTGCTAGCGCCCTCGCTTTGATGCGTTCAAGTGGAGTACATTGTAATTCAAGACGTGTGTTGCTTTGCTCAGCAAATTTTGTAGATAAAATATCACTGATTTGTAAATTTTCTGTATTCTTTTTGTTCTTACTGTTTATTATTTTATTGTCCTATGACTGGTGTATATATGAATTAGTATCAATCCTATTCCACAGAAAGAGTACGATTGGCTTAATTTAGTGGTTGCATTTAGAGTATAATTATTTAAGTTCAAAGATAGTTATATTACCCTTGAAATGCACTAGTTTTGTTTAATGCACTTTATATGGTATGTAGATATATACTTTATAGAGTATAATATAAACAACATAAATATATGCTGTATGTAGTATATATTGTATTTATTTTAAAGAGAACCTTCCCTTTTTGAAGGAAGAGCTGCGAACGTGGGAGTGACCAGGAGGCTGCGGTCCCTGGTGTGTGATCGGTGTGATCAGTTCACGGTGCCTGGCTGTCTTCTCAGCTGGTAAACATACAGCAGTGTTGGCATACGTCAGTCATTGTGTCTGCACCAGGGCATTTGCACATCTAAGGCTAAATGTGATTGGCTGATGAGATTTGAATGACGCCACACCACTTGGGGAGTATTGAGGCTGTGAGTCAGCCTGTAACAGCAGCCCTCTCTGGTAGGTGTGGTGGTCTCCTTGAGCCCAGGTGTGCGGTGTCACAGGCATGTGCAGGTGGGTTCCTTCCCTCAGGGAACTGGTGGGATCTGCAGCTCTCACCTCCTCATGTGACGGAGCAGAGATGAACTTGACATTTGCTATGCTGCTTTCAGATAAGCACCCAAAGACATTTGTTAATAAAAGCCATTTGTGAATAGAGATTAATTAATTAGCTATTTGGAGTTTTATTTTGATACGGTAAGTATGACATTTATTACTAAAACACGAGGAAACATTGCTGTATATTCTAACAAAAACACTGAGAGTGTGTGGCTTTTAAGTCAGATGACCCGTCACTGACATTGTACTTGCCTTTTGCCCTTTGAGTGTAGGATTCCAAAGACGTGTTCATTGTCCATCCCTGCCTCCTGTGGCTGTTGTTAATGAGTTAAACTGATGAGCATGTGCCTTACTGTTTATTCATAGTTGTAGACAGTCTAAGTGATCCCATCATTTCTGTTACCTTACCTAGTTTGTGTATAAACTCTCTGATCCCAGCCTAGTATTTTCCATACTTTGCAAATATCAGAGGCCAGACCGAGCTGACCCGATTCGTAGCGCCTAAAAGTTACTTGTCATCTGGTGACTTTTGACACTTCATCACTTCAGCGTTATCTGTTATTGCGGGTGAAATAGTATGCCAAAAATGGATTTGGGTGTGTGTCGTTAACAAGCTTATTTTCTTTTCTAACTTTCCAGTCATTCGACAAAGAAGAGAAGCAGACGCTGCATTATTTTCGGAACTGCACAGGAAGCTTCATTCACAGGTGTGGCACAGTGTTCTGAAAGCCATCTCACGGATGGGTGAGAGTCCTACTGGCAGTATAGGAACTTCTGAACTTTTTGTGTCGCGTTGAACTTTTTTGTAATTGGTGCGGCTTTCAAGTCAAATGACCTATCACTAATGTCCTTGTTTATCTGGTTGATGCACTATTGTTCATTAGGTCCTACTTAGTACTAGTGTAGCGAATTACTAACCAAGAAAGTGATTTAGAATGTTTTCTGATTGGATGTTAATACTTGAAAACAAATGGTTTTTCTGACTTTTTCTTTTTGAGTTGGGGTCTCACTCTGTCACCCAGGCTGGAGGGCAGGGGCATGCTCACAGCCACCGCAGCCTCGACCTGCTGGGCTCCGGTGATCCTTCCGCCTCAGCCTTCCAGGTTGCTGGAACTATAGGCACGTGCCACCATGCCCGGCTAATTTTTTGATTTCTTGTAGAGATGAGGTCTCACCAAGCTGCCCAGGTTGATCTCGAACCTGTGGGCTCAGGCGATCCTCTCACCTTGGCCTCCCAAAGTGCTGGGATCATAGGTGTGAACCACCGCAACTGGCCTCTAATTTTTTTTTTTTCAGTTAGTCTCACCATGTTGCCCAGGCTGGTCTCAACCTCCTGGGCGCAAGTGATCTTCCCGTCTCAGCCTCCCGAGTAGCTGGGACTACAGGTGTACACCACCTAGCTCAGTCCTGATATTTTTATAAAATACTTAGCCTACATACCAGTAAATTAACGGAACCAGAAGATGTGGTTTCTTTTATGGGAACTGGGCTCCTCCACTTCCCGCCTCTTCTTGTGGGGAAGAAGGTGAGTCCAGAGAGCCTTGAACGTGTCGCCCGCCATACTGCCCTGCCAGTGTTTCCGCAGTGAAGATACCTGTGCTGGGCCTGTGCTGTGGCTCTTGGCCTCGTTGGTGTCGAGTCTTTTCTCTGTTCGCATGTTGTGGTCTCGGGACAAGCTTGCTTTCGTTTGCTGGTTGTTTTGACTCCTTGATGCAACCAGATTGACTTGGATTCACTGTTTTAAGCCTGCTTTTTTCTATACTTGAAGTTTTGGTCATATCTGCCGTATTTTATTTGTAATATTCACAGTGTAAGAAACGGGAACTGCCAGGCGCGGGGACCCCCTCCTGTGATTCTCACACTTTGGGAAGCTGAGGCAGGAGGATCGCTTGAGCCCAGGAGTTTGTGACCAGCCTGGGTAACAGAGTGAGACCCCATCTGTACACAAAAAAACGAGCCTGGTGGTTCACACCTGTAGTTCCAGCTGCTTGGGATGCTGGGACAGGAGGATTGTTTGAGCTTGAGTTGGAGGCTGTAATGAGCCATGGTTGTGCCACTGCACTCCAGCCTACGTGACAGACCTTGTCTCAAAAAAGCGACAAGAGCCTATGTTGTACGTTCCCTTCCAGACGGATTGTTTCAGGCTGCTGTGTCATTTGTTTTTCTCCTGTCTTTCTCCGTCTCTCTGAACAGTCTCTATGTGTTGGATGTTAGGGACATTTGCTTATTGAATTCCCTGTTTCCCGAGATGCTTAGCCAGGGTTCTGACAGGGAGAATTCCACAGTAAAAGCTGCTGTGTATGTGACTTTGGCCATTGGTTGAAAATGCATTTAGAAACCTGGTACGTTAGAGCAACTATTTTCCAAAACTTTGCACTCTGAACGTTTATTCCTAAATGATGTTTTAAGCAGAGGCCCGCATCCTAGGGCTGGTCCCAGCCGCACTTGCTTGACTTTTTCATTGTGTGGCTGAAACTTGATGACAAGCATCAGGAAACAATCGTGCACCACTGTGGTTACGCAGGGTAGGAGCGCGTCTGCCGGGCAGTGGTCATCCTGTTGTATTACAGGTGTGAGCCGCACACGGCTGGCTGTGCAGCTATTAAAGTTTCACTTCAGAACTTGAGGCCCTTCAGCTGCAGAGGCCGAGGCCGCGGATCTGAAGCGGACCGGGACGGTTGAGCGCCTGTGCTGCCATGCAGTGACAGTTCTGTGTGCCCCACCACTCCTGCCCCTCTGTGCCCTGGGGGCCGTGGGGCCGGCTCGCATTCCTGGCTCTTTTTCTGCTTCTGACTGGCCTTCGCTGGAACGGGCGTGAGCGCCAGTGTGAGGCTGTGGGGTGGGTGGGGTGAGGCCGGCTGTCGCCTCCCCTGCTGTTCCATACCTGTTTGGTGGGGGCTTAGCGGTGCCCCCGGGTCCTGCCTCCCTGGTCTTGGGGCTGCCACCTCACCCCATGCGCCCCCTGCCCAGTGTTGGTGGCATTTCTGACCTCTCCTCCCTCTCCCTTGCCTCGCTGGTCCATGCACATCTCGGGACACCTTGAGCTCTGGTTGCAGACTCCTCTGGGGTGCCGCCTCCCCTTAAGCATGTCGCTTGCTGTCCTGTGCACAATTTCATTCATTTGGGGATTCCCCCGCTCTTCAGCCCACACACGCCTTCTCTGGCGTCCATTCTGAGGCTTCCTGTGCTTCTTGTTGCCAAGGTGGCGCTCTCTGTGCTGCCGGCCCTACTCCTGGGCTCACTTTTATCCGTCAGTCCCGAGGAGGCTCCCGTGGGCCTCTCCTGGTGTCCTCAGGACTGAGGCGCGTCTCCCGGCCGCCTCCCTGGCGCCCTTCTGCACCGCCTGCACACCGCCTACTTCCTCAGGGCTCGGGGGTGCTGGCCCTGCGTCTGTTGCCCTCTGACGCCCAGCTCTCCCGACTGTCCTGCGTCGTCTCTCTCCTGGCCTTGGGAGTCAGGCCGAGCTGGCTGGATCTTGCCTGCAGCTTTGTGACCAGGGTCGGTGGCTTGGGCCTCTCTTCTTTGTCCTCTCGTTTGTTGACTGTCACGACGCAGTTGTGGTGGGGACAGGAGGCGCTGCCTTGAAGGACTTGGGGCTTCCCTGGTCCTGAACCACCGTGGCCCTGGCACTGTCTGCGGGCATGGCTCGGCCCGCAGGGGCAGCAGCTGCTCCCGTTCCCCTTCAGTGGCAGTGGCTTTGGCTCCTGTGCCGGGCTGCGCCTGTGGGGCAGGGGTGGGGCAGGACAGAGCCTGTCCCCTCAGGGCGCCTCAGGCTCCCTGCTGTCCTCAGCTCCAGTCTGAGGTTCTTGGCACCGCGCGGGAGGCCCCTTCTCTCTGACGTTGGTTTCTGTCAGTTTGACAGGTTTGCCGTTCCCTTCCCCCCTCTGCATGGCCCGCCTTCCCGAGACGCGTGTCCCCTCCGGGAGTGGTCGTGAGCTGTGAGGGGCCACTTGTCTCAGTGCGGCTGCCCACCGGCTGTTCTCCATTCAGGCTGGCTCTCTTTCTTACTCCTGTGGCCCCAGCGGCAGTAGCGTTTCTGGGAAAGTCCACGTGAATCAACTTGTAAAGTTAGGTTAGTTTAGATGCCTGGTATGCGCCTACTCCTTCAAGCAACCCTAGGGAATGTTTTATTATTATAAGGGCGATTAGCATGATATCGTGAGTACAGTGTCTGTATATTGCAGCCTGTGTGTGCAGAAGTCTGTGAATCAGGCTGGTGTGACCCCAGTTGGAAGGCGATGCACCTGCTTGGTAGCCCGCGCGAAGCCAAGGGCTGGTCGTGGTGCAAGATGCACTCCGCCCTTCAGGTCCTTTGGTTGTCGTGCTCCGTTTTGTGGCCCAAACGGGACATGGGTTAAGGAAAAACATTCATATAGCGTGTGATGGCGTTGTCTTAGAATCACTGTTTTGGGGGTGTTATAGGAACTGTTTCCGGGGGGAGAGCATCCGTTCTTAGTAGGGACTTCTGAGGCAGCTAACAGGGTCAGGGCACCCAGTGTATCGGTCACGCAGGACAGTCTCCAGTCTGTGACAGGGCACCGCTTGCCACGCCTGGAGTGGACACGGCTGGCTTTGGTTTAACAGGAGAACTGAGAATGGCATTCCCATTTTGGAAGCAAGTGTCATTTATGAGGGGAAAATAGGACCAGGAGGAGCATGACACAGTTCTTTCCGTGTTCATTTGTTTCTCAACAGGGAGTATTGAAGAATAAATGGTCCATACTCTACCTTCTGCTGAGCCTCAGTGAGGACCCCCGCAAACAGCCAAGCAAGGTAAGCACAGGATCACCAGCCTGGTGTCTCCACTGGGGCCGTTGTGGCAGGTTGTGATAGAAGCTGGCTTCTGCAGCTGAGAAGACAACGTGAGAAAAGTGGAAGGCTTGTCCGGTCATCGCAGGGCAAGAGATGGCTTTTTCTTTCTTTTTAAGGGCATTTTTAGTCAGTATGCAGTTTCCTGAAGATGTTTTCAACAATTTTGTTATTTAGATATAAAAATGGGCAATTAAATAGTGAATAAGCTGTCAGTTTCAGAATGTTTACTTTGTAAAGTCATCACTCGCAGCCTGGATGGGTCATTATTCTTCCTGACCTAGAATACCCTTGAGGAGTGTTTTAGGCTTCTGGTTCTCGTGACAATCATTGATGACTCTTGCATCCAGCGAAGCTTCGTGTTCTCTCTTATCTCTGCTGTGTTTAAAAGCGTGGGTTGGGGCCGAGCGTGGTGGCTCAAACCTGTAACCCCAGCACTTTGGGAGGCCAAGGCAAGAGGATTGTCTGAGCTTGGGGATTCGAGATCGACTTGGGCAGCTTGGTGAGACCTCGTCTCTACGATAAATCAAAAAATAAGCTGGACGTGGTAGCACGCACCTGTTGTTCCAGCTACTTGGAAGGCTGAGGTGGAAGGATCGCCTGAGCCCAGTTGGTCGAGGCTGTGGCAGCCATGGGCATGCCACTGCATTCCAGCCTGGGTAACAGAGTGAGACTCCGACTGAAAAAAAAAAAAAGAGTGGGTTGGAAGCTGTGTGTCCCCAAGAGTGGTTGCTTGAAGTATCCTGCTGCAGAGGCGGGAGAGCTGCAGAGTTGAAGAATGCGGGTGAGGGAGCTCTGGCTAGCACCAAGGCCTTGGGTCTGAGTAGTCGTTATGTAGTAATACACACGTCAAGATTAAGCAGCATGTAATAATGCCACACTTTTGAGAATTATTTGCCTTTCAGCTGCTTGGATTCAGAATAGTGTTCAGTTATCAGACAAGTGCCGTAACGGTTGGAGTTCAGAAAATCTTCTGAAACTTAATTAAATGTGTTCTGACACATTTCAGAAGTATAACAGTGAGTTGCCATTGACTGAGCGTGACATCCAAATGTAACCACGCACTAGAAGGCACGTGTGGATACCAGCAATCTGCAGAGCTGGGCCCACCATCCCGTGGCTTCCTCCCCATGTTCTTAACATGTGTCTGTCTGCCCTCAGGTGTCCAGCTATGCAGCGTTGTTTGCTCAGGCATTGCAGAGAGATGCCCACTCGACTCCCTACTACTATGCGCGGCCACAGACCCTCCCGCTGAGCTACCAGGACCGGGGTGCTCAGTCTGCCCAGAGCTCCGGCAGCATGGGCAGCAGCGGCGTCAGCAGCATCAGCTTGTGTGCCCTCAGCGGCCCTGCACCAGCGCCACAGTCCCTCCTCCCAGGGTGAGGCCAGGCGGATGGGTCGGGCTGTGCTTGGTAGAATCAGGCCTCTGTGCTGACCATGTGCATGGGGTCCGTGCCTGCCGGGGTGTTCTGGGCCTGAGTCCCGTGTGCTCTGTCTCGTGATGGGACTCCTCTGTGCTGTGGTGGGTGCTCTTTCCACCTGGCTGTCATTAGAGCTGACTGACACACTGGCCAGGCCCACCTGTCCTAGGTGTGCACGTCAGGAAGGACCTTGGCACCGATGTGCAGGGCCTCCTCTTTGGGGCTACCGCAAGTGTCTGACTGGCTGTGTTCTCAGATTTGTCTCTCGGGATGTCAGGCTCTTCCTTGAGGTGGTGTTTTCTCCTCAGTGGAGCCTTTAAAAAACTAATAAGTAAAATAAAAATAAAATAAGGTTGAGCTGTCCTCAAGGGCTGAGATCCTGAAGGAGGATGACGTTTTGGCACCTGTGGATTAAGATGAGGAAATGCAGCAATGCACAGCGAAGATGTCACACATGTGGTCATGTAACAGGCTGTCAAAATGTGTCTAAACATGTCTTGAGAAGTACAGAATTTATGATTGAGGATAAAGCTGGTGTCTGTGTCATTAATGGACTGTTGTGATTTTAAGTATGTATTTCTGTGGATAAATAAACAAGTGGCTTGGTTTTTTGCCTCAGTTGGTTCCTGGAAATCACATTAAAGCAGGTTATCACAAAATAGATACTTTTTCCAGAAAAACAGTGACCAAGCGTTTAGTATTAAATAAATGATGTTTTCCATGTGAGCATAATAGAATTGTGAATCATTTTGTGAGTTGTGAAATTACATCACGATATTAGAAAGCAGGAGGTGTGCCACATACACGGACTGTTACAGGGTTTACTGTTCTACAAAGAACCATAATGGGTGCAGAGAAAAGGGGACGCTTCTGCTCTGTTGGTGGGAGTGCGGGAGTGCAAGCTAGTTCAGTCTTTATGGAAAATAGTGTGGCGATATCTAAAGGACCTAGAAATTGATCTTCCATATGCTCCAGCAATCCCTCCCCAGGAATATAGAAGTTAGATTACTAAAAAGCCATCTTGACCTTGTCATTCTACAAAAAAGACACCTGCACATACTTGTTGATTGCTACACTATTTGCAATTGCAAAGACCTGGAGCCATCCCTTCCGCCCATTGAAAGTATACTGGATAAAAAAATGTGGTACATATTCCCGATGAACTGTTATACAGCCGTAAAGAAGGACAAACTCATGGACTTCTCAGCAAATAGGATGGAACCAGAGATAGTCATTCTTAGTGAACTGTCACAAAGAAAGAACCGAATACCACATGTTTTCACTGCCAAGTGGGACCTGGACATTACTCACAAAAGCACAAGGGGAGGGATCGACAGTCATGGGGTGCTGCCAGGGGAGGGTGGGGGGAGATTGTAGTAATACAAAGGCACTTGATCCTATGCCAGGAGAATGAGGACCAGTTGGAGGCACAGACTTCAGCTTCACATACGTGACTTACACACCTCACACCTTTATAATAAAATTAAGTAAAAAAAGAAAATACAACGATGTTTTTCATGTTAAAAAAGAACCATAACCTAAAAGAGAGCCTAAAAACAGTGCTTGGCCCATTTAATCTGAAACTTACATTCTTGCTCAAAGAAGAATCTGATATTCTTGTTCATACCGTAGAATTTAAAGCAATTATTGTCATATGCAAAAATCTGTGTAGAGAACCTTGGACTGAAACAGCCTTTTAGAATCATTCATTTAAATTTAGGACTACACTCACAGACGGCGCTTTAGCAGATGCTGTGCTGACTTTTTCCTAGTGGCAGTAGAGTGAGATAAGGCTGTCTCGCTTCTTCCTCTCCTCCTTTCTTTGTGAGCGGGCTGCAGATGAACCCACCAGCGCTGCCCTGGGACTCAGGCCGGGCTCTGGCTCCGGGAAGCGGTAGAGGTGGTGGAGAGCCTCGCATCCATGTTCTGCAGGCCCAGGATGTGGAGTTTTTGTAATAGTTGTCACAGCATACACTGTTACAAATCAGCTGTCAGGTTCATAGACTTTTCAAAAAGCAACTTGGACATAGTCTCAAGATTACTAAAAAGCCATCTTGACCTTGAATGTGCATTTGCCTTAGATCTTATGCATTTGCATATGTTAGAGGTTAATGGAAAATGACTTTTTTTTAAAAAAATCATGAGTCTCATGAAGGCTGGAGACATGTGCAGACAGGCCCGTGGGCAGTGTCGCATGACTAGTGCCCCTGTTAGTGCATGTGGGGGGATGAAAGTTGTTGGATTTGGAGATAAAATTAGTGGAGAATTTTAAAGAGGTCGTAGGTGGGTGATGTCTGTTACGTGTTTATAAAGAAAAGTCAAAGAGACAAGGTTACCTGCATAACGAACATTTGTATGCTTAACCCTGAATTGTATCCTACATCTTTATTTATTTATTTATTTTTATTTTTTTGAGTTGGAGTCTCGCTCTGTCACTCAGACTGGAGTGCAGTGGCAGTGGCCACTCCTGGCCACCGCAGCCTCGACCTGCTGGGCTCCGGCGATCCTTCCGCCTCAGCCTTCCAAGGAGCTGGAACTACAGGCGCGTGCTACCACGCCCGGCTAATTTTTGATTAATTGTAGAGATGAGGTCTTGTCAAGTTGCCCAGGTGGTTCTCGAACCCGCGGGCTCAGGCAATCCACTCACCTCGGCCTCCCAAAGTGCTGGGATTACAGGCTGAGCCACCGAGCCCGGCCGTATCCTACATTTTAAAGTAAAAAATTAAAAAGAAAAGTCAAATAGATTCTGATTTTTATGATCAGAAGTAATATGGGAGGTGACAGCAGATGGTTTTCAGCACTGCTGGGTTGGGTCTGAGCTGTGCTGGGGCACCCGAGGGGATCTGGACAGGTTCGAGGGGCATGGGACTGATTGCCATCAGGGTTGTCGGTTAGACGTGTGCCACAGGTCACAGTTTGAAACTTCTGGAATTCACGATAGGACTAGAAGAAGCCTTTCTGGGAGCACTTGGGTCTCTGCTGTTAGTAATCACATGGCTTCCTCCTTTCAGACAGTCCCATCAGGCTCCAGGTGTGGGAGACTGCCTCCGACAGCAGCTGGGCTCCCGGCTTGCATGGACTCTAACTGCAAATCCGCCTTCTTCACAAGCCACTACCTCAAAAGGTGTCCCCGGCGTGGTGTCTCGCAACATGGCAAGGACCAGGAGAGATGGGGAAGCGGGTGGTGAGTGAGACTATGTCTTGGCATAGAGTGTCTCTGAGCATTCGAATTCCTCCTCCCTCTTTTTTAAGTGGGGGTCTGGACTCCCCACCTCACGCCATCTGTGAATTTCTCCTGTTCTGGGCCGAGTCCACAACTCCTGGTGACCGGTGGCCTGGGGGAGCCTGGCTCTCGCCTCGTGTCTTATTCCCAGTGCCGTCTGCCTTTTGGCTGCTTGTCCCTGTGGGCTCCTTCCTCTGCATCTCTCTTTCCTGCTGCCCGCCACCACCTTCCCCTGGCCAGTTTCCTTCGTCTGTCTCCCTGGAAAGTCTCTAAGCTGGGCTGTGCCCGGTAACATCCCATTCTTCCACCGAAGTCCAGGAAGGGGCTGGTCTGTCTTGACTGTGGTCCTGGTACATCACAGGGACTTGTGGAAGAGTTGCTTGATGGTGAGGGTGTTCAAACCCCGCTTGATTCCACAAAGAAGTCTGAGTTTCTTGAGGACACTTGTACAGCAGAGTTTGAACACAGGAGTCCTGAAGACAGAAGATTGGGTTTTACTATTGATCCTTTTCTGCTGGTGCTGAAATTGCTCTAGGTGTTACCTGTCCTTGAGCACCGTGGCGACATCCAGAGTCCGTAGCCGTCTGCCACAGCTTGGCATCTGCACCACTGCCTGCCCCTGCGTGCAGCTCGCATGGGCTGTTGTTGGTGTTTGACAGCCGTGCATTCCTGGCTCAACTTGTGGCTTCAGGCAGAGTCCTGGCATGTCCTCCGCCTATTTCCTTTTGCTCGCTGACTCCTGACCCCTAACCCATGCCTTAAACCTGTATTCTCTTCAAAGCCTAGAGATGGCAAGGACTTAGACATAGACTCGGTGGATACAAGAGAAGCAGAAAGGGAGAGGAAGAAAGGACAATGGGATAAGTAAGGTGACCTTAAACCCAGACATACTTGCAATACATTAAACGTGTAAACACTTGGTGTCAAAGACAGCCAGTTCCATTCAGACTTGAGTTGTTTACGAGGGACGTGTTTTAAATGTAAGGTCACAAGTAGGTTGAAAGTGGATGGATGGAAATACAGCAACCTTGTCAACGCTAACTTAAGAGTGGTGACCGTGTGAATATCAAGTAGACTTCCGGGAGGAGTCTAGGGAGAGAGGCCCATTTGTAAGAATGAAAGCGTCACTTCTCTAGGAAAAAACAGTGATTCTAAGCCTGCATTCCTTGCTAACAGCTTCAGAATGCACAGAGCAAAACTGACAGAACTAGAAAGGAAGCAGCTGAGCCCTTGACTAGAGTTAACACTTCAGCTTCCATCTCTTTCTTGGCTTAATAGATAGAGTAGGCATGGACAGTTTGAATGGGTAAGAAGCTCGACCTGGTTAAGCAGCTCGACCTAACTGGTGTTTCTGCAACTTCCATCCATGCTGTGCAGGCCACGCCCATTCGCTGCCTCAGGTGGGCCGGCCTGGGTGGGTTCTGTGAGTGCTGAGCGAGGCTGTCTGGTTAGGTCTCTCCTCCCACGGGTGTCCTGGGTTCCAGGCATTGCCTCCCCTCTTATTTGGCGTAACAGCCAAATCCCGCCTTGCCTTGGTCAGAGTTCTCCAAGCTGTCGATGCCTGTTCTGTGCGGTTTACTTCTCTGCGGGGGAGGCGGGGTCCCAGGTGAGCGCCATGCTTGCCGCCTGGAAGGTCCGGCTTTCAGACTCCATGGATGAGTGACCCATCCCTTCGTGGTGTGTTTGGAAGGAACTTCCCATCGAGTGCACGGGAAGTTCCCACACCCAGCCTTGGCTGTCAGAAAGGCCGTCCGAGGAGGCATTGCGTGGTCTCCACCCCATTTCAGAACGTCCTTGGTTCTTTCTAACCTCAGGCTCTTCTTCATCTTGAGCTCGTTTACTGAATTTGTGAATTTGTCATGGTGGCGGATGCATCCTCTAGAGCTAATGGTGGGTAAGGTCCATTTTGGTTTGCAGCCTGCTGTCTACTCACCACTCCCTTTTGAACGCTGTTTTGCAGGCACCACAGAAGTTACCGAGGCAGCTCTGGTGAGGGACATTCTGTACGTCTTCCAGGGCATAGATGGCAAAAACATCAAAATGAACAACACGGAGAATTGCTACAAAGTCGAAGAGAAGGTACAGCAACCAAAAGCTAGCTTGCAGTATTCAAAAAGAATGTCGCAAAGCCCAGACAGTGAGCCACGAGTTTGTAAGGCGGCTGCGGGTTTTGCAGAGCTGAGCATGCCAGTCAGGTCGCCCTGGACTGTGCTGGCTTATGTTTCCCTGTGTGGTGCCCTGTTGCTGGGGCCGCCTTGTGGGCCGCGCACACCTCCTTTTCCTGGGCCCAGCTGCTCTGCGTCCTGCTTGTGAGGCCTGAGACACCGGAGGACAGCCTCGCCTGGCGCCTTGGCCCTCAATGCTGGAGTCTTGCTTTTGGTTTCTTCCACACCTGCCTTGCCCACGCCGCTTTCCCACGGCATTGTGTCTCACCGGCCACTGCCCTTTCACAGGGGCCTGAGGCCACACACCATGCCGTGCTGAGGGTGCTCCAGGGTGCGGCGACTGAGCTTGCTACGTCCTTCAAGGACTTTTCCGTCACGGCGCTTGCCCTCTGTGCTTCCTTCCCTTGATGATGGCCTGTCTGTTACTTTTGACTTTTGTGTGTTGAAGCCCGAGAATTGTAAGATTAGAAGTACAGTTGGTTGCGAAAAACGGTCATTAAAGTCCTGGTGTTGCTTTCTAACATTTAACTCCTGATATGTCAACTTTTTAGGCAAATCTCAGTAAGTCTTTGAGAGACACAGCAGTCCGACTTGCTGAGCTGGGGTGGCTGCACAATAAAATCAGGAAATACACTGACCAGAGAAGTGTGGACCGTTCCTTTGGACTTGTGGGCCAGGTACGTTATGACTAGAACATTTCAGGTGCTGCTCACTTGGGGAAATGCTTAGTCCTACCCAAAACTGTGCTATGAAATAACTCTTAGTAGGCTTCTTTTCAAATGAAGCAGCTTTGATAGCGCCTGTTTCTGTCAGGGGCCACTCGAGAAAATAGGAACCGTGGCAGGTGTTGACAAAGACCGTTGGGCACGACAGGGTGGCTCTGTGCCTATTGGATGGCCACAGCGGCCAGAGCATGCCCGTGAAGCCTGAGGTAGCTCGGGGGGATTGTCAGACCCCAGAGGCTCTGGGGAGGGGCCTGGCCAGCTGCTGCTGCTGGGGGTGGGGAGGAGGGCCTGCCGGACCAGGGGCCAGGGCTGCCAGCCAGGGCCCCCACTGCTGCAGTGCTCCAGACAGCACAGGGAGACGGGGTTTGGGAATGCTCCCGATGCTGGAGACAGGACGCTGGTGCTGCTGCCTGAGCGCTGCGGGGGCCCTGCTGGTGGCGCAGTGACCAGTCAGGAGGGAGGTGGTCCTCCCTGTCCTATCTGCTGGGCCTGAGGGGAGCAGCTGGCAAAGGACGGCGTTTCCCCCGTCCAGCCCTTCTTCGTGGTTAGTCGGCTTGTGGTTTTGTCCACAAGTTGGTTACTGGTTAATTGCTGATGAAATCTCCGAAAAATTGCTGAGAGAGTCACACAGAATCACTGACTGTGAGCACAACAGCGCGCCGGTCTCTGGCTGGTTTGTGGGGTAGCCGCCTGGCTGGTGTGTAGGAGCATGGCAGGCAGCATGGCTGGTTTGTGGGAGCGTGGCACGGCAGCGTGGCCAGAGAGTCAGAGCACGCTTGGAGCGTGGAAGGGAGACAGCCTAGGGGTGCAGCTTGGTCCACGCTTCGGCAGCTGTGTTGTCTTCTGTGAGCCTTCGTTTCTTCATGCCGGGGATGGCGGTGATGAGCACCTCCAGGAGTGTGTGGTGGAGACAGGGTATGCGTGGAGTCTGGCACTATTCCTGCCAGTTCTGTGTGGGTCTCGTGTGGGGGCTGGGTGGCCGCCACGCTCCCTGTGCGCTCTGAGGCGTACGGTGCCCAGTGGGCCTGATCCATGGCGTCAGCACAGGCAGAGCTCTCCAGGCAGGTGAGGCCAACGGCCATCCCCCCAGCATGCTGTGATTTCTGGGAGTCCCTGTCCTCTTCCCCAAAGCGATCGTTTGTCGCGTCTGTGTCGTCCCCCTGTGCGTGCAGCTCCGCCGATGTGCCGCGTCAGGTGGCTAGGTGTGAGGCAGACCAGACCCAGAAGAGCACAAGATGGCTGAACTGTCATGTGAGCCTCACTCCAGCCACCATTGAGTAGTTCACAGTGCTGGCTTCCAAACCTCTTGTGCCAGCGCCTTCTCGATTCTCACAGCAGCCCTCTGAACTTAGCAGGTCAAGTGCCAGTTGCCCCCCATGTGCAGATGTGACAATCGAATCCCGGAAGTGTGACTGATCCGCCCGAGCTGCCCTGACTGGGAGATGGCAGGAACGGGCGCAGAGTGCGGCGGGCCACTCCGTTCCTGAAGCTTCCGCATGCTCCCTCCGCTCCCAGCTCTTCAGAGTCATTGCTGTGAACCGTCCGGTCACGGAGGAAGTGATGGCGGGCCGATCAGAAGAACACGGCGCACTCACGCTGAGCTGGCTGGATGCCCCTGGTTCGTGCCTGCTGACCTGGCATGATTGTTGCCAGGGCCTGCGTTTAGCTTCGAAGTGTCCCGGCGCTAGACTCGCCCCCTGGAGCCCAGTCCGTTTTTGAAGGAAGGCTCTGCTTCCTAAGCGTGAAGCTTATGCAGGCTTTCCTTGAACTGAGGGGCGGAGCCTTCCCTCCCAGCCCTTTGAGTGCGCACTCACCACGAGCCCTTCCTTTAGGGTGTAGCCTACTCAGAAGCTGACTTGCATACTCGCGCGCGTGCGTGTGTGTGTGTGTTCATGTGTGTTTGCTCACACGCTTGTGCACGCATATTTTCTTTTCTTTTTTTTTTTTTTGAGTTGGAGTCTCACTCGGTCGCCCAGACTGGGGTGCAGTGGCCGCTCCCGGCGACCGCAGCCTCGACCTGCCGGGCTCCGGCGATCCTTCCGTCCGCCTTCCGAGTAGCCTGGGAACTACAGGTGCACGCTACCACGCCCGGCTGATTTTTGGATTTATTGTAGAGATGAGGTCTCGCTGCCCAGGCGGGTCTCGAACCCGCGGGCTCAGGCCGTCCACTCCCCTCAGCCTCCCAAAGGCGCGGGATTACAGGCTGAGCCACCGAGCCCGGCTGTATTTTCTTTTTTGAGTTGGGGTCTCACTCCATCACCCAGGCTGGAGTGCAGTGGCACACTCCCGGCCACCACAGCCTCAATCTGCTGGGCTCAGGCGATCCTTCCGCCTCAGCCTTCCGAGTAGCTGGAACTACAGTCACACGCCTGGCTAACGTTTTGATTTATTGTAGAGATGGGGTCCCGCCAAGTTGCCTGGGCTGATCTTGAACCCTTGGACTCAGGCAATCCTCTCCCCTTGGCCTCCCAAAGTGCTGGGATGACAGGTGTGAGCCACTGTGCCCGGCCCTCTTGTGTATATTTGTTTTCTATATGAGGGATGATGATTTGATTATTTCAGCAGGTTTTTTTAAAAAAATTTTATGTGTTTGTGTGTGTCTGCCTGCCCGGAGTGCTGGGCTAGAGTTTAGTAGAAGAGGGTGCTGTGCCTCAGCAGACCCACGTGGCTTTTTCTGTAACTATCCCTGGCCTGAAATGTAATACGCACCTTTGTGCCCACCAGTGCCAGGCATTTTCCTCCCGTGAACCAAGAGGATGAGCCAGTGAGGCCAGGGGTGTTGGGGTATGGGGTGGCCCCTGCTGGTACCTCCGTTGGGAGTCCAGACCCAGGGGTCTGTCTGATTCTGGATCTGGGACATTCTTTCTTGCTAGTCTCACTTTGGGCGTGCTCCTTTTGGTCTACAAAACTAGTTTATTTCCTGTTCCCTTTTACGCCTAAAAGGATGAAAATGTGTTGTTAGTCCCAGTCCACACAACCTGAAATGCAGTGCAATAAGCCTATACATCTTCGTGCATTGCTTTGAGGCATGCAGAAAAGCATGGAGCCTGCATATTTATTTGAAGAGGGCAGGTTTGCTTGTTTTTCCTGGTGGCTTCTTCCCCCGTTGACACTGTGTGGTGACAGACGACAGAGCAGGAGCCATCCCTTGGCAGGCTGCATCGACTGTTGGCTCCTGAGAGGCCAGGCTCCTGCGAGGCCTGGTTTATTTCGAGCTTGCACCCAAAGGCTCTTGTCGCAGGACGACAGGCAGGTCCATGAAGGTGCCTCTGTAGCCTCTGAACCTGGGGTTTTGACTCGAGCCCTTCAGTGTTTGAGATTGGAGAGGTACAAAGACGTTTTTGCTAACAGGGACGGGAGAAACAGGCAGTGCGGACAAAAATTAGGGAGATTGGAATTGAGCCTCTAGTTTTCAGACTTTGTTAAAGACGTGAATGAACGTTGTATTTTAACTCGAGCTGCGGAGAGAACTTCACGAGAGAGACGCCTTCTCCAAAGTGACTGCCCTGGGGCTTCCTGAAAGCCTTCTGCCTGTTTCCCATTCCTGTTGTGCAGAGCTCTTGCTTTTTGTGCTCAGGAGCTCCGCTTCTCTGGTGCTCTTCAGATACGGACTGTGGTGGAGCCGGCGGCTAGGAGCCCGCAGACCAGCCGGGGCTTACCGGCGCTGAGCCCCACCTGACTGCCCAAGAGCGCTGGGCCTTTGCTCTCAGGGTGAGTTGAGGTTTTCATCACACTTCTCTTTCCAGAGCTTTTGTGCTGCCTTGCACCAGGAGCTCCAAGAGTACTACCGCCTACTCTCCGTTTTGCATTCCCAGGTACGTGTTTGTTTTCGTTTTACTTTCTTCATGATTTTAAGGGTTCGAAGACAGAAGCTGTACACAGTAGTTGGAGTTACTTCATACGTGACATTTAAAAGACAGCAGTCTGTTTGCGAGGACCAAGCAAGTGTCAGAGTATCCTAGAGCCGGCCAGCTGCTAACTTGCCGGGTTCTGTGTACCACTTAAAGAACACTTGTTGCTGGGCTCGGCGGCTCAGCCTGTAATCCCGTGCCTTTGGGAGGCTGAGATGAGTGGATTGCCTGAGCCCGCGGGCTCGAGACCCGCCCGGGCAACTTGGTGAGACCTCATCTCTACAATAAGTCAAAAATTAGCCAGGCATGGTGGTGCGCACCTGTAGTTCCAGCTACTTGGAAGGCTGAGGCGGAAGGATCGCTGGTGCCTAATAGGCAAGGCTGCGGTGGCTGGGAGTGGCCACTGCACTCCAGTATGGGCAAAAGAGTGAGACTCCAACTCAAAAAAATAAAAAAATAAAATAAAAAAAAAAAACACTTGTCACTCTGAAATACAGTTGTCTTCCTAAAAGGGCTGTTGGCCTCACTTTTATGAGAGTAACTGCTGCCTTGGGTTCACCTGGGGATTGGGAGGGGCGATGTGTTCTGTGGTTTGTGCTGAACCTTCTTCCTCGTTGTCTTCAGCTGCAGCTGGAGGACGACCAGGGTGTGAACTTGGGACTGGAGAGCAGCCTCACGCTGCGGCGCCTCCTGGTGTGGACCTACGACCCCAGAATAAGGCTGAAGACGCTCGCAGCCCTGGTGGATCACTGTCAAGGTCACTCGATGCTGCCTTCTGTGTGTGCCTCCGAGGCTGCTTTGCAGCGCTCACGGGTGGGGAGGGCTGTCCAGGTTTGCGTGTGCTCCCTGCCCTTCCGGATCCTCACAGCCAGGAGTGTGTTGACTGAATGCGAATGAACAGATGGAGCTCAGACTCCGGTGTTCACCTTGCAGGATGTGGGATGTCGTGACACACAGGTGGGAAGGAGGAGGCATCTCGTGTTTGAAGCGCACTGTGTGGTCAGTGGCGATGGCTGCCGGCCTGCGGGCAGCCCATCCTCATGGCCCGTGCGTGCCGCACCCTCCTGGGGTTCAGGGCCGTGCTGTGTGTGTGTCCGTGTCTGTACCATGGACAGTGGCGGAGGCCTCTCCTGGGCCCTCGCCTCCACCTTTCCAGGTGCTCCCTGGACATCCTCCTCCCTGATTGTGCCTCCTTGGCCCACGGCTCTTCGTCTTTTCCCTCTTCGCGCCGTCACACCGGGGTCCTGGCAGTTGCTACCGTGGGGTTGGTGGGACCACGTGAGGGGCAAGGCCGGCTGCCCCTTGCTGAGCCCAGGCATGCTGCCGTCTCTGCCCTGTGCTCCCCGGGATGGGAAGGGCAGGAACCTCACCTTGCTGTCAGTGCTGTCCTCACTCTTGGCACGTCCCCCCAAGCACAGTAAATAGTGCCTGTGTTCCCCCCTCCGTATCTGGACTCCCGCCAGAACCCGCCTTTACCTCCATCCCCGCCACGGAGTCCTCTCCCTCCCCCGCTGTGCTTCCTGCGCTCAGGGCGCCTGTGCTGTGGGGCTGTTGCTGGAGCCGCCACCTGCTCCCTGTGTGGTCTCACCACCCCGTCTCGCGCACACGTGCTGGGGCGGACTTCCGCCAGGTCACGCCGGCCCTGCCTTGGGCTTTTGGTGAGCTGGTGAGATCCTGGATTCCCAGTGCAGCGTGAGGCTCTCTGGGAGTGCTCCAGTGTCTGGACCCACTCCTAGTCCCTCACCCCAAGCTCTTCTGCCAAGACGCAGGGGCTGCTGTCCACCCGGGGCAGTTTTCAAACTGTTGCAGCCAGTTCATGGGTTACAAGACCGGTGAGTGACCTGAGACTCGTGTGTTTCAAGGGGGCACCCAAAGAAACCACACCACAATCTGTTTCTAAAAACTGTGCATCTGTTCCACATGTTTAAACTCCAGTCACCTCCAAAGGATTCCGCTTTTGCTGCAGTACTCCTACTGAGATGCTTTTTCACTGCTCACAACAGGTTTTGCACTCCTCAGTTTTCATGCCTTTCAGTGCTTCTGCCTTTTTTAGTTTTGCCTCCTCCACGTTGGCAGGATGTTTCCCTCCGAGGACTTTTTTCGTCTGGGGAGATTTAGACAAAGTTGCTTGGGGCAAAGTCGGGTGAGAATAGGGAGAAGAGGCGTTGGGGTCATGGGCCGATTTTGGCTCAAAACTGCCGAACGCTCAGCGTAGTGGGCAGGCGTGCTTGTAATTCACCTGTCACGAAAGGGGCAAATGCACTGAAAGACTCTCCAACAGAAATTCGCTAAAGCCGAACCCAGCCTCTCCCGACAGTGCTAGCTGGCACACTAACGCCCCAGAATACTTCCCTGGGGCGCCAGCCTGCACAACAAGGGCCTGCCCTCCAAAAGGTTACTCTGGGTTTTTTGGGTCCCCCTCCCACACCCAGAAGGTGCAAGTATTAACGCACAGAGTTTTTGTTTTTGACACACGTGTGTCCCGAGTTGTAGTCTAAATCCTGGCATGTCTTCGAGGAACGGAAGTCTCCAGAACTGAGGTCTGGAGCAGTCGCTGTTGGCTGCACCTTGCTGCTGTGCCCTCTCTTGGCTGTCATGAGCACAGGGGCTCCCCTGGAGCCAGGGCGTCTCGACTCTGTCTCGCTGCTTCTTCCCAGAGGGCGTCAGCTATGAGGAAACACACGCACTGCATCTCCACTGTTGGCACCTTCGGCTGGTTGGAAAGGCTGGGTTTGTGCCGTGGGTGTAAATTGGGGTGTTTCTCTGTGTCTCCCCAGGGAGGAAGGGAGGTGAGCTGGCGTCGGCCGTCCATGCCTACACAAAGACCGGAGACCCGAGCATGCGGTCCCTGGTGCAGCACATCCTCAGCCTGGTGTCCCATCCTGTCCTGAGCTTCCTGTACCGCTGGATCTATGATGGGGAGCTGGAGGACACGTACCATGAGGTGAGCGGGCATTAGGTCCTGGATGTGGCCAGAGGTGCCCGGGTGCCAGGCCTCTCTCCCTTGGTTCTCCTCCAGAGGGGTGCGACATGCCTCCTGGAAGGCCTGCGGCTGGCGCAGTACCCTGAAGGTCTGATCTCTCCCTGAACTGCAGACGAGCGCATGGGTTCTCTGGTTAGTGGAGGGTTTACCTCCTGACTGGAGCAGTGGGAAGACGCCGCAGTGTAGTGCCCCTTGTCCAAGGCTGCTGGCACGTTGGCGGCACGGCAAGTCTTGGGCATCCAGTGCTGTTGTCTTGCTGGGACAGGGTCATGGTTACATTATCAGCTCACTTTTCATAGTCCGTTGCGGTAGTCCAGCTCCTGCTGGGTTCAGGGTACCCCAAAGATGGAGATGGTGTTGGTGATTGTGAGAATGAGAGAAAGAGGGAAAGGGGGGGGAGAGAGAGAGAGAGAGAGAGAGGAGAGAGGGAGGGAGGGAGGGAGGGAGGGGAGGGAGGGGAGGGGAGGGGAGGGGAGAGGAGAGGAAGAGAGAGAGAGAGAGACAGAGGGACAGACTTGGACAACTGCTTAGATTTGAGCAGAAGACCTTTATCGAGTGTGTCCACAGTGGGCTTTTTTACTCATATGTCTTTCATGTAAACACAAAGCCAGGTGTGTGAGGGGCGTCCCCCACCCACCAGATATTCCTTCAGGTATGAGGAAGAAAATCACATAATAGACGTAACCATGATTGCCTATAAACCCTTTTCGTCCTATGCTAGCTTATGCTAATACCAAGTTAAACGATAGATAACCTAAAAATCCCATAACAAACGCTAACCTTAATCCGTGACTGACCTATCCTATAAACCTTTTTCATCCTAAGCTGATTTATACTAATACCAAGTTAAACAATTCTACAGAAACTTAAGTACTTACTTTGCAACCTAAAGAGGGCCTTCCCAGAATGTTTGGAATGTGACCCAGTCCAAAGTTCATAGTGGGCTACCTGCAAGTAAGCTAGCCGCATTCTTTCAACAAAATGGCTGTCTTCTAAAACTATATTCTACAATTTACCCCTTATTCAACTTCAGTAAATCCTAAGATCACGACCCAGAAGCCTGTGACCAATACTAAGGCTCTTAGATGTGACCTGAGTTTGAACTGTAAGTTGTGTGAAAGCCAAAACTGCAGTTTGTGGAAGAATGGGAGCAATGAGCTTCTAAAGTTAGCTTGTGTTCGTCCCGGCCTCAGAGTTTTTATGTTTTGAGTTTACAGGAGCTTATTCTGGTTAGTGCTGAGTAGAAAGGGGGAGGGAATGGGGTCAACAGCTCCCAAACACATCCTAGTGGTCTCAGGGTCAACGGCTCTTCCTGATCCCAAGTGCTCAGTAGGCCTCCGTGGCTGGCTCCCAACAGACTGTGGTCCTGTGGTCTGACGAAATGAGGTATCTGTTTAGGGACCTTTTGGAATATAGTCAGTTCTGCTATTGTGCAGCGTGTGCTTCTTAAAAATCGCTGTTATGAGGCAGGGCGCAGTGGCTCATGCCTGTAATCTCAGCACTTTGGGAGGCCGAGGTAAGAGGATTATGCGAGCCCAGGAGTTTGAGACCAGCCTGGGCAACACAGTGAAGAGACCTGGTCTCTGCAAAACCTCAAAAATTAGCCAGGTGTGGTGGTGCGTGCCTGTAGTCCCAGCTACTCAGGAGGCAGGAGGATCACCTGAGCACAGGAGGCCAAGGCTGCAGTGAGCCGTGATGGTCCCACTGTACTCCAGCCTGGGTGACAGAGTGAGACCCCAGCTGAAACAAAGGAGTCACTGGTATGCATGCGTTGTGCGAGTTTGAGCCACGTGCGTGATGTGCAGGGGTGTGGGTGGTGCTGACTGCTCAGTTTATGTTGCTGGTCCTTCTGTGGCAGTGTGTGTGGTTTTATCTTATGACTGCCTATTGTCTTGTGGTTTGGCAGGTCTGGTTTTGTCCAGCGACTTCCCTGTTGATACAGATGCGTCCTTTGTAGCTTTTCATGTCATAAGCACGGTGATAGTGACATCCTTGCGTGTGCCATCCTGTGCCTGTTCTTGGGTCTCTCTGGGGCGGGTTCTGGGAGTCTGGGCTGCTGGGCTGTGGTGGCCGTGATGGGGCCACTGCGCTCCAGCCACTCAGCCTGGGCAGCAGCTGGGACCTGGCTCAGAAAAGGAGAGTAAAGCATCTGTCCCCTTTCTCCCTCAGTAGTTAACATGTCAATTGCAATTCCCTTCTGGGCAGTTGTGCCTTTTCTGATGACAACTGGGCAGTTGATTGGTACACATGGCTTTTCTTCCAAGACTGGAGTGGGAGGTGTCTGAGCTTTCATGCTGCTGAAGACATGTGAAAACAAAATAATAAAAACAAAAGGTAAAGCCATGCACTAGCTATGGATCTCTTTTGAGTTTAGTGCCTAATTTCTAATACTTTTGTCTTTTTTCTTGTGAATACTTTAGTTCATTCTAAATAATCTTTGACTGTGCCACTAACTCCTTATGTGCACCTGACTTTGACGAGCCCGTCAAGCTCCCCCCAGCTCTCTAGCTGGTGGTCCGCCATGTATATTACCTGCCCCTTTTCTTGATAGGAATGAAGGGCCTGCAGAGTTGCTGGGACTGCAGAGCATGGTGCAAGACCCTGGGCATGGATTTCCTTGGCCCCTTTTCTTTACTATCTCTAATGCCATCGAGGGTGCCAGAAGCGGACCCTGAGACCAGCATGGTTTATATTTGGGTACTTCCTTGATGACTACTTAGAATATATGTAAGACAGATCTTTAGGTTTTATTTATTTAAAAATAAAATGTTAAATAATCCTGTTGAGTCTAACGTTAGAATTAGTAGCTCAAGTCATTAGTCAGCTCTTGCCTCATTGGCAGAGAGTTTTACTTTTTAAATGTTTTTCTTTCAATTTAATTTTAGACTTAGGAAAGTTGCAGGAATTAGGCGAGACGCTCCCAGGTGCCCTGCCCGGGGTTACCTGAGTGCCCACATGTAACTACGTTGATTTCATCACTTCCTGTCCTCTTTTTTCCTTAAGATCCTTATATTTACGATTTACTGATTCTGTTTACGGATTCTGTATTTAGTGATTCTATTTTTTAAAAAAAAGATTTCTCAGGACCTGAGGTTAGATAGAGCTTTTGGAAGTTCTAGATTTGTAATTTCTTAAATCTGCTGGTTATTTTGTGCAGATAGCCCTTTTTACCACAGATGCTCTTGTTTGCTTTGCTAGTTTTGGTTGTGGCATTTCTCAAAAATGCCTTGGGATTGACAGAGCTGAGGGTAATCTTTCTTGACATAAAGTCTATTGTGTTTTTTGCCGTGGAGCCACTGTGTTTAGCACTGCAATGCCAGAGGGCTTATACCACCTGCCAGCTGATCACTTAGTAACTCACCCGCCTGCTTTCTCTCTGTGGGCAGAACTCAAGAGCTTAGGTTCTGATATCAGATGACTTAGGCTCGACTCTGGACTTCGGTGCCTGACGCGGTGCATCCTGGTGGGGACCTTCAGCTCTGTGGACTCCCTTCTAATCTCCAGATGTGCACGTGGCCACGGTCGCCTCATGGGATTCTGTGTACTGCAGGGATTGAGTCCAATAAACTAAGTGTGCTGTGTGTGGCTTGCTGTTCGGAATTAGAGGAGGCGTTGGCTGGACTATCTTCTGTCCCTTGGGTGTCTGTGGCTTTTCAATTATTTGTTTGGAGTTCCCTGACATCTCTGATTTCTGTTAGACCCTAAATTTGTAAACAGTTAACTTAAGTCTTTGATTGGCTTGGGGAGGTTCTCTTTAATTTAAATAATTTATTTATCATAATAACTTGGTGGTTTGGTCATTGTGTAACTCAAATTAGGAAATTTTGTCTCTTTCGTTTCTACATAGGTTATTTTTCCTCAGTCTGCCTAGTGTGAATTACACCTTGGTTGTAAATTATATTTCTTCAAGTTTGTGGTTTACTTTAAATAGCTGTATGTGAGCCTAAAATCCTTCGTTTCATAGTAGTTTATTGACTATCTGGGTAAGAAAATCCTACTTTCTATAATCAGAAGAAAGTGCAAAATATCATTAAAGAGATAGAAGTTCTAAAAAGGAGCCAAGCAGCAATTCTGGAGTTGATGAGAGCAGTGACTGAAGTGACAAACCTCTCTAGGCGACTCCACAGCAGATCTGAGCAGGGGAAGAGGGTCGGTAACTTGAATCGAGGTCAGGTGAGATCATCCCGCCTGGACACCAGAAGGTGGAAAGAAGGAAGGACGCGAACAGAGCCTCGGGGGCCTGCAGCACACAGACCTGGTGAGAAAACGTCAGCCGCACAGCCAAGGAGCTCGACAACTCCCTGCAGCAGGGAGTGCCCAAAATGAGACACATTTGGGCTGCCTCTCACCCGAAATGCCTCGGAGCAAAAGATTTGTATTTCGAGTTTTCAGGTTTGGCAATGCTCGTATTACACCTTCCATCAGCATCTCCGACCCGAAAATCTGAAATCAGAAATGTTTCAGTGAGCACGTTCTTTGAGTGTCGTGTTGGTACTCAGAACCTTTTGGATCTTGGGGTATTTGGATTTCAGATTTTCGGGTTAGGAAGATACTCCATCAATCAAATGCACAGTCAGACTACAGAGAGCTAAAGACAGAAAGGAAGTCTTTGAAGCAGCAAGTGGGAAGACGTCACTGTCTGTTCATGGGACACCTGGGTGTCCACGTGCAGGAGAATGAGTTGGAGTCTCCCTTGTGTGCAAGTCAGTTCAACATGGATCAGATGGGAGATGGGAAGAGTAGTCTTCAACAAACAGTAACGGATACCTGGATGTCCACACCCAGGGGGATGAATTGGAGTCTCCCATGTGTGCCGTGTGTACAGATCAGCTCCACATGGATCAAACTCCCACATGTAAGAGCCAAAGTTATAACACTCTCAGAAGATAATATGGTTTTGCATCTTTGGGATCATGGGTTAGGCAATAATTTCTTAGATGTGTCACCAAAAGCATGAACATATAAAGTCGATTGTACTTCCTCAAAATTAAAAACTTTGTACATCAGAGAACACTTTTGAGAAAGTGAAAAATCCCTCAAAGAATGGGAGCAAAATATTTTCAAATCATCTGTCTGGTAATGGTCTAGTATCTCATCCCAAATATACAAAGAACTATCACAACTCAGCAAGATAAATATTGTAGCCCATTTCAAAAAAGGACTTGAAGGCTGGGTTCAGTGACTCATGCCTGTAATCCCAGCACTCTGGGAGGCCAAGGTGGGAGGATTGTTTGAGCCTAGGGCTTTGAGACCAGCCTAGGCAACATAGCGGGGGGAAAAAGAAAAAGCCTCTTGTTCCAGCTACTTGGGAGACTGAGGAGGTCAAGGCCTTGGTAAGCCACGATCATGTCACTGCACTCCAAAGAAGACATGCAAATAGTAGGTACAGGAAAAGATTTTCATAATTAGTCATTAGGAAAATGCAGGTTAAAACCACAACTAAATACGACTTCACACCCAGTAGGAGAGTTTTGAACATAAACAAACCAACAACCAGAAAATAACAAATGTTGACAAGGATTTGGAGAAAGCGGAAGCATCATGTGATGCTGGTAGAAGTACAGAATGGTGCAGCCACTGTGGAAACGGTTTGGCAGCTCCTCAGGAAGTTAAATGTAGCTTTACCATACGACCCGGGAGAAGTGCAAACCTGCGTTTATGTAAAACTTGTACACGAGCGTTCCTGGCAACATTACTTACCATAGTCAAGAAAGTGAAAGCGACTCCAGTGTCCCCAGCTGAGGAGTAGATCCACGAGTGTGACAGCCGCGCAGTGGAGTTTTATTCAGCCTTCACAAGGGACGGAAGTCTGGTGGCGACTACAAAGTGGACGCCTTGACAGCATTGTGCCGAGTGAAGTAAGCCAGACTCCGAAGGCCACACGTGGACATCTGGCGAGGTGTCCAGGCTGGGCGAGTCCATGAAATGGGGAGAGCAGTGCTGGCGGGGTGGGGTGGGGGGGCGGGGAGTGACTGCCCCGTGAGGGTGGGTTCTCTTGCCAGCCATTAGGTAGCAGGGATGGTTGCATCACCAGGTGTGAATATACTGAAAACCACTGCGGTGCACCCTTTAAAGTATTATCTCAGTGACAAAAATCAGAGTGCAAACGTTGTGAAAGCAGAGACGCCTGGTGAGGAAGTGGCTGTGTGCAGTGCTATGCCTTCTTCTTCTTTTTTTTTTTTTTTTTGAGTTGGAGTCTCACTCTGTCGCCCAGACTGGAGTGCAGTGGCTGCTCCCGGCCACCACAGCCTCGACCTGCTGGGCTCCGGCGATCCTTCTGCCTCAGCCTTCCAAGTAGCCAGAATTACAGGCACGCGCTAACACGCCCGGCTAAGTTTTTTTAGATTTATTGTAGAGATGAGGTCTCGCCTGCCCAGGCGGGTCTCGAACCCGCGGGCTCAGGCAATCCACTCACCTCAGCCTCCCAAGGCGCAGGATTACAGGCTGAGCCACCGAGCCCGGCTGACTATGCCTTCTTGATTGAGTCCTTGCCCCGCTCTCTTCTGGTTTGGTGTCCTGCTCACCGGATCGTCACTGTCCACCTGTAGCCCCTCGGTTCTTACCCGCATGTCTGTTTGCCTGCACTTTGGGGCCTTGTAGGGAGTTGTAGTATAGATGGACGTGGTACAGGGCTTCCAAAGCTCTGCACTGCTTCTTGGTGCTGTGAGGCTCGAGGAACCCTGGCCTCCACTGCTGGTCCTCTGCAGGACCCCGGAGCCTATGGGTGCCTCGAAGGATGTTGTAAAACTGGAGGTGATGAAACAAAGGGAACTGAGTTCAGAGGCCACCTCCACCCACGCCCGTGGTCTTTGTGGAGCCGTTTCTTGGGAGTTTTTCTTTGAGGCAAAAAGCTGAGTAGCCACGTTGAGACAAGTCGTGCCGTGGAGTGGAGAAATGCTGTTGCTGGGAACGGACGCTGCTTGCCTTTGCTCTGTCTCGTGTTTCCCGGCTGAATGTCCAGTTAGTGAGGGGGCGACCTGTGGGCTCGCTTAATTGACACACGACACACGAGGGGCTCAGTGTTTGGCAGCTTATGCTGCGTGGTGAGAGGCGTGGCAGAGCCACAGGCGTGTGGTTTGCGATCTACACGCAGAACTGAAGGCAGAGCTGAGTCCCAGGCGGAGGGTGGGGGACACGCAGCGGGAGGCTCCCTCCAGGTCCACAGACTCCCGCGCTCTGTCTTGGACCCGTAAGGAAGCCCGAGTCACAACCGGACCCGGAGCTTGTCTTTGACCCGGGCCTTTGCAGACACAAGACAAGCCTGAGTTGCCCATGGTGTGGCCTGAGAGCTGCGCATTCTGCGGTGACGGAAGCCCGGCGTGGCCTCAGGTCCTCTTGCCTGGGCGTATTGGGACGCACGGTGGGCACCTGCTCTTGGCTGTCTCTGTGGGGCGACCGTGGCTCCTCCGGGACTTCCCTGCAGGGGCTCCTGCCAGTCACAGGGGCGTCTCGGTCTCTGCTGACGCTGCCCAGAGCTCCCTTCAGGCGTGAAGATGTCCTCCTGCCGTCCTTCCTGGAGGCCCCGTCAATGCCAGGGCTCCCCTGTCCTGGGAGAGGCTTCTCTGCCTCTCTGAGCCGCACTGCGAGCCTCCCTGCTCAGCTGCCTCTGGGCTCAGCCGACTTGCAACCGAAAGACAGTTTTTGCCCTGCTTGTTTGATCTGAAAGGGAAGCTTCCAGATGGCCTCTGGGCTTTGCTCTTCCTAGTGCAGTGTCGTTAAAAACTGCCTCTATGTTTGGCTCTGGCTGCCTGGCTTTTTAAAAATTTTAACAATAAAATAGGCACAGACCTTTTAGCCCAGTTGTGTGGGAATAGTATCTACTTTTTATTTTATGTTTTTATTTATATCTTGCATATCTGCAAAGGCAGGGATAAATAGAGGGCTATAAGAAATGGAAGTAGTTCTCTTCCGAGTGATTAATATGGAAAGTACATTCAACATTTGGGGAAAAGTTTATCATCTTTGGCTCTTAAATGTGGTACCCTAAAGTAAACCACGTTTTCCACTGTGGTTCCATGTTTTCGACGTTACTGTCTAGGGGAGCCGTGGTCAGTCCTTTCTGCTGCCACCATGGCTTCTCTCCCCTGAAACTGAGGCAGGCACACACATCTGCCAGTGTGCTCAAGTTATGAGCAGAGCAGCTCAGTGATCATTTGCCTTTTGGAGAGTCAAGTTTAGGTGCTTCAACTCGCAGCAAGAAAAGAAGGGGAAAGTTAAAATCGAGCTGCCTTGCTTTCAAAATTAGAAAATACTCAGCTTGCTTCAGATGTAGACTTAAATGCTGTGGTGGTATCCTTGAGATCTCGGCATCCTTGAATCGGAAGGCCCGTGAACGTGGAGTGTCTCTGTGGGTCCAGGTAGCTCTTTTGCTAATTTGCTCCTTTTGTATTGTTGTGAATATTTTGAAGTTTAAAAGTTTACCATATAAGATGTCCTACTGTTGACATTTGTATGCCATGCTTTTGAAATATCGTCATTTGTCCGTTTACCTCGTAGGTTATCTATCCTTGTTTATACAAAGACTCTGTCCAGCCGCCCGTTCCCGTGGGTCAGGGGCTATTTTATTTTTTCTGGGTGAGGCTTGGGGAGACTCTGGTGACTGCCTGCATGATTGGCAAGTGGCAGTTGGAAGTTTTATGGTCTGCATTAATGGATCTGGTTCTTAGAAGCGAAGTTGCTTGCTAAGAAAATTACCCTCTTCATTTCTGTTTTTAGTAGGGAGGCCTTGGCGTTGGTCCAACAGTTAATGAGAAATCATGGCACAGTTATGTTTTTTTATTTTTTTCTCAATTCTTTCTGTGTTTGACATAATGGTGAAAATGAAAGAAGCTTGAGTGGAAACGCATCAATAAAATAAAAGCATATTGCAACTATATCCTGACCTTGGGTTTTCCTCGATAACTATATATTTTTCACAGAATTAATTATATTCTAAAGTGCCCCCGTGCTCTTTGTGTTTCTGCGGGCTGTTTGCTGGCAGCGTGGTCGCGTGCTGCCGTGCCCTGAGCTGAAGCGGTGCTTTCATAACTTCTAAGACGCCTGCATTGTCTATGGTTTCTGTGGTTTAAATTAAATTTTCCTATTGTTCATACTGATAAGAATCCGGCTGCACTCCGACTATCAGGATACATTAGTGTGTTGTCTGTAAAAACTAGCTCTTCTTTTTAAGTGAATAACAGGTATACACTATATATGCCATTAATCTGATCTGTTGAATGCGGGGGCCTGGAGCCGTCCTGGCAGGAGCTCGGTGGGCGCAGAGCCGTGAGGTGACTCCTGGGGGCGCCGATGCCCGTCGTTTCTCTCATGGACGGCCTCAGGGTGTGTTCAGGCAGTGACAGCTTCATCACGGCTGCACTGCGGATCCCGAAGGCAGCACCAGTCGTGCATCTTGGATTGGAAGGGAGTGCGAGTCACAAGCGCCTGGGATAGACCAGCGGTTGCTTTAGTCCCTTGACTTGGTACCAAAGGCGAGAGATTTTAGTTGAAAACACGTGTAGCAGCCTCTTCGCTCTGTGGCCATGGAACTGTGGGCGTTTATTCATACGCCCCTTCTGAGGAGACGGGCTGCGCGTAATTGATGCCACCCAGCGCTTACTCGCAGGGGCCACAGAGAAGACTTGGCATCAGTAAACTTCTGTTTTCTTAAAGATTTACCCTTGGAAGTGGATTTCTGTGAAAGGAAAAAATCATTTTTGGTTGGCTGCTCTGGGAAAATGATGTTATTAAAAAAGTATTTGCTGGTAACGTGTGCTAAATACTTGGCTGGAATTGCTTGGTTTTAAAAATTAAGCAGTGTTTTTTCCTGATTAAAAATATTTGCAGCTAAAAAAATCTTGATCATAAGCACATACAGAGGAGAAAATTAAAATTCATCAACTTTCCTGTCATCAACAGTAACTTTTGTTGCTGTTTATGTGGATACCCCTTTCCTCTGTGTATTTGTGTGTGTGTCACGTCTTGAATGGTACTTTACATCCTATTTTTTTGAAGTGAATAAAGAACGTTATTTTATGGCATTAAATATTTTTTTTCTACAGCAAGCGCCAAAATACTTTCTGAGACTCCTGAGGAGTATATAGAACTAGGTATGTTGTGAATATAATTGTCCTTTGGGATTTATGTGGGGAATTGTTCCCAGGACCCATGCAGACACTGAAGTCCACACGCGCTCATGTCTTGCATTCGCCCTACAAAGCCACGTGTCGGGACAGTGGGCCCTCCGTCCACACATGCTCAGGTCCTGCAGTCGGCCGTGAACCCGCTTATAGGGACCATGGGCCCTCCATCCACACACATGCAGGTATTAGTGGGCTTCCCTTCCTAGTCAGGTTGTGTGTCATTTGTCTGCTAATAACCTCTGTGCTCTGGACTTGGGGCTTGGACTTGGGGATTTATGGAAAGATCACCAAAAGGCATTTTTGGTGCGATATGTAGTAGGTTTCACAGTCCAATCAGGTAGGTTGCATAGCCAGCGCTGGGTCTCAGGCTATCCTCGCTGGATTTAGAATAACGCCTGGTGCTAGGGCGTGGTCCCAACGCCTTTCTCCCTCAGAGGAAGTAGGACTTTTTGGAGAAGCGGCTGCTTTAGGTCTGGGAGAAGCGAAGCTAAGCCTGGAGGCTTCCATACTAGAGAGCAGGGAGCACACTTGGCCCAGGATGCCCCAAAGAGGCTCCATCTTCCCAGCATGGGCACCAGTAGAATCAGCACTGTGACGGGTTGAGGCAGTTAATCTGCCTTCTCTGATGATATGAAACACAACAAGAAACCGATAAAGGCACTATCAGACGCCCCCTCAGCACTTTTTGATCCGTCCAGTGCTTCCCTGCTGATCTGTCAATGTAATGAATGATGGCGACAGCCTCTGAGAAGCATCCTTTGCTCTGAGGGCAGGGTGGCGGGTTGAGAAAGTAGTCCAGCCAGCCAGTGAGGAGAAAGAGCCATCCGGTAGATGTGTCCTGTGCGCCAGAGTCAAGCTAGACTCCAGGGGAATTGGAGAGCCAAGTAGCAAAAACAGCACAACAGAATTCCAGAGGAGCACGGTGGAGAGTGCTTCTGGGACCTGGGAGTGGGAGGATCTTGGACAGGACACGCAGAAGCTGTGGGAAGACAGATGTCTCCACATGACACAACCTAGAGTGAAGCAACACAGGCACACCTTGCGAACAGTGGCCGTGATAAACTTGGCACAATTAAGTCTGCGATGTGTAGCGATTCACAAATGGCCATGATCCCTGGTGTCCAAAGAGTTTTGATATATTGATAAGAAAAAGGCAAAATGAGTAGAAAGGAGGGCCCAGAGCGCTCACAGAGAAGAAAAGCAGGAGCGACGGCAGCCGCGAAAGACTGCTCGGCGCATCCAAAGCAAGCAGGACACTGGATGCAGGACGCAGTCCACGGCGGCCGGAGGGGAACCTGGAGTGCCTGGAAGAACGAAAGTCGCTTCAACCAGCAGACCTGCTTATATAAAGCAAGGCCATGGGAGTGGAAGCACAGCTCGTGGCTGAGCACGAGAAGAAGCCGCTGTTGTCGGGCAAGCAGGCTGCGGACAGTTGACTTGGTGGCCTTCCTGATGCCAGTGCTGTGGGCTGGCGGAGGGCTCGCTTCCTCCGGTGACGCCTGGTGGCTGGGCTGGCCACTCGTGTGCAAGGCGGGGTCGGCCTGCAGGTGACGAGCTGAGCCCAGGGGCTTTTGTGTGAGCAGGGCGTGTCGGCCCAGGCCTCTCTGCACCCCAGACCTGGACTCTGCACGCAGAGGCTGTGAGGCTGTGAGTCTGGCCGTCGGAGTGAGGGCTGCGGGGGACAGTGGCACGATGACCACGCAGGCAGCTCTCAAGGTCTGCATTGCCACTAGAGGGGCAGGCTCGGGCTGGGTTGCCACGTTTCACGGCAGAGGCTGTGCTTGGCATGCTGTCTCCAGGCTACACTCCAAGAAAAAGTGTAACGGGTTTTGTTATGCTTTGCTTTACACATCTGGGAATTGTGTGATTAACTTGAGGGGGATTCTGGGCACAGTGTTCGAAAGCAAGTTTCGGTGTATCAGTGAGCAAACCTTCTTGTAGCTAGAGAATGTGACTTTCTGGAATAACCTGATGCTGCTTTTGGCTAATATCTGGCCCTAAATTAATTGTCCAGTGCCCCTTTGCTTTCAGTTTTTTGTGGCCTCAGACCCAGCCGTTAAGACGGACCGGCTGTGGCACGACAAGTACACTCTGAGGAAGTCGATGATTCCCTCGTTCATTACGATGGATCAGTCCAGGAAGGTAGGGCTGGGGGAGACCTGGGGGTTTGGGGGCTCATTGCTTGCCTGGCCTCCCCCCCCACTTGGGTGGCCTGGCAAAACCTGTTTTCGTTGCAAAGTTTTGTTGCGTTTTGGAACTGTTGATGTTCTTGACGTGGAGTAAATGTTCATGTGTGTTTATCAATGTGTCCTTAAGTCGCTCGAATTCCCCTGATAACTGTCGTGGTTACTCTTGTTATGCAATTTCTTGTGAGCAGCCAATGTGTCATTGAAGAACATTTGCACAATCATTCTGGTTTTATGTAATCATGGGATATTTTTCTTTGTAGGTTCTCTTGATAGGAAAATCAATAAACTTCTTACACCAGGTTTGTCATGATCAGACTCCCACTACAAAGATGATAGGTGTGACCAAGTCTGCAGAGTCACCCCAGGATGGTAGGTACCGTGGTGGGGGTGGTGGCGCAGGTGGTGGTGGTGGTGAAGTGATGATAGTAACGATGGTGGCAGTTTGCGTGGTGGTGATGATGGTGGAGGGAATGTGCCGATGCTGTATGTTCCTGGAGGTATTTTCTGTTCCACAGTATTTGCAGGTTATCTGAATTATCTGCAGAACCCCTTGATACGTAGTATGAGACACGCACGCGCACACACACGCACACACACACACACGCACACACACGGTGCCAACAAAAGTCTACACATTTTAAGAAAGGAAAAATTTGTATTAAAATTGTAGCACTCAGTAGTCCATGAATACAAGTCATGGAGACATCTGCAATCACAAGAGGTGCTCATGGCTACTGTTAGCGTCCAGACACTTCTGATGACAATGAACTGAAAGTAATGCATAGATGACATCTCTGACAATGTGGATGCATTATTTGGCATCCCCGTATAGTATCTGCTACTATGTAAATTTTGTGTCCTTTTTATATGGAATTAAATAATAAGTATTAGAATAGCCGTGGCTATTTTTTTTTGAGTTGGAGTCTCACTCTGTCGCCCAGACTGGAGTGCAGTGGCCGCTCCCGGCCACCGCAGCCTTGACCTGCTGGGCTCCTGCGATCCTTCCACCTCAGCCTTCCAAGTAGCCAGAATTACAGGCATGCGCTACCACGCCCGGCTGATTTTTTGATTTATTGTAGAGATGAGGTCTCGCTGCCCAGGCGGGTCTTGAACCCTTGGGCTCAGGCAATCCACTCACCTCAGCCTCCCAAAGGCGCGGGATTACAGGCTGAGCCACCGAGCCCGGCTGCGTGGCTATTTTATCTTTCTTAGTAGTCTGTGTTACTTTTTTTTTGAGTTGGAGTCTCACTCCTTGCTCAGTCTAGAGGGCAGTGGCCTGCTCATGGCCACTTCAGCATCAACCTGCTAGGCTCAGGCGATCCTTCCATTTCAGCCTTCCAAATAACCGGTACTACAGGTGCACCCTTATTTGTCCAGATAATTTTTTGATTTACTGTAGAGACCAGGTCTCACCACGTTGCCCAGGCTGGCCTTGAACCCACAGACTCAGGCGGTCCTCTCGCCTCGGCCTCCCAATGTGCTGGGATTACAGGCTTGAGCCACCACTCCCAGCCTTTGTTACTTTTTTAATGGTCAAGTGACAGTGTACCAAAATGAGAAAAATAAAAGAACTCTTGCTGACAGGTGCTGTGCTTGGGGTGCGAAGGTATGTTCAGAAGTCAGCCAGGATTTGGCAGGTGTTGGTTGCATTCCAAATGCTGCGTTAAGCTGAGCCTGGCGTGGCATCCCCTCTGCCCTCACCTTTCCTTCCTTTCCTGTTTGCTGCCTACCCTGTCGCGTCTTAGTGTTTTGTGTCTGGTGTTCCAGTTCTGGCAGTTCACTGTCGGAACTGTTGTCTTGGCTCCTTCGAGTGGTCTCCATCACGTGGGATGTGTGGTAGGCCTAGGAGTGACAGCGTGCATTCTCGTGACTGTGCCCTCCATGGGCTTCCTAGTCCAGCAGTGGAGATAAGACTTGCAGTACAATAATGATCGGTAACGAAGGCAGAATGTGGCCAGTGAGAGGAGACGTGGAGTGTCGTGGGTGTTTTAGACAAGGCGTCGGAGGTCTGGACAGAGGAGGATTGGTGGACGCAGCGGGAGGAGAGCCGTTGCCCGCGGGTTCGTGCAACCCAGGCGAGGAGGTGGCACGAGCCAAAGCACGGGCAAGGGGCAGCAGGAGGCAGATGTGCTCCAGGGTTGGTGTGAAAACAAGGAAGAGCTGCCGTCGACACTCCTGGGTGACGGATTGAAGAGGGTCACCAGAGCCCGGTGTATAGGTGGACTGGATGTGCTTTCGTTGTGGGCGTTTCCATCATGAAACAGAAATGGGCGTTTCTGGGACATCTGGAACATGAGGGGAGTGGGAAGAGGAAGATGTTGCTGGAACTCTGAGCCCAGGAGGCTGAGTAGAGCGTGTGGCAGAGAGTTTAGAATAAGGAGGGCTGGAGTATAGCGCAGCAGCTCTCATGCCTGCGAGGACTTCCTGCTGGAGACTCCCAGTGTGTGTTGGAAATGCTCTTTTGGAGATCTGGCTGAAGGTCAGGGCCGAACATGGGAGCTCGGCAAGCCCCTGCCCGCCGTGGACGCCAGGATGGGCCAGCCGGGGCAGTGGGAGTTCACACACTGTCACATGTTCCTATCAGTGCCCGTGGCGGGGGTGAGACAGACTTGGGAAATGCCCCACTCAAGAGGCAGAGGAAAGAAGGAGGGAGGGCCGGGGTGAGGTTGGCGTCTCGACCGTCTGCAGGGAGCCCAAGGGGCCCGGCCTTCAGAGCTCTGCACAAGGGGCTGCTGCCGTTCGGTGCTCCTGCTGACACGGCTGCTCTTACACTGCTGCTCACACCGCTGCCTTAATACTGCCGCTAACAAACACGGCGGCTGCTGCTACTGCGGGCGGCCCTCCATGTCCCTGGGTTCCACCTCTGCAGATTCAGCTGGCCCTGGGTTGAAAATACTGGGGAAAAAACAGTAAAAAAATAACACGATTTAGACAATGCTGATAAAACAATACAGTGTAGCAGTTATTGACGCAGTGTTTGTGCTGCCTTAGGTGTTGTGAGTCATGTGGAGTTGCTGTGCAGTGTCTGGAGCATATGTGCGGGTTCTGTGCACACACGACCGACCATGTGTGTATCAAGGCCTTGAGGTCTGGGGAGTCCGGGGTCCATGGGGTCCTGGGCCCATACTGGCAGACCCCGAGGGGCACTGCCTACTACTCTACTGCTGTCCAGGACGCCTCCCGTCCCCTCCTCACCCCTGCAGCTGCCTGGCCTGTGTGGAGAGCAGTCCTTCTGCAAGGGAGTTTCCAGTGGGTTCGGGAAGATGAAGGCTCCAAATCCTGAGAGACCCTGGTGATAGGCAGCCGTAGTGGACAGTGGCACGTCCAGATTTACCCGGGAGCAAAATAGGAAGCTTTACAAGTGTGAGTAAAGACCTAGGAGCACATGTTAACAACCGGAGCATAAAACATGGCTAAACCATTAAGGAGCAGAGCGGGTTATGGGCAAGTGCTGGGTCTTACCTCTTAAAAGGCTCCTTTGGGCTAAGATTGGTTGCTCTTTATTTAAGCCTTTTCTTTGGAGTGAAAATCTTGAATGACTCAAACAAGGTTTTGGTGGGAGCACTTCTGGAGGGAGATATTTATGTCCCTAAAACCATATAGATGAACAGACGTGTGAGCCCTGCCCTTGACCGCCGTGGTGAGTCCCGGAGGGCGTCATGGGCGAAGGCCAGGCCGGCCCGTGCTTCCCAGGCACTGCCGTCTCCTCTGGGACACGCTCATCCCCTGTCGCGGTGGAACGGGAGTGCCAGCAGTATCGATAGGCTGGTGTGAGCTGAGTGCTTCTGAAGGACAAGCAGAAGACGGTATGGTCTTCTGGCTTTTCACACAGGTTTACGCAGATCGTGAAGAGACTTGAACTTGGTGTTCCCGACATTGGCTCTTGTTCTTCTTAGCCTTGGACGAGTGTTAGCCTTTTCACACTGTGGGAAGATTCCTCAGCATGGGGATGGTTTCCAGCTCAAGGCTTCCTGTGGCTTGTCACTGAGGCAGCCTGCTGAGGGGCCGCCCTGTGGACGGTTTGTGCTGCTCAGATGTGAATCAGTGCTCTGTGGAGCCATGCTGTGCAGAGCCTCTACCTCCCGGTTCTTTCATGGGGAAGTGGTGGGAGCATTTTCCTCTCGGTCCTGCTTAGATTCAGGCTTCTCTATTGGCGATGCTCTGGTTTTGCGCCTGGACCGTGTCCAGCGATTTCCTGGCATTCACTGTGTGATGCTGTGACGTGTCTGCCTGGGGGTAACACCCAGTTTATGCACAGAGTTGTGCAGCTCGCAAGGTCATTCACGCATGTCTTGTGGTCTCAGGACTAATGTAGGAAGCCGTCTTGGGGGTGTGACAGGTGACTCAGCCCTGTGACCAGCCGATGTTAGTGAGGTTTCAAGTCAGGTACAGCGTAGAAAGGGATCTTGGCATCATGAAGGGGCAAGTGCAGAGGACTGCCGTGGGCCTAGCTTTGTGGCTGCGGGCTCCGGCTTGCCTTTGTGGACCGTGCTGCCGCTGCAGCTGGGCTCAGTGTGTCACGGATGCATGCACGGTAGACCCTGACTCCATGGGTGCCATCAGTTCCTTTGTGAAGATACAAAGAATGTGTGTGTGTCCTCCTGTTCCCTACAGCTGCGGACTTGTTCACAGACCTAGAGAATGCATTTCAGGGGAAGATCGACGCTGCTTATTTTGAGACCAGCAAATACCTGTTGGATGTGCTCAATAAAAAATACAGCCTGCTGGACCACATGCAGGCCATGAGGCGGTACCTGCTTCTCGGGCAAGGAGACTTCATCAGACACTTGATGGATTTGCTCAAGTAAGAACTGACTTTGGATATTTGCAGGTGCGCGGTGTATGGGCATGAGGAAGAATCTTAAGTTCTGTTTAAAAGAGTCGGTGGCATTAGAGGCCATTGAGTTTGACGTTTACAGAGCACGTTTAACTCACTCAGCACTGCTGGCGTGAATCCACGTCATTCCAAATTCTGTTTCTGGCTGCTGCTGTCGTGAATTGACGTCTTGGCAGGTTCTGTGCTTGAGAGCTGCAGCACTGTCGTGTGCCCGTGTTACTAGGTGTTGCCTGAGAATGGACAGTGAGGCAAGGGGAGAGAAAGTTAATTGGGATATCATGGTCTGATGTCGACTGTGCAGTGTTATTCATTTACGGAGTGGGTAAAAACCGCAGGTTGGTCATTATTTTGTTGCGATAGGCGTTTTATTTCGATATTTCAGGGCTTTCTTACTTCAGTGTTAAAAATAATTTGCCATGACTATGGAGAGCGAAGACATACATGGTGATGAGATTTCTGAGGCTGAAGGTGAATCCAGTGAACTTATTAATGACATTGAGACAGATAGTGATGTAGTGGTGCAATGTAAATGAAGGCATATCTCGAAAACATATATCTATATCTATATCGCATGTTAGGCTTATAATCCGAATAAAAATACAAAGTACGGAATGCTAGTCAGAGTGGTGCCTCAATATGATTGCAACTTTCGACTGTGTTGTGAAAAAGGTGACAGTTTAGAAAAGACCATTTTACTTGTGATTAACAACCGAAGTTTGCGGCCGCCAACTTCAGATTTTTTTTTACCCGCTCTCAGTATTAGGAAAGTGAAAAATATGCCAATTGTGCATATGTTCAAATGGAGTCTGAAAAGCTGAGACTGTGACGTTTGGACAAGTTGCCATCCCTTCGTGTTTGGCCATCAGCAGTGTCCTGCTCTGTGCTGTGTTCACGGGAGACACCCGTGTTCTGTGGCACTTGCAGCCCTGAGGATGAGGAGTTTGTGGCATAATCATCGTTAACTTCCGCTTCATTCACAATAAAGCTGAACAATGCAATGTGTATTTTAAAATTGAATTTTAGTTTCATATTTTTAGTTAATATTATCTCATGTGAAAACGAAGCAAGACCATTCCCATTTTCATCTTGTCCCCGACTTTCTCATGGCATCTTCCCTTCCAGAATTAAATGTCTGTCTTTCCTCCATCTGTAGCCACAGGCGTGGTCCTAGACCAGAGCCTGCTGTGCTTCTGGCCAGTGAGCCCCCTGTGTGGCCACTGCACTGGCATGGCCGTTTCCACCAAGCATTTATAAGAATGGAATTTCTGATTTTTTGGTGTTCCCTTCAAGACACTTGAAATGAGTTAAGTGTTCCCTTACAGACACAAAACAGCAAGCTTCCTTTAATTCTGTCTGTGCTAACCAAGCCACTGTTTTAGGCCTTGGGTCCTCAAACGTCAGGGAGGGTCAGACTCCCCTGACCTTGGTCGCGGCCCACCTGCAGAGGTTGACCCAGCAGAGCTGGGGTGGGGTGTGAGAATGCGTGTGTCTAGCAAGGCCCTGGCTGCCAGCACCCTCGCCTCGGGGTCTGTGCTTTGAGAGCCGCTGTTGGAGGTGTCCGAGCTCTTGCCTTCCAGCTGGAAGTCAGTCTTCCACACAAGAAGTAGTGCTGTGCTTGGAGGCACACCTGATGACGGCTGACCTGCATGCTCATGTCTCAGTGAGCCGATCATCTGCCCGACAGAGGGCTTGCGATTGGAGAGGGAAGTAGCATTTCTGCCCGATCAGTAAGGAAGGGTCCCCTACGAATCTCTGTACTGGTCAGTCGCAGGTCAGTATTTTGAGGTCTGAGTTGAGCAGCGCCGAGCTTTAGAAAGGGGGCATGTTCTCTAAATGCTGCGGGGCTGAAGTGTGGGGTGTCCAGGAATTGAGTCGCCGCAGCTAGGAGCTGGAAGCCCGAGTGACCTTCAGAGGACGTGGCCATCGTGGAGCCCAGCATGTGGCTCACTTGGCGTATTTGCCTTCTGACGCTTAAAGTGTCTCGTTCTCGCTGTCAAGTGGAGCATGTACTTCTTCCCGGAGTTTTGCTTAGGATTCTAGTTTTTAAAAGGGGAGCGCCGTCTGTGTCTCCAGCTGGCCTCTAACTTGCGCGCAGCCGACCAGCGTCCTCCCCTCCCAGAGTTCACACGGTTGACGTGAACTCGGAGTGTATGTGTTAGAGTCTAGATGCACTCCGGAATGTTGGGCGTTGTCCTTGGCTTGGCTGGCTCTCCGTCAAAGAAATGTCAGTGCCATCGTTAGAAGAGCAGGTCCCGCAGCCCGAGGAGTGTTTCCTGAGGATGAGTGGCTGTTACCTTAGAATCACGACATGCGTGTGTCCGACTGTTCCAACTAGGTGACACAGCTCTCCCCAGCGGGGCATGCTGCTCAGGCCAGTGGGAATCTTGACAGCTTTATTGGTGAATGTCCAGCACACCTGAGGACTTTCAGTCCCAGCTGAAACAGGATGACTGGTTTTAGGATTTTGAGGATGTCTGCCGTTCCGGCACAAAGCTCTTGTCACCACTTCCTACCAGTGTCTTGTTGGCCCCTCTGTCTTTTCATTGACTATAATTTGAACTCTTTTGGTAAGTGTGAAACAAGTTCATTGAGAATCAGTGTAACCTTTTCTTTAATTTTAAAAAATGTGTGAAGGCCGGAACTTGTCCGTCCAGCCACGACTTTGTATCAGCACAACCTGACCGGGATCCTGGAGACCGCCGTCAGGGCCACCAACGCGCAGTTCGACAGTCCCGAGATCCTGCGGAGGCTGGATGTGCGGCTGCTGGAGGTACCGCTCTGCCTGGGGCACTGGCCCGCCCGCCAGCCCCGGACCCAGTGCTAGCGAGTGTTCTCCAGGGGGTTCGGGGCCCGGCTTGCCTTGCCAGTCTGGAAGCTGGACGGCCTGGTCGCGAGCCCACTCTG
Organism: Cephalopachus bancanus; assembly: GCA_027257055.1. Taxonomy (NCBI): domain Eukaryota; kingdom Metazoa; phylum Chordata; class Mammalia; order Primates; family Tarsiidae; genus Cephalopachus; species Cephalopachus bancanus. The sequence continues at coordinate 15,982,881 of JAPVLO010000001.1, read as the reverse complement.
TTGCCTGTTCCAGGGCAGTCGTGGGCAGGCCTCTTCCCTGGGAACCCCCTGGGTCCCCGTTTGTGCCCCGTACAGAGGGGCACTTTGCAGGCTGCTCAAGTCGGGCAAGGTGCATGAGACCCTTGCCCGGTGCCCGGCAGCCCATTGCAGATGCCAGTGAACTGTGCTGACTTTTCAGAGTCAACCCAAGAGGCGGTGCAGGACGTGATCTGTAATAACAATGTTGTTTCTCAGAAAATCCGTGGTTCCAGTTTCAGTTTGTTAGGAGGTGACTTTTCTTAGGGGCATGGATGTTATAAACATGAACACACTATTTGCTCAGTTATGATGAAGGGTCAGTAGCAGAACTGTTGGATTTCTTAGAACACTGGAGAATCAGGATTTTTAGTAAGAACCGAATTGGTACAACTTAAGGACTTGGACGTATTATAAGGCAATGGGTTTTTGTCATAGGCAAATAGTGATGAATTTTAAACATATATTTACAATATTTATTAGAAAATACACTGTTCATTCCCAGATACTTGTAGACCACCTATTATGTGCCTGCCATTCTAACTGCTAAAGTTACAGACCTTAACAGAAATGCAGTTTCCTGCTCTTACCTAGCTGAGCTCTCAGAAGTTTCAGCAGTTTTAACAACTTGGCCATTATTTCACTGCCCCCTTTTTTTGAGGAGTTGACTATTCTTCAGCAGGAAGCTCAAAGTCTTGCAATTGTTTGTCTTTGGTGCCAGGTCTCCCCAGGTGACACGGGGTGGGACGTCTTCAGCCTGGATTATCATGTTGATGGACCCATCGCCACTGTAAGTGCGCTCTGTATGTTGTTACATTGTTTACAGCTGTGCTGACTGCTCAACGTTTTGTTGTTTGAAATTGACTTTCTTCTCTAAGGACTTCTGACTAGTGATCACTGGACAGCTAAGATATACTTACTGAATGAGTACTTATGCTGAAACTGTGTGTGTGTTTTAAATAATTATTAATGGGTGCTGAAACACTCTATTATTTTAGAAATTCTTAAAAATATCCTTTGTTCTTTCATAGGTTACAGCAGATACTTCATGAACAGATTGTTCATTTTGTTCCATTATTCCTAGATTGTAGCAACTAATTTAGGATAATTTGAAAGGAACTATAAAGTATTTTAGGGGACTCGTATTTTTACTACTTAGATAAAATTTGATACTCAGTATTCATTTGTCCTGTTGAGGAAGTAGCTGCACTTTGTTCCAGTGCTTTTTTGCTCCCTAAGAAACTATTTCTTGTGCTTCCAAATCATAAATGGCTGACCAGGGCAGCCATCTTTCCAGGTGTCTGCAATTAAAATGCCTCTTTTTAATGCTCATCTTTTCTTTATTGAGACTTGAATAAATCTCCCTTGACCAAGATACCTCCTTGAACTTATTTCTTTCATTTTTCTATCTGAAATACTGAGAGAAGGACATTGCATTTCTTTTAAGTATTGGGAAAAATATTTTGTTAAGAAGGAATGTCCTTTGGCTCTAAAATTCCTTCCTAGCATTCTTGCAGAGCCCACTGCAGGAGTCATCCCCTGCTGGGAGAATTCGCTCAGGGCCACACTTGCCCTTTCTTTCTCTTGGGTTACAGCTTGCCCCCACAGACACGTCCCTCCTGTCTCTTGTGAAAGGGCAGCTGCTGGCTCAATTTTCTTCACCCATAACTTCCCAATCAATGTTTAACCTTTATGTCTCAGAGCCACTGTATTTTGAATGCATAACTAGTCCTAAATTTAATTGTTTATCATATTCAAATTAGCTTTTTCTCCTTGGGCTTATATGTAAACACTTTTAAGTAGTTACAACATGCAAAAATTACGTGTTACTTTCATTGCATAAAGGATACCTCAGAGAAGGCAATTGCATCTACTGTTTTACAAAGTCTGAGTGCTTTGACAAATAGGTAAACTGAACATGTTCTCCTAGACACTTTTTTAATTATTTCATCATATTGCGGGCCTTATAAGAGTATCAAGGTTGTACATTGCATGCTGTGTACATAAACAGCTGATCATGCAATGTTGTTAAATACTGAGGTTTGTGTCTTTAGCACACAGATGTCAACTTGTATGCTGCCTCTGGGGTTGTGGTGGCACCTTGAAGCCTCCTGATGGAGAATGGAACCACTGCCTGGTTGCTGAGGCTTGCTGAGGGTCTCAGTCGAATGTGTGGTCACCTGATGCCGTGTGGGTGTTTGTCCTCCAGCTCTGGGGTCAGCTCATGTCTTGGGCTTCATGTGTTTTTAACCAAGTTGCCATTGCACAGTGACAAGTACTCAGATTAATATTAGTCACTGAAATAGTTTTTTCCTTAGGTTAATTTGTATGTAGTTGTATGTGAAAGTTACTAGAAAGATAAATAGAAGACTATCGTATTTTAGAAATTATTTTAGAGTCAAGATTTGGAGGAAAATGGGTTTTTCACTTTTTCCCTGTTAAGTTACCACATTATCTCTATTTTCTTTCTATTCTTAATAATTTAGGTGACCATTTTCATACAGAATTTAATTATGGGTACATATAATAATTATATACTGTATCTGATAACATAAAAAATTTTACCTTCATACTAATTATGTAATATAAACTGTCAATGAATAGGTCTAATTTGGAAAATTAATATGGGAAATTCAAAGCCGGTTATCCAAATACATACTTACATAAGCTAAATATAGTTTATAGACATTCAAAATAGTTTTGGTTCTTGTTTTTAATGAACTTAAACTATTTGGGTAAAATAAGTAGTTTTATTTTATCCAAAATTTGAATATGACTGGGACATTTATTGACTATACAACTAAAGATGGTTGATGTTTTAAGGTCATGAAGTTATAATGTGTGGTAAGATAGCCTAGTATTAGATGAAAAAGGGTTATCTAGCTTTAATTTTTTTCATTTGACAGGTAGGCAGGATATAAATCTATTTATTTCTGTTATTTATTCCCAGTGATAAGCTCTTAGAAGCGTATTTTTAATATTTCTCTGAACTTTACACTAAGAGATTAACTGGAAGACTATATAAATGGCAAAATTAAAATGAGGTGATGTTTTCCTTTATTTATTGTTTTTTTTCTTTCTTTTTTTTTTTTTTGAGTTGGAGTCTCACTCTGTCACCCAGACTGGAGGGCAGTGGCCGCTCCCGGCCACCGCAGCCTCGACCTGCTGGGCTCTGGCGATCCTTCCGCCTCAGCCTTCCGAGTAGCCAGAATTACAGGCGCGTGCTACCACGCCCGGCTCATTTTTTGATTTACTGTAGAGATGAGGTCTCGCCTGCCGAGGCAGGTCTCGAACCCGCGGGCTCAGGCAGTCCACTCCACTCAGCCTCCCAAGGGCGCGGGAGGACAGGCTGAGCCCCCGAGCCCGGCGTTGTTTTCCTTTATTTAATGTGAGTGGAATTTGACTGTTTTCCTCCTAAGGAGTTAATGTTCCTAAAGTGCTGTGATTAAGTTGGATTTTAAAAAATCAGGTTATTTTAAACGTGCTGTGGAAGCATGGTCCTTAAGGAGCCCCATCACATACCACTTGACTGGGGAAGAATCCTTCGTTTATTTGTAAAGCGGTTACCTGGCTGCCTTCAGTTTCCGTCCTTGTGAGTTTCAGTGGCATGAGAGTACAGCACGGGGCTAACCTGCAGACTCAGCGCAGGCTCGGCTGTGGAGAAACTCACGGCCGCTGCTGGCACTCCTGGGTGGATGCTCGTTCCCTCGTCCAGGGGGGCGCCTTCCCGGTGCCAGAAGGCATCGGAGGCGTGAGCAGGTAGCGCTTGCTGCAGGTGACACGTGACGGGAGCCTGCGAAGTGTGGCAGAACCAGCTGAGTGCCGAAGTTGTGAGGAGCCGAGGAACCGGCGGCGGTGCCAGAAGAGTGTGGAGTGGGTCGCGGAAGGACCTGGGAGGGTGTGAGGACCCGGGCGTGAGTGTCAGGAGGGTGTGAGTGGAGGAGCCTGGAGACGGTGTGAGGACGGAGAGTGAGCGTCAGAAGCGTGTGAATAGAGGCAGGTGGTGCGGCCTGGGGGTGGGAGGGCCCACGCGCGAGTGTCGGAAGAGTGTCAGTTGGGCCATGCTGAGGCCTGGGGAGGTGTGAGGACCCGGGGGTGTTAGAGGAGTGTGAACAGAGATCGGATGAGACCCGGGGGCGTGCGAAGACTCCAGAGTGAGTACCAGAAGACTGTGAATAGAGGAACACGGGGAAACCTGGGAGGGGGTGAGCACCCCGAGTGAGTGTCAGAGGAGTGTGAATAGGGGGCAGTAGTGAGACCTGGAGGGTGTGAGGACCTGGGAGTGCTTGTCAGAGGAGTGAGTAGAGGGTCGTGGTGAGACCTGGGAGGGTGTGAGGATTCGGGCGTGAGTGTCAGGGGAGTGTGACTAGATGGGTGTGGGGAGTCCTGGGAGGGTGTGAGGACCCAGGAGTGAGTGTCAGAGGAGTGTGAGTAGTATAAGTCCCCAAGAGTGAGTGTCAGAGGAGTGTGAACAGACGCGTGTGGGGAGACCTGGGAAGGTGTGAGAGCCTGGCAGTGAGGATCAGAAAAGCGTGAATAGAGGGATGTCAGAGACCTGGGAGGCTGTGTGTTTCTGTCCTTGGTGGAAGCCCAAAGCCTGGCCAAGCGGGAAGGACAGTAGGTTCTCCCCAGGGAAGCTTGTGGAGTGCTGCTCCAGGCCCACTGGTCCCAGTTCTGGTCACAAGGAGGATGCCTGTGTGTTTGTGTCCTTGCGGGGTCCGGCCTCATCCTGGGGCTGAGATGCCGTCCCCGCTGTGCCAGTGTTCTCTCACGGGAGTGTAAGACACACTTTGGCAATGCTGTGACTCTCTGATCGGCCTCTAGTGGGCGAGCAGTGCCCACGTCTGCCACGTGCATGCTTGCACCCCAAACACTCCTGGCTGCAGTTCGCAGAAAGCCCCGTGCCGTTTGTGAGTCGGCCATTCCTGTCCTGAAGTTACTACTTGTGGCGTATCGGGCCTCCAGATTTAACTGGGCTTCCGTGTTTCCATTTGTGGGCCCTGGCTGCCACTGGGGTGTGTGGAAGGAGGGTCTGGCCAGGCTCGTCCTCTGCTGGGGGCCGGGTCCGTGTGCAGGAACCGAGGCGCTGGAAGCCGTCGGTCCCCTGTGGCAGCACCGCAGGATTCTTTGGGGCTCTGGCTGCTGAGGGATGGGCTCTGCTGCCCATGAGTCCCGCAGCCTTGGGGTGGTGTCGTCAAGGCTCTGGCTCAGACCAGGCCCAGGCGTCCTCGCTGTGTGCCGCCAGGCCTCTGTGTCCCCGTCTGTGCAGGCCATGTAGACAGGCCCACCTGCCTTCTGGCGCCGCGGCTCTGCCTGGGACACCGCAGTGCGTGCGGTCGTTGTTCTAGCATGGCACTCCCTAAAGCCCGCCACCTGCGCCGCCGACTCTCACATGTGCTCCCGTCTCTGCTGTCCCTAGGTGTTCACTCGGGAGTGCATGGGCCACTACCTGCGGGTGTTCAACTTCCTGTGGAGGGCCAAGCGGATGGAGTACATCCTCACGGACATCCGCAAGGGACACATGTGCAACGCCAAGCTCCTGCGGGCCATGCCAGGTAACTGTGTCAAGCGCGGGCACACACCCCACCTCCCCCCCGGGGAGTGCCAGATAACCACGTCAGCTGTGGGTGCACCCCCTCTGCACCTTCCCCCGGGCCGTGCTAGGTAATCCTGGCAGCCAAAGGCACACACCCCATCGCCTCCTGGGGTGTGCCAAGTAACTGCATCCACTGCAGGTGCACCTCCTGCCATTTCTGGGCCATGCCAGGTATTGGTGTCAGACGTGGGCGCGTCCCCCACCTCCCCTCAGGGCGTGCCAGTTAACCGCATCAGGCAACCCCCTGACTTCTCTGGGCCATGCCAGGTAATAACATCAGATGTGGGTTCGCCCCCGTCAGCCTCTCTCCAGGGCCATGCTAGGTAACGCCGTCAGCCGCAGGCACCCCACTCCGCCTCCTCCTGGGCCATGCCAGGTAACTACATCAGGCTGCAGGGTGCACCCTGCCTCCCCATAGCCCCAGCAGCTCTGCAAGAGTGGAGGCTCCCCTGAAGCTGTGAGCTGAGAGGGAGGGCGCTGCTGTTCTGCTTTGCATGTGGGTTTTATAAAGAGGCTTGTTTGTGACATGGCTTATCTAGGCTTCAGAGTAAGTCAAGAAAAAAGTGGAGTTAAGCTATACTGTCTCATTATTTGGAGTTCATTTAAAAACAAATTTGTTTCTTACTCTTGCATTCGTATGTATACTGTAATTTTTAAAAAAATGACTATTTTAAAGGAAAGCCATTTAATAAATCACTGGCTCATTTAAAATTTACTTAGTATTTTAATTGCGTTCTACTTGAGAAGCTCTGTAGTGTTTGGTTCATAAAGCAGGGCCTAAAAATATATCATTTTATAATTTAAAGTTGTAGTAAAAATTATCAGATGTCAGATAGGATGATTTTAAAGTTGAATGACTTTAGTGACAAATAGTTTTGTTTTGTTTTTTTTTTTGAGTTCGAGTCTCACTCTGTCGCCCAGACTGGAGTGCAGTGGCTGCTCTCGGCTACCGCGGCCTCGACCTGCTGGGCTCCAGCGATCCTTCCGCCTCAGCCTTCCGAGTAGCCGGAATTACAGGCATGGGTTACCACGCCCGGCTGATTTTTAAAAATTTATTGTAGAGATGGGGTCTCGCCAAGTTGCCCAGGCGGGTCTTGAACCCACAGGCTCAGGCAATCCACTCACCTCAGCCTCCCAAAGCGTGGAATTACAGGCTGAGCCACTGAGCCCGGCTTAATTTTGAAATCTTTATGTTGAAGTCGATTTGGTCAAAACCTTTGTGAAAGAGTGTGAGTGAATATCTCCAAAGAAGAACAAAACTGTGCATGCCCCCAATCCTGCGATTGGAGAAAAGTGACTTAAGAATAAAAAAGGAGTGGCCGCGGAGAGGAGCGGGGTCTGCACTGCTGTCCCCAGTGAAGAAACATCTTTCCAAAACAGTGGCCCAGAAGCTGGGGCCAGCGGACAAGCAGCCTGAACCGTGGGGCGTGTGGCCTTGCTCCCTGCTGCGACTCGCCTGGAGGACGGCGGTGGAAGGAGTCCCTGGCACAGCGGCAGGACGGGAGGGGCGCTGTCTTTGAACCCTGCGCTGGTGGACAGTGGCTGCCCCTGGGAGCCAGGAGGGTTCATGCCCAGAGCACGCCCGTGGCTCACATCCAGTGTCTGTCTTCTTTCCCCATGGTTTCTCGCCGTCTGTCTGCCTCTCCTTCGGCTTCATGGACGTGCACTGTGAGCTCTCCACGGGGCTGCCGCGCTCGCGAGAAGATGGGCTTTCCTGCCCTTCCGGTCCCGTCTGTCTTATCGTGGGTTTGGACCAGCCCAGGGCCACATGGTGCTCAGCGTTGTCGCGTTTCTGTCTTCAGAATCGGCCTCTGATTCCAGCTCTGGGAGGCTGAGCCTCGAAATCTGCAGCGTCGGCTGGTGGGACGTGCCGTTCTGAGCTGAATGGCAGCCTGGCAGTGTCGGTGGGAGTTGCCCTTCTTGCACTGCATGGTCAGCAGTGAATGCTTTGATCGGTTTTCTTTGTGCAGGAACACGTATGCTTTGCCGTTCGTCGAGCTGGTCGTTTCCCTGGCCGGGTCCTGCTCCACAGAGTGGAACCCCGGCTCCCTCCTCTGATCCTTCCCTCCCTCATGGAAACTTCCTGAAGCATTTTCAGTAGCATCGTGAGACTGCCTTGTGCGCAATCGCTGATCACTTCTCCTGGGCTGGACGTGTCGTCTTTCCTCTAGTTTTCCAGCCGTGTAAATAGTTAGCAAATACAGCCTGGTGTGCTTCTCTGAGCATTGCTCGAGAATAGATGGATTGGAAGTGGAGCTACTGACTGGCAGGTGTGAATTTTAGTTTTACTTTGCATTTGCTAACCCTTAGTATTCGTATTTTCACTCTGTTGACACATGCCATCAGGTCACATTTCAGGAAAGGTGTGCCGAGTCAGTTCACATCCCAGTAGGCACAAGTCTCGTGGTTGGAAGTTGTCTGTATTGCTGTGTTTTTGCTAATGGTGGGCGTTGCATTCAGATAGATTGTCAGTGCATAGGTGAAACTGGAAGTTCATTTAAACTTTAATTTGTGCCTTTTAGATTTTGTTTTTGAAATTACTGATAAGTGCAAACACTTTTTCTCTTTTTTGTGCTACTTGTGCAGTGTACCCCCTTATCCACAGGGGGTGTTCTAAGGCCCTGGAACCGCAGACAGCGGCGAGCCTATGTCCACTGCTTGCTTTCCCTTACACGTGCCGGGGTCAGGGTTGATTCATACCTTAGGTAGAGTGGGAGGTTGACAGTGGCAACCAATAACAGGATGGCTGGTGAAACGCTGCACTGTCATGAGAGTCACGTGGATGTGCTCTCCCCAAAGCCTCTTCTGTCCTGCCGAGCTGGTCACCGTGACAGCCAGTGATGGATGGGTAACTGGTGTGCACGGGGTGGGGGGTGCTGGACAGAGGGTATGCCAGCTTCCCAGACAGCATGGAGCAAGACACCACTCAGGCCAGGCTCAATGTCAAACTTGGGAGTTTATTTCTGGAGTTTTCTACCTATGTATTTGGGCTGCTGGGGACTGTGGGTAACTGAAACTGCAGAAGCAGCCCTCGATGGGGTGGGGGGGCAACTCTGTGTGTATTTTTCCAGGAAATTGTTTTTGCCAGTGCTCGTGTTCTTAACTTTAGTTCATAAGTCTTTTAAAGCTGCTCAGGGCCAGGCAGCTTCATGAGCAGAAATCAGCAGCTGGTCTTGCTCCTGCAGCACGTTGGAGATGTTCTTCCAGCCTTATGTCTTGGGCAAAAAACACAGACAAGCCATATGCAGTGGCCCACACCTGTAATCCCAGCACTTTGGGAGGCTGAGGCAAGAGAATTGCCTGAGCTTAGGGGTTCGAGACCAGCCTGGACAACTTGGTGAGCCCTCGTCTCTACAATAAATAAAAAAATAAGCCTGGCATGGTAGTATGCGCCTGTAGTTCCAGCTACTTGGAAGGCTGAGGTAGAAGGATTGCCTGAGCCCAGCTGGTCGAGGCTGCGGTGGCTGTGAGTGTGCCACTGCACTCCAACCTGGACAGTAGAGTGAGACTCCGACTCAAAACAAACAGACAAAAAACACAGACAGAACCCACCGGGTGCCTGAGAATGGCCTGTGGGGTGCCTTGAAGGACAGTGGGGTCTCATGTAAGACCTAATACTTCCCACCCAGATAGTATTCCAGTAATTCACCCAGATAACCACCTACTTCATTGTGTGGAGTGTGCAGTTAAAGGTGAAGTTACATACTGTGGACGAGGGTTTTGGTAATGGTCTGCCAAGAGAATTGTACCCATTTCCAACATATGATAATCTGTTTTAGGCCTTTGCCAACCCTGGGCAGTGCTAGTTTTTGGCTATTTACTATTCACTTGGACAAAGCAGTGGTTAAGCCAAATGGGTTTTAGAGTCAACCACTAAGTGTCTCTGCTGGTGGCACCTAAGTGCATGTGTCAGATGGTGTTTCCCGGAGTGGATATTTCCTGGAGTGGACAGCAGTCACCGAGCCACCCTGAGCCAAGGAGCTCACATGTCGGGCAGGAGGGAGTGCGGAAGCCTTCTTTCCCCCTCAGATCTTTTCCGCCCACCTTTCAAAAGCCTGGCATTGAAACAATCCCCCATCCCCCTTCGGCTTCTGTTAGCAATGCAAGTGACCTTGATGCTCTGTGGAAGAGGGTGGGTGTGTCCCTTCCTCATGAAGAACCAGGAGGAGACCCTCTGTGAGGTCCTGGCGGGCGTCTTGGCCCGGAATAGCGCGTCCCGGTCTCCTTAGACTTTTAAGGCACTCGCGTATTCCTCAGAGACGGAAGCAGTGTGGGGAGCTGCGTTTCTCACGGGCTGTGGAAGGAGCTGCCTGCGTGGAAGCGGCTGCTGCCAGGCTCGGGTTTGCTCTTCTAGGTGCTGAGCTCGGCTTGCTTCCAGCGAGATGTAAAATTCTGTTGTCAAGTCAGCGTTTGTACATAGAACTCTCGATTATTTCCTGACTAAATGGTAATAAAAGGCTCCTGATGATCCTTCCTCTTTAATCCTGCTGAACAAAACGAGCTCTGGCTATGACAGTGTCTTCCTCATCTACGAGCCGAGGGCAGCGTCTGCACGCAGATGTCTCTCGGCAGGACCACATCGTAGCAGCGGGGCAGGGAGGGTTCCCAGGCTTTTACATGGAAGACACTCTGGCGATGCCACGGTTGCCTCCTCAGCGTGCATGGGGGGAGCGTCTTGGGGTGTTGCAGTCACCTCAACTCGCAGGGGGAGCATTTGGGGGTGTCACGGTCACCTCAGTGCAGGGGTGAGCACTTTGAGGTGTTACGCTCGCCTCCTCAGTGTGCAGGGAGAGCCCTTTGGGGTGTCATGGTCACCTTCTCAGACTTCAGCGGGGAGCCCTTTGGAGTGTCATGGTCGCTTCCTCAGCGTGGAGGGAGAGCACTGTGGTGTGTTACCTCTTCAGCAGGCAGGGGCAGCACTCTGGGGGCATCACTGTTGCCTCCTCTGCCTCTGCGGGTCTGGAGGCTGCAGGGGGGCGGGGCGAGGTTCCAGCCCTGACCCCTAACCCTGCCCTGCCCCTCAGCCCTGCTCTGGGCCTCATCCTAGCCCTGCCCTGCCCCCCAGCTCTGTCCCGCCTCCCCGACTGCTGCCCTGCATTCTTCTCTGGTTCACACAGTCTCCCACACATCTGGCTGTCCTCAGCCATAGACGGCAGCAGATCAGAGCAGACGTGACAAAGACAGGGAAGGGTGGCCTGGCCCAACATGTTGTAAAGCAGGACACACCAAGCCTTCATTCTCGTGCTGCTTTGTCTTCCGTGTAACCATATTGCACCACTTCTAAGTTCTGCAGCGTCTCCATTTTTTAACAGAATGTGTCTTAAAACCTGTCCCGCTGGTGTCGTGGGCACTGTCAGCAGGACCTGGCACTTGGCCCAGCTCCTGAGTGCCTGGGCTGTGTTCTGTGCTGGGACAGCGGTCAGTGCAGCACTGCCGTGGCCAGGTGTCTTCCGAAAGGTGACCCTGTGGTTCTGTGTGGCATCGAAAGGCCACTGGGCAGGCAGGGGTGTGCGCTGGAAATGATGGACGGGTGGTCAGCAGAAGGAGCGGAAGTCCACCCCTCTGTGTGCAGCAGCCCACACCCTTCACATTCCTACAAGGGCAGCAGGACATGGGTGCTGCGGGGCCCTGCTAGGGGCCTGTCACCACAGGACTGAGGTCAGAGTGCTTGGCAGCTATGGGCAGTAGTGACTCGTCTTAAAAATGACAGTGTCTTAGATGCAGTGAAACGACGCTAAGAGATGGGTTGAAGCTTTCTCTTTAAACAGTTCTCTGTGTGTGTGGACGAGTCGGCCTCAGTGGGCCTCAGTGGCTATACAGGCATGAAAAGCCCTCTGTGCCTCCCTGTGGCCTGAAGGGATGGAGTCCTCCTGTTGGCCACTGCAGACCAGTGCAGCTGCGGCCCGGGAGCCCCTCTCCTGCCCCGTGGTTGAGTGGCTGCGGCTGGTTTCTTAACCTTGGCCTCAGTTTCCGCCCCCAGGGGTGGGGTGAGAGTGGCTGGGACTTAGACTACATCTGTGCAGGAGCTCTCAGACCAGCCCGGCTCATGGGGAGCACCCCGTCGTGGTGTCACTGGTCTGTGGGGCCAGGACAAGAGTATGGCAAGGAGAACCTGGAAGGCGGGTGGGGACTTCGAAGCAAGTCGCAGCAGGTGCTGCTTCCCGACACGCCTCTTGGGTCCTCAGTCTTGAGAAAAAGAACCCGGTGGTCCTTCAACAGGGTCTGTTGTAAATAGCATAGCAGCGGTCACAGACACGGGTTTGGATGGGTGGTGGCTTCGAAACGTGAAGAAGCTGTTTTTGGATATTAAAAAAAATAAGCCTTAGCAGCAGGCAGTGTCATTAGTGGTGATGTCTGCAGGTGCCAGCATGGCTCAGCCTGGAGTCTTCTGAAAGCCTTCAGGGACCTGGGAAGTCCGGTCCTGGCAGGTCCCGATCTGAGTTGCCTGCCTGAGGCCGGCTCCATGCGTCTGCTGGACCTCAGTGCCGGCGTTGCTCTGCCGTGGGATTCTTACATAGCTGTGGTCAGCCGTGGAAGGAGACTCATAGTTCAGACATAAGCTGCAATGTGTTCGGGGTGCTTGGGAAAGGGATTCTAGGGTGTTGCCAGGGCAAACTGGGTTTTCTAGAAATTAAAGGATGGAGGTGTGCCTCATGAGTTGATTTCGTAATCCTAGCCTTGGAAGTTAGAGGTCCAAAATTCCGTTGCATTAATGATTGGTTAATTTCTTACCGGGGAAAGAAAGCCACTGTGTCTGTGGATTCCGACTCTGAGGTGTGGGTTGTTTGGTTGAGTCACTTCAATGGGCAGCATTCCCAAGGCAGCAGCCGCAGGTTCCCGCCCTCAGAGGCTCCATCGTAGAAGACGTGAAGACGCAGCCCAGTGCCCAGCGCAGTGTCTGGGTGCAAGGCAAGGCGGTTGTCCTGGGAAGGAAACCGTCGGGTGGGAGTGAGCGAAGGCCAGAGGAGCGCTCGCGTGGCCATGGGCTGCCGAGCCCCCTTGGCTGCGCACGTCTGGACGGGCACCTGGAGCCGCGGCTGCAGCAGAGTGTCCAAGTCCCACCTCCCTCCAGGGAGCCACTGTCCATGTGTCTTTTGTGTCACTCGTCTGGCTCCCTGTGATGGCAGTGACACGCCAGCTCTCTGTGATCGAGGCGTGCACTGCCTGAGGAGAGCAAGGTAGACATTGACCCAGGAGCGAAAACACACACACGCGCTGATTACTGGGTGTGGGAGGAGCCAACACCATGGGAGAAACGTGAGGCCCTGGTAGACGTGCGCAGTTCACGAGGGCTCCAGGTGTGCGTCCAGCTGCCCCAACGGGTGGGGGGTGTCAGGGCAGTGGGGAGGAGGCAGGGTCGGGGGTGTCGCCGAGAGGGGGTGGGGCCAGAGGAGCACAAAGGCCCAGATTGCAGTTGTCAGGGGAGGGGGCTGGAAGGTGTCGGTTGTGACAATCCGTGAGAGGCAGCACATGGCAGTTGGGAGGGAGATCTGGGTTTGCGGCATCGGGGCTGAGGCGCTAGATTAGCATAGCGTGAAAGTTTTGAACATAACTGTTGAATATGCTGTAGTTTATTTCACGCGTTCCTCACTGGGTAAGGGCTGTAATGCTCCTGACTTGTGTGGCTAGAACAGCACAGAGGCTGCCCGTGGAGAGCTGGCTGCCTGCTAAGGTCGAGAATGCCCACACGGCATTTTGGGACGACTGCGAACGGGGTGGAGGGAGCGCACACGCGGTCTCGAGGCGTGCCCCACCTGACCCGGCTCTCCCCCGCAGAGTTCGCTGGGGTGCTGCACCAGTGCCATGTCCTGGCCTCCGAGATGGTGCACTTCGTCCATCAGATGCAGTACTACATCACGTTCGAGGTACGTGGCCGCACGGGCTCAGTCTGCGGGTCTGTGCAGCTGCTGCCCGGGCGTGTGCGCCTCACGCGAGGGCTCGTGGCTTTCCAGGTGCTCGAGTGCTCCTGGGACGAGCTGTGGAACAAGGTGCGGCAGGCCCGGGATCTGGACCACATCATCGCGGCCCACGAGGTCTTCCTGGACACCATCATCTCCCGCTGCCTACTGGGCGGTGACTCCAGGGTGAGTCCCACCCGCCTGTCCTGGGGCTCCCGGCAGATCCTGCGACGTGGCCTTGCGGCCTGAATGCGGGTGGTTTTGCTCAAGGTTGGAAACTCGGGGGTTTCTGAGCAGCATCGGCACCACCGAGTGGAAGCAAGAGTGCACTCCCAGCTGGGCGTGAGCCCGGTCGTGAGAACGCCTGTTCACGGTCTGGGTGGAGGAGCAGCCCGTGTGGGGATCCACCAGGGAACAGCTGGGAGCAACGGCGGGAGGCGTGGTGGGGAGAGCTGTACAGCAAGCACTGCGGCAGGGGCACGGCACCCACCGTCATGCTCATGAGGCTTCCGGCAGCAGACAAGGCGTGTCATACCTCGGGTTGCCTTTTCCTTCTCTTACCCTGGGACCGTGGGCTTCTCGTGTTCTCATTTACTGTGTCCAGCCAGGCTGCTGGCTGGCTTTTTTTCCCCGAAGGGCCTGTGTTCTGGCAAATGGTGAGGCCGAGGAGCAGCCCATGTGGGGTGGCAAATTGTGAGGTCGAGGCAGAGCTTCATGCACATGATTGCGTGACCCGTGTGTTTTCTGAGACACTTTGGCCTTCCACCTCCCCTGGCGCGCCTCGGGGGCCCTCCGCGGACAGTGAATGGCTTCAGGGCTTGTGTTCTGTCTAAATTGTAGTTGATCTGGTGCATGAACTGTGGCTGAGAAGTTCGTCACTGTGATGTGCTGAACCTCGTTGTTAAAGAATTGCCGGTCATGTGTCCGAAATGACTGAGGTCAAAGACGCTTTTAGCTGGGAGGTTTTGTGGGTTTTATGAATAGACCCCACAAAGGTAAAATGTTCACAGGTGATGAGTGACTCGAGGAGCCCTTCTGCCTTCCCTGTCTGAGGCTAACTTGTGGTCAGGCTGCACTGTGGAGGCTCGTGGCGTCTGCTGGTCGATGGGGCTCTCTGCTCCGCAGGTGTGGGTGAGTGTCCTCAGCACACACACAGAGGGCTGTGTGACGACGTGACAGCCAGCACAGTCCCTAGGCGCCCAGACGTGCGTGCCTCGGCCAGGCTGGCCAGCGTTGTGGTGCAGCCCACAGTGAGTCAGACGTGGACCAGCAGGCCAGGGGCCCTGGGGCCGAGTCCCACGTAATAACTTCTGACTCCATGTTCTGTTGAAAGGGCTTGGCCCTAGTCTCCAACAATGAACTTAATTATGTCATCCAAGCAAGATGTGTACCACAGTGACTGACATGCATGTTTTTACCTATTGCTGTTGTTTTTGAACAATTAAAAGTCATTGTGTGTACATGTGTGGGTGCGTGTATTCTGCAGAGGGGTTTGCAGTCACCAGAGTTCATGCTTTTCTGGAAAGGCTTGGGCTGCTGAGGAGAATGCCATGCTAGTATCAGTCAAGCCTGGCACACATAGAGTCCCACACCTGGTGAGTGGTGTCGGAGCTGTGGCCTCCGTGGAGATGTGAGCGTGGTGTGTGACTCAACTTGGCTGTTACAGGCCTGGCCTATAGGTGACTCCACAGGCGAGGGTGTCACCAGGGCAGCAGGTGCAGCTGTGTGTGGCATTTGCGATCTTGTGTACGGGGTGATGTGGAAGTGAGGCCCGGCCCACCCCCGAGACCTCGCGCACTTCTGAACGTGTCTCAGGGGCTGGTGGCTGTGCTCTCACTTGGATGAAATCACTTAAGAGGTTTTCTTTTTTTTAAAGAAACCCAGCTTAGAAAACAGAAGGAAAACAGTCTGTTATGGACCTGAGCTCTTTTGAGTGGAGCATTTTTATTATGTCACCCACTAAGACAACTAAGGCCATTTTGATGCTGATAATTTTGAAGTGGAGACCATGCTGTGACGGTGCAGGGTGTGTGTGTGTGTGGTGTGTGTGTGTGTGTGTCTGTGTGTGTGTGTGTGTCTTTTGTTGGTGCAATGTGGAGAGAAATCTGACTCGCACCAAGAGTTGGTGCTGTGGCATCACCAGGGGCAGCGTCTTGCAGTGCCTTGTGGGGGCAGCTTGTCTGCAGAGCAAGTGTCAGGAGGTCACCTTGTGGTTGAACTCACTGTCCCCAGGAAAAGAAGGTGGATTTGCCTTTCATTGCAATCCAGAAGCAAACTAGAGAGCGAAGCCTGCACCAAGAGCAACTCATGAAATCTCTCTTTGGTTTTGTTACTTTGTGGTGAGACCCTCCGGGAGGACAGGATAGCTCTAAGGCGAGTCCTCGTGAGACTGCTGCTGTGTTGGTCACGTGTCATTACAGCTGGAAAAGCCACACCTTTCAGAGCTGTCTGTCTTGTGCCACATTGAATCCATGTTGCTTTTGTGGCTTGTGATGTGGCAATCGGTGTTCGTTGTTGGCTATGGTATTTGCAGACATCCCACAGGACCTTGGTCAAATCAAGGCGGTTCCCTACTAGTCTTGGTTTCTTAAGATGCTTTGTTTAATTGAGTGGATTGAGTGTGTCACAGTGTTTTCCTGCACTGTTGAGATTATCGCCCCCCAGATGGCTAGTGGACGCTCTATATCCAAGATGGCAGACGGTGGAGGCTACCCTTCTCTTCAGGTGTGGTGCATGGCCATTGGCAGCACTGAGAAACTGGCTGCTGGTGATGTTAATTTTACCCCTTCCCCCAGCTCCCTGGTTTGTCCTGCTCTGCCCTCCCCACTTGCACCAGGTCTAATGTGTTTGCCCTAGGCCTGGGACATGTGGACTATGTTGTGTGTGTTTTAAGGTGTCTAAGTGTGGATTTTGTTGTTTCCCTCTTCCTTCCACACCACACGAGGTGAAAGATTAATGACGTGGTAGACGCACACGGAGGAAGACAGGCGTCAGGTGTTTGTGCATGCCGGAGAGGTGTGCCATGGCAGGGAGTGAAAACAACACCAGGAGATTTGTCCCAGGTGTTAAGCCATCCTTCTAGTCCTGGGAGAAAGCACAATACCAATTTTTTAAACAGGCTGGCTGAATTTGCTTTTTCTATTGCACTCAGAGTCTCCTTTCTTGCAGTCTCCATTGTTGGATTTTGATGGATCTTGAAAACACTGAGGTGGCTTCCTGTTCTTTTCTAATCCTTGGAAGAGTTCTACTCATAACTGCCTATTACCTAGCTTTGGAATTTGGGGCACAATTCCGCTTTTGAAAGGTTGAGACTTGGAGGTGGTTGCACGGAGCATGTGGCCTATCAGAACACGTGGTCACTGCGACTGCTCTTGTGAGGGTCAGGGAGGTGTCACAATGACTTGTGGTCTCCAACATGGGCTGCCTGGGAGTTCAGCAGATGTGTGTGAGCTACTGGAGCAGTGGCTGGTGGTCACTGGACAGCTTCAGTTCATGTCTTGTTTTAGGATGTCTATTCACTAACTTAATGTTAGTTAAAACAGTAAGCTTGTTGAGGCTCTACTCATAAAAATTGTTGTGTCTCTTCAGGCACTGTTAAACCAACTGAGAGCTGTGTTTGACCAGATCATTGAGCTTCAGAACACCCAGGACACCATCTACAGAGCGGCCTTGGAGGAGCTGCAGAGACGGCTACAGTTTGAAGAGAAGAAGAAGCAGCATGAGGTTGAGGTGAGGTCTTTACAGGAGCAGGAGGTTGAGGAGTGGTTTTTATACCATTACGAGGTTGAAGTGTCGTTTTTATAGTATCATGAGGTTGAGGTTGGTCTTTATAGCATCTTGAGGTCGAGGTTGGTTTTTATAGCATCTCGAGGTCGAGGTTGGTTTTTATAGTATCATGAGTTGAGGTTGGCCTTTATAGTATCTTGAGGTCGAGGTTGGTCTTTATAGCATCTCGAGGTCGAGGTTGGTTTTTATAGTATCATGTGGTTGAAGTTGGCCTTTATAGTATCTTGGGGTTGAGGTTGGTCTTTATAGTCTCTCGAGTTTGAAGTTGGTTTTTGTAGTATCTTGAGGTTGAAGTGTCATTTTTATAGTATCAGAAGGTCTAGGTCAGTCTTTAAAGTATCACAAAGTTATCAGTCTATAAAGAGGTCGAGGTCGGTCTTTTATAGTGTCTCAAGGTCGAGGTCGGTCTTTATAGCATCTCAAGGTTGAGGTCGGTCTTCTCGAGGTTGAGGTCAATCTTTATAGCATCTCAAGGTTGAAGTAGTTCTTTCAGGAGGTTAAGGTCAGTCTTTATAGTATCATGAGGTTGAGGTTGGTCTTTATAGCATAACGAAGTCAAGGTGTGGTCTTTATATAGCATCCCAAGATCAAGGTGTGGTCTTTATAGCATCTCGAGGTTGAGACTGGTTTCATAGCATCTCAAGGTCGAGGTCAGTTTTTATAGCATCTCAAGGTCGAGGTCAGTCTTCATGGCGTCTCGAGGATGAGGTTGGTCTTTATAGTGTCTCGAGGTCGAGTTCAGTCTTCATAGCGTCTCGAGGTTGAGGTGGGTCTTCAAAGCGTATCGAGGTTTAGGTTGGTCTTTATAGCATCTTGAGGTCGAGGTTGGTCTTTCTTGAGGTCAGGTTTGGTCTTTATAGCATCTTGAGGTCAAGGTCGGTCTTTATAGCATCTTGAGGTCAAGGTCGGTCTTTCTTGAGATCAAGGCCGGTTTTTATGGCATCTCAAGGTTGAAGTTGGCCTTTATAGCATCTCGAGTTCAAGTTTGATCTTTGTAGCATCGTGAGGTTGAGGTTGGTCTTTATAGCATCTTGAGGTCGAGGTCGGTCTTTATAGTCTCGAGGTCTAGGTTGGTCTTTATAGCATCTTGAGGTCAAGGTCGGTCTTTCTCGAGGTCACGGTCAGTCTTTATAGCATATCGAGGTTGAGTTTGGCCTTTATAGCACCTTGAGGTTGAGGTCGGTCTTTCTCGAGGTCAAGGTAGGTCTTTATAGCATCTTGAGTTCGAGATCAGTCTTCATAGCATCTTGAGGTTGAGGTCAGTCTTTCTTGAGGTCAAGGTCAGTCTATAGAATCTTGAGGTGAGGTTTGTCCTTATAGCATCTTGAAGTCTAGGTTGGTCTTCGTAACATCTTGAAGTTGGTCTTTCTTGAGGTCAAGGTCGGTCTTTATAGCATCTCGAGGTCGAGGTGGATCTTTATAGCATTTCGAGGTCAAGGTTGGTCTTTGTAGCATCTCGAGGTCGAGGTTGGTCTTGGTGTCTCGAGGTCGAGGCCAGTCTTCATGGCATCTCGAGGTTGAGGTCGGTCTTCATGGCATCTCAAGGTCGAGGTCACTCTTTATGGTGTCATGAGCTTGAGGTCGGTCGCATCTCAAAGTTAAGGTCAGTCTTTATAGCATCTCAAGGTCGAGGTCAGTCTTTATAGCATTGTGAGGTCTTGGTTGGTCTTTATAGCATCTTGAGGTCAAGGTCGGTCTTTCTCGAGGTCAAGGTCAGTCTTTTGAGTAGCTTGAGTTCGAGGTCGGTGTTTATAGCATCTTGAGGTCAAGGTCGGTCTTTATAGTATCACAAGGTCGAGGTTGGTCTTTATTGCATCTCAATGTCGAGGTCAGTCTTTATGGCATCTTGAGGTCGAGATTGGTCTTCATAGTGTCTTGAGGTCAAGGTCAGTCTTCATAGCGTCTTGAGGTTGAGGTTGGTCGTTATAGTGTCTCTAGGTCGAAGTTGGTCTTTATAGTTTCTCGAGGTCAAGGTTGGTCTTTATAGCATCTCGAGGTCAAGGTTGGTCTTTATAGCATCTCGAGGTCAAGGTTGGTCTTTATAGCATCTCAAGGTCGGTCCTTGTAGCATCTCAAGGTCGAGGTTGGTCTTTATAGCATCTTGAGGTCGAGGTCAGTCTTTATAGTATCATGAGGTTGAGATCGGTCTTTATAGCATCTCGAGGCAGAGGTTGGTCTTCACAGTATCTTGAGGGTGAGGTCGGTCCTCACAGTGTCTCAAGGTCAAGGTCGGTCCTGACAGCATTCGAGGTTGGAGGTTGGGCCTCATAGCATCACAAGGTCGAGGTTGGTCTTTATAGTATCTCTAGGTCCAGGTTGGTTTTCATAGTATCACGAAGTCGAGGTTGGTATTTATAGTATCTCGAGGTCGAGGTCAATCTTTATAGTATCTCGAGGTCGAGGTCAGTCTTTATAGCATCTTGAAGTCGAGGTCGATCTTCATAGCGTCTTAAGGTTGAGGTTGGTCCTTATAGTGTCTCAAGGTCGAGGTCGGTCCTCATAGCGTCTCGAGGTCAAGGTCAGTCTTCATAGTGTCGAGGTTGGTCTTTATAGTATCTAGAGGTCAAGGTCAGTCTTTATAGTATCTCTAGATCCAGGACAGTCTTTACAGTATCACAAGGTTGAGGTTGGTCTTTATAGTATCTCGAGGTCGAATTTGGTCTTTATAGCATCTTTTTTTGTTTGTTTTGTTTTTGGTTTTTTTTGAGTTGGAGTCTACTGGAGTGCAGTGGCCACTCCCGGCCATCGCAGCCTCGACCCGCTGGGCTCCGGCAATCCTTCCGCCTCAGCCTTCCAAGTAGTTGGAACTACAGGCGGGCGCTACCACGCCCGGCTAATTTTT
This sequence comes from Cephalopachus bancanus, assembly GCA_027257055.1. Classification (NCBI taxonomy): domain Eukaryota; kingdom Metazoa; phylum Chordata; class Mammalia; order Primates; family Tarsiidae; genus Cephalopachus; species Cephalopachus bancanus. The sequence goes on along the minus strand of JAPVLO010000001.1, from coordinate 15,962,744 downwards.
TTTGATTTATTGTGGAGATGAGGTCTCGTCAAGTTGCCCAGGTGGGTCTCGAACCCATGGGCTCAGGCAATCCACTCGCCTTGGCCTCCCAAAGCACGGGATTACAGGCTGAGCCACCAAGCCCAGCCTTTTATAGCATCTTGATGTTGAGGTTGGTCTTTCTTGAGATCAAGGCTTGTATTTATAGCATCTCGAGGTCAAGTTCAGACTGTATAGCATCTCGAGGTTGAGGTCGGTCTTTATAGCATCTTGAGGTCAAGGTTGGTCTTATAGCATCTCAAGGTCGAAGTGTGGTCTTTATAGTACATCGAGGTTGAGGTGTGGTTTTTATGGTATCAGAAGGTTGCAGCAGTCTTTAAAGTACCACAAAGTTGAGGTTAGTCTTTATAGTATCATGAGGTTGAGGTCAGTGTTTATAGTGTCTCAAGGTCGAGGTCAATCTTTACAGAATCTCAAGGTTGAGGTTGTCTTCTCGAGATCAAGGTCAGTCTTTACAGCATCTCAAGGTAGAGATAGGCCTTTCAGGAGGTCAAGGTCAGTGTTTATGGCATCATGAGGTCGAAGTCGGTCTTTATAGCATCATGAAGTCGAGGTGTGATCTTTATAGCATCTCAAGGATGAGGCTGTTCTTCATAGCATCTCGAGGTCGAGTTCGATCTTCATAGCATCTCGAGGTAGAGGTCGGTCTTTATAGGGTCTCGAGGACGAGGTCGGTCTTTATAGTGTCTCGAGGACGAGGTTGGTCTTCATAGTGTCTCGAGGACGAGGTCGATCTTCATAGTGTCTTGAGTTCGAGGTGTGTCTTTATAGCATCTCGAGTTCGAGTTTGGTCTTAATAGCGTCTCGAGGTCGAGGTTGGACTTCATAGCGTTTAGAGGTCTAGGCCGGTCTCTATAGCATCTTGTGGTCAAAGTTGGTCTTTATAACATCTTGAGGTTGAGGTTGGTCTTTCAAGGTTGGCCTTTATAGCATCTTGAGGTCAAGTTCGGTCTTTATAGCATCTTGAGTTTGAGGTCAGTCTTTATAGCAATCTCGAGGTCAAGGTTGGTCTTTATAGTATCTTGAGGTCAAGGTTGGTCTTTATAGCATCTCGAGGTCAAGGTCATTCTTTATAGCATCATAAATTGAGGTTGGTCTTTATTGCATCTTGAGGTCTAGGTCAGTCTTTATAGCATCTTGAGGTCAAGGTCGATTTTTATAGCATCTTGAGGTCTAGGTCAGTCTTTACAGCATCTTGAGATCGAGGTTGGTCTTTCTTGAGGTCAAGGTCAGCTTTAGCATCTCGAAGTGAGGTCGGTCTTTATAGCATCTCGAGGTCGAGTTCAGTCTTCATAGCACCTTGAGGTCGAGGTCGGTCTTCCTCGAGTTAAGGCTGGTCTTCATAGCGTCTTGAGGTCGAGACACGTCATTAGAGCACCTAGAGCTCAGGGTCGAGGTTGGCCTTTATAGCACCTTGAGGTCGAGGTCGGTCTTTACAGCGTCTCGAGATCTAGGTCGGTCTTCATAGCGTCTCTAGGTCGGGTCGGTCTTCATGGCGTCTGGAGGTTGAGGCCGGTCTTCTTGGCATCTTGTGTTCGAGGTCGTCTTCCTGGCGTCTCGCGGTCGCGGTCGGTCTTTGTGGTGTCTCGCAGTTGAGGTCGGTCTTCATGGCGTCTCGCGGTCGCGGTCGGTCTTAACTGGCGTCTCGAGGTCGAGGTCGAGGTCGGTCTTCGTGGCGTCTGTAGGCCGAGGTCGGTCTCCATGGCATCTCGAGGTCGGTCTTTGTAGCCTCTCAAAAGTGAAGGTCGGTCTTCGTGGCGTCTCGAGGCCGTGGTCGGTCTTCATGGCGTCTCGAGGTCGAGGTCGGTCTTCGTGGCTTCTTAAGGTCGAGGTGGGTCTTCATGGCGTCTCGAGGTCGTTCTTCGTGGCATTTCAAGGTTGAGGTCAGCCTTTACGCGTCGTGAGGTTGAGGTCGGTCGCGTCTCGAGATCAAGGGCAGTTTTTATAGCATCTCAATGTAGAAGTCAGTCTTTATGGCATCATGAGGTCTAGGTCAGTCTTTGTAGCATCTGGAAGGTGAGGTCGGCCCTCATGGCGTCTCTAGATCGGGGTCGGTCTTCGTGGCGTCTCAAAGTCGAGGTCGGCCTTCATGGCGTCTCGAGCTCGAGGTCGGTCTTCATGACGTCTCAAGGTTGAGGTCAGTCTTTACGGCGTCATGAGGCCGAGGTCGGTTTCCTCTCGAGATCAAGGGCAGTTTTTACAGCATCTCGATGTCGGGGTTCTTCCTTATAGCATCTCAAGTTCTAGGTTGGTCTTTATAGCATCTTGAGGTTGAGGTTGGTCCTTATAGCATTTCGAGGTCTCGGTCGGTCTTTCTCGAGGCTGAGGTTGGTCTTTATGGTTTCGTGAGGTCGAGGTCTGTCTTTACTGCATCGTGATGTCATTGTCGGTCTTTACGGCATCTTGAGGTCGAGATTGGTCTTCATAGCGTCTTGAGGTGAGGTTGGTCGTTATAGTGTCTCTAGGTCGAAGTTGGTCTTTATAGTTTCTTGAGGTCGAGGTTGGTCTTTATAGCATCTCGAGGTCGAGGTTGGTCTTTATAGCATCTCGAGGTCGAGGTTGGTCTTTATAGCATCTCGAGGTTGAGGTTGGTCTTTACAGTATCATGAGGTTGAGGGCGGTCTTTATTGTATTTCGAGGCTGAGGTTGGTCCTCTTAGCGTCTTGAGGTCAAGGTCGGTCCTGACAGCATTCGAGTCGGAGGTTGGTCCTCATAGCATCACAGGGTCGAGGTTGGTCTTTATAGTATCTCTAGGTCCAGGTTGGTTTTTACAGTATCATGAAGTCGAGGTTGGTATTTATAGTATCTCAAGTTCGAGGTCAGTCTTTATAGTATCTCGAAGTCAAGGTCGGTCTTTTAAGCATCTTGAGGGTGAGGTTGGTCTTTATAGCATGTTGAGATCGAGGTTGGTCTTTCTCAAGGTCAAGGTCTGTCTTTATAGCATCATGAGGTCGTGGTTGTTCTTTATAGCATCTCGAGGTCAAGGTCTGTCTTTATAGCTACTCGAGGTCGAGGTCGATCCTCATAGCGTCTCCAGGTTGAGGTCGGACCTCTTAGTGTCTCGGGGCCGAGGTGGGTCCTCATAGCGTCTCGAGGTCGAGGTCGATCCTCATAGTGTGTCGAGGTCGAGGTTGGTCTTTATAGTATATCGAGATCGAGATTGGTCTTTATAGCATCTTGAGGTCCAGGTTGGTCTTTCTCGAGGTCAAGGTCATCAGTCTTTATAGCATCTCGAGGACGAGGTCGGTCTTTATAGTATCATGAGGTTGAGGTTGGTCTTTCTCAAGGTCAAAGTCAGTCTTTTGAGCAGCTCGAGGTCGAGGTTGGTCTTTTTGGCATCTTGAGGTCGTGGTTGGTCTTTTTCGAGGTCAAGGTTGATCTTTATAGCATCTCATGGCCGAGGTCAGTCTTTATAGTATCATGAGGTCAAGGTCGGTCTTTATTGCATCTTGAGATCGAGTTCTGTCTTCATAGTGTCTCGAGGACGAGGTGGGTCTGCATAGCATCTCGTGGTTGGTCGTACATAGTATCTCGAGGTTGAGGTCGGTCTTTATAGTATCTCGAGGTCAAGGTCGGTCTTTATAGTGTTGTGGTCAGTATTTATAGTATCACGAGGTCAAGTTTGGTCTTCATAGCATCTTGAAGTCAAGGTCGGTCTTCATAGCGTCTCGAGGTCGGTCTCATAGCGTTTTCAGGTCGAGGTTGGTTTTATAGCATCATGAGGTCCAGGTCGGTCTTTATAGTATCACAAGGTCGAAGTTGGTCTTTATAGTATCTCAAGGTCGAGGTGTGGTTTGGCAATTCCCAATGTTGTAGCGTTTGCTTACACTGGACCTCCTGGGCCCGGCCTCATGCAGTCCTGTGAACGGTCCAACGTCAGGCCGACTTGGGTTTAGCCTAGCTCTGTAGCTTATGGGACACAGTGTTTTATGTGTAAACTGACCATGCTAAGACATGTGGCTTCAGGGAGTTACTCATTTGCTGCATGTGAGACCCTTGTCGGTTACTGATCTCAGTATTCAGTCTATGCTGGCCACTGCTCTTTTTCCGAAAGCTGCTCACGAGCCCTGAGAGTCTGCCCTCCTGCAGAGTTAGTCCTGTGCTGTCCTGTAGTGTGCAGATCAATAACCAGTGTAGGCCGCAACTCTGATGCCAGCTGCCTCCATCGCGTGGGCGTCGAAGGCTGCCCCAGACCGCTGGCTGTCCGTGGCGAGGCGGGACAGACCTGCGTGAGGAGCCCAGGTTTGCCCAGGTGTTCTCTTCAGGGAGGCGTGGGGTGCAGGAAGAGGCGTGAAGGCTGCAGCTGGGTCTGAGACATCCTTTGGATTCCACAGGCTTCTAGAATCCTTTCGAACCTGCCATTTAGAACTGCGGTCCGCCTAAATGCTGCAGCTTGTGCAGGCGACCCACACACCATCTGTGGGTGGGCTGCGGCGCAGGCCAGTCCACCTGCAGGCTCCCGGCCGTCCTGCTTTCTGCTCACACCCGCTGGGCGAGGCGCCCCAAAGACCTGTCTGTGTCCTGCTCCTGACTCCGTTCCTTCCTGTTTTCTCTGCATCCTGCGCTGCCCATTCAGGTTAGGACCAAAGGCCCTTGCTTCTCTTCTTTGCTGCTTCCAAAGTGTTGAAGGTCTCGGTTACTTGCCGTCTCATGACACCTACATCCCTGCACTCACTGGGCACTCACCTGTCTGGGGGCGAGAGCCCTGACGCTGCCACTGCCAGTATAGGAACAGCGTGGCTTTGATTCGCTTTCCTTTTTTTGCATTGTTTTTTTCCCTTGGGATCTATCCCGGGAGGTAAGTGCTTTCAGATTCCATGTGAAAGGGGTCCCCTGGAAATAATTACTCCCATAAGGTTATGCCACCAACCCAGTGCACCGTTAGATTAATTGGTTCCATTTGGCTTTTCATTTGTAGGGATTGCTTTTATTTACAAAACAAAATTGAATGTAATTATGAACACTATTGAACTGATTCCCGAGTCAGAGTTACAAAACAAAGCATTTAGCATGTCTGGCTTCTGTTGTTGTTGGCACTGTGTGCGTGGGTATGATCCGGGGTGTTGCCAGGCTGGGATGTGTCAGACAAGTGTGCGCTTGTCTGTGATCCAGTGTGCCTTTCTTATTCTAGTAAAATGTTGTAATTCACCCTTACAGACCAAAGGAGAAAAATTATATGACTATCTCCATAGATGGAGAAAACCACTCAATACCAGGTGAAACCTGGTAAGGAGGTGTGTATGAAAGATCATCATCAGTGTTGAGATATGAAAGCATTCCCTGAGACAGAGGGAGACACACGACTTGTGCACCGATGGTCCAGGCAGCATCACAAGCCAAGACGAAGTACTAAGGGAAAGAAAGAAAGCTCTCTTTTCTTTCTCCCAAAAGTCATGGTTGTGGACATGGAAAATCCAAGTCTTCAGATAAATGATGGGAATTGAGAGGTGAACATACCCAAGGTAACTGGAAGCAAGGTCGTTCTGCAAAACTCCGAGCAAGAAATGAAATGGAATTTTGACAGCAATGCCATCCAAAGGGCACCACCACATAGCGCAGTGCATGGAAGCCTTTGTACCAGGGTGGAGCACACGAGCCAGGTCGGCCTCACGAGGGCTGCTTCTGGAACCAAGCCTGTCAGGACAGCCTGCCTGTCTGCGGACGTGTGGCCTGGGCCGACGTGAGCAGCTGTGACAGAGGCCACATGGCTCATGGCCTTGAACGTTCCCATTCTGGCCCCGGCAAGACAGGGCGCTGACCCCGCAGGAAGGCGTCCTTGGGGCCTTACTTGGATCCTCGGTGGAGTTGACGGGGCCTGAGGAGTTGAGGCTTGGATTCCGTGCAGGCCCAGTTCTCATCTCAAAAGCGGCTTTGTGGTAGAGATTGAGAAGCTGATCCGAAAGTCTTGTGGTGGAAACACCTAAGGTCCAGAGCAGCAGGGGGCTGCTGAAAGAACCAGCAGGGCGTGCGTGTCACCGAGGGGCCGACGTGTCGTAAAGCTGCGGTGCTCAGAGCGGGGTTGGCGCAAGGGGGCTAAGGCAGAGGGGGAGGGGGTCTCGGAGCAGGGGGCCCCGAGGCCGGGGGCAGGCTTAGGTGACGCGGCCTGGACCCTGTGCCCCCCCCACAGAGCAGCACCAGGGAGATTCAGATGGAGGGTGGAAGGCAGGGCGAGCAGTGCCTTCACGGCCCTGAGACTGGGACCCTTCCCTTAAATTGGTATAGAAAGTCTTAGCCGCAGAGCAAGCGAAGGGTGGGTTCTCACGGTACCATTGTCACGTCTGTTGGAGACCTCAGGGCTGTGCGGAGGCAGCTGGAGCCGGAGAGGGCCTGGTGCCGTGGAGGCGGGGGCCCCCAGTGCGGAAATGGCCCCATTAAAAATGTGTCTTGAATTCAGGAAAAGCTGCCTCCTCAGTTAACAGGTGGTCCAGACTAAAAACCCAGTGGCACATTCTACCCCAGCAGAGTGACAGACTTTGTAAAGACAGAACCACTGTTAGGAGGATGTGAACAAACCTCCACACCACTGGGGGGAAGAGGGGCAGGAGCCTGGTGCCACTGTGGTGGCCGGGGACGGACGCCGCCCCCAGGAGTGCCCCAGCTCTTTGTGTTTACTGTCTGCAGCAGCTGGTGTTCTGGGTGTGGGGGTAGTCTGGGAGAGGCCGTGCGAGCATTTTCTGGTGCTCATCCACTGCATCATGGTATTGGGTATGTTCACCTTGTGATTTATCACACTATTCACTTGAGGTTTTTATATGATATGCTACCGTGAAAAGTGCATGTAAAACTTTGTTTAAAGAAATAAACGACAAGGTTGGCGGGGAAGGAGGTGGGAACTGTTCTAAACACTGGGACTTCTCTGTCTTTCATAGCCAGGCGAGGAGATACTGCTTAAAGCCCACAAGTGATGCCAAACAGGTGTTAATGACATACACGTCTGCGTCCTCAAGCAGGATGGCGAAGGAGGGAGAGCAGCGATCATTACTGCCCCAGCTGAGAGGGAAAGCCAGTCTGGGTCACAAACACTGGCGGAGAAATGGATAGGAAATATGAGGGGAAAGAACCTAGCTGGGCTTAAAAGCGTCACTGACCACGCGTGGGATTTATTCAGGAGGGGTAGTGTCATCGTTCAGCCTGCTTTTAAAAAGGGTTCTAGACGTGCTGGTGAAGAAGGCAGGCCGTCAGCTGCACCCCTGACGGAGAAAGCCTGCACACAGCGCGAGAGGCGGTGTCGCAGGGCTGCCCGGCCGGCTGTGAGGAATGTTCTCTTTCCAGTCAGGGCGGTGGGACTTCGGGCCAGCCCACAGGCCTCTGGCTCTGCTCTGCCGCCGTGTGCTGCTTGTCACCTGTCATACAGCGTGACGACCGTTAAAAACAGAGAGACAGTTCTCTGTGCTCGAATGTTCCTAGGAGTCCAGGCAGGTGGTCACGGTTGCGCTGGATAGCACGGAGGGCGGCGGCAGTCTCCTCCCCGCCCGCGTCCCGGCTGACTCTTGCCTCGTGACCTAATTCCGTCCGTACTTCGGTTCCCCAGGGCCAGTGGGGCGTGACGGCTGCAGAGGAAGAGGAGGAGGAGAAGAGGATCCGAGAGTTTCGGGAGTCGATCCCCAAAATGTGCTCCCAGCTGCGGATATTGACGCATTTCTACCAGGTGCGTGGGAGGGTGCGGAGTGGCCGTGCGGGCCTCCTGCCGCTTTCTGAAACTGGCTGTTGCTTGCCGGTCACGAGAGGTGTGTCGGCCCGGTACACTCGGCACCTACTAGTGTGGACACGATAGCCCCTGTGGCGGGACCTCCTCCGTGTCGCATTGGGTCCCCTGGGGACCCTGTGACCTCCCGGGCACTCGGTCTCCTTGGCTCCTGGCCGACAGGTTGCAGCCTGGATGGGAGCACGGCTGAGGGTGGGGCCGATGTTGGCCTGCGAAGCAGAGGGGTCTGGGGTGTCTACAGCCCTTTAAGGTGCCTTCCTGGGATGTCCAGCCGGCCCTGCTGCTGACACCCTGGGACAAGGACCAAGGAGGGCTGCCCTGCGCGCCCAGGCGTCCTGCTTCTGCTCCCGCTCCTCAGTGTGGCTTTAGGGTGGAAACGAAGGTGGGAGATGGCCAAGAACTTTCCTTCTTGGATGCTGGTAGCTGATGAGAGAAACATTCCAAGCCGTGACCCACAGACCCTAGAGACTGTGCTCTGTGTGCTGGTGGAGTCCCGTCCTGCCCCGTGGCGTCCAGCTTGCCTTCCGGGGGTCCCCGTGCTTTCCGCTTCACACGTCCTTCAGGGCAACTAAAGAGGAAAGCTGCCCCTTTTACGGGGGTCTCACCCTCACCTTGGCCCACCCTTGCATGTTTGAAGCCTCATAGAAGGTGGTGGCAATCAGGGGTCATGCCTGGTGCGCAGACGTGTCTTTGGAATGGCGTTTTCATGCGAGATGCCTTCTTGGACTCATGTTCTATGCAGTATGCACTTATATCTCTTAAAATCAGAGGGTTAGCACCACACTAAAGTAACGAAAGGCGATTACTGCAGTTATGAAGGAGCGAGGGTAACTTTAGAAGTCTGTGCTCATTTCTCAGCGAGATCATAACGTTCTGGTCGATGGCCACACACTTTCTGGTAGAGGTAGCACATTTTAAAAAAGCTGTCCTGATCAGGACAATCCCAGTTTTACTCAGACTGCAGCCTAGTCTTCCTTGTAAACCATCCCCACCAGTGCTCATGTCCATAACAGCAGAAGCCCTTGCTGTCCTCCATAGCGTGTCGGAGGTCTCGCATACGTATCCGGGCCTCCGGCCTGTGCACGACACGCCCTTGGGTGCCTTCGGTCAGTTTCACCACTCAACAGGGAGTCACTGTCTGCATTTTGGCAGGAGGGTCCATTGGGCCTTTCTTCTCCTGTCCCTAGAAAGAGAACAGTGCTCACACACACGGATTGCCCACCCAGGGTAGGCCACTTCCGTGGGCCCGCCTGTGAGCGCTGGCATGCTGGAAACCAGAGAGGAAGATGGCGTTGGGGAGGCTTGGGACAGGTCTGGCAGGGATGTGGTGCTCTGTGACTTTTCTCTGTGAGTGGGAGCTTTCCCAAGGCCACCAGGAGGGGCGTCGTGGCCGGCTGTTGACTTGAACTGCTGACTCTGCAGGCAGTGGGTGGCCCCGGCAAGGGTGGATCTGTGCGTACTGGGAGCCTCTGCCCACTCTGAGTAGCAGCAGTTGGTCCTCGTCTTAGTGGACTTGAAGTAGACTCCTGTGCCCTATTACAAGACCCCTGCAGTGAGAGGAGAGTGGTGACACGTCGCTGTCAAGAGGCAGCTGTGGCTGTGCCCACAACATTGGGGCCCCAAGGTCATGGTCAGGAGCGTGACTCTCTCATGCCCTGAATCCTCAACTTGTCTCCAGTCTGGGTTTCAGGGTCAAATGCTCCTCCATAAATCCCGTTAAGGCGAAGCGTGCAGCCTGAGGTTTGGTTTGCATCCAAAGTAGGAAGACTAGAACGTGTAGCCCCCGTCGCTGTGCTCGCTGCTTGTTCTTGTGGAACTCAGGGCAGAGGAAACATCTGTGGGTCAGCGGCTTCCGAGGAAAACGCATGCGCTGCTCACTTGGACGGGTCAGGGTCGCCCTTCCCAGCGCGAGGGTGCCGGCCGCGTAGACCCTGCATCCTGGCCGCTCCTGGCACTGGCACACCTGCCCGGGCGGGGGCCCCCGTCTGTGAAAGCCTTGCCGCTCGGGAAGGAATCACAGACGCCCCGGGATCCAGGGTGGGGACACGTCTGAGGGCGGCTCTTGCCGAGGTGAACGTGACTCTTCTCGCTCTTGCCAGGGCATCGTGCAGCAGTTCCTGGTGTTGCTGACGACCAGCTCCGACGAGAGCCTTCGGTTTCTCAGCTTCAGGCTGGACTTCAACGAACATTACAAAGCCCGGGAGCCACGGCTCCGCGTGTCCCTGGGCACCCGAGGGCGGCGCAGCTCCCACACGTGAGGCTGCGGGTCTGCAGGGGCCGCCCGCCGCGTCACCGGACGTGGACATTCATCCGTGCTCGAGGCTCCTGGCGTGCCGCAGTGTCCACCGCTCCCGCCCGCGAGGGCTTCCGTGTCAGCGGCGTGGCCTGTGGGAGAGTCCTCGTCGTGTTTCCATGCCGCGGAGTCCAGTGTGTGGTGACCCACCCAGTTAGGCGGGCCGGCTGCCCTGTTCACACTGACCTCTCAAGTCTTTGTAGTTTAAGATGCCATCACTACTGAGGCTTCTTAATCTTAAGCTCTCTGTGTTATAATTTATGTTGGTCACTTAAAAAAAAATCAGTTTCTTTTAGAGAAAATTAGAGTGATGGTATATTCATTAAAGATGCGTAATGTCATTGCTATTTTTTTAACATCCTCTTTAGAGGCAATTTTTGTTAACATAATACATAAATAAATGGAAACACAATGTCCATGCAAAGAAAATATAGAAAGCATTTTATTTTGTTGTTAGTGTTGTGGAATATTAACTCAGAGCCTTTGTATCTTATGCATTCGTTGCCTTTACCCATATTTATTCCTATTTTCTCTTCTTTCAAAGTTTACATTTTTATATTTAATTTCCTATTTCAGATAACTTTCGAAATAGCATAGAAAAGCATAGGAGTGACAGAGAACAAAAACGTCCGTCCGCAGTGAGCCCACGTGTCCCGGCCGTCAGTGACGCAGGGGGGGTGTGATGTGACAGCCAGGGGGCTGACGGGTAGTTATGTCCAAGCCTGAGGAGCACTGGAGAGAAACTGACCTGGAGGATGATTCCTCTTCCTTGCCTATTTTTTCATTGTAAATATTTATATTCTATTGACCAGATGCTGGGGGGACTGTTTTTTTGTAAAAATGTCATTATCAGGTCACATAAATCTGCCTTTATTATGTCATATAAGTGAAAACTCAGAAAATTAAAAGCAATTATCTTTTAGATGCCTTGGCTGTTTCCTGAATCGCCTGCCAGGCTTGGGGGCGGGAGTTGGTAGGATTTGGGTTAATATGCTGCCGTGTTTGAGTTATTTAATCCCTGAAGCCAAGAGGTTAGACCGCGTGCGACGTCACAGCAGAAGCAGAGGGACCAGCCCACTCGACGGTCCTGGGACGCGTCTGTGGTTATGTGAGAGCCAGGCCCGGCCCTAGGTGTGACGTCCGTCGTGGCTACAGGGACAGTCGGGAATCCTGGCAGGGCAGACACGAATCCACGGGAGGGTCGGGAATTCATAGGCTGTTGATTTAATTTTAGCGTCAACATTCACAAAATCAGGAATTTGAGGGTTTCTCTACCGCAGGCTTCTCAGGGGTCCCGATGCGCTGTGTGTCGTCAAGAGAAATCCCCAGGTGCTGACCATGCAGCGTGGCTCCAGGGATCCACCCTCAGGAGAAGCCAGGCGAGAAATGCTGTGTCTGGCGTCGTCAGCAGTGAGGTCGGGTTGGCGGACGGTGGAGGTGCGTCTGACGGTGCCCTCCCAATCTGAGCCCAGTGGCCCTGGGAGGGCACCTGTGGGTGAGGTGGGGAGGGGAGGGCTTGGACACCTGTGGGTGAGGTGGGGGGGGATGGCCCCACCCCTTGGCCATCACTATGGACAATGCCCGGCCCATCAGGGAGCCAGGGTCTCAAAATCCGGCAGAGCCAGGGCACCAGTGATCGAGCGCTCTGAGCTGGGGGCGTGGGGAAAGGGGGAATGTGGTAGGGGGCCACTAGGCCTGGGAGGGCGCGTCTTCACCCCGAAAACACCACACCCACCCTTTGGGCTTGGTGTAAACCGTAAGAGATGCTGCCTGCATGGCCTGTGGCTCTCAGTGGGCACTTACTAAATGCTGCCTGCTCTTCTGCCTGGGCCCTCAAGCCACGCCCGGCCCCTCCGACCCCGAGGACACCTCCCACCCACCGAGGAAGCGTGGGACTACAGCGAAAGGCACAGCTGTCCTCGCCGTAAGGGCCGTCGCACTCACGTCCTGGGGATTCGTAGGCTCATCAGAGAGGGGACTGTCCCTGCCTTTCCTTGCTTGGGCCACCAGCAGTGTGATGGTGCCATGATTTCCATGCGGGCAAAGGTGCCTCCAGACATCACAGTGCAGGGCAGCAGGGTGCAGCCGAGGTGACGGTCCCACTGGTTAGGAAAAGAGCACTTTTATCAAATAATCACGGCCAGACCCAAGTGGTGTCGCGGGCACCCAGAGTGTGTGCGACAGCTGGGCGTCTGCAGGAGCCTGCTGTCTCGTGCTGTGCCGATGGCCGAGGCTGCGCATTCAGAACACGGTCCAGGCAGGCACGGGTTGCGGTGGTGGCTCCCGTCTGGTTTAAACACTTGCACCCAAGGGAGGATGAGCCTCTCCTGTTGCTGTTCTTCCTGGAAGGCTGTCGCTGCCATGGACAGTGGCTCCTCTGATGGATCTGGGCAACGTCCACTGAGACTTTCTGGAGAGGATTCACCATTCTGGATGCCTTCAGGACAATTGTGACCCAGGGGGGGTCACAATATCCAGAGGAACGAGAGTTCGGAAGAAGTTGATTCCGGCCCTCCAGGACGACTCTCGGGGTTCAGGACCTCGGCGGAGGAAGCGACTGCAGCTGTGCCGAAAGAGAATGGGTCAGCAGGGGAGCCTGAGGGTGGGCGGAGCTGCGGCAGCCTCAGGGTGGAGCTCGAACGATGAGGAGCTGCTGCTGCTTGCGGGTGAGCGGAGAGAGCGGCGTCTGAGCTGAGGCCCCCTCCTGGGGTCATGCTGTGGGCATGGCTGAAACCACAGGGAAGGACTCGGAATGCTGTCTTCTCCACGTGAGGCCTTCTCCACGGTCACGGCCCGGCGTGGAGGCCTGCCCGGAGGAGGGGTCCGGCACAGACACCAGCTTGGGGTTGCAGCCCCACCCCTGTCCCGAAGGCACCACAGTGTTGGTGCATCCCTTTGGCCACAGCCACCCCGAGGCTCCTCTTATGCCTGGAACCTTTCCTGGAACCGGGGCGTCGCTGCCCTCGACTTGTGGGTCGTGGTGGCCTCTGCAGCAGGCATCTGTGCGTGGCAGCCACCAGAACGAGGACCAGGCACAGCTGCAGGTACCTCCGAGCCTGACACCCTTGGGCGGGGGTTCATTCAGAGGCAAAGGGGCCCAGTCGCCCCTGTCGGGCAGATGTGCCACCGGGCACCGAAGCCCCTCCTGGCCCAGCCAGAGAGGCCGTCCGCGTGGGGGTGACCTGCACGGGGTGCCTGGCCCGGGGATGCCGGGGGCCGGATGCACACAGCTTCTCTCGTGACCGGGGTGTCCTGGATGGCGTGGTCCGGACCCTGTCGGAGTGAACTGCCGGGCCTACGTGGCTTCCAGACCGCCCTCCTCCCCTGCCCAGGCCCCTGCCTGGCCGGCCAGCACCTGAGGGCCCACCCGAGCGCGGGCCCCTCCCCAGGGGCTGGTTGGCAGAAACACGCCCTACGCTGCGGGGCTGCCAGGAGGGGGAGGGGCCGAAGCGAATCACACAAGGATCCTGCCCCCGCGACACGGCCTGCCCTGGGGAAAGCTGAGGGCGCGGGGTGGGAATGCGCTGGCCGGCCTGGAGGCTACTCCCCAGCAAGAGCGAGAGAGGCATGAACTTGGACGTTTCTGCCTTTACTCCGGGTCTCAGGGCATAATGAGATACGGGGGAGCCCCGTACGGCGACTGCCCACGGTGGGGACGGTGTCACGGCGGGCTTGGCCCGGCCCCCCTCTTGTGGCTGGCCACTGTCTTCTCCCCGGGACACGGGGTCCTGTGGCCACCGTTCTGCCCCGCAGCGTGTCCGGCTCCCGTCAAGGCCCCATCCCACTGAAGGACGGGCTCCGCCTCGGGACGGGTCGGGCCACTGTGGGACCCCCCAGGCCGAGCACCCCGTGGGCTTCCGCGTCCGCTCCCACGGGCGCGGGCCCCACCTGCTGGAAGGAGAAGCCTCCCCACCCTGCGGCTGAGGCCACGAGGGGAGCCCTGGCTGCAGGCCATGGGCAGCATCTCCGTGGTGACCTTTGCGCCTGCCGCCTGGCGTCGGAGGCGCCCACCCTCAGCTCGTGCCCACTCGGTGCTCACCTCAGCGTCGTCCTAAGGAGGTGGAGTTTCCTCTGACCCAGAGAGCACGCGTCAAAGCCACATAGAGGGGCGGGGCGGGCTGGGCCGGGCGGCTTGGGGACCTCTGGGGACTCGGCTCTCAGGGCACGTTGGGGCCTGACAGGATGCCGACAGCGCCTGAGTCCAGCGGGACCCGAGTGGGGGGCTGGAGTCACACGTGGGCACGCGGTGAGAAAGCGTGGAGCACGGACTCGCCTCACGTGAAACAGGGAGCTACACTGTTGACACGGAGAGTGTGGGACATGTGTCATACATGTTAACATGGAGAGTACAGGGAGACCTCAAGCCAGGACACAGCCTATGGGTCAGAGGGACACGCTTCATCCATGTTAACACACAAAGGACTGGTGGATTCTGCTGGGACACGGACCCCCTTTCCCTAGCCCTCTGCCTTTCGTTCTACTCTGTCTGGCCCTGCTGAAGCCACATGGCTTCTGGTGCCCAGAGTGCATGAGGCATCTCTTACGTCCCTTCCCTGTTGCTCTTGGCGTCCTTGCGCTAAGCATGTTTCCCGTAAGCCACATATGCTGGCCTTGCTTGCGCCTGTTCCGTAGGGCCCCTTCACACTTGAGTACTGAGTCCTCTGGTGGGCACCGCAGTGAGCGATGCTGAGGGCTTACCTCCTCCATGCTTCTCTCTGCATTTTCTGCTTGGAGAGAGCCTCTTCTGCTCTTTCCTCCTCTGCCAGGTGACCTGCAGAAACTGCTTTGCTTCTCTGTACCTTTCTCCCCGCTGATGTGAACTAAGGCATCTTGGGATGCAACTGTATTTCCTCTACTGATTTTTTGCACGTCGTATTTTAGTGGTTGCTCCAGAGATCAAAATGTGCATCTTTGGCAACCTCCTCTCTCTTAAAAAAAACTCTGCCGGGCTCAGTGGCACGTGCCTGCAGGGCCAGCTACCGGGGAGACTGAAGCGGGAGGACTGCCTGAGCCCAGGAGTTCGAGGCTGCGGTGAGCTGTGAGCGTGCCAGTGCCCTCCCGCCTGAGCGGCAGAAAGAAATCTTGCCTCTGAAAAATAAAAAAATTTTAAACTGTACTCCTTTATGAGTAGTGTAAAAAATCTTCCAGCAACATAATTAGAACCACCACCCTTCCCCCTTTGCAATTTTGTCTCTATTTTTCTTCTAGACTTTGTAAATAGCAATTTAAAAATTATTGGTACTTTAAAGAATAGTTTTTTTTGACACACACACATATACATATGTTTAGGGAGAAATATGAATTCAGAGAAATAGAGAAACACACACACATACATGTATGTATATGAGGGGGGATCCCAAGTTTATTTTTAACAATGTATGCTTCCATGTTTAAAAATCAGTCACCTTCAAAGTGACTCTGTTCAAAGTACTCTCTGTTGGATGCTGTGCACCCATCGAGACCCTTTTTCCACCACTCAAAACAGTTTTCAAACTCATCCATTTTGATGCCTTTTAATGCTTCTGCCATTTTTTGTTTCACCTCTTCCACATTGGCAGAATGCTTCCCTTTGATAACTTTTTTCATCCGGGGAAACCAAAAAAGTCACTCTGAGCCAGATCAGGTGAAGAGGGAGGGTGAGGCATGGGCGCCACGCTGTTTTCGGTCCAAAACTGCTGGAACACACAGTGCGGTGTGGGCAGGTGTGCTCGTAAATCACCCATCACGAAATGGGCAAATGCCAAAATTCACTTATATGATTCCTTTACTTCCTGTCTGGGAAAGTTGAACTTGAGAGAAATTTATCATAAGAAGACAACAAAGAAGAATTTTTAACATCCTTTTGTCCGAGCCACCCCCTTGAGAAGAGACATGTGGGGGGGTGAGAAGTCTGGAGGTTGGGGTTAGGTGCCGTGGCCTTTGGCACCCACCCCTTCTCCAAAGGTACAAGAGAAAGACGAGGCTGGGGTCAGGTTCTGTGGCCTTTGGCACCTGCCCCTTCTCCGAAGGTAAAAGAGAAAGACTGAAAGTCAGCTAGGCGCCACGGCCATAGACGCCTGCCCTTCCTTCCCAGATAAAGGCGAAGGGACTCACAGAACAGATTACAAGAAACAAGAGTAGTAGGGAAGGCAGGAATTGGAGTTGTAGGAGGAAGAGGAGAGGACAAAGAAAGTGAAAACCCTTATTTTGTTTACATTTTTCTCCGGTCTATTCCTTTGATTCAACAGGATTCATGCCACCCATCTCAGTCTTTGGGTTAGCCAATACCAGACTGGTCTTTCCTCTCTACAACCTGAACAGGTCCTTTTATGCCCTGTCTGTTCCTTCAACTCCCTTTAAGGGATTGCATCCTATTTGTAGCGTTTGCGCTGACACCTTGTCATCTGGACTGTACAGAAGCATGCCCATTTGAGCAAGAATATTGCGTCCCCAAATTGTAATGGGGCTGGAAGGAATGATGTAAGGACAAAAGGTTCCTGAAGTTTCATTATCTGTCCAATTTAAGATTTGAGAACTTTTGGCTACAGAGGGCGCTCGACCAATACCAATGAGTCCTGATGGGGCTGCTTGTGTTGGCCAGGAAGACGGCCAGTCTTTCCCAGCAATATAAGAAACATCAGCCCCTGTATCTAGCAGGCCTTTAATTTTAACTCCCTGAATATATAAAGCTTTTAGAGGTCTGGAGTTAGTAATTTCCTTGGGTAAGATTAGTTGGCTCTCAACTGACTCATATATTCCTTTTCCTAACAACATATTGCTAGAAATATGAAACTGATTTGGATTCCTCTGCTGGTTAACAGCCCTCTGGATCCTTCCCTGATCTTCAAATTCAGTTTTCCATAGTAAATAGGCTCCTCCTGACAAACAGCTTTTAGCAAGTTGTCGCCAATCTTGTGGTGTCATCCCCGAGTGGCAAATTGTTCCATAATAGTAATAGTATAAGGAGCCGTAGGACCATACTGAGTACAAGCCTCTTTAAGTTCCTTAATCAATTTATATGGTAGCGGTTCCCAGTGAGGTGCCTCGTTTACTGTGCCTTCTTCCATATAAATTACTGGAAAGCAAGAAGACAAGGTAAAATCTCCCTCTTCTGCCTTTTTTCTGGCTCCCTGCATACCTACATTAGCCAGAGAAACATACCCAGGTGTGCATTTTGGTATTTTCACCTTGTTTCTAGTAAAGGGTATGGGAGGAGGTGCCTTGGCAACATTAGCAAGACTTTTTCGCTTATGATACCCAATCACTTCCTCCTCCAACTCCATTTCCTCCTTGGGGAAAAATTCATCATCTAAAGGAGGCGCTGAGGCTACGGCCAGCAGGGGAGTGTCTTTATTTTTGACCGAATTTTAGAGAAATTGTGCTGTGGATTTAAAGCATCTCGAATAATATTCCACAAAGCTAAGGCATACAAAATGCAAAAGGCAAGCCAATTGGTTCCTCTATTGGACAATATATTCAAAATACTAGTAGATATTTTCCTTTCTTTAGATTCACTCTGGCCCATGATTCTATCATGGCTCTAAAGCTGTTCACCCTTCCTTGCTCTGCCTGTCTCTACAGAGGGGTCCGTGGCATCCTGGGTGAGGTCCTATTCGTCCCGAAAAAAAAAGAAAGCTTACCTTGAGGCCCCATGTTGGGCGCCACTTGCTGGAGACCAGCTCCAGCCGGGTTCAGGGTACCCCAAAGGTGGAGACAGGTCAGCGATTGGGGGGAAGAAGAGACAGAGAGAGAGAGAGAGAGAGAAAGAAAGAGACTGGACTCCAGTCTAGTGCAGAAGTTTTGTGTGTTATTGGGAATTACAATGGGTCTTTTTTTTTTTTTTCTTGAGTTGGAGTCTCACTCAGTCACCCAGACTGGAGTGCAGTGGCCGCTCCCGGCCACCGCAGCCTCGACCTGCTGGGCTCCAGCGATCCTTCCGCCTCAGCCTTCCGAGTAGCAGGAATTACAGGCATGCGCTACCACGCCTGGCTGATTTTTTGATTTATTGTAGAGATGAGGTCTCCCTGCCCAGGCGGGTCTCGAACCCATGGGCTCAGGCAATCCACTCACCTCAGCCTCCCAAAGGCGTGGGATTACAGGCTGAGCCACCAAGCCCGGCTACAATGGGTCTTTTATACACAAAGCCAGATGTGGGAGGGGCGTCCCCCACCCACCAGAAACCTGAATCCATGAAAACTTAATCAATGATTGCCTTTAAACCCTTTTCATATGATAATCTTAAAATCCCATAACAAAGGATAACGTAATCCGCGACTGACATATTCTATAAACCTTTTTCATCCTAAACTGATTGATTTATGCCAAGATAAACAATTCTATAGAAGCTTAAGTATTTACTTTACAAACGAAAGTGGCCCATCCCAGAATGTTTGGAATGTGGCCCAGTCCAAAGTTCACAGTGGGCTACCTGCAAGTAACCCAGCCGCATTCTTTCAACAAAATGGCTGTCTTCTAAAACTATATTCTACCATTTACACCTTCAATAAATCCTAAGATCATGACCCAGAAGCCTGTGACCAATACTAAGGCTCTTAGATGTGACCCGAGTTTGAATTATAAGTTGTGTGAAAGCCAAAACTGCAGTTTGAGGAAGAATGGGAGCAATGAGTTCTAAAGTTAGCTTGTGTTCGTCCTGGTCTCAAGAGTTTTTATGTTTTGAGCTCACAGGAGCTTAATCTGGTTAGTGCTGAGTAGAAAGGGGGAGGAAATGGGGTCAATAGCTCCCGAACGCATCCTAGTGGTCTCGGGGTCAACGGCCCTTCCTGATCCCTAACGCTCAGTGGGCCTCCGTGGCCAGGCTCCCAACATGCACTGAAAGAATCTGCAAAGAAAATTCACTGAAGCCGAACACAGCTTCTCACAACAACACTAGCTGGTCCACGGATGCTGAGGGGTTCCTAGAACACTTACAGGGGTCGGGCACAGAGAGGGCAGCCTGTGTTACTAGGGGCCCACCCTCTAGAAGATGATTCTGGGTTTTTTTTTGTGTGTGGGGGGGTTTTGGTTCCCTAGTATGTAAAGATATTTTGTATTTTGGTGTTTTTCATTTCTGCCCAGTGTGACGTCCCATCAAGCTAAAGAACGTCTCTTAGCATTTCTCACCATGCTAGCCTGGAGACCGAGGCATGAGCCTCGGTCTCCCTGAGGTGTCTTCAAGGAGCACTTTCGCTGGACGTGGACATCCAGGCGGACGCTGCTGTCCCTGGGGAGAAGCCGTTGGGCCTCCCGTTCCCGACGGAAGCCGGCCGTGCGTCCCCATCCTTCCCCTGCGGGCGCCATGTCCTTCTCCCTCTGTGTGTGAGGCTTCTGGCAGTTCGGCCGCGATGCTTCTGGAGTGTTTCCTGCGGTGATTCCCTCCTTCGAGTCCGTGGAGCCTCTTGGACTCGGTTCTCCAGGCTTCTTACGCCCCGCCCATCGTCTTTCTGGACACAGCCGCCCGTCCCTCCCCCCTCCTCGTCTGATGCTCCGGTGACGCCCGGGGACGTTCTTGTTCCCTCACACCTTAGCGGCTGTTTTTCTCTCACTGTTTTTTCTTCACGTGTCGGTCGGCACGATGCCTGTTCCCAAGTCTTGAAGGTCACAGATTCTTCCCCGGGCAATTCCTGGTCTGTGGGTGAGCCCGTAAAGAGGACGCTCGTCTGACAGCGGACTTTTCATTCTGGCACTTCCACTGCTTGTGTTCGTGGACGCTGTCCCCCCTTGCTTCTTCAACGTGTTTGTCACGGTTGTTGGAGTGCTTTTGTCTGAAGTTCCCGTATCTGGTCATTTCTAGGTCCGGTCTGTTGACGCTGGTGGTGGGTGACATCGTCTCGCTTTGGTGCGTCTTGTCCTTTTGATCGAGTCCTGGGAGTCCACGTGTGTGCATACGAGGGGGAGAAACTGAGGCAGATAGCCCTCACGCCCGGAGCGCGGCCTCCTCCTCTTCTCTGCCGTCTGGCCCGCGGTGGGTCGGGCGAGCCTGCTCTGTGTTGGAGCTGGGTCTGGCTGTGCCGTTGGCTTAGCAAGGCTGATCGGCCCAGCGCGGGCCTCGGATTGCGAAGGGCTGTCAAGGACGCCACGTCCGCCAGGGCCCCGTGCCTGCTCCAGGCTGGCCGGTCTGCTCGGTGATGACACCCGGCTGCCGAGGGTTTGCCGCTGAGCAAACGTAAAAGACGTGAAAACGCGGAGCCAGCCCCTCCCAGGCGGTTTGGACAAGGAGTGAGGAAGGCGCTACTTCTCCAAAGAAACGCAGCCGTGAGGAAACGTCTGGAGACGGAAGGCTCCGACATGGGATTCCATTGTCAGGCGATTCTGCTGCTGAGACTGGTGTAGGCCACTTTTTAAGGAAAAGTTTGACTTAAATACGTGAGAAACGTGGGGAAGGAGTTTTAAAACTGGCTTAGCAACATTCCAAGAAAGGGTTTAGTTGATTGGACCTTGTGCTGAAATGACTAAAATGCAGCCCACTCCGGTGGGTCTGGAGGACCGGCCGGCTGTCGCCGAAGGCCCCGCCCAATGTCAGCGGAGCCTGAGAGGAGCCGGTCACCAGCCAGGGGCGCCGCTCAGCTCTGAGCGACACGCCCTCGGGAGGCACCGTGTTGAGGAGTCACGTTTCCGGCGTCCGGTCCTTAACCCAGGTGCCCGCGTCCGCTGACCCCACGTGATGGCTTTGCTGCGAAGCGTTAAACCAGGGCTCGGAAACAGCGAGGCATTTCCAGGCCCGGCACTCACGGAAACCCTTATTTCTGCCCCACTTTAGCAAGAGCCAGAAATGTCGGCGGATGAATTTAAAACTGTATTAAAGTGTTTTTTAGTCCCTTCTTACCCTAAATTTTTTGTCATAATGTGATATGTTTCTGGTGTGCAGCTTACCAGCAAACGGATGTGCTCACCGGCACGCGTGCTCGAAATTCCAGCCCAGGGTCGCTGCTTGGGGAGGCCCGTGCTCACGGCGACGGGGCGGCAGGCGTGGGCCCTCAGGGAGGACCCAGGCCACGCGGCACGCTTTCCGGCGTGAAACAGGGCAGATGGAGCCGGCCGCGGTGGCCTTTCCCTCCTTGTGTCCAGCCTGGGAGGGTGGAGGGAGGGTCTGAGAACGGCCGGGGACAACGGGGAGGTCGTGGGAGCAGTGTCCGTCGTGTGCAGCTGCTGGGAAACCAGCAAGGGACCCCAGAGCCCCAGGCCGCGGCGCTCAGACCTGGGCCGGCGGCATCTCGGGCTAGTTCCACTCAGATGCCCGGCCCCCCAGGGCGGTGCGGGTAGGGCTGGAGACTGTGTCTCCGAAAGTTCTCGGGTGCCATGCTGCCGTCCCTCCCGGACTTCGAGGTCATCGGGCTGGACTTCAGCAAGAGCCATGGTGACCGTTCAGAGCCACACCCGCCAGCAAGTGCCTGAAGACCGTGGGGGTGGCGACTAAGGGACAGGTGTGACAGGCAAAGGATACTCCCGGCACAGCCTTGGGCCTGCTGCGGCTCCTCCCGGGAGAGGTGACCCAGGAACGGACTTGGGCAGCTGAGGGCCCACTGGCCCGGCCTGACCCAGGCCGCCTGGGCAGGAGACACGTTACTGTCCCCAGACCTGTCCGCTGTGTTTTCTGCACACGAAGTCCCCGTAGCCAGGGTGGCTTTCGCATGCAGGTGGCAGCGCGCATCTGTGGGTGGGACTTGGGGGATCTCTCTCCACAAACCCTCCTGACCGCCTCAGCCCTGCCCTGGCCACACACTCCTGGGCACCCCAGGCATGGCCCTCGGGTGACGGGGAGCTGCGCGGCCCAGGGAAGCCACCGCTCACACGTGGCCACACCGTCCCGTAGAGACGTGCCGTGAGGGTGAAGACCCCGGTTCCCAACACAGGGAAGCACAAGCAAAACAGCTGCCTGCGCGGCAGTTTCTGCTGACCTGCTGGAACGGTAATGTCTTAGACGCGGCGGGGTGGATGAGACCCTAAAACTAATGTCTCCTGTTTCTTTTTGCTTGGGAAAAGTGTGGCTGCTGCAAAATGTAAAGGTCCACACATCACAGGTGGGCACGAGGCGCCGCCCCACCCCGTCCTCTCCAGCCCCTGCCCCTTTGTCCTTCCCTCGCGCTCTGGGTCAAAGTCCAAGGGTGTCAAGGAGGAGCCGCCGATGTGGCGTCTCCGGAAAGTAACGTGCGACGCGCGAAAGCACCTCGGGTGGTGGGCAGGGCGGGGCCTCGAGGGGACAGGCTGGGGCATTTGGGCGGCAGGGGTGCTCCCACCTCTGGGCCCCGTCACCCTGGCGCTGGCCTCCGGCTGCGGGGTGTTCTCCGAAGAGCCTTCGTGGGGTTCCGACACCCCGTTCTGCCAGGACACACGGGGAGGCCCCGGGCCCGGGGCTGGAGCCTGGCCCGGGGATCTCCGTGCCTCCGTACCAGGGGCAGGTCCCTCCGCGGGGCCTCCCCCCTCAGGCACCCTCCTTCGCCGGCCTCGGAGGCCCACTGGGCCTCTGCCCTCCTCCAGTCCGGGCCCTGGCCCCTCTCGCCCTCTGGCCCTGGTGGTGGAGTTGGGCCTCGGGCGGGATCCCGCTGGGGCAGAGGTCACGGGGAGCTCGGGTCGCTGGATCCCAAGGGCAGGCTGGGAAGGCCCCGCGCCAGCCTCCCCGCCCGGCCTCCCTGCCGCGTGCACTCGCCCCTGGCCGGGGAGGGAGAAGTGGAAGGCGGGTGTGCCCGCTCTCTGTGGAGGTGACGGGTGATTGGCTGCCTGGCTGCCTGGGCAAACTGGGGACGGCGGCCCCGTGGGGATGGGGTGGGGCTTGCCGGCCGTCTGGGTCTGCCGCCTTCATCTCCTTACCCAGGGGTCTCCATCCTTGTCTCCGGCTCAAGGACAGTGACGCCGGGCCAGAGAGTTGTTAACGGAGGCCTGTATCATAACGCAGCCAAGCCTGGGAAGGGCCACTCGTTCTCAGCTGAACGTGGACTGTTTTCAGCTGATGAAGACCCCACCGCGGGGCCCAGCAGGGGGTGAGAGAGGCCAAAGCAACCCTTCTGCATCAAGGCACCAGTGGAGAGCTCGAAAGTTCCAGGCTGACACTCGGGCTCGCGGAAACCCTGGACACCACGCGCTGGTGTGCGGGTCGAGCTGAGCCAGAAAATTAGGTTTTAAAATCGTTACTTTGTATTTAAACTGAGAGCTAAAATCTGCGGCCACTGGTCTCCCTGGTGTCTGCGAGAGGAAACAGAAATGCTTAGTGAGTCGAGGGGGAGTGAATGGGCAGGCACTCTCTCCCCCATGCCTGGCTACTTTCCTCCCAACGCCGAGGGAGCAGCTCCTGACCAAGGCTGGTCTCCGAGGAGAACGCATATTCCCAGGCGTGAGTCACGGGTGCAAGGGATGGAGCCAAAGGATATTCTATTTTCAGCCTTGAGTCACCAGGCGAACGTGATCAAGGAAAGCTGAAACCGGGTGTTTGTCGTGGTTAACCCAAGAGTTTGCACGCACGGGACGGGAATTTGGATGGCTAACTTGGTTGCTGTGATTACATAAATGCCTGAGGTGTGGATTCTGGTGGAGTCTTCTCCGACATGCTGCTGTCGATGTCTCCCGTATGTTGAATAAACCACAGTCTCTCCTGCTGGACCTCTGGGTGACTTCTTTGGAAAAAGTAAACATTACCCAAGCCCTGTCTAGCTGGGCTGCCGTGTTACACGCGTGTTGCAGCCTCAGGGCTGGTCTCTGAGGGACGCCCTGTGGAGTCACGAGGCCCAAGGCTGGACCCACCTTGCAAGGACAAACACTGGTGCTCGCAGAGTCTAAGACAGCCGAGGGGATGGAAAGAAATTGCTCCCTTCCCTGGACCGCCGCGACCTGCAGAGGCTGGCTGGGTCTCCACCTGGGCGGAGGCGGCGCTGAAACGGCCCATGCGCCACTCGCGGCAGAGACAGGAGACGGCTCTAGACAGGTCACCCTTCCTGAAGTCACGACCAGAGTCGCGTTTGTGGGAAGCAACTGTCTTTAATCAATGGGCCAATAAATATCTACTGTTGTCATTCACAAAGTTTCTTTTCTTTTTGAGTAGGAGTCTCACTCCGCCCAAGCTGGAGGGCGGTGGCACGCTCCCAGCCACCGCAGCCTCGACCTGCTGGGCTCCGGCGAGCCTTCCGCCTCAGCCTTCCAAGGAGCTGGAACTACAGGCACACACCACCATGCCTGGCTAATTTTTTGATTTACTGTAGAGATGGGGTCTCGCCAAGTTGCCAGGGCTGGTCCCGAACTCATGGGCTCAGGCAATCCTCTCACCTTGGCCTCCCAAAGTGCTAGGGTTATGGGCGTGAGCCACCGCGCCTGGCCTGTCATTCACAAATTTTCACTCACGAAGTTCGTTTTATTTTATGTATTTAAGAAACCCGAGGTTGGTGAACGTTTCCTAACTTACTCAAAGGCCACAGGACCATTCCCGCTTCAAGCCCAGGCCACTGTCTGGACTCCAGGGGGCACAGGGATGTGTAAGATCCGGTCCCTGTGAGCGAGTCTGGTGGAGGAGATGGGGAGCTTGGCCATGCAATCGTGGCCAGGCGTGGACAGTCATAGCACGTGGCACGGGCCAGACAGGCTCCAAGATGGGTCCCGATGCTGGGGAGACTGAGTCTCAGGGGCTCTGGAGATGGGATCGGCCCGGCTGGAAACGGCAAGAAAGGCAGTCGGGGGTGGGCTGGGTGTGGACGTGGAGGGCGGGGTGTGCCCCAGATTCTGGAGGATGTCCTCTGGCGGCAAAGGCAGGCTGGGGCAGAACACGGGAGGCTTTGAATGTCAGCACCAGGAATCTGCGCCCGTTTGTAGCCAGCACTTCTCTCTTTGTTTTAGAGACGGAGCCTGACTCTGCCATCCTGGCTGGCGTGCAGTGGCGCGACCGTGGCCCACCACAGCCTCGACCTCCTGGGCTCAGGTGATCCTCCTGTCTCCGCCTCCCAAGTCGCTCTGACTGCAGGTGTGTGCCGCCACATCTGGGTTATTTTTTTATTTCTTGTGGGGATCAGGTCTTGCTGTGCTGCCCAGGCTGGTCTTGCATGCCTGGGCTCAGTGTTCCTCCTGCCTCAGCCTCCCAAAACGCTGGATTACAAGTGTGAGCTACTGCGCCCGGCCCATAGTCAGTATTCTCGAGGAGCTAAACGAACAAGCAAACAAAAGGACCACGGCCTTCTGGGGTCGGGATAGGGAGGAGCCCGGAGCCCCCTCTGGCTGCGTCCTGTCCTCCTCCCCTCCCTGGTGACCATGACCTCTCCCTGAGGCGGTTGAGGGCTTTCAGCAACCGAGCGGCTCTGGGAGCTCCCCTTCTCCCAGCCCAACAGATCAAGGGTGCTGGGAAGAGACAGGCGGCGCCGGGCTTGGACGGAGGGACAGTTGGTGACTCACAGCAGCAATGGTAGCTGGGGACCCGCAGAGCCCCTATGTGCCCGGCCACGGGGAGGAGCCAGAGGGGCCTACCCGCGCTTTGGGCTGGCACACAGGAGAGCAGCCGCCTTTGCCAGGGAAGAGGGCACCGTCTTCACCTTGCGAGGACCCTCAGGTCTGCATGGGAGGAGGCGGCCCTCCAGGGCAAGGAGATGCCAAGGGGAAGCCAGTCGGCCCGTCCCGACCTCAGCCCTCGAGCTGCCTGTCTCCTGCAAGGCCTCATGATGTCCATGCTCACGTGGGCCCACCGATAGCCGTGTCCAGGGGAGCGGGGTGTCAGCAGGCGGGGCTGGGGGTCTCTGGGCAGTGGCGGCCTGGACACGAGGCTCCTGGAACTGCAGGGGCCGTCAGAACGGCTCTCCGGGTGGGCCCAGGAGGATCTGTGGCCGTTGCCGACTTTCGTGTGAGCATTGTCCCAAGCGTAACGGCTTACAGCCGTCTGTGTGGTCAGGAATCCCGGCCGTGTAGCCCGATGCTTCCCGCCCAGGGCTTCTCCCGGGGAGGCGACCCTGTAGGCCGGGCCGCTGTCTCATCGAGGGTCAGCTGGAAGGGGCTCTGCACTCGCGCTCAGCTCCCCGACTGTGGCCGGGCGCCCTTCAGGGCCTGTCACGAGGCCCCTCCAGAGGGATGGCCACAACCCGGCAGCCGCCTTCCACAGATCAGGGAAGCCACACGGGAAAAGCCTGAGCGAGACCCCGGAGCGGGGACCAGGCCATTTTGGGACCTCGTGCTGGATGCGATAACCTACCCTTTTTCCATACTCTACTCATTAGAAGCAAAGGGCCGTGTTCAGCCCGTGCTCCAGGGGAGGGGATTACACTGAGGGATAATGCCGGGGCCACTGAGCGGCGGTGACCACCCTGGACTTTGGTCGCTGACAGGTTGGTTCCCGGTCCACTGCTTGTGGTGAAACTGCTTGTGGTTCCCGGTCCACTGCTTGTGGTGAAACTGCCCGCCATGGACGGAGCAGCTGGGGTGGGTGGACGTGGCGTGACTGCTCAGGGGCAGCCTGTTAGGTCGGCGCACGGGATCAGCTTCACCCACGACCCACACCCATTCATCTTTAAAAAATGATGTGACCAGCTTTCTCTACAGACTCCAGTCTGTTCCGTCTTCTAGAAGTGATGAGATGCGGCCGGGCTTGTGGCTCAGCCTGTCATCCCAGCCCTTTGGGAGGCCGAGGCGAGTGGTTTGCCTGAGCCTGTGGGTTCGAGACCCACCTGGGCAACTTGGCAAGAACTTGTCTCTAAAATTAATTAAAAAAAAAAACTTAGACATGTGGTGGCTTGTGCCTGTAGTTCCAGCCACTTGGAAGACTGAGGCGGAAGGACCCTCAGAGCCCAGCAGTGCTGGGGTGGCCGTGAGCGTGCCACTCCAGCCTGGGCAACAGACTCAGAAAAAAAAAAGAAAGAAAAAAGGAAGAGAAATGCCCCACATCCATTCCATCTTCTAGAAATGATGTGATCAGCTTTATCTGCAGACCCCACATCTGTTCTGTCTTCAGGAAATGACATGACGAGCTTTTTCCACAGACCCCATGTCCGTTCTTTCTTCTAGAAATGATGTGACCAGCTTTATCCACAGACCCCACGTCTGTTCCGTCTTCAAGAAATGACGTGATGAGCTTTATCTGCAAACCCCATATCGGTTCCATCTTCTAGAAATGATGTGATCAGCTTTATCTTTAGAAATGGCATGAGGAGCTTTATCTACAGACCCCCCGTCCATCCCATCTTCAAGAAATGACGTGAGCAGCTTTATCTACAGACCCCATGTCTGTTCCATCTTTTAGAAATGACAGAAAGAGCTTTATCTACAGACTCCATGTCTGTTCTGTCTTCTAGAAATGACATGACCAGCTTTATCTACAGGCCCCACGTCCATTGCGTCGTCTAGAAATGACGTGACGAGCTTTATCTAGAGACCCCACGTCTGTTCCGTCTCCTAGAAATGACATGGCCAGCTTTATCTACAGACCCTATGTCCACTGTGTCTTCTAGAAATGATGTGACGAGCTTTATCCACAGACCCCACATCTGTTCCGTCTTCTAGAAATGATGTGACACGTTTTGTCCATAGACCCCATGTCCTTTCCATCTTTTAGAAATGACCTGACCAGCTTTATCCACAGACGCCCACATCTGTTCCTTCTTCAAGAAATGACGTGACCAGCTTTATCTACAGACTCCATGTCTGTTCCATCTTCTTGAAGTGGCATGACCAGCTCTATCCACGGACCCTACGTCTGTTCGGTCTTCTGGAAAGAATGTGATGAGTTTTAGCTGCAGATCCCACGTCTGTTGTCTCGTCCAGAAATGAGCTTCTCTCCCATAGTTGGAATTAAGTAAATTTGAAACCCCACGATAGGTAGAATGAGAACACAGTGTGCAGCCAGGACAGCTGTCCCCAAATCACCCGCTCTTGGTGGCCCTGTCTGCCCGCAGCGTGGGCCGTCTGTGTCTGTGTTCCCAGGGAGGACGCACTGCCCGGGTCTGCCCACCACCCAAGGAGTATCTGGGCAGCCTGAGCAGGGACGATGCTGCGCTGACACGCGCTTCACGACTCTCCCAGATGTTGTCACGCCCTTGGTCCGAACGTCCCGGAAACTGGAGTCATCCTGTGGCAGAAGGAGCAGTGCGTGCGTCCGCCGGAGGGAGGTTGGCGCGGCGGGGCGGGCCTCTGCCGAGACAGCTCCCCACGGTGTGGCTGCAAAGGGCCTGGAAGGCATCCGTGACCACCGAGCCCTGGGGCCAGCAGCTCAGGCCCGGCCCCTTCTGGCAACCGTGAAGACTGCGGAACGTACCTGCCACCTCTGTGCTGTCTCAGTCCAAGGGGAGCACCCCGGACCCCGCCCTGTTTCTTGCTGGACTTTGCTCTGGGTCCTTTCGGCCCGGGTCCCACGCTGCCTGGAGCGTCCCGCTTCACAGAGACTCCTCCTAACCCGCGGCGATCAGCCTGAGAGCAGTTGTCCGTGGGTCTGCGGGACGCTGTTCTTTGACAACGCAGCCGCCGGGGGCGGGGCAGCTGTGGCACCGATCCACGGCTGACGGCTGGCTTCCTGCACACGCCCCCCCGAGCGCCCACACCCTGCCCCGAGACCAGCCCGGCCCCGCACAGGCGGCAACCATTCTTGGATCCCACGCTTATTTCTGTGAAATTTTGTTTTTGCAGGACTCGGCCCATCATTCTAGGCTGCTGTTTAGGTGATTGGAGATGGTGGCTTTTTAGGCGGGGCACGGTGGCTCACTGCGGCACTTTGGGGGTCAAGGTGGGGGGATCACTTGAGGCTGCTAGTTCGAGACTAGCCTGAGCAACGTAGCGAGACCCCGTCTATACAAAAAATGTAAAAGTTAGCTGAGCGTGGTGGCATGCACCTGCAGATTGGGAGGCTGAGGTGGGAGGCGCCCTCGAGCCCAGGAGGTCAGTGCTGCCGTGAGTTTTCATGGCACCACTGCGCTCCAGCCTGGGAGGCAGAGCCAGGCCCTGTCAAAGAAGGAGGAGGAGGAGAGGGAGAGAGATAGGGAGAGGAAGAAACAGTGGCTTCTCCAAACAGCAAACGTGATGCAGTTCACAGGTGTCAAAACATAGCGAGGCACAGCAAACCCAGCTGAGGCCAGAGCCTGGGCTGCGCCTCCCGCCGACACCTTTGGGAATACGCTCGCCGCGCCAGGACGGACCGTGCAGAGGCGACAGGTGCGTGGGGCCCACGAGCTGTCATGGACGGGGTGGGTGCTGGCCAGGGCGGGCCGACCCAGGATGCAGCCCCCTCGCTGCTCTGACCCCGGGGCCTCCCCGCCCCACGTCCGACCCGCAGGCCAGAGCGGGCACACGTCTCTGTGATGCGCCAATCTGTCCCAGTGTCCACTTGACTCGGAGGGAGCACTCTGACCAGACCCAGGTCCTCGGCGGGAGCACTCCCAGAACAGCCCCTCCTAGGAAGGAGCACTCCTTGAACAGAGGGAGGGGGCGCTCCCAGAACATCCTCGTCAGTCCCGTGGGGAGCACCCCCAGAGCAGTTCCCATTCCTCAGAGGGAGCGCTCCCGGAACAGCCCCTCCTAGGAGGGAGCGCTCCTTGAACAGCCCCTCAGCCCCGCAGGGAGCGCTCCCAGAACAGCCCCCATTCTTTGGGGCGACCACGCTCAGAACAGCCCCAGTTCCACGGTGGGAGCACTCTCAGAACAGCCCCTCGCCCTCGGAGGGCGCCCTCTGCACCGTCTGCCTGCTGGGCGGCCAGTGGCTCCTGAGACGCCCTCTGAGACAGGATGAGAAGCCGCGCAGGGAGCACTCCCAGAACCCTCGCTCACGCACAAGCGCGACGGGTGGTGCCAGGCTACTCCTGCTCTGTGCTTGGCCACAGCGCCTGGAGGCAGGTCTGCACCCCGTGGCGCCTCCCGAGGCCCTTCCCGAGCCCGGGCCTCCCGGCAGTGAGGACGAGGCCGTGGAAGGTGCCCGGTCTTGGCTACACTCGGTGCTGCCCCTGCGAGGTCGTGGCCCCCAGAACCGGCGTCCAAGGCTGCCGGGCCACGGCCGCTGCCACCCCGTGTGCCTTCCGGGCCGGGCGCGTGCTTGGCTCGGCTCACGGCTCCCCGATTCTCTCTGACTCTCCCGAGGGACGCCTGCGCCCTGCACGAGGCGCCCCCCGGCCCACTCCACACCCCGGGCTTCCTCGCCTCTCTTGCTTTCTCCTCCCACGTGTCCTGAGACCCTTCCGGGCCAGCCCCGCCCTCTGCCCGCCTTGGGCTCTGTGTGACCACAGTGGCCCGGGGACGGGGCAGGCTTTTCCAGGGAGGGTCTGCCGGAGGGAGTCACAGCAGGGCCCGTGGGGGGCGGGGCAGGGGCTCTGCTGCAGGACGTGGGTCTGGGATGCGCGCGGCCACCTGAGCAGGGGCGGTGGGGCCACCTCGCACGTCGGGCGGCAGCAGCCGCTATTCCTGGACGAGCCATGCGGGGGCAGTGCAGGACAGCGGTTGGCGGCCCAGCCCGGAGCTCAGCGGCCGAGACCCAGCTCCGACCGCGGGTGGGGGCTGCAGAGGCTGGAGCCCGCTGGCTCATGGTGGCGGCCGCCGCGTAAGGCAGCCTGAGCTCTATGCCCGGCCGGGCCTCAGTGCCTGGGGTCCGTCCCCGGCCGGAGGCGGCTGTCACACGCTTCCCAGAGGAGGGCTGGGGGGGGGAGAGGTGCCCTCTGCCCTGAGGGGCCTCAGCCCGTCCTGGAGGCCAGGGAAGGAGGCTGGGTCCCCGGAGCGGACGGCTTCCGTCTCCAGAGGGGCGTGGACGGGAAGGGCGGCGGCCGTCTTCTCCGGGCCCCGGCCTGCACGCTCCCTCCGGCAACGGCCTGCCCGGCACGACGTCACGGGACCAAGTCCGCAGAATCCCCGCACGTGTGCACGCGTGGGTGTGCGGTGTGCATGTGCGTGCGCACGTGGGTGTGTAAGAAGGTGCGTGCACATGTGCGTGTGTGCTCGTGTGCACATGCCCGGCTGTGATCACGTGTGCCTGTGTGCGTGTGTGTTGGCGCCTCCCGGGGGTTCCGTTTCTCCGGAGATCCTGGCTGAAACCGGGGGCAGGCGCATGTCCCCCGGGGCTGCGAGGGCTGCACGATGACGGCGGGGGGGGGGGCGTGTGTCCGCCCTGCCACCTGCCGCCGCTGCTGGTCTGAGTCGTGCCCTCGGGGCAGCACGGGCAAGGTCAGGCCTGTGGGGCGGGCGGCCTGGGAGCCACCACCACCACCTCCCCAACTTTCCTCCTTTCCTTCCTTCCTTCCTTCCTTCTCCTCCCGCCCTTACCTTTCCCGTCGCAGTCTCACTCTGCCGCCCAGGCTGGAGTGCCGCGGCACAAACGCAGCCACTGCAGCCTCGACCTCCTGGGCTTGGGGATCCTTCCGCCTCAGCCTCCTGAGTAGCTGGGACTGGAGGTGCACACCGCCACCTCCGGCTAATTTTCAATTTCTTTTTATGGAGCTAAAGTTCCGCTGTGTTGCCCAGGACAGCCTTGAACTCCTGGGCTCAGGCAACCCCAGCCCTGGCCGCCCGGGGGCTGGGATGGCGGGTGGGAGCCACCGTGCCCGGCCAGACTGGCGGTTTCTACTTTGCGGTCTCCGTGAGCCCCCACCCCCCCGTGAGCTGCAGGCATCGCCCCAAAGTCGAGAGGATGGCCCTGGCCCTGGGTCCCCGGGGAGCCTGCAGCGGCCCAGGGCAGGGCGGGCTGCGGGGCGTCAGAGCCTGGCTGTGGGGCTCTGGGTGCCCCACCGGGGACGGGGCGACCCTTTCCTGGTGCTCAGGGCTCTGGCCGGCGTCGGCACACCAGGGCGGGCTGGACGGGCCACGCTCCAAAGCCGCCGCCTCTCGGGCACAGTCCCGGGGCTGCGCCTGGGAGGGCCCTCGCAATGGGCTTTCCAAGCTCCGTCGTCAGCGACTTCGACTCCCGGAGCAGAGGGTCTTTCTGAGTGGGGAACATCGTGCGCCGTGGGCTGGAAGACTCCCCCAAACGTGCTTTCAAAGTCGATCTGGCCTCGCAAAAAGCCATGTCCTTTTAAAAACGTGCTTCCCGGGCCTGCCACTGCCAGCCTTTTAGAGGCTCAGGTGGAATGTTCTCTTCTGTACGACGTGAGGCAGCTATTGAGTCCGTCAAGAGTGGCAAACTTCCCGGGCCATGGGGAGGACATGGGGGCGGCAGAGGCGGCCAGAGTTGGCCCGCCACAGGGGACACGGTGCCGGGGGACCAGGCTGCAGACCCGCAATGGCTCCGTCCTGGGGTCTGCCCACTCAGAGCTGTGTGCACGGGGGCACCTTGGTTTTCAAATGTGCATGGACTCACATGAAGGGGGCACCAGCGTCACCTGTTGCGGCCTCTGATGTGCTTGGAGCCGTGTGGGTCCCCGCTGGGCCTGCCCGCGGCTGTGTGTGTGTGTGTGTGTGTGTGTGTGTCTCTGTAAGGCGGGGACCCAGCCAGCCTGTGGCAACCGTGGTGGGCTGGGCCGTGGCCTTCCTGGGACCATTTCCTTGAGCCAGGGCAGAAGGGGAGGTAGGACCCCCAGAGCAGTGGCCACTCTATTCCCAGGAAAGGGACAACAGGTGGCTTTTGGAGGGACTTTGGGGACAGCAGTCTCCGGGCCCTCCAGGCTCTTCTCCCTGGTATAGGGGAGGCACGTGCGCCTCTGCAGTTGCATCTAGAAAGTGCCGTCCCCAGAGCGGCGTGAACTCCAGGAGGGAGCTGACACCTGGAGCAGAGGTGAGGGGTCGCCCGCTGTGACTCCAGGAGTCCTCAGGCCAGAGTCGCTCATGCTGGCCTGGGGTGTCGGGCTCGGGCACATGCAGCTGGGAGGCGCTCTGCCCTGACCCCAGGCTTGGGCTCGGCGGACTGAGCCGGGGAGGGGCGGGTGGGTTGGGCCGGTGATCCGGCACATCCCATCCCTCCGCTTGGTGGGAAAAAGCAGGGTGAGTGGCTCAGACAACAGCCCAGCCCCGCAAGGCTCTTGTTGTGTAGACACAACTCAAAAGGAGCTTCTTCGGGAAAGTGGGTGAGGATCCTGGAGTCGGTTTAACCGTGGTGTATGCTGTAGGAATAAACGAAAAGTGTCCAGACGCCTGCAGTTAAAACCCCAGGGGGCAAGCGGAGACCTGCCTGCAGCCACCTGCCTCCGAGCTGTCATCCAGCCCCTCTCTGCAAGTGTCTGTCTCAACCACGCACTTTTCCAGGTTTCCTCCAGGCTCACCTGGAGTCTTAAGCTTCTCACTGGTGTCATTGCAGGCCTGGAGGACACTCTGGTCCCTTGCCTTTGAAATGGGATTCTCAGAGGACCGGGTTGGAGTCTGTCCATTAAGGCACAACCATTAGCTTGTGGGTCTCCTCTGCGCGGAGGTGACGCCCTCTGGAACCAAAGCGAGTGGCCGGGAGGATCAGAAGTACAGACGTCCTGGCAGGCACCAGTGCTTCTCGCTTTATGTTTTAGGAATCAGGTGTGCTCAGGAATCCCACCAGTGCCACGGAGGACAAGGCCCTGCCACGGGAGTCTCAAGGGTTTACACTTCCAACAACGAAAGGGTTGAGAAAGCCAAGATGGAAGGACTCTGTGTAGTTCACTCTTAGGTGGCTTACTCCAAACACATGGGCAGGACCTTCCAGAGGTGTATAGGCGTGGTTCTCGGTGACGCTAGTGCCAAGTTCCAGCTCCTTATCGTGGGCAGAGCCCTTGGCCAGCCATGCTCCCACGTACACACTCCCTCACCGTGGAAGTCCTGAGCAGTTTCCTTCCGCAGAGCCCTCTGTCGAGGTGGTTTGGGGATGAGCCTGTGTCTGCTTCTGACCTGCTACCTGTGTTCTTCCACTGCCGTGGTCTTGCTCTGTTCCATGTATGCCCCCTTGGCCATTGGACGATATTGGTGGTAGAGTGCATTCTCAGAGTCCTTTAGGTCCCTCTGCCTGCAGTGAATGAACACGCAGTCCCAAGATGACGGAGCGCGGGGAGGGGCTGGCACTTGGGGTTTGCCTCTCGGTCAGCCCTGCCCAGACCTCTGTGGTGCAGGTGCTTTGGAGCCACCCCTGTTCATCCTAGTGTGGGTGCAACACCCCCCACCGTGTGCACGTGTTCCTCTGGGGGTGGTTCCAGTGTGTTCCCTCCCCAACCCCAAGAGCAGATTGCTGATTTTTACGGCTCATGGCAAAGCCCTGTCTTCCCCACAGGCATCGGGATGCAGCTTCTCTCAGACCAGTGGTTCTCAGGATGAGGTTCTGGGACACAGAGCATCCATATGCCCACTGCAAACAATGAGAAGACCTAACCAAATGCAAATGTGTGTCCTGGAAAGCTACCCAGGCAGGCAGCACTCAAGGGGTCAAGACCCCGAGAGAAGGAAATTCATTGATGTGAGCTTTATATTCCAGGCTCATCACTCCCTTGGGGTATTTGCTCATTCTCTTGCATTGCGGTGACAGAGGATGAGAGGATCAGTGGAAAGAAGTTGCTAGGAGTTGTTCAGCAATTTCCCAGGGCTGGGAAGGAAAAAATGTGAACTCAACGTTTCTTAAATAGCCAGGACTCAAGGGGCCAAGCTCCCAGAAGGCAGGCATGTGCAGTGTTGTGAGTCCAACCATCCCCTCTGCTTGTCCCCTCAGTGTTCTCTAAGTCTTTGCTTGTGTGGCCTGAGAGAATGTGGCAGAAAGAGTGGCTTTCTCAGCGAGAGGCTTTCTCAGTGAGAGGCTGAGGAGCTGGCAAGCCTTCAAGCTGTTTCATAGTGTAAAACAAAAACTGAATTTCATGGACCCTGGTAAATTCCCTGACCATTAAATTTGTACTCCTGTAGGAATAAGGGAAACTGAAACAGAGCAGGTGTTACAAAGACTGAAGCCCAGTGTCAAAACAACTCAATGAAGATGATCTGTCCTTATTCCAACTGGCACCAGAACTAAAGGCCTCCCAGAGTTCCTGCATTTTTCATAACGTTATGTCCAACATTTAGTCAAAAAGTACCAGTAATATAAGACTCCAGGCAATAGAAACAGACTTTGGGTAACCCAGATATCAGAGTTATCAAATACAGATTAAACATAACTACAATTAACATATTTCAGCAGAACAGATGACACAATGGTGCCCTTCACAGAGAAGTGGAATTCACAAAATATCAGGTATAAATTCCAGGATGAAAAAACACAGTAGTTAAAGGTTTAGTATTCAATAAGTGATTAGCCATAGCTGAAGAGAGAATTAGTGATGTGGATGTAGGTTAGTAGAAAATATCCAGATTAAAGTCAAAGAGAACAAATTAAAAAAAAATTAGAGTAAAAGAATAATACGGATACAGTAAAAATGCCTAATAGGCATACTTGGAGGAGAGAGGAGAAAGAGAAAAGGCACTGAATCAGTATTTGAGAAGACAGCCAGAAATTTTCCAAAAGTTACAAGAGAAATCAGGCCACAGGTTCAAAGATCATCAGGTGGGCTAAATATAGTGAAAACACACCTAAGCGCATCACTGTAGAGATGCTGAAGTGAGATGGCAAAGAAAAGTGCTTAACATTAGCCAGTGGTGAAAGGACCCATTCTGTGAAAGCAGCAACCATGACATGGACGTGACAGCAGACTTTTCTGGAGAAACGATGGATTCAGAAGACAATGGAAAAACCATCCTTAAAACATGGAGAGAAAATAACTGCTGGTCTGGAGTTCCACGTCTAGTGAAAACACTTCTCAAAACAGGAAGATAAGACGATGATACTTTCGGACAAGCAGAAAACTGAGGATTTTCCCAGGAGGCCCATGGTTAGACTCTGAGAGGATGTATTTAGCTGGCAGGGAATAGACTGCCCCCTGAAAGCATTGGAATGCACAGTAGGATGAAGAACAAAGGAAGGGCAGATGTGTGGAGAAATCCAAAGGAATACAATTGCATGAGACCGCTGACAATATTTCATAGCCTTTAACAGCCGTAGAGGTAACATTTATGACAAAACACGGCTGGTCCATGGAGTTAAGTGTTCTCCTATTCTTGATTGTTCAGGAAGCAGCAAAAGTACTAATCCTAGGTTGTGAGTCATGGATGTGTATTCTAGGCTCTCACATAATCTTTACCATAATATCCGCAATATATTGTTAGCAATCTAATAGAGGGGAAAATGGAACGGATAGAAATACTTGCTTGATTCAGATAACGTGAATGAAGAGAAAATGTGGGCCTGTGAGACAGACAGAAAACAAATAGCAAGACCAACAAACCCAGCTCTAAGCCCAGATACAAACCTAGCCAGATCCATAATTATACTTAATGCAAATAAATGAGCTATTACAATTAAAAGATCAAAAGACTGGATTTTTTTTTAAAAAAAGCCCTCCTATGTATTACCTAAGAAGACATACACTTAAATATGTCACAGGGAGGTTGGAAGGAACAGGATGGGAAGTAGCATGTCATGCAAAGGTTTACTGCAAGAAAGTGAGTGTGGCTGTGTTAATATCAGGCAAAGGAGATTTAGGGCAAGAAGAAATGCTACAGAGAGAGGGGAACATGTCATAGTAACAAAGGCTTAGATCCACCAGAAAGGTGCAACTGTTCAGTCTGTAGAAACCTAACAGGGCAGCTTTGAAATACACAGAGCAACGCTGGCAGAGCTAAATAAATCACGTGGATGGGGGAAGCTTCAATACACCTCTCTTGGTAGCTGATAGACTAAAGAACAGTCAGGAAGGAGACCACTTGTACCACAGAGTTCACACACTTGACCCAGCTGGTTCTGTAGGACCCTGCCCCCAGCAGCTGCAGAATACAGCTGCTTCCCAAACTCGAGGTGGAATATTTGCCAAAACTGGTCATATATTTGGCCATAAAGTGAGTCTCAATACATTTCTTTTTTTTTTTTTGAGTTGGAGTCTCACTCTGTCACCCAGACTGGAGTGCAGTGGCCGCTCCCTGCCACCGCAGCTTCGACCTGCTGGGTTCCGGTGATCCTTCCGCCTCAGCCTTCCAAGGAGCTGGAACTACAGGCACGCACTACCATGCCCGGCTCATTTTGATTTATTGTAGAGATGAGGTCTCGCCAAGTTGCCCAGGCGGTCTCGAACCTGTGGGCTCAGGCAATCCACTCACCTTAGCCTCCCAAAGGCGCAGGATTACAGGCTGAGCCACCGAGCCTGGCTAATACATTTCAAAGAATTGACACCTACAGAGTAGGCCGATGTTTTCCAACATTTTTCCAGCCTGTAATATGGGGTGGGGGCATCACTCTGGGGGCAGCTCCCGCCCACTCACTCACCCTTGCCAACACCTCGGGGACACTGTCCCCTCCTCCTCAAGTGCCCGTCCAAGTGGCTCCCGGGGCCGGTGGAGGCTCGCCTCAGAGACGTGCTGATAACACGCCTGCCAGCCCACCCTTCACTTGCTTCCTTCTAGCTCACGCTGACGTCTCTGGCTTTGCTCATCAATGGTGCTGAGCTCTCGCATAAGCCTCCTGGAGCGGCCTTGGCATTTGGAGGCGTGCTGAACCCTCCCCAACTCTCGGGTGACCTTGAGACCCAGCATTTGCGCTTAGCTGGGCTTGGTGCCCTCACTGGGCGAGGAGACATCGTGCTGTGGTCATTAAGCTTTCCCCTTTGAAGGCGATGGGACCAGGCATCCCTGGCGGCCAGGGTGGACCGAGCGAAAGGAGTGTCAGATCCATGCTGCTTTGTCTCTCTGGGTCTGGACCGCTCTGCCTTTCCCCTGGGGACAAGCGCTGCAAGGACCTGCTTGGAGAACAGTGACGCTGTTGACTGTTGAAACACCTAGCGGGAAGGCTCTGGGCCGGACACAGGATGGGGCCCACCGCCGGCCCGGTGACGGCGGCAGTGAGTCAGTCACTTAATGCTGCTGAGCCCTTGGATCCACGCGTGTGAAGTGCAGATGACACCTTCCTCCCAGCGGTGCTGGGAGGACTCAGTGGCGTAATGTACATGGGAACAATTTATAAACCACAAAGTGCTCTGAAATGCTTTGTGAGATCCAAGCAGAAAACAGAAAAACAAAAGCTGCACGCACACCGAGAAGGAAGACAACCACGCTGAAGACCCGTGTGGTGACGGAGGGCTGCAGGGTGCGGTAGAACCAGGACCGTGTCGGGGTCAGGAACACGTGTGACCGCGAGTCATGGGGCCCTCCTGCCTCAGTTTCCCTGTCTGGAATTGAGGGACGGAGCGAAAGGCCTCGAGGGGCCATTTCAGCCCAAAGGTCCTCTGATCCAGCTCCCTCCGCCCCTGTCTAGTTGCCTTGGAGTCATCGTGGCAGGAGAGATGGGATTCTGTGCCCTCTTCAGGAGAGCACAGGCAGCAGTGACAAGATAAACGGCCCCGTTGGGCTTAATTTCCAGCTGCCTTTAAAGTGGTGTCTTAGGAAGAATCCCAGCCCATTGCGACGTCTGTGCAGAGGGAACAGACACGCTCTCACTAGGCTCGTTCTAAGACACGATCGTGAACTTCTCCAAACCTGCCTGCCTTTCTAGAGAAGTGGGATAATCACACTTTGTCCTGACTCTCTCCAGCCTGGCAAAACCCTCGAGTTCAACAGTGATTGCAGCCGACCTGTCGGAATCAGTCTAGACCAAAACAGACCTTGGTCAGTTTACATCCTGGCTACCCTTCCAGAAAAGACCGTCGGTTGGACGTGCCAGCCGGGGCAAACCTTCACCTGGCACAGCACATGACCGGGTGAGCATTTTCCGAGCCTGGCAGCCATGCCCATGCACAGGACTCGTGTGTGTGCCTGTGTTGCATGTGTGCAACTGTGTTGCATGGCAGTGCACGCCCGTGGTTCTGGCTACTTGGAAGGCAGAGGCGGAAGGATCGCCAGGGCCCAGCAGGTCGATGCTGGGGTGACCGTGAGTGTGCCACATAGCTCCAGCCTGGGCGACAGAGTGAGACTCCAACTCCAAAACAACAACAACAAAACAACAGAAAGCACACACACGCTCTGGCTGAACACCACGGTAAGCCTACTCCACTTGGGGTGACGTGCGTGAGACAATCCGCTTTCATGAGGAATGGTGAACGGGATGTGGCATGTGCACAGGTGCTTTTATTCCTAGGGGTGGGGGTGATCCAGGCGGTCTTGGCCCCTGGCCTGGGTGCCGCAGTCGATGCCCCACTGACTGCTAAGGGCCCCTCTTCCAGGCGTGGGCTTCTGCTTCTCTTTACCAGAAGATGTTTCCTGTTTGGAAAGAGGAGACCTTGAGGTGGGCCGTGCATGAGACGTGGGAGAGATGGGCCCGGCGGGACCTGGGGACACTGGTGCAGGGGACAGGGGGAGCCCGCAGGGGGAAGAGGCCAGGCAGAGGCCAGGGAGGTGCCCGCAGGGCCGAGGCGGGGAGACAGCATTGGGGGCTGGCTGGGTCCCGTGCCCCAGGGGTCTGCTCTGTCCTGGGTCTCGTGGCCACCGCCTTCTCCTCAAAACCCACCTAGAACTCTGGCTGGGCCTGCCCTGCCACTGCCCTCATGGCAGTGGTTGTGGCGGCTGTGGCGTCCGTGGCGGGGATGTCGCTATTGGGGTGGACAACACCTGGCCCTCGGCGGGCCCCGCCTTGCTGAGCTCACGCCCTGAGAGTCCCTGAAGGAGTGCCTTAGCCTGTGGACCACAGGCCTTGTCACCAGGCGCCCCTGCCCTGACATGTGTGTCACAGAAGCATCTGCCGTCTCCTAGCAGGACAGGCAGGTCCCCGGGAGCGGGGCTTTGACACGGTCTCATGAACCGTGCCTTAGGTGGCAGAAGTGACCCGGGTGAGGGTGCAACTTGGAGGGTTTGCAACAGACTGAGCCGCGGCCTCTGCCCTTTCTACCAGGGCTCCCAGGAGGAGGGGCGGGCCCGTGGCCTGGGTTTCGTGGCCCTGGGGCTGACCCTGGCCCTGCCCAGTCAGAGGGGTGCCGGGGGCTGGGGGGACCTGCGTCCCAGCAGCTCTTGGCCTGGGCTTGATGACAGTGTGTGTGGCAGCGGGAGTTCTTGTGAGGTGCTTGGGGCCCTGTCCTAGCTGGCGGTTTCACCAAGGACACGCTGACTGACTTCCTGCACCTGTGGGGTCAGGGACTGGAGCTGCAGCCGACAGGCTGGACAGAAACGGCAAGACCCCCCGCCATCTCCACGGTGGGATGGTGAGGCACCCCTGGCCGCCGCTAGCGGGTAGGCTCCCGAGGGGTGCCTTCGGTCCAAGACCCCAGAACAGAGCCCGCCACGGGGAGGGTGTCAAGAAGCATCTGTTGAGAGTCAGACGAGAGTGACCAGGTTCAAGCCCTGGCCCTGTGCTCAGGTCTATGGAAAGCCAACAGCGGGTGGCTGGGCAGTGCCCACGGGCTCAGGCCTGGCACAGTCCCTAACACGGCTCGGGATGATATGTGACGTGTGCCGTGGCTGTGTTGAGGGCGTGGAGCCCCCTGCTGGAGTCCGCAGGAAGCCGACAGTGTGCGGTGGGCAGTGCCTGTGTGCCCAGGCCTCGGGCGTACCCTAACACCAGCTCGGGACGACGTGAGATGTGTGGGGCAGCCGGTCGACAGCCATGAGGCCGGGGAGGGTCTGAGCCGGGGTGGTGGACCGTCCTGTGACTGTGACCTTCCCTCAGGGAGACTGGGTGGACGGGAGGCCGGTCCGCCTTCCCAAGGATCGGCTCTGAGGTGTTCTGGAACATTCCACAGAGAAGCCTGGGGCTGGAAGCCAACCCCACGGGGGCCTATGCACAGGCCAGCTTTTCAGCAGGCAGGAAACCAGCGAGCTGATGAGCAGGGCGGGTGGAGGGGGGCCCAGACGACCTCCCTGTCCCGTGGGCCTGACCCTCTCGGGCTCTCTCTAGAGATGTCGGGTCTCGTGGCCCCTGAGAGGGTGGGGCCTCTTGACCAGGGCGTGGGGGCCCCTCCTGGGCCTGCCAGGAGGGGACAGGCACCGCCGCCACGTGGCTGAGACCATGGGAGGTGGACGGGAGCCTCTGAGTCCCGGGCACTCCTGGGAAGACGGCACCGGCCCTCGCTCCATCGGCAGAGAAGGAGAGAGCTCCCGCGCGGACCCTCAACTCCTGAAACGTGGACTCTCCGGTCAGATGTCCAGGCACCCACAGCCACATAGGAGCCACCGTGGCGCTCAGGCCGGCCCACCTGGGGGCTGAGCCCGCCCGGCTCCCTGGAGATGCTCAGAGGCACGCCCGGCCCTCGAGGGGGCGTGGTCGTCCTCGGTACCCCAAGGGAAACTCCCAGAACAAGGAGACACTTCTCTCTGAGCTCCAGTTTACCTGAAGCTCTTCTCATGTGCTGAAGGGTTCTGTCCAGATCCCACAGCTTGGTATATCGATCACTGAGCGAATGCTTCTTTTCTGTGGGGAAAACAGTAAGTACAACGGTCAAAGCTTGGCTCCTAAGCGTCTTTCCTTTTAGCTCCAGGAAACCACACACTCTGAGGAGAGCAGTGTCCGTCCGCGGGCCACAGAGGTGAGGCCGCCTCAGCGACGCATCCCAGTGGCCCAGAGCCGGGAAGCGTGGCACCTCACGGCCTCACGCGTGCTCTGCATTCTCTCGACACTCACATGGGCCCAACAGGGGCCGCCCTGCCACCTGCGTGGGAAGGGCGCCTGGCCACGACGGTGCGTGTGGGCTTCTCCCTGTGGACCTGACACTCCTGGTCGCTGGGGCCGTGTCCCGGGCCCGGACACACGTTTCCCAAGACACTCCGCTTCCCCAGAGCCCCTTCTACCAACCACGGAGTCGTGCAGGTCCCTGCTGCCGGGGAGAGGGCTCAGCAGCGCGGGACTTCGAGGGCCCGGCGGGGGCTCTGAGTGGCCCGGGACTGGCCCTGGCCGTGCAGTCGGAGGGTGGAGGCACTCCCTTCAGCGCAGTCCGAGGGCACCCTCTTCTCGGGGGATACGGCCTTCACCCTGCAGGGAGCTTTCGCCCCTTTTCTTCTTGATCTAGGAAGACCCACCTCGTCTAGCTCCTGACCCTCTACACAAGCACAGCCCGGAACGCTTGGAAAACAGTGCCTTCATATTTCTTGAACATGTGACCGATCGCTGCTCCTGACCGGCCTGGCTCCCTCAGTCTCTGATTCCTTGGAAAAAAAGGAACTCCTTTATCTGCCTATTATTTATCTGTCTAGCTCTCTGCCTTCGATAATATAATCTATCATATCTATCAAGCTAGCTATCATCTCTCTATCTAATCTAGCACGTCTCTCATCTATATAATCTCTCCTTCGTCTCTTTATCTGTTTAATCTATCATGTCTGTCACCTGTCCATCACGTCTGTCAGTCCATCATTTCTCTCACCTGTCATATAGCTCTATCATCTGTCATATATATCGATCATTCTCGTCTAACACATCTCTCTGTTAATTGGTCACATCTATCAATCACCTCTGTATCTCTCTATTTAATCCTGTCTATCTCGTCCATCTTATCTCCCATGTCTATCAAGCTATCATCTATCTAATCGATCAATCATCTGTCTATCCTCACCTAGCAGGTGCTCAGTAGATGCTATTGAGTGAATGAATCTCTTGTTGACATTAATGTTAACAGGGAATTAATGTTGACGACATACATTTACATAGGTTCCATGGGATGCTTGCCTCTCCCCCACCCTGTCTCCCCACGGCGGGGATGGGTATTCTGGCCACAAAGGAGAGAAGATGTTTGCAGACCCATTTTCTTACAGGCTGCTTTAGGCTTTAAAAATATCCATCTAAATTATTGTAAGGCACTCAATTTATATTTTTATAAGTATGTGAAGCCTATGGCATAATTTTCAAATTTTAGAAAAGACCTTCAGTGAAACATAAAGCTGTTAACAGTAGTTGACTTCATGACCAGTTTCTTCCTGGAGGCCTCCTTGTGATTTATTTCCTGTGTATCTCCCTGGAGATAATCCACACCATAGAGATTGATGCTAACTTCATACTTTCACTGAATATTTAAAACCATATCTTAAAAAAAAATTTAAAGATGTGGGGTACAATTCAGGGTTAGGTATACAAACGTTGATTATGCAGATACCCTTGTTGATGAGGTGTGCCCCTCC
This sequence comes from Cephalopachus bancanus, assembly GCA_027257055.1. NCBI lineage: Eukaryota > Metazoa > Chordata > Mammalia > Primates > Tarsiidae > Cephalopachus > Cephalopachus bancanus. Next base: position 15,919,812 of record JAPVLO010000001.1, on the reverse strand, counting down.
TTCCCCTAGCAGTTTCCCTCAACTGTCAATGCTACCCCCACACCCGGCAGTTTCCCACTACTGCCAATCGCTTTCTTATAGTATTATGATAATTGTTCAAGGTCCGCTTAAGAGTGAGAGCATATGGTACTCTGTTCTTTGTTTCTGTGATAGATCACTGAGTATGATTGACTCTAAATCCATCCAAGATGCTGCGAAGTCCCTATGTTTGTCCTTTATCAAGCTACATCTTAATATTAAATTCACACCTAGTATTATTTTAGAGGAAATTGCTTAGAAAATTTCGCACATAATTCAGGTTAACTGATTTGTGGAAACATATATAATTCGTCAATTAATATTAAGAAATTTATCTTAAGTTTGCTTATTTGGGAAGTATGCTATGGCCTTTGGGAGTCCCGGGGTAGCACATGTCATAATAACATTTACATGGTTCCTGTATACCTGTGGTTTAATCCGACCTGATGAGGTTGGAGTGTCTCCATTTGCAGGTGAGGTCCCAGTGAGGCTAAGCAACTTGCCCAAGGCCACCTGGGTAACCGAGCAGGGAAACCAGGAGAGACCAGGGGCATCGCCCGAGAGCCCTGGTCTCTCCTCCCGGGGCTGAGACTTGACTTTTCATGGTCCATGAGTCTCAATAGAACCACATGGATAGAAGTCTAGTACTCTGGTGTCTAGAAAAGATGCCATTACGAAGGACCCGATTCATTCTTCCAATTTAATTAAAAAGCAAAGCAAAACAAAAACCATGATTTTCCAGACAATAGACAATGGGTGGCAAAGACCAGCAGACGGGAAATAATTGAGTGGGTGGGACCCGGTGACGACTCCGGGTGGTGACTGGAGATTTTCCAAGCCAGCATGGGGAGTGAGGAGTTAGAGCTCAGTGGTCTCGAGATATTGAGGGGTTTGGGATGAGCCCAAAGTAGCTAGAGTTAAAAAAGACAGAGATTAGCCGGGCTTGGTGGCTCAGCCTGTAATCCCGCGCCTTTGGGAGGCTGAGGTGAGTGGATTGCCTGAGCCCGTGGGTTTGAGACTCGCCTGGGCAGCAAGACCTCATTTCTACAATAAATCAAAAAATCAGCCAGGTGTGGTCGCGCATGCCTGTAATTCCGGCTACTCGGAAGGCTGAGGCGGAAGGATCGTCGGAGCCCAGCAGGTCGAGGCTGCGGTGGCCGTGAGCGGCCACTGCACTCCAGTCTGGGCGACAGAGTGAGACTCCAACTCAAAAAAAAAAGACAGAGATTGGGAGGGGGAGCGGAGAGGAAGAGAGAGAGAGAGCAAGAGAGAGACAGAGACAGAGACGGAGACAATGGGGGTGGAGAAGGGAGAGGGAGATGGAGAGAGAAGCCCAGAGATCTGTGGAGGGATGCCTCGAGACTTCGGCTGAATACTAGTCAGTGAGTGGCTACAGGGGAACTACACAAGGATGGAAACAGAACTGCTCAAATGGACAGAGGGAACAATTTCCAGAGCTCACACAGGCCAAAAATAGATGCTGTTCCCACCCGTAAACATAAAAATAACCGTCATAATATGCAGGACACTGGGTAGTGCACTCAGAATTATGGTGCTTCAGTAGTGGAAATATTAGACTAAATGCTGCTTTGTGCCATTTAACAAAGCTTAAAAGCAAGCCTCAAGAGAATCAAACTGCCTCAAAGTAACTTAACTGGGTGAAAGAACAGGCTCAATACCATTTTTAGAAATACAAGAATATCCTACACACAATGAATAAGATGCTCTAAGGTTGGCATCCAAACAGAAATGAGCAGTTGTGCAAATATGAAATAGAATATCCATCTATAATAAAAAGAAACATTAATCAAGCAAAATTGTCCCAGAAATGGCACAGATAGTAGAATTAGGAGGCATATGTATCAAAAGTTTTTACAAAACCATGTACCATATGTTCGAGAAGAATAAGCTGTCAGATTAGATAAGAAAGCAAGACCCAACTGTACGCTGTCTCCAAGAAACCCATTTTGCAATCTAAAGGCACTAATAGGTTAAAGAAGAATGCTGGTGAAAGACATGCCATGCTAATATGTCAGAAAGAAAGCTAAAGTGGCTTTCTTTTAAAAAGGAAATTAAATTTCAGATAAAGTCTATGTAAGAGGAAGTAAAAAGAGTCATTTCTTAATGTTGCAGGGGTAATTCATCAAGAAGACATAACAATCCTACAGGCTTGTGCACCTAATAAGAGAGCTTCAATGTACACAAAGTAAACACTGCTTAAACTACAAGGAGTAATAGACAAATCCACACTTACAGTTTGAGATTTCAACACTCCATTCTCAATAATCACTTGAACAAGTAGACAGAAATGCAAGAAGGATACAGAAGAACTGAACAAGGCTATTAACTTACTTGAGCTAATTGACAACTACACAACAGTCTGCCTATTGACGGCAGAAGACGTGTACTTTTCCAGAGCACGTGGGTTCAAGCACACCACACTCTTACCTTTCTAAAGTACATCTTAAAGATTCAAGTTGTATAACATACGTTCTCTGGTCAAAATGAAATTAAAGTATAAATCAGTGAAATAACGGCATCTAGAAAATCTCCAAATAGTTGAAAATCAAATATCACACTTCTAAACAACCCATGGATAAAGAAGAGATTTAAAAGGTGAGTTATAAGGTTTTTAAACTGAACGAAAATAAAAACTTAATATATTGGAATTCATGGGATGAGCTGAAAGTGGTATTTAGCGAATTTTAGCACTAAACGTTTATGTTAGAAAAGACGAGAAATCTCAGATCCGTCATCTGAGTATTCGCATGAAGGAATTAGAAATGGAGGGGGAAATAAAGCTTTTTAAGTAAGGAAAGAAATGAAAATAATAAAGGTATGAGCAGAAATCACCATCATAAAAAACAAAAACAATAGACAAAAATGAAACAAAAAACTTGGTTCTCTCAGCAGATCAAAATAATTGATAAGCTTCCAATTACACTGATAGGAATTTAAAAAAGATACTCATTACTAATATCGAGAACAAGAGAACTGATACCATTGCAGTTCCTTGCAGACATCTTAATGGGTAATAAGAGACTATTGTGCACAACTCTTGCTGATAGTTTTCCCGATGTGAATGAAATGGGCAAATTCCTCTAAAGTACTAAACTGTCCAAGTTCACTAAGGAAGAGATAGATTGACTACATAGCTCTCTGTCTGCTAAAGAATTAAGCTTGCAATTAAAAACCTTTCCACAAAGAAAATATAGGTTCAGATAGCTTCACTGGTAATTCTCTAAAACATTTTAGGTAGAAATAATATTCATTTTCCACAAACATAGCTAGAAAATTGAAGGAGAGGGAGTACTTTCCAACTCATTCCATGAAGCCATTACTACCTTGAAACTAAAACTAGACAAAACCAGACCTCAGACCCATGTCCCTCATGAACACAGACGCAAAAATTCTCAACTAAATTTCAGCAAGTTGGATCCAACAACGTCATGATCAAGTGAGTTTATCTTGGGAATACAGGGTTGATTCAGTCACATGTGATTCTCTACATTAATAACAGAATAAAGTAAATCCAACTGATCATCTCAATGGATGAAGGGCTGGCAAGCTGCAGTCTGTGGCCAAATATGGATCAGCACCTACTTTGAGAATAAAGTTTTATTGAAACACAGCCACACCTATTCTCATGGCAGAGTTGAGTAACAGGATCCACATGGCCTCAAAGACCAAAATATTTGTTATCTGACTTTTTACAAAAAAAGTTTTACAAGGAAAAAGTTTGCTATGCTCATAATAGATTCACAAAAGACCGTTGTCAAAATTCAACATTCACTCATGATCAAAACTCTCAGCACACTAGGAATGGAAGGCAGTTCCTTCGACCCAGTCCAAGAAATCTCCTGCCAACATCAACCTTCCTAGTAAAAGAGACTCAGTGCTCTCACTCTTAAGTTTGGAAAGAATGTCTGTTCTTACCACTCCTACTCAACATCCAACATTGTACTGGAGGACCTAACTAGTGAAATAAGGCAAGAAAACTAAGTAAAAGGTATAGATGTGGGAAAGGAGGCATAAACTATTCATAGGTGATAGGATTCTTTATGTGGAAAGCCCCAGGAATCTACCAAAAAGCTGTAAAACCTAAAGAGTAGCAAAGTTGTAAGTTAGAAAGTGAATATACAAAACAAGTATATTACTATGTATCCTAGAAATAGACAACTGGAAGTTGAATTTTTAAAATGACATCAAGTGTAATAATTAGTAACTATGCAATATTTGTGTATAAGTCTGATAAAATATATGCAAGATATTAATACCAAAAACTATAAAACACTAATGAAGAAAATCAAAGGAGATATAAATAAATGGAGTTGCCTGTAGATTAGAAGACTGAATATTGTTAAAATATGAATCCTTGCCAAATTGATCTATAGATTTACAGGAATCCCAAACGAAATCCCAACAGAATTTTTTGTAGAAATTAAAAGAATATTTATTTATTTTTTTGAGTTGGAATCTCACTCTTATTGCCCAGGCTGGAGTGGCACGCTCACAGTTGCTGCAGCTTCACCTGCTGGGCTCAGGTGATCCTTCTGCCTCAGCCTTCCCGCCCTGGGAAGGCTGGAACTACAGAAGCATACCACCACGCCTGGCTGGTTTTTTTTGTGTGTGTGTGATTGTACAGACAAAGTCTCATCAAGTTTCCCAGGCTGGTCTTGAACCTCCAGCCTCAGGCAATTCTCTTGCCTCAGGCTCCCAAACTGCTGGAATGACAGCTGAGCCACCACACCCAGCCAAACGCTGTCTCTTAAATGTACATGGAAAGACAATGGAATCAGAATAGCCAAATCAATGTTGAACATCATGAACAAAGCCGGAGGGTTCCAATCTTTTTATCACCGTGCAATAACCAAGACAATGGAATGGACATTCAAAAAGAATAGATCTTAGATCAACCGGAAATCAGCTTGCGCATCTGTGATCAGCTGATTTGCTACAAATATACAAAGACAATTCAAGAGAGAAAGTTGACTTTCTTTAGACAAATTATATTTGAAATTAATTGGATATCAGTATGCAAAAAGCCAAACCAAATCAAAAAAATACCTCACACCATATATATGCAAATTAACTAAAAATAGAGAATAGTCTGAGTGTAACATATGCAATTTTAAAACTTCCAGAAAAGAACACAGGAAATATTTGTGGCTTTGAATTAGGTAAAGACTTCTATATGACATAGAAAGAGAAGTCCATGAAATGAAATTTGATAAATTGAACTGGATCATATCTAAGAACTTCTGATGTTGTGAGCATGAAAAAAACAAGCTGCAGACTGGTGGAAAATATTTTTGGATCACATTAGTTGATGTGGGATTTGCCCACAGAATACAGAAAGATCTCTCAAGACTCAATAGAAAGAAAATAAGTGAACCCAAAATGGGCAAAATATTTGAACAGAAACTCGACCAAAGAAAATATACAAAGGTAAATGGGTACCTGAAAACACACTCAGCATTTTTAGTCATTGGGGAAATCCAAATTAATAGTGCAGTGAGGCATGACTGCATATCAACTAAAATGACCAAAACAATTAAAGTAATCAAGTGTGGAAGAGGACCCAGAACAACTGAAATTCTGCGAGTGTACATGCAAAAAATCAACTGGACACTTTCTTATAAAGCAAACTATCCAGTTACCACACCCCTAGATACTTTACTAAATGAAATGAAAATAGATGCTTACTCCCAAACATGCGTGTAAATGTTTATCGTGCCTTCCTTTGTAATTTCCAAACCTGAAAACAAGCCAGATGTCACCCAACTGGTGGATAATAAGCAAACGGTGGTTACAACGGAATGTTACTCAGCAGTAAAAAGAAAGGAGCTCCCGACACCCACCACGACGTGGATACATCCCAGATGCCTCATGCTGACTGAAGAGACCAGACTCAAAGCTCTGCATAGTTTGTATGCCGTTGTGGACGAGGTGAAACTACAGGAACGGAGAACAGAACAGTACTGTCTTAGGGTTGGAGTCCAGGAAGGAGTTGACCGCAAAGGGCCACAGGGAGGTTTTTGGAGGATGGACCTGTTTCGTCTCTTGTTGGTGGTGATGATGATGTGACTATGCACTTCTTAAAACTTGCAGAATTGGACACTGAAAAGGGTGAATTTTACTGTACGCAAGTTATGCCTCAATACAAAAGAAGAAGGCTGAAAATGCCCAGCCCCTTCTATGAACCAGGCTCTTCCGCAAGTACTTTATCTGCATTAATTCATTGGGTCCTCACAGGACCCCTCCAGGACAAGGTACCGCTCGCCCCAGCCACAGGGGCGCATCAGAGAGGTTCGGGGAAGCAGGTCGCACAGGCAGCAACGGGTGGCCGGGGTTGGTAGCTCTCAGCTTCTCGCCTCCGCTGCCTCCCCCTGGTCCACAACGTCTTCTCTTCTGCTGTCAGCCTGGGAAGACGCTGGGAGCGTTCGTGGGATTTCCACTGGAACGCGACAGACCTCATTAGGAAGCCACGTTAAGATGAAGCCAAAAAGGATCGAGTGTCAGGGAAAGGCCCTATTATGTGACTGGAGCCATCACGACGCTTAAGGGTCTATTGAAACTGCGTGTGACTAGAGCTGTTTTTTTATGCCCTAGACCACGGAACAGAGGGAGTGAGTTCCCATGGAGATGTCCCTCTGGGGTGGCTGAAGTTTCACACTAGAGATTCACTCCTTTGAGCCCCACTTTACTTCTTTGCTTCAGAACCCCAAGGTATGGACCCCAAGGGCAAGGCTGTGGCGTCTGTATTTTGTGTCTTGGGGGACGTCAGTGGCAGGACGCGGTTTGGCCCTGAACAGTGAGGACCGAGAACCCGGCGGTCTTGTTACTTGTGGGACAGACTTATACCAAACCGACTTCTGAGAGCCAGGCGTTGTGCTGTTTGGTGTGTCTGTTAGGAGGAAGAGGAGGTGGTTCTGGAAGGGGCAGCCCAGCAGAGCCCGGGCATTCCTCGGGAACTGAGGGCGGAGGGAAGTGAAGTGACCCCTTCCTTGGGCGGTTGACTCCGAGGGAGCTTGGCAGATGCCCAGAGGGGCTTCCCCAGGCTGGGTGGGGCTCTGGGGAAGGGCAGGCACTGGGCCCTTCTGACCTCCACAAGCACCAGCATCCGAGGGTCCCAGCTGCTCTGCTGTTCTTCCAGGGGAGTGACCTAGTCGACTCACTCCTTATCTGAGGATCCAAAGTCCCCAAATCACGATGTCCAGGGACAAATATGGTGACTGTTTAGCAGATGATAGCTTGTTTATAAAGAACATGGGGTTGACTCCCAACCCCAACCTGGTTCAGACTGTCCACAGTTTAGACTGTCCACAGACCTCCTTGTGGTCTCAGGCATCAAGAAGCGAGTCCACTTTGTACTTAAGTATATGGCAGAATGCTGAGTTAGGCTCATGCCAAACTGGTACCTAAAAGCACCTTTCTCTGGAGGTGATTTTTTTTTGAGTTGGAGTCTCACTCTGTCGCCCAGACTAGAGTGCAGTGGCTGCTCCCGGCCACCGCAGCCTCAACCTGCTGGGCTCCGGCGATCCTTCCACCTCAGCCTTTCAAGTAGCTGGAACTACAGGTGCATGCTACCATGCCTGGCTAATTTTTTTTGGTTTATTGTAGAGATGAGGTCTTGCCAAGTTGCCCAGGCGGGTCTCAAACCCACGGGCTCAGGCAATCCACTCACCTCCGCCTCCCAAAGCACGGGATTTATAGGCTGAGCCACCAATCCTGGCTTGGAGGTGACTTTATCTCTGAGGACATGTGAAAGTTCTAGATAAGCCTGCTGACACATCCCTGTGGGCACCTGCCACAAAGGCATAGGGGATCACACCTGCTCAGAAGAGCCAGCCCATGGGGTCCCTCATTGTCACACACAGGGCGGGAAGTGCTCCCTGCTGGTTTCCCGGAAGAACATGACTTCTACAGTGAATGCCTGAAAGGAAAGGGCTGCCCTCCCTGCCATCTATGGCAATGTTTCAGGTATCGTAGCAGCATGTGTGGGGTCCACGGGCTGAGGACAGCATGGTGGCAGTGAGGGTTCCACCTCAGAGGCTGGCCTGTCATGGCTGGAAAGGCCAGCACTGTGTGTGGGCCAGCTGTGATTGCCCGAGGGGCCCCTGTGAAGCTGTCTGCCTAGGGAGTTCACAGAGGTCCTAAAAGGAGCAGAGACCCCTCGGACACACTAGTGTCTCCTCCCCACTCAGCCCCCACAGTGCTGAGGTTACAGGCATGAGACACCGTGCCTGGCCCTGGAACATTTCTGAGTCTGGTTTTGTTCATTATTTATTTCTTTACAATGTTGCTTTATTTGTGTCCTCTGTGTACTGTAATTTTTGTTAAATGTTAGACATCACATATCGAAGCATAGTAGAGACTGGGGTCAATTATGTTTATGCCTTAACATGGGCCCACCTCTTCTCCCACCATACCATTAGCATTGCGTGGGGGGGGACTGAGCCAATTGTGTCAGAGGTAGATCTGGCTTGGGATTGGTCATTGCGATTGACATCTTCCACACATCATGAGAATTGCATTCCTGCAGAGGTGTGCTGCTGCTATCTTGTGTTTGTAAAGGGAGCTGGGCTGCTGGAGAGTTTTTCCAGTGTTCCCACTGCCCTCCTAGCTTTCAACCTTTCCCCAGACACCGGCACTGCAGAGAGGGTTCCTCTCCGGGTTCTTGCTCTTCTCTCAGGGGCTATGCCACATTTATTGGTTACTCCATGCCAGGCTTGTGGTGAGGCAGGGGGCTTTCTCTGTTTCTTCAAATGAACCTTAAAAACCAAGTCTCTATGTTTCAGAAGGGATCACCACAGTCTAGGATTGTCTTGTAATTAGATCTGTAACTTACTGCTCTGGGGTTTAATTCTCTTTTGGTTTCCTGGCCCCAAAGATTTTCTTCACTTTGTTGGTGGATTATAACAAACATTTAAGAATGTGTATTACGTTTTATTTAGAATTTCTAAAGATTTTCAAAGGATGCAGTTTTCAACATTGGCAAACATAATAAGTAAATTGAATCTTTTAAATCCTTTAATTTGATTTCCATGTAGCTAAAGACTATGGCAGCTGCCTAGGTCTGCATCTCCAAATATTGCCTCAAAAAATGAGACGGAAAGACAGGACAGAAAAATAAAACCACACAAAACCACAAACACTGCATACTCTAGTGATAGAAATGCTCAAGTTTTAAAATAACTGCAAATTAAACAAGGAAAACCAGCAAAATCATAGTGAGCAATCTCTGTCCCTGCCCTGCACCAACTCCACACGTGGCTTGCTGGTGAATGGTGGCAGGTTTAGCTAAAACAAGAAAAAAGAAGGAAGCTAGAAAAGAGTCTAAGATTGAGCTAAAGCCACTGCCAGAATAAGTAAGTCCACCATAAGGATGAAAATACTAAATATGTGCCCTGGTGCTTCAGAGAAAGATGCACAGAAAAAGAGCGTTAAAAGTACATGTGATTTTTATTAATTAGATTTCAAAACACCTGGTATCTGGGAAAGAGAAAAGACAAAAAATAAGAAGTTGCCACCTATTGGATATCAAATAATAAAGGAGAAAACGAACAAAAGGGGAACATTTAGGATCCTGCAACATGTAAGAGAACCAAAGGGAAAAGAAAAAGGTTAGACTTATTTTCTTTGCACCAAAACAAGAAAATAGTCACTAAAGTATCATTATTTTGTTATATTGCTAGTAGAAGTCACCAGTGATCTAGGAAACTTGAAATAAACCCCACAACCTCAAAACTTTATCAGTAAAAATAAACAAGCTCATGTGGAGTAATTACAAAAATGAGATTCATTGAACCTCAACAGAAAATTAACACATGCAACACAAAACAAAGCGAAATCCAATCAAATAGTTGAGAAGCAAAATAAAACTGTAAGAAAATGAAACAAAATGAAATTACACATGCTGAAATAAGCATTTGGGAATATCAAACATTACTTCAAATCAGAAATTCAAGATCTGGGAATGGAAATGAGCAAAACATGCAAAAAACTAAGGAAAGTTCAATAAACCCAGGGAAAAAAATGGAAGAGAATGTTTAAATTGTCTCAATAAAACCTAAATGCCAACATACCCCCAAAAGAATTAACTCGAATGAAAATTTAATAGAAGATAGAGAATAAAGGCAGGGAAACAATGAAGAAAATGTTAATGAGATAAATAAAAAGGTTAAGAAACCTGTCAATGAGGATACAGTGAAAGCATAATATAGGCAAAGAAGGAATAACATTTGTATAATTGGTGTGACTGAAGAAAACAGTATCAACTGTGTAATCGAATTAATATTTAAAATTATAGTCTAAGAGAACAGTGAAGGGACACATACCTGAGTCTAATTCAGTGTCCACCATGGGTCTAGGGAAAGGTGCTCTAAGACATCCTAGTAAAATCATTAGATTTCAAAGGTAATACAACCAACAAAGCAAGGCAATTGATGGAGAAATACTCTCTAGTTACTCAGCAAAGAAAGCATAAACCAGGCTTTCATATCCATCTAAGTATCCATCAAGCATCAATTTCAACATACAAGAATGTAAAGACTTGTGGACCCCTGACACATTCTTTGGTAGCCTGCTACAGAATGCGTTTATCAAACCAAAATATGGCCAGATAGCTTCAAAAACAACAAAATGAGAGGGAAAGTAGATTTGCACACACACAAACTCATAGTCATATATGTGAATGATCGAAACAAAGTTAAACAGGAAGACTACATGTTACCAGATAAAATTACTTTACCACAAAGGAAGACACTAAAAAAGGAGGGGGCAACCCCCTTGGGTCCCCTCCCACCGTGGGAGCTTTTCTGCCCTCTCAAAACATCCGTCTTTCAAAAACAAAAGGAAGAAAAACAGAGAGGTTACAAAACAAATAACACAATGTCACAGCAGCAAGTCCTTACCTAACAATCATAACATTACACTTAAATGGACTAAATTGCCCATTTAAGAGACATGGAATAACTGAATGGATTAAAAAAAACCCCAAGATCCAACTACATTCTGCCTAAATTCACTTCATCTATAAAGACACACACAGACTGAGAGTGAAGGGATGATAAAAGACATTCCACGAAAACGGAAACCCCCCCAAATATGAGTAGCTATGCTTACATCAGGTAAAATAGACCCTGAGTAAAACACTGTAAAAGAGACAAGGACAAAGAGGGCCATTATACAATCATTATATAATGATAAAGGGGTCATCTCAGTCTAGATGATCAATGATGAAACTGACCTCAACAATGAAAGGATTCGTTAGATAGCAGATTTCAGAAAACTAACCTATAGAAATCAGTAGCATTCCCATACAAAACCGACCAGTTCAAGTACACGGTGGTAGGGAAAATCTCCTTTGTAATCACAGTGGGAAGATCAGATACTTAGGGATAAACATCTCCATCTCCATCCTTGTGATAGCTCAACACCTACGCAAGGAACGTTTAAAAACACTGAAAGACGGGAAACAGGATTGAACAAAGACCAAACAGATCGAAAGACATCACCTATTCTAAGGCAGAAACTCCACATCATAAAAATGTCAGTTCTCTCCTAAATTATTGTATAAATGTAATGCAGTCCAAATAAAAATACCAACAAGCTTAAAAAAAAAAAGCGACATTAGACATGTCAGCAAAAAAGCAAAAATAATCAGGAAAACATTGAAAGAGAAAATCTAAAAGGAATGTGTATTCCAGAGCAGAAAATACATGTTTACTAAAACAATGTGGTGCAGTCCCTCAAAAGACAAACAGAGTGAGAAATGCGATGTACGCGTGGAAAGTTAGGACATAATCCATGTGGCTTGGCCGATTGGGGGGCAAAGGCAGGCTTTCTAATATACTGTTCTGTGATAACTGGGTGGCCTTTTGTAGAAAGTAAAGCTAGATAAATTCCAAATGGATCCAATACCCAATAAAGCAGGAGAAATTCGGTAAAGACTTGAGGAACACCCGGGAAACCTCTCTTGGGTCTTAGCAGAGTGAAAGACTTTCTGCTGTGACTCCAAGCTAAAGGCAGCTGAAGACTGATGATCCCCCAAAGGGACATTTTTGGCATGAAAAATGTATCCACATAATCAAAAATCAACGGACAAACTCAGAAAAGTATTTGCAATGTATGTCTTAAAGTTTTCATGTACTTAAAATATAAAGAACTCTGAGAGAGTAAGGATAGAAGACCAAACACCTGGAAGAATACAGGAAAATGACACGAACACAGTGTTTACAAAAGTGATACAAAAAGGGCCCCTGAACATGTGAGGTGCTCAGACTCGTTCATAATTAGAGAGATGCAAATAAGTGCAACCCTGAAATACCACTCCTCATAAGATGGGGAGAAGTTTAAAAGCATAACACCACGTGGTGATCAGGGCTGTAGGGAAAGTGACCCTACACTCCTGGGCCTCCGCCTCTCCAGCGAAGGCCTCAGCCCAGGCGGGGCATGGCAGGTGCACTCACCTGTGCCTCCACCTCTCCCACAAGGTCCTCGGCCTGGGCAGGGTGTGGCTGGTGCACTCACCTTCACTGGACATCCTCTTCTGGTCGCCAGCAGGCAGCTGTGGTCCCTGACCGTTCCCAGGGTCGCCCGCATGGAGTTTCTTGTCCTCTCTGGCTTCTTCAAAGAAGAACATGGAAAATAACAGGCAGTTTTTGGATTCCACACTTGTGAGCATTTCGGTCGTTTATTTTGAAATGTTATGCTGAAGTGCTAGCTTCATTCTCAGGTTTTTGGAAAGTCAGTGTGTAAGTGCAGTCAGGTCCATCTGACTATTAAAACGGTTCACGCACTCACTCGTGTGTGTGTGTGTGTGTGGGGGGGGGGGTCTCTGTTGCCCAGGCTAGAGTGCAGTGACTCCATTATGGCTTGTAACAGCCTCAACCTCCTGGGCTCAGGCGATCCTCCCGCCTCAGCTTCCGGAGTAGCTGGGACTACAGGCCTGCTCCATCGTGGCTGGCTGATTGTTTGATTTTGGTAGAGACAAGGCCTCATTGTGCTGCCTGGTTGGCCTTGAACTCCAAAGAGAGGCTTCCTCTGGCCTCTGTCTGCCTCCCCCTCCCGTCACGCGTGCACTTTGTGCGCTCAGGCGGGGCGACGGCCAGACCCCATTTACCATCACGGGAAACTGGGTCCGCACTGCCAGCAGAGAAGTGCAGACTCTCCAGCAAATCGTGGTAATTCTCAGAACCATCCGCTTGGTAATTCTCATCAACACCAGCAACTTCTGCGGAGAAGATGGAAGAGACGGGGGACGGTTCTGTGGGCCACGCGTGGGGAAACCCTCAGGCCCTCGCTGTTTTACGGTGCTGGGCCGGGAGGCGGGCTCGGCTTCTGCCTGGGAAGGCCTGTTGGAAGCTAATGCGTCAACAGAGTTGGGTGCCACCTCCTGCCTCGGCCCCGGGGGCTGGGCCTCGGCAGGTGGCGGGGACCCGTCCTAGGCCTGGAGCTCCCGTCTGGGTGCAGAGCTTCGAGGTGCGGGACCGTCCTGTGCTGACGGCGTTCCCACGCCCTGGCGGGGCTCTCCCACCCCGGCCCCCGGCGACTGTCCCTCCCGGCCCTGTCTGTTTTCAAGGTGCCGTTTCACGGGCCGACATGTGGTTCCGACAACACGAAGCTGCGCTTGGGAAACGCAGACCCTTGGCTTTGGTCCGTTCCTCGCTGCGTGGCCTGGGCAAGTCGTTTGTGAGACCTCAGTTTTACCCTCTGTCTAATGGGGCAATATAACTGCCCGGCCCTCTCAGAAGCCTCAGGTGAACACAGAATGAGATTGTGCATTTTTTATTTTCTTTAGAGACAGAGTCTGGGCAGCCCAACCTGGAGCGCAGTGTTGGAATCATAGTTCACTGCAGCCTGGCACTCCTGGTCTCAAGTGATCCTCCCACCTAAGCCTCCCAAGTAGCAGGGACTTACAGGCACGCACAATCACACCCGGCTAATTTTTTAATTTTTGTTTTGCAGAGACAGGGTCTCACTGTGCTGCCCAGGTGGGTCTCAAACTCCTGACCTCAAGTGATCCTCCCACCTCGGCCTCCCAAAGTGCTGGGGTTACGGGCCTGAGTCACCGCGCCTGAGATCGTGGCTGCTGAACCATGATGCGCTGGTTGGTTCAACGTCCCGTTTCCCATGGGCCTCGTGTCCCTGCGGGGGCTAGGCCTCACCTGCATCCTGAGGCCAGGAACCGTCCTGGACGTGCCCTGGAGAGGTCACCCCAGAACAAAGGTGCCTCCCCCCTGCCCGTCAGTCTCTGGACGCCTGTGGAAATGGTTTTGGACACCTGTGTCTTCCATACTTCTATCTGTCCTTGCCAGAAGTAGCTGGTTTTAGTGCTAAGTAGCAGAGTCACGTGATCAGCTCCACAGACCTCCAAGGACGCATGCGATTATGGCGTTAGAAAGGGACACACATACCTCTTTCCGTGCGTGCCACGGTGGACAGCGTCTCTGCTGTCTTGGCCATTTTGGTGGGTGTCGATTTGTTCAGCTCCACAATCTCCTGGGCTAGAATTTCATCTGGGGAAAGCACACAAGCACACGTTAAAGCCGGCGGCGGGGACTCACCCTTTTGTGCGCAGGCGCCTGGGGCAGCCCGTGGGCACGGTGGACGGAAAACAGGAACTTGAAGAACTTGAGGGCCTCGAGGGATCTGGGACTTGACCCTAAAGCCGCGTGTCGGGGGCAGGCGGCACCGCGTCCCTAAGTCATTTCAGAAACACCGAGACCATCGGTACCTTGGCAAATGCGGCCCCCAAGATGTGACGCGGGACGTTCGGCCCAGACGTGGCCACAGTTCTCTCCTTCCCTCCTGGCCGTCCCCGCCCGGCGGAGACGCCCCCAGCTGCCCTCGGCGTGGACGAGCCTCTTTCCTGATTCCTCCGTACGCGTGGCCTGATTTTCCCTCCGCCCCGCGCCCTCTCCCGGGAAGCTCTGAGCATCAGGGTCCCGGACGACTCTTGGGCTCCGCCCCGCCAGGCCGCGGGCTTGGACGAGCTCGCTCAGGCTCTGCCCTCCAGCTTCCGTCTGTGAATCGGGGTGCGCGGGCCGCGGGCTCTTCTGAGGATCCAATACAGCCGTGTGTGCAGAGAGCTCTCGGCCCGGAGCCTGGACACCGCCCGGCGTCACGCGGCTGGGAATCGCCCCGTCCCCGCGGCGCGACGGTCACCCCGCAGGCGGTGGGGCTGGGCTGTGCTGCCTGGAGCCCCTGCTGTCCCGCCGTCCCGGCTTGCCCGGGCCTCGGGTTGGGCACGGAAAGGGCCGCATCCAGGAGCCCCTCAGCCCCGGGCAAAGCGGGCGGCTGGTCACCCCGTACCGGCTCATGCGGAATAAGGGAAAGAGACCGGGAGGTCACTGGACACGGTGTCACCACTGTGCAAGGACAATGCTTCCATCACCGTTCTTGGCGTCCCTGCCTACTCGAAGGCTCCTCCTTCCTCCCCTTGGAGCTGGTTGTTGGTGGGGGACACGTGTGCTCTCAGTGGGACCTTCTCGAGACCCCCTGCAACTTGAAGAGCCACAGGAGGACCGAGGCCACCAGAAAGGCAAACCATGTCTATGGCTGCATGACGTTTCTGTTGGGTGGCCTGTGTCAGGGCCACGAGTCTCAGCCCAGTGGCGCTTTAGCTGACCCAGAGAGTGCTGAAGAAACACAGGTTGGGTACGGTGGCTCATGCCTGTAATCCCAGTGCTTTGGGAGGTTGAGAGGGAGGGTCGCTTGAGGCCAGGAGTTCGAGACCTGCCTGGGCAACGTAGCAAGATCCCCATCCCTACAAAACTTAAAAAATAAAAATTGGTCAGGTGTGGTGTCATGTACCAGTGGTCCCAGCTACTCAGGAGGCTGAGGCAGGAAGATTGAGCCCAGGAGTTCAAGACCAGCCTGGGCATCATAGCAAGACCCCGAGTCTACAAAAACAAACAAACAAATAAACAAATTGGGTTTTCTGTCTGTGTCTGTGGTGCCAGCTACTCTGGAGGCTGAGGTGGGAGGATTGCTTGAGTCCAGGAGGTGGAGACTCATGCCACTGCACTCCAGCCTGGGAAACAGACGGAGACCCTCGTCTCAAAGAAAAAAAAGCCACAAGTGCTCCAGCCCGACTGGAGCAATCGGGTCTGCACCCTCAAGTGAGGCCGGGCATCTGTGGTCTGACCATCCCCGGGCTATCCATGCAGTCAGCCTGAGCAAGGGCTCAAGGCGCCCACTGCAGAGCCTCGCAGGTGCATGGAGCCGTCAGAGCGAGCCAAATGCAGGTTCCGTGGCAGGAGGGCTGGGCCAGGCCTGGCTTGGTGTTTCTTGATGGCTTCCCCGCAGGCCAGTGTGGCTCGTCCGTGGCTTCACTTTGAGGTCAAGGTCCCCAGGTGCTTTCCAGGTCTAACCACCTAAACTTCTACGTCTGTCGTGGCTTCTTGAGTGAGATTCTCAGCCGTTGGTTCTGAAGTTGTGAACCCTGGGTCGCGATCCCAGCCCCAGCCGCTTGCTTCCCTCCGCCGTCTGCACCTGGGCCCGGGTATCCAGGAAACAGGCACTGCTGCAGCCCGCCCTCCCCTCAGACGGGAGCTGGGTGGAGCCTCCTTACTAAATACTGTGGCCGCATTGTTATCCAGAGTTTTAAAACTTGAGGGCAGTCCGGAGCTTGACCCCAGGTGGGGAGAAAAGCCCTGGAGCTCACCGATGCTCAGGGACGTGCGTCAGCTTCTCTCTGGGAGGACGGCTTTGGGCCGCCCAGCCTGCTCGGGGGAAGGGCCCGCCCCTCCTGCGGGCAGCCAGAAGTGGCCACCAGAAGGGGCCAGACTGGGGGCTTCTCCCTGGGAAGTGGGGAGAGGCGCCTGCCCGCAGGGAAGCGGGGGCATGGAGGACCCGTGGAGAGGCTGGGACACGGAGGACCTGAGGGAGCCCAGGGGACGGAGGACCTGCCGGGAGGCCGGGTCACGGAGGACCTGCCCCGGCGCTCGGCCGTCTTGAGGCAGCCACGGCAGAGGGACACGTGGCTCCTGTGGAGAAGTGGCACCGCCTCCTTTACGAGCCGTCAGCAGGACTGACCGTGGGCCGGACGCGCCCTGGGCTCCCACCCGAGCCAACCAGCCCAGCTCCACGTGGCAGCGAGGGGACGGGGCGCAGCCAAGCAGAGGCCCCCGCCAGGCCTCTGGGACTTCCACCCGACCAGCCAGTGCTGCCTTGTCTTGCTCCCGAGAACACCCGGGGAACGTTCCCTCCCGCCCCCTCTGGGTGCTGCCGACTCAGTCCACGGAGGATCAAGGGTCGTGTGAACCCTGGAAGGCACCAAGAGAGTCCTTCAGCAGGACTCCCCCCCAGTGTGCATCTTGGAGCTCAGAGGCCAGAGCTAGAGGACGGCAGGACGTGCCGGCTGCCTCCCTCTTGGTTGCTTTGGGAGTTGGGAGGTCCCGGAGGGCCTGGTCTTCCTGCTTCTCCTCTTCCACAGCAAAGCATCTTCAGGGGTCCCTATGTGCAGAGAAGGGGTGGAGTCTTGTGGGTGAACTGGCGGGTCTGGAAAATCAGGGCTCCACAGGACCCATGGCCTTCTGCCCTGTGGCCTCCTGCTTGATGACCTCCATGGGACCCATGGTTCGTTGACACATGGCCGCCACAAGACCTTTGGCCACCTGACCCGTGGCCTCCATAGGACCCGTGACCCTCTGACCCGCGGCCTCTGCTGGACTTGTGGCCTCTTGCCCTGTGGCCTCCATAGGACACGTGGCCTCCTGATCTGTGGCCTTGGCTGTCTTGACGAAAGGCGCTGCCTGCACTGAGGGACCCCGACCATGTGGCGATTCCAAGCCCCACCCTCTCCCCAGTGGCTCCTCCCTCCCGCCCGTTCTTGGTGTGGGCTCAGAGTCCTGGTGCATTTCTCTGGCTCTGGGTCAAGGCCAGCCTCCTCTCCGGCCCAGGCCCGGCGTGGCAGGGCCACCACCTCCCCTTTCTGAGCCGCAGGAGCTCTCGAGGGTGTCTGTGAGGATCTGAAGTTCGACACCAAACCAATGACGAAGCTGATTTCCAGGGGCGCGGATGACAGGCAATCTGCATACCAATGGGCTCATCTGCGAGCAGCCGGGAACAATGCGGGGAAGAGTGGGGAAAGGTCTGGATGCGGCGACAATTGCTTCCCGGCGTGCTGACCTTCGGGAAACACAGCAAACACGGCGCGCGCTCTCTGGATGAGACGTTAATGACCGTCAAGAATGGGCACAGCTGCGTCGGCCAGGCGCTGTGTTAAAAATACTCCTTTCAGCCCGTGTCTGTCCATGCTGACAATGGAGGCATTGTGCGAGTCAGCCGGCAGCGTGTGCAGCGCGGGGCTTGTGTTCTGCGGCCTCCGCGCAGGCTTTCAGCGATCCTCGAGGGTCGCGCTTTGCCGCCTCTTCCTTCAGCCTCACGGTTTCAGCCCGGCCCCGCCCCATGGAGCCGTGATGAGCCACCTCCCTTTCCAAATCTTTCCATCCTGCTCCTCCCCTGGCCTCCATGGACGGCTGCTGTTGGGTCCTGAGATTTAAGTTGGGAGAACAAGACGCAGTCTCCTCCACACAACTAATACAAGGCCCTAAGGTGAGCATTGTGACAGGGGCCTGGATTTTGTAGGTTGGTTCCTTGACCTTTTCTTCTTCCCTGCACGATTGCATGTACTTTCTCGTCCCTGGGAAGCTGCCCGTAAAACCGATAAACGTATGTTCTCCTGAAGAGCCTCGAGCCCTGGGTCAAACAGCCACGCAAGGTGGCATCCAGAAGTGTGATCGGCCGGGGGGCTCCCCTCCCCTCACGTGTGCCTCTCTGCTAAGCCGTGGACCCCCTCAGCCAATTGTTCTCTGACTGCTTGCAGCTCAGGAGTCATTTGGCCGGTGGCCACCAGATTTGTGACTTCCCTGTTTGCTCCCAGAAGTAACATCTCTACTGTGAAGTGTAAGGCTGGTCATTGAGAGTTTTCAGACTTTGAATTCTAGAGGACCCGTGGACCCCCCCATCCCACACCTGTGTCCCATTCCCAGGAACAGACCCGCCTGGTGATCCCCCTTCAGAAACACACTTAGTGTTCAAAGACAGTTTCGGCACTCTGAGGACCCCACCGCCAACCATCAGCAGTCCCAATTCTCCTGACCCCGGCTCCTCAAATCATCCTGAAAATGCCTGGCCTCAGATGCTCAGGGAGGCGGATTTGAGAAAGCTCTCTGGTCCTCCTGCTTGGCTGCCCTGTAATTACTAAGCTTCTTCTCTGCGGCAACACCTGCTGTCTCAGTGTATTGGCTTTTCCTTGAAGGGGGCGTAAGAACACGGCTGGGCGGTGATGTTGTCACTAGGACCACATTGACCACTCTCTCCCCCTCAGGGGCCAATGTCTCTACGTGCAAGAAAGTCACGTCACACGGCTGACTCCTCTGGCAAATGGCAGGAAGTTCCCAAGGGGAGGGAGGGAGCCCGGTGTTCCCCTAAGAGAGTGACGCAGAAACAGCCCCTTCCTGGGTCTCTCCAGCTGGGGAGACCTGAGGACCCCCACGCTTCCAACTGGATGCGGACATCACATCTAGGGAGGAGAAGTCACAAAGGCCTGTGGAGTGGCTCCCAGGATGCCGGAGAGCTGGGCGGCGACGGGATTTGGTTCATTTTGTCGGTGTGATTATGGCATCGTGGGCCATGCCTTTATCAGTCAGCAAGAACATGGTTTACGAGAAGCAGCAAGACACCTGGGTCGCTGCTAAGATACTCCCCAAACGTCAGGGGACAGACAGAGAGAGAGAGAACGTTCAAGAGGGGAGGACGGGCGCGGTAACTGAGATGGGGGATAAATACGTGGGGTTCGCGATGTTCTTTCTCTACTTTCCAGCAAGTTAGAACATTTCCATAATAAAGAGTTAAAAGAAGCAACGTGTGCAGTTCTCCCAGGGAGTTCCAGATCTTTTTTTTTTTTTTTTGAGCTGGAGTCTCACTCTGTCGCCCAGACCGGAGTGCAGTGGCCGCTCCCGGCCACCGCAGCCTCGACCCGCTGGGCTCCGGCGATCCTTCCGCCTCGGCCTTCCGAGTAGCCGGAATTACAGGCGCGCGCTACCACGCCCGGCTGATTTTTTGATTTACTGTAGAGATGAGGTCTCGCTGCCCTGGTGGGTCTCGAACCTGCGGGCTCAGGCCATCCACTCACCTCGGCCTCCCAAAGGCGCGGGATGACAGGCTGAGCCAGCGAGCCTGGCTGAGTTCCCAATCTTAAAGGGCTTCAACGATGGGAAAACGATCCCAGCTTTCTCCACTCCCCAAGGAATAGATGGTAGATTTGGGGAGGTGGCGGGGGGAGAGGGCCAGGACCCCCCGCGTTCAGGCCCGCGGCTTTCTGGCCGCCAAAGCGTGCCCGCAGGACTCTACCTGAAGTCACGCTGACTGGCCTGGCCATCCCTGGCTGCCAGCAGGACAGCAGGAAGGCACAGCAGAGGACCTCGATGCCTCGGCGTGCCGCCATGTTCCTCAGCTGAAGGGGCAGGGCCTTCTGAGGGTCTCCAGCTCCCGCCTGGGTCTCCAGGACACTGTGGAATGTCGGGGTCAGAGACCTGTGATGTCACGGCCAGGAAGCGAGCTGGGTTCTGTCTTGGGGGGGTCGTGTCCAGGAACCTGTGATGTCACGGCCGGGAGGCGAGCTGGGTCTTGTCCTGGGAGTGGAGGTTGTGCCCAGAGTCCGTGGCTGGGAGGGAGGGAAGAAAGCAGTGGGTGTAAAGGGAGCAGACCCCCACTCTCTCCCGCGTCTTGTTTTGGAGTCATCCTCCATCCTGAGGACCCAGGAGGGTTGGCCCCAGGGATTTTGGTTAGTTTTTTATGGTATATATAGGAACGCCCAGCTCATTTTTGACTAGGATTATCTTCTTGAAGGATGCAGTAGGGGCCTACTGACCTCCTGCCCGGGCCTGAGGGATGAGGAGGATGTTTCAGATGTTTGGAGTGTCCAGAAACACGTTAAGCCTGGTTGACATTTGCAGAAACCGGGGTGGTTTCCATGTCCCACTCTGAGTGAACGGGGGTTGTGAAGGAGACACTGGCCTGGGAGCCAGACGCTTGCTACTTGAAGTCAGGTGATGCTGGGACCAGCACAGGGACGGACGGGCTGTGCAGGTGGCCCGGAGCCCGGGAGGGCAGGGCCTGCCCTGGTCTTCACACACCCCCTGCCGCCCAGTGGGGGGTGGCGAAAGCAGGCCCAGGGCTAGATGCCAGGTGGGGTGAGGACTCTGCTCAGGGTCAAGGACGAGGGCTGGGTGAAGGGGGCTCGGAGAAGCCTGACCACGGTCCCGTCAAGGAATGAGTTGTTGTCAAGACCAGCCCAAAGCCTGGTGACCCCGAATAACCAGCATGTACAACGGCGCTCAGCTCCCTGGGCTGGCTGGGTGGCTCTTGGGGCCTGGACTGGCCCTGTGGTGGCTGGATGGTCCAGTGTGGTCTCACGGAGATGTCTGGGGCCTCTGCTCGGATGCTGGGGCTCTTGGGATGACCGAGGCTTCCCTGGCGCGGGTGCTCAGCCCCCAGGGGGCCACCACAGAAAGGAAGGCCGACCTCAACTTAAAGAAGGCTTTTTTCTCTTTGCTAATGTCTCCCTGGGCCAAAGATATCACAGACTGAGCTCAAGTTCGAGATGGAGGAGCTGACTGAAGCCTGACAACATCGTGTCCACGAGCTTAATTCATGGAGCTCAGCCCCCTGGTTCATAGGCTTGTCCAACTGGCTGGAGGGGGAGGCTGGGAAGCCTGGCATGTTTCCCATGAGTTGCCATGTGGGATGCCGGCCGGAGGAAGCTCTCACTGACTTGGGAGAGAGATGACTATTTTTTGCTGCCTTTTAGCAAGAATTTTATACATAATTTCCTTTGCATGTGTATCCTCATGCAACATTAAAACCAGAAGGGAATTTAAAAAATTAATCTATTTACACCCGTTTCTTTGAATGGAGACCTTAATTCATTTGCATAACTGTCCTAGCAGTGGGAAGCCACTTCTAGGGCCTTTCCCTGTGGTTGCATTTCGGCTGAGAGACTGTCTCTGTCACATGTCAAGAGAGATTTGTTCCCTGCATCTTATGGGCCAGCATTCCAGGGGAAAGAATGGCTGGGTTTGTGTGTGTGTGTGTGTGTGTGTGTGTGTATGTGTGTGTATAAACAGGATTTCTTATTGTTTTAATTTTTAGAAATGTGAAAATTCAGAAAAATTAAGAGAAGTAGAACACAGTCATACTTTATCCGTTGTCCCGTATTCACACGGTTAGGATATTAGAATATCTGTATTTTATTTTGTTTTTGTTTTTAGTGTCTCACTCTGTCACCCAGGCTGGAGTGTAGCGGTGTGATCATGGCTCACTGCTGCCTCAAACTCCTGGGCTCAAGTGATCCTCCTGCCTTAGCCTGCTGAGTAGCTCTTCCTGGGACTACAGGCACGTGCCACTTTGCCTGGTATTTTTTTTAACTTTTAGAAAATTCATTTTATTGTTTTTAAAAACAGTGTAATAATGCATACTCATAACAAATACCTGAAGTCATGGAAATACAAAAAGATGAAAATTTTTTGTATTTAAATGGCTTAAGGTATTTGTAATGAGTATGCATTATTGCATTGTTTTGTGTAATAATGACCCTAGTTCCCACCATCAGCCATGACCACCATGAATACTAGGTACAAGCAATTGCAGAAGACGCTTCATTTACGTTTCATATATGTAGTGGATAGAAATGGAGTGAGAATCTCTCCCGCAGGTGTTCGTCATACAGGGACGGTGGGGCGGATGAGATAATATCATAAGAGTGGGAGTCCACTGTGTCTCTCTTTCAATACAAACATTTACGTTTACTTTATTCAAATTTAACAGAAAAAAAAGGCCAGAAGCAAAACCTAAGGAATTGATAAATGTCCGGTATTTTCTCATTGTAAAAGTTGTCGCACAAATGCTCTCTGAGCAGAGGAAGAAAGACTATGGGGACAACTGTAGGAGTTTGGAGTCAACGCGGTTTTTTAAAATTTGTTTTTGTTTTTTGAGTTGGAGTCTCACTCTGTCGCCCAGACTGGAGTGCAGTGGCCGCTCCCGGCCACCGCAGCCTCGACCTGTTGGGCTCCGGCGATCCTCCCGCCTCAGCCTTCCGAGTAGCCGGAACTACAGGCGCGCGCTACTATGCCCGGCTAATTTTTTTGATTTATTGTAGAGATGAGGTCTCGCCAAGTTGCCCAGGCGGGTCTCGAACCCACGGGCTCAGGCAATCCACTCACCTCGGCCTCCCAAAATGCTGGGATTACAGGCTGAGCCACCGAGCCCGACTGTCAATGCCTTTTAAAAACATGTACAGGCCGGGCTCCGTGGCTCAGCTTGTAATCCCGCGCCTTTGGGAGGCTGAGGTGAGTGGATTGCCTGAGCCCGCTGGTTCGAGACCCGCCTGGGCAGGCAAAACCTCATCTCTACAATAAATAAAAAAATCAGCCGGGCGTGGTAGCGCACGCCTGTAATTCTGGCTACTCGGAAGGCTGAGGCGGAAGGATCGCCAGAGCCCAGCAGGTCAAGGCTGCAGTGGCCGGGAGCGGCCACTGCACTCCAGTCTGGGTGACAGAGTGAGACTCCAACTGAAAAAAAAAAAAAAGTACAGTTTTTACTTTTATACAGGAACAACCAGCCTCCTGATCTGAAAGGAGTTAAGATCTTTTAGTTTCTTTCCCTACTTCCCCTTGTTTTTTATTTTGATTCAGTGTTAACTAGCTGGGTTTCCTTGTTGACTTTTTATTTTCCCTAAGAAGAGCTCATGGAGATTATAATTCAGGACATCTTTCATACCTGAGAATTTAGGTCTGTTGGCTTCATAATCTAACAGTCACTTGGTTGGGAATAATATCCTTGGGTCAGCCCTCTTTCTCTAGGAAGTTTTATAATTTCCCCCCTGTTTTTAATATTGAATGCTGTTGTGGGGAATTCTATGGGTCATGTGATGATTGAACCCCTCTTGTAGATGATCTGGGTTTGCTGAAGATCAAGTGCTGAAGATCTTGAAATAAAGTAGTTAGCATTTATCTTGTTGTTTCTGTTCTCTGCTGAATTTCCAAGGAAGAAGTTATGTTCTTTTGATCTGCGGGTTCAAACTTTGTTCATTTCAGGTACTTTACACATCTGATATCTCTGAATGTGTCATTAATCCACTGTCTGCTTCTCTAGCTGAGGGCATCCAGTTTCCTCACACTGGGCTTCTTTGTTTCTCTTCCACATCGTTTAGCTTTTCTCTAAATGCTATGACCCCATTGCCTTTAAAAAAAAAATATGTACTCACTGTGCTTTGATCTGTAGTAGTAATTTAATTTCTAGAGGTATCTATTTTGTTTGTTGCTGTTCTACCATTATTTGTTTATATTATTATAGGTCCTGAATTCATTGCATTATCTTCATTTTTATCTAGTTCTATCGTGTTTGTTTAAAATCTCATCTTTGGACTTTTCTACAACTTGCTATTTATTCCAAAGCTTCCAACTTTACAGTTATGTTTTCTTTCTTGTTGCTATTTTGGTGTCTTTTGCCTAGCATTCCTTTCATATTTTTTTTATTAGCATGTTTGCACAATTGTCATGCATTTCTTTTTCTCTTGCTTGGGCTTGGGCAGGTCTCCCAGATGTTCTAGTTGCTTAGAGAAATGGTGAGCCACTACTTGTCTCTCCTCCAATCCTTTAAAGTCCAGTTTGTTTTTTTGCCATTCTCCTATTCCCTGTTCTAAGCAAGAGTTTGAGGACTGAGTATTGTTACTCGCCTAAGGAGACAATGTGCCAAGGGAGAACACGGCTGAGGGGGTGGGTGATCTCTGCTAGAATGACTGGGTCTGCCCCTCCTTACTGGAATTTTTTGCTCAATGTAGTGGGCCAAGACCCCTGCCATGAAACGGAGGGCCACACTCCGTTTCCTTAACGTACTGTGTAGCCAAGATCCACACTTGGTCAGAATCAGCCCTTTGTGACCCAAAGTGATTCCAAATTTCAGTGTTCGTGTTACCAAGTCTAGTTTCTTAAACTTTATCCTCAGAAAGTTTCCAGGTTTCAAGTCATAGTTTTCTAGGATTTGGATGACTTTGTGTATGCTCTTTGAAAAGGCTCTTAGTCACGAGATGATGAATTCACAGAGAGTTACAGGGAAATAGTAGAGCAGTCCCATGTGCCCTTTGCTCGGTTTACCCCAATGCTTACGTTTTATATAACTATAGCACACAAGCAAAACCAGGAACACATAAACAGGAGTAAATAGATTAATTGGTTAAATTTCCTTCTGGTTTTGGCTGCATATTTAAAAAAGGTGTTAAAAAGAAATACCAATCAGAAGACAGACCAAAATAACCTTACAACTCTCCTCGACTTACAGTGGGGTTACCTCCCAACAAACCCACTGTAAGTTGAAAACATTGCAAATCAAAAATGCATTCAATACACGCAACCTACCAAACGTCACGGCGTTGCCTACCTGAAACGTGCTCAGAACATTTGCATCAGCCTACAGCTGGGCAAAACCATCTAACACAAGCTTATTTTATAATGAAGTATTAAACATGTATACAGATGGGAGTTTTGTGTACATTGTGGGATGTACAAACACAAGCACAATATCTCCGACTCACTGGTAACCCAGAGGGGAGCAGGTTGCTTATGTTCGTGGTCATGCGGCGACTGGGAGCTGTAGCTCTGTGCCTACTGTGGTGAGAGAGAATCCTACCACACATCACTGGCCCAGGTCAAGATTCCAAGGATGGTTTCTACTGAACATGTGTAGACTTCATGCCCTCATCAAGTCCAAAGGTTGTAAGTCGAACCATCCTAAGTCGGGGACTGCCTGCTATAGTACAAGGTGTGTGCACAGGACTATGCCATTTTATCACACGTTTAGATGTGTGTAACCACAACCCTGATCCAGAGACAGAACTATTCTACATCCCTAACGATCGCCCTCAGGCCACCCTACCTGCTCCCTCCACATTTTCTAACTCCTGTCAGCCACTTGTCTTTTTCCTGTCTATAATTTTGTCATTGAGAACATGATGCAGATAGAATCATGCCACGGGTGATGTATTGGAGATGAGTTTCCCTGCATTCTGCATCATGCCCATGACATCGATCAGGTTGTGGCCCACAGCCAAGCAGTGCGGACCCCACGGTTTGGCTGTACCACACATCATTTAGCCATTCATCCACTGAGGGGAGCTTTGGTTCTTTCTAGTTTGGGGTCACCACAGATAAAGCCAATATGCACAATTGTGTACACCGGAGACTGTGAAGGTTAATTTTATGTCATGGCACTCAGACATTTGGTTGAAAATTATTCTGAATGCTTCTGGAATAAGATTTACATTTACACCAGGGCTCTATTCATTCATTGATTTGCTTTTGCCTTTTTGTCAAAATCAGTTGACCATAATTGTGAGGGGCTATTTCTGGGTTCTCAGCTCTGTTTCTCTAATCTATGTACTTATACCTTGACCAGTACTGCAATATCTTGATTCATGGAGACACACAAAAGTTTTGAAGATGCTAAGAGTAAGTACTTTCACTTTAGCTTTCTTTCTAAAAAATCTTTTATTTACTCTAGTTCCTTTGCCTTTCGTGTGGATAATTTTGCCTATGTCTGCAAAAGAAAATTGCTGGGATTTTGATGAAAATTGTGTTAAGACTGTATATCATTTTGGAGAGAATTGTCCACTTTTTTCTGCATTAATTGACATAATCATGCAATTCTTTCCCTTTAGCTTGCTAATATAGTGTATCACATTGAGAAATTTCTATTATTTTCTCTTTCTCTCTCTCTTTTTTACCAGTTCTTTTCTATTTTGCTGTTGAGCTTGCATTGTGAGTTTTAACATTTCAGATACTGTATTTTTAGATCAAAAATAACCCTTTGAAGATAGCAGAGTTGTGCAGTGGAAGTGTGCTGGCCCATAAGATACCCTGTTGGGAGCCAACATCTATAGCTACATGGCTGAGGCCTGTAAAGGCCCATCTGGAAGATCGCCTCTGACATAGGATATCAGTTATACCTATAATATTGGCGTGTGATTAGTGATCAGTGTGCATACATGGCAGTAAAACTTATAAGTAAAATCTCTGTACACCTGATGAAAGGTTATACAGCAGAATGACCTTGTCCTTTCTAAGTCTTACTTCTTTCTAGATATTTTTTAACTTCTAATTCCTGGTAGACTGGTGAGTCAGCTCTTGTTCCCAAAGGCAGTTTCTCCTAGGATTAAGATTAGAAACTAAATTATCATAATAGTTTTATTGCCCCGCCTTTTAGCCGGGCAGGGCGTTTTTCTTCAGGACGTTTTTCTAGTTTCGTTACATGCCGGAACTGTTTGCTTCAGCCCGTGGCCATTTCCATAGTAACTGCGCAGTCCATTATCCAAGAGTGTGACAGACACTATTTGATTTTTAGAATAGACTTGTTCGGATAAAACATTCTTTTAAGACGATATAATTTCCATCGGAAAGATTTAAACAGTAATAAGCATTCGTAGAAAACTTTTAGGTTTTGTTTAAGCTTTTTAAGTTTCCTTTTCTCAGATTATGACTTTAGTTCCTGTTCCTGTAGGCCAATTTTAAGATCCTTTGATTAGTATACCGAAACTTACCCAACGCTGTAGTTTTTGCTTCTAATATGACAATAGGAAATTTTACACGTAGCCATGTATTAATATACTAGGAAAAAAGATTTAAGTTTTGGGTTAAAGTCGTAGTTTTATTAAAATAGAATGAGAATTATAGTGTTATGATTCTAAAATCATACGTCAATGATAATTATAAGATTTGATGATAAGGTATTAGCTTAATGAGATATAGCATAGTATTAAAGCCCAAACACTAGATCATGAAACTCATATAAGTCATGGTAAGAAATAAGTTCTGAATTAATTGTTGTAGAATTACAGGCCACTATGTTGAATCGTAATAGGTTAATGGAATAAATAAAAATTAAGTCATTTAAGTAAACTTATAAATTATAGTATAGTGTTAAGTTGATAATATCAATCGTTAAAAAATATTAGGAGTCAGTGAACTTGGATTGAACCTAGAGTTAACTAAGAAAGTTTTTGTATTAATCAGGGTTTAGAACAAAGAGTATAATATGAATGATTTGTTGAACACTATGGAAGACACTTTTAAACGAACTGTATTTGTGCACCTGTGACCTTGATGTGAGATTTGTAAGGCACGCCTGCTTGGAGCTTGCAAGTCTCGTGATGCTCTTGTGATGCATAGTTTGTAAAGAGCAATATACATCATGGAGTTTGTATGCCCCCAGCAAGTGATTATCACACTGCTGGAGGGTATGAAAAATGGTATATAAGTTGGAAGGAGTCCAAATAAAATTTGGCTTCAGTCCTGATCAGACTGTTCCCAGAAGAAACTGCCTCAGAGTGGTCTCTTCTCTCCGTCCGGATTCTCTGGAGCGGGTCCTAACCCTTCCCCCTTTGGTCGGGGCTGGCACCCCGACACCACGCCTGGCTAATTTTTGCTTTATTGTAGAGATGAGGTCTCGCCAAGTTGCCCAGGCGGGTCTTGAACCCGTGGGCTCAGGCAATCCACTCACTTCAGCCTCCCCAGGCGTGGGATTACAGGCTGAGCCACCCGAGCCCAGCTCTTGACCAGATAATTTTAATGTCTGTGCTATTTCAGTGTTGGCATCTGTTGCGTGTCTCTTGATCCATTTGAGACTTTCCTGGTTCTTGATATGACAAGTGATTTTTGATGGGAGCCTGCAGTTTGCATATCGTACTATAAGACTCTGGATTTGATTGGATTGTGTCTTCTAGCAGGTTTCTTTGATACCCTCTGGTGAGTGATGGGCAGGGCCATGGTGTCACTCTCATGGTTGGGGTGGAAGTTCTGGTTTCCCTTCTGCCCCGTGAGCACCTTGCTACTTGCCTGGCTACTGCCCCCGGGCAGCCCAGGTGATACTGCAGGGTGGTGGCCTCAGGACTAATGGTGTTGGCAAAGGTCCTTCCTCTCAGCTACTCCTGTCACCATCCCAGTGGGGAGAGAAGAGGGCCCTGTTATCACCAGAAAGGAGTGGGAGCCCTGTCCCCACACTAGCTGAGGCAGAGGGTGAGGGGCCTTGTGGCAGTGAGGTGAGGTCCAAATCCAGGCTCCCCGCTCACCCTGTTCCCACGGACTGGGGGCCCTGTGACAGTGTGGGGAGGGCAGAATTCAGCCCCCACTCAACTTTTGCTGGAGGAGTGCGGACAGGGCCACAGTTCTCTCTGTGGGGTTTGGGTGGAATAGAGCAGTTATGATGTCCCGCAGGGCTGTTGTTCGCTTGTCTTTTGGCTGGAGAGGGCAGGCTCATCTTGAGCCTTCTTTGGTCGGAGTCCATGGCCATTGGTGGGCTACCAGCTTCTCCAGCACCAGTTGGGAGGCATGAGGTGAGAGGAGAACCCAAGGGAACTCGCTGCCAGGCCTGTCCTTGACCTTGAGCTCCCTGCCCGGTCTGCCTTCCTCTCTTCACCTTGCAGAGACTTCTTAAGTGTGTTTTGTGCACAGTGTCCAGGTCTTTTGGTTGCACTCATGGGAGAAGCAGGAAGCAGGTATTTACTGCTATTCTCCTCAAGAAGTCCACGTGTGCTTTGTGAGAAAATGTCTGGGATGTGTGAGGATGTGTGCTTATGTTTGGGAAGGCTCGGGTGTCAGTGTGCACGGTGGCTCGGTGCTCAGCATGGTCATAGGAGCCTGATTCATTCCTGGTGTAGATGCTTACTGGTTGATGACCTCAGACATGCCACTTAACTGCAAGCCTCAGCTTCTTCATGATTTTATGTTTATGGATGCTTCCCACGGATCTGAGTCATTTGTTTCCACCATAAAACTGCATAGCAAATCACCCCAAAATAGCATGGCTTGAGATAATAGGCACTTATTTAACTCCAAGTCTGTAAATTTTTCAATTACATGAAGGCTAAAGTTGCCTCATTACATATTGTGAGTTAGGCTTAAAGTCTCTTAGTACGTGGTGAGTTGTCACCTAATGGGATGTGCCCATCACCGAGTTCTGGCCAACCAAAGGGCCATCTCGTCAACCCAGGTTCCAATAAGGCAAGTGCTGAGTGATAACCGAGCCAACTGTTTCTGTCCCTCCCCTTTTCCATACACCATTGTCCTTTTTCTGTCCCTGCATCTTCTTCCATCACGTGGCTGTGCTGGAGTTGCTCTGAGCCTACTTTGGTTTGGGAGGCTGCCCAGTTTGTGAGTTGTTCTTTGCTTAACTAAATTCTGTTGCATTTAATTTGTATAAGGTTTTCGGCAACGTTGGCTGGGCTCAGCTGGGCAGGTTCTTCACGTCTGGGCCAGGCTTACTTGAATTTTCATTCACTTCTGGTTCTTGGTGCTGGGGTGATGAGGATGACCAGGCCACGTGTCTGTCCCCTAGCAGACTGACCTGGACACATTCTCCTGGCAGTGCCAGAAGAGGAGCAGGGGCAAGCAGGCCTAGGGTCTTGAGTGCTTCCCCAGCTTCTGCTAGGTGGCCTTTGCTAATAAACCAGGGTTCCCCCGACTCCACCCAGGGCTAAGGGGTGAGCAGAGCACCAGCCCCAAGTGGGAGGATGATGGCTTGGGTCCGGGGCAAGGGGGGTGAGGTGTTGGACCCTTAGTGCTCTGCTTATACCACACTGCTTCATGGTGTTGCTAAGTGAGTGTCTAGGTCAGCCCAGGCTGCATGATAACATGTCACACACTGGGTGCCTTTGTCAACAAGTATTTATTTTTCACGGTTCTGGAGACTGTGAGTCCAAGACCAAGGTGCCGCCAGCTTCTGTTCGGGTGAGGGCTCTCTTCCTGGTTTGCCCACGGCAGCCTTGCTGTGTCTTCATATGGCAGAGATAGGGAACTTGGCCTCTTCCCTTTCTTATAAAGACACTAACCTCATTGTGAGGACTCTGCCCTCATGGCTTTATCTAACCCTAGTTATCTCCCCAAGGCTCCACCTCCAAATACCATCACGTTGGGGGTAAGGGCACCAACATATGAATTTGGAGAGACACACAATTCTGCCCGTGGTGGAGAGTTAATGCTGATGAGAGTGGCTTGCTTGTTAATTGTCTCCTCACCCTTCCTAAGATTTTAAACAGGGGCTAAGCCCCTCTCTCTGCTCTCAGTCTTTCCCAGGACATTGGGAGCAATCGTGTCCTTTTGGGTGGATCTATAAAGCCCTGGGACCCCTCCAAGCACCCCTGACCTTGAACTTGGCTTTTACAACAGAGCCCTTCGGCCTTTCTATGTCCCAGCCCCTCCTCTGTGACTGCACTAGTGTCTCTTCCAGGCCGTGGCAGCCACCTGACATAGCTTCCCAGGCATAGCTCCTCCCCCAAGTCAGACCTTGGCTCGTGCCTGCCCGCGGCAGCTCCCTGGTGGTGTCCGGCCTCCCCAAGGGCTCGCTTCTCCTTTGTCTTCTGAAGGATCGCAGAAAAATCCACTGACGAAAGGCAGACTCATTGGAGAAGGTGTGCAGAAAATGTACGGCATGCATAGTGGAGAGACACAGAGCGGTGACCAAGCACCGGGTGCATGCCTGAAGCTTGCAGACCCGTTTTCCTGGGGGAAGGAGAGTTGGGGGATCGGGCAGTTCTTTTGCGGACAATCAATCATTAGGGGAAAGGAAGGGACCTGGGAGGTGGGAGGCGAGGGGCGGAGCTGCCGGGAGCACAGGTGGTCTTGCCGTGCAGCCCTCAGAGGAAGAGACACGTCTGTCTGGGCGTGGGGACCCCGATCTCTCTTCTCGTGTGGCTGATCTTTCCTGAGTATTTGATGAGATTTTGGAGGGCATCCGTCCGAAGATAACTGCATTTAAGCTGCTTGCGTAGTCAGTTAAGGAATTCCAAAGAGCCCCTCCTTCTTTGGGAGGGGACAAGAAGGGTCAGAGGAGCTTTGACTCTGAAGACGGCTCCTCCGGCCTCTCAGCTTTGGGCGGTGGCCTTCTGAGCCCCAACGCCGCATGGGCACCTGCAGCTTCCACCTGGATGTCCCTGCTGCCAGTCAGCGGGAGGAAGCTCCTGGCTTGCTCTTGTCCTTGGGTAGTTTTGTCTGCTTGTTTTGCCTCTGAGGCTCTGCTGCCCCTTGCTTGCTGCATGTTGGTTTACGATGTGTTAGGGCTCTGGGGGTCCCATGCTGACCAGAGGCTGAGTGGGCGGGGCTGGCAGGGTTCTGGGATTCCGGAAGAGAAGATGTGTTGGAGACGCTCCTGGCCACGCAGTTGCCCCCGGGGGTCCACACACAGGGAGCAAGGAGGGCACTGCACCAGGCCCATGGTGCCACGCCTCTGAGTCTGTGGGACTAATCTCTGCCCCCAGAAAACTTGAGGCAAAAACATGATATGGTCAGCTTGCTGGGAAGCCTTGGACTAGCAGGCAGAGGTGACCATTACACGACGCACCTTATGTGACCAGACACCCAGGATCATCCTCAAAGCACATTTGCAGTTGTCTTCACTTACGAAAATATCCTGCAGACCCATGTTTGGCAATATACATGTAGCCAATTGTTTTAAAAACAGAAGGGATGGTGGCTATTGTAACGTAAACTGTTTTCTAAATGAAAGAATTAAAGGAATGTAATTGGAGAAGTCTACAAACAGTGGCTTAATGTGCTGCTGCTTGCAAAGACTTATTACAACTTATAATCTTCCTTTATGGGTGTATGTTGTTAGTGTTTAATCAAGCGTGCGGATGTATTCAGGTGTTCAACCATTCTATTAGCTGGGAAATGGCGCTATTATTCGCTGAGCTGTTGATGTTATATTGTTGTTGGTTCCCCGAGCTTCTACTCTCTCACGCTCCTCTTACTCTGGTCTCTGCAATCTGTCTAATTGTCTTCTTTCCTTGTGTCTTTCGAAAGCTTTAAATAGAGATACTGGGAACGATGAACCGTGTCAGGATCACAAGGTTCTGGAGCTCTACAGATTCATCGAGGGGTGTTCTGCTGATGCTCTGAAAGGGGAAGGGACCCAGACCTAGCGCGCAGGGTCATGGTGGGTCGTGGCCAGTGGTCCCGCCTGCCCCCTGTGCGAGGGAGTCCGTGCATGCCCGCTCTGCTGCTGACCAGCCTGGGCTGCCATGAGAGAGGGCGTCTTCTTGGACAAAGCAACTCTGTGGGGCGAGGGTGTCTTTGCTCTGCATTCCAGAGATCCCGCCACTGGGAATTCCAAGGGTTGGTGACAAAGGTAAAGTGTGCAGGGGACGGCTGGCTCTTCGGGGGATCCGATGGTGGAAGATGTGCCTGGGGGCGGAGAGCCCCTGAGGACATGTCTGTACCCGTCTGGTGTGGTTTGATGGCTGTCCCCTCCACATCCCATATGAAATGTGGCCCCTGTGTGGGAGGTGGGGCCTGGTAGGGGCGTCTGGGTGGTGGGGGGATCCCTCAGGGACGACTTGGCGTCCTGCCTGCGGCCAGGAACGAGTTCCCGCTCTGTGAGTTATCGCGGGAGCTGGATGCTGAAAGAGTCCGGGCCATCTCTCTCCCTCTTGCTCCTTCCAATCTCTAGTTCGAGACGGCTCCTGTTGCGCCACAGACACGCCTGCTCCCTTCCCTTCTGCCGCAAGGAAAAGCTCCCCAGGGCTCCCAGAAGCAGGTGCCGGCGCCTTGCAGTGAGCCCAACAAGCTTCTTTTCTTTATAAATCACTTTTTCCTTCATAAGGGAATACCTAGATATTTTTATAACAACGCAAAAAAGACTAACATGCCGTCACTCCATTCACCCTTCATTTCTTTCCTCCCTCCTGCCTTTTCCTTGACCTGGAAGACAGGGGCAAGGGCATGCCCTGAGGCCTTGCTGCAGTTTCCAGCTTCTGGTCTGTTTTGCATTTGCTTCTTGAACTTGAGTAAGGAACCCAGTGTCGCTTTAAGAAGCCGTTTTGGTGAAATCAAATACAATATGCAAAATACGACGTGTGAGGATGGAGCTGTCTTACAATGAAAGGACAAAAAGCTGCTTACATAGAATTAAGCAAAAGTTGGGAAACTAGGAGGAAAGATGGATCAGGCGTTAGATGGAGAAACTGTTTTAGAAACACGAATCCAGATCTGTTTGCAAAACAGGTTGCTAGGAGGAGGGCTCTGTCAGCAGAGCTTAAATTCAGTTTTTTTGTTTTGTTTTGTTTTCCGAATACCATTAACTGATGGGACACACCTGGAGGCAAGGTTGAAGAAACGTTAACGACACCTTTTAGCCACACTCCCGCTGACACGGTTACTGGAGTCTGACGGCCGTTACTGTCGATCGCTACCACGGGCAGACGGCCCTGGTAAACATCCCGGCACGCTGTGAGGCGTGCAGTCATAAATTCACGCAGTCGGCCTACGATTCTTAGCACTAGGTGTGACTAAGAATTAAAACCAGGAATTCTAGAGGCAGAGCATCACCGGAGGCTAGGAGTTTGAAACCAGCCTGGGCAACATAGAGAGACTCCGTCTCCACAAAAGATTTAAAAAAATTAGCCTGCAGTCCCAGCTACTTGGGAGGCTGAGGCAGGAGAATCACCTGAATTCAGGTGATGAGTCGTGATTGCACCACTGCACTCTAGCCTGGGCGACAGAGTGAGACCCTGCCTCCAAAAAAAAATGGGGAATCCTGAAGGGCCAAGTTACACGACCGTCTTTAAGATTCGGAGATCATGATTTGAAATAAAAATGATGATATCCACACACAGCCCCCCCGCTTTTTGAGTCAGGTCTCCCTCTGCGGCCCAGGCTGGAGTGCGGTAGCACCATCACGGCTCACCACAGCCTCGACCTCTAGTGCTCAGCTGGTCCTCCTGCCTCAGCCTCCTGAGTAGCTGGGACTGCCGGCATGAGCCCCTGTGCCCACTAATGTTTTTTGTAGAGACGGGATCTGACTACGTTGCCTAGGCCGATCTCAAACTCCTGCTCTCCGGTGATCTTCCTGCCTCGGCTGCCACACACACGGCTTTCACTGCTGCATGTCTTGAGCCGTATAGAAACATTTTTCCTCCTGGTACCTGGCCACTGTAGCGACTCCTCGCTGCTGCAAATTCTCCCGGCTGACGGCTCCCTCGTGGTGAACGTCGAAGGTTGTGGCCGCGGACGTGGAGCTCAGAGCGCACCCTCCGTGAAGAGTGTGGGGCTGGGGAGGGGTCTGCCACCCAGAAGCCTGCTCCGGGAAGAGGGGGCAGGGCAGGCTCCTGACGAGGGAGAGGAGGAAACTGGCGCTCCCCCTGGCAGCCAACGTGGCGGCCGCAGCCGACTCCCTGCCTGTTCACTTTTGCCACCTGCGTGAGGATGTCACGTGTGTTGGGCTCAGCCCTGGCGCTGAGGTAAATGAGTCAGGGTCCTTGAAAAATCAGAACAAAGGCACCAAGAGATGGAACTCACGTTCGGGAAATTGTGGCTGGATGAGGGAACGGCAGTGAGACTTTATTCCGCGTTTGGTGGGACCTTCCCCCGAGCACAGAACATTCTTGGGGGTCACGCTTTGTGGCAGGTGAGACTCTGTTTCCCGTAATCACGCAGAATAAACAGGTGTCTATGCTTGGGAGCCTGCAGGAAGGGGACAAGCAAAGTGACTGTCTTTGGGCTTGTGAATGTTCGGGAGCGCGTGTCAGCCCTGCCGTCGCGTGGGAGACCAGCTGGTCCCTGTGAAATTTAGCGGCAAACCTGCCAGCCACTGAAGCAGCCACGGATGTCCACCTAGACGCAGCTCCTGAAGACCAGGGCACAAAGAAGCCTTCTTGTGGGCACGGGTAGCTGAAATGTTACCATTGGAGAGCTCTTCGTTTGCTTAACATATTATGTCATTGGGGTCCCATTTAACCACAGAAACGCTTTGGGAAGGAGTTAATAACGTGATTAATTTCTCAGCCATTGATGCCCAAGGGCTAATTAATTTAGAAACTGACTGTGCAGACGAGAGAGGGGGCTGGCAGGTCTGGGCACAGGGTCAGAACAGACGGGCAAAGGTGGTCTGGGATCCCACGGGAGCCAGCCCAGAGGAACACCCAGAGGCTGTGGAGTGGCTGGGCTTGGGGGAAGACAGGGAGAATGGGCCCTCGAAAGACACTGTTCACTCATTTCTAAACGCGTGCAGGTCTTTCTCGCATACCCTGTTGTCTGAGAACACAGCGCGTCTAGAGTCCACGCCCACACGACGGGCCGTGGCCGTCTGCGTCTGGGAGTGGGCAGGGCCCTGGAGACAGTTGCCAGCGAGGCATCTCTCTCCATTAGAACTGAGCACTTGGCATTCCAAACGTTCCCATTTCATTATCCAGTCGCTCTTGGAGGTCCACGGGTCAGGATCATAATTCCATTTTAATAGATCCCATGGTGAATCTCCGCGCATGGACGTCGCTCACGACATTAGCGCACCAGCGCAGGATGGCGGACCGCTCAGAGGCTGCAGGTGGGGCCGGGTCAGGGCCACGTTGCTTTGTACAAAGATCTGCAAGAATGACCCGGGCTTTTAGCTCTGATTTCCTTTCTATCGATTTGCACAGGTACATTTGCCCAGCCTCGGAGACGGCGGAGAGGGCCGTCCCACGGAGGCTTTGTCGTAGGAAACCATTAAGAGAGGGGAGCATGGAGCTGGGGCCTGTCCACTGGGATGAGGAACCCAGGACTCAAGACGCCGAGATCAAGTCCAGGCCAAACATGGAGCAGACTGCTGTGTGGTGGGCAGCAGTCACGCAAACTCACTCTGGGAACAACCCTGTGGTCTGGGAGAATGTTCGGCATCCCAGGAGTGGCCAACCTGGAGGTTGATTCCGGATCCATGAAGACCGCCCGAGCCCCTGGTCCATTCCTTGGAACGCAGGAAGTGCAGGGAAGCGAGGTCTTTCCCTCTGGGCTGGGTGGGGGTCACCGGGCATTCTGCCAGCTGCTTGCAAGTGGGGGTGGGGAGCCCGTACAGCCGGCCGCTCCCCGGCCCTGTGACAGTCCCTGCTTCACCCACGTGTCGCCTGCCGTCTCCGGGCCTTTTCCTCTGCCTCTTGGACCCTGTGCCTCGCCTGCTCAATTTGGTGGGCACAGCCAGACAGACACGGGCCAGGGCCCCAGCTGCTCAGTGGGAGACCCCATCCCCGAAGGAGAGAAAACTTTGACTTAGCATAACAAGGCGAGCATCTCTATTAATGAAGACCCACACTGTCTGGGAGCTTTTTGAATTGGAAAGTTTTCAAGTTTTCTTGCACTTGGAGCAAGAGAATACCTCCTCCAAGTCTGGGTTTGTTTTTAAATGTATTTCTCTGCAGGAACAGTTCACGTGGGGGGTGGGTGCCGAGGCGTCCTGAGCCAGGAGGACCGAGGGGCTTCCCGGGGTTGCCTGCTGCTGCCTTGCTGGCTCTGCAGAAGGGCGGTGTGGCGTGGCTGGCTTGGGGTGGCCTCCTGTGCTCCCGAGGCACCTCCAAGCTGGCCAGCTCCTCTCTCCGGGAACAGGTGTGGGCTGGAGAAAGGGGAGGCAGGAAGGGCGCTGGGGGGACGGGGCGAAGGAGCACGCAGCTCGCCCATCCCGGGGCAAGACCACCACGGAGCGGCAGCCGGCAGGGGCGGGGGTGCCAGGTCTGAGTCAGAGCCCCCTCCAGACTCGTGTGCTGGAGTCCTCACTGCCAAGCGAATGGTGTTAGGAGGTAAGGCCTCGGGGACCCCCGGGTCATGAGGGTGGGGCCGGTGTGGGATGAAGCCATGAGGAGTCCGTGCTCTTGTAAAAGAGGCCCTAGGAGCCCTCTCGCCCTGCCCACCATGGGAGGACCCAGCGAGCGGGCACGTGTGTGAACCAGTAAGAGGGCCCTCACAGGGCGCTGAATTGGCCACGCTTGGTCTTGGACTTCAGCCTCCAGAGCGGCGAGAAGTAGACTTCTGTGTATGAGCCGCCCAGCCTGTGGGATTCACTACACCAGCCAGAATGGGCGAGGACCGAGGCCAAGAGCGACAGCCTATGGGGCTGCGCTCGCAGCCAACAGCCCGACTGGGGCCACGGCCTGGACGCCACTTCCCTTCCTCCCCACTTCCGCCACGCAGATGCCCTCCTCCCTCACCAGGTCAGCCGCCAACCCCACACCCGTCGCCCACATTTAGTTGCAGGAAGCTTGCGTGTGATTGGACGCAAGACACCTGCCGCTGCTGAGGCTGCTGCACCTGCCCCCAGGGACCCGCGTGAGCGTCCCGCCCCCGGCAGCCTGTCCCTGGCCGTGCTCCCACCTGGTGCCCTGGCCAGTCACTCCTGTCGCATCTGCAGCTGGTGAGAGGCAGGGAGCGCCTGCTTGGGGGAACCTGGCGCCCCTGCAAGCTCAGGCACGTCACCCCGGCACCTGCCTCCGTTTTCTCAGCTGCAGAGCGGGGTGTCAGGGGTGGGAGCATCCGGCGGTGTTGATCCGATGTGTGGGGGCAGGTGTCGGGCCGCTCTGTCTCCTGCCCTCTGGCTTTGACCCTCACGGCTTCTTCCCACACTGGCCCCGTCTGATGAGAGAGAACTCACCCAGCACGAGGGAGCCTGGAGACAGGAGATTCTGCGGGGAGGGAGGGGGAGGAGCAGGATGGGCACTGGCGTCACAGTTCTGGGGGTTGGCCCAGGGGAGAAAGGCCCCGGCTGGAGGGCAAGGTGGAGCTTGGGTTTGTAGAGGGCGGGTGAGTGTCATCTCGGGGCAGCCCATGGTGGGGGCCTGGGCAGCAGGTGGGGCCTGGGCGGGCCGCAGAGGGCCAGGGGTGGGGTCAGAGGGCGAGAGGTCACAGCCATCCCTTACCCAGGCCATTTTGGCCGCTCGGGGAGCACAAGCTGCTTCCCAGGCCCCCCCGAGGTTGCTGGCCGGGCATGGGTTCTGCTGGGCTCCTGAGTCAGGGTTGTCTGCACCCCCTTCTTCTCTCCGCAGCTCCCTGGCCCTGGTGCCTGACTCCGGGCTGACTCCGGCACCTGACGGCATGCCCCCACTTCCCCGTGCTGTGACCCTGCTGTGGCCTTCCTTTCCATGACGCGCCCTGGCCACCCACTGGAAGGGCCTCCTGCATTGGGTCTGGCCTTTCCCAGGCGTCCAGGCTCCCTGGATGTCCCTCTCCAGACGACCGTAAGGAACATCCTCGCCCAGTGGGACTCCTGGTGTCACAGTTTCGCAGCTGCTCTCCAGCTCCGCGGGACCCCACGCTGGCCCCCTTCCAGGGCACAGAAGCCGTTACTGCAGAGATTTTGCACAGCATGTCGACACCTTCCAACCAGCCTCCCAGGTATCTGGAACTACAGGCATGTGCCACCACGCCCGGCTAATTTTTTGATTTATTGTAGAGACGAGGTCTCGCCAAGTTGCCCAGGTGGGTCTCAAACCCCAGGGCTCAGGCACTCCTCTTGCCTCCCAAAGTGCTGGGATGACAGGTGTGAGCCACCGTGCCCAGCCAGGCTCTCATCTTTACTCTCTCTTGCTGCCCCAGATTTGACATCTGAACGCTTTTTAAGACTTTTTTTCTTCTGAAAACACCACACAGCATCCGCCTCGTTGTGCCACAGGCCCTGGTGGCAGGCAGGGTCCTCCTGCCCCTGCAGGTGTCTGAGAGCCACAGAGGCCACGGGTGCCCAGAAGTGGCATGTGCTCCGAGGAAGGCCGGCGCAAATTTCTGAAACGACTTTTGTAGTCCTCTGACTGGAAACAATGAATGTTGGAGGGCAAAGCTGCAAGGCCAAGGCCTCCTCGGGAGACCGTCCTCACACTGCGACTCGGGCGCCTGGCAGCCGCACAGCCCCAGGAATAAGAGCCGCCAGCTCGCTCTTCTCGGAGAGCTCCTTGCTCCCCAGACGCTGCAGCTTCTGTCGAAAGTCAGAGTGGCAGCCCCGGGCATCTTCATGGGGGCAGGACGGGAGGCAAAAACTTCATCAAGCGGGCGGCTCCCCAGTGCTGGATTAGAAAACCCTAGATGGCCTTCTGCCTCACCAAAGGGGTGTTTATGTGTTGATCACAGAACAAGTGTGTGTCTCCATCAGGCGGACGGAGAGCCAACTGTGAACACACGGTCTGTGAGCTGGGACTTAAATGTGTGCTGGGGTAGGATAGCATCTCCCAGAACTGCGGTTTCCAGCCATCAACAACCAGCACCAGCGTTTCATATGACAAACACATTGCAACTTCCCAGGACTTGCAGTGGAAGTCGTGGCTGGTATGAGGGGCCTGCACCCCTGAAAAACGGCGTCATGCCTTGACGCTAACATGGGAAATTAGTCAAAGTGAACTGTTAGAGGATATTAAGTTGCAGTTTCACACGTTCCGGGGTGTAATTACCCAGGTGTGACTGTGTGTGACCATCGCGGATGGGACACACACGGGCCCTTCCGTTAAGTGACTCTGCTTGGGTTTTAGCGAGGTCAAGCAATGTTCGGCCGCAGTTGTTAAGACGTGACGTTCTGCATTGTGACATAGGGCTGCCCGGTACATGAGGGGGGACCCAAAAGACCCAGAATTTAGTTGTAAGACATTGTGTGTTTATTCCTACTTGTTTAAACTTCAGTCACCTCCAAAATATCCTTTGTTGGATGGCAATACACCTATGCAGATGCTTTTTCTACTGCTCAGAACAGTTTTTGAACTCGTCCATTTTGATGCTTTTTAGTGATGCTGCTACTGTTTTTTGTTTCACCTCTTCCACACGGCAAAATGTTTCCCTTTGACGACATTTTTCATCTGGGGAAACAAACAAAAAACTGTCCAGGAGGGTGGGGCTGGGGGTCATCCTGTTTTTGGTCAAAAACTGCTGAACGCTCAGCACGGTGCAGGCGGATGCATTGTCATGGTGGGAGAACCGGTCACCTGTTTGCCACAACTTGGGACGTTTCTTCCGAAAATCGTGACGCCACCTTCTCAAAACTTCCAGGTAGAGACTTTGGTTGATGCTTTGATCCTGAGAAACAAATTCTGAGTGTACTGTTGGGGTCCGCCCACCAAGAGGTAATTGCGGATTTGGGGGTCCCCCCATACCTGTATGAACTCCTGCGGTGCACACTGCCACACGGGCCACTCTGTGGGGACAGCAAGTACACCAGTATTGCTGGCATTTTCCCTGTGAGTCATGATTTTTCAGAAGAATGAACAAGACTTGTGAAAGTTCTGAAAAGTTAAAGCACCGATTTCTCTTGATTTACAAAGTAGTTGCATTCCTGGAAAATCCAGCATATGCTAAAGCCTTACAAAAATATTTTTGTGTTTACAGAGAAAAAAAGAGTTGGCCTTGGCAGATAGAAATAGGGTTCCCGTTGCAGGATTGCTCTGAATGGAAGTAGCTGCCGTTAGGTCCCCCTGCAGCTGAGTCCCCAGCCCTCACGCCCCGGCACTGGGGAGGCCCCGCCTTGGCACTGAAAGGGTCTCAATACCCATCCTTCAGCAAGCTTCAGAGGCCCCAAATTGTGGCCAGTTCCAGCGGGAGTCTCAGATTCACTTCACACTCCCCAGATATTTCTCAACATTCACCGGATTTTCCCCTGCTGTTAAAGACATCTTTGAAACAGCCCTTGGGCCTTGAGAAGCTCAGCCGCTTCATGCTGCAAGGGGTGGTGCCCCAGAGGAGCCAGGAGCGGCAGTGCAGCCAGTGCTCTGCAGCCAGATGCCCTGCAGTCCGTGTCCCCAGCTGTGCAAGCTCCCTGCAGTCATGGCAGGCCACCTGGGATTGGGTGCTAGAGGCGAGGGGAGGGCTTGGAGTGGCACCTGCGCCCAGGTGTGCACAGTCATGTCAGTGATGCCAGCCTGGGTTACGTTCTCCCAGTTGTTGGCCACGCTGACCCAATATGGAAACCACCTCTAGCGACAGCGTGAGCAAAAATTCCTGTGAGTTTCCACTGACTGGGATCCACAGTGTCTCTGCAGCCTGGAGACACAGACAGCCTCTGAGCCTGAGCTCCCAGGAGGCCACACGCCCCGGGGCAGAGGCTTTCTGTCTTCGGTTGCAACTGGCGGGGAGGGAAGAGGCAGAGAGAGGCAGAGTGTGTAAGGCTTGTGATGAGGCCTGGCAAAAGCAACACGGAGGACGCTAGGAAGTGTGGTGTCTGTAGGCTCATACACCCTGCTCACCCTGAAGCCCTCAGAACCACATAAACCATGCGCAGTCACACGTGGTCATGCACAGCCATGTACAGTCATAGCCACACATAGCCACATCCAGTCGTGCATGACCAT
This sequence comes from Cephalopachus bancanus, assembly GCA_027257055.1. Taxonomy (NCBI): domain Eukaryota; kingdom Metazoa; phylum Chordata; class Mammalia; order Primates; family Tarsiidae; genus Cephalopachus; species Cephalopachus bancanus. The sequence continues at coordinate 15,877,682 of JAPVLO010000001.1, read as the reverse complement.
GTGCAATCACTCATGGCTAAGCAACCAAGCACATTCATTCACAGTCATGCAAGCCATGCACAGCGATGCACAATGATGTTCAATCATTCACAGCCATGCACAGCCATGTGCAGCCATGCACAGCCAGGCACAGCCACACGTAATCATGCGCAGCCATGCACAGATATGTATAGCCATGCACAGCCATGCACAACCATGTGCAGCCATGTGCAACCATGTACAGCCATGCACAGTCATGTACAACCATGCACAGCAATGCATAACCATGCATAATCATGCGCAGCCATGCATAGACATGTACAGCCATGCATAACCATGTACAGCCATGCACAATCGTATACAACCATGCACAGCCATGCACAACCATATTCGATCATTCACAACCACGTACAGTCATGCACAGCCGTGTGCAACAAGTGCAATCATTCACAGCCACACACAGCCATGCCCAGCATGCACGCCATCTGAACAAAGACCTAAAAGGCGAGCTGCCAGCAGCGGCCTGGGAACCAGCATCCCAACAAGCTGTCAGAGCTCACGAGGACCTCAGGGACAGCGTCCACGGCGTCGCCATTGCTAGACTCCGGGCTCCTCGGGGCAAAGGTCGCTGCCTCCCCTCCTTGCCCCTGAGTGCCCCTAGCCAAGCCCCGTCATGGAGGGTGGTCACCTACCCCTGAGCTCCGTTGGATGACACGGGAGCCGTGTTCCCAGGTCCTCTCAAATCTTGTAAACAAAATTCAAACTCATAACTCAATCCTCTGCACAGAGGCTGTCTAAAAGCGAGGTTGCAAACTATGGCCATCGTTGCTTGATGTTGCTCCCTAAGTGTCATAGGGTTCTGGAGTGGGGGCAGCCCACCCTGTCTACTTACCCCTATGTGTGGGTTTTGGTTGCATGTTAGTTTGTTTAAAAGTTGGCCCAGAGCTCCCATCTCGGCCACCTCTTCTCACCGGAGGTTTGCCAATGCTGGGGGCACGCCTGCTTCTGGGTCCCATTGGGGCATCTTCAAGGACACGTCATCGAGCGCAGATCCGCCCAGGCTTCTTGTTGGAAGGCGATTTCTGACTCGGCAGGCTGGCGAGACCCAAGACGTCAGCTTCCGGGGGGGCCTGGAGACTGCTGGCCCAGGAGCTCTCATTAACGATCAGAACGTTCAAAGTCACGTCTCTTCCCCTCTGAAGCGCCTTTGGGAAAACAGGCCTGGAAAGATATGGAAAGAGAATTCTCGGCTGGGGAGAGTCACACCCAGAGCCTGCGTGGTGGTGCCTGTACCAGGTGTTCTGGGATGGGGCTCCCACACTGGTGTCCAAGTGGACGGGGCAGAGAGCGAGGGAGGTGGGGAGGAGACGTGAGCCAGGTAGGCCACAGCAAGGGAACCACCGAGACCAGCGAGGGACGTTGTCCCCAGGTGAGCGGGTGCCATGTGGCTGAGAGTCTGGCTGTTTTGAGAATGGATAGGAAGGTGGACTTTTACGTGAAATCTTGTGACTTCTGAGTAGTCGGCCGGTCAAACCAAATAGGCCAATAAGCCCTCTCGGACCTTGGGGCCACCTGTGGGCTTAGGAGATTTGCAAATCTGGACGTCACCACAGATGTCGGCCGAGGCCCCGGGTGCACATGGCATCTCGGGCTGTGAAGAGCTTGAGGCTGCCGTCCAGGGCCCCGAGGTCGGAAGTATCCCAGGCGTGGAGGCGGAAGGTGTCCGGGAGGCAGGGTCCAGGCTTCCCTACGTTGGAAGACGCCCCGTTCTGTGGCAAGACCCCTCTTCCCGTCCAAAAGTCGCAATGATGCCTCTGACTTAAGTTAAAAATAAGGTGGGATTTAACAGAAGCATGCCTTCATCCTCACGAAGGCGACAGACGTCCGGAGGCCTAGTGTTTTGTCCTGAACATCGCATGACAAGCACGTGATCGTCAGATCACCTTCCCGAGTCCGATTTCTTAGGTCAACGACTCCGACTCTCCTGTGATTGCGGGCAGCGAGTTGCCGACACAGACGTCATCCTAACATTTTCCTTCCAAGCCCTGGAAGAGCATCGGACCAAAGGGGTCACGGGCATATGTGAGACATAGCTGTTCATTTTCTGCCCTCGTGCGAGTGTCCTGTGAGGGCCTTCCCGCAGAGCCAGGGAAAACGGGGCTGCACGTCTGCTCTCAGAGGGTCAGCGTGTGTGGGCGGCCTGGCCGGAACCGGGAGCCGAGCCGCGGGTCCACGCAGAGAGAGACGGCTGCAGCAACGTTAACACCACGACAAAAGCGGGAGCCCATTTCCCTTAACACCACCCGTAAGAGGTAATTGTGCTCTGCAGAAGAGAAAACGCTCTGACGAAGGGGCAATTTATTCTAAAAATTCCTAGTTTTGTAACATTAGTACCAGTAGCGGTTCCTGTTATACGATAATTATACCCATTGGTGCTGTTTTGCGTTGCTTCCATTTGAATGCGAACTAAAGAATACTTTTCAGTATGTCAACACATTTTAAATAATGACATATTACCTTTAATTTCCCCATTTGAATCTAAAGTTTTCTTTTGATCAACACTGATTTGTCAGCTATTCCTCCATGCAACTTTTGCTGAAATACACCGCAGATCACGAGAGACCTCCATGGCCCCCTGGCTGGCTGTCACTGACGCCGCGGCTCTGTCAGTAATGGCCGGAAAAGGCACCGGCTCGGCACCTTATCTTTATTTATAAATCCCACTTCATTATTGCAGCAAGGCACCACAGGTAGTGCATTTGTAGGGGAAGACGGCCTCCCTTTCTGGCGGAAATCTCCACCCTCAGGCAGAGTGCACGTCGCCCCCCGCTGTGCTCAGTCATTGCCCAGAGATGCACGGCACGCCGAAGGCTTACGGCTGTCGTGTATTTAGTGTGATCCTTTTAGGGGAAAAAATACTATAATAAAGATTATGCGCTGGGGCGGGGGGGAACTAAAAAAAATGTAGCTAGGAAATAATGTAACTGCCGATAGGGTCTTGAACTTGTGCTTCGGACTCACAGGAACGTTCAGAAGCGGTTTTATCTGGCTGCAGTCGCTCTCGGAGGCTTTGAAGACCAGCCCTGGCCCCTGCGCGTTTGGCTGGGCGCTGCCTCGAGGCCTGGGGCTGCCTTCTTAAAAGGGTTAAGCAGCTGTGTCCGCCTTGAATTACCACTGTCATCCAATTCATTAGGAGAGTTTATGCCGTTACAATATGTCTGTAATTTATAGCCGGCCCACGGACGGAGCTTAGTGCTAACATTTGCCTAATTTGCCGGGGTTATCTCAAGTTCCATTCATCTCCCCCACGAACAATGCGCCTCTGATTCCCGGCTTCACGGATGAGGTACATGCGGTTTCATATTTAGTGCTATCAATCACAGGTAATTGCCTCGCGATCCCGCCTCGGCGTGCAGAGTGATTTCTCGCGGCCCCTGGTGATGGATGGGAGGGCGCGCAGCCAGCGGAGGGCGTCGTCTGGAGCTCCCGGGCAGCGTCCGTCCCGCGGCTGCTGTGGGCCTGTGGTCACCGGCGCCCTCGCCCCGGGGAGTCTGCGGGGCCCCTGCCCCCCAGCCCAGCGGGGACGGCCTGCCCAGCCCCGGCCTCTGTCTGGTGGGGGAGGCATCCCTGGGCTCGGACAAGGACCGCCCCGATGGCCGCCGCTGGACGTTTCATAGCCGCGGCACGAGAGGGGTCTGGTGGCGCAGATTCTGCCAGGGATGAGGCCGACCCCCTTGATCTCTCACCTTTGTGCAGAGGCCTCTGGCGGGGACGTTTCAGCTCAGCTTGATGCTGGGACGCCCGCCAGGGGCAGCTCTTCTGGGTCTGTTCTCTCTGGATGGCCATGTGGATTTCCTGATGAAAACCACCTACTTTTCTTTCTTTTTTTTTTTTTTTAGTTGGAGTCTCACTCTGTTGCCTAGACTGGAGTGTGGCCGGAATTACAGGCATGCACTACCACGCCCGGTTGATTTTTTATTGTAGAGATGAGGTCTCACTGCCCAGGCGGGTCTCGAACCCGCGGGCTCAGGCAATCCACTCACCTCAGCCTCCCAAAGGCGCGGGATGACAGGCTGAGCCGCTGAGCCCGGTTACCGCCTACTTTTCAAGATGAGAACTATGCAGTGAATGTATTCTCTAGTTCTTAGTATGTGAAAAGAATACCAAACGGTGTTGTGCACCCCCCAAAGTTGGTGTTCTAGAGAGAAACGGATCTACAGTGTAAGCGTTAAAGTTTGTGGGAACTGCCTGTTGTGGTGGCTCATGCCTGTAGCCCCAGCATTTTGGGAGGCTGAGGCAGGAGAAGCCCTTGAGGCCAGGAGTTTGAGACCAGCCTGGACAACATAGTGAGACCCTGTCTCTACAAAAGCAAAAAATAAAGAAATCAGCTGGGTATGGTGGTGCAAGTAGACCCAAGCTACTCAGGAGGCTGAGGTGGGAGGATTGTTTGAGCCCAGGAGTTCGAGGCTGCAGTGACCTATGATGGTATCACTCAAGCCTGGGTGACAGAGCAAGACCCTATCTCAAAAAAAGTCTGCAAAAACTGGAACTCTCAATGTCACAGCCGTCATGGACTTTATGACCTGTGCTCTGAGCTCCTGGCCCCTTCATGCAGCGACTGGGAATTCCAGAAGAGGTGTGAGTGTGTGCAGCTGCATTACCCAAATGTCACACTTTTGTTTATTTTTAATTTTAATTTTTTTTTTGAGTCGGAGTCTCACTCTGTCACCCAGGCTGGAGTGCAGTGGCACACTCATGGCCACCACAGCCTTGACCTGCTGGGCTCAGGCGATCCTTTCAACTCAGCCTTCCATGTGGAAGTACAAGTGTGCACCCCCGCAGGTATCATTTTAAAAAATTATTTACTGTAGAGACGAGGTCTCGCCAAGTTGCCCAGGCTGGTCTCAAACCCTTGGGCTCAGGCAAGCCTCTCGCCTCGGACTCCCAAAGTGTTGGGATGACAGGCATGAGCCACCGTGCCTGGCCTCCAAATGTCAGACTTTTAAAACATCGGTTCAAGCCTGAAGCAGATAATTCCAGCAAGTGCTAAAATCACTGGGAGATGGCAGCGTGCCGGGAGGGAAAGCATGGCGGATGGGAAGCACGACATCGCCAGGATTTTTGCCCCACAGCCTTCCCAGAACTGAAGAGAGTCGGGGCCTGGCCTATCTCAGGACGTGTTCTTTGCAGCAGGCCACAGTCCCTGTCTCTACCCAGCCATGACGCAAGCTCCCGTCCTTGAGCACTGAAGGCAGGAAAAGCCAACTTTCCTACAAGATAAAAGGCGACACGTGTAAGAAACTCTCCGTAGACTCAGAACAACAACAGCAGCGACAGCAGCAAAACGTCTTTCAGCCGGGCATGGTGGTACGTGCCTGTAATCCCAGCTCTTTGGGAGGCTGAGGCGGGAGGATCGCTTGAGGCTAGGAGTTCAAAACCGGCCTAGGCTACACAGGAGACTTCACCTCTACAAAAAATTAAAAATTAGCTGGATGTGGTGATGCACGCCTGTAGTCCCAGGTACTCGGGAGACTGAAGCGGGAGAATTGCCTGAGCCCAGTGGTTTGAGGCTGCAGCGAGCTGTGATTGCGCACTGCACTCTAGCCTGGACGACAGAGCCAGACCCTGTCTCAAAAAAAGCCAAAACCAAAATACAAAACAAAGATAAAAAAAGAAGAAGACGGAAAAAGTCTAAAAAAAATCCCCGCCCTTCAGGACAAAAGGCTCCCCAGAGCTGTGACCTCATTACCAGGCTCCGGTGCGGCTGGGGTTTCTGGGGCTGCCAACCCCACCCGAGTCGTTCGCTTAATTATCGGCAAACTTCCCTGCTCTCGGGCGCGTTCTTTGGCAGGCTTAGGGCCTGCACCTGTGCGCTCAGACCTGGGGCCCGGGACGTCCCCGCAGATGTCACGGCTCCTTTGTTGACTTCCCATGAGTGGCGCTTAACAGGCAGGGCCGGGGACAGCTTGGCCCGGCGCCGGGGCGGACGGCAAACATTGTTCCCTCGGTGGGCAAGGGGTCAAGCACGTTCTCTAAAGCGCAGCCACATAATTGCGGGCGATTAGCAATTTTAATGACCAGGTGCAGGGGTCGGACCCCCCCTCCTGGAACTGGGCAGGTTGTCAACGCTCACAGAGTCGCAGCCAGGGCGTGTATGTGACCAGTATGTTCCAGGTCCTTTAAAGTTAATTCAATTACAGCAGCTAAAACCACCAGGGACAGCCTGGGCCCCGGTGAGCTGGATAGGAGTGTTCAGGCAAACGTGTCTCATGAATGGGCCTTGGGTGTGACTCCGTGAGGCGGCCAGTAATCCCTTGTAAACACCGTGTGCCCCTTTGTGGCTGGAGCGGGCAGGGACCTGCCGGCGGCTTCCCGGGGCCTGCGGCCTGGGGGATGGGCCAGCTCTTTGGTTCTACATGTTGGCTTGCGGGGGCTTCACGTGGCCACAATGAGCAGACAACCGGTGCCCTCCTGGGTCAGCCGTGGAGGGGGCTGGACAAACCTCCCGGCCACGGAAGGCTGCTTCCCAGCTGCTTCTCCAGTTTGTCTTGCCAGCTCCTTGCTCATATCATCGTATACATACACTTCAAAACTATTTATCTTACTTTTTTATTTAGGGGCAGTGTCTCACTCTGCCGCCCAGGCTGGCTGGCATGCAGTGGTGCGATCACAGATCACTCCAGATGCCTGTCAAGCATCCTCGAACTCCTGGGCTCAAGTGGTCCTCTGGCCACCTCCCATGTAGCTGAGATCGCGGGTGTGCCTCACCATGCCCAGCTAACATTAAAATTTTTTTGTGGAGTCAAGGTCTTGCTATGTTGTCCAGGCTGGCCTCAGACTCCTGGCCTCAAGTGATCCACCTCAGCGTCCCGAGTAGCTGAGACTACAGGCGCATGCCAAGAAATGTATATTTGAAATGGACAAATATCCCTCAATTCCTTTCACAGTGGCCTGGAATACTTTTCCCTGTCTGGCTAGGAGCGGGAAGAAGGCATGGCAGGGATTTTCTCAGGGCCAGAGATGGAGCCGGGAGCACACGCCTGTCTCCCGACGGCTCTCGGAGGCAGCATGTGGCCTGACATGGAGGTAGGAGGGCGGACTTCCACTCTTGGTTGCGTTGAATGTGACAACAGGGAAAAGCTCAGCTAAGAGGCTCAGAAGTAGAAATCAAGCAACGAGCCAGGCTCGGTGGCTCAGCCTGTAATCCCAGTGCTTTGGGAGGCTGAGGTGAGTGGATTGCCTGAGCCCGCGGGTTCGAGACCCGCCCGGGCAACTGGGCGAGACCTCATCTCTACAATAATAATAAAAAAAAAATCAGCCAGGTGTGGTAGCGCATGCCTATAATTCCAGCTACTCGGAAGGCTGAGGCGGAAGATCACCGGAGCCCAGCAGGCGAGGCTGCGGTGGCCGGGAGAGGCCACTGCACTCCAGTCTGGGTGACAGAGTGAGACGCCAACTCAAAAAAAAAAAAAAGAAATCAAGCAACAAGGACCAGGACCATGCCCCTGAGGTCCGGCCAGGAGGGAGGAGACAGACCGCCTGTCAGTGAGCCGAGAGCGAGAAGAATCGTGACGGGAACTGCCCCGCCGACCCCCACGACAGGTGCCTGGGGGGCCACTCCCCTCCCCTGTTTCTTGGGGCTCCGGGCCCCCCGCTGGCCAAGCATCCTCCAGACCCCCACTCCGACTCGCTGGACTCTGACGGGAAAGCCCATGGCAGGGTCTGAGAGCCCTTGCCCGTGTCCTGGTCTGTCTGTGTCTCCTTGGTCCTGCTCTTAGAAGCCTGAATCAGAGCTATTTTCCTTCCATGACACATGTCTAGTGCTCTGTGGCCACCACACACACATGCTTTATGCCAGCAGGAACGAAGGACAGGGGACTCTGGGTGCCCGCTCCAAGTGCCTGCAGAAGGCTGGGTGTGCTTCTGGGGCACCGGGAGGGGCGGGCACAGCCCCCAGAAAGCCACATGGCACCGGGCCAGTGACCACGGGAGCTCCCGACCGAGGGCACTGGGCCCAGGCTACATTGTCTTGTCTCCTCTGTTTCTCCCTACCTGAGAGGGGCCCTTGGGGCACCTCCGTCTCCAGGGATCCCCGACGGCTTCAGAATGTGCCGCCCGGGACCTTATGGAATGTCGCTCGGTTTGGGTTTGTCTGTTGCGCCCTCATGAGTAAATGAAGGTCAGGCATTTGTGACGAGAATGCCCCGGAAGCGATGCTGGTGCCCCCCGGGCGTCCTGGGAGGTGCGTGGTGTCACCTGTCTCATTCCTGGTGGAGCCTGAGACACCTGCCTAGTGTCTCCCTTGTAAACGCGGGACATTTCCCTTGAGCATCACGTGGAAGGCGTTTTGAGACGGCAAAGAAGCCCATTTCTCATCGCGTTTTTGTCTGCAAATTCCAGCACCCGTTGAGAATTCTGGCTTCAACAGTCACGACTGTGCTGCCTGTCAAAGGGTCTTCCCAGCTTCACCTTTCCTTCCATGTTTATCAGCTGAAATGCTGCTGTAAGAAAGAGCTTTCCTTTTCCCTCCCTTTATTAATTTATTTGGATTTTTTGGGGTATCCGTTTGAGCTCCCGGCTATTTATTTCTCCCATGGATAGATATTATTATTACGGGTTTAAATCGTTCCTGACGTGACTGGTGGGTGCTCCCGTGGGCTGAAGAGCTTGGCTTTAAGGAAGCCGCTTTTTAAAATTAAAATTTATTTTTTTGTAGAGACAGGGGTGTTGCTTTGCTGCTCAGGCTGGTCTCAAACTCCAGGCCTCAAGCAATCCTCCTGCCTTGGCATCCCAGAGTGCTGGGGTCCCTGGGGTGAGCCACCGTGCCCGGCTTCAGTGGCTTTTCCAAGTCACACTTTCTTACTTCTCCCAGCAACAGGACGGGGGCCGGTGGGCTGTGTTCTCCTGGACACGGGCAGGAAGCCGAGGGGACGCACTGGTTTTGGGGGACAGAGAAGGCACCCGGGTGTGCACTGGCTTGATGTGGCGGGAGCTGGCAGGACCCTGGGCTGTGTCCAGGCCGGAGCTGATGTTGTACGAGCAGGTGGAGCCCGGCCCTGGACGGGAGGGACTCTGGTCATCACGGCCCCTTGAGTGCCCTTGCTGTTTCCCCATCTCTCTCTGCCTCTTTTGGGTCTGGCCGGGCTTTGGGCTGCAGAACCCACTTCTGGCCATGACCTGGTTCCGTGATCTGGAAGCGGCGGTTGGCGGTGGTGTGGGTGGAGCCCAGGGGCGGCCGAGGACTTCGCAAAGGGGGCCAGGCGTGTGGCGTGAAGAGCTGGTGACAGAGAAGCTGCATGTGGAAGTTCCCAGTGAATGGGGGCCCCTCCTGGGGGAGCTTGAAGCCAGGGGACTAAACCGACTGTACCCGCAGGAGCGTATCCGGCCCTCCCTGGGTGCTGCTGCCTGTGAGACCCCCGGGGACACTGCCTGCCCTTCCCGGCACATCATCTCACCGAGTCCACTGAGCGTACCGGGGGCCTCGTCCTGTCCCCGCCTGGCGCCACCTTGGCTGCCACCGCCACGTCCCAGCTGCAGCGTGGTGTCCCCGTCTGTGTGACTGTCCCGACTCTGCAAATGCTTACTTGACGGTGATTTGCATTCATTCATTGATCCATTCATTCATTTCCCAGCTCGCCTCTGCCCTGCTCAGGTCCCCAGGTGGGCAATGCCCCAGACAGAACGCTGCCCACGGGGGGCGTCACACACCCCCACTCTCCAGCTGGGCCATGTAGACGCGCCCACTCACCTCACTTGCGGGGCACAGGCTGTGGGAGGAAGCTAGGGGATCCGGAGGAAAACCACGCGGACCTGGGGCACGTGTGGACTACGCAGATGGCGGCCAGGCGGGAATGAGGGGGTTTTCTCAATGTTGAAACCCGAGGACACAGAATGAAACAGCATCGCCCAAGGACCTCTGAGCCAGGTGAGGCTCGTGCTGGACGTAAGTTCTGGTGGTTCTTTGAGCCCTCCCCAGGGCAGGGCAGAGGGCGGTTGTCATGCAGACTCGCCGGGGAGGGCGCGGCCCTAAGGAAGTTCGGAAACACCCTCCCGGCCCTCTCCGAACTCTCCTGGGCTTTTCTGGGCCTTTCTGGCTCTCCTTCACCTTCTTGGCTCTCCTGAGCTCTCCTGGGCACTCCTGGGTTTGCCTGTGCCCTCCTGGGGCCCTGGACTCTCCTGAGCTCGCCTGTGCCCTCCTGGCTCTCCTGGGCCCTCCTGGGCCCTCCTTGGCTCTCCAGCAACGCTAACCTCCTCGAGATTCCACCGGCGACCGGGACATTTGGCCGTGGCCTCCTCTAAAGGAGCGTGGCAGGGCTGTGACGGGTGACCATCCCTGTGGCCGCGCGCACCCTCTCGTCTTTTCCGGAGAGTTCGACGAGTGTCCCCGAAGACTAGGTCCGCAGCCAGCCAGCGAGGGGCTCGGTGTTTTAGGGTCTGCTCCCGGCTCGCGCTGGGAGGCGCTCTGGGCCGGTTGAGTCCCAGAGCGAGCATTCCCTGGCGCCAAAATAGCACACCATTTACCTTCGATGACAAACGTATTCAGCAGTCAGAAGCTGTTAAGCATCGTACAGCCTGGCTTCCCTCCCGTGTGACTGAGGTTGCTTCTGTTTCACTCTAAAATTATTTCTGGAAAAAGATCATCAAAATGCCAAGGTCGCAGCGGAGGAGGAGGAAGGAAGAAGGGAGGACGGAAAGACGGGGAGGAGGGACATGGGGTAGAAGGAAGGGGAAGGGAGGGAGGGAGGGGGTGGGAGAGGAGAAGGGGAGGAGGGAGGGGAGGGGAAGGAGGGGGGTTGCAGCTGTGCTTGGGCCCTGGCCGGTGGCCGCCCGCGCTCCGGACGGATCCACCTGCTTCCACCCTGAGGAGCTCCGGACTCCTGGAGAAGAGAGCCCGGCACTGAGACGGGAGGCCGTCGACAGCGGCCCTCGTGTCTTCCTTGGGTGGCGTGGCGGGGTGGGCTGGGGGCCTGTGGCTGGCGTCGGACGCCACTCTGCTGTTTGAGCAGGGGTGGGGCGACTTTATGGATACGAGGCGCCCGCTGTGCCTCCCCGCACCCCGGCTCCCTTGCCGGGCTCTGAAAACGTGGGTTGTGTGCACCCGAGTTGTCGCTGTGCTGTGATGATGCTCCTCATGGATTCGACCAAACGAGTTGAGTCGTCTCTTTTGCCTTCGCTTCAGCATCTCTCAGAAGGAAAGACCGACCGTCAGGAACGCGAATGTTTTTGGACTTCACATCTTGCGGCACGGAGACAAGAAAAAAGAAAGTGTGATCATTGGGAGCTGAAACGTGACCGGGAAATGCCGGTCCAAGTGAGCCCAGAGGCTGGACTTCTCACAAAAAGCACGGACTCCAGGGCGGGGTTAAGATGCTTCCATCTCCTGGGCACCCAAAAGGCAGATCGTCGAGGCAGGGGCCATTCAAACACAAGCACGCTGAGACGGCTGCCCAGGCAGGACCGCTTCCGTGTAAAGAGCACATCAAAGCAGGTACAAGGTTGTATTTCTTCCCTGCTGCATTCCACATGTTGTCTCAGGGCCCCAAAGGGGCTCTCAGCTTCACCAAGCACTCCTGTGAGCGCCGGTCTCAGCCCTGGGCCAGAGTCCAGCCCCACGGAACTTACACGGGCCTGATGTTTCCTCACACGTCAGGCTCGTTTAAACAGATCCATCCAAGCTGGGTTTCAGTGCTGAGCTACAGAGCTTGTCTGCAGCGGATCCTTCTGAGATAACAACCTGATGGATCAGGTTTACTTCCATTTTTGAAGAAAAACGGGCATAATTGTAAACAAACAGGATGGTTTTCTTCCAGGTGAGCCAGACTGGGTTTTGCTAACTGCTCTCTCTTCCTGGCAGGCCCACTGAGGGTTCGAAATGCATTTGGGGATCGCAGATGTGTGCTCATCTCCAGACTCACTGAGGCTGGAAAGAGGAGGCTGGTGAGCCCGCAGGGAGCTGCTGTGTCCCCCCAGGTCCCTCCTGGCTGAGCCTCTGGGTGCAGAGGATACGGGACATGAGTGAAGCGATAGTCGGTGTATCTGCCCCTGGGACTGCCCCACGAAGGACACAGCCCTGCTGGCTTATGGCCGCGCATGCTCATCGTGTGCAGTTCTGGAAGTCAGGAGTCCTGCGGGGAGGCTCCTTCCTGCGCCGCCCATCTCTCGGTGTCTGGGGCCGTCCAGGACGCCCTGACCAGTAGACGCATCCCTCCAGCCTCTGGACCTGGTGCTCATGGCCAACTTCTCTCGGTGTGTGCCTGTGTCCAAATCTCCCCCCCCCACTTTTCTTTGCATTGGAGTCTCACTCTGTCACCCAGACTGGAGTGCAGTGGCTGCTCCCGGCCACTGCAGCCTTGACCTGCTGGGCTCCGGCGATCCTTCCGCCTCAGCCTTCGAAGTACCTGGAACTACAGGCGCGCACTACCACACCTGGCTAATTTTTTTTGATTTATTGTAGAGATGAGGTCTTGCCAAGTTGCCTGGGCGGGTCTCAAACCCGCGGGCTCCGGCAACCCACTCACCTTGGCCTCCCAAAGCGCTGGGATTACAGGCTGAGCCACCGAGCCCGTCTAAAATCTCCCCTTTTTATGAGATGCCCGTGATGTTGGGCTACTCAGCATGACCTCGTGCTAACCAGCTCCAGCTGCAAAGACCCTGTTTCCAAATAAGGTCATGTTCACAGGTGCTGGGGTCAAGGCTTAGCATATCTTCGTGAGGGACACAGTTCAACCTGTGATGCCATCCGTCGTGGACAAGTGTCGGGTCTCAGAGAGGTTGGCTGAGTGGTGAACATGCCCCTGGTCCCAGGGCTACCAGCCACCAACTCCGCACCCACAGAGGGGTCTCGCCACGCCTCCTGGCCTTGAGGGCCTCGTCTGTAGAGCGAAGACATTGGGTCAGGGCAACCAAGTGTGTTTCAAAAGAAGGTTTGAGCCCAAACGAGTTTGAGGATGCAGTGTTAGGCGACCTTCAAGGTTCGTGACCTTGAACCTTCTCAGGGCATCTACATGCCAGCGCAGAGCTTGAAGGCGGTGGCTGTACTGGCTGACTCTGTGACAAGACACCATGTCTCTGGCTCTTCTGCAGAGAGAATCCCACCCCATTACGGATGACAAAACAACTTTATTTCAAACTTGCATTTGCCCTATGACTCTCCCGGCCAGGTGATGCCTGTCCTTTCTCTCAGAAAGGGGGCCTATCCTCCTTCTCACACTTGAGGAGAAGGGTCAACACCTTTTTTCTTCTTTTCCTTTCTTTTCTTTTTTGAGTTGGAGTCTCACTCCGTCGCCCAGACTGGAGTGCAGTGGCCGCTCCTGGCCACCGCAGCCTCGACCTGCTGGGCTCCAGCGATCCTTCTGCCTCAGCCTTCCAAGTAGCCGGAATTAAAGGCATGTGCTACCACGCCCGGCTGATTTTTTGATTTATTGTCGAGATGAGGTCTCGCTGCCCAGGCGGGTCTCGAACCCGCGGGCTCAGGCAATCCACTCACCTCAGCCTCCCAAAGGCGCGGGATGACAGGCTGAGCCACCGAGCCCGGCTAACGCCTTTTTTCATGCTGAACTGCGAGGGGCTTCTGACCCCTCTTGGGCCAGGGAGAGGCCTGAAGCCCATGTCATATCAGGCGCACAAGTGAGGGGACTCCGTTTCCCCGGTTCAGGTGACCACAGGGACCAGAGTGGAGAAGTTACCTTGAAGGGAAAGAGAGGTGACAAGGCACTTGCTGGTGCAAATCTGAGACAAGCACAGTGCTCTAAGGACATCACCCTCTGGGACCCGGAAACCACAAAGCGGCCCGAGGCCTCGACAGGCGGGGCTGTGCCCGTGGAAGCCTGTCGCCTTGCGTGCGGAGTCAGGGGTTTGGAGAAGCCCTCGAGGCAAGACGGAGAACTGCAGAATGTGCTTCCTTGGTCTGTCTCGGGGTGGATGAGCGGCCCCAAAGGCAGGAGTGACCTGTCCTGCTAACGAACATCACGGGGGTCCCCTCAGAGACGGAGCGTGTGTGTGAGTTGGTGGAGGGAGGAAGACGGGGCCCGCTTTCCGTCTACTGTTACGACATGCGCGTCCTGGTCCCCAAGGGAGCTCTGGAATGGGAGTGGAAGATGTCCTGACCCCCCATGTGCAGAGCGCCCTCCTCGTGGGCTCTTGGTCTGGGGGTACTGCTGCTTAAGTGCCAGTGTTGGATGTGGCCGCTGCCTGCTGTCCCCCTGGGGCAAAGGGCGTGGGCCACTCTGGGTCTGGCCTGTAAGCCGGGCGCGCTGCTCCGAGGAGCCTGAACGTGAGCACGCGGCCCCCACGAGCTCCCGACGACCAGACCCCGAGTCGCGGCGTGGAGGAGAGGCGCCCAGACTCAGGACCTGCCTGGCCTGCTGGGAACGGGTGTCAGGGTGGCCAACGTCACCGAGCCCTTCCGTCTCCGAGCCGTGGCCAGACTGTGCCGGGGTGTGGAGAGGAAGTCACTCCACAGGACTGGAAGCAAAAGAACATCAGAGAGCCATCACTGAGGGAGGCCACTTAAGTCCTGGCTTGCCGTGGGAAGTCCTGCATTTCAGACTCCCGGCAGCCTCCACGGCCTCGCTTTTCCATGGAAGGCGTGAACGGAAGGCGATCCCCCGTGCCTGCCGCAGCCCTCTCGGGAGGGAGCCTCTGTGATCTGCATGTAGGATGCCTGGTCTGCTTGTGTGAGGCGTGATCTGCGTGGTGAGGCATGATCTTCATGGGTAAGTCATGGTCTGCGTGGGTGAGGGATGATATGAATTCCACATGAAGAATAAAGCTTGGGTGAACCCAGCTCTTTTTAAATAAGTCGATGGTTACAACGAAGTGAAGAACACTCTGTATTTATCAGCATATTGCATCCCATCTTGATCATTTTAAACTTAATTACCTGTGCTGCCTTCTCGGCATTCTGAGAGAAATTGTCTTCGTGTGGCCGGTGGTGGCGTTCATGGCTGAACTATGGATGGAGGGCAAAATCTTCCCAAATTCTGTGTCCTTGTGTAGTAGTGTGACTTCCAAGGACTAGGCGGCGAGGAATTGTTCCTGCCCCAAGGGTCTTCCTGACTCCTGGCCGACGGTTGCTTCCGAGGCCCTGCCACAGACAGGGCGGTGTACACACAGACAGGCACCCATCACATCCTGGAGCCTAGACGTCTGGGATCGGGCAGTGCAGGGCTGGCTTCTGTCTCCTTGGTGAGTAGATGGCATCTCCTCCCCGTGTCCTCATGTGGCGTCCCCGTGTGTGTCCGTGTCCTGACCCCTTCTCATAAGGACACAGTCCACATGGCATCAGGGCCCGTCCCGACGGCCTTACTTCAACTCGACCCCCTCCTCGAAGGCCCTGTCTTCCACACGGTCACACCCCGAGGGCCTGGGGGTGAAGATGAAGTGTGAAGCTTTGGGGAGATACAGCTCAACCCACTGCAAAGGCGCACAAGTCCACAGACCTGCCTCTGCCAGGCCTGACGTGACTACCGGCCGCTGCTCTCAGCAAAACGTGCTTCAGGTGGGGTGACGGATGGAGAAGGTTCCTGGGTCGAAGTCTGGTGGCCTTTGTTTTGCAGACCAGGAGACATGAAACAGGGCAGGCCACGGGGGGTGGGAGGCCAGAGGGGACTGTGCGTGGGCCTGGTTTTCTCGCCAGCATCCCTGTCTCTCTCCCTTTTGGCCACAAACCCTACTTTTTCTCTGGGAAGCCATATTACTTTTGCTCACGATCAAAGTCCGGGACATTGGGACCCTGAGGTACAGTGAACAGGGGCCGAGTTAAGGGTGCAAGCCTGGCGAGGAACGTAAGTGAGCGACTGCCACAGAAATCCATTTCTGCCAAGTCTCCGAGGCAGACACACATCCTCCCCAGCACACGATTCCCGGCCCAGCCCCAGGCAGAGAGTTCCACAAGCCACTCATTGTCTCCCAGAGGAGCAAGTGCAGTCTATCCCAGTCCTCACCCAACCCAGAAGCATTCACTAAGGTGAGTACAAGCGTTTCTGTCTCCACTGAGACTTTCGAGCAATCATCCATTCAAGCTGTGTCTAGGCAGATAGAACTCGGCTGACCCACGGTCATCCGCTCTGTCTGCCTGACTCACTGCCCATGCCGGGCAGCACCCAGTTCCACCCTTGGCCCGAGACTGCTGTCTGATGACGGGCCTTCGAGTGGGACCCCACTCAGGGTGTGTGGATGGCACTTGCAAGGGTGGGGAGCTTGCTTTTGTGACCTCCCACTCATGAGGCTGCATGGCGCCAGGGGCAGGTGGCGTGGCAGCCCTGACGGTGCATGGAATGGGTGCCACGTGCTACAGGAGAGGCTTCTGGGTGTTTCTGATTCTCCTCACACCTTTCCTTGTGCAAGGGGACATCCCCCAGTGTTCACCCAAGATACACAGACCACGCGAGTAGGGGGAAGGGAAGGAGGAAGACGTTTCCTGCCATCAAGAACGTCTGCACTCGTCTATTAAGGAGCGCTCATATGTAAAGGTGTGAGCTCATGTGTGAAGGCGAGCTGCTGGGACGCATTTACTCCTCTGAGTAAATCAGCATGAGTGGTTGCAGGGCTCTGACCCCACAGCTAAGCGACAGATGTGTGTGCGTGTGCATGTGTGCATGGAGATGCCCCGGAGGTTCTGAAGATGCAGAGAGAGACGCTGGGAGTCTGAGGAAAGGGCTTCCCCGCCTTGCTCCCTAGGGGACAGGTGCCTTGGACGCCAGCCTCGCGTTCCTCGGCCCACACCCCTGCAAGCTGGCATCGCCAAGCCCTGCGGAGTGGAGCGTTTCATCGGATGAGCTTCCTCCTGGCTGCGGCCGGTCCAGTCGGGGTCTGCCCCACCCGCTGCCTCGGGGGTGCCTCAGTGGGCGTTGAGAAGACCGGGCGCCTGGGCACGTCGTTCCTTCTGGCGACACCGTCAGTCCCAAGCTGCACAGGGGCCCTGGAGAGCCGACTGAGAACAGGGCTCTTCCCTCCGGAGCCGGCCAGAGGGCGCGCTCCCAGGGGCCACACACGCCCGTCCGTCTTCGCCTTGTCATGGCTGTGAGTCCTGCCTTCAGGTGTGAGTGCAACGAAAGCCACGATTAGCGTTCAGGCTCATGATACCCGACTCAGTGTTTTCAGAGTTAAGGCCTAAAACATCAGCCAGTGGTGCTTCTTAGTTTTTGGAGGGCTGGAGGGATTTGGGACAGGAACACATTGGCTGGCCCAGAGGATGGGGAATCAGCCTTGGGAGCACTGTGATCTGAGCACTGTCTGTGTGTGAGTGTGTCTGAATGTGTGCAAGCATGTGTCAACGTGTGTGTGAGCAGGCAAATGTGTGTGAACGTGTGCAAGTGTGCGAATGTATGTACACGTATGTGTGTGTAAGTGCACACAAGTGTGTGTGGATGTGTGCATGAGCGTGTGGAAATATGAGTGTGAATGTGTGCCTGTGTGTGAATGTGTGTGTGCATGAGCATGCGTGGGTGTGTACACATGCATGCACGTGTGTTTGTGGGCATAAGTGAGTATGCCTGGATATGAGTGGGTGTGTGCACATGTGTGTATGTGCATGGATATGCATGTGTGTGCGTGGGCACGAGTGGGTGTGCATGCATGTGTGTGTGCCGCCCAAGCTCTCGAGTGCATGAGGGCGGGTGAAGGTGAAATGAGGCTGGGGCCTGGCACTGCCTGTCTCGCCTCCCACGTGACCCCCGATCTGCATTCTCATTGGGGTCCGCGTCTGTGGAAGGCAAAGCCATGGGGGCCTCCAGGCATGGAGCAGCAGGATGTGTGCAGGAACGGGCCTGGACTTTCAGGGAATAATGGAATTCCTTTAGATATTTTTTGTTTCTTGAATTTTAATGAAAAGATTGATTTCTAGTCATTATTTATCTATTGTCAAATTTTAACAAACAGCTGTAGTGATAATTGCTGAATTTCTACTCTGTGTTTAGAGAAAACTGTCAATGCACAAACATGGAATTGTGCTATTATCTATGTCTAAGGCGTTTTTCTGTAAATATACAGATTTTGTGCTGGTTTTCAATAAATATACAAAGATGCTAATTATCACTAGAACTATTTGTTAACACTCAAAAATACATAAAAATAAATATAAGAAATGCCATTTTCCATTAGAAATTCAAAAGTCTTGGCTCGAGGCCGCCTCTTCTGTGGCATTTTGGAGATGGCCCTGTGTTCTCGTCCTTTTGCACGACCCCGTCCCCGTCCTCTCCTGGGTGTTCCTTTCTGCGTTCCTGGGGCTGCTGTTTGCCTGACGTGGGCTTTCCTAGAGTCTCCAAACCTCGGTGGGTTGCAGGAGACGGGCTCCGAGAGAACCAGCCTCCAAACCGGGTCTTCAGCTGCCCCGAGAGCTGAAGTTCTCCAGACATCGATGTCTTTGCTGTGTCCTCCTCCGAGCCATCGTGCATGCGAAGCTCAGCTCAGAGGAAGCACTGCGCTCTGGCCACACGTGTGTGGACCGACCCTGAGAGAATCTGGGGCGGGAGGCCGAGATGGGAGGCTGACCCGTGGCACCGGCTTCTGAGGCTGACCTGGAAGAGGACTTGTTAGGTGAGCGACAATTCCTTTCCTGATTTGTATCTCTTCATTTTTGCCACCAAGTTACCAGAGCCAGGAGGTGTGGCTGCTAAGCTGTTCCTTGTGTCTGACCACACCATCTGAGGGTGGGGGTCTGTGCGTCATTTGAGGAAGCAGCCTGGTGGGTTCTCCCCGTGACTTTCACCTTGGATGCCTCCGAGAGAGTGACTAGGTGCTAATGGGCTTGGCTGTGTGCTGGCTGAGGACGCGACGGTGAGCGCAGGACTAGGGCGCTGCTCTTGTGGGCTCAGATTCCGGAGGGGCCGAAATCTGTGTCCGAATCAGGGTTCCCCAGAGACGCTGCACCCCCAGTGTTCGGTGAACACACGTCTGTGTGTCCTCCTTTCTTTCCTTCCTCTGTCTTCCTCTTTCTTTTGTCTTTCTTTCCTTTTTTCTTTCATCCGTCCATCCATCGGTCACCTATCATCTCTCTGCTTACCTGTCTACCTGTCATCTGCTATCTATCATCTTTCTCTCTACTTATCTTTCTATCTACCTTCTTTATGTCTTTCTCTACATCTACCAATCACCTGTTTATCGCCCAGCTCTATGACCTCTCTCTGTCTCTCTGTATCATGTCTGTTTGGCTATCTCTCTATCATCTCCAACCTCTATTACCTCTTTCTGTCTCTATCATCTATATCTATCTAGGGAGGAGGAGAGAGGAGAAGGGAGAGAGAAAGAGATTTTATCACAAGGAACTGGCTCGTGCAACCACGGAGGCTGACACATCTGCTATCTGCAGGGTGAGCTGGCCAGCTGGAGACCCTGGCAAGCCGACGGTGCCGTTGGAGTCTGGAGTCTGGAGCCGCTCGAGTGCCGGGAAAGCTGACGACGTTGTTCCAGGCCCTGGAAGGGCTGCTGCTTTAGTTGGAGTCTGCGGGCCGGAGAACACTGGCGTCCCAGCTAGACGGCAGCCGGGTGGGAAGAGCCATGTCCCAGGGGGAAGGCCGCCAGGCAGGAAAGTCTCCCTCCCGCCAGCCTTCTTGTCCTACGCAGGCCTTCCATGGACGGGGGCGGCCCGACTCCATTAAGGAGGGCGACCTGCTTTACTTCAGTCTCCCAGTTACATCCAGAAACAGACATGCCCAGGGTGTTTGACCAAATACCTGGGCACCCTGTGGCCCAGACAAGTGGACACACAAAATTACATCACATGTCCAACCCTTGTCAACTTAGCAGCCACACACACCTTACTTTCTTTTTAAAATTTTATTTTATTTTAAAGATGTGGGGTAAAATTCAGGATTAGGTAGACAAGGGGTCATCAAGCAGGCAAAGTTTGGGCCTCCCTTTGGTCCCCACTTGCCTGGTTTGAGATCAGGCACCCTTATGGATGCTATGTGCCCCCCCAAGCAAGCCCACTACTGCCAACCCCTTTCTTGTAGTTTTCTGGTTAATATTCAGGATCCGCTTATGAGTGAGAACATGTGGTTCAGTTTCTTGTCTCTGTGGTAGACTCTAAATCCCTCCAAGTTGCTGTGAAGTCCATCATTTCGTCCTTTATGGCTGCAAATATTCCAGTGTGTATATGTACCGCATTTAAAAAAACCCAGTCTACCTTTGATGGGCAGCTCAGTTGGCTCCATGTGTTTGCTATTGTAACTAACGCTGCAGTAAACATATGCATGCAGGAATCTTTTTCATAGAATGATTTGTGTTCCTCTGGGTACATTCCCAGAAAGGGGATTGCAGGGTCACATGGAAGGCCAGTTTCTAGTTCTTTTAGAAATCGCCACACTGTTTTCCACAGAGGTTGTGCTAGTTTACACGCCCACCAACAGCGTAGAAGTGTTCCCTTTCCTCCATATCCTCATCAGCGTCTGTTGTTTTTTGAGTTATTAATGATGGCCATTCTTTCTGGGGCTAAGTGGTATCTCAATGTGATTTCGATTTGCATTTCTCTGATGATGCGTGAGGCTGAGCACTTTTTCTTGTGTCTGTTGGTTGCCCGTATGTTTTCTTTTGAGAAGTATTTACTCATGTCTTTTGCCCACTTGTTAATGGGGCTGTTTGGGTTATTCCTTTCGGCACATTTGAGTTCCTTGTAGATTCTGGATGTTAGCCCTTTGTCAGATATGCAGTTGGCAAATATTTTTTCCCATTCTGTGGGCTGTCTCCCCACTCTCTTGATGGTTTCTTTTGCTTTGTGGGCAGGTATCAGTTTGATGAGGTTCCACTTGTCTAACTTATCTCTTATGGCATGGACTTTTAGAGTTTTGGTCAGGAGTTGGTTGCCTGTTCCAATTTCTGTAAGGGTGTTTCTTGTGTTTTCTAAGACTTTTGAGTTTGAGATTTTACGTTTAGGTCTTTGATCCATTTAGAGTTGATTTTTGCGTATGGTGATAGGTAGGGGTCTTGTTTTAATCTTCTGTATGTGGCCAGCCAGTTTTCCCAGCACCATTTGCTGGATAGGCTCTCCTCTCCCAGCACCATTTGCTGGATAGGTTGATGGTGGAGGCTTTGTCGAAGATGAGTTGGTTGAGAAATTGAGGTTTTGCTTCTGGAATCTCTATCCTGTTCCATGGATCTGTATCTCTGTTCTTCCATACACATCCAATACCATACTTGATCTCCAGATACAGATAATACCAAGGTCAGGAGTCCACCTGACATGACACAACTATTGTGCACAGAAGATACACAACCCCTTTCTTAGAGGAGGAGGTGAAGGCATCCTTTTCCGGCGTCCGGTATCTTAACACTGGGCTGGAAAATTCACCATCCTTCAATGCTATGATATCAAGTAAATACATCTCAGTTACATGACAACAAGATAAGAGAGGGAAGCGAACAAGGACATTTGCTATGTAATACACACACTTTCACAACAGAACTGGGAGGAAAGACTTGTGACAATCGGAGTCCTTGTTTCAGTAACCGGCCACATGGAAACCAACATGGAAGATAGTTTCAGGTCGCAGTGGAAGTTGTGAAGACGCAAATTCAGGTCAAGGGGTGTGGTCAGCCGGCGGCTGGGGTCACCCAGCAGGACTGAGACTCAGCGTGCCCCCCAGCGTCCCCTCAGAGGTGAGGCAGGGCCCTTGCCCACCCACCGCCTCCGTGGGATTAGTGCTTCCCAGTCTGCTCCTTTCACGGACTGTGTTGGTTCTCGTGGCTTTGGAAGAGGTCTTGAGGGACAATGGCAGCTACAAGAGGCACCCCGAGGTGGGTTCCGGCAGCGTGTGTGGAAATTGCCCGCGGGGTATGCAGCTGAAATGTGAGGCGGGCTGAAGAGGGGTGGCGTGGGGCACGGGAGACGTCTCCGCCCTCGTCTGCCCTGACACCCAGCTGGGCTCTGCTATCGTCCCCCTCCCACAGGAGACACTGACAAGTCCATAACCAGCAGAAAGTCCTGGAGGAAGCAGTTGGCAAAGCCAGGGCTTGAAGTGGGCCATCCAAGGAAGAGTACGCACGAGGAACTAGGCCAAGTCACTGCAGCGTGTGGACTTTCACGTCATGTCATTTAAAAATGTGCTAAACGAACATACAAAGGTACCTCACTTTTTACCTGTAGAAGCTTGATGCAGGCATTCAATACTGGAATATAACACGAAAGATAAGAGGCTGAAGCCGTTAAACTGAAAGCAGAAAAGCAATAGAGCACGAACCCAACACATCAGCACAAGACATGAGCTTCCCCAGTCCTGGTGGCAGGACCAGGGATGGAACAGAGGACAGGCACAGGGACCATGACGGCCCGTCCTCCCCACTGCTCTTGGACTTGGCTTTCCGGGCGCCTCACGGACGGGAGGATTCAGGCTGTTCTCACCTGCACTGGCCTCTGTCGTCTCTGACAGGACCCCCCTTCCCACCTGCCCCCCGGGGGGAGGGGCCCCTGCGGACCCAGGACGATGATCTCTTTGCAGGAAAGAGCCAGCTCCCACGGACCCCTGGGTCTGGATGACAGAGGCGGCTTTTCTCCAGGTAAGACCGGGTGGGTGGGGCCGGTGCCCACAGTGGCAGGAAGCTGTCGCCTTCGGCCCATCCCGGCTGGAGCACCGCGGCGTGTTTCTACGTTGGCCTCCGACAGAGCCTGGGGGAAGCGGGGCGCAGCTTCTGCATCCGCCCCAGCGGAGGGCAGGCATCTCGCTGTGGCCTCTAGAGCCCGCTTCACGCAGGGGCACATGTAGGGCGGTGCTGAAAAAGCCCAGACCCCGGAGACCAGGAAGGAAATGCAGCGTGCCAGAGACGCAGGCCGCGGTGAGGACCCTGGCAGTGTTGGGCGTGGACGCAGACCCTCCGGCGGGTGATGGACAGGTGGCCAAGAGGTGCTTGCCGACTCGCCTCAGCTCCCCGGTAAGCAGGGGCGTGGCCGGGAGGGCTTCCCTCCAGCTGGAAAGCAGCACTGCCCAGCCTGTTGCCCGTGGGGCCGCAGCTACATCTGCAGTCAGGGCCTGCTGACCTGTGGATCTGGCATCACTGCTGGGCGTGATGACACAGGCCCGGCACGCGAGGGGCGGGCGCGCCGCTCTCAGCCGGCCCTGGCCAACTCCCCATGGGGCCGTGAGAGGGTGGAGAGCCAGGGCGCTCGGTCGCGGAGGGAAGACCTGACATGAAACCTGTGCAGA
This sequence comes from Cephalopachus bancanus, assembly GCA_027257055.1. Taxonomy (NCBI): domain Eukaryota; kingdom Metazoa; phylum Chordata; class Mammalia; order Primates; family Tarsiidae; genus Cephalopachus; species Cephalopachus bancanus. The sequence goes on along the minus strand of JAPVLO010000001.1, from coordinate 15,854,568 downwards.
CGGCTCCTGGGACCTGCTCGTAGACCTCGGGTCCCTGGAGCGTGAGGGCCCATGGAGACCCTACACGTCTGGAGAGCAAGGGCCTGCGTAGACCCTGTGCACCTGGAGAGGAAGAGCCCCACCCCGTGTAGACTCTGCACATGTGGAGACCCCGGGCACCTGGGGAGTAGGGCCCGTGTAGTCCCTGCGCGCCTGCAGAACGCGGGCTTGCGCCGGGAGCGGTGCTCCTGTGCCTCCGTGCGCTGCTTCCTCTGTGCCTTGGTGTCCCCGTGTCCTGTGGCCTCTGTGCTCCCGTGCCTCCCTGGTGCCTCCTGGCGCTGGTTCCTCAAGCCCCCCTGCAGCACCAGGCGTCCACGGGACGGGCGTGCGGCCGCCTTTTCCTGCCGCCCTTCCCTCCCTTCCGTTTCCACCCCAGAGAGGCAGCAGGTGTGACATGCCAAGCCTGGGGCCCCTGAGCTGCTGCAGGCACGGGGATGTGGCGTGGCGGGTGTGCACGGAACTGCAGTGGCAAGACTGTCACCGCTGCCGCCGGTCAGCCCTGGGAGCTTAGTCTCCTCATTGGTAAAATCAGGGCTCATTCGGTTGTGAAAATTAGCTCTGAGGTGTCGAAGGGCTCCGGGGCTGCGCTGCGAGATGGGAATCCATGCTAGGTCTCTCTGAAGCATGTTGCAGTTTTTATGGGGATCACCATCCCGCCTAGACCTCTGGCCGGCAATCCTGGAAGACTCCAAGGGAGAGAAGGCTACGTGGTCGACCACACATGTTCAGCGAGACACGGTTTCTGCCCTGCGGAACAAACGGGAGGAAAAGCCGCCGGGGATGGGTAGAGACGTGCTGTCTCCTGTGAACTTTGAGCAATTGCCGATGGAGAGGCCAAGAATTTTATGCAGATCGCAACAAGGTCCCCGACACTGGGAAGCAATAGCCCCGCACAGCCCAGCTTACGACAAGATTAGTGCGGCGCACGGGAGGATCAAGAGGGTCTGCACCGGGCGAGATAAGGAATCTGGACGGACCAGAAGAGCGGCGCTTCCCCAGACGCCTGCGAGAACGTGGGCCCGGCCGAGGGCTGAAGCTGGAGCCTTGCAGGGTGGCATTTAGGCTGCTGCTGACGACGCCAGCTATGTCAGCCGCAAAGGGAAACATGCCTGGTTTTGTTACGTGGAGTTTGGGTTCTTTGTGGAAAACTCTAGAAGGGGATTTGGACCTCACTCGGCTTATTGCCCATAAGCATGTGGTGCCCAGAGGAGGCAGACCCAACGGAATTCTGCCTCTCTGGGCTTCCTCCGCCGGTGTGGGTCCTGGGTGCCCCACATCGCTGTCCCCTGCCTTGGCCCCACGGAGGGATGGATTCTGGGCTCCCCTTCCCCTCCTTCCAGGAGCACGCCCTTGCCTCTCTTCACCTCTCCTCCTTCCATTTGATCTGTTCCACTTGGGAGTGAGACGTGTCCGCAGTGGCTGGGAAGCAAGAGAGAGACACCCATGAGAGTCCCGGTGGAGAAGAAGCCACCGTCTGGGTGTGATCTGGATCTGAGAAAAGTCCACAGGGTCCACGAATACTTGGGTGCCTGGGAAAGTGTGGCCCCTAATGAAAAGCCTCCCTCTTGTGTCTCCCTCTTGTGTCTCCGCCCCGAACAGCCCAGCAGACCGAACACAGCAGCACACGAGACGTTTCAGAGCTTCCACCCAAGCTGGGCTAACTGAAGTTGGTTCAACACTAGGAAATCCTGGTGGGGTTGCTTGCCACCTGTAGAGATTAGAGGCGAAAAACTACGGTCTTCTCAAAACTTGCAGGACGTGTTAGGTGCCATTCAGCATGCATGCTTGATAAAAATCCTGTTAAGATAAGGATGGAAGGAAATGTTCTTATGCTGAGCAGTCCCCAAAGCAACCGCCGCGAAGAAGCAAAGCAGACAAACACCCAAGTAACCCTCCAGGCCACGGCAGATCCCGTTGCCGTCAGGAAGACGCTCCAAGTCCAGGACCGCAGAAGACCGCCACTTCAATCCACGTTAAAGCCACGTAACAGACAAGCAGGTGTCAAGGTGGAAGTATGAGAAGGAAAAATGCAAGACCGTCACTGTGTAGACGGCTAGACTACATACAGCCACCCACGGACACTTGGAAACACATGCTAGAATGCGTAAGCCATGTTTCAGTGTTAAGTGGTAAGGGTCGAAATTTTTAAAAAGTCGGGTTTCTATCCGCCAGCAACACTGAGAGAATTTACTTTGTAAGGAGACACAGGTGAGTCCTACTTCTGGTTTAAGCGATTGAGCCCGGGCTGAATGTACCCTGCAGCCTGAAACAGCTAAACGTCACCATCGAGCTATTAAACAGCAGCTTTCTGACCAACGGGCCGCCCCACCGTTGTGGTAAGCTTCCGGCGACACTATGGATGGCTGCTCGGGCTCGAATGGAAAGGTGGGCTGTCTGCTCAACTCCACGTTTATGCTACATTTTATACGAATATTTTATTTTAATAAGTCCTTTATTTTATGTTAGTGAGTCCTTTGTTTTACTTTATTAAGCCCTTCATGTTACTTTAAGTCCTTGGTTCGAATCTGCTTTTCCTGCGTGTGGAGTGCCACCTCGAGTGAGTGTTTTGAAGACGTTTCTTTTGTACGAGCCCGCGCGCCTTTACATGCACCTTTATTTGCCCTTATGGGTGAACCCTGATGAATTATCTGTCTAATTCATAGTCCTTTGACCTCGTAACTGTGTAATCATTGCTTCATCATGCTCTGGCATGTAGGGTTGCAGCTGAAAATCACACACCAGCCTGAATATCTTTCCTTTATAGATAATTCCTGAATTTATACAAGTTCTCTTTCTTGATTGCTGCAGTTTTGTGTTGTTTTTTCTTTTTCTCTTTACCCAGGGAAATGAGCATTAACCAGGAAGTGTTGAGTTGTGGGTTTTAGCAGGATCCCGCCTGACTCCCGGGAGCCACTCTGACTGAAAGCCGGGATGCTTCCCTGAGCCCAGTGTGGGGTCCCGTGGGGGGTGGATGGGATGGGGGTTGCTGGGAGTCCTCGAAAGATCAGTGGCTTTGTGACATGGAGGGGGCTGTGGCGGAAATCTGGGTTTTGCCCTCTCCCTGCAGACCTGGGAGCTGCGTCACTAGGTCTCACGAGGTCTCTCCTTCCAGAACCGTCTCCCCAGAAAACGCCCCAGGCGAAGCACACGTGGTGGAACCGGCGAGGAAGAACTGGCTTTGGTTTGCTGCCATGGTAACGTGTGGGCCATGCGAATGGGTCATTCACAGAGCTGTTAGTCAGGGAATACCTCTACTGTCCACGTGACTTTGCACTGTCACCGCTTTCAAGGGACATACCAGAAGAAGTCCACCCACATCTACATTGCACTCTTGGCGAGATGGTACGTGGGTTGGAGACACTTGAGCTCGTCAGCCAGAGGTCACGAGCGGTTATGCAAGCAGCTGTGGGTCCCTGTGGCAAAAAGGGCGGCCGTCCCTGGGACCTGGTGTGGGAGAGACACCCTGAGGGAGGCGGTCCTGGGGCCTGGCGAGGGAGTGATGCCCTGAGGGCGGCTGTCCTGAGCCTGGTGTGGGAGCTGCACCCTCCTTTTCACCAAGCAGCTCTTGCTTCCCGGCATGCAGCCTGAGTTGCCAGGACCCAGCCCAGGGCCCCCGGCTCCTGAGGGTCAGCTCCGTCCTGCAGGGTCGAGGGGCCCAGAAGAAGTGTCCAGTCACCAAGACCCTGGACACATACCCTTTGATTAAACCGTTATGGACAAAGGAACACCAGCCTCCGTGCTGGATTTTTAAAAAATAAACTTAATGCTCTGCTATAGCAGCAGAGACCCGATTCCTCCAGAATTTCCATGCTCTCTTGCCTGAAAGAGTCCTAATGCTTCCTCCTGAAACTTCCCAGGGTTAAACAGTAACTTGGGCACCTTAAATAAACTAACCAACTCCTTCTGCTTTATTGCTTTATTAGGTATTATGAATAGATAAGTATTTGTTCATTTAGTTTTTTTTTTTTTTTTTAAGTCGGAGTCTCACTCTGTCGCCCAGACTGGAGTGTAGTGACACGCTCACGGCCACCGCTGCCTCCACCTGCTGGGCCCAGGCAATCTTTCCACCTCAGCATTCCAAGTAGCTGGAGCTACAGGCACGCTCCACCATGCCTGGCTAAGTTTTAAAAATTTATTGTAGAGAAAAGATCTCATCGTGTTGTCCAGGCTGGTCTCGAACCCCTGGGCTCAGGCAATCTTCTTACCTCAGCCTCTCAAAGTGCTGGGATTACAGGCTGAGCCACTGTGCTCAGCCTATTTAATGTTTAATTATTCAATTATTATACTTATTTTTTTTGTAGAGACAGGGTCTCACTGTGTTACCCAGGCTGGTCTCGAACTCCTGGACTCAAGCCATCCTCCAGCCTCAGCCTCTCAAAGTGCTGGGACGATAGGTGTGAGCTACTGTGCCTGACTGTTTAGTGTGACGAATGGAGAAATTACCACATTTGTTCTTTGGACTAAGCAAAAAAATCCTTCCTTGTATTTGTACATTTGTGGAAGAGACGATTTCTCCTCCATGGATGGTCTTGAACGACGGGGACGTGTAGTCTCTTGGAAAACTCCAGTAAGTCATCACAAAGTAAGTTTTGATTTCCAAGTTTCTAATGACTAGACAGCCTGGACTCCATACTTTTTTCGTAGAGGAGCCCTGTGCTGTTAACATCACTGTCTGGCCGGCTCCGCTGCCCGAGGATCTGAACTTGGAGTGTTCCGAGGGCTGGCCGGCATCCACTTTTGTCCACGTGCAATTCATCCGCCACATCTGGACGGTGTCTTGAAAACAAGCTCGGACAGGTGTGGTGGCTCACGGCTGCCACCTCAGAGCACACGCTAGGCCGCACACCCTGGCCATTCCCCACACAGGAGGGAGGTCAGTGTCCCCCCCCCCGCTGAACCCATGAGGGGCACATGCGGCAGGGAGCTCGCTCGCGGCCACGGGTGCAAGTCCTGCCGCCACCACCGAACGCATTAATAGACGATTGTGAGAGGAGCTGGAGACTGCCGGTGTCTCTGAGTAGCAACCTTCACCTCACAGTAGGTGCACGGGAGCCACAGCGACTGCCATGGGGACATCCTTGAGCCCCGTGACTCGGGGGCTGATGAGGACCAGTGGGGGATTGTGGCAACAGCAGCTCGGCAGTCACTTGTCACCTGCTGCCGTGCCCGTGACTTGTCTGGCGCGGTATTTGTCACCGGGCCTGAGAGTCCACGCGGGTGCCAGTTCTTGCTCGAGGTGGCCGAAAAGACCTATCTGAAACCCTGGGCTCCTCCCTGCCCCAGGGAGTCTAACCGCCCTGCAGGAGCTCAAGACACGGGCCTCTGCGAGGGCCGCTACGTCACAGCTCTGCTTTGCACTGCAGGAAGAGACAGGCGGCGACTTGCTTGGCCGTGGGGCTGTGGCAGGGACTGCAGCTCTGCGTGCTTCCACTCACAAAAAACTCCCCCCTCCCCTGCCCCCGGCTGCCAGGCGCCCAGACGCCGTCAAGATGTCAAATTCCGGGTGCCCGGGAGGCTGGCCGGCTGTGAGACCCAGATGTGCGATCCAGATGTTCTGTTCTCTTTTCTCCAGCATCGTGGGAGCTTCTTGGAGGCAGTCACACTCAACCTCTTCCAGAAAATGTTCACGGGGGACCTATTAGACACGGATGCCGGGCGGTGTTTGCGGAGCTCTGCATGTGCAGATATGTAATTTGGTCTAGACTGTACTTTTGCAACTTGTGGACATGAGCACGCTGACACGTGGCATGTGAAATCATACGTCAACGCACAGGGAAAAGCATGTCCCATTTCAGCGCGGCAAGGCTCTTCACTGCGATGCTCAGCAGTGGCATGGACGTCGGGGGGCCGTTGGGGACAGACCTTCTATGGTTCGCTGTGCAGACTGAAGGAAGAAGCCCGGAGTCCGGGGTGTGCGTCTCCTCCCTGAGCGGCTGGCGTGGGTGAGGCCTGAGCCCTCGGGTGGGCTTGAGAGGCCATGCTGTGGGCTGGGCCCTGCACCGGCTGGCCGGCTGGGCGGGGACAGGAGACCTTGGGGCAGCCTGTTCACCGGCATGGCCTGGCTGGGGAAGGTCTGGGTGTGAGCACGGGGTGTGGCCACGTGTTGCATTTCCCATCAGAGTAAAAGCTGCTCTGTGGCCCACTGTGTGCCGGGCTCCTGGCTGGGCTTCACACGTGAGTGCTGATGTCCCCGTGGCACTGGTGAGGAAAGAGAGGCGAGCCCCAAGCAGACCTGCCCAGGGCAGGGGAGCGACTCGCCAGGACGAGGCAGGGCTCCACGGCATGGCTGTGCCTGGCCCCAGGCTGTGTCCCCCCACCCCGCCCTAGGCGCAGAATGCAGCTGGGGCCCTGTGCATGCACATGTGTGCATCGGTACGTGTGCACAAGTGTGGCATGCATGGGTGTAAGCACTACATCTATGTGTATATGCACGTGCATGTAAGAGTCTGTTCATGCGCACCTGTGTGTGCATAGATGCATGTGCAGGCACTGCACCCATGTGTGCATGTGTGTGTTTGTATGTTTGCACCCGTGTATGTGTGGACACTCATCTATGTGTGGATGTGTGTACACATGTGGGAGCTGGTGTATGCCTTGTGCTCACAAGTGTCTATGTGTATACATGGGAGTGTGCTGTGCGTACATGTGTGTCCGTGTGTGTGTGCCCACATGTGCGGGTATGCATGGCTGTTAACCAAGCCCTCCACTAGAGGGACATGACTTGAGAACCTTAGGCTTGATGGCCTCAGAAATGACATTAGGAGCTGAGAGGAGTGGTCTCCAGGGAAATCCCCAGCGACACGTCCATCCAGCCGCACCTGTCCTGGGGCCGGTGCTCTGCGTCCATGCCTGGCCCTTGCCACACCTGGTCCTGCAGGGAAGCTGCCCTCTGGGGCTGTTCCCGGGCTCCGCCCTTTGCTTTCTGGCAGGAGGCATCCTGGGGAGGCAGGAAAAGCCGGCTCTTCTGGGTCCCGGGCAGCGCCCAGGGCCGGACAGCGTCTCCCCTGGGGTCCCCAGCTGGTCCCGCTGCTTGGAAGCAGAACCTGGCTCGACCCGCTGACTCCACACCCCCTGCACCAACCTTAGGGCTCCTGTGGGGCCACAGCTGTGTGGCACAGGCTTGCCTCGCACTCAGATCATCCAAGCAAACCTTCCAGCAAGCGGACCTGCGTGCACAGACTGGTGCTCATCCCTGCTTAGGCTCCCACGAGGCACACGCTCAGAACACGCCCCATGCCTCGGAACAGCTATGCTGTGCTCCCTGAAGGTTAGAACCCGTGGACCCCAGGATGGAGGTGGGTGACACGTGCCACAAGCAGATTTTATTGGCACGTGAAGAGTGCGGCGACACAGTCACCCCAGCTGCATGTCATCGGACGCTGCTGCGGCGCCAGGCGTCCACACTCACAGGCACCATCTCAAGCAGCCGCCGTGACTCCCGAGACAGGCGTCGCCTCACTGCCTGCTGGCACGGGAAGCGCCTGGGTTCCAGAGTGGCTGAGAAAATGCTCTGGGCCAGGCTGTCACCCATGCCTGCAGTCCCAGCGCTTCGGGAGGCCAAGTGGGAGAATCTCTTGAGCCTGGTTTGAGAGCAGACTGAGCAGCAGAGCGAGACCCTGTTTCTCCAAAAACAAAAAATAAATTGAAAATTGGCCGAGCATTTCTGGGCGTGGTGACTCATAGCTGTACTCATACTTCTGGAAACCGCGTGGGAGAATTGCTTGAACCCAGGTGTCCAAAATCAGCCTGGGCAATACAGCGAGTCCTCATCTCTACAGAAACAGAAACAAAAAGTCACTGGTGTTGTGGCATACACCCAGAGTCCCAGCTACTCCGGAGGCTGAGGTGAGAGGATTGCTTGAGTCCAGGAGTTCAGGGTTACAGAGAGCTATGATTGTGCCACTGCACTCCAGCCTGGGCAGCAGAGTGAGACCCTGACTCATAAGAAAGGAAGGACGGAAGGAAGGAAAGAAAGAAAGAAAGAAGGAAAGAAAGGAAAAGAAAGAAAGAAACAAGCAAACTGCTGTACCTTCACGCAGGGGAGACTGCAGCCAGGCTGAGGGTTGGCACCGTCTTTGGTGACACTTCCTTGGCCTCTCATGGGGAGCCTCACCTGAATCTGTGTGTTCCTGTCACACGTTCATATCAATGAACTGGAGTCCCCATTGCGGTACACTACGATTCACATGTTACATGTGTGTGCACACACATGTGTGTCTCCCACGCAGAAGCGTGAGCTCCTGGCGGCGTTGGGGCCAGGCCTGGGAGCCAGGCACCCGCACAGAGCAGTCACTAAATAGGGGCTCGGTAAATGCAGCTGAGCGGTGGGTGGATAAACAGACGGCTGTTGGGTCTGAGCGTCCATTGTTCCAGATCTCCAAACAGAAGCGATTGCCCCTGGCCGCCCGACAGATGGGTGCCCCTTTTGGCAACGAAGAGACCAACAGAGCGAAAGCACGAGCCCCGCACAGGCCCGCAAACGTGTCTCCACACGCCGTGACAGGCCTGGCCGCTGTCGCGGGCCTGGCGTTCGGGCCTGGGTTCCACCAGCCTCCCTCCGCGCCAGCGGCCTCCGCGGTAATCAGCGTCATTAGGCAGGAACAAAGCGTCCCATTATCCGGAACTGACATTTTGGGAACACGAACCACAGCAACAAAAAGTAATATTTCTGGAGATGAATGCAAGCTGCCTGACAGCCGGCCCCGTGGACCGGTCCACCCGGCGGTTGGCCGTGGCCCCCGGGACGAGAGATTACAGGGTTAGGGACGGCCAGGCAATCGAGGCTGCTGATTGGCCGAGCCGTCTTAAGTGCTTGCTAATTGTGCTTTGGAGGACCGCGGCTTGCTGCCAGCCAAGGTTCGCTGTTTTAGACGGTGCTACCCGATTTAAAAGGACTGCTTTGCGTCCCCTCTTCAGCCCTCGCATTATGTAAATTGTTAAGGCCGTTATCCCGGGAGTTTGCCTCAGTTGCTGGCTGTTTTAAAATTCCATTTCAAAAGAGAGAGAGAGAGAGGGAGGGGGGAGGGAGAAAGAAAAGAAAAATAAATCACCCCTCCTCCTCGGGGCCCCACAGCGCGCAGCTCGGGGTCTTCCACGTGGCGCACTGCACAGCCCTGCCGCACTGCAGTCCTGGCTGGAAAGGCGGGCCGGGCTGGGGGCGGCCCCCAAGGTGGCTGTTCTCGCGGTGCGTTTGCCTGGGAACTGGAAAAATGGGTGTTTGTGGTCTCACCGCAGACCTGGTAGCCATGCTGGCCTTCTTCTCCAGAGGGGAGCCTTGCAGCCAAGTCATTAGGAAACTTGGAACAGCCAGCCCTCCAGGAAGGCAGAGGGAATGGCCTCTCTTGAGAAGGTCCAGCTCACATGCTCTGGGTGGCGGGACACCAGCAGCTGTGGCTGGCGCAGGTGGGCTGCGTGGGAGCCCAGCATGGCGGCTCTGTGGCTGCACTTGGGTGTGGAGGTTGGGGGCCTGGTGCTGGCTTTGTCTGCCCTGACCCTCCCTGGCACACACCCTCCTCCCCTCCACCCGGGCGTCCTCGGGACACAGACTCATGGCAGGTAGGAGGCACGGGGCCAGGACCCGCCTCCCTGGGCTGCTCTGATTGGCCGGCCACAGTCATGTGACTTGAGGGCCACCGAGGCCAGTCAGCATCCAGGGGCAGCTGTCTCTCTTCCTGGTTTCCAGACACAAGCCTGGTCTGTGGGGTCTTCCGGGAAGACCTGATGGAGGAAGACAGACGCTGGAGTGTGTCCTTGTCACCCGAGCACCCAGATCCGGGCAGCAGTGCTGACGTCCATCTCGGGTGGGGGGTTGCAGCCGTGACCACTGGGCTGTCTGTTTTCCCTCGCAGCCACAGCCCAAACGCTCCTGTCCCCTTGCGGCTTTACTTGCGTTCTCACTGTCAGGGCTGCCCCCGGCTGCCAGGCCACACGCCCTCAAAGCCCTCACGCCCAGCAAGAGGCGCTCATTCCCAAATATCGACTGAGAGCAGAAGTGGAAGAGATGTCAGCAGCCCCGAGAGTGAGTGGGTCGGCGGACTGCAGTGCTTTCCAGTTTGTGGGTCCCCCGTGTCCACCACTCTGTGCCTGCAAGCACACAGATGTGGAGAGGTTTGGCCTCCACCTGGCCATGGTCCCTGCAGGCCCAGGGTCCCGTCGGAAGCAGGCTCAGAGCCGGGAGGTGGAAACCCATGACTGACAGGGACAGAAGCCTCATGGCGGGAGGGCTGGGCAAAGCGTCTCCCAAAGAAAGGGGCCTATGCCCCCCGGCTCCCTCCTGCTCTGTGCCTGGCTGCTCTGGCTGTTTCTTCACAGAACCGGGGAAGCCTCACGAAAGGAGAGAAGATCCCTGGGGACCCGGCCATGGGGCACGGCGTGTGACCCCACTTGGGAAGGTGCACCTGTGGGCGGGACACGCTGCCTGTGGGGTTCTCTAGTTTTGTCTTGGGGGAGCAGAGCCGAAGCCCCCCTAGTGCTCCTTGCCAGGAGTCCGGTTGTCTCTGGCAGCTTCTGTTGGGCACCAGCGTTCCTTCCACCATCATCTTCCGTATTTAAAATGTGGGTCAGATTTGTTGACAGTCTGTGTACTTTTTAAAAAATTATTTTTTAAGATACAGGTCCTCACTCTGTCGCCCAGGCGGGAGTGCAGGGGCACCCTCGTGACTCACGGTGGCCTCGAATTCCTGAGCCCAGGCTATCCTCTCAGCTCAACCTCCCAAGTAACGGCAACGACAGGTGCACACAACCACACCCTACTCACTTTTTAGTTTGTGGTGGAGATGAGTTCTCACCATGTGGCCCAGGCTGGTCTCGAACTCCTGGGCTTGAGCGATCCTCCTGCCTTGGCCACCTGCGGAGCGAAAAGAAAAGGCTCATGCCGCCTTGCCCAGCTAATTTTCAAACCTTTTATAGAGACGAGGTCTTGCTGTGCTGCCCAAGCTGGTCTCAGACGTCTGGGCCCAAGTGGTCCTCCATTGCCAAGAGATGGAGAGGAGGGTTCAGCTGGGGATGGGTCCCGGAGACGTGGTGTGCGTGGCTCGCTGCCGGGGCGGCTGGTCGGCAGCCTGGAGTCCTGTGGCGCAGCTGAGACCCGCAAGTGGCCCGGAGCCCTGAAAACGCGTGTGGCCTCTGCAATGCTCGCAGGCAGTGCTCCGTCACCGAAGGAACTGAGATCAAGCTGCAGACGCCTGCGAGCGTTCGGACGGGAGAGCGTCAGCAGGTGTCATTCTTGCTCCTCGATGTCAGCGGTCACGCCGGGAGTCGCGAAAATTGAAAAAAGAAGGAAAGCCGTTCAAAGATGGTTTTGAAAAATCAAGAGCTGGGCGGTGATAAAAAGCATAAAAAAGAAAATTCGAGAAAATATCCTTTCCGTGGTCGGCCATGTTAGATGTTTTGCAAAATGCCATTCGGGGGGTCCACCAAGGGTCCCGCCCCGAGTTGGCCCCTGGGGGACACAGGAGAAGTGGAAGCCCCGGGCCGAAAGGGGGAGACCGTCCTCACTCTGTGAAGGGAGCGGCAGACCGACGAGCGCGTGTCTCGGGCTGGGACTGGGCGGGAGCAGACATCGACTGAGAGCAGAAGCGGAAGAGATGTCAGCAGCCCCGAGAGTGAGTGGGTCGGCGGAATGCAGGGCATTCCAGTTTGTGGGTGACCCCAACGCACAGTGGTGTCCCCCGGGTCCACCACTCTGTGCCTGCAAGCACACAGATGTGGAGAGGTTTGCCCTCCACCTGGCCATGGTCCCTGCGGCCCAGGGTCCCGTCGGAAGCAGGCTCAGAGCCGGGAGGTGGAAACCCATGACTGCCTCGAAGGTGGGGCTGGCCCTGGACGGCAGGGGTGCTGGGGGATTCCTGAGTGGGCAGAGGTGGGGAGGAGGCTGGACAAGACCCAGAGCGGAGCACCGAGGAGACCAGAAGAATGGCCTTCCGGGGCCCCAGAGCTGATAGCGGGTGGCGCTGGCTGCAGGCTGTCTTGTGTGCAGGCCCCCTGAGTCTGCATGCCTGGGTCATCGTGCTGCTCTCCGGCCAGCACTGTCACCTGTGGCTCACTCACCCACACGCCATCTCAGCTCCCATTCTTCTGGATCCTCTGTGAATGTGGCCCCACTTAGCAGAGCTTGTCCTTCTCTGTCTTCCCTTCCCGCCGTCCCCTAGACTTTGTGTTCCGGGAAACAGGAACTACGCGGCAGCAACTGGAGAAGGAAGAGAAGCGGACAAGCCGTGGCCAAGGGCTTCTGGTCTGCACTCCTGAGTGGCACGAGGCCCCACGTGGGAGCCAGAACCACCGGGCTGGAGCACGGGGGGCTGTGGAGGCCAGCAAGGCTGTGTTCTTTCCTTTGTCATTTTTTAGGAGCAGCAGCAAACTTCTCTGACGCTTAACTTTGCTCCCGGGTGGCTGCAGAGAGCAGCATCTCCAAAAAGCACTGCAACATCCTGAAGGCGGGTTGTGGGAACATCCTGGAGGTGGGAGCGCGGTGAACGTCTGGCCCTGAGGGACAGCGGCGGGACGCCCACCCTGCCAGCTCAGCCCAGGCCCGCCTGCAGGGCCCGTGGTGGGCTGTCACCGCACCCGTCGGGGGCCCTCTCGCTGAACTGAGCACACTCCCGCTCCATGACTTCGGCCTCCGTGTCACGTCCGTGGACCGCCTTATCGTCACCACAGAGCACGGAATTGCTTTATTATTATGCTAAACTCTCACCTTGTTTGGATACGGGAATGGCTGATGAAGATGATTGCGCTGTGGCGTGCGTGAGGCCAAGTGCTGAGAAAGGCTGTCGTCGTCGACAGCCTGGATGATTTGTGCCGTTATTAGGGACAATCTGCGACTTTTAGGAAGTCTGGCGGGTACAAATGTCAAATGAGGAAAGCGTGAGTTAGCACACGCAGGAGCGAGTGACTTCGCGATGGAGACATCCAAGCGGGCTTCAGATGTTCCTGCGTTAATTCCGTGCGTGGAGATGTCCGTGGCTCCCGCCCTGTGCTGTGCGGTCATCTCCCTGGGCCCAGTGGGTACCTGCCGGCTCTGTCTCCCCGGGGATAGATTTCTGGGGTGCACCACACCCGCCACCCGGCCCTCCACCCTGACCCGCCTTCCTGCTTGGCAAATAGCGCCTGAAGATGTTGGGAGGGGCCCTGGAGAGCAGAAGGCCTCCACTGGAAGCGCGAGACGCAGAAACACACACTCAGCTGGGTCTGAGGAGGCTCGGCTGGGAACAGCTCGTGGTGGCTTCTCCCCATCTCGGGGCCCAGAGGGGGGCCACATGCTCCCACTCGTAAGCGGACCCTGAGCATTTGCCCTAATACTCTAAGAAAGGGACTGGCAGTCACGGGACACTGCCGGGGGGCGGGGCCACGGCATCCAGAAGGGGGTCTGATCTCAAACCAGGCAAAGCGGCGACCAAAGGGAGGCCCACGCTTTACCCGGATGATGTCCACTGGCACACCGAATCCTGAACTGTACCCCACATCTTCAAAATAAAGTATAAAAAAAGAAAGAAAGAAATCCACCGGGGGATTGGATGGTGGTTTGACCCATCTTCCTTGGTTCACGCCCTTGAGTCCACCACGAGCCCTTTGGAGAAGCCAAGGCCCGAGGGCACAAAGACGAGCTGTGCGCAGTCTTCTGCGGGGACCTGGGTGTCCTGATTCCTCTTTTCAAAATGTCCCAGGCCAGAGGAAATACGGAGCAGCCTGCATGTTGAGGGGTGAGGCCCAAACAAGCAAGTGTGGACCAAAGAGTTCAGAAGAAACCAGACTCTGACTTTATTGCTAACGGCTCCAGCTCCTTTCGGGTGGGCCTGCCACATTCCTTCCTGTGCCGCAGGGCTTCCGTGTGGTGCTTCCTTTTCATCGCAGCAAAAGCGGACGGGCCAGCCGTGCAAACCCTGATGGCATGGAGGGAGTGCCGTGTGACCCGGCCCTGAGAATGGTGCCGGGCCTCCGCGTGGGCTGGTTGGGATGCAGTGGAAGCTGGGGTCCCCAGGACGGGAATACTAGGCGCCCTGGCACGTGTACTGGGCACTGTGGCTCCAGGCCGCCTGCCTGGTGGCGGTGTTCAGATGGCTTGGGTCCCCAGATTCACACGTGAGTTCACACGTGCGGAGGTCGAGAGGGCCTGGAAGCGTTTTAGTTGGTGATTTGTCTCGCTACGTTTCCTCCGTCTGGGTCTAAACTTTGCTACCTTTGCTGCTCATTTTTCTGCTAATTTATTTTTACCCCATTTTGCAAGGTAAGTGGATTGGAATGAAAACCACACTGCGCTGGGCACAGTGGCTCCAGCCTGTCATCCCAGCACTTTGAGAGGCCGAGGCAAGAGGATTGCCTGAGCCCAGCTTATGAGACCAGCCTGGGCAACTTGCTGAGACCTTGTCTTTACAGTGTATCAAAAAAATTAGCCGGGCATGATAACACACTCCTGTAATTCCAGCTACTTGGAAGGCTGAGGCGGAAGGATCGCTAGAGCCCAGCAGGTCGACGACGAGGTGGCCGTGAGCATGCCAGTGCCCTCCAGCCTGGGCGACGGAGTGAGACTCCAACTCAAAAAAAGCCCAAACCACACACACACTGTTGCTTCTCCAGAAATCACTGGAGAAATGTTAGTTCCAGAGGGTTCGGTAAAAACAAAACTAACAAATAAAAAACAAACCGAAACCCAACAACCCAGCATGAAAACAGATGCCTTCCCAAATCTGAAACTAAAAACACCGTAGCATTATTATTAGATCACCACAGCTCAGCTCAGCAATCATAAGCACTTTAAATGTCCAGTGAATAAGAAACTGCTAGCTGGTCTTTGCGAGGTTCTGGATATTTATTTAATCGTCATTTTTTTTTTTTTTTTTGCGAATATGATAAAAAGATCTGTGTTGCCTAAGATGAGCATCGATTTTATTGCACAAAATAACTTAAGGTGGCACAAGTCTGTTTTCTGATGTCTAATGAGCAAAGTTCCCTTCTGGTTTTTTCTCCCTTTCTCTTTCCTCCCCCTTCTCTCCCTCTCTCCTTCTTCCTCCCCCCACCCCTCGTCTCTCCTAGTCATGTAAACGCTGTGGGCAGAATCCAGTCCGATTAACATTCTGCGTGCTATCACTTTTTAATGTTAAAAGCTTATCCTTGGGCCACCCTGTCTTTAAAAGTCGCTTGAGTACAAGATCACTCCTGTGATCATCTAACAAGGGGTTTGGCTGGGAACGTTGGACAATGGACTCCGTTGAAGGAGCCTTGAGGAGCGTGAAAAAAAGGGAAAACAAAAGACAGATCAGAGAAAGGAAAACAAAAACACTGCCCAAGGTGCTGAGCTACAGCGACTTCTCACTGCCTCTGCTCATGGAGCGTTGTAGCTAGAGAGAGTGCTGTAAGTTAGAAAGGCTCACAGCATCGAGGGCTCTCTTTTGCCAAAAGAATCGCACAGAAAGTGTACTCAGTGCGTCCTCGGGAGCTTTGAGCCTCTCTTCCAATCCCGCCTGGCATGGACCGGCCGATGTGCGGCGAGTCCCAGAGCCGTGGTAGAAGCGGTTAGCGTGTCGTCTGTCGAATGGGTTCTCTCTAGGAGAGGAAAAGCGCCTGGATTGCTACAGGGCTGTTCTCTGGAAGTCAGGGGTGTGTGTGTGTGTGTGTGTGTGTGTGTGTGTGTGTGTGTGCGTGTGTAGGGTGGTGACAGGAGGGGGCTTCTCCCCAGGCAAGTGGGTCTACAGAGAGTCCTCGACGTTTTAAGGGGAAAAGCCTCTCCTCCCAGGCACCCTTTCCTTGTCTTTTTGCTGCTTGTGGCTTTTGATCTTAAAAGCAGGATGATGATGTGGGGAAGCCTGAACACAGCTCTTGTCTTCTCTCTAGCAGAGCGGGGGCGCTTCCACGTTTGAGTCGTCAAGGCTGTGGGGTCTGCAGAGCCGCCCGGACAGGGGATGCAGGTGGGACTCCAGGCGCTCGAGGGTGGCTCACACTGCGTCTGCCCCTGCACCCCGCCCCACGTTCAACCTGCGCGTTCCAAGCCCCGGATGTTGGATCCGTTTTTAAAAGAAAGAACCCAAGTGTTTGTAAAATAAAATTAGATCCAGCTCTTCAGTACATCGGCTTCATTTAAGTTCTGGTTCTTCACTTGATATTTAGAACGCTGTTTAATCCTGTTTTATAAGCCTCTAAAAACCAGGGCATAGGAGGAATTAAATGTCAAGGATCAAGTTCATTTAAAAACAGATTTGGACAATTAGATTCTGTAGTTGGTGCAACAGGGTTTTTTTGACACTAAAGTAAGCTGTTCCTTTTTTTAGATTTGAGATCATGTATGTGTGTTTTAAAATGGAAAAAAAAAAAGTGTGTGCCACAGCTGTTTTATTTAAGAGTCGTTTACACAGAGGAGTCAAGTTAAGGTGCTTAAATTTCAATCCTAAAACAAGTACAATTAGTTTTGAGGTCAGAGGTGATCAAATGACTGTCATACAATTTTTCATATGTTAAACATCAGACACTATTGATTCTCCAGTCCAAAACTGAATTATTGTCAGTAAAAGTCATTATTACAGTGAAAGTCATTATTTACACAGAAATAAAATAATAAAAACCGCAAGACGTCATTTCACTACTCAAAAAAAAAAATACAGGTAGTTTTGTAAATCAGAAAAGCAGAGAATTGAAAATGAAATAACTGGCTGGGCCTCCTGGCCTCCCAGCAGCAGGAAGGCTGGTCAGGCCAGCATGGCTCACAGCCCCCGTGTTGCCTGCTGACCACAAGCCAGGTCTCACGCGGGTCCCCTCATCTGCCTGCCATCAGGTACAGGGTCTTCAGGCGTGAAAGTCTGTGTTTCCCAGGCATCACCTGCGTGTAGACCTGGGAGCCCATTCTCAAGGGTTCTGTGCAACATTGCACAGTCTCTCATTGGCTTTCATCAGTCTTTGGTCGGGGCGCTTATTCAGCGAATGTTCTCAGGGTTGGGTCCGGGAAGGTTGTGGGGTAGCTCTTGGTTCCAGGAGGGTCTTTGAGGCAAGGAATCAGAATCATGTATTCATTCATTCATTCATTCATTTTGATTCAATCACTTTGGAGGGTACACATTGTTTTGGGTCTGGGCTTTCAATACATCCACCACCCCCACCTGTGCACATGGTACCCAACAGGTGATGTTTTGGCCCCTTCCTCACCTCCCCTTTCTGAGTCTCCAGCGTCCATCATGCCAGCGGTCCTCAACCTTTTTGGCATCAGGGCATGGTTTGGTGGAAGACAATTTTTCCACGGACCAAGGGGGTGGAATACCATCAGGCATTAGATTCTCATAAGGAGTGCAACCCAGACCCCTTGCACGTGCAGATCACAAGAGGGTTTGCACGCCTAGGAGAATCTAATGCTATCACTGATCTGACAGGAGGCAGAACTCTGCTCGCCGGCACTCACCACCTGCACGCAGCCTGGTTCCTAACAGGCCACAGACTGGTACTAGTCTGTGGCCAGGGGGGTTGAGGACCCCTGCATTATCTCAGTCTCTATGCTTCTGCAGACCCTCAGTTCACCTCCCACGTGTGAGTGGGAACACGCGGTGTTTGCCTTTCAGCTCCTGAGTTAGTTCACTTAGGACGATGTTCTCCAACTCCATCCAAATTCCTGCAAAAGGCATCATTTCATTCTTTTTGATGGCTGAATAAGATTCCATAGTGAAGGTACCACAATTTCATTATCCACGGATTGGTTGGTGGGCATTTAGATGGAAGATAATCCGAATTTTAAACCCTGAAATTTACTTAGAGGTTAGCCACCCCTTATTTCACAAACAGGCTCAGTAAATTAGGAAGAACTCCCCCAAGCCACACTGAATCCGATAATCTGTAGATGCATGCTCATCCTCCGTGGTTAGAGTACCTGCCCTTAGCATGCATCTCGCTAGTCACCGTGTACGTGCAAGGTGGAGGGGGGTCTTCTCCTGAAACATCTGCTGCTGAGCGGATGCCGAGTCTTGCAACTCATGATGCCTTGGCTCATAGGAGCCGTGAATATGAGGTCACATCCGTTTTATTCACGAACGTGTGTCCGGTGCCTCACAAGCTCGCTCACTGGGCAGAAACACCAGCCAGTCTACCTCGGGAGTGCCTGGGAATAATCACCCAGCCTAACCAAGCTGCGGCTAGCTCAGGAATTCCAGGGAATTCCTTGAGAAAATGTGTGAACAGACGAAAGAAAAAGTGCACAGTTACCGCGACAGAGCCAGAAAAGTCTTTAATGATTATTAATATTCAGTGATGCTGTGTCTTTTACTAAAACAGGGACAGAAAGAATCTTCCTTAACCTAATTGAGAGTCTATACCCAAAGCCATCTGTAACTACCATTCTCAGCAAAAAAAAATAAATAAAATTGGAGGTGCCATCTTTAAAATTAGAGGGGAAATGAGGATGCCAGCGGTCACCAACTCTACGTGACACAAAGTCCTCTCTAGACTGTTGTCAAGAAAAGACATAAGAGATTTAAGGATGGATAAGGAAAATCGTTTCTCAAAGTACGATCAGGCTCTGCTGACACTGTTATCTGCATTAAAAATCTAGCCAGATGCGCAGGCAAATATTCACATCCAAAAAGAGCTGAGAAAGGTCGTGCAATCAAAATCAGGACGATGACACGAAAGTCAATGACGTTGTCCGTCAACCGATGGGTGGTCAGTGCAGTGTGGCCTACGTACACCATGGGATACTATGCAGCCATAAAAAAGGATGACATCATGTCCTTTGCAGCGACACGGAGGAAGCCAGGGGTCCTCGTCCAGAGTGAACTGGCTCAGAAACGGAAAACCAAACACCGCGTGTTCTCGCTTATATGGGGGAGCGACACAGTCACAAAGATGGAAATCACAGACCCTGGGGGCATCGATAGGAAGGGAGGCGAGGTTGGGGTTCAGAAACTGCGCACTGGGCACAAGGTTCATTCCCCGGGAATGGGTCACCTGAGACCCAGTCCCCATCACGACGCAATAGCTCCATGTCACAAATATGTATACCCTGAATCTAAAACAAAAATTTTAGATAACAGCAATAAATAATAAAAATAAGTGAATAAATATTTTAAGAAATGAAAAAAAAAAGTCAATGGTGTTTTTACTCACCAGCAAAGCATGGGTATAGACAGCAGCACTTTTTTTTTTTTGAGTTGGAGTCTCACTCTGTTGCCCAGACTGGAGGGCAGGGGCACGCTTCTGGACACCGCAGCCTCGACCTGCTGGGCTCCGGCGATCTTTCCGCCTCAGCCTTCCAAGTAACTGGGACTACAGGCATGCGCTACCACACACGGCTAGTTGCCCAGGTGGATCTCGAACCCGCCGGCTCAGGTAATCCACTCACTTGCCTGGCCTCCCTAAGTCCTGGGATGACAGGCTGAGCCACCAAGCCTGGCCGACAGCAGCACTTTCAAGGAGACCACTTGCGATCGCAACAACAGTCACATGTAATGAACGTGCGTGGCCGTGAGTGACGTTCCCTAGCTGTTTCTGACTCTTTTCCCAAGTGCACAGAGGACCTCAGGATCCCGCCCACCAAGCTCAGCGTGGCCCCAAGCAGATGGGGCGCGTGTAGAGAGGCACTGGGCTGCCCTCCACCGCCCACTGGGTGGCAGCGTGTTTGAGGTGGTGGCTGCGCCCTCAGCCTGGGTCCTGGCTGTGCCAGCGTCCTGAGACGGTCTCTCTGTGCATTGGCAGGGGTGAAAAGTGAACGAGTGTGACTGGCTTCAGGGCGTTGAACTTCTGGGGCTGTTTGTTACTGCAGTGGAATCCAGCCTTATCCTGACTTGTCTGGACACCGAGAGCGGAAGTGAGGTGCTATGGTACACACACACACACACACACACACACACACACACACACACACACGTCCCAAAATCCATGGCACGGTCCGAGCAGGCAGTCATGGGAAGAGAGGAGGCTGGATGCTGGAGAGACAGCTCCGCGCTGGACCGCATCAAGCATCTGACCTGAGGCCCTCATCCCAGGGATCGGGTCATGTGTGCCGTGTGTGCCCTGGCAGGCGGCTGGCGCCATTGTGTTGGTTGGGCTCCTTGTGGTCCAGCGCTGTCAGCACAAGATGCCATCAAGGTGGAGACTGCAGACGGAAGGGTGGGTATTCCCTTCTGGTTCTGGAGGCCAGGAGTCCAAAATCAGGGCGCCAGCAGCAGGGCCCCCCTGCTTCCCAGGGTTGGGGGACCCTTGAGTCTCTTCCTGCCTCCCGGGGCTCCCCGCCCTCCTCAGTTCCTGGCCGCGTGGCTCCAGCCTCTGTCCCTCCTCTCGAGGGCATTTCCCGCAGGTGTCTGTGTGTCATCATACACTGCTCTTGTCTCTGTGTCTCTTCTTGCAAGAACTCTGGGGACTGGGCTGAGGCCGGCTCTAATCCTATGCGACTCGCTGGGACTCAGTTACGTCTGCAAAGGTGCTGTTTCCAGGAGAGATCGCACTGGCGGAGACTGAGAATTAGGATTTCCACATACCTTTTAGGGGGACGCAGCTCACCACCCGACAGTTGGTGCGGTCTGCACATGGCAAAGCATTGCAAGACAGGGCTGATCTCCAAACAGAACTGGCTAATTTGTGAGCCGGAACCAGAGAGGGCGGAGTCCACAAACTCAGGGCCGTGCATAGGGTTAGAAGAGGTAAATGTGTCTCCACCCCAAATGGCAAAGGCAGCCTTGGGAAGGCTTTGCACCCCAACGACTCTGGGATCACAGCCTTTCAGCCAAGGTCGGTCGAGGGTGTAGTCTTCACAGCTGCTGTTAAAATCTTTGAATGGTCGGACATGTGGGGGAAACACAAAGTCTCTCAACAAGCGACTATTCTAGTGAGCACAAGCAGGCTCACAGAAGAGACCACGGTGTGGACCTCCCAGCTAAGCCCACGCCACAGGCGGGTCAGCACAGAAGGGCCCAAGGCTGGAAGCAAGGGATGTTGTGAGTCGATGAACAAGAAGGCCCCGAGAAGGACAGTGTCAGGATGCCATGGGAAGTGCAGCAGCAGAATAACAAGAAAGTGGGGACCCCGGAAAGCGGAGGCCTGGGAGCCACAGTGGGAGCAGGTGGAGGGCAGGGCCTCGGGAGGCCCAGTCCCCTGGGGAGGATTCACGTGCGTCTGCTGGGGATCTCGGGGCTGTCGTGGACCGGCGACTGCGGGTCGCGCCACCTTCCGTGTCCCGAGAGGCCGTGCCTTGGGCTGTCTGCCCTGTCCTTCCATGCCAAACCGGATGCGTGAGGACCACGCAGGCGGCGCTTGGTGGGTCTCCGGGCTCCAGTGGTGAGGGGCCTTCTCTGGGCCCGATGGAGAAACCATGGGACCTCACGCAGAGACTCTGGACTTTGCACGGGACACAGAAACAGGAAACTGCTGTGGGACGTGGTTCTGTGTTGCACAGGGGAAGGAGGGTGGATTCAACATTTGATGGCCAGAAAAGTGAATTGTGACGGTGATGGTGCCGCCCACCAAGATGTCTTCCCTCTTCGCGCAGGCCCATGGGAATGGGGCCATCCCAGGACCGATGTTCGTCCGCAGTGGTGGGTGACACATGCCACTTCCAGACAGAAGTCCTAAGAGTCGGGGTATTCTGCACCCGGGCCTTCCACCTGATTCCACTGCAACTGGCAATGATGGATGGTGCCTCCTCCGTCCCTCTGGGTCACAAGGTGAGAGAGAGAGCCCACGCTGAAGCGGGAGGTAAATCTTTACTGTCTTAAGTCACTGAGCTCTCAGGTACACCTGTTACCACAGTATGACCCAACCTGTATTAACCAGAATAGTTCTGCTAAGTGTGGTGTCTCATGCCTATGATCCAGCACTTTAGGAGGCTGAGGTGGGAGGACCTCTTGAGCCTGGGAATTCCAGACCAGCCTGGGCAACATAGCAAGACCCTGTCTCATCCCCCACCCAAAAGAGACTAGCCAGGCGTGGTGGCACACACCTATAGTCCCAGCTACTCAGGAGGCTGAGGCAGAAGGATTGCCTGAGCCCACGAGATCAAGGCTGCGGTGAGCTGTGACCATGACACCGTACTCCAGCCTGGATGACAGCACGAGACCCAGACTCAAGAAAAAAAAAAGTGCAGTTCCTAGGAATCAACCAACAAACAGTGTAAAACTAGAGTCTATTAAGTGACACGAAGAGACCTGAATAAATATCATGGGTGATGGAGTCTCGGCATTACAGCGGCATTGATCAGATCTCCAGGCTTCACCCATTTCTAATCAATTTCTCAGCACAGACATGTGAGGAAGCTGACAAGGCCCAAGAATAACCTAGATGTCTCTGAATAAAAATACACTTGGCGAAGGGTTGGAAGAGCCCCACTATGATCCGTCAGGGAGCCACTCTGAATGCGTGAGACAAGGACTGATTCGATGACTGAGACCCCGTGTAACTGTGGGAGAGGCAGGGGACTGGGAGCTCAGAGAGGAAACGCGGGGTCAGAGGAGTCCGTCAGGGCTGGGCGGGGCCGGAAGCCAGGGGTGGGGGACTCTCGGGGGCAGGTGATGGCGACTCGAGATAGATCCCGGAGGTCCCTGGCCCAGCATCGCGTTGCCGGAGGAGGTGAGGGTGGGGGTGGGGAAGGGGAGGGTAGGACAGCGCCCGTCTGTGCATCTGTCTGTCCCTACACCTCACCGGGTGACCCGCAGGACCGTGGGGCTGCCTCGGCCTTCCAAGTCCTGCTCACATCCCTCCTTTGGACAACTCTGCCTCACAGTTGCACCAGGCAGGGACCCTGGGAAATGTGGTACCCGTGTGAGGAAACTAACCCGGTACGGGCAACCACCACTGTCGATGATGTGAAAATAAGTAACACAGGGGGATACTTGTCTTTCAGAGGTCAGAATAGACAGAAGAGCGGATAATCCAGAAAGAAACCCATGGCTGGTAGGAAGGTCCTGGGAGGAAGAGGTCCCATTTAATAAAAGGGCATGCCCTTTATCGACTCTGTATGAAAAACACTGTGAATCAGAACTCACTCCGGATGGATAAAAGCTTATGTGTCAAAGGCAAAGCTTTACAACAGTTGGAAGGAAAGGTAGAGAATCTTTTTATGACCTGGAGAGGAAAAAAAATCCCAAACAAAACACTGAAAGTACCAACCACAGAAGAAAGGATTAACGAAATCAATTACCTTTAATTAAGAAATTATTTTTCACCAGAAATTACCAAAGAAGGTAAAACGATAAGCCAGCAACTGGGAAAAGATATTCACAGCACAAACAACCAGCAAAAAAGGTTCATCATCTAAAATATGTAAAGAGGCCTTACAAATCAATAACAGAGTTCAAACGACAATGAAATGAGCAAAATATAGAGATGGCTATTTCACAAACAAGCAAATCCTAATGGCATAAAAAACATGAGAGACGCTTAACGTCGCCGAGATCTGTGAAAAGCAGTTAAGACAATGCTGAGACACCGTCACATGGGCATGGTTCACAGTGTCTGACCCTGTCCGGGGCTGGAGGAGACATGCCTGCCGCTGGGGGGCGCACAGTGTGTCCGTGGGCACAACTAAAGACGTGCATTCCCAACAACCTAGCAGATCCTAAATGCACGTGCTAGGGGATTCTTACGCACGGGCACCGAGAAGTGTTGAGCGGGACGTTCGCAAAACTGCGGCTGAGTGTGAGCAACTGGGAACGGTCTCAGTGTCCACACACCCACGCAGCACAGTCACGTGGGCGACAGGGAACGTGCGAGAAGGCGTGACCCGCAGACTCACGGCCTGATGTCGTGGCAGGACAATGTTGTGTGTGCCCCAAGTTACACGGGTGTAGAACTGTGTCTGTCAGCTATCCGTAAAGCCAATGACGGGTCCTGGGATTGAAAAAGGACTTCGAGATCTCGGAAGGGCAGTTGTGTCTGGGGGCGGTGGCGGCGGGGCAGTCATGACCACGGGAAAGGACAGAAGCCCACGACAGAGTCCGCGGCGTCAGAAAAGCTCGGCCCTGAGATCAGCGGGAGGTTCTCAGCTGCTTGCTTGATTATTGTGCGTGGCAGCTTGCACGTATGGGGCGTGCACTTCGTAGATGACTTTACCAAGAACGAAGTTTTTATTTTGTTGAATATTTATTGGCTTATTTATAGAGACAGAGTCTTGCTCTGTCATCCAGACTGGAGCGCAGTGGCACGATCACAGCTCAGCGCAGCCTCAACCTCTTGGGCGCAAGCGATCCTTCTACCTCAGCCTCCCAAGTAACTGGAAGTACAGGCGTGCACCACGAAGCCAGGCTAATTTTTGGGGGGGTAGAGACGGGGTCTCATTATTTGCCCAGGCTGGCCTTAACCTCCTCGACTCCAGCAATCCTCCCCCTTGGGCCCCCAAAGTGCTGGGATTATAGGCCTGAGCCACTGTGCCTGGCCTGCGACTGTAGCTTTTACCCACAGACGTGTCTTCACCCTGCCGATTGAAGAGTTAAGCTGGCTCTTCTTTCCCAAGAGATGTTCCAGTGTTTGAAGACAACCAGGGCAGGCCCTGCTGCCGCTCCCTGGGTGTTCCTCTTGGACGACCCCAGCCAGCCCTTCCACGACATTTCCCCGGATGCGATTTCAAGTTTTCTTGACGCCTTGGTCCTCCTTCCCTGAACTTGTCCATTCTGTCTCGTGCCTCCCCCAACATGACACCCACGGCGGAACGTGGCATCACTGGGCAAATCTGCCTTCCTGGGGTGGGTCAGGTCCTTCTTGTCCTCGTCACAGTCAGACGTGTCTCCCAACACAGCCCGAGAGTCCGTCGGTAATGGGTCGTCCTCCGGGCGGTCCTGAGTAGTTGTCGTTAAATCCTAAAGGCATCTTTACACATCTTGGTGTCAAGGCCGCCCCGCGAGCAAACATGCGGCTGGGTTTTGCATCCTATCACTTCTGTTTGCGCCTGGTTCATTCTGCTTTAAAAACTTTAAAACGTCTGTGCCTCTCTGCCCAGCAAGAACTCCGGGGACACAAATCTGCCATTCAGAATATTTGCCGAGTCCCAGCTCCGAGCCCTTGGGCCGTGTGGCCGGCGTTCTGCAGGGGCGTGAGCTTTGCACGGTGCAGACGCCCCATGTTGCCAGGCAGCTGGCGGTTTGGTGACGACTGGCCATCTTCATCCTCCCTCTGTCCTCTACAGCCAAGAGGATGGCACAAAGGCCCAGCATCGGCTCTGCAGGGACACTTCACGTGCTCATGGAGGGCGTGCACGTTTGTGTCCAGTTCAGCATCTCCGAGATTCTAGGAATGCTGTAGGTGCCACCAACAATAGACTGTGTAGGCAGGGACTGGGGCATATTCAGGCCACGTCTCTCTCTGTGTGTGAATCGGCCTCTGAGAACCTCCACATTTAACAACAACAAAACCCACACAAAGAACCTTGTCTTCCTAAGAACAGTGCCTTCCTGAATGTCGCAGCCCTGAATGCCGAAATCTTGAAAGATCCCATCTTGTCAGGCCACATGGAGAGGACAGAACCGGCCCCTCCACTCCTTGGAGAAGTCCTTCTGTCGTCCCGGGAGGAGCCTCTGGCCATGGCCTCTCCAAGCACCTGGATCTCGGCTTTGGCCGAACTGATCCTCCTGGCCCAGGTCGTGCGCTTCCTGACTGTGGCGCATCGGTGATCTGAGTCCATCAGTGGCCCAAGCACTGGCTTGCTGGAGCTCTGACCTCCTGAGCTCAAGCGTCCTCCTGCCTCAGCCTCCTAGAGACTAGGACTGCAGGCATGAGCCACCACACCCAGGTCACTTTCGGAAATTTTTGGTAGCCTTGGGGTCTACGCAAGGTCGCAAAGGGAAGTCAATGCCGTCGCGCATAGAAGTGATCCGAATGGACCAACCACCTTAGCACGTGTGTCCACACAGACGTCCTTTCGCGGTGGGCACCGGCCCTCTTTGCTGCTGTCACCAAGCCACACGTGTTTTGGCTGGTCTCCTGCTGATTGCCAGACCCAACGCAAACACAAAGCACGTTGAGGGACGTCTTTCTCTCCTCCCTCTCCTCTCTGTCTGTGTCGGTCTCCCTCTCCCTCTCTGTCTCTTTGTCTCTCTCTCTCTCCCCCATCTCTCTCTCTCTCTCTCTCTCTCTCCCTCTTTCCCCCCGTTTCCCGGTTCAGGGGCACCAAGTCTGCAGGCCCCGGTAGAGCGCCGTCTCTTTGGGGCTGGCACTTTTCTGAGTCCTGTCTTGCTGGAGGGTGGTGTTTCATCCAATTTTCTGGGAGCCATCGGGTTTGGCATAGAACGAGGGTGGGAAAGGGCTTCCTGGACAGAAGCCTGGGCCCGACGGCTGTGCCTGTGGGGCTTGGCTCCCCTGCCGGAAGCCAGTCCTGAGCACCACAACCCTGAAGGCGGAAATCTCAAAAGATCCAAACCCCTAAGTCTGGTCTCGAGCGTTCCTTGCACACACGGGCTTGAGCAGAGTTTCAGCCGTGTCCTTGGGGGCCTCGCCCTGTGCGACTCCTTGGTGTCCAGCACAGGGCCAAACCTATACTGAGTTTCCAGTAACTGCTCGTTGATTGGATTTTTAATTTTCTTCCAGCGGGGGGATCCATGGAGGAGCTCGGCGTTTCCACAGGTCCGTGCAATTGACAGCAGGCGCCATGTGAGCTGGCCCCTTGCAGCCATTGCTGGTTCCAGGCATGGCGTGTCCAGGTCTCGTGAAATCCTCACAAAAGCCCGTGAGGCAGTCCCTGCTGTTCTTCTCACCCCACAAAGGAGGACTTTGAGGCCTTCCATGGCATGACTGTGTCACCCAGCATGCGAAAACATTTGGATCTGGTTTTAGGATGGTGCTTGAATCCTCACATTCTACTGCCATTCATGGCCAAGCCTGACATGGATGGCAGTCCAGCGTGGATCACAATAACGCCATCACAAGCGGGTGACACTCGGCCCTTCACAAAGTGTCTTGGGCCCCTTCTCACCTTTATTATGACCAAGGTTCTCCTGCGACACACACAATGCTGTCCCCACCTCATGACTGAGGAGACCAGAGGGAAGGCGTACTCAAGGCCACAGGAGTGCCCCGCTGGGTGCGTGGGAACCCTGGGCCGTGTGCACTGAGGCTGGCGTCCTCGTGAGACTCTCTTGCTATGTGTCAGGCTTGCGCGTGACAGCCTAAAATGACAAGAGAACAAGTCTCAGTCAGGACCTTTAAGTGGACGTGCACCATGAGTACATACAGACAAAAACCGCACTCATGCAAACACTTACATGTGCAGCACACACAGACACACACACATACAGACACATGCAACAGCACACAAACACACGCACATATGCACACACACACATAAGCATAAATGCACATGTAGTAATGCAGACACAAACCTCTGTAACACACATATATACATGCATACACACATGCACATAAATACACATAAACACACAGACACACATGTACACACACGCACACACACAACACGTATGCACACCCATGTAGCACAAATACACACAGACAACATATATACAGACATATACACACACAAACAAGTGCACACACATGCAGACATGCACGCACATACAGACACATGCAACAGCACATAAGCACACATGCACATATGCACACACACACACCTAGACATAGATACACAAATACACATGTAGTACATGCAGGCACATACCTCTGTAACACACATAGATGCATGCATACACACATGCACATAGATACACATAAACACACTGGCACACATGTACACATGCATGCACACACAACACATATGCACACCCATGTAGCACATATACACACAGACAACACATATACAGACATATACACACAAACGTGCACGCACATGCAGACACAAACACGTATACACATGCAGCACACAAACACATAAACACACATACACACAGGCATATACACGATGCACATGCAACACACATATATACCTATACTCACATACAGACATGCACACATTCACGTATGCACACACACATATAAACACCTGAGGCCCCTGTGATTCAGGGGTCCTCAAGACAACGCCAGGCCACTAAACCACAAAGACACAAGCAGGTGTGAGAGCGAGTGTTTGTTCTGGACGAAGCGCGACACCACCACAGGTCGCAGGTTTTAAAACACAGCGAAGACCTCAGGCGTCACGAACGAGCGCCCAGGAAAACGTGGGCAGCATGCGACGGGGTCTCCAACCTGTCTGCTCCCTTCCTTGCGGGGCGGCACACCTCGGCACTCTCCGCTGAAGGCGGGAACAGGCAATCGGCCTCACTCCTTCACGTTGATCAGACGTGCCCCTAGTGCCCGGCCACTTAGAGATCTTCCTTGAGGCTTCACAGCACAGGGAACCCCGTCTCCCTTCTCTCAAGGGCCATTGTGAGTCTCCCTGTCCTGAGGAGAATCCCAGTTACTCTCTGACTCGGGGACACGCCCCGCCTGAGGTTGGGGCGCGGAGGAGCGTGCTGGGGTCCTCACAGGCGTGACCCGCGTGATGCCATTCCCAGTGTGGGGCCACTGTGGCCGGGTCCCAGATGCCCAGCCGTCCTGCCAGGCCGTGGCGTGGAGAGTGACATGGGGTAAGGACTGTGGGGGAGAGACGATCCCACCAGTCACGGCCACGGCACCTCCTTTGTGGACTGCGCAAACCCACTTTGCCAGGTGACATGGCATCTTCCGGGCCGGACACGTGGGCTCTAGGGTCCTCAGCACGGCCAGCTTCGTGATGGGTCACTGCTCGCTAGCACCCATAGAGCCTAGGAGGGGATTGTGTGTGCATATACGTGTGTGTGCACGTGCATATATGTGTGTCTGACACCTGCTCCCGATGGGGATGCCGGCCCACGCCATCCTGTGTGGTGTGGCCCCTGCATCCTGCTTCCTGGCGTCCCTGGGTGTCTCAGACCGGATACTAGTGGTGCTTTCCACAACCTCCTTCGACGTGGAGTCACACTTGACTCATGCACGCAGTCCTCTGGGGGTTAGGAAGGAGGACACAGACGCCGAAGAGTGGAGTGAGAAAAGGGGTTGCTTTTCTCTCCCGTGAACACAGAAATCCAGGACAGGAGAGAGGAGAGCGAGCTGGGTGGGTGAGCTGCAGTGTGTCCGCCTCTCTGCCTCTTGCCCCAGAATTTAGGGCACAGAATGGCCTCAGACGCAGGGAGCGAGACTCTACCGTGAAGCGTGCTTGTTGCTTTTCTGTAAAACGCAAAGCAGTTTTCACACGACTCACTAGCAAGCAGGCCCCCATGTCTGGAGGTTCACCCAGAAGCAAAGGCTCCAACCACATCAGGGAGGCCTGCAGGAGGCTGTGAGGGGTGCCCGGGGGCCGTGCGGCCCAGGTCAGAGAGCAGAGCCCGACGAGGACACACAGTGAAGGTTTTTGCAGGACCGTGTACAGTCCAAGAGCAACACACAGAGCCGGCTGTCGGGCCGATCCCAGGCTGTGCGTGCCGGGTGTGGCCTGAGTGTCCCCTGCTGCAGACCCAGCCCCACCGGTCCCGCAGCCTCCTGACTTGGTTCCAAGGGGCGTGTGGCAGGCTGGTCGTCCTCACTTGGCCTGTGGCAGGCTACTCGTCCTCTCTGGTCCCAGCGGCTCCAGGGATTCTCCTTGTGCGTGGGAGACAGATTCCAAAATCTCCCCACTGTTGGAGCAGAGCGTGAGCAGTCAGCAACATCTGGGAATTCCACACCCGAGAAAGCAGGGAGGACCCTCGTGGGCACGGGAACGGAGACTGTAGGGCCGCTGACCTCAGACGAGTTGCCAGGCTTGCGGCTTCTCTGGCCAAGCTAGCCGGGGGGGGGCGGGAAAGCTGACGAGGGTCAGCGTTCCAGACTGTCCAGACTGCCCCTGGCGTCCCCACCGACGTCCAGCGTGGCTCCCACTGATGCATGGGGAAGGCTGTGAGGGACAGCCCGCCCGCCCTGTACACCTCCGAATGGCAGGGTTACCTTCACGGCAGGGAGAATCTGACTCTGGCATTGTGGAACGACGGAGCAAGCTGCGACACTGGAAGATGCGAAGAAGCCAAGAAACAAGACAGGCAAAGAGTCATGGTCATTTATATTAATTTCACCCCAGAAATGGAGGCTGGCAGCAAAAAAGAAATTGTGCTGGAAATTATCATCCTAAGCGTAAAACAATGATGAAGATTGCAGTCACCTGAGAAGCAGGCGTGCTGGAAAATGCCACGAGCATTTCAGGAGACGATTTTCATCCGATAAAGCTTATTCTTATAATATTACCGCATTTCAAAAAAATACAATTTCAGGAAAAAAAATACCCTGAACTATAGCTCTTTGCAGTGATAGGCGACAGGTCAGAAAAGCATTTCAGAATAATTTTACACCTTTTAACCTTAAAAAATACTTTGCTGACAATTGAGAGAGGGCCTTAAAAGAAGCTCTGATCGGCGTGGCGCAGCGGGTCGCCGGGCCCCATCACCGGCGGCGTCTGCATAATGCATTCCCTAATAAGGCGCAGAGCTGGGCGGGAGGTGGCACGCCGGGGCCGCTATCTGTCACGACACTGGAAGTTTGTTGCAGGAAAGTCCTGGGAAGTTTGTTGCAGGATCCTGTCTGTGGTTAAAGCTGGAGGCAGCCTGCTCTGTGATTCGCGCCTGCTCAAGTGTGGGCCACCCGGGGGAGTGAGACGCCCCTCTGTCTAGCTAAGTGAAGGCTCGGCCTGCGGATGGCCGCTGGACCTGGGGTGTCTGCAAGGGACAGCAATGACAGGTGTCATGATGGGCGCGAATGCTGTGGCTGGGAGGTGTGCCTCTGCCCATTGCAGGTCCTCCTGGAATTCAAAGGAAACTCCACGAGATTTCAAGACAGCAAGAAGGGGGAACCGCCCATCGGGAAAGACACTGCCTGAAATCCCCTGGACTGCCACAGCAGGGGCGGGGGTGGATCCCCAGGTGGAAGCTGGCCCTCCCTGAGTGGCGGCTGTGTGGGGGGAGGGAGGAAGGAGGGACATGGCAGGGTTCCCGGCCACTTGCAGCACAAACATGAGCCAGGAGTGTGCGAAGAGAAAGGGGCGGGAAAGGTGTGTCTCTAAGCAGGTTTTCCTTCTCCTCTCGGCTGGGAGACAAATCTGTGGGGCGTCCAGTTGTCTCGGGATTGCTCTAAGCCGAGCTTTCCTGAAGGATGGCGGTGTTCCTGGCGATGCGAGGTCACTTGAACTAGAATGGCGCTGACCTCAGGGCTGGATCTGATTCCAAGGGGTGTCCCGACAGGATGCCCTGGTTGTTTTATGCAGAGAGGGCATCATCCATGCCCCCCGCCCCCCCCTCCCTCTCTCCATCCCTCTCTCCCTTCCTCTCTGTCTTCCCCTCTGTCTCTTTCTTTCTCTCTCTCCCCTCTCTCTATTTCTCTCTCTCCCCCCATCTTCCTCCCCCCTCCTCTTTCTTTTTCTTCTCACCTGTAACTTTTCCATTTTAAATGGCAGTGTCTGTGGCAGGCCGCACAGAAGACTCCGCCCATTTCCCTGTCGGGCTTCGGGAAGTCTGAGCAGTTGTGTTTGGGAGCATCCCGTGTCCTCGGGGCCTCTCAGGAAAGGACTTTCTCCCAGCCCCCATGTCTGTGGCGGTGCTGGAGGGCCGGGGGTGCGCCCAGCTCACACCCACCGAGGGCCCGGCCTGGCCACCCACTCCCATCAGGCGTCTGCCAGAGGGCCAGTCCCTGCTTTTCCTCGACACCCAACGCCCTTGACAGAGGATTCTGCAGGTGTTGAGCACCGAGGGCTGGGGACATGGGGCTGGTGGGAGTCCACTCTTGGAGCAGGGGGGAAGCCACGGCAGGACACCCTGGCTGGGCGAGGGGCTGTGCACAGCTGTCGGGAGGGGACTCCGCGTTCTGGGCTGGTTGGGCTGCTGAGAGAGGAAGACTGAAGTACAGGACCTGGGACTTTGCCGAACGATAGGCGACTGCTCTTGTCACTTACGGGGTCATTGACCGCGCTGTTCTGCACGCTGCCCTGCAGGCGCTGCGGGGTTGGGCTCTCTTCCTGAAGCGAGTCTGTCCCTCCTTCCCCGCAAAATCTCGACTTAGCATATGAAGCGTTGAATACTCTCTGAAGCTCAGATTCGACATGCCTTCGTGAAACACGGCAGCGCGTTGCGACTGAGACAGTCCACAGACTGACCAGAACGAGCCGTTTTTAGCCATGGTGGTGATGCTGTGACAGTCGCCCTCCTCGGAGGAAGCTCTGGCTGACGGGACCAATGACACAACACAAGATGTCGTGCAGATCCTGCTTTCCACAGGCACAGCCAGCTGGCCACATCCATTGCCGTGGTAATTACTGGTTTTTAGGAAAAATCCATCCATCTCACTCATACTGACAGGGAGCCCAGATGCATATGTGTGTGCATGCACACCCACACACACACACACGTGCACATACATGCACACACGTGCCCTCACACACACACACACACACACACACGAGCATATGCACACAAGTACACATGCACACACTTGTGCATAACACAAGCATGCGCACACACGTCACACACGTGCACACTGCCACACATGTCCATATACATGTGCACACAAGCACACCCGCACAATGCATGCGTGCACACGTGCACCTGCATGTGTGCACACACACGCAAAAGCACACATCCTGATGGTGAGCTCCCTGCCGGCCTGAGGTCCCGTCTTGCTCCTCCCCCTGCGTAGGGCAGGAGCGGCCCCTCCCCCACGTCTCCGCGGTGGCACCGTCAGTTCTTTGCTCCCACCTTTATTGTCCAGGAGGATGAGAATGCCACCTGGCCCTTGGGTGCCCGTTCTCCAGGAACCCCCAGCAGCTGGAAAAGGCCCGTTTGCCCCCACAGCACTCCTGCCTCGCGAATCACGAGCACCGAATCAGTCCCGTGTTATTCGCGAAGACACGGAAGGACGCTCAGCCGCATCCGGTCCCTTCTGAAGTGTAAACAAAAAAGAAAGAAAGAAGGAAAAAGAGAAGGGATGAAGAAAAACTGTCCTTGAAAATAAGCAAATTCACCCCCGAGCCTGGGCATGAGGTTCCGAGCCCACGGCGCGAAGAGAGCCTCTGAGCACACCGCACACGGGTCGGCAATGATGTGGCCAAGGCGTGCCGAGGACCCAGACGGGCTCAGACTCCTGCTGAACCGGCGCAGCCCGAGGCCCCGGCGGGGGAGATCAACGCCATCGCGTGCCTCCCTTGCGTGTTCTGCTCCTTGGAGACGGGGAGATTTACTCGCGGCTGGTTCAGGTGTGAGTGCCGAATTCAAGAGGCCCTACCTCTAAAGGAAGGTACTTCTGCTTAAAAAAAGGGAGGTAAAAGCACTGACATTGGAAGCCAGGATTCTGACATCTTCCGGGGACAGCACTGTGCACTGTGGTGGGGGCCGAGAGGGAAATGCCCCTTCTTTCTCCGGTGCTTGCAGCGGTTGGAACCTCCCGTGGGGGAAGAGGCTCTTCCCGTCCCTCTCTGAGGGAGACCCGCCCCACCTGGAGTCTGTACCCCGGATTTCCTCATCAGCAATAGCAGCCAGGGAAGGGGTGGGCTGCCCGGGCGTCCTAGGCCGGCGTTGAGGCGGTTGGCAGACACCAACACCGACATCGACACCGACACTGCCCTCCCCAGGTGGGCGGGCAGTCCCACAGCTCCCTCCCGCCCCGGGGCTGTCTCCAGAATCCAGGCGGAAGGTCCAGTGGACGCCAGGGCAGGCTGTTCTTCGACCTTTCCCCGTCCCTGTGGTGCTCAGGAAGATGCAGCAGGCCTTTTGCTGTTCTTAAGCTTCAGTTGCTTTTTGGAGTTCTGGTAGCTTTGGGGTTGTGGCTGCATCGCCTGATGCCAAAGAAGTCTGGGCGTCAGCGTCCTCACCCCCACCTGTGTGCACTGGACCCAACGGCGGAGTCTCCACCCCTCCGCCCCTCCCTGCTTCTGAGTCCCCAATGTCCACCCTCTGATTCTCGATGCCCTGTGAACAGACACTGGAGCGGGGTCCGGTCTTTTGTGGGAGCAGAGCGTGCCCCTGTGCAAGGGCAGACGCTGAGCCCTCACAGATGGGTGGTGTGGACCTTCGGGGCAGCCCCGGACATGAGACAGGGTGGACTCTGCCTTGTTCCTTGTCTGCTGAGAATGGGGGGTGGGGGCTAGCAGGGCCTGTGAGGAGGGCCTGCCTGAGTCTAGCCCTCCGTCGGCACATGTCCCTGAAGACCCCCAGCCATAACTCTGGCAGGGAAGCAGGGGGCGTGGCCTCTTGGCCTGCCCGGTGTCCCCAGGGTTCACTGACCTTGGTGGTTGGGGTAAATGTGCATGGCCAGATGGACAGATGTAGGAGGGAGTTGGTGGGTGGATCAGTCTAGAACATTCCAACCACACACCACGCAGGTGGCGGTGGCTCTGCAGGCCCTGGTGGGACGGGGGCTGTTGGGGTTGAAGCTCCCCATACCTGCAGGGAGCCGGGGATGGCACGGGGCATGGTGCCTGGGTCAACTCTGATCAAGTCATTCATTTGAAATCCTGTTCTTTTTTTTTTTTTGAGTTGGAGTCTCACTCTGTCGCCCAGACTGGAGTGCAGTGGCCACTCCCGGTCACCGCAGCCTCGACCTGCTGGGCCCCGGCGATCCTTCCACCTCAACCTTCCAAGTAGCCGGAACTGCAGGCATGTGCTACCACGCCCGGCTGATTTTTTGATTTACTGTAGAGATGAGGTCTCGCCAAGTTGCCCAGGTGGATCTCCAACCCGCAGGCTCAGGCAACCCACTCACCTCAGCCTCCCAAAGGCACGGGATTACAGGCTGAGCCACCGAGCCGGACGAAATCCTGTTCTAATTGTTGCTATTTTCACACACTGCCTGGTGAGGGCTCATCTTGGTAGGAACATGTCACCTGTTTCATGCAACAGAGTGCAAGCCCTGCCACTTTCTCCCGGCACGAGTCGGCACGAGCCTGGTGCCGTGGGGGCGGCTGGCCTGAGTGAAGACATCCCTCGCACGTGAAGGCAGGCTCAAGGCCCAGGAGCGTCCACAGCCGTAGGGATTCCCCTGGCTTCCTGTCCTCTGCTGAGGGAGGTGACTCTCAGACCTGACCTTCCTGCCTCCCCTCTCCCCCGAGACAGGAAAGGGTGGGCCTGGCTCCGGGTGTTGGGAAGGCAACCGCGTGGCTGCAGAGAAAGGAGGCTGTGAGCCCGTTTCAGTCCTGCCAACGGCCCCTCCGAAGGACGTCGCCTTTGAAGCCTGGGGCCCTCGTCAGGTCAGAAGCACGGGTGTGAAAATTTCCCGGGGGCCCGCCCAACTCTTGTCCCTTTCCCTTAAAAGCTGGCAGGGCAGATCCAAAGCCACAGCGTCACTGTCTCCTGAAGTCATGGCTGAAGACCCCAGTCAGCCCAATGCCTCCTCCAGATGCTTCCTGTTAACTCGGGAGGACGGCAGGTGTGCCTTGGTGACCGGAACGTATCCAGTGTCCCTTCGACAGTTATGGGAATGCAACTGGAAATCGTGATTTAGGAGGGGCTTATTTGACCCTCCATGGCTTCTCTAGGCTCAGCCATGTTGCCACAAATAACAGGATTTCATTCTTTTCATGGCTGAACCATATGCCATTGGGTCTCCTTATCCATTCATTTGTTGCATGATAGCGTGGCTAGAGTGAACAACATTGTATATTTGAAATAACTAGAAGAGAGGATTTTGAATATTCTCATCCCAGAGAAATAATAAATGTTTGAGGTGACGGATCAGTTAACAACCCCGATTTGATCATTATACGGTGCCTATATGGATCAAGACACCACACTGTACCCCATAAGTGTGAACAATGATTACATTTCAATTAAAAATAAAATAGACCGGGTGTAGTGGCTCGTGCCTGCAATCCCAGCACTTGGGAAGGGCTGAGGTGAGAGGATTGCTTGAGCCCAGAGGGTTGAGAACAGCCTGGACGATATATCAAGACCTAGTCTCTACAAAAAAAAAAAAAATTAAAAAAAATTAGCAGTGTGTGGTGGCATGCGCCTATAGTCCCAGCTTCTTGGGATGGTGACGCGAAAGGAATTCCACAACCCAGGAGGTCGGGGCTGTGATGATCCGTGGTCAGGCCGCTGCACTCCAGCCTGGGAAAAGTGAGACCCCCAACTCAGAAACACCAGCTCTGTATACCCCTCTCTCCAGCACCATCCCCTCACTGAAGCACCGATCCCCTCCCTCGGGCATCCGTCTCCTCACCAGACACCCATCCACTCTCATAGTCCAGGATCTTCCGTGCACACTAACTTCACGTTCCGTGCAGCTTCAGCTCGCCTTCCTGCCTCTGGACGAGCCACCGTGCAGCGACCAAGTCTTGCCGAACCATCCCGAGATCTCACTTTTCGTCCCTCAGGTAGAAGTCCCAGCCCCTAAAGCAGGCCCTGTCGGTGGCGCTGCCGGGTCCCCTCCACTGCTTCTGGCCAGGCGGCATGGCCCTGGGGAGCAAGTAAGCCTCGACCTGGGCCTCACGGGTCCCATTCCTAAGAATCCACTCTGAGGATGTTCTGGCAGAAATAAAGGTGCCACAGGCACGGGCTATTCATTCCAGCATGGCCAGGGATAGCAGAAGACAGAAAACAGAACAAAGAAAAAAAAAACCACGTAAGCAATCCTTCTCTCCGTGAGTGGGGGCTTGGTGGAGAAACTATATTGAAGTAACCAACATGTGGGACGCGGTGCAGCGCTGCTGTTGTTTACCTAAGACGGGAGAAGGCTGCACAGCCCTGACCCTCGCGTGGAGAAGTGGGTACACGTGTCCTATACTAAAGTGCAACGGCAGACTTAACCTTGTAGG
The DNA here is from genome assembly GCA_027257055.1 of Cephalopachus bancanus. NCBI lineage: Eukaryota > Metazoa > Chordata > Mammalia > Primates > Tarsiidae > Cephalopachus > Cephalopachus bancanus. The sequence goes on along the minus strand of JAPVLO010000001.1, from coordinate 15,817,853 downwards.
ATAGAATTTTGGAGGAAACGGGACAGAGGGCTCAAACGCGGAAGGTAGAGCTCTCGCCGGACACCTTGCTGTGTGGACGGCAGGAAGGTGCAAGGCCTTGAGGTCCTTGCTCTCCGGCTGGCGGCTGCAATGCCAGCACAGCCTAGTTGCACCCTTGACGTCGGGTGCCCTGGCAGAGCTGCTTGCCAGCCGTCACTGGCTCTGCTGGTAGACCTGACTTTGGAACGATGTCAGTACTGCCCATGGTTATCAAACAGTGTTAAACTTAAATTGAAAAATCCCTGACCATCAACAGAACAACGCAACAAACAATCCTGTGTGTGTGTGGAGTCAGTCACATAGCCACACGGAGAAGCTCTCTTCCCATGACTCCGAAACTCAGCCATTCCCCTGTGGCATTGCTGCTGAGGAATGCTTCCAGGACAAAAAGAACGGCAAACAGAAACTTTTTGTTTAGCTTTTGTTGAGCTTGTTTGTTTTTTGTTTTGGCTTTAGTTTAGTTTGTTTGCTTTTGAGTCAGAGTCTCACACTGTCACCCAGGCTGGAGTGCAGTGGCCGCAGCCTCGACTTTCTGGGCTCAGGCTATCCTTCCGCCTCAGCCTCCTGAGTAGCTGGGGCTACAGGCACGTGGCACCATGCCTATCTAATTTTTTTTGATTTGTTGCTATGTTGTCCAGGCTAGCTCGAACTCCTGGTTCAAGCAATCCTCCCTCCTTGGCTTCTCAAAGGGCTGGTATTAGTAGGTGTGAGCCACTGTGCCCAGTCAAACCGTGTTTTTTAATAACTGTGTTTTAGTGGTAGTCTTGGTCTATACCTCCAAGGGTGTGTGTGTCTCAATGGGTCCTTTCCATTTAAGGAGCATGCTGTTGTATTTATGGATGGAATACTGTGATGTGTGAGTTTTTTTACTTTTCCAAAATAATGCAAAGGGGTTTGGAGCAGAATTAGGCAGGATTATAGTTGCAGTGAGTGGCTTGTAAGGTGGTCATTCGTGATGCTGGGTGATGAGTACGTGTTTTTCTCTGCTTCTGGTCATGTCTGATGTTTTCATAATAAAACATGAAGGAATGTGCTGAAGGGCCGGCCTGCCTGGATGTTGGCCGAGGATGAAAGGCTATTCTCTGACTTACACCCAGGCCCCGATGCTGTCTCCAGGAAATCACAGGTGGCCTCTGTCCCCCGGGGGTCCTGTGAGCTAGACCCCCATAGGCTCAGTCCCCCTGTCAGGCCCCCGCCAATCAGCCACCTCAGGGGCCCGAGGAGATCTGCCCTTGACACCCACTGCTGACATGAAATGAGCTTACAGCACGGTCTTCTTCTTTGTTGAGTAACTTACCACGCTCGGCTGAGGCTGTCCTAGGAATTCAGCCTATGTGGAACCCAGCTGGCTGCAAGGACCCACGAGACACGCCCCTGGCAGACTCTCTGCTTGATCACACTGTCGCCAGCCTCCTGACCATGCCTAGGCCACCGTGTCCTCCGAAAATCCAGCTTCAGCAAAGACCCCTGCCACCATTTTAGCCAGAACCCCCTAACACCCGATCACCCTCGAATCTGAGATACCTGATGGATACACGTCTCTACCCCCCCACCCGTGACATCATTCACCTCCTGGTAGGGAGGTTCAGCCAGAGTCCCCTGCACTCCTCGTGGCTTCTCTAAGTAACTTCCTGTGCACCACGGTTGTGGGGTCCTCCCGTGGACGCCGCCTCCCGCGCTGTTCTGGGAGTTAGTTGCAGGCATCCGTGTGTTCTCAGATCAGTGCTCTGGGCTATTATTTAGTCATGTGCTTGACTGGAACAAGAAAGGCGAGGAGAGATGGCCGTGGGCTGCCCTCCCCCAGAGTCGCCGATTCCAATTTAAAGACGGGAGAGAGGATGCCCCTGGTGTCCCACCCTGGCGCCCACAGTCACTCTGGAGCCAATCGGCCCCAAGACGGATGCTCGTGATTTCAAGATGGACCTCCCACGCCCATGGTCTATGTCAGGAGTAAATGTACGAGTTGCCACGGCGTTTAGAAGAGGAAGCGGGACCCAGGTGTGGGATTCAAGGGTGTCAGGAGTGCACTGGTTTCCTGTGACAAGCCGAGGGGCTTCCAGGACAGACGTGTACCTTCTGGTTGTTTTGGAGGCCACAAGGGTAAGGCAAGGTGTCGCAGGGTGGGTCCCTTCTGAGAGACCCCGGAGCCTTGGTTCCCGGCCTCGGTCCATGGAGGCTGATTTCCTGCAGTCCCTTCCAAGGGGTCCAGGGGGTGTTGGTTCCCGGACTCAATCCACCCAGGCTGGTTCCCTGCTGTCCCTTCTGAGGCTCCCAGGGCCTCGGTTCTGGGCCTCTGTCCACTGAGGCTGGTTCCCTGTGGTCCTCACTGCTCCTTGGCCTCTAGACGCACCGTCCAGCCTGTGCTGCCAGGGTCACAGGGTTTCCTCTGTGTCCATGTGTCCCTGTTTTGTAAGAACACCAGTTATATGGCATGGGGGTCCCCTCCTTTGCATGATCTCATCTCAACGAATCTCCCATGCGGCACTCTGGCGCCCACATGTGGGTCCCTCCTCACTCCTAGGTTCTGCAGCCGTGGATTCAATCTATCGTGGGTGGAAGTGGATTGCCTGAGCCCGCGGGTTTGAGACCCGCCTGGGAAACTCGGAGAGACCTCATCTCTACAACAAATAAAAAATGAGCCAGGCACGGTAGCATGCGCCTGTAGTTCCAGCAATTTGGAAGGCTGATGCGGAAGGATCGCCGGAGCCCAGCAGGTCGAGGCTGCGGTGGCCAGGAGTGGCCACGGCACTCCAGTCTGGGCGACAGAGTGAGACTCCAACTCAAAAAAAAGAAAAAACAAAAACAAACGACAGCAACGGTAAAGACAGCAACATAACAATAGACATAATACAAATAGAGATAATACAGTGCAACCACGATTTACTCAACTTTCTAGGAGGTATTAAAAGTAGACTAGAGGTCATTTAGAGCAGGTGGGAGGGTGAGTGTAGGTCACGTGCAAATAGGATGCCATTGAACATGACAGACTGGAGCATCCTGGGGTCTTTGTATACGAGCAGGGGTCCTGCACCAACCTCCTTCGAACACAGAGGCCGCTTGCCTAACCACGTGCTGAGCTGTTGGGGTCAGGACAGCCACATGTGAACGTTGGAGGGACACAGTTGACCTCTGCAAAGGAGTCCAAGGGGAGACGCTGGGACAGGAGGAGGCGATGGCGTCACACCTCTCTGGACGGAGACCGACCTAGCAAGGCCTGTGAGCTGGTGTGGTGCGGGCATGAGCTGCACAAATTCCTCCCAAGGATGGAAACACGTCTTCAAGTGGGAGCCAACAACACGGGAAACATTCATCGAGCTGCGGCTTTCCTTTGAGTATTCCAAGAGTACTTTTTGTCCATTTAAGACGACCCTGTTTTCCTCAGTCTGCTTGTTACAAAATCCAGAGACACAGAAAGTCAAAGGGGCTGAGGGCGCTGTCTGCACACCTCAGGGCCTGAGGCCCAGGCTACCCTGAAGCCCAGGTTACCCCAAGCACCCAAACGCCAGAGCCAACGGTGGAACTGGCCTGTGCGAATGGCCATTGCCCTGTGTTCCTTTCTGTGTGTGGGGCTGACTTCCTCTTCCTGGCCCGGCCCAGCCTGTCATCCCACACTCCTGTTGCGTTTCCACGTGGTCTCACTTTATTGGGACTTCCTTCTGGGGAAGCTGGGTGGGTGGAAACAACCGGAGATGCTTTCAAAGTGGAAAAAGCCCTTAAAGGGAGCACTTGGGTTCACTGGAATTAAACACACGCGCGCGCGCACACACACACACACACGCACACACACAAAAATGTCAGTGACCCTTGGACAAAAGTGTCATTGAGTCATCTATAAAAAGCTGACACAGGACTAGATGAACCAGCAAGAGAACTAGGACTGCAGCGGTACCTTTCTCCGTGCGCTGGTCTACAGCCTAACCACCCTGCCCATCCTTCCTTCACGGCCTTCTGCTGACAAGCTGGACCTGGAGGCTTTTTGCACGTGAATTTCTGCTTTCTTTGGAAGGTGGGCTCAAGCCTGGTCCTGCACACAACACCCGGGCGAGATCGGGCCGGCCTAAAACATCAGTGTGCGGGCGAACACGTGAGCGTCATGCGTGTGCTTCCCAAGGCAGATACCTGCTTCCAGAGAGACAGGCCCACCTTCCCGGGGTTTCTCCTCTTTGACTATGATACCGAAAAGGAAGAGGACACGCGTTAACAACAGACCTGACTGCTGGTTGGTCCAACTGAACCGCTTTCCCTTATTTTTCTATTTCTCTCTCTCTGCATTTTAGAACTTGCTTTCCTGTTACAGGTAGCAGCTGTGGACACTGAGATGCTAAGAGGTTCCCTTTAGAGCCATAAGCAGCAAACCGATCGAGAAGACCGGTAGCCCCATTTCAAGGTGGACTGTCAGGGTGGTTTTGGGGGCTCACTCAGCACTTCGAGACTTTTTCACAGTAAGCCTGAGAAATTACCTCCTGCCTTAGAAACAGCATCGATGAAACGGGTGCTTTCAACATCTCTCGAGTCTGAAGAAGAACAAAATGCCCAGCACACACGAACACAGGCCCCAAATCCTTGTTTTAGAAAGGGAAAAACGTTGACGAGTCTTGCTAAGAATAAGATATTCCTGTACTCTGTAGTTTAAGTTTCACGAAACAAGGCATAAGCTCTTAGAGATTATTTTAGAGGGTTTCTGGAAAATATGCAAGGTAATTGCCTCTCTCCTGCATAAGACTGAGCTCAGCGCCTTTTCCTTTTGTGTCAGATTGTAACTGATGGAAGAAAGCCTTAAACACTGTCACCGCAGAGGAAGTGTTTGGAGAGAAAGCACAGACTGTATGGGAATCATAGTTTTCGTTTTAAAACTATTTACACACCGACGTTTCATTAAAACCTGCCTCCTCTTTTTCTTGCACAAAATAAAAGTGTGCATCGGGAATCTGTCAGGCGCGGCTGCTCTCTGCAGACATCTGGAAGGAACCGTGGTGTCTTGTGCAGCTCAGTGATCCCCTGAGCTGTACCTGGAAGCTGACGGACCGCTGATGAGCAGGACCGGTGTGGGCCGAGATGCACCTGCCGGCTGGAAGAGCTGCCACTTCCTGAGAGGGCTGGGTGCGTCTCAACCACAGGGTGCGGAGTGGCCTGGAAGCTCCCATGACCTATCTCCCAGGCGGGTGTGACCGTACCGCCCGGGGAACCCGGGGCCGTGGTGTTTTCTTACTTAAAGCGACTTGGAGTTAATTTTTAAAAACACCTTTTGTTTCACAGGGGAGACAAGGACGTTTCGCTGTCAGAGCACTGTGTGGCCCTTTGTTGACTTGGAGGTATTACATTACCTGAAGCTCCTGTTCATTTATTAATTTGGGGCTTTTCACTGAGACCATTCTGCTTGGACAAGGATTTCTAAAAATTACTCTCTCTCTCTCAAAAAAAAAAATAAACAAAAACAAACAAACAAAAAACACCAACACGCAGATTAGCCATCTGAAGTCAAAGCAGGTGTTCTTAAAAGGCAGACACGTCACAGAATACATTCACTCTGTGCTGTGGTCCCTCTGTCCCGCGCATCAATGTGACGGATGCTGTTTTGCTCGGGGTGTTTGGGGTGGGGGCTTGCATCATTTGGAGAAGCTCGCCGAGCCGTGTCTCCTGGTGCATCCTCCACGGACGGAGGTGCCTGAAGGTGCTCAGAGGACTGCCGGCCCCCGGGAATAACGTGCACCCTCAGAGGTCAGAGCGGTGCTGCGCCAATGGCTTCTAACCTGTTCTCAAAATTTAAAGATTAGGAGTCAGATGAGACGGCTGCACACACGGAGGCCCTGCTGGACCGCGTTGTGCCTTCTTGCTTCTGAACAGGAGGCCACTCCGGACTCCAACTTGGCTCTACCCTGAGATGATCTCCGTGCTTTGTGCTCACTCCGGCCCAGAAAATCCCCTCTCCCCACGTGCTCCGGCTCTGCCCGCCCGTTCCCCAAGTGAGTTCAGCGCCACGCCGAGTCCTTCTCTCTCTCTCTCTCTCTCTCTCTCACACACACACACACACACACACACACACACACACACACACACACGAGAAAGATGGATCTATTTCTGGGCGCAGAGAGAGCACCTCCTGCCCCCGTGCTGGTGATTCTGCAGCAGGACCTATTGTCTCGGCTTGCAAGGCGCAAAAGGGGTCAGGGCGATCGGCCGGGTGGAGGTGTGCCCGGGATGATGTCAGAATATTTGCCGCAGAAGAATGTCAGCTCCCGGCCAGGAGCGGCCCTCGGCCTCTGAGCTTCCCAGCCCCTCCCCTGCATTCTTCTGTCCGGTTCCCACAGACAGCCGGGCGGGGAGGTCAGAGTGGACGGGACAAAGGAGACCCCCCGCGGCCCGGCCCCAGGCTGCCAGCACCGCCCATTCAGGGGTTCACCTTTCATCTCACAGATCCACAGATCCGAGGGGGCTCAAGGGACCCATTTACAGCTGACAGGATTGAAGGGGCTGGGGGGGCGGTGCAAAACGTCCTCGCTCTTAGCCACCTGCTAGAAGTAGATCAGTGCAGGACCTTTCTGGGTAGCTCCCACATGGCAGATGAGTCTCTCAGAGAAGCGTGACACACAGGCCACTCGCCGTCCGAGGTCGATTGGCCGCGTGGCCAGAGGGGAGGGGAAGGCCTGGGCGGAAAGGGCCTGCAGACAGCAGTGCAGCTCCTCGGGGCCTGGGCAGGCGGCCTGTCCTGAGCTTCAGGCCGCGCTGCCTTCAAGCAGCAGAGGCAGCTTTGTGAGGTTGCGAACGTGGCACTAGACCATGCCTGTGACTTGAGCCCGGCGGCGTGCGGGCGTGTGCGTGCTACATGTGTGTGGCTGTGGTGTGGAGAAGGGGAGGGCGTGACAGGAACACTGGGGGCTGTCTCTAAGCAGACTCTGTCTGCGGTGGGAGCCTCCCCAGCGACGCCTAACAGTCTGCTCCGAGCTAGCAGATGTGTGAGTCTAACACACGCACTGACGCATGATGGACTTTATGTCTCCAGAAATAGTACCGTCTCACTTTCTTCAAACCCTTAGGGCCAGCACCTTCTGTGAGGAATTTCTCAGTGTTTTGGGTGGTGTTTTAAAAGACATTAGAGGGAGCGGTTTCCTTGTGTTGCGATGTTTGTCAAGGGAGGAAGTCACAAGCACAGTGTGTGCGCATACGTGTTTGTGTGCACACATGCGTGCACCCATTTGTGCAGGCACACACGTGTTCGCGTTTGCCCTTCTGTGTGAGCATGTGTGTGCATGGTGTGGGCATGTATCATGAGTATATGCTCTTGTGGGGGAACATGTGCACATGTGTGTGCGCTTGTGCGTGCACATGTGCATGCCTGTGTGCATGTGTGTGTGTGCTTGGGTGGGCATACACATGTTTATGCACGTCTGGGTGCACATGTATGTGTGTGTGCTGTGGGTGCATGCGTGTGCATGTGTGCACTTGTGCATGCCTGTGTGTCGAAGTGTATGCTTGGCATAGGCATATGTGCACTCATGTATGTGTGTCCTTGTGTGAGCGTGCATGCTCGTGTGTTGTGTGTGCATGTGTGCATGCATGTTTGCTTGTGTGTGTCTGTGTGTCTGGCATGGGGGCTTAAGCCAGGTCAGTGTGAGGGTCCTGAGCTCGGGGGGTCCGGACGTGTCGGGTGGGTGTGCAGGTCTGAGGATGCCAGGCCAGGTCCCGTCCACCAGTGGCTCCGTCTCCTCACTGCAGCTCGATGCTCGTGGAAGAACCCACAGGTTACGAACTCTGAGACTGAGAGCTTTCGCAGGCCCAGCCCTAGCAGCTGCCACCCGGCCCCCAAGGTCGGTGTTGCGCGCAGTCTTCCCCTCTGCATGCTGGCCTCTCCGCACGTGGCGCTTCCACCGGCTGCGGGGCTGACAGCCGTGCTTCCTTCTTCTTGGCAGAAAGGACGGCACAGAGAAGGCCCGGGGTAGAGCCCCTGGCTTTCCCGTGATCCCCCTCCGCGGCAGAGTCCTTCTCCCGTGCTTCTTTGCCACGGTCAGCCGTGAATCCCTCCCACGAGAACCCGCCCTGGTTCACCCCGTGTGACTCTCGGTTTCCCCAGAGGCCCCGTGGTGCTCGGAGGCCGTGCGAGTGAAGGGTGCTGGCGGCCTTTTCCTGGGACACACGTGTGTGTGTCGAGGGTGCTGGGTCGGAAGGAAGAAGAAAGGAAGCAGACAATGGACTCGAGCGCCTGGGTGAGTGGTGACCCCACACCAGTTCCCTGGGGTCCTGGCCCAGGTGGGCCCGGCTCTGCTGGGCAGGCCTCCGTCAGCTCCCTCCCTGAAGCAGAGGGTGTGGCATGTGCACCTACATTGGCCACCCCTGTGTACTCTGTGCCTCTTCCCTGTTGCTTAGGGTAAGTGCCCTGGGCTCAAATTTGGGAGCTGGTGGCAGGGTACAGTGGCTCATGCCTGTCGTCCCGCACTTTGGGAAGTGGAGGCGAGAGGATCACTTGAGTCCAGGAGTTTGAGACCAGCCTGGGCAACACAGTGAGACCTCATCTCGACAAAAAAAAAAAAAAAAAAAAATTAGCCAGCATGGTGGCGTGTACCTGTAGTCCCAGCTACTTGGGAGACTGGAGCAGAAAGATCACCTGATCCCAGGAGGTCGAGGCTGCAGTGAGCTGTGATCGTGTCACTGCACTCCAGCCTGGGGGACAGAGTGAGACCTCCACTCAAAAAAAACAAATAAATAAGGAAGAGATGTGTGCACTGAGCATGAAAACCACAGGCCTGCAGGGGGCACTCGACCCTCTTGCAGACGTGAGGAACTTGGTGTCACCCTGCCGGGCTACGTGGGCCCAGGACCTCCAGGGAGGGAACGGTCTGGTCCCCTCGTTCCTCCTGCTGCCCAAACGAATGACAGGTACTGCATTCGCCGTGCGTGCCGGCTGCCCAGGCTGCCCAGGGACGGCCTCCCCATCCCTCTTGCCAGTGTAGTGATGCCAGGGAAGGTGCCTGCTTTGTGGCCAGAGTGGACGCGCAAGCTCAGGACGCGACTTCCCGCCTGGATGGCTGTGGACGAGGCCCCAGACGCGGGCGACTTGGTTTTACATTTGCACAACGGACCAGCCGCCTGTCTCTGTGTAAGGGCTGGAGTGAAGCGAGAGCCAGGGGCAGGGAGAGCCCCGGGGCCCGGGAAGGTGTCCACTGGCGCCAGCTTATCCTGCTCTCTCCTGTCCGGGGGGAGTTGGCACGTGGATGTCACACCCACGGAGTGGAAGAACGATGTCGGTTCCTTCCCGACAGCATTGTTTCTAAAGGAGGATGACACTGGACACGGGGTGGCAGAACCGAGGTGGGAGGTGGACTTGGATGAAGAACAGGACAGAAGCTGCCACGGCACCTGTGAGTCCTTCCTGGGACCGCTGGAGCAGCCATCACAAGCCAGGGGTCCGTCTAGGACCAGCTGGGGGGCGGGAGGGAACACCTCATGGGCATGAGGTCGGGCACCTTTGTTTTCTAATTCTTAAAACCCATAATGCTTTTAAGGCATAAGCACGGTAGGCAAGCATCTCTGTTCCCATTTTACAGATGGAAAACGAGGCAAGGAGGCCCTGATTTACGACTGCTAGTTCGGGAAACTGAGGCAAGGGGGCCGTGACATAACTACTGGTTGACGGTAGAATAGAATGGGCCCCAGTTTGCCTTTTTCCATGTTGCACAGTCACCTTCAATGCCAGATTCTTCCGTCAACTGTGAGGAAACGCACGTTCCCTCTGAGATCAAAAGGCATACCATAAGTTTTTGTTCTATTATATTTAAGGCGAAATCATGGTGAAGCAGAGTTGAGCGTGAAGCACTTCTTTTAACTGAAAGGCATTTGAAATGCACCGGGGTTGTGTAACCCGAGAATGCGTCGCGGTGACTCTCTTGCGAAGTGGCACGTCCTTCCGACACGTGAGGTCATCCCGGATGCGTCTGAGTGTGTAGGCCTGGCTTCTTCAAGCCTTGCCTTTTCCCAAGGCAGGCCACACCTTGGTGGAAGGCCTGGAGGGAGCAGACTCGGCAGCTGGCGCTTTCCTTTACGGGCTTGGTGTTAATCGCAAACTTTGCAAGGACAGATCAAACGTGTCGCAAGCTTCCTCTCCAACTTCCTTTCTTGCCATTTCTGTGTGTTTGTGGCTTGACCGCTATGAGTCATAAAACCAGTGAAAATCACTCAAAACGCCCCTGGGACCTGTCTGCCATGAGCAGTACCCCCTCTTCCTTACTATCCTCATCAGCAAATTTCCGATTATTTTGATTTTTTATTTTTGAGAGACAGCCTGTCACCCAGGCTGCAGTGCCATGGTGCAAGCATAGCTCACTGCAGCCGCGAACTTCTGGGCGCAAGTACTTTTCCTGCCTCGGCCTCCCAAGTACTGGGACTATAGGCTAATTTTTAAATTTTTTGTAGGCCGGGCTTGGTGGCTCAGCCTGTCATCCCAGCACTTTGGGAGGCCAAGGTAAGTGGATTGCCAGAGCCCACGGGTTCGAGAACAGGCTGCGCAACTTGGTGAGACCTCATCTCTACAATAAATCAAAAAAATTTAGCCAGTCATGGTAGAGTACAGCTGTAGCTCTGGTTACTTGGAAGGCTGAGGTGGAAGGACTGCTGGAGCCCAGCGGACAGCGCTGGGTTGGCCGTGAGTGTGCTACTGCACTTCAGCCTGGGCGACGGAATGAGACTCTGATTCACAATAAAACAAACAAACAAACAAACAGATAAATAAATTTTTGTAGAGACAGAGTCTCTCCATGTTGCCCAAGCTGGTCTCAAACTCTTGGCCTCGAGCAATCTCCTGCTTCAGCCTCCCAACCTGCTGGGGCTGCAAACACGAGACACCGCGCCCAACCTCTTTGTAGGTTATTTATATGGTCCTGGAAAGAAACTTCAGTCAAGAGCTTTTCCAGAGCCAAAATAGAAACCCAGCCAGGATGCCGCTTTCTGTCCTGGCTCTGCATGGGCTCCAGAGGGTTTGTGATCCCAGCGGGGGGCGGATGAGCCCGGCGTTATCTCCTGCCTGAGGCTGTGGGTTCAGCCCATCTGGCTCTGGACTTACTGCCTTAAGACAATATGGTACCTATTTCCCAGATGACCCTTTAGAATAAGACTTGAGAAAACCAGCAGATTTTTATTTGAATACTCCTTGTTTTAAACTAATTTGGAGATTAATGTTGCCACAGTTGGGATTTTTCAGGTACCAGAGTCTCACATCTTGGCGGCAAACTCGGTCTGCAATAAATGGAGCATTGGCCGCCCGACAGAAGAGAAGGATGAGGTGTGAGACTTCTTTTTTTTAGAGAGCAGAATTTATTGAGAGGACAGAAAAGCTCCCACAGTGGGAGGGGACCCGAAGGGGTTGCCCTTCTTCTTCTTTTAAAGTCGATCAGGACAGTCAGGCTTCTCAAGTCCCTCTTGGGGTCTTCTAGCCCAGCTTTTTGTTTTTAAACAAGATCTGACCACAGTGCTTTGTTTTTTGCCCTGACGGTAGCAGTCTCCTTGGTGCAAAAGTGAGGTTAACGTGGTCTCGGGATTTTAGAGGTGAGAAGAATTTGGCTCAAATGCCTCACTATGGGGTGGAGGGGGGATGACAGAGTTTCTGGGCTATTTAATGATAAAGAAAGGGTTGGACTGGGCCCACACTCCTCCACCCAGTTTTGCCCTCTTCTTTTGGGGCTCTGGCTCTGGGGAGCACTGCATTGCAGAGGAGTTTGATGGCAACCTAGCCCAATGCCACCACGACCGTCAGCTCGGAACCGGCCCAGCTCCAGACTGAGGAGGCATTCAACTGACCCAGTTGGTTATCCAAATTGACAAGGGCGCCTTGGACCGCAGGGTCTATGGTGTCATTTACTAGTGAGATTTCCCATGCTGGTGATGGCAGACAGACAGACAGAGAAATAGACATGGGTGTAGATACATGACCTCCAAGCACAGACGAGGGACGGGCAGGCCCAGGCCATCCTCCCCCGCTTCCTGCCAGTGTGCCCTGGTCCCACACAGCTGGCCAACCAGAAGCTGTCTTGTTGGAGGGACATGGGGGCAGCCCCAGCCTCTGGTGGTGTGGGAAGCTGCCAGGGGCGTCCCTGGTGCTGTGGTCTGAATGTGGAGCCCAAGACCCTCTTGTGGATGCCATCGTGCCTTAGAAGCGAGGTTGAGGGGTGCCCCGTGGCCTTCCCTACTCCTCCCCTCTACCCTGGGAGAGCTCGGCTGCAGGCACCGTCTTGGAAGCGGAGTCTGGCCCTCCCCAGGCCCCGAATGTGCTGCTGCCTTGACCTGGGACTTCCCGGCCTCTCGAACCGTAGGAAATCAATAGTTATTGCCTATACATTGCCCACTCTGTGGTCTTTCACTATAGCGGCACGAATAGGCTGCAATGCTGGGTCTGCGACATGCTTTTCAGTGAGTGTTGGGCCACCCGGCCAGTCTCCAGACTGCTGTCCCAGCTTCCCCATGGGCCCAGAGATGGGGCCACCCTTAGCTCTGCATCAGCCTCTGCCTCAACCTCTCCTGAGATCTGCCTCCAGAGCCGTCGTGGGGAAAGAATGACCACTTTTTTAGTGACATGGTGTGTTTTTCTGCTGAAGTAAGTGCACTGGGTTTAAAAAAGAGCCCGTCCTAGTCCAAACAGGTCACGCACATGCTTGGGTCTCTTTCTCAGAAAATCCTTGGGTGCGCTTTTAAAACGTGTCCCACCCTTGTCCCTTTCTCTCCCTTCTCTGCCTCCCATCTCTCTCTCTCTCTTTCTCTGTCTCTTTCTCTCTCTGTCAGTTTCTTTCTCTCTCTTTCTCTCTCTCTGTCTCTCTCTCTGTTTCTCTCTGTCTGTCTCTTTCTCCCTCCGTCTCCCTCTGTCTGTCTTTTTCTCTGTCTCTCTTTCTGTTTCTCTGTCTCTTGCTCTCTCTGTCTCTATGTGTCTCTCTGTCTGACTCTCTTTCTCTGTTTTTCAGTCTCTTGCTCTCTCTGCCTCTCTCTCCCCCTCCCATCTCTCTCTTTCTCTGTGCGTGTGTCTCTCACTCCTTTTTCATACATGTGTGTAGAAGTCATTCTCAGTGAATATTTGGGATCTAGCATTTGGTGTTCTGACTGTGCTTGTCAGCAGGGTGGTGGCTCTGTGACTTTGGGAAGGGGTCTTGGGGGCCGTATCTGAGGACATTGGGCTGCTGTGGTCTCGGTTCCAGACAACATCCTGAGCAAACCAGCTTCAGTTTTGATTCAGCCAATGGTTAGCCAGGTAAAGACTGGTTACTTTTAGGAAGTGCGGCCTGGAGTTTAAAATGGAGCAGAATGAGACTCTTCCCCTTGCTGGGAATTTCTCTCATTGTATTTTATTGTATTCTAGGAGCTCGAGCCCGGCAGCTGCACAGCAGCTTGTTCGGTTTATGATGCTTCCTTCATCAGCGCCCTGACAGGCGAAGGGCAACTTGATTCCCGTTTGTTTTCCTGCCAGTATAATGAAGGTAGGGATGATGGCTTGTGTGAACACTCCCCCCCCTTGTTGTGGGGAAGAGCAAGGGGGAGGTGTGGTGGCCCCTTGGGAGGGAAAGGAAACGTAGACAGAGTGAGGGATCGTGAACAGCCACAGGGAAGAAGGGGGAGGGGGAAAGAGGGGGGGAAGGAAGAAAGAGAAAGAGGAAGGGAGGGAAAGAAGGAGGGAGGGATGGTGGAGGGAGACCAAGACGGGAGGATCACTTGAGACCAGGAGTTCAAGACCAGCCTGGGCAACCCGGTGAGACCACATCTCTATAAAAACAGAAAGTTAGTTGGGAGTGGTGGTGCACACCTGTAGTCCCAGCTACTCAGGAGGTTGAAGTTGAAGGATCTCCTGAGCCCTGGAGGTTGAGGCTGTGGTGAGCTGTGATCTTGCCACTATACTCCAGCCTGGGTGACGGAGTGACTAGAAAAAAAGAGTGAGGTGGTCTAGGTCACATTATCTGCTAGGAGTCATTAAGAAATGAGGGGTATGCTTAGGATTTAAAAGTTCAAGACGATTTGTGTTTGCCTGGACTTTATCTCTGATAACGTAACAGATTTGCTTTTTTGAGAAAACCAGTCCTAGTACGACACACTTAGCATGCCAGATAAGTAAATGAACAATCTCTTAATGAATGACTGAGTTCATAGAAAATAAGCCTTTAGAGTCAGAACACAGTACGGAAAGAGAGGCATGCCTTTGAACTGGCGTTTGTCTCCACGGCTATCTGCTGGGCCTGGTGATCCTGGTCTGAGTCTCAGTGGTCTGAGTCTCCTCACACCTGAAGGAGGCGGACCCTGTGTGGCTGCATGTGGCGGCCAGGGCTTGGCACCAGGACCATGGAGTCAATACCCTCATTGGTGAAATAGAGACCTCAACCCGCAGAGGGTGCTGAAGGATGGTCAGCAGCTCAACCTCAGCTTTGAGATATGGCACAAGAGATGTCTTCCCTGAGAAATGCCAACCACAAGCCCATATGGCCCCAACGTACACTAAATACATGATTTTCAAGAAAGATGAAAATTAAGCTTAGAGTGTTGGTAGTACCCTTGAGTGCCTAGAAGAAACAGAATCCAATCCTCTTTGAAGCAACCTACTTTCAGTCAAGGCCTCAAAGAATCACTGCAGATAAAGTCCAGGACACATGAGTTCAACACCAGAAACCAACAGAAGGACAAGGATTCAAGATGCCAGGCACATGAACAGCAAACTCAACCAACCACAGTCTTGATTCTGTGAAGCACTGAAGGTAGACAGTTGTTAGCCGCAGAACACAAAATAAGAATGTTTCCTAGATCGAAGGAAATAAAAGAGGGCATTAAAGGTAGGAGGCAGCAACAAGAGGCTATCAACACTGACCAGGAAGGTTTCAGAACCACTCAGAACTCCTAGAATTCTCAAACTTGTGTTCAAAATTAGACTCAACAGAGGAGATTAAGCAGCAGATTTGATACAACTGAAGAGAGAATTGGGAAGCTGGAAGATAAAGTTGAAGAAATTACTCAGAATGCAAGAGTGAGAGAAAAAAAGAAAAAAGTGTGAAAGCACTCTCAAGAGGCATGAAGAATAAAGGGAGGCAGATCAACAAATATCTGATGAGAATTACAGAATAGTGACAGAAACAAGTGGAGAGAGATTGTGAATTTCCCAAAATAGACAAAATAGAATTCCATCCTACCTCAAACACATCACACCTCATTGTTGAGCTGCAGAATACCAAAGATGAAAAGAACTTAACCTTCACTAGAAAAAACACAACATTTTCTAAGTAATGACAATTAGACTGCATGTGACTTCTCAATAGCAAACACAGAAGCCAGAAGGCTGTAAATAATATCTTCAAAGCTCTGAAGGAAAATCTCATCAACCAATAATTAAACACTCCGTAAAATATGAGACAATTCAGGCAGACAGAACCATTTCTACTGGTAGATAGTCATTATAGGAAATATGACAGGATGTTCTTCAGTGACGGAAAAAAAAAAATACCAGAAGAAAGATCTGGGATATTTGGAGGAACGGTGAACACATAAAATAGTAAACGTGTAAGAGGACCCACAAAAGCACTGTTTAATCTCTGACTTAAAAATCAAGACAGAACTAAAATACAGCACATAACTTTGAATGAGGTGATGAGAGTTACTGTGGTCTATGTTTCTTGTGTTACTCAGAGGATGTTTAAAGATAGTGATTAATGTCAGGCTACATTAAAATATATATGCGTGTAAAAAGTTCCAGAGTAAGCACAGAAGTTGAGTGCATATGTCAAACCATAAGGGAAAGCAAGTGGGGAAACCTTATTCCCTCAAAGGCAAAAGGAAGGCAAAAAGGATGTACAAATAGCTTACAATACAAATATACAAGTCACCAAATAAGTCATTATAGTCCCTAGTTCAAATTACAGATTGCCAAGCTGGATTCAAAAATAAAATAACCCAACCGTATGCTATTTCCAAAAAGCACAAATGGAAGACATTTCAGCAACTGATAGGTGGACTGCCATGGCAGAGTATCAATGCACACCACCCACTGCATGACTCCACTTATGGAGTGTCTGAGGAAGGCAGGACACGGCAGAGGCTGAATCACAGTCACCGGGGGCTGAGGGGGGACAGTGGTGACTACAGATGGGGCCGGGGGGGGTTGTGGGGTGAGGCAACTGTTGTGCATCTTGATTGTGGTCACTAAAGACAAACACTCACTGAACAAGTGATTCTAATCACACAAAGAGAGAACATCGTTTCTGACTTATTTTGTAAAAACGAAAAAGGGACATTCGTAGAGAAATGGTGAAATCTCAATAAATCTGTTGTTTAGTTAATAGTGTTGTGCCAGTGTTAATTTCTTACTTGTAGAACATATGTTGTCGTCCTATAAGATGTCAGTATCAGGGAGGCTTGTTGAAAGATATACTACGGCTGGGCGTGGTGGCTCATGCCTGTCATCCCTGCACTTTGGGAGGCCGAGGTGAGAGGATTGCCTCAGCCCAGGGGTTTGACACTAGCCTGGACAACTTGGTGAGACCGCTTCTCTACAGGAAATCAAGAGAAACTAGCCGGGTGTGGTGGCATGTGCCTGTGGTTTCAGCTGCTTGAATGACTGAAGTGGAAGGATAGCCTGAGCCCAGCAGGTCAAGGCTGCGGTGGCTGTGAGCATGCCACTGCACTCCAGACTAGGTGACAGAGTGAGACTCCAAGTCAAAGAAGAAAGAGAGAAAGAAAAACCAACACCCTGGACCATCTTTGCAATTCTTTTGTAACTATGAAGTTGTTTTAACTCAAAAGTCTAAAACAGCAGTCATATTTCTATACACTAAAGATGGACATAAAAATTGTATATATACCATTGAAATGGCTCTCCCCAAAAGGAAACACTTAAGTATAAATCTTAGAAAACAAAGTACATACAGGATCTGTATGCTGAAAACTGCAAAATACTGCTGAAAAAAAGAAAAGAAAGTCTAAATACATGAAAAGACATACTATGTTCATGAATTGGAAATTGTTATAGTAAAGAATATCCATTCTCCCCAAATGGGTCTGTAGATTTAATGGAATTCCAGTGAAAACTCAAGATGGATATTTCTTTTCTTTTTTTTTTTTTGAGTTGAAGTCTCATTCTGTTGCCCAGACTGGAGTTCAGTGGCCTCTCCCGGTCACCGCAACCTCGACCTGCTGGGCTCTGGTGATCCATCCCCCTCAGCCTTCCAAGTAGCTGGAACTACAGGCGTGCGTTACCACGCCCAGCTAATTTTTTTAAAAATTTATTTTAGAGATGAGGTCTCGCCAAGTTGCCCAGGCAGATCTCGAACCCTGCGGGCTCAGGCAATCCACTCACCTCAGCCTCTGAAGGTGCGGGTTTACAGGCTGAGCCACTGAGCCCGGCTAAGATGGATATTTCATGCATAGAGAGTAACTAATTTAAAAATATAATAGCCAAATCATTTCTTTAAAAAAAAGGAAGAATAAAATTGGAGGAATTACACAGGTCAACTTCAAGATGGTATAAAGATGCAACAATAAGGAAAATATGAAATCACAGGGGGACACATACCAGAGGGACCAGAAGGGGACCCGCACGTGAACACTGGTTTCCTACAAGGTTGCGGAGACAATGCAAGATAGAAAGCCGCATCTTTCCAACAAAAGGCTGTTGTGGGCAGCTACGTGTGCAAGTAAATAAATTAGAAATGAAAAGAGCCTTAATGTAGCTCTCACACCGTGTACAAAAATGAACTGAAACGGACCTTAGAACTAAACGTCAAACCTAAAACCAGACAATTTTTAGAAATCACAGGGGAAATACTTTGTGACCTGAAATTCGGCAAAGAGCTGGTAGATACGACTCTGAAAGCATGCTTTATGGAAAAACAAAAAGGATGAAATTGGACTTAGTCTAAGGTAAACACTTTTCCTCTCTGGGACATGCTGCTAAAACAGGTTAAAAGCTAGCCTACAGAGAGAGAGGATGGCTGCCAGCCACACACCGGTGTATTGACTCTTTCCTTGGCCCTCTCCCACTCCAGAATTTGAGTTTCCAATGCTGAGTGTACACACCGTACACACATTCACTGAGAAAATCAGAACGAAGAATGCTGCTTCTCATTTCACCCTCCGAAGACTACCAGTCTGCCACCTTTCAGCTGTGTTCTTTCTGCACGCACAGACACACATAGAACCATGGTCTTGCTCATGGCGTTGCTTCTGACCAAGGGACTCACAGCTGGAAAGTGTGGCGAGGGCTCGTGTATGTGCGGAGTCCCTGCGTCTTGCGACGTGCCGCCGTCCGGAAGCAGCTGGCTTGATCGAATGGTGGGATGGCTGCCTGATGACTCAGTGCTGGCCACGTGGCAGCCCCCCACACGGCCAGGCTAAGGGTCTCCAGGAAGCTGTGTGTGCTCCGGACCTGCAGCTGGGACATGGCGGCTCTTCTCATGAGAGAATTCACGGGACTAGGAAGTGAAGGGCGGAAACGAGAATCATCGTCACCCCAGTCACCCACTGGAAAATGTTTGCTTCCTGTCCCCAAGACCCCATGCCCGGCTGGCCGAGAGGTCTTCGTTCCCGAGGGCCAAATGCTTCCACAGGAGACACAACAAAGACCCACTGAGCGGAAAGTTGAGTCTGTGCCCGCCACTCGGGGCTGCCCATCCTGCCCCATCAGCAGGCAGAGAAGGGACTCATTGTGCTGGCCAGGGCGGCTGGCCCGGATTTCCAAGGGAAATGTGGCTGCCACTGCCCAGGGAGGGGGGGAGGAGTGTGTCTGGAATACAGAGGACCCCCAGGGCATCGCTAGGGACTTTTGTGCCCTGTGATGAAAGCCACCGGGAAACAGCAGGACGGAGGACTGCCCGGCCCCTCCAGGAGGGAAGGCTGGGTCCCCTCCCGAGGTGAAGAGCCACACACCCGAGACAGCTGCAGCGGGAGAAGAGGATGCAGGTGGCGGTGAGAGAAGTCGTGATCAACCCCAGCATGCGCACGTGACCAGGTGCGACCACGAGGACTGATTTTCACCAGCGTCTCTTCCTGATTTAAGATGCAGGGTATTCAGAAGAGCGAACGTCCCCAGACTTGTGTCCTCTTTGGGGAAAGGGTGGCATGTTTTGGTGGTACAAGGGGGGAACCAACAAAACAAAACAAAACACAGAGTCATCTCTTGGAGGGCGGGCCCCGTGGAGTCTAGGCTTTCGACCTTCTCCCAGGTGAGCGTTCTAGGAACCCACCAGCATCCGTGGACAAGCTAGCATTGTTGTGAGAGGCTACGTTTGGCTTCAGTGAATTTTTTTTTTTAGAAAGTCAGCGTGTGTGCCCACTTCGTGATGGGTGATTTACGAGTGCACCTGCCCATTCTGTGCTGAGTGATCAGCAGTTTTTGACCCAAATGGCATGACTCCCATGCCCTCCACTCCCTATTCACCCGAGCTTGGCCTGAGCAACTTTTTTTGTTTCCCCAGATGAAAAAAAATCCTCCAAGAGGATTGCCAGTGTGGAAGAGGTGAAACAAAAAATGACGGAAGACTCAAAAGGCATCAAAGTTCAAAACCGTTTGGAGCAGTGGAAAAAGCATCTGGACAGGTGTATTGCATCCAACGGACAGTCCTTTGAAGAAGACTGAAGTTTAGGAATAAGTACACAATTTTTCATAATTACATTCCGGAGTGTCCCTCATGAGTCCGTCAGAGGGGAACTGAGGCTTC
Source organism: Cephalopachus bancanus (assembly GCA_027257055.1). Taxonomy (NCBI): domain Eukaryota; kingdom Metazoa; phylum Chordata; class Mammalia; order Primates; family Tarsiidae; genus Cephalopachus; species Cephalopachus bancanus. The sequence goes on along the minus strand of JAPVLO010000001.1, from coordinate 15,798,156 downwards.
CCTGAAGAGGAAGAGGCTCCCATGCAGGGCCATTCCTGCCTCAGTTTCCAGCCTGCCCCTCCTGAGGGCCCGCCCAGGGATGTGGACTTGCCAACCGGCCCCCGCAGTTGTGCAAGCCAATTCCTTTCATGATTCCCTCCTTCTCTCTGTCTCTCTCAAGACATACTTGGCTTTGTTTCTCCAGCGGAGCCTGACACAGACGCCATGCGCAGCCTGTAGCCTGGGAAGCAAAGTCCTCGTCCTTCTCTGCCCTTCCACCTGAGGCCAGACACGTCCACATCAAGCTCCTGAGGCGTTTCACGGAAGACCCGCGCCCAACCAGAATTAATCGTTTTATTCATATGAGCTAATAAAATAGAGAGAAAATAAAACCAGGACCAAAGAGAGCACCCTGAACCTTGGTGCTAATTTATTTATTTATTTGAGTCAGAGTCTCACGTCTCACTCTGTCACTCAGGTTGGAGCACAGTGGCATGCTCCCCGCCATTGCAGCCTCGACCTGCTGGGCTCAGGCAATCCTCCCACCTCAGCCTTCCAGGAAGCCGGAGCCACAGGTGCACGCCACCCCAACTGGCTGACTTCTTGATTTATTGTGGAGACGAAGTCTGGCCAAGTTGCACCAGGCTGGTCTCAAATCCTCTCTCCTCGGCCTCCCAAAGCGCTGGGATGACAGGCGTGAGTCAGCACACCCGGCTTTTTGTGCCAGTGTTAACCCCACATTCTGCAGTGTTTCCCACATACCCACGCCGAAAGGTGGGCCCTCCCCTGGTGTTAGAGAAGTCTCTCCACAACTCAGCAGCGGCCAAGGCCCATTTTCAGCCAGAGATCCATTCACAGGCATCCTGCCAATTTAAGAATGATGGGACTGGCTAGTTCCACGCAGGGGACAGTCCCTGCTCCGGGCCTGCAGCCCCTCCCCCCTCCCGTACGGGACAGACGCTCAGGAGACGGAGCTCCCCACCCACGGCAGGCAATGTGGGCACCAGCATTTCAGAGACAGCGGGTGCGTTAAATAGCCTCTGCTAGGCCTCACAGATCTGGCAAGACTCTTCACCATGCTTCTGCTAAAAGCGTCAGGGCGGCTGTTCAGCCCATCTGTGCTGCTTTAACAAATGCCCCTGGCCGAGTGCAGTGGGTCACGCCTGTCATCCCAGCACTTTGGGAGGCAGAGGCGAGAGGATTGCCTGAGCCCAGGAGTTCGAGACCAACCTGGGCCACTTGGCGAGACCTCATCTCTACCACAAGTCAAAAAATTAGCCAGCCGTACCGGTGCGTGCCTGTGGTTCCAGCTACTTGGTAGGCTGAGGCAGAAGGATTCCCTGAGTCCAGCAGGTCGAGGCTGTGGTGGCTGTGAGCAGGCCACTGTACCCCAGCCTGGGGGACAGAGTGAGACTCTGACTCAAAAAAAAAAAAAATGCCGCAGGCTGGGTACATTTAAGAGAAATGGACTTGTCACAGTTCTGGAGCCTGGGCCGTCCAAGGTCAGGGCACTGGCAGCTGCGATGTCTGTGAGGGCCCCATCCCTGTTTCCAAGGCATCGCCTTAAACGTGTGTCCTGGCGTGCTGGGGAATGGCGGGGTTAAAGGGAGTCAGCGGGCTTCCTCCAGCCCCCATAAGGCTACCAGTTCCACTCATGAGGTGTCCTCGTGGCCTAACATCTGTTAAACCCCCTTCATACTGTTGTCTTGGGGATTACGTTTCAATGTGAACTTTTGAGGGGCACAAACATTCACACCACAGCAGCGGCTGAGAAAGAAGCCCTTCCAGCTGGACTTCGGTGCTCCAGAGTCCAGGTGCATCTCCTGAAACTGTGGTCTTCCTAATGTGCGATATCTGCACATCTCATGACGGTTTACAAGACACGTTCACACAGTCTCACTTAATTTTCCTGAATACCTAAAATAGAAAAACCTTACACTCCTGCTCACTGTACGGGGGGACCCCCAAAACCCTGGAATTTATTTATAAAAAATTATATACTTCTTTTTTTTTTGAATTGGAGTCTCACTCTGTCGCCCCGACTGGAGGGCAGTGGCCGCTCCCGGCCACTGCAGCCTCGACCTGCTGGGCTCCGGCGATCCTTCCGCCTCAGCCTTCCGAGTAGCTGGAACTACAGGTGCACACTACCACACCCAGCTAATTTTTGATTTATTGTAGAAACGAGGTCTTGCCAAGTTGCCCAGGCAGGTCTTGAACTCACCTCAGCCTCCCAAAGCGCTGGGACTACAGGCTGAGTCACCGAGTCTGGCGACTTACTCTTACATGTTTAAATTTCGTCACCTTCCAAGGAGTCTCTGTTTGATGCAATCTTCCTATTACGACGCTTTTCCCACTTCTCAAAACAGTTTTTGTTTCACCTCTTCCACATCGGCAAAACGCTTCCCTTTGAGGACTTTTTTCATGAGGGAAACAACAAAAGTTGCTCTGGGTGAGGTTGAGGGAACAGGGAACGCGGGCACGGGGCCATGCCACTTTTTGTCCAAAACTGCTGAACACTCAGTGCGGTGTGGGCAGGTGCGTTGTCATGGTGGAAGAGCCAGTCACCTGCTTGCCACAACTCGGGACGTTTCTTCCCCAAATTTTGACAGGACCTTCTCAAAACCTCCACATAAAAACTTGGTTTGACCCAGAGGAACGAGTTCCGAGTGTACCACAAGGGGCTCATCCCCACAAAGGTCATTCTGACTTCTTTGGGTCCCCCTTGAGTGAGCTATGGGCCGCTGCCGTTCCTAGGGTAAGGAATGGGGATGGAGCACAGCACGGATGGCCTGTCTGTGCCCGGGACGTCTGGGCCTCGGAGAGGAGACTCGGCTCTTTTTGTCAGGCTCTTCCCCACACGAAACACCTACTTTGAGAGGCACACAGGCTGCTGCACGTGCTGGCAGTGTGTTCCTTTTTATTGCAGCGAAGATTTTGGCTGCATGGACGTGCCGTGACTGGTCCATCCTCTCCGCTGCTGGTGGGCACCGGCCGTTTCCGGTTTGGCCGTCACAGACTGCTGTGGACATGTGTGCACAAACCTTTGTGTGGATGCATGCCTGGTGCATTTCGGGGGCACATCCCAGCAGGGGATGGCTGGGTCCTGGGGACTCTTTCAGACAGTTCAGACCCGTGGTTCCTCAGCCTTCCAGTGACACATCAGAGCAGGGGGTGGGCACGGCCAGGGTGGGGCCCAGTGGAGCCTCGCAGGCACTGCAGCTCCTGTCTTCATTTGACCACGTCCACGTGTGCCCTGGCCAGAGAAGGCACCCAGGAAGCAGGGATGGTGAGTGACGTCCCCGTGGCAGTGACACCATCAGCCACAGCGGGCGCATGATGCAGCTGGGAGTCCGGTGAAGGATGGTGAAGCTGAAGCCACAGCAGTTTGGAAATGCAGTGGCCATCCCCGAGAGACTCCATGGGTTACCCGGGGCTGGGACAGGGCGCAGGTGGTTTTGTGAGAGCCTCACGCATCTACAACTGTGCCCAAGAGTGAAAGAAACCAGCAACTGATAAAAACTCCTCCAGGATTTGCAGGCTGACAAACAGAAAACCAACTCACTGAGGCGCTAGAGCTCCTCTTGCTTTTTAAGCCATGCCCACCTATAGCATTAACGAAAATAAAACATTAAAAAATAAACAAACCCACCCTCATCCACCTGTAAGAAGATGATGACCCACTCAGTGCCATGCACACCCAGGAGGAGATTTCCAATGGGTGTGGCTGATTCGTGCCAGAGCAATTATTCAGCAGGTAGTTATTGAGCACCTACTGTATACCAGGCACTGAATCAGACAGGGGGTGTGAGCAAAACTACACATGAAATGGCCTCGTGCGGCCCATGCCCTGCTAGGACAAGACTCTAGTCCAGTCGCCACACAGTGGGTCAGGAAGCCCACTGACCCACGGGCTGGGAGTGAGGACACCCCTGGGCTGAGGTCTGGGGGAAGGAGAGGCTCACCCCCACCCTGCTCAGCTCCCATTGCTCTTTTGGGGAGAAGCTGGCTATGCAACCGCCCCATGAGGACAGTGCTAACACCACCACTGCCTGAAGTGTTGTGTGCTTGGCCCTGGGCACACAGGTGTGAGAATAAAGGTCTACCTGCCTCTACCCTCGGCCGCGGCCTTACCCCGTGGAGGTCTAACAGCCACACAACGTCAACATGTCCAGTCAAGAGAATAAAGTGGCATTGTCTCTCCAGAGACAGTACTGTGAGTGCTCACACAGGCAGGCTCTGCCGCTCGTGCTGTGTGACCTGAGGCGAGTGTCTTAGCGTTTCTGCACCTCAATGTCCGCATCTAAAGTGAGGACGGGAAGAGTCCTGTCTTGTAGGCTTGTCAAGAGAACTGAATGAGCTTGTGTATGTGACGTGCTCTGAATCAGGCTTCCGGGACGGGTGAGAGACTGTTGCTGTTCTGTTTTACAACGCAGCCCACACACATCATGTGGGCCATGGACCCTGGCCCTCCGGAGCAAGCCCTCAGAGGAAAGAGAGGGCTAAGCCGGCCAGTTTGTTGAGACTCACCTTGATATGCAGCCGTCAGGTTTTGAAAGGGACCAGGGTGCGTCACGGCCAAGCATCCCGAGTCTCTCACACCAGGGCCAGCAAGAAGCAAGCTTCCCGCTCCCCTCCCACCTTCCGCTGAAGTTTATTAACGGCGGCCTCGGCGTGGCGTTCCTGGGGGTCAGGCAGATGCGCCGGCTCTGGGCTCCCCGGGGCCCGCATCCCACCTCCCAGCCTTCACCCGTCCACGCGCTCCACGTCCAAAGGCACCCTCCTCGTCCTCCTCTTCTCTAAAAGCCTCCATCTTGGGCCAAGGGGGACACGGGGCGAGGGACTGTGGCAGGGGGCCTGTCCGTCTCGGCCACCTCCCGCCCACCCAAAGCCTGTGTCTTTCATCCTTGGGGCTCAGTGGCGGGTCTCTGGGCGGAAGTGACCACTGTCGAGGACAAGGGGACGGACGCGTGAAAGCAGAAGGTCCCAGCCAGAGCTCATCACCGGAATTGTGTGGCGTCCTCTCTCCGCGAAGCGCTCTTCTGGCTCTTGGCCCAGGAAGTTATTTATAATCCATTGGAAATCAAAAGGGCTTGTGGAAGGATATGCTCACAGATTGGCCCACTCTCTCATTCGCTTTGCTGCCGACGTCGCCTCCTGTTCATTCTAGAAATGCTGGGTCCAAAGACGTCCCCTCTACGTGGGTTTAGCGTGCCCACAGAGGGGTGAGAAGCTCCCTGTGTCCCCGGGGCCAGCAAGGGTCTAGAGCAGGACCTGGCAGGAAACCACAGGCTCGTGTTGAGTGATGGTGGCATAAAACCAGGCAAAGTGGCTAGACGGTCCGAAGCCATCATCGCAGGTGACACGTGCATAGACTCTGTGGACACAGAATTCACAGCCTCGCGGGCTCTAACGAGAGGAAAGCCCGGCAGATGACTGGAGGTCCTGAGAGGCCCGATGGCCCTGGATTTTGTGGGGCAGCCCTGACGGTGAATGCACTGTCCTCAGTTTCTTCTTTAGCTGCATCCATTCATTCATTCATTCATTCACTCAGACTCTACCTTATATCCTAAAGGACTGCTTTGCAAAACACATATATGGTGAGACTAAGACAGGTAAGAGGGAGCTTGGGGGTGCTGCCAATGCAGGCCCCCAGAAAGGTCATGCCAGAACCGCTCCCTGGCATAAACAGAGCTGACCAGGCACGGGGAGGCTCATGCCTGTTATCCCACACTGTGGGAAGTCGAGGCAGGAGGATTGCTTGAGGCCAGGAGTTTGAGACCAGCTTAGGCAACATAGTGAGACCCTGTCTCTACAGATAAAAATAAGAAAGCTAGCCAGTGCAGTGGTGCACGCCTGTAGTCGGGAGGCTGAGACAGGAAGATTGCTTGAGCCTAGGAGTTTGAGGCTGCAGTGAGCTATGATCCCACCACTGCCCTCCAGCCTGGGCCACAGAGCGAGATCCTCTTAAGATTAAAAACTAAAACAAAAAGCCAGAATCATTCATTTGAATGATGCTTTCTGCCTTCTCGACACCGTGGTGCACAGAGAACATGAGAGTTGCTTGACAGGTGGGCTTACGGATAAGGCTGCTTACGGCTGTCGATGGCTCCTTCCCTCAGAGGTGACGCGGGGGTCCTCACCTTGAGCACCGTGACCCGCTCCAGGGACACGCAGGCTGGCTTGAGAGACGGGCACTTTGTGAGGCACCAACATCTACCAGTGTCCTGTGGGCGCTGAGGGATGTAGAGGAGTGCGTTCTCAGCTAAGTCTCCATGGTGCCTGCAAACAGGAATTCCACAGAGCTGGTGTTCCGTAATAACCTTCACCGCAGACTGTGCTAGTTTCCTGGGCTGTTGTAATAACATGTCACAAGCTGGGCGGCTTCAAACAATGGAAATGTATCCTCCCTAGTCTGGAGGCACGAAGTCCAGCATCCAGGGATGGGCAAGGCCGCGCTCCCTCCGAGGCTCCAGGGAAGGAGCCTGCCTGCCTCCGCCGGCTTCGGGCGGCTTCGTGCCCTGTAGGGCGGTCCTTGGCTTGTGGCCACAACAGCCTCTGCCTGGGTCCACCTGGCCGTCAGCCTTCTGTGTCTTCGGCTTCTTACTGGACCCGACACAACGGTGAGGCCCGCCCTCCTCCAGGATGACCGTCGTAGCTCGATGGCACCCGCAGAGACTCTGTTTCCAAACAGGTCACATTCACAGGACTGGGGGTTGGAGCCCCGCGAATCTTCTCCGGGGTCTTGATTCAACGCATAACGCGGATCGAAGAAAAATGCAAACGGAAATCGAGAAGATCCATTCTGTGAAGTCTCGGTATGTCACAGTCCATGTGTGAAGCCTCCCAGCTTGCGGCTGATCTAAGGCCAGTGACTTCAGACGTGACGCACACCCTGTCCCTGGTGACACACAATCCATCTCTGGTGACATATACCTTGTGCTTGGTGACACACACTCTACTCCTGGGGACACCCCTGGTGACACACACCCCATCCTTGGTGACATACACCCTGTCCCTGGTGACGCACAATCCCATCCCTGGTGATATACACCTTGTTGCTGGTGACACACACCGCTTCCCTGGTGACACTCTGTCCCTGGTGACATCCCTGTCCCTGGTGATGTCTCTGGTGACACACACTCCATCTCTGGTGACACACATTCCGACTTTGGTGACATCTCTGGTGACACACACCTTGTCCCTGGTGACATCTCTGGTGACACATACCTCATCCCTGGTGACATATACCTTGTCCCTGGTGACACACACCCCATCCCTGGTGATGTCTCTGGTGACACACACCCTGTCTCTGGTGATATCCCTGGTGGCACACATCTTGTCCCTGGTGACATTCCTGGGGGGGTGTACCCCACCCTGGTAACATCTCTGGTGACTCACACCCTGTACCTAGTGATGCACGCCCCATCCCTGGTGACGTCTCTGGTGACACACATCCTGTCCCTGGTGACATCCCTGGTGACGCACACGCCGTTCCTGGTGACATCTCTGGTGACGCACACCCCGTCCCTGGTGACATCCCTGGTGACGCACACCCCGACCCTGGTCAGCCGAGGGCTCAAGCACACTCTCCACTGACGGTCGCGGGAGGGCCGGGAGGCCCGGGAAGAACCGCCCTCTGCGGGGTCAGGGCTGGTCAGAAGGTTCTGCCCTGGTCCGTTCCTGCTCACCGGGAAATGGCACTTGAGCTCCAACTTCCACGCGTGGAGTGGACCACACACTAGAACCACAGAAGCACCCTGGGAACTCCAACACCTCAGCCTCAGAGCCCCGTCTCCCAAAGGACACTGAACGTCCAGAAAAAGCAACTGCCATGCATTTCTTTCGTTGCACCCTTTGCCTGCGACATTGACATCAGCCTGAGCCTCCCCTCTTGACCTTTCATTCTCCCCACCAGATCTGTGACGCAGGTGACGCTGGCCCGTTCTGTGCGGTTTGTGCTGCATCTCCGTGTAGCCACCTTTCTGGGCACACGCTCTGCTCCTTGAGCGTGGCCTCGTTCAGAGAGGCACAGGGCAGCCTCACTACTGCCATCCGATGAGGATGATTCGTAGTAACTCGCGGAATGCTAGATCTGAAAATCCTGGCCGGCACTAGCCAAGAGTCAGGCAACACGGCTAAGTCCGTGTAACCAGAGGTTCGCACCGTGAAGATTTCCTGGAAATCTCTATCTTATTCCTTCTGCCCTAGAGATCACATTAAGATATTTTGCTATACTTTTCCCAAGGCGCCAATAGGATTCTCAACTGTTGGCCGGTGCCCACTTGGCTCAAATCATCCAGGGCAACTTTCAAGATGCTGCAGCAAATATCGTGCCTGTGGCCGTGTTCCTTGGTCCTCCCCGTCGTGTCTTCTTGTCACTTCATCTCTCCACTCTCAGTTTCCAGGCCTTCGGCTTCTCCAGTGCTTATCTGGGCACCTGCTTGCCCCTGGCCTAAATCCTCCTTGAGGGCAGGGCGAGCCAGGCCTTTGCAGAGTCTGTAAGGCCTAGCAGTGACTTGCTCTTGATTCTACTCAAAGAATCAGGGTCCTAGAGCTCTTGGGGGAAAAACACACAGAGGCCAATGATTGCATAGCCAACTCGGCACCCTTGCTCTGGCAGCCGTATTGGGAAGGACGCTTTCCTCGTGGCCACAGAAGTCACCGAGCTGTGAGCTCACGCTGTTCCGTCCCGTCTCCCGCCTGCAGCACAAGCTTCCGTGAGCCCCGTCTTCGGGGAGAAAACTTTCAACGCTCTTGGGAAGTGCCAACAATGTTAGAAGTACCTCCCCCAAAAGACCGAAATATATTTCCATTTTAAAGAAAATGTATTCCTTGAAACATCCGATTGCCGCGATGTGAGGGTGAGATCCAGCTGTTCCCATCAATTCTGAGCCCCTTTTTCCTCTGAGTCGGTGGATGCATTTTGTGTAATTACCCTGCTTGTTTCTCCGTGTTTAACGATCTTCCCGGTAGCTCCTTGGGTATTTTTTCTTGGTTAATTGCTCGCTCTGCATCTCGTTTCACCATGATTTCGGGGCGGGGGGTGCTCCCAAAGGGACTTGCTGCCACCACCCCGCACTCGGTCCTGACGTGGGGAAGACAGTCCCCAAGACAGAAGGCAGGGCCCGGCCTCGGCCGCCTGCTGACAGCCGGTTCTGCCTCCAAACTGTGCGTAGCAGCCGCGGTCCTGGACACCCGCCCTTGTGCGTCCACGCCAGGACACGCTGCTGGCCACCATCGCTCGGGCTCAGACACCTCAGTCACACCGACCTCAAGTGAACCCCACTGGAGGCAGCCAGCACGCAGCAAAGCAGGACTGCGCCAGGCAGTCCTCACGCTTACGTAACCGAGGCCGCACTCGCGGCACTCAGCAACCAGGATGACACAGCTGTGGGTGCTCCTCGGGCTCGGTGCCGTCCGCCGCCCGTCCCCTCCAGCCGCCTTGCAGGGTGAGTGACTCCCTGGCAGTTTGGGGCGACGGGGACGAACGCGGTCTGCCTGTGTGGTCTCACATTGTCCACCGGCCTGGGAACCCATCCAGCCCCAACCCCAGCCCAAGGTCTTGATGCTGGTCGGCTGAGTATACAGATGCTTTTTTTCAGACCCTATCAAGGGCCCAAACAAGGGGACCGCTGCGAGGCAGCGTGCCCTGCTGGATGTTCTGAGCAGATACATCTGCTCCGGCGTCTGCCAGAAGAGCTAGAAACTTTGTCTTGCTTTTAAATGACTTAAAGCTTTCCATCCTAAAATGCAGTGCTATGGGTTGCCTTGTGTTTCCCTCCAGGAAGACAGAGTAAGTCCCAAACCCCAATAGCTCTGAATCTGTGACCTCACTTGGAGAGAGAGTCATTGCAGATGCAATCTGTCAGCTAAGAGTGGGTCACAGTGGAATAGGGTGGGCCTTAATCTTTTATGACTGGCGTCCTCAGAGAAAGGGGGGATTTAACAGCAGGCATGGTGGCTCACACATGTGACCGCAGTGCTTTTGGAGGCTGGGGTGGGAGAATTGCTTGAGCCCAGGAGTTCAAGACCAGCCTGGGCAACATGGTGAGATGCCGCGTCTACAAAAAATAAATTAGCCAGGCATGATGGTGCACCTGTAATCCCAGCACTTCGGGAGGCCAAGGCAAGAGGATTGCTTGAACCCAGGAGTTTGAGACCAGCCTGGGCAGTGAGAAATCGTCTCTCTCTGAAAAAAAAAAGGATAGCTGGGCATGATGACGCCGGACTGTAGTCCCAGTTATTGGGGAAGGTGAACCGGAAGGATCTCCTGAGCCCAGGAGGTCAAGGCTGCGGTGGTGAGCTGTGATCGTGCCACTGCACTCCAGTCTGGGTGACAGTGAGACCCTGACTCAAAAAAAGGTGGGGGGAGGTGGGATTTGGACACAGACACACACAGGGAAGGTATGTGCAGAGGGAAAGGCAGGCAGAGGTCAGAGTGAAGGTTCTGCAAGCCAAGGGGCCCCAGAGGTGGCCAGCAGACCCCGGGAGCTGGGGCAGCAGTTGGGCAGTCACCCTCACAGCCTCAGAGGGAGTCAGCCTCACCGACAACTTGGTCTTGGCCTTCCAACCTTCAGGACGTGGGGGGATCTGCTTCTGCCATTTAAGTTGCCCTGTCTGAAGCACTTTTGAGGTCAGCCTCAGGTAGCACATGCGGACAGGATGCGGACAAGCACACAGAGCCAGGCAGTGAGAGTTTCTGTTCCATGGGGGACACGCAGGACCACGATCCCCTGCAGACTCCGGCTCCTCCCGACCTGTCTGTCCACGAGCCTCTTGTGTCCTCATGGTCCTCCCTTCTTCAAGCTGAGAGTCCCTGGGCCTGTCTCAGGGTCCACTCCTGGACAGACTCTTTCTGGGGTCTCCTGCTGCCATCTGGGGCCTGGCGGCCCGCCCTTCCAGAGCCTGCAGGGGTGAGCGAGCCCTTCCCCTGCGGTCCTCAGCCTCACCTCCAGCCTGTTCTGCCTCCAGCCTGTCCCCTGGGCTGCCTCTGCCAGCTCGCCCCTCCCCAGGCTGTGCACGCTGACCCTTCCACCTGGAAGAACGTCCTTCCTGACTTCTTGTCCCGGCAGGGTTCTAGAGCCTTCTCAGTTTGGGAGCCGCTTCTGCAGAAAGACTGTTCAGCCTCCCTGCCAAAGTCAGAGCCTACCGACCATCAGTGCTCTTCATCAGGATCAGAACTTTCTAGAAAGAAAGAAGCACATCTGACGAGTTGCCACCACAGGCAGAGAATGGCGCGTGCCCTGTACAGGAGGTGCTAGGAATGCCAGTTCCCTCCGGGGGACGATTTTTGGTGATGGGTGAGCACAAAACTGGCTTCAGGCGGCTTGGGCGGGAGCCCTGGGAGGGGCGAGGAGTGATTTTCCCTCCTTGGCACCTGCCCTGAGGGTGGACGTTGCCGTCCACCTCTCCTCAATCTGCACCAGTGCCCAGCATGTCCTTACTTCATGCCACGACATGACCCTTGGGAGGCCGATGGCCTCTTGCGCCCGGGGCTCGGCCAGCAGGACCCCAGAGCCCACCTGCAGAAGAGCTTCGTGCCTCTGGGGCCGCGGCCACTGCATGGTCAGCAAGTTCCTCAGCGTCCTTCAACACCCAAAGGCAGCCGAGCACCTGGTTTGCATTTGGTCCTCCTCAGCCATTTTTCCCTTTTTATTTTTTTGAGTCAGGGTCCCCTCTGCTGCTCAGGCTGGAGTGCAGTCACATGATCATGGCTCAACGCAGCCTCGACTTCCTAGGCTCAGGCTATCCTCACACCTCAGCCTCCCTCCCGAGTTGCTGGGACTGCAGGTGTGCACCACCACAACCAGCTAATTTTTTCAGTTTTGGTAGAGACGAGGTCTGGCGATGTTGCCCAGGCTGGTCTCAGACTCCTGAGCTCAAGCGATGCGCCTGCCTCAGCCTCCCATGGCCCTGGCATTGCAGGTGTGAGCCCCCGTGCCCGGCCTCCTCTCCGCCATTCTGCCGGGCCTGTCTGCCCCGGAGAAACCCCTATCACGTGTGGCTGGGTCGAACCCGGCGTGGCCCCGAAAGCCTCCTGGGGATGGACTCTCCCGTGTGCCGCCTTGTCGGTCAAACCATAAGGAAGACAGCAGCAGCAGGGCCAAAGTGTCAGGACGACCGTCCGGGTGGGTGGCAAGATGCCCCCTGCACCCGCCCTCCCTGAGCGCCCCTTCCTGCGCCTCATGCACACAACCGCCTCTCCGCACGGTGGGAACTGAGCAGAGACCCCCATAGAAGCACGGGAAGGAGGATGAAGAAGAAAGGCTTGCCGCCCCCAGACGTGGCAGGTGGCAGGCTCAAGGCACACCCTGCCTGGCTCCTGGGGGATGCCAGAGCCCAGGTTGCTTCAGGTGTGGATGAGGACCCTCCTCCTGGGGCCACACTCCTGGGATGGGACCAGAGACGGGCAGCTGGGGGGGGTCTCTGGGCCTGGCTGGGGGCGGGGTGGGAGGGAATCTGGGTCTTGCTGGGGGAGGAGTGAGAGTCTCTAGAGCTGGCTGGGGAGGGTTGGGGTCTCTAGATCTGACTGGAGGAAGGGTGGGGTCTCTGGGCCTGGTTGGGGGAGGGGTGGGGTCTCTGGACCTGACTGGGGGAGGGGTGAGAGTCTCTAGATCTGCTAGGGGAAGGGTGGGGTCTATGGGTCTGACTGGGGGAGAACTGAGGGTCTCTAGATCTGGCTGGGGACAGGGTGGGGTCTCTAGACCTGGCTGGGCGAGGGAGGGGGTCTCTGGGCCTGGCTGGGGGAAAGATGGGGATCTCTAGGTCTGGCTGGGGGGGGCGGTCCTCTGGGCTGAATCCTGGGCTGTGTCTTCTGCTCCCACTCACCCCACGGGCCAGTGTCATGACCCTCCACGTTTCCCCTTCTTTGCAGGGCAGCAGGTGGTGCCTGGCACAGTGCCCCGCTGGATGCGGTGGCCACGAAGGTGTGGGCCTTCTCATGCAATCTGGCCTGCGTCCTCTGGCCTCGGTGTCTCCCCAGTGTCCTCTCTCCTGGCCGTCTCCTCCATCAGCATCGACTCGCCATTCCTGGGCTTCCGTGTCACTAACCACGGGGTCCTCTCGAGCTCAAAGCCCACCTGCCTGCTCCTCCCTGTCCCGCTGTCTGGGCATCTCATCGGGAAGCTGCGATGAACAAGACCCTTCCTGAGGGTGGGCATATCCAGGATGCTGCTGGTGGTCCAGCTGGGTCACAGAGTCGGGTGGCAAGGTCCTCAAAACTGCCCTGTCCCCATCCTATGCGCCATGAGCAGGGAAATTCCCAGGGTGGTTGGTGGTGGGCCCAGCCGTCGCCTGCCAGGCCCATGGGACTTAGGCAAACCACATTCATTTAACTTTAGTCCACAACATAAACGTGGTGACAGGACCCAAGGGAGCACCTTGCCTTGAGCAGCTGCCTTGCGGGTGGTGGGCAGTAGAGTCCCTCTGCAGACTCAACGTACCTGGCAGAAGTGTGGGAGGGAGGGACGGAGGCCTGGACAGGAGGAGCACTGTGGACTTTTACACAGACCACTGGAGCTCACGGACACCTACGGGGCAATAAACGAGCCCTGGGGAGGGGCTTTGTGCCGTCCACTGCTGTGCTCCGAGAACCTAGCACCACCCCCCACCCCAGAGCTGCCAGACACACCACGGCTGCTGGTGGAGTTCATCGATCGGTTAATTGCTGACGTCATCCATCATGAGGCTAGGACCAGGGACGGTGTGACCGTGTCGGTGCCCTTGGCCTTTTGCCCTTCCCACGATAGAGGTCAGACGCTCAAACTTGAAACTGTGAGCCACGTTCCAGCAAATCGTGGTGTGGGCACTTTAATATTCTTATTTACATGGGGGAAGGGAAGGAAAGAAACTGGCTCATGTTAATAACAGAGAGGCCAGGGGTCGTAGCTCATGCCTGCAATCCCAGCACGTTGGGAGGCCAAGGCGGGAGGATCGCTTGAGCCCAGGAGGTCGAAACCAGCCTGGACAAGCATAGTGAGCCCTTGGCTCCACAAAAAAATTAAAAAAAAAAAAAATTAACCAGGCGTGGTGGCATGTGTCTGTAGTTCCAGCTACTCAGGAGGCTGAGGCTGAGGGAGGATGGCTTGAGCCCAGGAGTTCAAGACTGTCTTGGGAAACATAGCGCGACCTCATCTCTATTAAATAAATGAGTAAATAAATAAATAATAATAGAGAAAGCCTTGAGATTTACAGACACTCAGCAAATGGTTTTCCAGCCATGGACTAGCTCAGAGGACTAGTGTCAAATAATTATACAAACAGTTCCCACTTCACCAGGCGGCCCTACAGATTATCTATTGTGTACGGTGCATCTGTGTGTCCTCCAGGTCCGTGAGGTCTCCGGGAGAACCATCACCCTCTGGTGGATTTAAAAAAAAAATCCTAGCTCCTGTGTGGGTTTAATGTTTTGTTCAAGTGAGCACAGTTGCAAATCTGATACAAGAAGGGCAGATTTTCACTGGTGTAGACAAGAGAAGGCCAGGATCCCAAGGAGGCACGCACAGGAACCACGCACAGAAGGAACCACGCACAGACACTCCGGACGGCCTGGGGTCCTCAGTCGGACACGCATCCTCCTCCCGGAACCTCAGTTTCCCGGCGAGAATTCCTTTATCCAAACGTGCAGTGTCTCCCAGCCTCAGCTTATAGCACAGGGATGCGACAGGGCAGTCACTCGCAGTGCTGACCTCTTGAGGCTGACGGCCAGAGTGGGGAGATCGCACCATGACGGCCACCGCAGCGTCCACGCCGGGCTCACAGCCGGTGAACGCTGGCTGCGGTGACCCGTCGTCTTCCAGCGGGACTCACGCTGACGCAGAGACTTTGGAGAAAGAAAACTGAACTCCAGGAATAAAGTCCAAGCGAGGCTGAACAAATAGCCCAGTTCTGAGCAAGACCAAACGGAGAGACACTGAGGCAGAGGCTGAGGGTCAGAACAACAAGGCAGAGAGCGTCCTCGCACATCACGCCGCCACACTCGCGCCTGCACTTTCAGCGGATTTTAGACCCCAGTCCTGCCCGTGTTCATCCTACTCCAAGGCCTTTCCCAGCTCAACAGATCAGTGACATGTGAAACCTCATTGAAGGGCAATTTGTGCTTGTGCCGTTTTTCTCATTCCATGTCAACAGCCCTCAGTCCACTTGCTGAATTGCTGACTGCAGTTTGCGTTAAGGCTTTCCCCACTTGGGGCCATGGGACTAACGATGGAGCCCTCTTAAGTTAGCACGGACGCCCGGCCTTGGTGTCAAGCAAATGCTGCCAGGCTGGCTGCAGGACGTTGCAGGGAGGTCCCCGGCCAGGACAGTGCCTGGGGACAGGCTTTGTCCTGAGCACGAAAGATGCGCGACTTCTGACGCCACGTGCGTCTGCCTTGAAATCCGCCGTGCAGCCTTTCCTGGGAAAGTCTCTGAAAATGGTCACGCCCGAGCATGTTCCAGAAATAGGATGCTTGGGCTGAGGGAGAAGGCTGGTGCTGGGGAACTGTCCCCCCTTCCTCTCAAAAGCCATTCCACGGTAAAAAGGCATGTTTGTTTTCATTTTCTCTGTGGGAAGCCCTTTTCGTCTCTTACGGAGCTATTTTAATCTATTTTTTCCCATGTGGACATTTTTCATAATAAAAACTATCATTCACGGTTCTGTGTGAGGTGCTAAGTGCTATGCAGGCATTACTTGAGATCTTTTCCACCTTCGAGGAAATCACTATTATTATCCCCATTTTACAGAAGATAAAAATGGAGCTTAGTAAAACACACACACACACACACACACACACACACACACACACACACACACACACACAAAAGGAAATGTGGGGATTTGATCGCAATCCGTGTCTCTAGTAGGAATACAGTCATGGCCAGGGCTTCATTTTTCCCGGTAACTCTTCCTAAAATCTAGAGGAGATTTTTCCAGCAATGAGAAGGGAAAGAGCACGTAGTCTTCCTGACCGGCGGGTTTGACTCGCTGTGTTGTGTGGTTGGAGACCTCGTCTCAAAGCTCAGAGCTCTGGAAGCCCCCAGATGGTGAGCCCCTACGCTCAGGAACCAGAAGATGCTTCTGAATGACTTGCGGTGTGCCGGACGTGGAGGACTCTGTACCCCGAATCTCCTACTCTCCCCCCTTTTCTACAGATACCTTTCCATGTTTGAAGACAACGTCCACACTGCCAGGGCTGGTCAGCCTAGACGGAAGTCTTGAAAAGCAAGAATGTCTTAAAGGGGCACTTGCTTTAAAAGATAAATGCTTTGGGTGGGGCCTGGTGGCTCATGCCTGTAGTCCCGGCACTTTGGGAGACCAAGGCAAGAAGATTGCTTGAGCCCAGGAGTTTGAGACCAGCCTGGGCAACATAGTGAGACCTCATCTCTACAAAAAAATTAAAAAGTTAGCCAGGTGTGGTGGCACGCAACTGTAGTCCCAGCTACTCAAGAGGTTGAGGCAGAAGGATCAGCTGAACCCAGGAGGTCAAGGCTGTGATTAGCCGTGATAGTGACTGCACTCCAGCCTGGGCGACAGAGTAAGACCCCGACTCACAAAAGGATAAGACTGGAAGACTGAGGCAAGAGGATTGCCTGAGCCCATGGGTTTGGGACCAGCCTGGGCAACTTGGCGAGGCCTCATCTCTGCAATAAATCAAAAAATTAGCTGGACCTGGTAGTGTGCGCCTACAGTTCCAGCTACTTGGAAGGCTGAGGCAGAAGGTTCACCTGAGCCCAGCAGGTTTTGCTGGGGTGGCCGTGAGTGTGCCCCGGCACTCCAGACTGGGTGATAGAATGAGATGCCGACTTAAAAAAAAAAAAAGAATAACAGATGCTTTCGCAAGGGAGAGTGTGTTCTTCCCAGTGTGCTCTGAGGACGTCCCCAGCATGAAAAGCCAGCAAAAATCTGTGCAATAACTCCTTAATAAAGTACGTAGCACCTCGTTTTCCTCATGCGTGAAAATCACACTCTTGTTGTCTACTCTTAGATTTCAAAATGGCAGCCTACTTCCTGGGGGGGTCACTTTTGCTGCACGTGTATCCCTCGGTGCAGGCGGAAAGGGCTGTTCCCCCACCGAGAATTTTCCTATGAAACCCTGAGGACGTGTCCAGAGCTCACCAACCTCAGCTGCCTCTACCCTGCTAATTGGTCCCCCATACGTGTCGTGCAAAGTAGTCCCACATCTTGAAGGAACGACACAAGCTTGCATCCTGGTTTGCTTTTTTTTTTAAACTAAATTTCTTTTTTTTATTATAGAGATGTGGGGTACATTTCAGGGTTAGGTCTATAAACATTGATCATGCAGGGACCCCTGTGGATGAGTTATGCCCCTCCCTCCCTGGCAGTTTCCCTCAACTGCCAGTCCCACCCCCTCTCCCCTGACAGTTTCCCATTACCGCCAATGGCTTTCGGATAGCATGATCATCGTTCAAGGTCAGCTTATGAGCGAGAACACATGGAACTCTTCTTTGCTTCTGTGAGAAACCGAAACGCCATGAGGCCTGCCTTCGGCGCGTCCGTGTCTGCTCATTCCTGGTCCTTCCCTTGGGCCCGGCCGGCACTTCTGATTGCTTCGCCGTGTGCAGTGAATACCCGGCACCGTTCCTCGCCCCTCCGTGTGGCTGAGGTCAGACCCTCGGCAGCCCAGCCCAAGGGGCAGATGCTCCGGGCGGCGAGGGCCCCAGGCAGGGAGCGGCGCTGACGGGGGGACCTGTGCCGTGCTGGGAGACCGAGGGGCTGCTCCCTGTCCCTCGCGTCCCGCGTCCTCGTCCTCTGCACGTGAGCAGGAGCGATTCCGCAGCATCACACCTTTCAAATCTGCCCTCGCGGAGTGGCCGGTGGGAGCAGGACACTTCCAGGAGGAGCCTGCCCGGGCGGCGTGGGACCCAGGCCCTGCTGCCGGGGCAAGGGGCTCCTCAGAGGCCCCCGCCCCAGCCCGGCTGCGTCCCCCCACCAGGCTTCAGCCAGACCGTCTCTCACAAGTGTTACTCTGCCAGCGCGCTCTTCGAAGAGAGGATGCGGCGAGAAGCTGCTGGGACGGGCGAGGCCCCGGGAAACAAGCGGCAGGAGGAAGCTGCCGGGCCAGCCTGGCCTTCGATCAGCTGCCGTGACTGAAGTCTTGGCAAAACACGGAGGCGACGGAGGGGAGGGAGAGGGCTGGGGAGCTCATGAGTCGGCCTCCAGTTCTACCTCTGCTCTTACCTCCACGACTTTGGGAGTCCAAGCTCTACAATCCCACCACTTGAACTTCTAAATACCATAAGGGGGTTTCAAAATGTCCTTGCAGGCCGGGCATGGGGACTCGTGCCTGTGACGCTTTGGGAGGCCAAGGCAGGAGGATTGCTTGAGCCCAGGAGCTTGAGGCTGCCGTGAGCCGTGATTGTTGTGATTATGTCAATGCACGCCAGCCTGGGCAGCAGAGCAAGACCCTGACTCAAAAAATAATAGTAATAAAAAAATAAACTGTCATTGTAATTCTAAAGTGCTTCCCTTTATAATATCACACAAAGGCTTTTCTCACAGGCAGCGCCAAACTTATGTAAACTCGTATTGCCCCAGCTTGACTGCTTCATTTTTTTACTCGAATGAGCTCGAGTTGGCAAAGGGTCTGGGTGCGACCAACACAATCTGGATTTTCTGAATTAAATCGTGCTCTCGATGTCTGCAGCTTTCTCACAGCTTTGTGATTTGGAGAAAGCAATTTCTGTCCATCAAGCAAGCTGCACTGACTCACTATCTGTCGGCCAACAGTCTGGTGGCAACAATGATTGCTGTTGCCTCCATATTCCGGGAAGAGTCACGTGATCAGCCCAGAGCCGAGTAAGGGGAGAAAGAGAACTAAGACTCAGGCCGGGCCTCTGGGCGCTGCGGCCCGTGTTCAGACGTGGCGCCCTGCCCTTGGAGCCGGTGCCCATTGATCAAGTCGGCTTCAGGATGCCGAGAAGGGGCCAGAACCCTCGTCTCAAACACCTTAGCAAGAACAGACTCCCCCTCAGCCCCGGACACCTTCAGTCTTGAAAATGAAAGTCAAACTCTGAGGGTGCTGCCGCGGGTCTGCCCGACAAATCCGGGAACTCGGGGCGCCGGCAACAGCCTGGGCTGCTGCGTCTCCCAGCCGGCAGTGCAGGGACGCGGCACACACACGGCGGTTTTAACTCGGGGGTCTGGTGTCTCGCCTCTCTCCCGCGCACGGTCTTTCGCTGCAAACCATTCACCATCTCCTGTGCTCCTGCTTTCTTTCTTTCTCTCTTTCTATCTGCCCCCCCCCCCCCGCCCGCCCCAGTCACGTTCCTCACTAATTGGCAGGAGGCCTTTAAAAGAGAGTTCTGTTTGGCACTTTGTTCCCTGGTTTATTTTGTGTTCTCTTTGAAATGAAATGGACAAGTCTTGGCTCCAAACAAGAGTTAAACTTTTCTAAAAAATAAAAAAGCAAAAGCAAACAAACAAAAAAACAACCCACACCTACATATGTCGGTATAAAAATGAATTTTAAAGTCATATTTTTGTAATGCCAAGGATGGCTTTCTGAACAAATAGCACTATTTTTAGTAGTAAGTGGAAGCACCTTATGGTATACATGCCAAACTCCTCCAAATCCTTTTTGGGGAAAAAAAAAATCATGAGAGTCTTAAATTAGCAAATGAAAACATCGCGTCCAGGGATATTGTTTCCTAAATATGCCTGAAATCTGTCATAATCTGCTTTCCTGGAACAATGGAGCCAAGGCGCCAGGCGTCACCTCACTATCGTTTTCCAGACAAAGGTTATCTGTGCATTATATTCAATATAGAATTTTCGAATTTTGAAACATTTTCTTATTACAGTCATGGCTATTGCTGTTTCTAGCAGACACCCTGTCAGAAGGTTTAAAAAATGTATGCTTGGGTTCATGCAAAAAAAAAAAAAAAAAAAAAAAAAAGAACCAACAACAACAAAAAAAACAAAGGTCAAAACTTTTAAAATGTCACTTCTCCTGCGTTTTGCATAGAAATACATGGCATCTGTGGGAGGGCTCCTGCCCATAGAAGCGGCTGTAAGGAAAGAATGTTACCCTGCTGCTGAGTTCCCACTTTCCCGCAGCTGCGAGAAGCAGAAAGGCACTGTGGGAGCCCATTGTTGCCCCAGCTGGGTAATAGTTTTCTTATTTTACTGTCAGCAGCCAAGGGGGGCTGGGGCGTCTCCACAAAGTGCCTGGAAAAAACACACAACTCCTGCAAATAGATCGCTTTCTCCCTCCTCGAGCAGCAGAAGCAGGAATCTGTACGCCGTGCCTTCGTCCGGACCTGCCGCCGCGATGAAACATCGCAGACAAAAGCCACTCCCCAAAGGCCTGGGAGCCACAGACTCCATGCGCTTCCCTAGCGAGCCTGGGCTGTCGGCGACACGGGGTCTGCAGATTTGGCGACACGGCTCGCTTCCGTCCCCGTCAGCCCATGCGTCTTCCCCGTCCGCTTTGTGTGGAAGTCACCTGCCCTGTGTGGAAGGGTGAGGCGTGAAACCGAAATGTGAATTCCCAGTGTTTTCAGCGAGGCGGGCGCGCGGGCACACGGGTCCCAGTGAGCTCCTGGATCCACTTTTGTCTCCGAGGCAGATTGCTGAGTGTGTGTGTGAGCGGCTCGCAGGCTGGGGCCTGTCTGGATGGCTGAAGTTTGAGCAGCGCCTGGACTTCAGGCTCACTTTGTGTTGTTTTGAACGGTGAATGGTTCCTGGTGCTTCTGTGGCCGTGGAAACTCATTTTTAAGAGGTGAAAAGTCACTGACCTTCCACCACTTCCACTGCAGGAATTAATATTCTAGCAGGTCAAGAGGAAGGAGGCGTCCTGAATGGAGGTGAGGCTGTTTTCCGGTGCACGGTCTCGCTTCTAGTCTTAAAGTCACCCAGGGTCAAGGCTCACACGTCTCCGAGAACCGGATCACCGTCAAGGCAGGTGTTTCCAAAGTAACGTTATTCTGGTGAGCGGAAACAACAGGCCAAAGCGCCAGCCTTCTCAGGAAGTTGGTGCTATCGAGTGTTGAAATGTTCTCTCGGATTGACTGAATCCCAGGACGTCAGAATTCTTTCCAGAGCTGTGAGTGAACAATCCTGGAGTGAACTGACAAGTCCTGACCAACCTCGTGACACATGGAGATTCAGAAGGCCGTGGAGAAACTTACTGTTGGATGACATTATTGTTATCATTACTACTATTATTATTATGAGTTGGGGGTCTCACTCTGTTGCCCAGGCAGAAGTGCAGTGGCATGATCACAGCTCACCACAGCTGTGAGTTGCGCTCAGGTGATCCTTCTGCTTCAGCCTCCTGAAGAACGACAGGTGTGCACCACTGCACAGTTAATCTTTTGTTTTTACTTTTTTGTAGAAATGAGGTCTTGCTATGTTGCCCAAGCTGGTCTCGAACTCCTCGGTCAAGCTATCTTCCCGCCTCAGCCTCCCAAAATGCTGGGATGACAGGCCTGAGCCACTGCGCCTGGCTGAAATTTCCTTTTAGAAGTATTTGGAAGGCTGGGGCAGAAGGATCGCCGGAGCCCAGCAGGTCGAGGCGGCGGTGGCCGGGAGAGGCCGCTGCACTCCAGTCTGGGCGACAGAGTGAGACTCCAACTCAAAAAAAAAAAAAAAATAGAAGTACTAAATAAACGAGATCTGGTATGGATTCTCTTGATGGATCTGAAGGAAATGTAAGTTTCAGGCACTGTTGTTGAAGAGGCTCAGCCTGTAATCCCGTGCTTTGGGAGGCTGAGTTGAGTGGATTGCCTGAACCCGCGGGTTCGAGACCCACCTGGGCAACTTGGTGAGACCTCATCTCTACAATAAATAAAAAATTAGCCAGGCGTGGCAGCACGCGCCTGTAGTTCTGGCTACTCAGAAGGCTGAGGCGGAAGGATGGCCGGAGCCCAGCAGGTCGAGGCTGCAGTGGCCGGGAGCGGCCACTGCCCTGCAGTTCTGGCGACAGTGAGACTCCAACTCAAAAAAAAAAAAAAAAAAAGGCAAAGGAAGAGAAGGCCGCCTCTGGGGACACCGAGTGCAGATGGTGACCAGAACACAGTAACTGCTCAACAAACCCCACCTGCACTTTGTAAATCCCTCCGGCCGGGCTTCAGGGAGTTCCCACCATCCATTCACTTTGGCGAGTCTGACAAACGCATTGACAACACCCGCCCATCAGGACTGTGTGCTCGTCATTCCTGGGGGCTGTTTCCATGATCACAGGACGGTATCTGCCCGAGAGGAGGTTTCTTAACACGGAAACCCCTGGAGATGAGAAAACGGCTGCAAAAGGAAGAGATGCAGCCAGGGAGGATGTCGAATTTTAACATTTGCTCTATGGCTGAGTGAGAACAAAAGCCAGCGCTAGAGTGTGGGCTCAGCGGGTGACCAAAGGCCCAGGGGGAGGGGAGGCCAGGAGCTGAGGACCCTCGCAGCAGACGCATCCGAAGAGCTTTCCCCAGACACCCCGAGGTGCCGCCCAGTCCCCTGCCACCCTCCTCGTCTCCCAGCAGCCACAGTGGGGCTTGAGCCAGGCGCACTCTGCCTCTGTTGTTCTTTGAGGTACATGTGCACCCTCCGTCCAGAACCCGTCCTCAAGGAGGGTGTGCAGGACACGTCTGGCCATGCGCCTGGAGGCGGCCTCAGAGCAAGACCCCATGGCCGAAGTGTGCATGGGGGCAGCGGGACTGTCCGAGTCCCAGGAGGGCCGGGGCAACTGGGTGTCTCCTGAAGAGGGTGGCCCCTCTGGGCGCAACACACTCCACCTGTTTTGTGTCTCGGGGTTTTCTCACCTGCCCTCCCCATTGAGGTGAGTTTTGGGGCGGGAGGGGCTCATTCAGGCCCACGGGGCCGCACCTCAACCTTCTCGGAAACACCTGTTGCCATGAGTGGCTGGGTGCGCCTGGGAGGAGACCACAGCCTGTGTCCACGTCCTGGGCACATGACAGACAGAGGGACCGGAGTCCAGGCGGCCCTTCACCGGCCACCGTGCTCCATCCCACCCAGCCGTCCGCCTCATCCCGCCCACCCCGGCCCCACCCACTCTCAGGAAGCATCTAGCCTCAAGAGGCACAAATTCAGGCAGCAGAACTCTCGGTTCCGAAGCAACAAGAAAAGGCTGCAAGAATGAAAAGACATGACGCTGCAGAAAATTGGTGTTCTGTTTCGTCTGTCTGGTCTACGAAAGCTCCCCTAGAGGCAACGGCTGCCTTTCAGGGATCCTAGTATTCCTGTCAGGACAGTGGCCTCTTTCAGGGACATTTATCCTGGATATATTGACGACCCCGGAGACGACTTTGGGCAGATGAGAAACCCCCTCCTCACGTTACAGAGGCATTTGGAGGGTGGGCGGGGCAGACACGACACCCTGCAGCGGCAAAGTGGGGATAGCCATCTCTCCCGTTCTTCACCCGGCGTCACCGTGAGAATGAGGACTCGGGACGCAAGTGGGTGTTTTAAGAAGCGCAGGTGAAGGCAGAGTGGGTGGCTCGCCCCTGGGAGCAAGACGGGCAGCTCCCCCAGGACAGCTCCTGTGCCCAGGGCCGGGGTCCAGGTGCACGAAGGATGCCTTCCACTCTGTGGGTGCTGCTGTGCCGACCTCTCTGGGGTAGCCTCTGAGTCCCATGTCAGAGTCTCTCCCAGGTGTCTGGACAGTTGGACCCAGTTCTGCCTTGGCCGCCCTTCTCCAAGCAATGGCAAATCAAGATGGGAGGATGTCCTTAAGAGGCTGAGGTCGAGACCCTCAGGACATCACATCACCCCCAGGATGTCACCCCTAGCACATCCTGTCCATGCCCATCTGACAGTTCAGGCCAACTGAAGTCAGTACGAACTCAGCAGCTCTTGGGCTAGACAAGCCTTCTTGCTTCCTCCTGGAAGGGCAGGCTTTCGCCCTTAAGAACGCCCTTTCATGGGGGAGGCGTCAGAACACCTGTGGCCAAGTGTATGAACCCAGGGCAGAGTGTGAGACTATAGCAAGGGATGCACAAAGACGGATGGAAGACAAAATGACAACGGCGTGAGTTCAGCGGCCTCCAGGGACAGCCACAGAAAGTCCATTTCCACAGCCATGCAACTTCACACGCGCACACACACTCGCACATTCACACACACACGCACACGTTTAGACCAAGTGGGAAGAGGCTCTATAAATGTTCAGAGTAGAGTCTGATTGGTGATATGGAGATTGAGGGAATGTTAGAACACAGACTATTAACAATTAATTTGATAGTTACAATTTTTTAGTTTGTTAAAGGTAACACAGAGTTGTTTTGTCTTTCTTAATAATGAAATTGTACCCATCTCTATAGCAAGAGAATAACAATGCTAGAATAGACTTGAGGGTCAACCTTCTACCTGCTGCTGACTTTAAAAACTGAGAAAGTAAATTGGAGAAGAAATACTGGGTGGTCGTGAACTTGGCCACCTTTAGTGTTAATTCCAAATTAATGATAATAATAATAAAGATAGAAGGTTTGTAATAAAAGACTGATTATGGTGTTTTAAGAGGAAGAAGACATGCTTCAAGAAAAAATGTAATAATTTCTTGAACTAACAATACTAAACAAACTCCACCATAACTGAAAGTTGCAAGAAGAGAACAGATTCCAACTGTTTTATCTGATTTACTTTCTATGAAGGGAAGAGCAATGGAATAGAGCTCTTTGGTTTCTGTTTTTCACCCAGCAGGGGAAAAAACATGTATGCATTATGAGAGTGAGAAATGAGAGAATAGTCACTAGCTGAATGGAAAAATGCAGAAATGCCAATTGACAGAGGATAAATGGAAATATATGTTAACTAGATCAAACCATCCAAAATGAGGAAAAGAAAAAAAAGGAAACAGCAAAATATAACATACTTTAGAAAACATAAAGTAAGATAGAGGAATCAAATCAAGCATGTCAGTTATTACACTAAATGCGAATGAGATAAATTTCCCTATTAAAATCAGAGATTGCCAGACTGTGTTAAAAAAAATTCAGCTACATAGTTTTTTTTTTTCAAAGAATCTTTCTAACAAACAAAGTGGTAAAAAAAAAAAACAAGTCCAAATAAAGAAATAGGCAAACAGATATCAGCATATAAAAAGAGAGAGAGAAAACTAGTGCTATTGATATCAAATGATTAAGAATTTAGGTAGAATAGCTCTAAATGGGACAAAAGCAGGCATTATGTAATAATAAAGGTCCCAATTTATTAAGATGAGCCATTAACCTGAATGTGCCAATCAGCATAATGACTAAATAGAAACAACGTCAGAAATTAAAAAATAATAAAGTGACATGATAACTTCTGTTATAAGGAAGCTAAAACATCCCAAGCAGATGAACATTGACCTACATGACTTGTAGATGTCAATGGAGCCTTTATACGCATTCAACGGCCATACATCATTAGAACTTTCTAAAATAAAAATCCCACCTGCATTTGTAATTTCTATGGCAAGAGTCTATACGAGAACCCATCTCAGCCTATCTTGGGCTTCTCAGGAACCCAGGAAAGTCTCTGATGATCACAGGTGCCCTAAACAACGCGGCAGCCTGAGTTGCCAAAGGTTGATTAATTGGCTGACCTGCTAGGGGGAAGGTTAAGGCCTGGGGTGCTAGGCTGGAGCCCTGCAGCCGCTTACCCAGGGGAGCCCAAACTCACTGCGTGATTGTACTTGCTTGCAAAAGCCAGGACCACCACTAACTGCCTTCTTAAATGTGTGCATGTGCTTTTCTTCTCACTAGCCATTACTTTGCTTCAAGCATACTCATGTTGGTGAGAAGTTTTATGTAAATCAAATCCTATTTTCCAGTTGACTGGCTTACCATTTCAAATTTGTTTTATCTCTTTCTTGATTGATTCTCAATTGACAGTGATTCCTGCATTTTCGCAATGCGGGTTTCTCCCTCAGACTCTACTGAAGCATTAATGATCACTAAACAAGCAATTTGCTGCACTTGGAGACAACCGTGTGAAGGAGCCCTTCAGGGAATCCTTCTGTGAAATGAAGGCTCCCCTGTGACATTCACGGCCACCCCAGGATTGTCTGGGAATTGCTTTGGTTCTGCAGATATGTAGGCTCCCTGGTAGCTGCCCTTGGCCGGAGGACTCCGTGGAATCGCCCATCCCCAGAGCACGTGGCCCAAAGCAGAATACTGTTCCCAGCTCCAGGGACACAGGATGGAGCCCAGGCCTTCCCAGGGAAGCCGGTGCCTTCTCCACGGCCCCGTGTCCTTCCGTGGTGGGCTCTTTGCACAACCAAGAGGATACAGTAGGTTGCTTGACTTTGGGGAGAGTCCTTGTTCCCCATTAGAGCTGAAACCCAAAAGCTTAAAGGTGGAACCAGGACACCATCTCATTGAAGCCAACTTAGCCGAACAGAGCAAAACTCACCCAGCCCTGGGTTGGACACCTGAAACAGGCATGCCCAAGGCTAGTCCTGCCACTGAACTTAGACCTTAGGTGAGCCAATACATTTGTCTCTCACTGAGCCTGCTTGGGATGGGTTTCCTTCTTAGAAAGAACTCTCTTGCAACCTCAAGCACCCCTTCAGACATCAAAAGCCTGATTTTTAAAAAGTGTTTTTTTGAAAATGATAACTTATCTTGCATTTTAAAAAGTGCATTAAAAAATGCTTGGGAAATGTTATCCAACCTTCTTTTTTTTTTGACAGGGTGACTCACTGCAACCCTGACCTCCTGAGCTCAAGTGATCCTTCCACCTCAGCCTCCCGAGTACCTGGGACTACAGGAGTGCACCACTATGCCGGGCTAATTTTTTTTTATAGAGATGAGGTCCAGGCTGGTCTCAAATTCCTGGACTCAAGTGATTCTCCCTCCTCGGCCTCCCAAAGTATTGGGATTACGTGTGTGAGCCACCGTGCCTGGCCCCCAAACAATTTTTTAAAAGGGGCTGTAGCATACGCTTTCTCTGCATAAAGCCTGTGTAATTTACAATGACTAACACTACTTTGTGTTTCTAAAAAAATTAAACACAGAAAACCACATGCTTCTTTTTTTGTACTGTGGAAGTGAAGGGAAGGCGAGAAGGTCTGCATTTTGGTGGACTAAATGTTCTCACCGAGAATTGTCTGCGTGTCTACAGGAGTAATTGCTGACATCCTTTCAATCAACGTTGCCGCTCAGAACGGAGTTTTAGATTTTCGTTCGCCGCCTTTTCCAGAACTCCGCAATCCCCAGAGCTTACAAGTCTGTGTTGGGTGTCTTCTCGGCTGAAGGAAACGCGTTTTTAATGGCTCCGTCAAGTTTTCTAAAAAGTCAACTTTGACAACTTTCCTGAGTCCTCATTCTTGTGTCCAGTGGATTGAAAGAAGCCATGTCTGCATGAGAGTTGGCAAGTTGGGGGCTCTGGGAAGGGCCGAACCCTGGGCCCCCCTTGAAGGAACGGAGACATCTCGGCCAGCTGTGTCTTACTTTCCATGACGGTCACAGCTGCTGTTCTCAAGCCGCGATACTTGGGGGCAGACTGGCCATGGCTCGGAATCAAGAAGGTGGACTGACAGGGTCTCCCGGGGATGCAGTCTCTTCTTGAGGCTTCCGGCTCTCAGCCAGACGTGCTTTGCACTCTGTTGGCTACAACACCCGTGGCATGAGACCAAGACAGAGAAGTGGAAGGCCATGGACTCTGTTCCCTGCCAAGCAACTGGAAGTGCATTTCTCAGCAGCTCCTCCTCCCTGACCTATTTCTCAATGAAAAAGACAACGATTTGGATCCTGCGAGAGGAGTAAGATGCCTTTTATGGCAGAGGTTGTTGGCTGTGTGTGTGCAACTTGAAGGGCGCCTGGAAGGGTCCCCTGCCTCCAAATGCTGCCAGATCTGATGGAGGGCCTCTGGGCCCACACCCTGTCCGATCACACCCCTTCCCTCTTCCAGCCAATCTGCCTTCCCTTCTGGGCATCCTCTGTGGGGTCCTTCCCTCAACCTGCTCCGGGATCCCCCCCAAGTTTCTCTCCCAACCCCACCTCTTCCCTTCCAGGAGCTCTCTGGGGGGTCTCAACCCCTCCCAGAGCCCCGAGACATCCGCTCCCACGTTCCTCATTTCAGGATTGCAGGAAGTCCTCCACAGACGAACAAGTTCCGTTCTGAGCATGTGTTCCGAAGTCCAACTTGTGTGTAAGTGCAACAAAGTCAGCCCAGGCGCCCAACTCACACAGTCGTCTAGACAGTAAAGGCAGCCACATCCCTGCTGACTTTACGCTTGCTTCTGACATCCTGGGCTTGAAATAAGGACACTGCACGACAGTATTCTACACAGCGCTGAACAGCAAAGTATACAAAAGCACCACCACCTGTAGAGAATGCGTGCATATGACAACGTACACCAGACATGGGAACTCATGTGATTGGACATGCAAACACACGTTCACATCTTTGGAAGTCTGCAACTCGAGAGTTTGTATGTAGGGGACTCACCGTACCTCACAGACCCCAGGCTCTACGGGGCACGTGTTCTGTGCCAGACATTGAGGTCCTTTCACTTGTGGACTGTCTGTCCCTTGGCTCAAGCAACAACTCCAGGAGGTTGGTATTTCTAGCCTCACTCCCCATAGGAGGACACTGGCACTTGGAGAGTCTTTGGGACTTGCAGATGAACAGCACCGCATGCCAGGTCCCTGGGGCAGGCCCTTTCTGCAACACAGTGCTTGCGTAGCCCTCTTCGACTGTCCCCTGCAACCCAGGGTCAGTCAGCGCAGACCTCCTCCCCGCTGCCCTCAAACTTGGTACACGCCTGCCATTTCCCGTCTTGGTGCTGGGGTTACCGGCCGGGTCCGGTTTCATCCTGCCCGTGCACAGTCAACGATCAGGGTGACACGGGTTTTGCAGAAAAGATTTATTCACAAGGCGGAATACGCACAGAGCACGGCTGTGTCACGGTCTGTGGGCGGAGCTTCCGGCTCCCCGACAGCAGGAGGCCGCCTCGTGGGCACTGGTGCAGGCCCAGCCGAAGGGTCTGTGGTCTCGACTGGTTTGAACTGGACAGGAGCTGCCCGAGATCCTGAAAAACAGCTGGAGCGGCCATGACCCTGGTGACCCATGACTGTGGCCTCTAAAGGGCCCAGTGAATGTTAAGTTGCAATGCCCAGTGGCGAGGCCTCAGCTGTGGCCTTCAGTTTCCTGAAAAAATGGAAAAAAATAAAATAATATAAAAGGAAAAAGACCAAAAGCCAGCAGGGCAGGCAGACCTGAACGAATCAACTCCTGGGTTTCGCTGCCACACCTGTGCTCCCGGCGAGAACACCTCTGCTGCCTGGCTCGGGTGTAGACGCTGGGGCTCTCCTGCTCGCATGGCCACCGCAGCCACCCTGCCTCCCTTCCTGGCTTCTGACTCACCCTCCACCGGCTAATTCTGAGGATGAAACCCCAGCCTTCCTCTCTTGCCTAAGTTCTCAGCCTAGAGGCCTGGGGAGTCGCCGAGAAGGACGCACCAGACGGGGCTTCTTTCCCCGCTCCACTTATACTGAAGCTTGTTTCCCAACCAGACTGAGGCGTAAGGTCACACGACAGATGAGGAAGGACATCAGGGTGTTTATTGACCCTGCAAAGCTGTCTCTTGGGACTCCCGGACACTTACCCGCCCTCTCTGAAGCCAGCCACATGTGGGATTCCTCTGCAGGTCAAGAAACTGGGAGTTTTCCAGCCCTTTATCTCCACAAGACATGACCTCTACTGATTTTCAAAGTTCCCTGGACAGAACCTTCAGTTTGCAGTCAGGAGGTCTTCAACGGCACCTCTAGCAATGCAAGCCCCCTCCCACCTTGGAGATGCCCCTCCTTCCCGGGCCGAACCAAAGAAGACCTCACACGTCTTGGTTGATGGTTTTATGGAGCTTCTGCCTCCCTAAATATCTATCAGAAAGTCGCAGTGCAGCCACCCCGACACGTGCCCTCCGACCTCCTGGGGCTGCGTCCTGGGCCTGGTCACTCACGCTTGGCTCAGGATAAAATTTTTCACGCATAGCTGACTGGCCTTGGCCGTTTTGGTCATTGCTTGAGCGGTTCTCAGTCCGGCGGCAGAGAGAAGCCCCTGGAAGGTGCTTGTTCATACGATGCAAAGGCCACGCCTGGAGATTCTGGTTTAATTGGCGTGTGATGCGACCTAGGCCATCAGCACTTGTCCACAGCCCCAGATGGCACCAACACGTAGCCACCCTTGAGAACCGAGGCTTTGTCGGGTTGTATTTGAAAGCCTGCTGGGTCTCGACTGCTTCCAGGATGCAGCCTCATCCGCCTGGCCCGCTGTTGAGACCCACCCTGACATTCGGGAGTGGATCTTGTTGGGGCTCAGAAACGCATACCCCAAGATACAGCGCTTGGACGTGCTGCGCTGAAGAAGCCTCAAGTTCTCTCTGACCTCCCTCCCGCCCCCCGAGAACTCTCTGGCCCCCCACGCCTCCCAAAGAAGCTGCCTCTCCTCCCAGTTCCCTTGTAATCTATGGCAGAAAAGAGAGCTAAGGTGTGACCACACCTGTCTCCAGGATCATTTCAATTCCAAAGAATTGAATTCACACGCCCACCCTGCCACAACCAATCTATCTCCCCAGGAGTCCTGCGTCCCCTCAGCCGAATCCTGCTTCACCAGAACCCAGCCCCTGCGCTCTCTGTAACCTCCAAGCGGTGTTTCAGCGTCTGGGCCTCGTTGGGAAGGTTCCCGTGGACACTCGTGACCGCAATCTGCCTTTCTCCTCCGCCTCGACCTGCCGCATGTCAGTGATTTCTCAGCGACCCTAGGGGGCCCCGACATCCAAAGCCCTGACCTCACCATGCACAGTTCCACACAAGGGCACGACTACCCTTGCGCCTCACACTGGAGGAAGCCCTGGCGTGGCGTGGCCCGGACTCCCGCGTACGGCAGATGTCCAGTGTCACCAGTATGTCTGCCGCCTCCGCCCTCCCGCCACACGGGCCCGCCTCTGTTCTGTCCTGCGTGGGGATCTGTCCTGCGCGTCCCTGCCTGCCTGTACACACGCCACGCTTCTCATGGGGCCAGGGCCCACCGCAGGTGCTGTCTTGGGTGAACTGTCAGCTCCTCAGCGTGGTCTGTCCTGGGTGGCACCCGGTCCTGCCTCTCCATTGGGTCAGGGGCCCCTGGCGGTCCAGCCTCTGTGCTCACGTTTACTGTCTCTCTTCTCTGCTTTGTTTTTAGGAACTCCGTCCGCCTCACTCCGTACCCAGTCCGTAATACATGTTCACAGAATTGGTAGACTTATCGCTGAGCTGAACTCAACAGAGCAACCTGTTTCTTGCTAAAGGTCTACTTTCTACCTAGGAAGAGATCGGAAGCAGGAATCCTAACACCTCATCCTGGGACCAAGTGGGTGTGTATCGTGAGATTTGGGAGGTCCTTCCCAACAACTGGCGATGGAGGGACTGTTTGGGCCTCTGCGTTTGAACTCTGGACGGGCTTTGAGCCCGAGGAGCCAGGACGGGCCTCGAGGAAGGGGCGCACGGAGCGTGCACAGGGTGGGCCGGGCCCAGGGAAGAGGCAGAGGGTCTGCGTGTTCCCTTCGTGGTCCTGAACTTATCACGGAGACAGGGACTCAGGGTAGTGCTCAAGCCCGGAATGCACATTTGGCTGGGATGGTCCCAGGAGCCCGCCACTCAGGATCTAAACACAGCAAGGCCAGTAAGTCGAGGAATCCAAGGTTCACACTGGCCCGGGCTCCGCCATGCTTTGGAGTTCATTTCTTTCCCCGCCTGATCATACTACTTAACGTACTGCTGCAAATAGGCCAGTGTCTGCCCAGAGCGTGTCCAGAACTCGTCCCTTTGCTTATCTCTGCGGGTGGCGTTAGGGAGCTATCGAATTATGCACGATGTGACCGGGAAATGCTCGAGTCAACTTGGGCCCGTCCGTGTGGCTTTCAGACTCAGAGTTACCAAGCCAATGTCTCGAGGAAGGCCCTTTGGGAAGAGCTGGGACGACTGTCAGGCGTGTCTGTTTGCTGCATCCCAGGGGCTGGGTGTGTCCAGGCCACTTCTCATCGAGGTTGGGCCCTGGTCCCTTCCAGCCCCGACACGCCTGTGTCGAGGATGCTTAGGGAGTGTGAGGTGAAGGGGAAACGAAGGGGGGGGGGCACATCCTGCCAGCGCCTGACACCCATGCAGGCTGGCCCTGGCTTTGGACATGCTGCCCTGCTCGCCGTCACGTGGTGGGGACGGCTCCGGGGGCATGTGGCTTCCAGAGCTTCAGACCAGGGCCTGCTCCCGCCAGCCATGAGGGAAGTCTGAGATGGCGCGGAGAGACAGCTTTCCATCGGTGTTTACTCTTCAAGACGGACGTGGAGGTCAGGCATGGCGACTCATGCCTGCAATCCCAGGCCTTTGGGAAGATGAGGATGAGGCAGGAGGGTCACGCGGAGCCAGGAATTCAAGACCAGCCTGGGCAATACAGTGAGGCCCCATCTCTACGGGGGAGAGAAGAGATGGAGGTGGGGGGAGAGAGAGAGGAAACAAACCAGAGAGACAGCGAGACAGCGAGTAAGCGAAAGACATGTAGCATCCACACACAAAGTCCATCTACGAGGTCACTGGTTTTGACCCATGCCCCCATCTCGGTGACGAGCGGACACTCGTGTGGTGGCTTAGGACTTCAGCACATCTTTTTGAGAGACACACTGAGTCCATGACACCCAGGAACTCAAGCCTTCGCTGCTGGTAGCATGCCTGGACTGACCACTCAAGTCTTGGGTGGAATCCATTTGTGTTCGCCTACAGCTTTTGTCTGCGCATTACCTTGACCGGGAAGATGATCCTTGGCGTGAAATATTGGTGCATGATTTCCGCTGCCACGTGCCCGTGTGGGTCTTTGCTGTAAACAGGGGCGCTGACCTCATACACAGAGACAGAGTGGGGATGGAGGTCTTCACCCCTGCCTTCTCAGGGAGGGCGGATGTGGCCATCGCCCAGAGAAGACAGTGGCATTCGGAAAATGTTCCAGGAGCTTTGGGACCAGCAGCACTTAGGGCAGAACGCTGGAGCTGAAGGACTTGCCTTTTTGTTCTCTAAGTGCCATCAAGCAGCCTCTCAGAAGGCAGGACGGACACGGCAGTGCCGGCGGCGGCGGGCAGGGGGGGCAGGTAGGCGAGTTCTGATCCAAGCTCCTCCATTACCTTGATGCATGACCTTGCAAAGGCTCCCTTCAAACAAAACTCTCTGTGCTGATTTCTGCTTCATCTCTAAGAGGCAGGTGGTAGTCATGAATATTTGTTTCCTGCAGGTTTGGTTTTGTAAACCTCTTCTAGAAGGAAAAGTACTGCGCAGCTGTGCGGCATTGTTCTTATTAATAACCTCCTTTTGGCAAAAACTCCCTCACTCCTTGTGCTTCATATTAATATTCCGCTGCAGAAAATATACTACAATAATTTGTCTGATTTCCTCTGTCTTCTCTTTTGGAAGCGGACCTCCACACTGAATCATGAAGCTGTCCTCCAAGGGAAGGCGTTTGCCTATTCTCGTTCCATGTCAGTGTCTGAACATGGCCGCGCCTCCTCCCAGCAGCGTCCCCGTGGCTCCTCTGGCATTGTCCGCCGCTGGGTCAGCCCGGGCTGCCCCCCATACCTCCCATGACGCCGCAGACCGGGTGCTTGAGCAACAGGAGTTCACGTCTCACAGCCTGGAGGTTGGACGTCCGGGATCGGGGCTTCGGCAAGGTTCCTGGTGAGGACTCGACCTCTGGCTGGCGGAAGGCGCTTTCTCACTCACTGTGTGCTCCCGTGGGAGAGAGAGGAAGGGCATGGGGGGTCTCTCTGCGTCTCTCCTGAGGGCCCTGGTCTCGTGAGGAGGGCCCGCCCTCGTGACGTCGCCTCAACCAAATGACCTCCCAAGGGCCCCATCATCTCCCATGGCATCATGCTGGGAGTCAGGGCTTCAGCTGTGACTCTGAGGGGACACAGTTCCGTCCCTGGGACCAGCGGGAGTCTGTCCACAAGCAGGATTGCTTTGCACCATTCTGCTCTAAATTACAAATGGACAGCTCGCCCGGGTGCCGGGGTCTCTACACAGATCCCAGGACATCAGGATCATGGGCTCTCCGTGCACCATCCTGGGGGCCGCCCAGGACACCGTGGTGCGAGCGTGAGCAGAGAGTGCCTGTCCCCTGGCACAGGCACAGAGGGGGACCCCCCACGTAGGGCGGGCACAGCAGGCGTCTGAAGGCCTCGAACCTGCCTGCGTCTCGGGGCAGTCGCCGCACTATAGACGCATCCAGCCGCACAAGGCATCCCGGTCACAGGTGTGAAGGACACTGAGCCTCCGTCCTGGGCTCCTTGGAGTTACAGGGAGGGTGTCTCATGCCACGCAGGCCAAGCCCCCAAATATGGGACATGTCCCTGGAAGACAGAGGAGGCTGCACTGCACAACTCTACGTTCATAGGAGCATCGGCTCACTTGTGTCCTGTGCGTGAATCCTTGCAGCCTCGGGTAAAGTCAGCGCGATCGTGAGCCAAGTCCAAGGTCACACACGGCATCCTTGAGCCCGGCCAGAGCTCTCCGTTCTCGGAGACGAGCAGAGCATGGCAGGCACCGGCGGCAGCCCCTGCTTGACTGCGTCCTGCCCAGCCCGCGGGGGGCTCCAGTGGAAAGTGTCCGCCGGTGGTCTGGCCATGTGCTGACCTAACTCGGGTTTCAAAGTCGGGCCTTTCGAGCAGGGTCGCACGTGCCAGGAGGCAAGCCCAGGAGCACCAGGCTTCTGGGAACTCTCGCTGCCGGGATGAGTCACCATCCTGAGAGAGGTGTTTTTCCATAAAGTGCAATTAATAATTCATCTCGCTTTTGTCAGGCTTAGCTCTACTGCCTCTGAATAGCCTGCAACCTTCCCGCGAGTGGCGGGTGCCGTGGTCTTCCAGATCACGCAAGCATCTGAGACGGGAGGATGCTCCCAGCAGCCTGGCCTCTGTGCCGGCTGGGAGGACACGGGTCAGTCCCGAAAGGCGGAGCCAGGGGACGCCAGCTCCCACTGCCCCGTCGCCCCTGTGCAAAAGCTGGGGTGGCGCTGCGCGCGAACGGCGGGGAGCTGCGGGGGACGGGGCGAGAGGCTTAACATGATGCTTGGCCCATTGAGACCGTTGCCTCCAAGAGAACCCGTGGGCCGATCGGGTGATTCTTTCTGCGGGAGAGGAGCTTGAAAACCGAGCTTGCTGGGCCAGGTAATCCAGGCAGCCGGCATGGCGGACGGCACGGGCGAGCGGAGTTGGGACGGCCACCTGAGCTTCTGTGACTTGTTCCCTTTCAAGCATTAGAATGCGATGATCGTAACCCTACACTGGCTGAAAGCAGAAATCTGGCTGTCTGTCAAGTTCATTGTGCCCAGCTTTACAACAGTCCAGACCTGGTTCCTCTGACCCTGCGGTAACCACCCGGGAGGGAGGCCATGAGGGGTCTCGCTCCCCCCAGGCTTGCCCAGCTCCTGTGGCCGGCCAGCGTGCCAGGGTTCATGGCGTGATAAACCTGCTCATGTTCTCAGGCTCTCAAAATCGAAGAGCACGCCAGTGCACGAGCCTTTCCTTTCCCGCATCCGTGGCAGGCTTTCTGGGGGTCCTGAACGGGCATGGGTGTACCTGCGGGCCCCTGCGTGAGTTACACCGTGTTCACGCGCCCACACGCATCCACGCCCTGGAAACTCCATGCTAACTCTGCCATGGTGGAAGCGAAACAGGGTAGAGCCTGTGGTCCGAAGAGGAAGGAGCAGAACCTTCCTCACTTTTGCGGAAAGGGACGCTTCGTGCTGGGGAACTGTCTGTTTCTGGTTGGGTCACCCATTTGGATGCCCAAGACACACTTGTTGGAATGTCGGGAGCCACACCTCCTCCGTGGTGCTGGCATGGACGTTTACTGAGCACAGACTGCACGCCAGCTGCCACCTCTGCCGTTCCCAGCCGTGTGGCGTCACTCCAGCCTTGCCAAGGACCCATGCTGCAGGAGCAGGCCCAGCTCCCTCGTCCAGGCTGAGGAGCAAAGACTAGGGCCATGTGCAGGTGCCCGTGGGCAGTGGAGGCACAGGACGTGGCCCTGGGGCCCGTGGCCCTCGCGGGGAGGGCATGCCCCTTCTCCACAGCACGGACGCCAGGCCTCAGGCTTGGCTCTCGAGACAGTGACCTTTGCGTGCTGTGTGTTCTTTCAAGCGATGTGGGATTTGAGAGTCGCCAGCAGGAGCGACACCCAGGCGGCTCATTCACAAACGCCTTTGCTTCGTGAGAACTGACTCCGAGGCACTTTGGGAGGCTGAGCTGTGGGAGGTAGTAAGCCTCTCTTCTTCATCTTCTTTCTCACGCTTTCTATGGGGTCCTTTGTTTGTTTGGAGAGGCGATTTTGCACCTTGAGATGCAGGAAGCAGGTGCACAGAGAGGGCAGGTGCAGGGGGCATCTTGCCACCCGCCCGGACGGTTGTCCCAATGCCTTATCCCTGCTGCTGCTGTCTTCCTTGTGGTTTGGCCGACAAGGCAGCACACGGGAGAGACCACCCCCAGGAGGCTTTCAGGACCATATCGGGTTCGCCTCAGCCACACGTGGTTGGGATTTCTCCAGGACAGACAGACCTGTCAGAATGGCGGGAGGAGTCCGGGCATAGGGTCCACATCCGTAATGCCAGGGTCATGGGAAGCTGAGGCAGCAGCATCACTTGAGCGCAGGCGTCTGAGACCAGACAGGGCCACATAGTAAGCCTCGTCGCTACAAAAAACTAGCCAAGCACGGTGGTGGCACGCGCCTATGGTCCTAGCAACTTGGGAAGGAGGCTAAGGAGTAAGGATTGCTAGAGTCCAGAGGTCAAGGCTGCAGTGAGCCATGCTGGTGCCCCTGCACTCCCGCCTGGGCGGCAGAGTGAGACCCCTGACTCAAAAAAAGAATGACAGCATGGAATGCTCTGATCTGTTCCAGAGGTCAATTCTGTAACGACGTGCTTAATACCTGCGATTGCATCATTTCAGAGCTACTTGTGAATTAATGCTCATGATGAATGTCAGGGAAAGAAAAGCGAAAGCTCCCAGGCAGATGCAAATCCAGTCCAAATCCCCTCTGGGAAGGTCATAGCGATGGGGTTCTGTAAGGTCCCCACATTCCCGGAGCCACACACATCCAGGCCACTGCAGGGCTCCCCTGCAGAACAGAGGCTCGAGGCCTCCAGCGAGGACCCCGGCCGTGTGGCCAGATGGTGGTCGGGCGCTCTCGGGGAGCTTGCCGTCAGCCGCAGACTCTCCCTGAGCAACCAGCTCCGTGGCTCTGCGCTCCTCCCGTCTGTGAAGTGGGACAGTCCCCGCCTCCTCACATCCATGTCCCCCGCCAAGGCCACTCGCCTGGGGTGTCCTGAGCCTTGAATGACACAGTTGGATGGAAGAGCCTCAGGGACCCCAGGACCTGACACGTGCGTTTGCGGGCCCCAGTGATGCCCACGCAGGACTCTTGCCTGGGCGCCTGCTCCTGCCCGGTCGCCATGACGCTGAGGGAAGCTCCCAGCCAGAAGCAGCAGCATGGCTCACTCCCTTGCCCCAGGTGATGCCTACTAGGGACTCTGTGGTTCACCCGAGCACTTGCACACGACAGGGGTGGCTCGTCCAGGGTCCGAGCCGCAGTGGGCATCATGATTCGTCAGGACGATACCCCCTTCTCAGCCAGGGTGCCCCGTGCTGAGCCAGCCTCCTCCACCTCCACGGCTGTGTTTTCCTCGTCCACCTCTGCCTCCCCACCAGCTGATCTAGCAGGGCGGACGTCTCCCTCGGGGACCGGCGGAGACCACCAGGTGCCCGGCAGATGCCCGGCCACCTGGGTCCTTTCCTTTCAGCTGGGCTCTGCTCACGGGCCATGGAAGTCTCGGTGCCCTGAACAAATGGCCTGGTGTTACGGAACTCCAAAGAAAGGAAGAAAGGAAGCAGAAGTCTTGAAGCCTGGTGAGCTCGCCCTTCTAGGAGGCGCTGGGAGACCTGGCATGGACCTTTGAGTATTACGATCCTGCGACTGTGTCTTAGTAATAGCCGAGCCCTTGATACATTGATTAGGAGATGTTGGTCTCTGTTTTCTGTAAGTCAGGGTCTTGCTCTGTCGCCCAAGAGGGAGTGCAGTGGCACGATCACGGCTCACCACAGCCTCGACCTCCTGGACTCAGGTGATCCTCCCGCCTCAGCCTCCCGAGTAGCTGGGACCACAGGTGTGCACAACCACATCCAGCTGGTATTTTGATTTTTTTGTAGAGATGAGGTCTCACTATGTTGCCCAGGCTGGTCTCAAACCCCTGGGCTCAAGCAGTCCTCCCATCTCAGCCTGGAATTACAGGCATGAGCCACCATGTCTGACCATTTTTAATCTCTTAATAAGCCAATCCAACTCATAGCACCTATGACGGATTATGAAGAAGTTAGCTGTTTAGATGCTAAAATAAGCTTCAATGCAGTCAATTTATTGGTGATTTATGGATACTGTTTTGGGGTAACATTTCATTGAAGATTAACGTAATTTTGGAGGAAGGCCAAGCATAGCAAGACAGCTATATATAGGAGATATGTAAGAATAGATTCACATATATGCATGTATATCTGCAAGTCTCAGTGCCAAGATTCTTGTCTTGAAACGCCGTTTCTTACCAAGAGGAACCAGAGCTCTTTGGCCTGGAAGAACGCGGATGAAC
Source organism: Cephalopachus bancanus (assembly GCA_027257055.1). Taxonomy (NCBI): domain Eukaryota; kingdom Metazoa; phylum Chordata; class Mammalia; order Primates; family Tarsiidae; genus Cephalopachus; species Cephalopachus bancanus. Next base: position 15,759,593 of record JAPVLO010000001.1, on the reverse strand, counting down.
CTGGGACGTTCTGTCCCCCACACGGTGACAGAGTCCGTGGAAGGAGGGTCCTGATGGTGGTTGGAAAGTGTGACAACCGTGGTGGCTTAGAACCCAACATGCACGTTTAAATCCACGACTTCTCAATGAAACTCAAATAAAAATTAATTGGTACCATTGGAGAACGCTCATGATTAATTCATTATCTTGAAAACTCATCAACAAAGGGAAGGTATCAAATATTTATCTCGTCTTTCCAAGATGCACCACGCTACCAGGTAACCAGATAGAATCCGAGGGAACTCTTCTTTTCAGGAAAGTGTTCCAGCTGACCAGTGGAGACGTAGCAGCGTGGGAACACGGCCAGGCTGAGCCCGAGCGCACGAACATACCTGGACACGTTAGAGTCAGAGGCATGCGACGTTGTGGCCAGCAGACACACGGCCGCCCGGGGAGGCCCTGCCCGTGAAACCCGAATCTGCACAAACCCCCAGGTCCGGTTACGGTGCATGGGAAGTGGGGAGGGGTGTGTCAGACTCGACCACGAGCGCAGTGGGGAAATCCCCAGCGAGGAAGCCCCGCAGATCAATGACTGTTTCCTTCAACAGGTAAATTATACGCAAGAAGGAGGGATGGGAGAAACAGTCGCCCGACCCGAAGACGGAAAGGATGCGGGAAACGCCTCGGCCAGTCACCTCTGCGGGTGTCTTGGGTGTCTTATCTTCATCTCGGCTCAAACAGATTAAAAAACAATGGAAGCATCTATTGCTGACATACCAGCACCAGACATGTGGCATTAAATGAGACGGTTGGGGAATTTAAGCCCTAACTGGGTATTTCCTGAGATCAAGGAATGATAGTTAATTTCTTCGGTGTGACAGTGTGTGTAATCATACTTTCTTTAAAAAATTCTGTGTTTTTGAAAGATCTTTGCCTAACTACTCACACTTGAAAATACGCGACGTTTGGGATGTGCTGGGGAGGGCGGTGAGAGGTATGAATTGAACCAGACCTCTGTGAATGGCTCGTTGTTGAAACTGAGGGATGGAGACGTGGGAGCTCCTCATACCATTCTCTCTGCTTTTCTATGTTTTGTGCAATTTAAAAAATAAAACCAGTACACGTACGTATAGTCTCAGACTCTCAGAAGTCCCTTGCTGAACCACTGAAGATCTTTCTGCTTGCCGTGTTTACATGCACACACTCATTAACACACGCGTAAGTATGTGTTTCTCTAACGTCCTTAAGTGCTTAAGTGTATATATTCACAGCTGGCTCAATGTATATTTTAATTGCTTTCCCCAGCGGGCAAGGTAATGCTTGCTGGAGCCGTTGATCACACAGAGGAACTGCAAAATTATGCTGCGAAGTTTAGAAAACTTTCGGGGGTTACATTTTGACATACTCGGATCTTGCCTTTAACAATGACAGAATGCTACACAAAAATACTGCATTTCATCGGGTGTGGGTCTTTATCTTATCTTGACAGATTATTGCTGGTTAAATTGTAGTGCTGACTTAAAGGCAGGACTCTTCAAGGGAGTCAGAAATTAAGGCTTCACCAAATGGTAATAAAGCTATTAAAAATGCAAACAGCAAACAGCTACACTGTACAGGTTAGACAGCTAATCCAAACTAGCAGTTTAAAGAGCAGAGCAATTACACTTTTATTTAAATGCAAGGAATATGAGCGAGAATAGAATGAGGTGCCTTGTTTAAATGCATTCTTTTGAATATTTATTAGAAATAATACATGTAGTTAAGCCACTTATCTGATTTCAGTGAATAAGTAAAATGCAAAAGATCAATTTTCATAATTATACCAAAGAAGTCTGTCTTTCATAAAAATCTCATTAATAACACCATTATTACTGAAAAAATATCTCGGTATTATTATTGTTATTCTAATTATCAGCAAAATGCTACTGATAATGTTGTCATAAAATTTCCTTTTAGTATCCTATTAAGAGAGATAGACTAAGTAGTGGTTTAAGTTAAATCTAGACCCTAAGTGGCATTATAAAAATCTTCTTTGTGTGTTTGGTAAAATACATTATGTGTATAATTACATAAATTACTAGGAGTTTGGCAAACAGGACTCTATGTGCGGCTGTGTCTGTATGTGGCATGGAGTCATCGAGCACATGCAAACACAGGTGCCCACCGTGCATGTATCCACACGTTCGGGCCGTGCAGGGAGGTCAACAGGCAGCCCTGGGAGTCCCGCCGTGGGCTGGCTTAGTGGAAAGCATTCTGGCTATTAGCCAACATAGGGGTTGCCTGTCCTGCCTAAACCTACCTGCTTCTATGGAAGGTCTCGCCATCCACCAGAACGACCCCCAGATGGAGAAATGACGTCCCTCCCCTGGCCTGGGTCTCCCTCTCACGGTCCACCTGGGCATCTTCCTGGATGGAGAATGTCGTTCTTGTCCTGGCCTGGGTCTCCCTCTCACGGTCCAGCAGGACCTCTCCTTGGATGGAGCATGGCGTCCTTCCCCGGCCTGGGTCCCCCTCCCGTGGTCCACCGGGACTTCTTCCTGGATAGAGGAGAATGACGTCCCTTCCCTGGCCCGAGTCTCCACCTCACGGTCCACCTGGACTTCTCCCTAGCTGGAGAACAAAGTCCCTGCCGTGACCTGGGTCTCCTTCTCCAGGTCCACCTGGACATCTTCCTGGATGGGGAATGACGTTCTTGTCCTGGCCCGGGTCTCCATCTTGTGGTTCACCAGGATTTCTCCCAGGAGGGAGAACAACGTCCTTCCCTGGCCTGGATCTCCATCTCACGGTCCACCAGGTCGTCTCCCTTGATGGAGAGCGCTGTCCCTGCCCTGGCCTGGGGCTCCGCCTCTGGGACCCTCTACCCAGATGAGGAGGCTTCTCCAGGCACTTCATTTTTTATTTTTTCGCTGCAATAAAACAAGGGGTAGCCTGAGTCTTTGGCAATGTTGCTGCAACAACATAACATCGCTCGGAAAGCATTCCGAGACCTCTCTGTGTGACGAGCTTGGTTATGCAGAAGGGGGTCTGAAGCAAAATTCACTCTGTGCTAAGTATTGAGACTTTCAGCTTCGTTCCCCTCAGCGTACGTGAGGAAGTATGCGCCCTGTGCTTGGGGCCGCCTGAGCACGGAAGACACGCATCTCTCGTCACGACACCCGCAAGGAAGTGAGCCCAGGCTGTGTTCTCTGGAAGCTGTGCGGTGATTGAGTGAACAAGCAAGAAATGAGCCCACTGAAGCTAATACCTGGTGCTGAGCAAAGTTCAGCTTCGCTGTGCAGCCCGGAATAGAAACCGGTGAGTACTATTCGAAGCCTTTGAATGGGGAGCCTTATTTAGGGAATTCACGCCACAGCATCTCTTTGACTTGGGAGAAATAATACGTTTTGACAGTGTGGATGAGTAGAAATAGTCACAATGAAGTCAAGAGCTAATTTTTACTCTCGGCTCAACGCTGAAGACGTAAAGAAATTCAGAAATACAGCCAGGTGCCTTGGCTCATGCCTGCCCTCCCAGCAATTTGAGAGACTGAGGCGGGAGGATTGCTTGAGCCCCAGAGCTTGAGACCATCCTGGGCAACATAGAGAGATGCTGTCTCCCACCCCCGAGAAAAAAATGCCCAGGTGTAGTGGCACCTGTAGTCTCAGCTACTCAGGGGGCTGAGGTGGGAGGATCGCCTGAGCCCAGGAGGTCGGGGCGGCAGTGAGCCGTGATCATGTCACTGCACTCCAGCCTGGGCAACAGAGCAAGACTCTGTCTCAAAACAAACAAACAAGCCAACAGAAGCAATTTAAGAATATGAAATGGCGTGGTCGCCTGGGTGCTCACTGCTCTCCCTCCGTGATCACCCGGGAGGGCGGCCTGGTGGAGCCTGCAGGAAACCACCCTGCAAGGGACCTTTGCGCTCTGGATCGGGCTGTGACCGTGGTTGTGACTGCGGAAACTGGGGAGAAGAGACTCTTATTTTACAGGGTGTTTGCGTTTCAGAGATGGGCTCCAAGTGTGGAGTTGGGCCTCCACCGGTCAGCTCCTCAAGCCCCTGCCTCTGCCGAGGAGACCTGCGGACGGACCCCACCCTGCTGGACGGCCGGGCTAGTGGGTTCTCTCTGCAGCCAGGCCAGCCCTGCATCCTCACGGGCACCCGTGCCTGGGCTGGGCCTGCCGGAGCCGGGCTCCCGTCTTGCTCCTGCATCAGAGGCCTCGGGGTTGCGGAGAACGGTTCCACGGGGCTCTCCGTCGTCCTCCCCTGCGCCCCGACGCGGCTCCCGTCCGTCCCACGGCGTGCTCTGTCCTCACAGTCACCACGCTGCCCCGCTGGGATTCAGCTCGTCTGATCCCTTTCCTTCGAATCCTCTCAGCTGAGTACCTGCTATTTTTCAGGCCTACACAGGGAGAGGGGAAGGGGGAAGGAGGGAGGAGTGGAGGAGGGGAGAAGGAAAGACAGAGCGGGAAGGGAGGGAGGGAGGGGGACGGAGAGAGAGCGAGAGGCCCAGCACTGGCTCTGCGGGACGTCTCGCTCACAGGACGGCCCCTGCAGCAGGGCTGCGGCTCGGCACCCTCGGGAAAATCCTTTCGGCATGTCCCGAAGGTGAGTCGATGTGGGCCAGATTCAGGGAAGAGGAGTCCCGAACAGCCCCGAGGTAGAGAGGTGGAGGCTGTCCTGGAATGCTCCCCCTCTTCCGGCTGTGCATGCAAAGCTGCCAACCCAGGCGGGGCGGGGAGGTGTTAGGCTGGAGTTCCGGAGCCCCTGGAAGTTGTGAGCAGGAAGAACGGAGTCTCTGAGTCCTGGGAGGGAGTCTGGGAGCAGCCCAGAGGCAGAAACCAGGCTCTGCTGGGTGGAGGGGCTGTGCTCACTGACGGTGTCTGTGTAGTTCCAGCTACTCGGTCTGCAAAGGTGCGGAGGATGGAACGGTGGACCCGGAGACTCAGTGGGGAGGGCGGGGGAGGGGAGGGGTGAAATCCCATCGGCCCGATGTGCATAGCCAGGGTGGCGGTCACTTCAAGCCCGGACTTCCTCCCCACCGTCCAAGGCATCCACGGAACCGAACACCACCTGCAGTTCTAAAGCCACTGAAGTCGTGTTTTTTAAGAATACATTCCCTAGAGTGTTTCTGTAAAGCGTTTGCTGCATGGTGGGTCCGACGGGTTTGGGAAGCCATTTTCACTGTTTCTGGGAAACCAGGCCCTGGCATCCTGTGATCGGACTTGGGGACCACCTGTGTGGCAACTCCTCATACTCTCACTTGGTAGTGCTCGGAGGGGAGTGGCCGGCCTCTTGGCGGCTCTGGGGATGAGCTGGGTCCCTTGGAGCCCGTTCAGGGCAGGATGGTTTCCTCGAGGGGGCTGATAGCCTCTGGGACAGCCCCCAGCAGGGGCCACGGGTCAGAGTCTAATAAGACCACCCAGGGCCCCAGGAAAATAGCCTGAGCTGATTCCCTGGCTTTTCCAAGTTTACAAAACAAAAGGAATAGGAGAGCTAAAGCCAAGAGCTGTTTCCAATAAAAAGAGTTTGCAAAGAAGCCACATGATTCATTTTTGTTTTGTTTTGAGTTGGAGTCTCACTCTGTCACCCAGACTGGAGTGCATTGGCTGCTCCTGGCCACCGCAGCCTCGACCTGCTGGGCTCCGGCGATCCTTCCGCCTCAGCCTTCCATGTAACTGGAACTACAGGCATGTGCTACCACATCCGTCTGATTTTTTTTATTTATTGTAGAGATGAGGTCTTGCCAAGTTGCCCAGGCGGGTCTCGAACCTGTGGGCTCAACCCTCCAGGAAGGTGGGTCTTTCCGAGTTGTCACTGCTGCTCTACCCTAACAAAGAGCTTGTGGGCCCCTCCCTGTGATGAGGTCACCAGCCTGTGGTCACCGGACTGGTGCTGTCTCCAATCTGCTATGAATCAATGCTTTGGTGAAATACAATGCAAGCCCGGCTCGGTGGCTCAGCCTGTAATCCTGCACCTTTGGGAGGCTGAGGTGAGTGGATTGCCTGAGCCCGCGGGTCCAAGACCCGCCTGGGCAGCAAGATCCCATCTCTCCAATAAATCAAAAAATCAGCCGGGCGTGGTAGCGCAAACCTGTAGTTCCAGCTACTCGGAAGGCTGAGGCGGAAGGATCGCCGGAGCCCAGCTGGTTGAGGCTGCGGGGGCCGGGAGCGGCCACTGTGCTCCAGTCTGGGTGACAGAGTGAGACTCCAACTCAAAAACAAACAAACAAAAACAACGAAATACAATGCAAATGAATTACCAAAAAAAGTGAAATCAAAGAAGCCACCAAAGAAAAGCCTGTAATCCCAGCACTCTGAGGCCGAGGCAGGAGAATTACTTGAGTCCAGGAGTTCAAGACCAGCCTGGGCAACACAGTGAGAACTCATCTCTATTTAAGGCAGAAAAGAAAAGCTTAATGTTTTATTTTATTTTTTTGAATCGAAGTCTCATCCCGTTACCCAGGCTGGAGCGCAGTGGCCTGCTGTTCATGGTCACTGTAGCGTCGGTCTGCTGGGTTCAGATACTCCTTCTGCCTCAGCCTTCCAAGTAGCTGGAACTATAGGCATGTGCCACCACCCCCAGCTCATTTTTTGATTTATTGTAGAGACAAGGTCTTGCCACGTTGCCCAGGCTGGTCTTGAACCCACCCACGGGCTCTTGCAATCCTCTCATCTCGGCCTCCCAAAGTGCTGAAGCCGGATGTTTTAAGTGTGAGATGCAGCACACGTAGCACCGCTTAGTCAGACTGTAAGCGTGTTGGGATTCTCCACGTCTGCTGTCTGCTCACGTGTGTCATCTTCAGGCCATGGGGTGGGCTGGCCATGGACCGGTGGGGGTGTGGTGACAGGGCAGGGGACGATTTTCACACAGTGGGTCACACAACTCGATGTGCACTCAGGGTCTCGGGGAACCGTGAGTACTCGTTGTGTCCTCTAGACGAGGCATTCCTTGAAATCGTAAGTGCGGTGGCCATTGGAGGTCCTGAAACCAGCTGTCTGTGCTTCCCACTTTAGGGGAGCACTGCTATTCCTGCAAAACAGCTCCTGGGCTTTCGGGATAGAGGGAGAAGACGATGCTTCAACTGAAGAGGGAAAGAAACAGATAATGGACGACAGCTCAGGCCTCTCGAGCCATGACCGGCCGTCTCCCATGAGAGGCCCACTCGGCTCAGACTGTCTTGAGTTCCCTGAGGTTGTCAGTGTCATCCTCATGCCCCTGTTAACCAGCAAGCATCCTCTGTGTTTTGTGCATTTTAAAAGTGAGCTGTGTTTCTGTATAGGCCTGAGGAGAGGAGGCCCGTGACACCCTGCCGTCCTCTCTGGTCTATTTCACTTCTCCCATGTCTTCTGCAGACACCGACCGGGCCTCTCCAGCATCTTGTGAGGTGTCTCCTTCACAGGTCAGCTGAAGAAATGATTAAAAATACGTTTCTGGGCAGGCACAGCAGCACATGTCTGTAGTCCCAGCATTTTGGGAGGCCGAGACGGAAGGATCGCCGGAGCCTAGGAGTTTTGGAGACCAGCATGGGCAACATAGCGAGATCTTGTCTCTGCCAAAAGTCAAAACATTAGCCGTGCGTGGTGGCACACGCCTATCATCACAGCTGCTCAGGAGGCTGAGGCAGGGGGATCACCTGAGCACAGGAGACCGAGGCTGTGGTGAGCCATGACAGTGCCACAGCACTCCAGCTTGGGTGACAGAGTGAGCCCCGACTCAAAAAGAAGAAGTTTCCAGAGTGAAGAGGTCATCTGGGGCTCCTTGTGGGGCAGTGCCCTGGCCACTCAGCTCTCTGCATCCTTGTCCCTCTTGGCCCACAAGGGACAAGGGTGTGTTCGTTCGGGGCCCTTGGTGACTGAGAAGCTGCAGCTGCAGGATCGTGTGGATAACCGGCCGGCAGGGCACACGGCCTCACGCCCCCTTCCCGTGTGCTCCTGTCGTGAAGGCATGTGCATCATCGGTAGGTGCGATTTTCAAAGAAAGGCCCTGCTTTAGGAGGTGGGCCTGGCGAATGCCATCGAAGAGGAAGTGCTGCCTTCTCCCTGGCGGCTGGCTCGGCCTCCAGCGGCCCGCAAAAGGCCAGCGCTGTAGACAGTCCGGGTGTCCATGGCAGCAACCTCCCAGGCCGTAGTCACTTTTGTGCAGTTGAGAACAGCGGTAACACTGCCCCACCCCCGTCAGATGACACCTGGTGGCTAATGGCCCCACTAACCGGCCATTTTCATTGACTTTTTCGCTTTTATTTCACCCCTGGTTTCTAAACTCTGCCGGTCACTTGCTAACTGCCAAAAAACTCCCTCGAGGGGTAACGGCTGCCCCCGAGCTCTTGGTTTTAAGGCAAATGCACACACACAGCCATGCCTTTCTTAATTAATCAGCTTTCCTTTATTTCAGTCGCTTTCGGGGTGCACATGGCTCAAGTGTCCCCGCCACCCCCACCTGTGCACGTGGCCTCCGACAGGTGACTTTTCGTCCTTCCTCCCCCTCCCACTCCCCCCTCTGAGTCTCCGGGGTCTGCCGCACCATTGGCCCCGGCTTCGCGGATCCTGTTTGGCTCCCACTTCCCAATGAGAAAGAATACGCCCCCCACCACGTCTCGCTGTGAGGTTCCAAGCTGGCTGTGCACGGGCTCATGCACGTGGCTCCAGCGGACAGAGAAGGAAGGGGCTGTGATGTGTCTTGTGACTACACAGTGGGGTCATGCGACGGACGAAGTCAGGCGTGCTAACGCCACAGCGCTGAGGCATTCGAACCAAGGTCTCTTAGGTTTTGCAAAATGAAAATGGAAATGCCGCCCTGAGGTTCCATCTATTCATCCAGACAGACGTATAGGAATTTGAGCTTTATTTATAACGCAAGAAACACCAGTCGCCATCAGGTGTCTGTTGCCAAGTGACGGAGGGTTACAGAGAGGTAGCTATTCCTCAGTGAAAACATTGTGGGCCAGGTGCATGGCTCACGCTCACAATCCCAGCACTGGTTGGTTGAGGTGAGAGAATCTCTTGAGACCAGCATTCGAGACCAGCCTGGGCAACACAGTGAGAACCACCACATCTCTCACAAAAATCAAAAAAATAGGCCGGTCTCGGTGGCTCAGCCTGTCATCCCAGCGCTTTGGGAGGCCGAGGCGAGTGGATTGCCTATGCCTGCGGGTTCGAGACCAACCCGGGTAACTTGGCAAGACCTCATCTCTAAAATAAATAATCAAAAATTAGCCAGGCATGGTAGCGTGCACCTATATTTCTGGCTATTTGGAAGGCTGAGGCGGAAGGATCGCCGGAGCCCAGCAGGTCGACACTAGGGTGGCTGTGAGTGTGCCACTGCACCCCAGCCTGGGTGACGGAGTGAGACCCCAACTCAAAAAAAAAATTAAAAAAATAATTAGCTGGGAATTGTGGCACATGCCTATAGTCCCAGTTACCAGGGAGGTTAAGGCTGGAGGATGGCTTGAGCCCAGGAATTCAAGGCTGCTGTGAGCCATGATTGCATCACTGCCCTCCAGCCTGGGTGGCAGAGTGAGACCCTATCTTAAATTTATAAACGTACTGTGCCTTGACTCTGTACAAGCTTCTTGGCAAGACTCGGGCTGTGTACACAAAGAGCTCGCTACTTGTTGAAGGAGATGGGTATAGACAGTGAATCCTTCCACACAGCAGGCAGCGTCTGTAACTTTGAGGTTGTTGGGATGCCATCACTGTTGTCATCTCCAGGGCAGCTTGGGCGACAGGAAGACAGCACGGCCACCTGCTGTGCCACCATAGAGGATGCTTCCTCAGGGGCTCTTGAAGCAGGACTGTTTGCCTGCTCACGGGACAAGCCTCAGGGTGGGTTGAAGGAACCACACTTGGCAGAGACGTCGGGCGTAGGCACAGAGGGCCGCCGCTGTCCGCCGTGTGCAGGTGGAGTGTGGTGCAACTGACGGGGCAGTGGTGCAGGGTAACTGTCCCACGCTGTGCTGGAACTTTCAAGACATAAGACTTCCATGATTGAGTGGAACATGTCTGGCCCCTGAGCTGGGTACATTCATGGGGCGGTTGCCCAGAGTGCAGGAGCTCCGATGGCACACTCCCTCTGTGACTGGTGCTTGGAGACCTTAGCTCACTCAGTGTAACCCTTCCTTGGGTTCTGATACTCTGGAGACCCCAAGGGGGTTGTGGTTACCCAGACGCAAGGACCAAGTGGCCATGTGTGCTGCTTTTAGCTTCTAACTGATTCTGCATGTTTCAGGGACTATGCGTAAAGGCCATTTTTCTTTTTGTAGAGACAGGTTCTCAATCTGTCACCCAGGCTGGAGTGTAGTCGTGCGACCATAGCTCACTGCGGCCTTGGCCTCCTGGGCTCAAGTGATCCTACAAAGGCAGCTTTAAAACAACAGTTGTAAAAACAGCAGATATCTAAATGACACCACCAACCTGTCTGGCAAGCTGCTTGGGCAGAAAAATCGTTGCTGTCGTCCATCTGCAAGACAGTTCACCGTGTGATCTTGACCTCCAAGTGTGCCTGTGGCTGGGCAGGAAGGAGCAGGCTCTTTCCTTTGGACAGGAGCAGACTCTCCCTGGTTCTGCAGCTGGAGATGCTAAGCAGCGAGCGGGTGGCTTTTTGCCCCTCCACGTCATGGTTTCCCAAGTATCATGGCAAAAATAAGGAAGAAGGAAGCGGGAGAAAAAGCTCCCGTCCTCTGCAGACTCATCCCCAGAGAGTGCGGCTGCTTTCTGAGCTCGCTGCTCCTGCAGACGGGTGCTCCGTGGGCGGCTCCTGTCAATGTCTGGTTTAATCCTCACCAGGTTCCTCACTGCTCTGCTCCTCACCCTGACACACTCCTCACTGCTCGAGTTCTTGCTCAACTCAAGTGCTCTTTGCTCGACACGAAGTTTTGGTGACCCTTCGCCCCTCCTCAACTCCCCACAGAGAACCACGGAGAACCACGGAGAACCTGTGGGAACCTCTGTCTTCCCGCCTCCCAGAGCACACGGCAACCCTCCGGGGCAAGCAATCGACAGAGACGCGCGCAATGGTTTGGACAACCCTCTGCCATCTCTCAGGACCAGGGACTGGGTCCATCTGCTTCCTAGGACAACTTGCTTTACTTTTTCAGCTGGCAAATATTTCAGGTACATACAGCATGCCAGTTGTGGTGTCCAACCCTTGATTCCCAGGGTGGGCGGCCCAGGACGGCCCCTCCACAAAGATCAGGCTCCAGGGGGCCACTGAAAGCAAAGGAAACATGCTCATTGGGCAAGAGAGAAACAAACCAGGGTGCTGTGACAGAGAACACCAAGTGTCCATGGCTAGGTGGCCAGAGAAAGGCTCTCTGGGGAGGTGGCACTGAGAATGAGTCATAGTCACGGGAAAGGTCAGGGAGAGTGTCCAGGCAGAGGAAAGGGCCGGCGCAAAAGCTCTGAGGGGCCTGACTTGGTGAACAGAGACCTGTGGGGCTGAGTGAGAGTGAGCTGGGAATCCCTGGGGTTGGCATGAGGTCGGCAGGGTCCGGATTTCCTTCTAACTATGAAGGGGAAGACACAGAGTGCCACTGAAACACCAGGGGGGAACTGGGGAGGGGTGAGAAAGAGGAGATGGCCCACGGAAATTAGGGAGAGGCGAGGAAGAGGAACTGGCCAACAGGCATTGGGGGTGAAGAAGAGGAGGTGGCCAACAGAAATGGGGGAGGGGTGAGGAAGAGGAGCTGATTAACAGGAATGGGGGAGGGGTGAGGAAGAGGAGTTGGTCAACAGAAATTGGGGAGGGGTGAGGAAAAGAAGATGGTCAGCAGGAGCTGGGGAGGGGTGAGGAAGCAGAACTGGTCAACAGGTGTTGGGGGGTGAGGAAGAGGAGTTGGACAACAGAAATTGGGGAGGGGTGAGGAAGAGGAGCAGGAGGTGTTTGGTGTCTCCTTGTCTGGATGGGGTGATCTTGTGAGTTTCACTTTCTTGATCCTCTCGGTCCGAGGGTCGGTTTCCTGAGGAAGGAACTCAGGTAAGGCAAACGTAAATTTCAAGCTCTCATTAGAGAGCCAATATCTATGTTCACTGAAAAAGCCTGTAACCGCCCGTTCGATGGGGCGATTTTGAGGACTTTCAAGTGAAGAAGTGGAGTGACGGGATCGATCATCTTACAAGTTGCCTCTGAGGTTCTGGAGGAGAACAGACTAGAAGGAGGCAAGAGCAGACGTGAGGGGCCTGCCGTGGGCCGCAGCCGGGAACCTCTGCTGTGGCAGAGGGGGCAGGAAGTCAGATGAACGGGAGTGTCTGGAGCCTGGGTGAGAGCAGAGGCGGACTCGGGGAGGATCCTCAGGCTCCCGACATTGTGATGGATCAGGATGCCCCGGATGGGACTCGTGAAGCCAGCCTGCTCCCTGCCCACCTGCATATCTGACTCGTGCGGTCACAGCGCTCAAAGAAACAGGCTGGGACGCACTTCGTGACAATAGAGCACTGAGCATGATGGAATCTGATGCCACGGAGACTCTGTGACTGGTCAGTGCTTCTGGTTTATTATTTTGAACATGGAATATTACACGACTTCAGTGACGCAGAAGTGGCAATTGTTAGTTATCGCACCACGTAAACTAGCTTTAACCCCAGTATCGACTTAACAGCCAACGTAGACTTTGGAAATGTTTGCTTAAGAAATAATAATCGTATCTGGGGACGTGACAACTCAACTGATGAGAGTCACACTCTCCCTCCTTTTTGACTTACCTTTTTGCAAACTTTCAGCCTTTACTTATCAATACTTGTTTGTAAATTTCTAGGGGCCCCAGTTCCAGGAACTTAATTAAATTAGTTCCTTCTGATGGGAGGAAGAGCCAAGTGCAAGGAAGGCCTTTTACAGGAGCCTTTGTCTCAGTCCAAACTGCAGAGGAGCTTTTTAATTAGTTGAATAATTTAGCTTGAAGCTATTTTAGTTAGCATCATCCAGGAATGTCAGGTGAGTCTTTGTGTGATGTGTATGTCATCAGGACCATGCTGGTATTTTTCATTTGGTTTCTAAACGTTATTTCAATCTCTTTTTCATTGACACATAATAATCGTGCATATCCGTGGGTACATGTGATAGTCCGATACATGAATACTATGTGTAATGATCAAATCAGGATACTCAGAGATCTCTCACCTCGAACGTCTTTCATTTCTTTGTGTTGGGAACATTTCAAGTCTTCTCTTTTGGCTATTTTAAAATATATAACATTATTTTGTATGCTGTTCATCAGACATTCCCGACATGCCAGCACGCCCCTGCTGTTGATTTCTGTGGACTAATAGCTTTCATGAGCATAATCTCCATCCCAAAGCTCTTACCTGTAGCTGCTACAGGTACAGCTCTGGGCTGTACCTGTAGTGGGGATTTCTGGGCTAGACGGCAGCTCTATTTCTAATCTCTGGGAGCCCTGTACGGTTTCCCACCACGGCTGGACTAGTTCACGTGCCACGTGCACAAGTGTCTCCTGTCTGCCATGCTCTTGACATCACTCTCTACGTCCTGTCCAATTTTTTAAAGGTGCTTGCGGAGCGTGTGAAGCGTGTTCTTTTATGTAAGGGAAAAAGTAGGATAACTAAACTAGGCAAGTGTGGATTAGGCAGCTCTGTGGAGGAGCCACGGAGAAAAGAAACCGATCTGGAGAAGAGGAAGGGGGAGGGAGGAAGAGGGAGGGAGGGAAGCAGAAAGGAGCAGAGAGGAGACAGAAAGGTGTGGGGGCGGGGCAGTGGTGGAGGGAGAGGCACACAGCCCAGCTCCCAGGGCCGCTTGCTGGGTGTGGAGGCAAGCAGAGCCCCAGGTCATGAGTGTCAGGGAATATCAGAGCCAAGGGTGGAGGTAGGGAGTGTCGAGGCCAGCTGGAGTCCAAGGGTGAAGGTCGTGAGTGTGGAGGTACACCGGGGCCTGAGGGTGGCACTCCTCTTCCTCTCGACTTCTGATGGGCCCGGCGGTCAGGCTTGGTTCACATTCAGCTGTAGACTCCTGTCCCCGCGAACAAGGAGAGAACTTGCGTGGGTCTGCTGGGAAGACCACAGAGAGGAAGTGCGTGGAGGGAAGGCTGTCCGTGCCTTGAAGCTCCTGCCCTGCATCCTGGTGTCTGGGGCACAGCCACATCTGAGCTGTCCGTCCAAGACTCCCATGAGCCCTGGTGCCGGGACACAGGGACCCGCCGGTCAGGAATCGGGCGGCCTCGTCTCCCTTGTCCTTCGCCGATGCACAGTGACAGTACTCTTGGCTGGAGGTTTCCTGTGTGTCTCTGGGGCCACATGCGCCACGAGTCCTGAGGACACTTCTGGGAGAGTATTGTAGACACGGCGGCTGCTCAAGGTCATGCGATGGAAAGACTGGAGGATGGACATGGATATGGGCAACGGTGCCTGTGCTTCTTCAGGAGCAGAGCACGAGGGGACTGGCAAGACGGGAGGGTCTGGCAGACCCGCAGACCGAGGATGGGGGCCAGAGAAGAGAGCGTTGGCAAAGGCGTCCCCCGACTGTGGGCAGAAGGTTGCAGGTGCCTGCACTGCATGGCAGAAGCAGAGTGGGGGTGGTGGAGACCCGGCTAGGGCTAGGGCTCAGCCAGCCCCAGACGAACCCCCACGTGGTGCAAGGGGGGTCCGCCCAACGCAGCCCGGCAGGGCTTTGAGAACCTGATGGGCACTGACCCCACCACCCACAAAACTTGCAAAAACTTGCAAGCGAACCTGGTAGGCTGATTCCTGCTCCCCCGGAAGCCACACACGGAAATCGGCATCCTCGAGAGGGTTTACACAAGACCCAGAATTCGTCATGCGTGATGTCCAGGACACAGTCCAAAGTCTCTCGACATACAACACACAAAGGAAACTCGGCCCAGAAGAAGCCGACCCGTAGATGGTCTAGTAGTCAGTGGACAGAGTAGACAGGAGGCTGCCTGGGGTGGAGACGGCCTGAGCAACATGATGGCTCATTCCCTTCACTTGACCTGGTCGATCCCCACATAGGGTGACCCGTGGCATATCCTGTGTTAGAGCATATTGTATGCCCCCGAGGAAACATTATAAAATGCAAAAGAATTGTCATTGTATAAACATATTTTTCAAATGGAATGGAATTAAGAAGGGAGTCAGTAGCGAAAGATGCCTAGAATAGCCCTAAATCTTTCTAAATAAATTATAGGTCAAGAAAGAAGAACCAAGGAAGCTTAGAAAATATTTTTACTTGAATGAACATTAAGACACAGCATATCAGAATGGGAGGCATGCTGCCGGAGCCGTACGTAGGTCAAAAAATTATAGATTTACATGTTTGCATTTGAAAATAATGCAGCAGCTGTAACCGCCCATAGTTTAGAAACCGTGTCTAAGAAACTCTGTATTTAACATCTGCCATGTGATTGTGGGTCAAATGTGCATATGTATGCAAACATACAACCTTTTGCTGATAACTCCATCCTAGGTTAGTGATGTCATTTCATTCTAGTTAGAGTTAAAGGAATACATTGCATGTGATCAACAGAAAAATAAGAACAAGCTAAACCCCAGCAAACGGTAGGACGAAAATAATAAAGCAGATAACGATGGACTTGGGAACAGAAAGCCGTGGAGAGAACTAATGAAGCCGGTGGCCGGCTCTTTGGAAATGTCAATAACACCGACGAGCTGCTCTCCAGACTGACCAGAAAAAAAGGAGACAAGATACGAAGAAGAGAGAGGAGATATCACTGCAGGCCTAGACACAGGAACAGGACAGTGAGCGAGTGCTGCGAGCAGCTATCCTGCCCTCTTTGACAACTTAGATTCAATGACCAATTTCTTGAAAGACACAAATAACCAAAACTCACTAAAAAAGAAATAGATAAACTGAATTGCCCTATATCTTTTGAGGAAATTGAAGACACACTTAAGAAAAAAAAAAAATTCCAAGCCCAGATAGTTTCACTGGAAAATGCTTTCAAACAACTAAATAAGAGCCAAGCCCAGCAGTGTACTTCTGTAATCCCAGTGCTTTGAAAGGCTGAGGTGGGAGGATCGTTTGAGGCCAGGAGTTTGAGGTTGCAGTGAGCTATGATCACACCACTGCACTCCAACCTGGGCCGCAGAGAGAGCTTGTCTCTTAAAAAAAAAAGAAGTTGGGCTTGGTGGCTCAGCCTGTAATCCTGCACTTTGGGAGGCCTAGGTGAGTGAATTGCCTGAGCCCACGGGTTCGAGAACTGCCTGGACAACTTGACGAGACCTCGTCTCTACAATAAATCAAAAAAATTAGTCAGGCATGGTAGTGCACGCCTGTAGTTCCATCTACTTGGAAGGCTGAGGCGGAAGGATCGCCGGAGCCCAGCAGGTCGAGGCTGCGGTGGCCGGGAGCGGCCACTGCACTCCAGTCCGAGCGACAGAGGGAGACTCCAACTCAAAAAAAAAAAAAATTAATAAAAAAAGAAAAAAAATTAAAGAAAGCCTAAGCAAGAGTGGGCACTAATGTACAAAATCTCTCCTAGAGTATAATTTCCAACTCATTTTATGAAATCAACATTTTTCCTGATACAAAACACAAAGACATTACAAGAAAACTTCAGACCAGTATCTCTCACGGACAGAGACACAGAGATTCTTAGCAAAAGAATAGTCAATGTAATGACCAAGTGGGACTGTTTATTTAGAAATGCAGGGTGCGTTCAGCATTCAAAAATTAATGTCATCATATTAACAAATAAAGAAGAAAACTCCTTAGACACAGATGATGCATTTAACAAAGTGTAACATTCAATTCTGTTAGAAATTCTAGGCTCACTAAGAGCAGAAGGGCACTTTCTTAACTTAATAAACGTGTCTGCAGGACTCACACTGAAATGGAACAGCCTGACCTGCCCCTGTAAAATTAGGAACAAGCGCAATGGGCCTGTCTCACCACTTCTGATACCGGAAGTCCTTGTCAATGAAATTGAGCAAGGAAAAAAACAAAACATACAGATTGATAAAGGAAGAAGTAAAACCGTCTGTACTCACAACGGCATGACCATCTACATAACAATCCCTATGGAAGCTACGTAGACAGTCCCAGAACTTATAGTACTGGAGTCTGGCAAGTCACAAGGTGAAGATTGTCAACGTATGGACAAAAAAAATCAACTGTGCTTCTATATATTAGAAATAAATAATTGGGAACTGATTTGTTACATATTAATTGCAGCATAAAAGGAAATCTTTAAGTATTCATATGACAAAATATTGCGGGGTGTGAGTGTGGAAAACTATGCAGTGCTGGTGAGATAAGTCAAAGAAGGCCTAAGTAGACAGAGTGGCCTCTGTGGGCATGAGTGGGGAGATTTCACATCACGACCGTCTTCTTTCTTTCTGTCTGAGGCCGTTCGAATCAAATCCCAGCAGGATTCTTTTAGAACAGCCTAAAATGGACGTGGAAAAGCAGGATGACTGGGATTATCAAAACGATCTTTAAAGAGAACAAAACTTCCCGGTTTCTAGACTTACTCTAAAGCTGCCAGCATCAAGCCAATGCTGTACTGGACAGACAGTACTGAAAAGACAGACACAGATCCGTTGAAGAGAACAGAGTCCAGAAACAGACTTGCACCACTGATGTTCGGCAAAGTATGAAGACAATCCAATGGCGCAGAGGTGGTCTCCTCAACGAACTTTGCGTTAGGTGTCTGTGAACCAAGAGAGGCTTCTATGTACTGGGAGTTGATCACAGGCCTCGATGTGAGGCCTGCAACCATGAAATTCATAAGAGAGGGGAAAGCCGTGGCGACCTTGGCTCAGCAAAATATTCTCAGCTGCAACATTGGAGGCGTAATCCAGAAAGGAAGAATGAATACGCTAGGCTCCATCAAAATCAAATCCTCTGCTCTGCCAAAAGTCAGGGCTTAAAAAGCAAAGATACGAGCTGCAGATTAGAATGGAATGTTTTTATTTTTTTCGTTTTATTTTGCAGCCGTGACTACATGTGGGGTGGACGGGATAGGTGAGCTGCGTGCAGGTGGGATCTGGACTTCCAGGGGGACCTCTCTTCGCCCTGGCAGACACGATGCCTGCTGTGTGTTGGGTGCCCTGTATCCCCACTCCCTCTCTCCTTCCTTCCCTCCCCTCTTAGGCAGTATTCGGGGTCTGTAGAAGAACGTATTTTTAAATCGCATACCTGACAGAGAACTTGTATACAGACCACATACGAAACTCTCAAAACGCAACAATAAGAAGCCAATGTGGCCGGCTCAGTGGCTCAGGCTGTCATCCCAACACTTTGGGAGGCCGAGGTGAGTGGATTGCCTGAGCCCGCGGGTTCGAGATCCGCCTGGGCAACTTGGCGAGACCTCATCTCCACCATAAATCAAAAAATCCGCTGGGCGTGTAGCACATGCCTGTAATTCCGGCTACTCGGAAGGCTGAGGCGGAAGGATCGCCGCCGCCCAGCAGGTCGAGGCTGCGGTGGCCGGGAGCAGCCATGCACTCCAGTCTGGGTGACAGAGTGAGACTCCAACTCAAAAAAAAAAAAAAAAAAAAAAGCCAACGCAAGCCAGTAATAAAGTTGGCAAAACATCTGAACACATTGTTTACTGAAGAAAATGCATGGATGGCAAGTAAACACGTTTTTTAAATGCACAGTGCCAGTGTTCATTAGGAAAATGCAAATTATAATCACAATGAGGCCGGGTGTGGTGGTTTGCTTGAGGCCAAGAGTTTGAGACCAGCCTGCACAACACAGAGAGATCTTGCCTCCAAAAAAATTGAGTTGACTGGACCTGCTGGTGCACATCTGTAGATCCAGCTGCTCAAGAGGCTGAGGCAGGAGGACCACTGAAGCCCAAGAGTTCAAAGCCGCAGTGAGTTGCCTTCCAGCCTGGGCAACAGAGCAAGACCCTGTCTCTAAAAATAAACAAATAAATAAAATAGAACAAACAAGACCACAATGGGATGTCACTAAGTTTAATATATTTGGTATGATTATCAATAGCTAAATTTTTAAAAATTGCAATACTAAGTTTTGGTGAGCACATGGGGCTACTGGGGTTTTTATGCAATGCAAACTTGTCCAGCTGTTCTGGAAAACAGTTTGGAAATATCCTCTAAAGTTAAATCATAATCTTATAAGAACTAGCAGATTCATGTTTGCACGTATCTAAAGGAAAAAAACGTGTTCACAAAAATATCACTTTTACAAGTGCAAACAGCAGTTTTTAAAAAGTTTTTATTTCTGGGTGTATTTATTGAGCCACAGTCTTGCTCAGTCACCCAGACTGGAGGACAGTGGCAGGATCCCAGCTCCTCCTTCTGCCGCAGCCTCCCAAGTAGCTGGGACTATAGGCATGTGACACCACACCCAGCTAATTTTTGCACTTTTTGTAGAGTCGAGGTTTGCTATGTGGCCCAGGCTGGCCTTGAACTCCTGGGCTCAAGCAATCCTTCCACCTCGGCCGCCCCAAATGCTGAGACGACAGATGTGAGCTGCTGCGCTTGACCTTGCCTTCTTTTTCCTGACAGCCCCAAATGGGAACGAATCCAAACGTCCCTCCACTGGGAACAGATGACCCGTGGTCCCTCCGCAGAATGGAAACTCACTCCACGAGCCATTCACGCTGCACCATCATGATTGCATTTTCAGGGCATCCTTCCAAGTGAAGGAAGCCAGGCCTCGAGAGCCACGCTGACGAATTGTCTTCAAGGACGGCAGAGCAGGAGAAACACAATTCATCAGCAAAACTGAAGGCGCAGGAAACAGATCAAGGCGGCCTGGGTTTACGGCTGGGGGAGGGTGTGGCCACTGCAGGGTGGGGAGTGGGTGGGAGGGGGGAACCTGGGGCGGATGATGGAATTTCCGTCTTCCACTTGTGGTGGTTACACGACTCTGTCAACACTCACAGAACTGGGTGTCAAAACGAGTGGGGTTTAATGTGTGTGAATTCATTTTTGGGTGTCTCATTAAAATAAGAAATATGATGAGGCCAGGTTCAGTGGCTCAGCCTGTCATCCCGCGCTTTGGGAGGCCGAGGCAAGAGGATTGCCTGAGCCCATGGGTTTGAGACCAACCTGGGCAACTTGGCGAGACCTCGTCTCTACAATAAATCAAAAAAGTCAACTGGGCGTGGTAGTGCACGCCTGTAGTTCCGGCTACTTGGAAGGCTGAGGGGGTAAGATCGCTGGAGCCCAGCAGGTGGAGACTGTGGTGGCCATGAGCGTGCCACTGCACTCCAGCCTGGGCGAGGCAGTGAGACTCCGACTCAATGTACCACTTAAAAAAAGTAGAGCTTAGGGAAATGACCTGTGTCTGTATCCAAAGAGATCAGAGTGGGCGATCTGGTGGGTTTCCTCGTGTTTCTCCACGTGGATGTTTCTGTTCATCCGTTTTCGGTTTTCTGTGTGTTTAGATGATCACGCATAGAGCCCACGGTCAGTGCCCGGGCAGCCCCAAGTCCCTTCTCCATCTGGGGTGACTGTTGTCCCAAGTCCTCTCTTCTCTGGAGCCCTTCAGAGCTGTGGTTTACCCTGCTCTGCCGTCCTCAAAGACAATTCATCGTCCGCTCTCAGGTCTTAAAGTCAGGGCCAGCCTCACCCTGAATTGCCCTCCTTGTGATAGACCTAGCCTCATGTCTCCATGTCCCCAAATGCCAGCCCCGTGCTGCGCCGTGAGGGCCGCACGCTTGCTAAAGGCTTGCTGGAATTGGGTGTTTTCAATGAGTTCTGGTCTGTAACCACGTCTGCACAGCCATCTGTGGGTGCAAATCTTTGTCTGTAACAGGACAGAGAAGATCTGAAGATGGAGTATCAATCGCCACCCTCCTAAAACATCACTGGCCGCTGCTGCTCCTACAAAGAGGTACCCAGTCAAGCCCTCAGATGACGGTAGCCTCTGCTGACGCCTTGACTGTCCCCTCCTGAGAGACCCTGCCGTGCCACCGCACAGCTAAGCCGCCCTTGGATGGCTGACCACAGGATCTGTGAGATGATGATGGCTTGGGCGAGTCTTGGGTAACTGTTTTCCCAGCAACAGATGCCTCATCCAGGCACCAAGCAGGAGCAAGACGGAGAACGACCCTGAGGTCCTCGTGAACCGCTAGCCCATGACGTGAGAGTGCCAGAGTCTTCACTTCTGAGTGTCACATGTGAAGTATAATATTGGGAAAAATCTTTCTCATATGTTCAGCACTAGGATGCCTGAGAGCCAGGACAAGGAAGAAAGGAAAATTTTATTTGTGAGAATTCCAAGTCAGGACTGCCTTATCCTTCGAAACAGGACAAGAAGCCGATCGGGTCACCCGCAACACCCTATGAAAACAGACCGCTCTGAGCCAACACCTGCCGGACCTGTAGGAGCAGAAGAAGCCCCCACTATGAAATAAAAGACAAACGTCTTGGGCATAAAGAAAGCTGTCATTATTCTAAAGAACTTCCCAGGTTTGCTACTGAAAGTTCATCTTTTTTTAAAAAAATCATGTTTATCAATATCTACTTTATGCGACATAAGTAATGAGTACTAAGAAAAGGGCGGAAAGGGATGATCTTGGAAGTCTCTGACTGGATTTAAAGAAATAAACTATGCTAACCGGGTGTGGTGGCTCACGCTTGCAATCCCAGCACTTTGGAGGCAGAGGCCAGAGGATTGTCTGAGCCCCGGGGTTCGAGACCAGCCCGGGCAACTTGGTGAGACCTCATCTCTGCGATAAGTAAAATATTAGCCCGGTGTGGTGGCACCAGCCTGTAGTCCCAGCTGCTAGGGAAGTTGAGGCAGAAGGATCGCCTGAGCCTAGCGGGTTGAGGCTGCAGTGGCTGTGAGCATGCCATTGCACTCCAGCCTGGGTGACAGAGTGACTCCAACACACACACACACACACACACACACACACACACACACACACACACACAGAGAGAGAGAGAGAGAGAGAGAGAGAAACAAACTCTTCTTTACATTGTGCACTTGAAATCCTCAAATAAGAATTTTCCAGAGCAAATAGAGAAACCAGGTCAACAGTCCTATGCTGTGGGTGCAGCTGGCACTGAACAGACGAGCTCAGAAGGAAGGCGCCTCCACGTCCAGCATGTGGCCTCAGGCACAGCTGTCTGTGTCTCCTGTGTCTGCTCCATGGGCATGGGCAAGACGGCACACTCCATTTTGCTGGAGCAAGAGTCTTGTGCGTTGGGCAAGGCTTCTCAGGGCTGTCCTGGAGTCTGCAGGACCAAAGCCTCATCCATATTCCCACCCTGAAAGGGTGCGATGGCCCGTCGTCTCAGGCCACTCGAAGGACATGCGGTGCCAGGACATTTCCCTCTCGCTCCCGTGCAGTGTCGCCTTTGGAGATAAAAAATACTGTTTAAGGGGAGATGTCACCACCTCCCCCCACACACACTCACACACACCCACTCACACAGTCACACACACACCCCCGCATGCACTTGCATGCACACATACACACACGGTCACTCACACATACCTACACACACCCACCACACACACACACACCCCACCCCTACACACACTCACATGCACATATGCACACAGGGTCACTCACACATGCCTACACACATCCACACTCACATGCACTCACACACACACACACACACACACACACACACACACACACACACACGACTCTGCAGAACAGAGCTGGATTTTTGAAATCGTCATGAAAAAGCTCAGTCATTCACCGTAGTGTCATCACTTTCTGCTACCGTGCAGAGTAGCCATAAAGTCAGTTTGGGCCTTCTTGATTCCAACAACCAAAACCAGCCGTTGTTTCCCTGGTAATGCCCCCATGTACCTTGGTAAGTCAAGCACGATCGCAAAGAAGTGTGTTTATTTTTGTTTGTTTGTCGGAGTTTCACTATTTCACCCAGGCTGCAGTGCAGGGGCATGCTCATGGCCACCGTAGCCTCATCCTTCTGCCTCAAACTTCCAAGCAGCTGGAACGACAGGCACATGCCACCATGCCTGGCTAAGTTTTTGATTTATTGTAGAGATGAGGTCTCGCCAGTTTTCCCAGCCTGGTCTCAAATCCCTGGGCTCAGGCAATCCTCTTATCTCCACCTCCCAAAGTGCTGGGATGACAGGCGTGAGCCCCCATGCCCGGTTGCAAAACAGTCTTATGGCTGTTTTCTCTTAACTATTTTTATGGAATCTAGAAAGGATGATACTCTTTGTGTTTGGGGATTTCAGGAAAAACCCTAAATGACCGGTCCCATGTCCCTTCCCTTAGATGGCAACAATGGCTCTGTGTCTGGACGCAGATGTGTCTTGGGGAAGACAGCAGGTGTGGCTCAGCTCCTGGGACAGCAGCGGGTCCAAGGACCCATCTCCACGGTTGCTGCACCCCTGCACTCACATGTACCTGGTGAATGCCTCATTCACCCCCACAGAAAGAATCTGTGATGTCAGGACTGTCCACTGCCAGAGCCATGCTCTTTCGTCAAAAGTAGAATGTCACCTTACCCTTGGTGGGAAAAACTCTGCACCCAGATGTGAAGTTTCAACAGCTCAGCGCTTCAAATGGAGAATTTCCTGCCGTTTTTTGTGTGTTGATTTTGTATCCAAAGACTTTACCAACGTTGCTCAGCAGTGTAAGGAGGTTTTTGACAGCATCTCTAGGGTTCTCTAGGCATAGAATTACACTATCCACAGAGAGGGATGGCTTAACTTCCTCTCTTCTTCTTTGGCCAACCCTGATTTCCTTCTCTTGCCTGACTTCTCTGGGTAGGACTTCCAGTGCTATGTTGAACAGGAGGGGTGAGCGTGGGCTGCCTTGTCTTGCTCCTGTTCTCAGGGGGAACGCTTCCAACTTCTGTCCATTAAACATGATGTTAGCTGCAGGTTTGCCATAGAAGACTCTTACTGTTTTGAGGAACGTTTCTTCGATGCCTAGATGTTCGAGGGTTTTCAGCAAGTAGGATGTTTATATTCTATTCAATCCTTTTTCTCTGTCTAATGAGATGATCACGTGGCTCTTGGTTTTACACCAGTTTATGTGATTGATTTAATCACATAAACAGGTATTAATCATTAACTTGTGTATGCTGAGCCAGGCTTGAATCCCACATTTCTATACACCAACAAGCAGGCTGAGAGTCAAACAACAACAATAAAACACAATCTCACTCGCCATAGCCACACACACAAAAATACCTCGGCATGCATCTACAAAGAGGTGAAAGACCTTTACAATGAGGACTACAAAACACTACTCAAAGAAATCAAGGATGACAGAAACAAATGGAGGAACATCCCATGCTCATGGATTAGAAGAAACAATATTGCCAAGATGTCCATTCTACCCAAAGAAATCTACAGATCCAGTGCTATCCCTATTAAACAACCAGCATCATTTTTCATAGACCTATATAAAAGGCAATATGGAAATGCACAGGGAAGCAGAAAAGAGCCCACATAGCCAAAGCAATCTTCAGCCAAAAGAACAAGGCTGGTGGCATCACACATCCAGACCTCAAACTACTACAAGATTGCAGTAACCAAGATGTCACGGCACGGGCACACACATAGACACACAGACCAAGGGACCAGGACAGAGACTCTAGAAGTGAAGTCACAGCCCTTCCACCAGCTCATCCGACAAAATGAACATTGAGGACAAGACCATATTTAGAAAATAGTGTTGAGAAAAGAATAGAAGAATAAAACTGGACCGTACTTATCACTATATGCAAACAATGAACTCAAAGTGGGTCAAGGACTTACGTGTGAAACCCTAAACTATAAGCATCTCAGAATCTGGATATTGGACTAGGATTGAATTCATGGTCAGGACTTCAAAAGCCAATGCTGCAAAAGCTAAGACTCACAGGTGGGACCTCATCAGACTGAAAAGCTTTTGCACAACTTTGCTCTCACTTTCAGAGAGTAAAAAACCCACAGAAGGGGAAAAAAAAATTGCAAACTATGTATCTGACAAAAGCCTAACAGTCAGCATCTGCAAAAAACTCAAACTAATTGACAGGGAAAAAAAATATTGTCACTAAAAAGCGGGCAAAGGACATGAACAGACACTTCTCAAAGGAAGACATCCAAACAGCCCGCAAACATGACAAAATGCTCAGCCTCACTAATCATCAGAGAAACGCGAATCAAAACTGCAATGAGATACCACCTCACACAGGTCAGGAAGGCTGTCATTAGTAGGTCAAAAGCAGTCGGTGTCGGCAAGGCTGTAGAGCAAAGGGAACACTTCTATGCTGTTGGTGGGAATGGAAGCTAGTTGAGTCTTTGGGGAAAGCGGTGTGGTGATGTTTCAAAAAACTAAAACTAGCAACCCCACTTCTGGGAATATATGCAGAGGAACATACATTGTTTTACCCAAAAGACACTTGCACACCTATGCTCACTGCAGCATGAGTCACGGCAGCAAAGCATGGAACCAACCCTACTGCCCATCGAAAGTGGACAGGGTAAAGAAAATATGGTACGTAGACCTGATGGACTACTACACAGCCATAAAGAAGGACAAGATCACGTCCTTTGCAGCGACATGGGTGCAGCTGGAGACCATCCCTGTAAGCGAACTGTCACAGAACCAAAGAACTGAATGCTGCATGTTCTCATTCATGCACAGGCCCTAAGCATCGGGCATGTGAGCACAAAGGTGGGGGCAACTTGGGTGGGGCACTGCTTGCAGGGGCGGAGAGGGAGGAGCTCACAACACTCCCTGGGAGCCACGTCCGCCTCCAGGGGGAGAGAGGGCTCACGGGAAGCCCAGGCCTCGCCTGCACACCATTCCTCACGTGGTCCCCGCAACTCTCAAATAAAAATTAAAATTGAGAAAGGAAAGGGTAATCCAGTGCATAGCAGAAGCGTGAAAACAATTTGACAAGAGCTAAAAGAGAAATTTTCTGAATTTTCTGATTCATAAAAAAAAATGAACTGAGAACGTGCAGCTCTCGGCCTCTGACAGCTCAACTACAGACTAGGTGCAGGCAAGTTTGCTCCAAGGAGGAGGCAGAGAGGTACGTGCTTTGCAGGGAGGTCAAAGTCCGCGTGTTCATCCTCTCAAAGCACAAGCGGGTCCCGAGGCATCAGCAGCTCTCCCAAGCCTCACTGGCAGTGCTTCCCACGCTGCGGTCATGCAGCCGGGCCAGTGTGGACGCCCACGTGAGCGTGGTGCTTTGGACACCACTGGGCACGACCCGGGCACCGGCCGCGCTGAGCTCACGGGGGCCGCCGGACGTTTGGGCCTGGGTACTTTTGCCATCGCTTGTTTATGCCCCTCCTCAGCCAATCCTAAACGAAGGCAAGGATGCCAAAGATGATGCGTACAACAGAACGCGTGGCGAGCCAAGCCGTGCCCGCCATCGCCGGAACGGGCTCCAGCTGCTGAAGGGAGAGCCGGTCCCCGCGTGTCCAGCGCAGAAGCGGGACCTTAGGGGCGGCAGGACCTGAGTCCACGCCTGTCTTGAGCTCCCATACCTGGGACTCTTGTTCATCTCGCCGGCAGCCCTCGCCCCGGCAGACTCCGCGAGCGAGAGTCAGACAGGGGCAGGCGGGTGTGTGGGACGCAGTCCTCCCTCCCTCTCGCCTCCTTCCCGCCCCCCTCCCCTCCTCCTTCCCCTCCCCCGGCCCCCTCCCTCCCTCTCTGCTTCCCTTCTTTCCTCTCCTCTTTCCTTCCTTCCCTCCCTTGGCCACCAAGCCTGGCACGTGTCAAGTGTCAAGTCCCACAGGCCCATCCCAAGTGTCAAGACCGAAGTCCAGGGGGGCCGAGCGTCCTCTCTTTCCGCCTTCCCTCCCCTCTTGACCTGCCCCCTTCCTGCCTCTACCCCGCCCTTCTCACTCCTCTTCCTCCTCTTCCTCCCTCCCTTCCTCGTGTCCCCATGCCTTCGCTAACGAGGGGGCGGGAAGAAGGCTTCCTGGGGAGGCCCTGGACAGGGAGGCCTCCTCCATGAGCCCTGGGGCAGGGCAGGGCAGGGCAGGGCCGGGCATCTCAGCAGCTGAGTGTCCCCGACACCCTCTCCCCAAAGTCCCTCCCACCGCCTGAGTTTTAACACCCAGATGGCCCGTTTGAAATGTGTCTACGTGAGTCTGTTTAAAGTCCTGTCTGCTGCCCAGTGGTGCGTTTGATAGATGAGGAGCTTTGATTTCATTTCCCCTTTATTATTCTGCATATTCAAATTCAGAACGTGTGACTTCACTGAGTTCTGAGCACGGTGAGCGGGCGGGGACAGCCCCGTCACCTCTGGTGTCCCCTGAGCTGAAAGGCGGCCACACTCCGAGCCATCTCGGGGCTGGGCTGCGGTGGCCCGCCTGGCGGTGACAGCCGCTCAGCCTGCCTGGGGCCAGACCACAGCTGGCCCGGGGCCGCGCCCGCGTCCTGCTGTGAGAGCTCCAGCCACCGAGCTCATCAGGGACCCCTGCCATCTCCCGAGGGGGCGGCAGCCCCTGATTGGGGCACGCCGGCCCAGCAGGGATCCAGGAGCTCGACAGAAACTCGCTGGCCTCTCCGAGGCCCTGTGAGTGGCGGCCCCTGAGGCGTAAGTGGCTGTCGTCAGAGCTGCCCCCGCCTGGAATAATTCCGAGGTGGGACCCAGCCCAGGGAGCAGCTCAGGAGCTCATCTCCTCCCGGCCTGATTGCCAATTACGCGACCTGCGTGGAGCAATCAGATCTGAAATCACGGCAGCCGCCTCGTGCCCTCTGTGCGTATTCTGGAGCTGCGACCTGCGACGCTGGGGAGGTTGGCCATTAAAAGTCCCCACCCGGGCTGACCGAGCGCGGCGGGAGGATGAAGAGGCAGGAGGGTCGGGCCGAGGCCGGACACGCACTTCAGGGCACGATGCTACTGTGGACGTCCCGCTTCCGCCGCCTGTCACTGGGCGTCCAAGGCCTGTCCCAGCCTCCTCCTGGCCCCACAGCGCGCCCCTCCTCACCGTGGCCTTTGCCATCTGTC
This sequence comes from Cephalopachus bancanus, assembly GCA_027257055.1. Taxonomy (NCBI): domain Eukaryota; kingdom Metazoa; phylum Chordata; class Mammalia; order Primates; family Tarsiidae; genus Cephalopachus; species Cephalopachus bancanus. The sequence continues at coordinate 15,731,801 of JAPVLO010000001.1, read as the reverse complement.
TGCCCTCAGGCGGTTCCTCATCTCTGCTTCGGGCAACAAACACCCCTGAGCGCCTGCAGCCAGCTGGCCCCAGGGGCTGAGGGCACAGCGATTCCTGCCTCTCCTGGGTGGAGCTTAATCCGGCGTGGGGAGAAATGGGAGAAAGAAACAGGGGTGTGTTTAGGGCACTGGACACCGCGGAGAACCCAGGGGAAAGGAGGTGGTCAGAGGCCTTGCTGCGGACAATGTGCGGGCAGAGGGCCGGGGTGAGGAGGCGAGGCGGGGGGGGCGTCAGAGGGAAGAGGCAGCCCGGGCAAAGCCCTGAGGCGGGCCGGGAAGGAGGCTTCGACGGGACTCGCCAGCCAGCGGGGAGTGTGCCCTGAAGATGCCACGAAGCGGCGGTGGGGGGCCAGACTGTGGGGCGCCCCACGGCCCTGGCGTCCGGCGCGCCCAGCCAGGTCCCCCCGGGAGTCGGGCCCGCCAAGCCAGGCTAGGCCAGGAGTGTGGCCCGCTTCTCCTGCTCCAGGGCACACAAGATCCATCTCTGTCTCTGTCTGTTTCTCTGTCTCTCTGTGTCTCTGTCTCTGTTTCTCTCTCTGTCTTTCCCTCTGCGCCTCTGTCTCTTCTTCTCTGTGTCTCTGTTCTCTTTGTCTGTTTCTGTGCCTATCTGTCTCTCCGTGTCTCTGTCTCTGTTTCTCTCTCTGTTGCTCTCTCTGTTTCGCTCTCTCTGTGTCTGTCTTTCCCTCTGTCTCTTTCTCTCTCTGTGTGTGTCTCTGTCTCTCTGTCTCTGTCTCTGTGTCTCTATCTTTCTGTGTCTGTCTCTCCTGTCTCTGTTTCTCTCTGTCTCTGTGTCTCTCTCTTTCTCTCTGTGTCTCTGTCTCTCTCTCTCTTTCTTTCTGTGTTTCTGTCTCTGTTTCTTTCTGTGTGTGTCTCTCTCTCTGTGTCTGTCTTTCTCTGTCTCTCTCTTTCTCTTTGTGTCTCTGTCTCTGTGTCTACCTGTCTTCCTTTCTTTTTCTCTCTCTGTGTGCCTCTCTGCCTCTGTCTCTTTCTGTGTCTCTGTCTCTCTCTTGTGTCCCTTTCTCTGTGTCCATCTGTCTTTCTCTCTCTGTCTGTCTCTGTGTGCTTTTCTGTCTTTCTATGTCTGTCTCTCTCTGTGTCTCTGTCTCCGTTTCTCTCTCTCTCCCTGCCTCTCTCTGTCTTTTTCTCTTTCTCTCTGCCTCTGCCTCTCTCTTTGTCTCTCTCTGTCTCTCTTTGTCTTTTTCTCTGTGTGTGTATGTATCTCTATCTCTCTGTATCTTTCTATCTCTCTGTCTCTGTCTCCTTCTCTGTGTTCCTCTGTCTCTGTCTGTCTCTCTGACTTTTTTTTGAGTCAGAGTCTCACTCTGTCACCCATGCTCAGGGTCAGCACAGCCTCGACCCCCGAGGCTCAGGGGATCTTCCCATCTCAGCCTTTCAAGTAGCTGGAACTACAGCGTGCACCTCCTCGCCTGGCTAATTTTCTGATTAACTGTAGACACGAGGTCTCGCCAAGCTGCCCAGGCTGGTCTCGAACCCCTGGGCTCAGCAATCTTCTCGTCTTGGCCTCCCAAAGTGCTGGGATGACAGGCATGAGCCACTATGCCCGGCCGTCTCGGTCTCTCTCTGTCTCTCTTGCAAGAGTGCAGTTGCTCTTGGAATTTCCTCGAGGGCCAATTCCAGCGGAGGAGCTCTCAAAGACCTCATCCCTGACAGCCTCGGGTAAGGCGGCCCGTGCACCTCAGCCGCCCAGGGCTCCTTGAGCTCAGCATGCCTCAGGAAGGTCTCCCCGCCCAGAGACTGGTCTGCACGCAGCGGGCTGCCACACGCGGCCTCTACCATGCGGCCCCCTCCAGCGCCGTCACCCTCCGTTCCATGCTCGACCAAACGCCAGCGCGTCCCCACCTCAAACCTCCCGCCGACATCCGGCTGCCACTCCCTCCGCTGCCGCAGGCCTGCCCTCCTGTGAGCTCTCTGCCCGATGCTTGAGCACACGCCACGTCCCTCTGGGAGCCAGTCTGGCTGCCCAGCCCAAGTCCTCCTTCCTTCCACAGAGGCCATCCCGGCAGGTCTGCGCCCGGCACGGACCCTCCCACGCCCACTCCACCGCCTCTGAGCATCCGTGGATGCTGTTCCCCTCAGAACGCCGTTCCTTCCACTCCTCTTTCTTCAAGACTGGGGCCCTGGGAAGCTTTCTCTGATCTCCCGGGGAAAGACGACCCCGCCCTGCCGCGTGGTCCCTCTGATCCCCTGCCTCAGCCACGGTTGTGCTGCTCTGGCACTTCCTGCAAGACGGCAAATTCCCCGAGAGCACGCATCATCTTCCCACTGCTTGAGGGCCCCGGATGCAGCAGCACTTGACAAGCATCCACTCAATCTTCCCCTGCGGTCTTCCCTGTCTTATCAAAGTCCCTGTGCCCGTTGATGGATGCAGCCCCAGAGAAGAGATCTGTTCATTTTTTCCAGACTAGAAAGAAAAGACCAAGCCACAGGTCTTCAGCAAAATGCTCTCGCGGAAGGAGCTCCGAGTGCCCTCTTGGTCCTCTGTCTCTCCTCCCAAAGAGAGAAGCAGTGGCATGGACTCTTGTCAGAGCCGTCGGCCGTCGGCCTGGCTTCCATCTGAGAAGATGAAGTGTGAGCGGGGGTCTGCGCCCCCTGGCCTCCCCCCCGCCTGTCCTCACAAGACGCGCCGTCTCGGGAGCAGCAGGAAGGCAGGAACGGGCTCGTCTGACTTCTGGAGAGAGACGGGCTTCAACAGAGGGGCCTCGATCAGTGGTCTCCAGCCTTCATGGCACCAGGGACCAGTTTCCTGGAAGACGGTTTTTCCACAGGGGCAGGGAAAGGTTTCAGAATGACTCACGTGCGTAGCATGCATTGTGCACCTTGTTTCTATGATTATTGCATTGTAATAGATAATAAAATAATTACACAAGTCACCATCAAAAAAAAAGAGGTGAGGCAGACATGATTCCGGGCAGGCCACACACGGACTAAAGTAAGTGTCGGCTTCGGACTTGAAGCCGCCACCCGCTGCAGCTGTACAGTGCAAGTCCACCAACACGGGTCGGGTTTCGAGATAGTCCACCGTGGGTTTAGGATGCTCCCTGTGCAGCCACACCTCACCGCTCATGTTCAACTGTACGTGCAGCCGCTTTCCGGCACGAGCATCCCAGCCGACCCCCAGGCGTCAGAGTCGCATAAGGAGAGATCCCGTGCAGGGCAAGTTCACAACAGGGTTCACGCTCCTGTGAGCCTCCAATGCCGCCCTGATCTGACGGAAGGCGGAGCTCAGGCAGCCCTGCGAGCGACAGGGCGTGGCTGTGACCCAGATGAAGTTTTGCTCTCTCGCCGCCGCTCACCTGCAGTGTGCGGCACCAGTCCATGGCGGCGCCGTCTTCTGGAGGCATCCTGGGCCGGTGTGTGCCGAGGGCTAGCTGGAAGGTAGCAGGATGGCCCATGGAAGGCCAACGAGACCCAAGAGGAGAGACCCAAGAGGAGAGGCCGTTAGCTGAAGACGGAGTGGGAGCTGCTGGCCTGCCTTCGGAAGCCCACCCGAGAGCCCTGCGGTCACATCTTGGCACCTGCAAGCGTCTGAGAGTCAAGCGCGGAGGAGAAAGACCAGGGCCCGTGTCTTTGCTGACTCCTCTTCCCGTGGACGTGGTGGCTGTAGGAGGCCCTCGTCACCTACCCAGACAACGCCACAGCAAGGTGGCCCCGGCAGTCACGGCAGCCACACGGGAGCAGCGGGGGACCTGGGGATGGGTCCCTCCGCCCCCGGGGAGTCAGCTCGCCCTGACGCCAGCAGGACACGTGCAGAGAACTGGGCGGCGTTCAGCCCTCTGGCTTCCTCATTTTTACAGAAAAACTAGTGATTGGATTTTCAAAAAATTCCTTTATTCCAGACCTCAGCCTGCGATGTATCTGCTTTTCCCACTCCCACTTGGGTGGCTGTCGCTCCAGGGTCCGTGCCGCCCAAAGGCTGCTCACGCGGTGTTTGAGCGACATGGACATTCCTTCTCGTCATCTGCCTGACCCGGCAGGATGCCATCAGACGCTCCCAGCTCTACGCCGTGGACCCTCCCCTTCACTTCCTCTCCTGACAGTGCATGGCCTGCCCTGGCCGGCACACTTACATGGGAAATACAGTTTTGGCACGAGAGTGGAGCGTGTTATTGTCACGGCTGCTCGGAAATGTTCAAAATCTAGTAGGTTTCCAGTGGCTGGTGTCGTCCTCTGCACACAGAAGATGCTGGGTGGGTCTGAGTCTCTTTGGAAATATATCCGCTGACATCCATCTCCTTCTATCCAGTGGTCAACCCATTAAACACCTCTTGTGATAACAGATGACCATGCACCAGGGACAGCCATTCCATGAACTCTGATAAGTGGGCGATCACCATGAGGACCAGAGATAGCATCCTCTCACCTGCGAAACTGCCGAAGTCAAGAAACCACCTGGTGAGCGCAGGCCGGCATTTGAGTGGAAGACTCAAGGACATCTTCCAGCCTTTGCTGTTTCGGTCCTACTAGAAGGACTTTGTCAGGTGTTTTTGTCTGCTTGTTTTTCGTTTCTGTTTTGAAGCGGGGTTCTCACTGTCGCCAGTGCAATCACATCTCACTGCAGCCTCCATCTCCTGGGCTCAAGCAAGCCTTCCGCTTCAGCCTCCTGAGTAGCTGGGACTACAGGTGTGTGCCACCACGCCCGGTTCATTTTAAATATTTTTTTAAAGATGGAGTCTTGCCATGTTGTCCAGGCTGGTCTCGAACTCCTGGCCTCAAGCAATCCTCCCGCCCCAGCCTGTCCAAATGCTAGGATTATAAGTGTGAGCCACCATACCCGGCCTTTGTCAGTATTAAAAGCAATTTTCAGAAAGAGAGAAACTATGCTGGAAGCATAGCAGACAGACAAGCAGAAAGAATGCGTCCCATAGGCCCTCAGCATCCAGCCCTCCGGCGTTCTCCACCCTACAGGTCAACAGCCCGGCTGGTGTGTCCTGCATCTTGATGGCTTGGCTGCCGTCCCATGGAAGGCATCTCAAGGAAAGGAACAAAGAAGCCCCCGGCCGTGGACGGATGTGCCCACTTCATGACAAGCTTAGGATTACGGGAACTTGGGACACGTCTGCTTTGCCATACAAGTTGCCTAACTTGCAAAAACATTTATAATTTGCTTACTGCCATATTAAAATCTAGATAAGGTCCCTCATTTACCCGAAGACTTCGTTGCTGTCTTATCTGCTTTGGAGACATCTTGCAATAAGAGGGCTTTTTTTTTTTTTTCTTTTGGGTCTGTAGAGCTTTTTCAATCAATGTAGCTGACACCAGATAATTTCAATACAAGGGACATATCACACTGGCCCTGTGTGAACGTTGACCTAATTTAGTTAATCTTAGATTATTTATCCAGAATATCTTGTCCATGAATATTTGAAAGTGTATAACCATTGTCGCCTTTAGGGGAGAAAAGACAAACAGAAAGCAAACGAGAGTCTCTAGCTTTTGAGGCCGGGCAGTCCATGGAATAAATCAGCAGAAGAGCTGGGTAGCCGGGGAACCTGGCTGCCAGGTGACTATGTCACATTGCAGGTTGGGACACCTTGTCCCTGGGCTTCTCTTATGTACGCTTGTTTGTAAGTTTACATTCTTTACTCCCAGATGACTTTGAGCAACTAGAAGAGCAGAGTTTGACAGTTAGTGGCTACATTTCTTGCCATTTGAGCTTTTTCTCCCCCAAGAGACAGGGTCTCACTCTGTCACCCAGGTTGGAATATGGTGGGTCCCTGCAGCCTCGAATTCCAGGGCTCATTCAATCCTCCTACCACAGCCCCTTAGGTAGCTGGGGCTACAGGTGCACACCACTGCACCTGGCTAATTGTTCTTTTAGTGTTTCATAGAGATGGGATCTATGCTGCCCAGGCTAGACTAGAACTCCTGGCCTCGAGCAATCCTCCCACCTCAGCCTCCCAAAGCTCTGGGGTTATAGGCGTGAGCCACCGCACTCAGCCTCAGCATTTGTTCTGTACTCCTGTACTTGGAATGCGAACTCACATGAGGTGTCACAAAAGTAAACAACTTTGTCATTCAAGTGTGCCATCCCTCACTTCCAAAATCAGATTGCCCGAGTTTCTAGTGGGGTGCTACGGCTCTTTAACAAGACATACGCTAATCTTTTATTTACAGCTTTGGCAACTTTTAAAAAACAGACAGTTTCATTAAAGAATAAAATATTTCTGTTAGTCCCTTACTAAATGAACAGAAGGCTTAAACAACAAGAGTGATATTCCCCCAAGGGTTAATACCCAGAACGTCTTGATCGTTCTTGGTATTTCACAACTTCTTCTCTTTCCCGCAGGTAAACTCAGTTTAGCCCAGAATAGAACAGTTAATAGACATACAAACGCTTTACTTATCAAGAAGACAGTTTTATGATTTTAAAAAGTTTTAAATTTTATTTAAAAGTACCTTTGAGATGCTTCCATTACTGGCGAAATAGGCTTAGCCTCACATTTTGCTGAATTGCTTTGATTAAATATACAACCTTCACAGTGTGTGATAACTATATATAATATGTGGGTATATCAAGCTTGTATGTGCATGCAACTTTCATGGTACAGTTATACTGTATCTATTAAAAACAATATTCTGGCAACCCCTTCAGGTCCCCTCCCACTGTGGGAGCTTTTCTGTCTTCTCAATAAATCCTGTTTTTTAAAAAATAAAAAATAAAAATAAAGCAATATTCCTGGACCAGTCTCTTCTCACTGTTTTCAAAGCCATGACCCTTGGGCCTGCTATTATCCAAAGGCAAATATAATCTCTAATTTTTATAGCTTCCCTTTAGAAATGTGTGGCTAGCATGTGATGTAAATTATCTGCAGGCACCTTCTTTAAAATGAAAAGCTTGCAAGTATGTTTCCTTGCTCAGATTCTTTTTTTTTGAGTTGGAGTCTCACTCGGTCGCCCAGACTGGAGTGCAGTGGCCGCTCCCGGTCACCGCAGCCTCGCCCTGTTGGGCTCCAGCGATCCTTCCGCCTCAGCCTTTCGAGTAGCCAGAATTAAACAGGCATGTGCTACCACGCCCGGCTGATTATTTATTTATTTATTTATTTATTATTTTTATTTTTTTGAGTTGGAGTCTCACTCTGTCGCCCAGACTGGAGTGCAGTGGCCGCTCCCGGCCACCGCAGCCTCGCCTGCTGGGCTCCGGCGATCCTTCCGCCTCAGCCTTCCGAGTGGCCGGAACTACAGGCGCGCGCTACCACGCCCGGCTGATTTTTTGACTTATTGTAGAGATGAGGTCTCGCTGCCCAGGCGGGTCTCGAACCCGCGGGCTCAGGCAATCCACTCACCTCAGCCTCCCAAAGGCGCGGGATGACAGGCTGAGCCACCGAGCCCGGCCTGATTTTTTATTTTATTTTATTGTAGAGATGAGGTCTCGCCTGCCCAGGCGGGTCTCGAACCCGCGGGCTCAGGCCATCCACTCACCTCAGCCTCCCAAAGGCGCGGGATGACAGGCTGGGCCACCCAGCCCGGCCCTTGCACAGATTCTTAAAGCTATGCATCAATCGTAGGAGTCCGGAGTCCGAAGGAAGGCCGTTCTTGGTGAGTGAAAAAGCGTGTTCACCAGGTGTAAATTCCCGCTCAGGTTGTGTTTGTTGGCTTTGTTCGAGATGGCGGTGACGGAGGTGGTGGTGGTGCGACACCTCTGTAGGAAAACCACAGCGGGAAAGTGCCACCATGCCGATCCCCAGACGTGAAAATAGCAGGAGTGTGTGTTTTGGAACCGCGCGAATGCTCCACAGTAACGTGCTATCACCAACCACTCATCGCTGCCCGGCGTTGGCTGCAAGAGTCTTCAAACGTTACCGGGGAGTTCGTGTAAGACGGCTGAGGTCACCACACTGTACCTGGGTGGAATTCACGGTAAAGTGGAAAGAAAGCGAATCAAGCAATAAAATACAACGTGGGATCCCCCCACCCGCTAGCATTCTCGTGAAAGAAGAGCAGGTGTGACCAGAGAGTAGGTTTCCAAAGCACCCTCGGGGCCTGTTCTGCCACTTGTCCCTCAGACTTTTCTTTTTCTTGTTTTGAGTTGGAGTCTCTGTCGCCCAGACTGGAGTGCAGTGGCTGCTCCCGGCCACCGCAGCCTCAGCCTACTGGGCTCAGGCAATCCCTCTGCCTCAGTCTTCCAAGCAGCCGGAACTACAGGTGTGTGCTACCATGCCTGGCTAATTTTTGGTTTATGGTAGAGACAGGTCTCGCCAAGTTGCCCAGGCTGGTCTCGAACCTGCGAGCTCAGGCAATTCGCTCTCCTCGGCCTCCCAGAGTGCTGGAATGACAGGCTGAGCCACCGAGCCCGGCTGATTTTTTCGTTTTCTGAAGTAGCCGCGAGCAGTCTCAGACTGCCCAGCAGAACCAGGACGCAGACCAATTGGGCATCTCCCGGGAGCCACTTTATTAAAACGTCGAAGGAAGTTGGAGAGACTGATTTTGAACTTATCTTTTATTTCACTGGCTATACCCTGAATACAAGCCTTTCAACCTGCAGTCAAAACTTAGAAATGATTCGGGAGGTAAGCCCGAGCTTTTTAATCAGCAGCGTGTTTCACACTCGAGCACACCTCGGCTCACAGGGCACAGTCGGGGCGCTCAGTGGCTGGAGGTGCCTCGCTGGACCCCAAGTCCCAGGGTGGCCAGGGCGGGCTCAGGCAGGAGGTGCTCACCCGGGCACCGACACACAGTGAAGTCCAGCCCATCCGGCCCCCTCAGCCTCCGGCAGGCTCAGAAGGAGCGGCGCCCTGGAGGTGGAGAGGCACACGCCTCTGTCCCTCTCCTCTGCTGGGCCTTCTGCGTCACTGCGGGGCCCAATTTGTCAGCCCGGTGTGTGTGCCAGGGCCGGGGCTCTCTCTGCCACCTGGACCTCCCTCCCGAGGAGCCAGGCGTCCAGGCACCACAGGCCGCCCCGTGTCACCCAGCCCGTCACTCTGGACACTCAAGGGGACTGCAGAGTGTGTGTGCACGAATGTGTGGCGACACGTGTGCGACTGTGTGTGTGTCACGAGTGAGCGTGTGTGGCTGGAGCGTGTGTGTGAGATGATTCTGAATGTGTGTGTGTGAGCATGTGTGTGTGTGATATGTGTGAGAGGATGATGCTAGGTATTTGTGTGGGTGTGTGGACACATGGGGCGAAGCATGTGTAAGGGCAGGCTGGGTGCAGTGGCTCATGCCTGTAACCCCAGCACTTTGGGAGGCCAAGGCGGGAGGGTTGCTTGAGCCCAGGAGCTCGAGACCAGCCTGGGCAACAGAGCGAATCCCCGACGCTACAAAAAAACGGAAAAGTTAGCCAAGTGTGGCGGCACGTGCTGGTAACCCTAGCACTTTGGGCGGCCAAGGTGGGAGGATCCAGGAGTCTGAGATCAAACTGGGCAACACAGCAAGACCTCATCTTCACAAAGAATTTTTTAAAAACTTACCTGGGCGTGGTGGTGCACGCCCGTAGTTCCAGCTGTTCAGGAGGCTGAGGCAGAAGGACTGCTTGAGCCCAGGAAGTTGAGGCTGCTGTGAGCTGTGATCAAGCCACTGCACTCCAGCCTGGGTGACAGAGTGAGACCCCGGCTCAGAACAAAAAAGTGATTGTGTGTGTCTGTAGTGTGTGTGTGCAAAAAGGATGGATTCTGGGCATTTGTGTGTGTATGAACATGTGTGTCATGTGTGAGGTGTGTGTGAGAGAGGTTGATGCTGGGTGTTTGTGTGGGACCGTGTACCCGTGTGCGACACATGTAGGAGTGTGTGTGAGAGATCGATTCTGGGCATTTGCGTGTGCACCCATGTGTGACACATGTGAGATTGAGAGCGTGAGGTTGAGTCTGGGTATTTGTGTGTATACACGTATATGACATGTGTGAGGTGTGAGAGAGGTTGATTCTGGGTATTCTGTGAGCCTGTACATGCGTGTGACACGTGTGAGGTGACGGCATGTGTGACCAGGCGGAGACGAGGTGAAGCCACGGGTCTCCAGCTCCCAGAGGGCCAGGCGCCCTGCAGCCCCGGCAGGAGAGGCCCAGGCTGTGCCCAGGCCATCCCGGGAGGCCCCCTCCCCTCCTGCAGACACGCTGAGCACCACAGTGAGGCGGCGTGTGAGTAAGAGTGTGTGGCTGGAGAGACGTCCACACCCTGGAGAGACGTCGGTGACCCAGACGGTGAGAGCCCAGGCCCAGCCAGGCTTGCGGACCCAGCCACAAGGACCCCGGGGTCCACCTGTGACCCCCAAGCCTCTAGGCCCTTCCTACGTGGTCCCGGGAAGAATCCTCCCGGGAGGCCAGCTTGGCCGCCACCGCCCCTGCCCACCGGCCCAGTGGGACACACTCCACGGCTCTGGCTCCAATGGCACCCTGTTTTTGTGTTTACACAGAAGCCCTCAAATCCCACCCCTCAGTGTGGCAGGAAATGGGCAGACATCTCGGGTGCCCCAGAAAGACTGGGTGGGTCTTTCTGGTGGCAGGAGGGACCCGCAGGCTCACACGAGGGATGTTGGTGTGCAGAAAGGCATGGCGGGAGCCTCGGGGTGCAGGGGAGGCTGGGGGGTGGGCGAGAAGCCGGGGGGCACAGGGGAGGCTGGGGTGCCGGGAGGCCTCTGAGAGGCGCGGGGGAAGCTGAGGTGGGTGCTTCGGCCACCTTCTCCCCCCTGCCCAGAGTTCTCAGCTCCAATAGGAATCGGCCTGGTGCTTTCCTCGTGGGAGCTGCCTTCTCCTGGGAGCCTTTTCAGCCATGAGGAAGGGGTAGTGGATGGCCCCACGGAACCCTGCGAAGAAGCAGAAGGACAGTTAGTGGAGACCAGTGGGCCAGAGGAGAGCCCAGACTCGATGAGGGGTGGGGGACGCCTCCGCCGGCACCCTGGGGCCTCCCAGAAACCTGGGAAGCAGAGCTCTGCGGCTCGGGTCCTTGGAGACCCGCGGGTGGCCCACGCAGGCAGGTCCGGCAGGGCAACCCTCGCTGGCTGGCATCCCCATGCTGGCAGCCCCCCGGGGCCCCCAGGCAGGCACGGCGCCTTCCTGTCTGGCCCTATCCCCAGAGAAACCAGGCCACTCAGGAAGGCGGGGGCAGGGATGCGGGACAGATAAGAGGGAGGAGAAATAACCCCACCGTCAGCCAAGAGAGCACCGTGGTGGGGACGAGTCTGAGAGCCTTTGGCGCGCCGAGCGGCGGGCCTGGCCTCAGCGGAGGGCGGTGGGGCGCCCGCGTCCCGGGTCGGTGACGTGTGGAGTTCAGCTCGCGGGAGACGCCTCCAGAACGACGGCGGTGCAGTCCGGGGACGGGAGACGGTGTCCTGGCCGCAGACACTCGCGGGGCGCCTTGGCTCCAGGGAATTTCCCCGCGCCCTCAGGGAAGGCGGCGCGCCTGGAAGTCTCGGCCGCGAGGCAGACAGCCCGGCTCAGCGCCCCAAGGGGGTCGCCGAGTGCGCGAACCCACCAGAAAGGGGAGGCGCCGGCTCCCAGCGGCCCCCTTGTCTCCCCCTCCCCCGCCCCTCCTTCCCGCCCGCCCCCGCCGCGGGGGGATCTGGACTCTGAGACGCGTCGGGGGGCACAGAGACCTCCCCGGGAAGGCCGCTAATGAATTCGGATCGCACAGTTCTCAGAATCTGGCGTTTGCCACGATGACATTCGCGCGGCAACCCAGGGTCCGAGGCGACACGTCTCCGCAGCTGCGCGCGCTTTGAAAGCGCCAGACAATGGGCGCAGTGTTCCGGGCGACCTCCCCGCCCGTTTGCACAGGCCGTTCTGCCTGACTGGCCAGCGGGGCTGCCGCGGGGATGGGCATTGTCCGCGGATCACTTGGAGATGGCCGAGGCGACAAGACGCAGGTGAGGTGGGGGCGGGGCGCCCGGGCGGGAGCGCGGGGGGATTCCCGCGTCGGCCCTGGAAGAGGCCTCGGGCGCGGGAGGGGAAGCCCAGGCTTGAAGGAGGCTTCGCCCGCGTTTCCAAAGCCTCCTTTGGGGAGTCACTGGGGGCGTCTCGATCTACAAATCCAGGAACTGCATGGCATTGATTCCACTGTATTCTTTCACTCGCAGAAGTCTGAGTTGGCGTGTCCACAGGGAAGCGGGTCGCAGCCTTCTCGGCGGCCAAACACGGTCCCCGGCGGAGCCTGACTCGTCCCAGAAACTCCGTCTGGGACGGGCGCGCGTGTGGACCTTCGCGGGCGGCCCCGAGCTGGGCGCGTCTGGGATCGCGTCACCAGCAAAGCCCCACTGGGTGTGGAGGCGACGGCTTCACGCTCGTCGGAGACGCCGAGGCGGCAGCACCCCCGCCGCCGCCAAGAGACAGTCCCTCGACGCCGAGGCCCGGCCTTCGCCTCCAAGAGACAAGCCTCTGCGACCCCCGCTCCGCCTCCCCCGGGGCTGACGCCCCGTCGTCGCCATCTCTGCCCCTCGCCCTGGGACTCCGCGGGGCTGGGACGCGGTTCTGCGCCCCACGCCTCTCGGGGACGTCCGTCCGGGGAGTGGCGGACGGCCAGGGCAGCCCGCGGAGGCGAGGGTCGCGAGGCGGCCCGGGGCCCCAGGCGGGAATGGCGGGCGGGACAGAGGAACTGTCGGTTCCGGAGACGCTGGGCCGTCGGGGGGCGGGCGGGGTCTGAGGGCCGGCTCCCCCAGTCCAGCACGCCGGGTTCCAACTCGCCTCCCGGGCCGCGTGGACCCCGAGGCCGCGCCGCGCCGCACCGGGGCCTGCCCAGGCGGTCTCGCAGCCCTCTGCCCGCTCCGTCTCCTGCGCCCCGCACCCCCACCGCGCCCACAGCAGGGCCAGGAGACGGCGTCAGGCGGCCTGGCCCGCGGGTGCCAGCCCCAGGGAGCACGGCGTCGCAGGCGGTGGTGGCGCGGGCCCGCACCGGCCCCGCGCGCGGGAGGCGTTTGCAGGTCCCCCCCCCCGCGTTCGCTGCGGAGGGCGGCGGCGCTCGTCTCGGGAATATAACGATTAATCCAGCCGCAGGTTTCCAGATAAGTGATTGTGATGGAGATTGTTGGCGAGAAAATAGACAATTATCCGCTGTTAGCTTTACATAAAGATCGCATTAACTCAAATTAGTTATCAGACAAAAGAGCGTCGGCGCGCGCGCCCTGCCCGCCCGCGCGCCCTGCCCGCGGGGACCCCCGGGCGCAACCAGGCCCAGCGCGGCGGGCAGGGCCGAGGCCTCGGGCAGGCGCGCGGCCCGGCAGGTGCGGGAGAGGGGCGTGAACGACAGGGGTTCCGGCTCCGGCCCCGCGGGGTCTCAGTGTGGCGCCCGCCGGGACTCAGCCCCAGGCTCGCGACCCGGACGGGGGCGGCTTCCGGCGCGCCCTCCGCCGCGCTCCAGCTCCCCCTCCCGAGCCCCTCCCACCTCGGCGCCCCCTCCAGCAAGCCGTCCTCCCGCGCCCTCGTGAGGCGCTGCCCCTGCTCTCCGCAGCCTGGTTCTCGGTCCCCGAGCGCGTCGCGAATTCCTCCGGGAGGGGCAGCCTTTCCTCCCCCACCGCCCCCCGCGCGGCACAGACTCGCCGCGAAGGCGTTCCGGGGCACGCCGAAGGCGCGCCTCCCCCGACGGCCGCGTGACCGCCGCCTGCGCTCCCCGCGCGCGGCCCCCGTCCCTCCCGCTGCGCTGCGTCGGGGTCGCTCTCCGTGGGGAGGGGCGGAGGCCAAGGGCGGCCTGGGAAAGGGTGCCGCGCTGGGGAAGGGTGCTGGGGAAGGGTGCCGCGCTGCGCGTCGGGGCCGGGCGCCCGCGGAGACTTGCCCCGCCGGGCAGGGGCGGGCACGGGCCCCACGGGCCGGACGCAGAATGAACGAAAGTTGCGTGCGGCCCACGCATCGCGTCGCCTCCTGCGCGCGCTTTCTTCGGCGTGCCTGACGCCGGCCCGTCCCTGCACGGATTTCAAGGACGCCATCGGTGCCAGCGCGCGGCCAGCGCCCCAGCCCCGGCCGGGCCGCGGGTCCCAGCGGGGTCCCCGCGGCTGCCGGCGCGCGCTGGCGGTGGCGCTCCCGCCCGGGCCCCGGGGTCCCCGGGCCCCGCTGAATGGGGCGGATAATGACCCCCGGTTCCCAAGGCGGGCTCTGCGCTGCCTGGTGAGCCTTGGATTTGTGTGGTCCAAGCCTTTCCCAGCTTGTCCCATTCTGTCGCCGGGATGAGGGGCTCCCTCGGCTCGCTTGCACCTGCGTCGCTTTTGGCTCCTTCAGGAATGCGCTGAAGCTTGTAATCAGCTTTGTGAAGCCATTGAGTGCACGGCTGAGTGAAACTTCCAAAGCTCGAGGAAAACCGGCCGGCTGAATGGGAGCCAGCATGGGGCTGCCCGCCAGGCCTCCGCGCTGCCAAATTCCAGCAGAGCCCCTCACAATCGCGCCGCGCGGGCTTCGCTGCTTTCCCCACACTGAGAAAGTGAGAAAAGAAAGGCGAAAATACCAGTCACCGAGGTTAGCCGTTTGTTCCCAGATTAATGGCAAACGGCTCCCTCCTACTCCCCGCCCCCCAGCAGAGCGCACGGATCCAGGAAGCGCGGCCGCGGGGAGGGCGGACAGTGAGTCCCAGCTCCTCATCTGGCTCCGCATTTTCCGCCTCCGCCCCGGGGCGGGGGGCTTCGCGCCGGGCGCGGCCTCCTGCGGCTCGGAGGCCGAGCTGCGCCCCCAGCCCGAAGCTGCTGCGCTCCAGCCCGGCTGCGCCGCCGGGAAGGTCTGAGCCTTCTCGGCGGCACGCCTTGCGCAGAGGGCGAGCTCGGTGAAGCCAAGCCTGAGAGTTCCCCAAGCCCGCCCTCCGAGCCTCCAGAATGTTCCTTCCGGGAGACAGAAACAACACGCGCCCCCACCCCACCTCCATTCAGCAGGACCCGGCTGCCCTCCCTACCTCCCCCGGCCGCCTGAGGACCTCGGTGGCTTTGGGAGGGGGGAGGCGGGAGGTAGGCCTCTCTGCCGTCCCGGATGTGTGTGTGTCTGCCGGCGACGGTGAGAGCAGAGATGCCTGCAGCGCGGGGGCTGCCCCTGCACGGTCCTCCTGCACGTGGCCCCGGGGGTCAGGGAGACGGGCGTCCGCCAGCGGCGGACCAGGAGTCCAGCCCTTCAGACAGGGCCTCCTGGGCCTGCCTCCTGCCGGTGGGTTGCTCCCTCCTAACCGAGGGAGGACATCCACCTGTTTTCTCTCCCAACAAGGATGTTCTTGGCAGCCGGCAGACCAGCCAGCTTGCAGTGGGCAAGCCCACACTCACCGGGCCGGGACGCACCGCACCCTCCCTGCCGTCTTGGGTCCTTCCCGGTAAGGGGCTAGAACAGCGCCTGGTGGAAGAGACCCTCAATGCCCGTTTAAAGTATGGACATCGCCCAGTTTTGCTCTGAACACGGGGCCTGGAAGCAGGGCTTCTGGGAAGGAAATATGGAACCCTTTCTCCAAGTTGCTCCGGAGGCCTCTCCTCGAGGGAACCTAATAGGCTCCACCTGGGGAAGGAATGGGTAAGCAGCTTTAGGGCCCGTGTGTAAAAACCCTTTCTACAATCACTGTGCATTTCTTCAGCTAATTCATTCTTGCCCTCGTGAACCGGGCACCTTTCCCTTTCTGCAAGCACAAAGATCTCGGTGCCGTGTGGCCTAGCTCTGCGTTCCGCCCAGTCAGTGCTCTTGCTTGAGGGGTTTCCTTCCCCTGGCAGCGCAGGGCTGTGTTGCAAATAGTCCCCCGGTGGATCGAAAGGCTTCATGGGCCTCTCGGTGCCCTAACTTTGGGCAAAGCCCTGGGGGGAAGAACATTCGCTTTCGTCTGCAGAGGACCGAGGAGAGAGCTCCCCCTGCGGACGCCCTGCTGGAGCCTTCTTGGCCGCTGCTCTCAAGCGCTCCCTGTTTCTTGACATTGATGTGTGAGAAGCTGGCACGTTCGCCACCGGGAGGGGCCCTGGATGCAAACCTCCTGCATTTGAGCAAGGAAACCACACTTAAAGAGGTCAAGTGATCTGCCCAAAACTACCCAGGGGCATCACGACTGTTGTCAGGAATAATAATAAGTAAGACAATCAGCCTCTGCTTCGTCTCATTTTTAAACGCGTCAGAGAGTCCTGCTTAAGGGTGAAGCAGCCCTCCCCTTCGGACGGTTCTGAGTCTCCCAAGGGGGCAGGGTGACGCAGCCGGTGCTCCCAGAAGGGTCAGGGCTCTCCGTGCCAAGAGCGTGTGTCCGTGCGTCGATGCCAAAAGGCTCTGGACGGCCCGGGTTGCACACCAGCCATTCCGACACTCCAAGTTTACTTTTCCCCGACAAAGTTTGACATGTTTTCAGCCGGGCTTCTCCTTCCAACCATTCTCAGTAACAAGTCAGGGGGAGACGCGGTAGTTCAGAAATTAGTGAAATTTTATTCCTGGTGGGGGTGCTGGATTAAGAGGCTGGGAGAGTGTGAACGAGTCAACGTGTAATTGCGTGATAAGGCTCTCACGAGGAATTTATTGGCCAAGTTGCCATTTCTATTCCTCCCTAATCTCGTTGAGCACATTCATTCTCTGCAATCTGTCTCCATAATCTTCTGTCGCAGAATGGCAGCCAATAGAAGCACGCATGTTTGGAGAGAAGAGAAAATATGCAAAAGCGTGATAAACTGATGCTAATTATCCATATTTAGGACACGGAGTGCAGAAGATCAGGGTTTACAAACAGCGAACCAGAGCCAATGACGATGGCTTCCTGTGCGGAATATGTTGGAGGAAGCCAGATAAGGGTTTCATGGGCAGGGGAGATTTACCGGTCAAAGGGTTCACCTTCCACGCTCCCACTTTTATACAGCAGTAAATTATTTAGGCTGGATCCGCGGGACGTTCCCTCTTCACTTGGCCGGGCGCCATGACTTGCTCTTTCTTTGTGTCCCTCAGTGCAAATCCTTGTCGTTTAACATCAGTTGATAAGAAACAAATAATTGAGGTGATGGGTAATTCCCTCTAAATCGTGCATCTCGGACGGTCCCAGAAAGAGTGAGGGGGGGACAGAGCAGAGGGGCCGACAGAGGAGCAGGAACCAGCGTGGCCTCTCGCCAGCATGGGCACCAGGAAGAACACGGGGGCCAGGTGCCCGCTGCACGTGTGCGCGCGCGCGTCTCCGCACGGCCACGGCCAGGAGGCTTGTGGTCAGAGCAGGTGTCCCGGCAGCACCGACGGGGCTGTTTTTCCTGTCTGGGATCCCGGTCGTTTGAAATGAAAACAACAAGCATATTCTTTCTCTTCCCTCCGCCATCCCACACCAGCCCCACTGGACTCTGTGTTTAAAGTTGGCTCCCAGCACTCTCCCGGACTTCTGGCTCTGGCAAAACCCACAGAAAAAGGACTCAGGCTAGAAGACCGTGGGGCATGGCTGCGGGCTCCGTGGCAGAGATTTTTCTGCATTACGAAAATTGCCTGGTCAAGTTTCCAGAGACGAGCACAAAGGCAGCCCAGTGTTTTGCCGAACATTTGCATACTTCTTTTAAAATGGATCATATTCACACAACCCCATTCAGCGGTGACGGACCCTGATTCTTTGGGGGAGGAGCACTCGTTTTCCGCCTCGGCATCAACTGGGGAACTGGACCCTCACTTTGTCCGTCTAGAATCCTCTGAGTTTTCATCTGCAGCTTTTTAAGTTGCTGGTGGGCAAAGCATCAGTTCTCTGTGGAACGTGCATTGCACACCGGTGCAAGATGTTGCTAGAAGACAAATAGTTGTGCAGAACTTTGAGGCTTTAACTTACAATTCCTACGTAAAAAGGCACTAAGGAAGAAAAGCTGACCTTGGACACGAGTTTTCTTCCCCTTAGACCAGGGGCCCCAACTCCCAGGCCATGGACCAGGATGGTCCATGACCCGTTAGGAACCAGGCCGCACAGCAGGAGGGGAGCAGTGGGTGAAACAGACCTACATCTCCTGTCAGATCAGTGGCGGCACAAGATTTTCAGAGGAGCGCTAGCCCTGCTGTGAAACATGCAAGCGAGAGCTCTAGGTTGCGTGCTCCTTATGAGAGCCTAAAGTTTGATGATCCTGCCCCCGCTCCATCAGGGAAAATTGTCTTCCATGAAACTGGACCCTGAGACCATTTGGTCAAGAAATGATTTATAGGCTACTACACAAATGCACTTTTCCTGTTTCAAGAAGCCAAAGATGTGATTATTCCATGCCGCTATCAAAGAAAAAACTCTGCCAATTAGCACTGTAAGTTGTCACTGATAGTAACAGTGCATTTAGAGTCCAGAGGTGATCAAAAATATTTAAAAGGCGTGTCTTAAGCCGGGCTCGGTGGCTCAGCCTGTAATCCCGCGCCTTTGGGAGGCTGAGGTGAGTGGATTGCCTGAGCCTGCGGGTTCGAGACCCGCCTGGGCAGCGAGACCTCATCTTCACAATAAATAAAAAAATCAGCCGGGCGTGGTGGCGCATGCCTGTAATTCCGGCTACTCGGAAGGCTGAGGCGGAAGGATCGCCGGAGCCCAGCAGGCCGAGGCTGCGGTGGCCGGGAGCGGCCACTGCACTCCAGTCTGGGCGACAGAGTGAGACTCCAACTCAAAAAAAAAAAAAGGCGTGTCTTAGAACCAAAGGAATACAGCATGCATAGTTGAATTAGTTGAATAATGAGTCTGTAACATTTTGACCCAGAATATTTTCAAAACAACCCACTGTTCGGTGGAAATTCACTCTGTTGTATTAAATGTGTTACAAGTACGCAGTTAACATACGCAACACATGCTCTGCAGTGATACACAGTTTACAAGTGTAGGAATGAAACATCAATCCATTCAAGTCACCGAAAGACGAAGGAAAAGGTAAAAAAACACAAATATTCTTTCATCAGCAATAATCCAACAATTGAGTCAAAAGGTGTAGGCTGTGGGATTTTTTTTCCCAGATGTGATCTGAGTTAGAGAACACTGCTCACCTTACCTGGCCCACTCAGTCACTAGAGAATCGAGTTGCCTCCCGCATACCCACGTGTGGTGTCTTCCAAAGCAGAGTGGACACTTGGGTTGCTTTGCTTTGGTTTTGGTCTTGGTGCTGCAGATGGGATGCTGTTAATGTCAGTAATTTGGCCCTTGGAATCGCACTTGTCTCTGATTGGCTGGATTTCTATTTAAATGACCTCAAGAGGTGCCTAAACCCTGTGCCTGGACATGCTTCAAATGCTGCTTCTGCCCCACGCTCAGAACTGTGATCTAGATGAGAAAACCAGCCACTGAGTGTGTACAAGTGTGCACATGCGTGCCCGTGTGCATATGTGTCTATATGCATACATACATGCCTGTCTAGTGTGCATATGTGTGCAGGAGTGCGTTCATGCATGTCCTTGTAGGTGTTCACACATGGGTGCTTATATGCACATGCATGCTCACTGCAGGGGTGCACACGTGTGCACCACGTATTCACAGGTGGTGTCTGCATGACCGCCAGATGCAGCGGACAGCACCTCTTGCCCCTGCCAGAGCCAAGCACCGGTCCAGCCAGGAAAGGAGAGAAGGTGGGAGATGCAAGAAGGAAGCCAGGGAAGGTGGGAGAGGAGCAACTCAGAGCCAGTGTCCTCCTGGAGACCACCTGTGTCCCTCCTCAGAGCTCATGGTGCCGAGTGCATGCAGCCCTGTGCCCAGCCACTTGTGGGGCTGCTTCCAGTCCTTCCAGTGACTGGATGGGTGGATGGCCTCTGCTCTTCTGAGCCTCCCAGTCCTGTATCAGCTGACAAGCAGACATTGACTGATTCAGTGCATGCAAACTTCCGTACGCATCTCTTTCGTCAATACCTAGCTCCCACGGAGTCTTCGCGTAAGGCTGACGCAGGCTTTGTGGCTCGTCCTCCCGGATCATGCTCCCGGACCACTTGAGTGGAGGCATCTCAGCCTCTTTTCAAAAATGCCTCCAGCCGTGGTTTCTTATCTGGGAACAGTGTATACCGAGGTGTCTGAAATAAACACAGAACTCCAATCACCGTGGGCCCGTGGCCTGTTTAGCAAGATGATTACAAGATACTGTAAATGTGCTTGGCGTGTGCAAACACACTTTCAGCTCCAATGACTTCCAATAGCTTCTAAGTAAAACAAATAAACAGAATAATACTAGGATTTATTTGGAATTATTCATTACGAGACTACCCAAGGCGTGACACTTGCAATCATGTCTTAATCTTTTTATAGGAGCAGAAAGGCTTTCCCACCTTGACGTGTTCATCACCCGAGCCCGGGCAGTTTTCCATCCGGCTTGTCCCGCGGTTTCGGGGGCTGAGAGGACACCATGGGGTCTCTGCAGATCCAGCTTGGCTTGCCTCGGCGCCTACCTATGAGAGGTGGAATAAATACCCCAGCTGACTCCCCCAGACTCTGACCTAGGAGCTGATGTGTTAAATGGGCCTGTTGCCTCGCAGGTTATAAATGACAAGATTTTTACTATTACGAGTAATTTATAGCTATTTCCTGCTTGACGTGACAGATCTTCATGCAGAAGTCCAAATTTGTCTGCTTAACATACACTTATTTGAACACCGCTCCCTTTCCAAATTCTAGCGTGCATTAACGACTGTTTTCCTAGGTGTCAATTTGCACCTGTGGGGTCTACCTCTTGGGGCCCCGGCCTCCCTTCCAGCCGGCTGCCTGTGTGTCAGCCGTAATGTGGGTGATTACGGGCATATTGACTGTAATTTATAAAAATCACAGGAAATGACATTTTTATTAGTCACTGACTCCGCCATCACCAACCGCAATGGATGTTATGCATGCAAATCCATTAAAAAAATGTTCCTCCCAAATCAGAGGCTCTTTCCAGCCTCTGATTCTGGAGATGACTGTGGTTCACTTCAGCCCACCATGAATGGGGCCACAGAGGCGCTCAGAGCACGGCTTGCATCTCTGGCCGGGAGCTATTGATGTGGGCCTGGAACAGGGCCAGGAGATGCTCTCAAGGACAGAGAGAAAGCTCCAGAACGTCCTGACCTCAGTCTCTCTGAGAGGCCGCATGGGACAGTTCTGGTGTGAACTGACGTCGGCTTCATGCTGGAATTCCCACCAGCCAGGGGCACGGGTACAATTTCGGTGTGAACCTTCCTGGTGTATATGCCGAAACTTGTCTCCCCCTCTGCTGAAAGACCCCAGGACCCATAGAGCCAGCTCTGTGCAGGTCATACGTGGTCCCTGACCCCCCCAAACACCTATGGTGGGTCCGTCCATCTGTGCGTGTCTGGGAGGCCGTGGAGGCGGGGGTGTCTCACCACATCAGTGGGCATCAGCCCGTGGACCGAAGGAGGGCGGGAGGACGTGTGCCCTGAGCCCGCGTGTGCGGCTCCGACACCCGGTGCTGGGTGTGGACGGTGTCTTGACATTGCTGGAAGGCATGTGGGAGGGAACAGAAACCAAGGCTGGGGTCTGCGTTCCGGGAATCGCATCATGGCCTGTGGGACTGCCCTGCCACAGACTGCAGCCACCACCCCACGGGGGACGGGAACCCGCAGATGTGGGACTGTTTTGTGCACACGAAGCGTGGCTCGGTTGGGGTCACGTGTGCACAGCAGCAGTCGTGAACCACACGGCCCAGCAAGGGACGGGAGAGAAAGGAAAGAAAGAGTGAGCTGGAGGGGGACTCTGGGGTGTGGCTCACACACACGCATGGGGCGCAGCCAGGGCCAAAGGAGGAGGGAGGACCACCGTGGAGCCCCAGGGAGGAGAGGCCTCAGGGAGAAAGAACACCGTGAGTCTAGAGGCCAGGGGCAGGCGGGTGGGTAGAAGGTCCCGGAATACTCATCGTTTGGGGGAATTCAGTGGTCGCTGTGAGCCAGCACAGGAGACCCACACTGGAGGAGGTGGGGCCGAGAACATTCAGGAGCTTGGCTCTGAGGAGGAGAGAGACGCCCTGCAGAGCGGAGGGGCAGGGGTATGGGAAGGGGCGGCCAGCGCTGTGAGAACAGAGAGGCCAAGGCTGAGTCGCCTGGAGACAGGGAGAGAGGACAGCCATCGTCATGCCCACGGCGTTTGTGAAAAACATGGTGTGGCCGGGCCTGAGCTGTTTTTGCTGTGTGTGTGTGTGTGTGTGTGTGTGTGTGTGTGTGTGTGTGAGAGAGAGAGAGAGAGAGAGAGACAGAGTCGTACCCTGTTGCCCAGGCAGGCCTTGAACTCCTGGCTTCAAGTGATCCTCCTGCCCCAGCCTCCCCAAGTGCTGGATGAAAGTCTGGCCTTCATGATGTCACCTACTCTTCGTCACAACCCTGCCTCCTCTTCCTGCTGAAAACCACACAGGACGGTCAGCTGTGGGTGTGGAGCAGGTGGGTGTCCAGTCTTGGTGAAGACAACCGCGGACCCTGAAGGCGTACCTTGAGACCACCGCGGGGGGAGATCTTGCCCTTGGGCGGTGGCGGGATCGGAGGAGGAGAGGAGGGGTGCTTCTTGGGTCCCTCATGTCTGTCGATCCCTCCCAGCACACGGCACTGACTGTCTGCGACTCACCCTGCAGAGCGGAGGTGGGTGTCTGCCGCGCCCTTGCTCCGCACAAGGAAACAGAGGGCCAGGAAGCAAGCCAACGGGACCGCCAAGGGCAGACCTGCACGGTGTCCCTGTGAGTCCGTCATTCCGCTATCAGTGTGGCCTGGCCCCTAGGGGAGACTTAGGGGTGCAGTGTAGACAGACACGTGTGCAGGAGCCAGCAAAGAGCCATGCCAGCTCTCGAAGAAAAAGCCGGCATCTGCGAGGGAAGAGGAGGGGCTGGTGGTGACTGCTCCAGGGAGAGGCTGGGAAGAGGGGAAGCCGTGGCGAGGAAAGGGCGTCGTCTGGGGGTGCCTACCAGAGTCCTGAGGGGTGCAGCTGAGGCAAGCAGGGGCCTCGAAGGGGGCCGGAGCGGGGCACGGCCTGGGTGGGGCTGAAGGCTGGCGCCGGGCACGGCCATCCCCGCCCGGTGGCAGAAGCCCCTGTGTGAAATGTCTCGAACGGGACGGCCCTGGGGTGGCCTTGGGAGGTCAGGGAAGATGCCGCCTCCTGGGTGGAACACACGCCACTCAAGGAGCATTTCTGAGGCAGAAAACTGGGACTACGCCAGAGCCCTGCCCCGTGCCTCCACGGGGAGGGAGACAGGTATAGAGGCAGGAGAGACAGAGACAGAGAGAAACACACGCTCAGAGAGAGAGAGAGTTTGAGGGCCAGAAACGCGTCGATGCAGTGTCTGCGAGTGCCCTCCGTCAGAAGGCCCTCACGGTTTTGCCGTTCGCCGCTGTGGCCGGTACCAAGGATCTACTTAGCAAACCCGGTGCCCTTTGGGAACTGAGGGTCAGATTTAACAAGCATTTGTCGGGGGCCTGTGCGGGCTCACCCTTTCAGGAAAGCTTCTCCCTTTGATTCTCCAAACAGCCCTTCCAGCCTGTCTCGTTATTGCCACTTTTCTGCCGGAAGAAACCGAAGCTCAAGGAAGCAAAGCCCCCGCCAGGGCCACAGAGCCGGTGAGCAGCGCCAGGCCGTCCCGCTTCGAGTCAGTGCCGTCGACACCGCAGCCCCCACGGCAGGACCCGCCTGCGTGTGTGTGCCCCGGCACAGCACAAGGTGGGTGTTCGCCGGCCCCCGGGACGTGCGAGAGAAGGCAAGGGGCCGTGGGAGAGGAGCGGAGGGGTGATGGGCTGGGGTTGCCCGGAGTTTGAGATCTTAGAGGAGCAGAGGTTGGATGCAGCAGGCTCTGGGAGAGCTAAGACTGAGGGGTGGGGAGGAGGAGTCCCAAACAAATTAGGTTACTTGATCTGAAGTCAAGCCATGGCTCACAGTAAGCACCATTCCCCTCCGCCTTGTTTGAGCCCAGTACCCTCTGGCAGGTTCCGTGTCTCCCGGGGACTCCGAGCTGTTCTGTGGTGTCAACCCCTCGATGTCTCGTGGAGACCCCAGACTCCTTCTCAGGATAACGTCTCTAAGTGTGTAGAATGAAATGCATGCAGGCAACAGGCTCGTTTTGAAAACTGGCCCCTGAGGGGAGAGACCCTGACTTTCTCTACTACCTCTATCACGAGGGGCCCAGTGGTCTGGGAGACATATTTTTTCTCTGTGGAAATATTACAGCTAATGCGTTACGGGCAATGACAGAATCAAGTCAACCACTGTGCCGCTCCCAGTGAGCATTGCCAGCTGATGGCGGCCAACGCAGACCACTAGGAGTGAAGCTGTCCTCCCTTCTGCCCCGAAGCAGACCCAAATAGCATCGGGGCTCTGCGTCCGACCAGTTTCCAGAGATCACAGGAAGGTGACAGACACGTGACACCACAAGTGCAACCATGGCCTGGACCGCGGGGACCTCTACGGGACAGACAACCTCCTTCATTCAAGGAATGAGTCGCAGATGGAGCGGCACGAGAGGGAGCTCTCAATCCTGTTCCTACGTATTCACCACTCCACCCCACAGCCTTTGTGACGGCCGTCGGAGTCGGAATTTGCCACCACCACCCTCGTTTCATGTTCCATGAAGATTCCCATGAGGCACCTGCGTTTCCATCGCTGCAACTGTCAAAAACCAGCTTCACAAAGTTGGCAGTGGTGTCTAAGAAGCAGCTCGGTCTCATGTGAAACTGGAACCACACTGGGCCGCTAGCCTGTTCCACGTCCACGGATGACGTGTGTCACCGTGTTTCCCTTGAACGTCAAAACATCAATGCTGTTGGCACCCCTGGGAGTTTGTTGTGACAACCAGGGCCCCTTGGCTCATGGCTGGGGAATGGAAGCTGTCGCTCGAGTTACACACACGTGTGTCCGGGAGCCAGAGAGCCCATACCTCCTGCTTCGTAGACCGGCGGACCACATCCGTGCGAGGACCACTGTGACCGTGAAACAAACAAGGATGAGCACAACTCATGGCGTTTTTGTTTAAAGAGCACTCACCCATCCTGCACCTAGGCTAGGAGAGCTGTGGAACGCCAAGACGCAATGGAGGGCCAAGGAGACCGTCAACCAAGGACCAGGTGACTCCCAGCTTTTCCCGGACCCCTCACGATGCCGATGTCTGTGGTTCTCGGCCCCTCTTCCTCCCGGTCCCCTCCGTCCCCCGTGCCTGGATCAAAACCAAGCAAGAGTCCACAGCCCGAGACGGGCCTCTGAGACACGGGTCCACCATCTTCTCGGTTTGCCGACTCTCCAGAATAGTCACGTTCCTCGCTCCAGCTCCTGCCTCTCGCCTTCTTGGCGGCGAGCAGGACGAGTTTGGACTTGGTTACATGACGTCCCTGTTTTGATTTCATTTTATAAATGGATCTGTGCCCAGAACCTGATGGAACTATGTGACAAATTACTGGTCTGTTAAATCCTGAAAACCTTCTCTATCCAAGTAAATTTAACTTATCTGGATGGTGTCCTCTGGGCACATTTCTTTGACGAGTGGGAGGCCTACTGTTTAAAAATGTAAAAAAAAAATCTAGCAGTTCTTTTAGCTGTGACAGTTAATCTCCATTTGCACTTTTGGTCATGGTGAAGAAGTGGGTATCAAACCAGACCTTCTGCTGTTAAAAGTCAATGAACCTGGACAAAAGACATCAAACACCTGTCTCCAGATGTTGGTCTGTGGCCCTAAATGAAGGGAAACAAGTGAGGTGAGCCCAGGAACTCCCAGCTCCCTGCCCAGAGGCGCCCTCCACACCAGAATGGGCAGGCGCCCAGGTAGGACGAGGCAGCCTCACCGAGCTGAGGAGATGGAGACTGGGGAGTAGGAACACTGTGAGAGCTGAAACGCAGGGTAGAAGAAATGCTCAGAGGGAAAGTTCCAGAACAACAACCAAGGAGAGGTGAGCTGAATAGAAATTCTAGAACGTGCCTGGTATGGCAGCTTACACCTATAATCCCAGGACTGGGGAGGCCAAGATGGGAGAACTGATTGAGGCAAGGAGTTTGAGACCAGGTTGGGCAAAGGGCAAAATAGCAAGTACCCATCCTATTAAAAAAAAAAAAAAAAATATATATATATATATCTCAAGTAGTGGTGCACACCAGCAGTCCCAGCTACTCAGAAGGCTGGTGGGAGGTTCACTTGAGCCCGGGGGGTGGAGGCTGCAGGGAGTTCGATGGTGATGCTGTACTCAGCCTCGGTGACAAAGTGAAACTCTATCTTTAAAAAAAAAAGATTCCGGAACTTACACAGGGGCAGGCAACAATGAAGACGAACCAACCAGTATCAAAAGACCTGGGTGAACACACCACGCGGTCAGCTGGTAGCCCAGAGAGGACACACTTAGGAGCAGGGTTGCTACTTTAGACGGCACTCGGCGTGCAACGCGCCTTAAGGACCACGCTGCTCTTTCAGAATCAGGCTCAGTACCCTTTGGATGAGGATGCGGAAACTCAGACCCCCAGCAGTGTGGCAGCCACCTCATTCAGAGTCTCCTACGATATCACCAGCGACGCAAAGAAGCAAGAACACATGAGACGAACGGGAGTGTGAGAAAAATCCGCCCAGAGAACCAGACCCAAAGTGACGGAGACAACGGACTGCAATGGAATCACTTCAAACGGGTTGAGGGATGTAAATGAAAATTTGACCATATGGTGGAACAGATGTGGAGCATCCACAGAGAAGCAGAAACCACGGGAAGGAAGACTCACGGGAATCCTGCCACCGAGAAACACAATGGAGAAAGAAACGTTTCCATTTTATCCGCAAACCTGCTCATCTGTCTTGCCCGTAAATATAATGCCATCTCTGGAAGAGACTGTCTCATCCGTAAATAAAACGCAAGGTAAGGCGGGTGACACCTTATTTTAGTGCAGCGGCTTTCCTGCAAGGTGGCGAATACCTACGCCCTCCCCAGATCAGTTGGGCGCCACTGGGCACTGGGCTGACGCCTTCAGACAGTTGAATAGACTCTTCCTGTGATGGCAGAAGCGGTCAGTGTTGACAGCACCATCCAGTGTCGCAGCCACTAGCCCCATGTGGTTACTTACAGTTAGTTAAAAATTCCGTTCCTCAGTAATGGTAGCCGAATTCCTAGTGATTGCAGCGCAACTCTAAGGTCTTAAGAAAGGTGTTACGGCCTTCAGGTCGATTTGGAAAAGCCCAGTTTTTTGTATGTTAGTTTTTTTCTTTTAAGAGATGAGATCCTCCTGGGGTGCCCAGGCTGGTCTCCAACTCCTGAGCTCAAGCAATTCTCCGACCTCAGCCTCCCAAAGTGCTGGGATTATAGGTGCGAGTCACCGTGCCAGGCCTGTATGTTGAAAGAATTAAATCCCAGTTTGGAGTGATTCAGTGACTCTAGGCACTGGGGATATTCAGGTAGGAATTTTTTCCATTGTCTTAGTCGTATTAAGAAAGAGGTGAAGGCCTTGTCTGAACACAGTGGTTCTAAAATTTCATGGGCAAAGCGGTTAGTTGGAGGATTCATTATAAATGCAGATCTATAACCTCCTCTTAAGTATGCCTAAAATACACATCTGCCCCTGGGTGTGGCTCAGAAACCCATATTGTGGGGAAACACGCCCGTTAATTCAGGTACATGGTTGTGCCTTAGGAAACGCTAGAAGAATATACAAATATCCAAGCCAAATGCAAACACTACAGACAGTAGGGTTTTACATGCAAGATGTGGACAGTGATTTAATTCTTCCTTTTGTAACTTGGGTGGGTATTAATCAGCGACGCTCTTTAGAAGGTAGAAAAATGCTTTCTCCGTGTTCCCTTTGTTCTACTGGAAGCGAACGACATTTCTCAGAGGATTCAGAATGTCATGTTTCTGTGTGTTAGAACTTTGAGTACAGTGGGTGCTACTCGCTTGCTGAATGAGCGGATCGTGACGCTCGGTGCGTGTGGACGCCATCTGAACCCACCTGTCCACACACACCAGCGAATGAAGATGTGGGACCCGAGATGCTCGCTCCCAGCTGAGGCCCTTCCTCTCTTTCCTGTCAGGACGAGTCTCGTAGTCAATGTGAGGCTGTAGGAGAGCTCTGGATCGTTCGTGTTTTTCCCTTATACATAAATTGTGAAAAGAATTGTACTCACAAACTGACCAAACCTGTGTTCCCCTTGAGGTCATAGAAGATGCTCTTTAATGATGATGATGCTATAGGGTGATCACAGACTTGGTTGACCAAGTTCACTTTATGAAAGTCTTGGAGGCATTCGAGCAGGAATCCAAAGAGAAATATTTGATATCAGAAATCTTGTGCAGGTGTGGCGGCTCACGCTTCTAATCCCAGCACTTTGGCAGGCTGAGGTGGGAGGATCGCTTGAGCCCAGGAGTTTGAGACCGGTCTAGGCAACATTGCGAGAACTTGTCTGTACACACACACACACACACACACACACACACACACACACACACACACACACAGTTAGCCGGGCATGGTGGCGTGCACCTGTAGTCCCAGCTACTTGGAAGGCTGAGGTGGAAGGATTATCTGAGCCCAGGAGTTTGAGGTTCTGGTGAGCCGTGAGTGATCGTACCACTGCACTCCAGCCTGGGTGACCTTGACAGCCCAACGAAAACAAACAAACAAAAACAAACAAACAAAAAAGGACTCCCTGGATCTAAGATAAAAAAAAAATAAAAGAGAAAACAAAAACCAAAAAAAAAAAGTCTTGTTTGGTCTATTGTTTCAACGCCGAATCAGCAAGCTAACGCTTCATCCTGATAGAGCTAATGTTTTCATCGAACCAAATTCTCACTGCACTGCGGTGTTTCTTGTCCTTCAGAAGACTGTGTCTGTAAAAAATAATTTTAGGAATGTTTTCTGGTCGTATATTGAACAGGATTTTTTGTCTGTGTGCTTAATTAATTAAACTCTTCACTTTCCTTTAACTGCCAGACCAAACCGTTTTGTGCTGTGATTTGTTTTGTATTTTTGATGCTGGGCAGAAGCCGCATCAGGAAATGGTGCATGTCTGTGTGGTCACTAAGTCACACGCACACACGTTCCAGATGAAACAGGAGCTCCTTGCAGCCCCAGGCCCAACTGTGCCTCCACTCTGTTCTTGTGTCTGGGATACGCCAGTGAGGCGGAGGGCATGGCCGTGTTGAAGTGCAGCCATGTACATGTATTTTCAGAAGAGAAAATAGGTTTTCATTATCCAAATTCTGAACCGTATACTGTGGCCTACCATTACATGCCTTTCTTCTTCTCTTTTGAGAGTGTGTTTGATTTGCAGATCTGGGAACCCATTTTCTTTACTGTTCAAGGAATATAAACTTTTGGCCGCAGGAGTCATCTCATCAGACTTTATTTTGGGGGCCTTTGTTCCGGCGGTAGCCTACTTTCTCTGGGGTGGAGAAGAGATGTGTGAATTAACACCTTTAGAAATCCTGTGTGCAGTTTCTATTTCTGAACAGGGCCCATGAATCACTTAATAATTTGAGCAAGCCCTTCCTTCCACGGCCATTCTTAAGAAATCTCTATCTAACCCTGGATAGAATCCTGTGGTTTTTGGAATAAAAACCCAGCATCTCTCCCATAGCAGCACTGAGGCAGCGTTGCCTCCCCTTCCAGCCCCCGAATTGCGTTTCCCTGTGGGTGTGGTCCCCCCCATCCAGCTGAGTCAATCTGGTTACTGGCCTCATTTCTGCTGCTGCTGTGGGTGGTGGCGTTGGCCATTGGGCCTCCTGTTTCCCGAGAACCCAAAGAAGTGGCCCTTGCAGAAACACTTCCACGTGAAGGCTCTACTGTAGCCACGGTGCCCTCCTCCCGGCCTGCCCAGGGGCGAGAAGGCTCCCGTCACTTCTGCGTGAGCCGCACTCCCGCTCCTTCCCTGAGCCAGATGAACCAAGGCTTTTCAAATGGAAAGGGGAACGGACGGACGCCAGTGCAGCCTCTGTGGAAGGCGGTTGGGAGATTTCTCAAAGAGCTAAAAATAGACTTTGCATCCGAGCCAGCCATTCGCTGCAGGTATGCACCCACGAGAGCATCCATCACTCGACCAAAAAGTCACCCCCACTCATACGTTCCTGCAGCACGCGCCACGGGAGCGAGAACGTGGAAGCAGCGTACATGCCCAGTCACGGGCTAGACACAGAAAACGCAGCGTGTGAGCCCCGTGGAAAGCCACACAGTCACCAAGAAGAACAAAATGGGAGAGGGCCAACCACATCTATAGGGCTACCTGATCTCAAACCAGGCGAGGTGGGGACCCAAGGGAGGCCCAAACTTTACCTGGACAATGGCCCCTTGGATGCCTCATCCTGAATTGTACCCCACCTCTTTAAAATATAGAAACAAATTTTTAAAAACAAAAAAAAGAACAAAACTGCGCCCTTTGCAGCAGCATGGATGCAGCTGGAGACAGTATTCTAAGAGAGTCGTCACGCAAACAGAAAACTGGATGCCACACGTTCTCACACGTAAGTGGGCGCGTGACACCGAGCACACATGGGCACAGGGAAGGGAGCAGCAGACTTCCGAAAGGGAGGGCGTTGAAAAACCATCCGGTGGGCACCATGCCCACCGCCTGGGCGCCGGGCTCCGTGGAAGCCCAAACCTCACCGTCACACAACAGACCCGTGTGGCACACCTGTGCATGAACCCCTTGAATCCAAAAAGATTAAAATTAAAAAAGTATATACGTTGAAGAGGGAATTGCGAAGAGTAGGAACTCTGGTGGCCTAATAAATACATCTCCCCCCCAGAAAGAAAAGGGAAAGGAGGGGTCACAGGTAACATAAAACCAGGACACCCAACTCAAAGCCATCGCGGCTGGCGTTGGAAGACTCTGTCCTGGAAAAAGATCCCGACCGGGCACTCGACAGCGAGTAGCCGCAGATCTCAGAGAGGCAAGTCCAGAAGAGGAGCCAAGAGACGGCAGGGCAGGCCTCCGCGGCTCCCGCCACTCTCCCATGCCCGAAGGACTCCAACGCAGGTCGCAGTCGAGTGTCTCCTAGAGCGTTCCGGAAAAGGGGGCTTCTACCTGGTACACTCCGACTCTGCAGCGTGCCAGACCCACCTCTCCGCCCCCATGAGGAGCCGTGAGAGGCTGCAGAAGCAGAGGCCTGCAAGGCACAGTGCTCAGTACTCCAGACAAGAGTGCAACTCAAGCTGGCCGTGGTGGTGCATACTTATAGTTCCGGCTCCTCGGAAGGCTGAAGCAGAAGGATCGCCGGAGCCCAGCAGGTCGAGGCTGCGGTGGCCGGGAGCGTGCCGCCACACTCCAGCCTGGGCGACAGAGTGAGACTCCAACTCAGAAAGAAAACAACAATAACAACAACAAAAGAGTGTAACTCGGGATTTAGGGAAGACGGAGGTTGAGGAAAACAACCGGCCCTGGTTTTCAAGGGCTCACAGAAACAAAGGGAATAAAGAAAAAATTTTGTCAGACAAAATAACAAATGTGGAAGACCTAAAACAAGAGAGAGAGAGAGAGAGAGAGAGAGAGAGAGAGAATTCCAATGTGATTAGCGACGCAAAACCTTAAAATGTTGTAAGCCAGTGAAGCAAAACCTCCAGCTATTCCCTAGACTTCTGATGAGCGGGTAACGTCAGACGTTGGAAGCCACTGGGGACCATGGCAGCAGCATGGGGCACTCTTGGTCATGCCTGGTGGCTTCAGTATGAGTGTTTATTGTCTTTTTTTCTTGCAACCTCATTAATATGATAAGTAAGTAATATAAGAAAGGATATAACAGTGACCTATGAAGAGCAATACGTTCTTTGGAGATGAGAAATAAGAAGGAATAAACAGATTTAAGCAAGCCAAACATCGGGCCAGGCATAGCAGCTTATGTCTGTGATCTCAGCACTTTGAGAGGCCTAGGCAGGAGGATCACTTGAGCCCAGGAGTTCGAGACCAGCCTGGGTAACACAGAGAGAACTTGACTCAGTTGAAAGAAAAGAAAAAACCAAAAACCTCGAGTGAGTGAGCTCATGCGAAACAAGCTGATTCTCACTACAGAACCCAGCAAAGGCCCTGACACAGAAATTCCAGTGTCTGAAACGATGGGCCTACAAACCGATCGTTTGGCGTCAACGTCTGTCAGACCCGGAGTCCTCACCTCCACCCGGTGCCCGCAGTGACCCCTCCCCCAGCTCTGCAGATTTATTTACGGAAAACTGAACCAAAGAGGCAGGAGATTGCGAGGCAACAAGCACAGCAGAGGGAAAGAAACGAAGCTGCACCGGAAACAGAAGGGCCGGGGGCGGGGGCGGGGCGGGGGCAAGTTTACACATTGTATCCTGAGTTCTTCCATCCCTTCTTCCCGTGGTTTCCAAGAACGTGCAGGCGATTGCAAAATTCTTCTCCAGGGAAACAAACGCATCCGAGACTGGGAAAAAAGGACAGAAAACTGACGTATGGAGATTCCTGCGGTGAAACATTCACATTCCAGGCTGTGGGAAAGCCTGCCAGGTGTCACATTGCCCACATGTACAGAGACCAACAGATAAAAAAGGATAACTAGGCATTTGTAGAAAAGCCCCCCACATGAAAGCCTGGGTTCAAAACTAGCAGGCAAAAGAGGGTCAGAAAGAGCTAGAGCAATCCAGGACAGGTAGAAAGTATTAAAAGAAACAAACTCAGAAACAAAATAGCATAACATATGAAAAAAAGCAGTATTGCATTTAAAACAAAAAGATATAAAGAAAAACAGAGAACCAAATAAGTCCTGGAAGACAAAAATATGAGTGATGGAAAGAGCGGTAATATAGGTAAAAGACAAACATGAGAAACCCTCCAAGAAAACAAAAAGGAGAGAGAAAAAAATGCAGAAGATGTGACCTCTAATTACTAGGAATTCCAGAAAGAACAGAGAAAAATATAGAGAAGGAAATTTTAAAGAAATAATTCGTTAAATTTCCCGGAATTGAAGCATAAGACTTTCAAGATTGAAATGGACACCAAACTCCCAGCACAATAAGTGAAGAAAGACATATATCAATGCACGTCATCATGCCATTTCAAAAACCAGGAAAAAAAGAGGAGGAAAAACAAGCAACTAAGTAACTTTCATAGAAAAACTATAGATCATATTTTTTTGAAAGCAAGCTGAACAAAAAATAGGTCACATATGAAGGATCAGGAGTCCAAAGAGCAGGAACTGCCTACAGCTAACATCATACTTGATGGTGAAAGATTGAAAGCCTTCCCTAAGTTTAAAGATAAGAGATTTCCATCTCCCATTACCTGTCTTCAACACTGACTGGAGGTTCTAGCCAGTGCAATAAGACAAGAAAAAAAAAATATATCCAGATTAGAAAGGAAGAAATAAACATGTCTTTATTTGCAGGTGATAGGATGGTCTATGGCAAAAATCTAAAGATAAAGTAGTTTGGGATAAATATGACAACATACATACAATCGAAGATTGTATAACTTGTTGATGGATTACAAGATTCAGTACTGCTGAGATATCGATTCTTTCAAAACTTATCTACAGATTCTATGAAATCTCAATTAAAACTGCAGAAGGCTTTTTTTATTTGTAGAGGTTGACAAGATTATTCAAAAATATATATGGAAATACAAAGGACATATAAGAGCCAAAGCAACTTTGAACACCATGAGCAAAGTCGGAGGGTTTACACTACTTGTTTTCAAGACATGGAGTCCTAAAGACTGTGTGATATTGGTATAAAGACAGACCAGAACATCAGTGTAGCAGAATAAAGAGCCTAGAAGTAGATCCACACATATATGGCCAGCTGATTTTGATGAAGTTTCCAGGGCAATTTAATGGGAAGTTATAATCTTTTCAAAAAATGATTCTAGAACAATGAGTAACTATATGCAAAAAATAAAGCCTTACCTTATGCCACATACAAACACTCGTTCAAAGTGCATCATAGATCTAACTGTGAGAACTAAAACTACAGAACGTGAGAGTGCTGTTCAATAGAACTTTCTGCTACAACAAAAATATTCTTTGTACTGAGCAGCACAATAGCCCCTAGCCACATGGGACATGAGCATTTGAAATGTGGCTGGTTGACTGAGAAACTACATTACTCATTTTTTTTCATTTTAACTGATTAGATGTTAGATTTAATTAGCTAAATGTAGCTATTGGCTATTGAATTGGCCAACACATTTCCAGAGGAAATCATAGGAGAGAATTTTAGTGACTTTTGGTTGGGCAAGGATTCATAAATACAACACAAAAAGTATGAGCTAGAAAATAAAAATTGCAGTAAGTCCTTTACATGTGAACCTGCGAGTTGTGAACTTTCAAATATGCAAATGTGTGTTCTCATGTCCAATCACATAAGTGGGTTCATGTGTCTGGCATACATGTGTGCATCTGCTACAAGTGGTTGTACTTTTGTGAATTTTAATGTACAGTACTGTATAGAATGCAGTACTACAGGAGTGTGTTATAGACCTAGTATAGTACAGTACTGTATAACCAATCATGTTAGTTGGGTACCTAGGCTAACTTTGTTGGACTTACGAACAAATTAGACTCACAAATGTGCTCTCGAAACAGAACTCAATTCATATGTAGGGGACTTACTGTAAATCAATAAATCAGACTTCATTAACATTTAAAACTTTTCTTCTTCAAAAGACACTGCTAATAAAGGGAAAAGGCAAGCCACACACTGAGAAAATATTCACAAAACATATTTTTAACCTGTATCCAGAAGATATTAAGAACTCTCTCAAATCAATAATACAAAAACAGTAATAGTGGGAAAAATATCTGAAAAGAATTTTCACCAAAGAAGATATTCACAAAACAAGACTAATAAACACGTGAAATGATCCACAAATTAATTAGTCATTAGGGAAAAGCAAATTAAAACTACAATGGAATAGTATTACACACCCAGGAGCCTGGCTAAAATGAAAAAGCAAGGATTGGTGTGAATGTGGAGTCCCTGGAACTGTCATATAAAGCTGGTGGAAAATAGTATAAACACTTTGAAAAACAGTTTCATGATTCCTTAAAAAGTTAAACACACCAAACATATTATACACTCATTGCATTCCTAGGTATTTTACTCAAGAGGAATGAAAGCATTGTGCATACAAAGACCTGTACACAAATTTATAACAGCAAACAACTAGAGACAAATGACCATCAACAGGTGGGTCAACAATTTCTATCCACACAATGGAATAGTACTCGACAAGAAAGGGAATGGACTATCGATACATGCTGTAGCATGGATTAATCTCAAAGTCATTTTCCTAAGTGAAAGGAGCCAGACAAAAAAGGTTTTACACTACAAAATCCCATTTGTATAAAATTCTACTGAATGCAAAACAATCTAAAGCGACAAAAAGCAGATTAGTGGTTGCCGGAGGGGGAGGAGACTTTTGAAGATGATGGATGTGTTCATTATCTTCACTGTGGTGACAGTTTCATGGGGCTATGGGTTCATCAAACTGTATCAAATCATCTAGCTTATATACGTACAGGGTGTTGCAAATCAAGCATCCCTCAGTAAACTGTAAGATACAAACAGCATGAATTACTCAAAAGCGACATCCTCAGTTAGAAGACAAAAATCTCAAGAGATTATTTTTTCACACCTGGATTATTATATCCAGCTAAACTATCACTCTAGTGTTATCTAACCTAGAAGACATAACTTATCAAAACAAGAGAGGAAACCAAGCAAGGGAAGGACACGGGATCCAGAAGATGGGAGGCCCACAGAGCAGAGGTCAGGAGAAGCATGGTGATGGCAGCCATGCACATGACCAGGGAGCAGTCAGGTCAGTGTTGAGCCAGTAGACGGGGTCCTGTAGGTTGGCTCCAGGAGCAACCGAACTGGCAAAATGCCTGCTGTGTCTAACCTTGTGGGAAACACTATTCAAAAGTGTTTGCTAATGCTGATGTAGAGTTTGGAAAGAATGTGTGATAGGAAGGTAGCAAATGAAGTCAATGGACAACAACTCTCACAAAGCAAGACCATGAATAACTTTAGGCAAGACAGACGGTTTCCCAAGAATGGAAATATAATCATAGCTCATCATGGGGTACAGTTATGAACAGCACTTGTATGTTCTTCTAAAATAAGGTCAACACTGAACATTAGTTTAAAAAGCAAACAAACAAAAAACAACGGTGCACGTCCTTTGGGAAAGACAGCAATGCGAAAGAATATAAAAGAACAGGGAAGCTTTATAGTCCTATTAAGGTCTGAATAATGTCTATGATTAGCAAATCAAGAACAAGCAATAAAAACACAAAATTCAGAAATATGGAGATAAATATATGAGCAAATAGCCCAAAGGATCATAAGTTGCGGCTGGAGAACAGATCTGAGGGACGGGGTGGATGAAGGATGTGCTGCCTTTAGAAAGCCCTATGATATGGTTTGCCTTTAAGAATATACATATATATTATATCAATTATTCA
The DNA here is from genome assembly GCA_027257055.1 of Cephalopachus bancanus. Classification (NCBI taxonomy): domain Eukaryota; kingdom Metazoa; phylum Chordata; class Mammalia; order Primates; family Tarsiidae; genus Cephalopachus; species Cephalopachus bancanus. The sequence continues at coordinate 15,695,601 of JAPVLO010000001.1, read as the reverse complement.
AATCAGCATCTGTCAGCTCCATTTTGCTCTTGAATTTTCTGCTCATCAGTGATATGTCCTTGGGTGTATTGCTTTGCTACTCTTAGTTTCCTCAGTCTACAAAAGGGGAAAATCATTATACCCATGTCTCAGAAGTGTGGTGAGGATAAATGAGATTATATGTGAACTATACGGCGATTAATCTCTTTTGCACATTGCATTCTTCCAAAGGGATGAAGGTGGTTTACAAAACACATTTAATTTGGCAAGATACATCGAATTAAGGAGAAAAGTGAGGCAAAGTCTGGTACCCACGAGGTGATTTGTGTCTCTTCCTTCTGTGATGGAGGCACCACAGTGCTTGGGGTAAATTCCACAAGTTCATGCAACCACTAAGAATTGCCTTATAGCCGGGCTCGGCGGCTCAGCCTGTCATCCCGCGCCTTTGGGAGGCTGAGGTGAGTGGATCACCTGAGCCCGTGGGTTCGAGACCCGCCTGGGCAGCGAGACCTCATCTCTACAATAAATCAAAAATCAGCGGGGCGTGGTAGCGCGCGCCTGTAATTCCGGCTACTCGGAAGGCTGAGGCGGGAGGATCGCCGGAGCCCAGCAGGTCGAGGCTGCGGGGGCCGGGAGCGGCCACTGCACTCCAGTCTGGGTGACTGAATGAGACTCCAGCTCAAAAAAAAAAGAATTGCCTTATGATGGTCGCAGTAAGTCCCTCCTGTTCTCCTGTGGGTTCTATAGTACCGCTATGTAGATGATTAATCCAGCATAGAGCCAAGGTCAGTCCAAGGATAACCAATGGGCAGGGATACATATTAAAAGTTCCTGTTTACAAATAAGCCTGGGGGTAGTAAGAGTCTTTGAATACCCAGAAAAGACTAAACTACTTGATTTTCTAGCAGAATCAGGGCCTTTACTATATGCATTTTTTATTTTTGAGTGAGTCTCATTCTGTCACCCAGGCTGGAGTGCAGTGGCACGCTCACAGCCACCGCAGCCTCAACCTGCTGGGCTCAAGTGAACCTTCCGCCTCGGCTTCCCAAGTAGCTGGGATTACAGGCACAAGTCACCATGCCCGGCTAATTTTTTTATCCGTTGTAGAGCCAAGGTCTCACCGTGCTGCCCAGGCTAGTCTTGAACTCCTGAGCTCAGGCAGTCCTCTCGCCTCTGCCTCCCAAAGTGCTGAGATTGCAGGCGTGAGCCCCTGCACCTGGCCGATGCGTAGTATTGACTGGGGAAGGAAACTGATTAGTGTCATCATCAGTCACCATTACAGCTTGAGGGGTTTTTTACCAAAAAAGATGTCGAGGTCCAGTCCCTTTGACCATGCTCTGTTCATACTATGCTCAGTCTCTGACCCGGGCCTTCCAGCCTAAGCAGCCCTGCAGCAGTGTCTCTCTGATTTTGGGGTGGCCTCCTCACCAGAGACCCCTTGTCTTTCCAAAGTCTGGTGGTCCAATGCGGCCGTCTCTGACTCCCTGCCACTCTGGATTCACCACGATCTCCCAGGTAACCTCCTGTTCCTAATAATTTCCTTAACCTTCCACGTGTTTCCTGGCCCAACTTATATTTTTTATTTGTTCCTATGGTCTGGTCATTGTGATGAATACATACGGCCAAATTATTTAATCACATCAGTGTAAGCACAGTTAAAGGATTACAGAGGGATCTGACTCCAGTAGGCAGGAGGTTAAGGGATTTTTATCCTACTCTTTCACGGAGCCCGGGTAAAGGCAGGCAATGAAGGCTGCTGTCTCTTAATCCTTGCTCCCACCAGGGGCCAGTGAGACACTGGTCACTGTCATAGTACGTTCTCGCATTCTCGCCCGCTTCCTGCAACTTCCTGCTTCTTGTGACTGCCTCATATCTGCTGAAGGCTTCCTCAGCCTCACTCGCCATAGCACAAAGAGGAGAATGTCCATTTTAAAATAATAAAAAGCTTTGGACACAGTCGTCTCATGTGCAGAACTATGATGCACCGTTTCAAGGGAAGCATTTTCCTCCTATTTTATGCACTGGATGAACATATAAGAAAAAAAGTAGTTATTCAAAAAAATAAAAATGTACGCAAAAAGTTTTGGTTTCAGGGTAGCCGTGAGGGCTTGGTGCTGACTCCTCTGGCTATTGAATGGCCACCTTTGCACAGGACTTGACGGGCCACTTCTGTCATGACCACAGGTTATTACGGCTACTGCTGCTATTTGTATACATACAATTCCCTTGGACACGGCCCACAGAGATCAGAAGTACAGACAGGTGTCACCAGATGGCTTGCAGAGAGAGGAGGAAATTCGGCACTCAAAAAAAAAAAGTACTGGAACAGAATGTTTATACTAGAATTAATGAAATGAAAAAGTAGAATCCAGGGTGACTCTTGAGGCAGTTTTGCTGACAGTCACAACTGTGAGACTAAGTATCCTTTTTAGCAAATTGTTAGAAATCCCGGTGCAGGGAGCACTTACACCAAAACAGATGGAAATCGAACGGACATACTGTAGCAATTTCTTGACATGGGTGTTTTACATGTTAGTATTTTGTCATCTCTAACTCCCTCTGAGTTGCTCAGATTTAAATTCATTTATGTTAATCTGAGTAAGATATTGATGTGAAAGCATTCTTGCCCATTTAAAAAAAAAACAAATAAATCATTTATTTCAGCCTTTAAACTGGGAAGACTACTAGAAATGCATTTTCAGTTTTAAAATACTGACCATGAAATTTGGATAACAAACCAAATTATCCACACTAAGGGAAATCACATAAAATTCTTAAAATAATTAAACCAACATTTTATTATTAGAAAATGAATACATTGCCTATAGCAACTATTTGCAAAATAATAATAATAAATAGATAAAATTGTAGAAATCCAAGCCTCAGCATCATGTAACATACTTATAGAAATAACCTGAGTATGTTTCTCTAAAGTGAAAACACATATACATCCAGTTAGATGATACAGTTGCATATGAGCAAAATAGGTATTTTAAGGCATTTTGCATCAATCTGCAAGCTACAAGTTCAATATCAATCTGAACAGCGTTAATTTTGTATGACATCCTTGGTGCCCCGAGAATTTTTTTTCCCCCGTGTCCCCGGCCGACAAATGCCTCACAGTTCTGCTTGTTTAGCAGCTAAATTCAAACGACTTAATATTATTTCTGTCCTAATAACAGCAGCCATTTTTAAAGGAACACACAGGTTGAAAGAGAAAGTATTTTCACCTCATTCTGCAAAACAGCGTCACGCGCAGCCTTTCCACTCCAATGCCTGGTGTAGTCCTCACTGCCTCCCCAACAGGAGTTGTTTTGGACACGGCAACTGCCAAAAAAACCCCGTTGCACAAAGATCCAACGTCCTGCAGAGGGCCTCGGCCGGGTCCACGCTGGGCTCTCACCACCCCCAGCTGTCGTTCATGGGCGTCCGAGAAGCGCCCGGCCCTGCTGCGTCCCCTGGGAGTTTAGGGCCACCCGGAGCGGTCTCTGAGTTCACCGTGGGCCCTGGGGTGCCTGGCTCACAGCGTGGGAAACCACGGGAGCGGGGGCCAGGTTGGGACGGCCACGTGGCACTGCGCTGTCACCCAGGGAAGTGCCCGTTGGCTTCTTTTGCACGGCGCTGGCACCAATCGTTCTGTCAAAAAGAAATTCCTAGTTTTGTCTATTTCAAATATGCAAGCAAGTTGTGCGGTGAAACCCACACGGCCACAAGGGTGGCACCAAGCAGAACGAGGACTCGGGCATGGGGCGGGGCAGCCAGGTGTGACTAGCTGTCCACCTGTTTCCACATGGAGGTCTGCAGTTTGGGGAGTGGGTGCCTGTGCCCTCCGGGCTGCCCTCTCCCAGGGCCTGACCCGACCCTCCACGACACATGTGGCCTCATCCATAGGCTCCTGAGAGGAAAGCCTTGGCTTACTAGAATATGGCACGGCACGGCACGGCAATGCACAGCACTGCACAACACACAACCCAGCGCAACAGAAAACAACACAATAGCACAGCACAACATACCGCAATACAACTCACCATACAGTACAACAGCACAGCATGACACAACACAGTAAAACACAGCACAACGCAGCACAGCACGTTACAACACAACACAGAACGACACAACGCAACACAGCACAAGACAGTACAACATAACACAGCAAATTACGACACAACACAGCACGACAGAAATGTAACACAAAACAGCACAAATGTACGGCACAACAATACGACACAGCACGGCACGTTACAACACAACACAGAACAACCCAACAGTGCAACACAAAACAGCACAACACAACACAACCCAGCACAGTGCAACACAGCAGAGTACAATGAGTTCAGCACAGTGCAACACAACACAACCTGTGCTGCACAACACAGTACAGCACAGAGCAACACTATATAACACAACACAATGCAGTGCAACACAAAGCAACACAGCGTCGCACAGTGCAACACTGCACAGTGCAACGCTATCTAAAACAACACAACACAACACAGTGCAACACAGCACAACACTGTGCAACCCAACACACCACAACACAACACGGTACAAAACAGTGCAGCACAGCACCACACACAGACCCTCCTTGCATCCCATTGCGGGATTCGGCAGCAGGTCTGGTGGAGCCCTAAGTGAAAGCCGGCTCCTGGTCTCGTGGTCCCCAGTGAGATGTGTGTCACACGCACGCACCTGCGGGGGCCCCCTCCCCCACGCACACCGCCCAGCCGTCACACCTGAGGAGGGAGTCCCCACCCGCGGACGGAGCGCCTTTGGCTTCCCTCCCCCACTCCGCTCCGGTGGCTAGCCTGCACGGCCCGGGTCTCCCTAACGTCCACCACAGCCACAGCCATAGTGGCTCAACGGCCTCTGGATGCTCGTGGCGCTCGTGGAAAGCCCAGGAGTGCCTGGCTTGTTAGGACAGGGCAGCCCTGTGTCCAGGGAGTCAGAGAGACTTCCCGGGCAGCCCAGGTGCCTTCCCCTGTCTGGCTTCCATGGTCACCGCATCTGCCCGGCTGTGCTGCGTCCAGCTCAGTCAGGACTCATTGCCGCCTGTCCTGTGCTGTGCTTGAAATGAAAATGAAGAGTCAAGCAAGACGCGGTTCCGGGTGTGTCCACATGCCTTCTGCCCGGCCCTGAGCTCACGCAGCTGGGGGCCCTCGTGCACTGGATGCCGGGTCGTCAGGGCCACTACAGGCCGGCCAGGGCAGGCGGGGCGGGCTTGCCCTCCGTGGTCACTTTTGATTTAATCCTAAAGGAAATAATTCACCTTAAGGTGTTACTGAAAATGTTCTATTTCTCTCAAGCCAAATTTAATATCATCCTAACTGTTTCAAATTCAGTAAAAGCTTATGCTGTTCAAATTGGTATTGAACTTGCAGCTTGTAGATTGACTTTAAATGATCTATTTTGTTTAAATCAAGTCTTAATGCAATTCCATGATTTAATTTCAGCTGTGACTTTAAATATAATCTTATTTTTTTCTGCAAATAGTTGCTACAGGTAATGTATTCATTTTCGAATAATAAAGTGCTGGTTTAATTATTTTAAGAAATTTATGTAATTTTCCTTAGTGTGGATAATTTAGTTTGTTATCCAGATTTCATAGTCAGTATTTAAAATTGAGAATACATTTCTAGTAGTCTTCTCAGGTTGAAGGACTAAAACACATCGTTTCCTTTTCTAAGTGAGCATTTTAAACTAAAAAAAATTCGGTCTCTCTTGTTAAAAATTTATTTTTCTTACACGCTATTCAGACAGATGAGTTCCTCCACAATCACTCCCTCTCTGCATCCGTATGTGGACACAGAACCAGTGCCATCTCGGCCACGATCCACGATGCCCGTGGCATCCACGATGCCGAGTTAGGTGCTTTGCAGATAAAACCCTGTTGATACAGAGGAGTGTATTCCACGTATAGTATTAACCCCTTACAGTTGCAAAAGTTTTTTCTCTCAGATATTGGAGGCACTTACTGCATCAAGCCATCTTTACAAGACATTCCCACTTCACAGATGACACTCTCGAGATGCTCGATAATATACTGTTACTATTTTGACAGTTCTGTGCTATTGGACAAAACCAATCCCACCATTCTTGGTGCCAGTAAATGACTCTTCTCTGACTTTCCAAATCCTCAACCTGCTGACACAAACGTCTTGGCCCATATTGTTATTTACAAGGGTTGTACAGGCCTAGGCTACCTAAACACAAATCAGTCTGGTCAAATGAGAAACGGACAAGACACGACATAGGACTGTGCTAGTCCTCTGAATCGGCCATTCTTGAACGCAAAAACGTGTGTGTGGTTATGCTTCCTGCGTTCCACGTCGACCACACCACGTGGAGATAGATGTATTTACACACAGCTAAAACAACCGGTCAGGTAATGGCAAATAAAATCAGTGAACCAGTCAGTCTTTTCCATAGACAGGATTCTAATAATGCAGCTCAAAATTTTTTCTTCGTCCACTAATTTAATTTTTTTCAGAAATCATCTAAATTGAACAATTAGGTGAGAGCACTTTATAAATAATAAATTGCTACTCAAATTTAAATTTGATCTAGACACAGTCTTGGTAGCTGCTTACCATAGAAATATCCGGGCCTGTCTTCTGATGCAGACGCTCCAAGTGTCACCCAGGGTTGGCCTCAAAATCTCCCAAGTGCACCCACAAAAAGGCAGATTCTGGAGGCCCACTGGAACCTCAGGCGCACTGGGTCTGGGATTCCGGCTTGTGACCAGCCCTCCAGTGATCTGCCCCCCTGAGCTGGGATACCATGGCCTTGCAGCCCTCTCTCTCAATCTCTGACTGCCAAGACCCATCCGAAGTGGCCAGTCATGAAAACACAAGTGGGGTCCTAACGCCCTGCTCAAACCCATACTGCAATCTGCATCTTTCTATAACGAAAACACAGACACGACTCACAGGAAGACCCAGCAGAGGGAGTGTTTATAGGAGCACTACAAAGTCTTAAGTTTGCCTTCTCTGGGAAGCCTTCCCTGATTCCCTCAGACCGAGCGAGAGTGCTCCCACAGCGTCTGCCCTGTGCCTCTGTCACACGACCGCACCCCTCGATGTCATACTTGCTTCCGTGACAATCACTGTCACCCACCAGATGGCAGGCCCTGCTGGGCGGATCTCACATTCTCAGCACCTGGGAACAGGCTGGTCACATGGGCATGCGGAATAACTTGGACGCAGAATCCCCTACCCATAAACGCGTGTTGGACAGATGTCGGGATGAACGTGAGGGCTGGCAGAAACTGCCGAGAGAAATCATGGTGAAGACAGAGGCGTGGGAGGTCTGCGGCTTACTGGTCGCTGTTGGTTCCTAAGACCGACGGGGCACCTGGTGTCCCCGCGCTCCGGCAGACACAGGCTTGCGTCTCCTGCCTGAGGGCCTGCTGTCTGCTGGACACCACACGCCCTGGAGGACGCAGCCCTGGTTAGCTGGTCTCGTTTCTACTTTACGTCTTAGGGGGAAGGACATTTGCCCAAGGAGAGAGCTACTCTGTGACCAGCATGACTGACAAGGCAAAAATGCAAATGGCCAGTTTCTACCAGGATGAACTTCACTCTTGCTCAGTTTCCAACACAAAGAGCGGAGAGGCGGGCACGCTCATGGCTTCAAGTCTGGGCTCCTTCACTTCCTGAAACTTCCCCTACAGCTTGAAGGACTTAAAGTCTGAGGTTGCTAAATTCCCTCCCAGGCTGAAACACACACACATTGCGGCACAGCAAGGAGCAGAGGGGTCTCTGCTGAGGGTCAGTCCTGGTCTACCCGGACAGCACCCCGAGGGATTCCGCACACCTGGCTGGCAGGTGCCTCGGCCCCACGGCCGGCCTCCTCCTGCGAGTCCTGGGGCCGGCCCTGGCGGCCGAGACCCTGGCTCCAGCCTCCTGGAGGCGTGGGACTCACAGAGCCCGGTGCTGCCGCGAACATCATCTCTCGTTAGCATTTCCGGGGTGCTCGAGAGAAAACAACGTCTGGGTGATGACTCTTGTCAGTTTCCCCATTGTCAAACCCTGTCTCACGTTTCTCCACACTCACAATATTTCCCCATTGGGAACATGCCTGACATTGCGATTTCTCAAAACTGCAGCTCGGCAGTGAATGCCTAATTCCTGAAACTGCAAAATCTAACAAAAGCTGATCTTTTCCACTGATTTGACTGGCTGACTATTTCGAGGCTTTGCATGTGATGACCCACTGTTCTCCACACACAGCGTCTTTAATGCACCCCCACCGCCGTTGGCCGTTCGGAAGTGGCCAAGGCCCGTTAGGTCCTCAGGGCCGCCCGCGGGCCCTCGCCATGAAAGGCCTCACTGGCCGAGACACACCTTTCCCGCCGGCCCCACCTGGGGAGAGTCAGCAGCCCGCTGCTCCTTGGTTTTGAACTCAGAATCCACCTCCCACGACAGTGTCCCAGTGTCACCCAGGGCAGCACGGTCCACTTGGAGTTACCTGCTCTGTGATGTTTTGAGACCACCCTTCTCTCTCTCTCCCCTCCCCCCTCTCTGTTGGTGTTGTGTTTTCATATGGGCAAATGAAAAGGAATTTAGAGGAAAAATATGGCAATCCTGTTTTTTTTTATTTTTACTATCAAAATAGCTGGTCTTTTTCTGTTTTTGCATCTATCACTCGTTTGGGGGTTTTCATAGGTTTCCTAGTTGTTAAAAGGCTCCGTGGTGTGACTGCAGCCCAAGTGCCCAGCCTGCCTGCGAAAAGGGACAGCTGGTCCACTTTCTTTCCGCGGCCTCTGACCGCCTCTCACGCCCAGCTCGGGTGTCCACTCCTCCCCGGAGGAGCCGGCGGCCTCCACCCGTGGGAAGGGGGGTCGCCGACGGCCTCCGCATTGCATGTTCCCTGCTGCCGCCCGTGCGCCCCCAAAGCCAGCCAAGGGCTGCAGCGGGTGTCCGGAGGGCCCGGGAAGCAGAGCCCGGCGCGGGGCAGGGCTTCGGCCTTCGACCCGGAGCCTCTCGGGGGAAGCCCCCTGCGTCGGGAACACAAGAGGCGTCTCTCCGTCTCCCCTCCGGGGGAGCGCCCGAAGCAGACCCCAGAGCCGGGAGCGCAAGTGTCTGCGAAGGAGGGGACTCCGGCGGCCGGCGGCCACGCACCGCGAGGCCCAGGCCCGCGCCGGGCGGTTCGCGCCGCCGCCCGCGCCCCTCCCCGGGCCCCGCGGCCGGCCGCGGCCGGGCCGCGGCCGTCCCGCCCTCCCCTCCCCGCCCCCTCGCCACTTGTTGCGGCCTGGCCGGGACGCGCCCGTTCCGCGGGCTGATTGTGAAAGGGTTTGACTCGCGGCTGACCCCGGGTCGGGACTTTCTCTCCGCTAATCCCGCCCGCCTTCACACAAACCCTGCCCCCGTCGCCCGCACCCGTCATCTTAATCTCCACCCCGCCCCCGCCCGAGCGGCACCCCGCCTGGCCAGCGGCCCCGAGCGGCCCGGGGCGTGGGTCCCACCGCAGCCGGGGACGCGGCCGAGGGCGGGGGGGCGCCCGCCGGCCCCGCCCGAGCCCCCGGCCGGGCGTCCCGGGCCGAGGCGGGCGCGAGGGAGCCGGCGCCGCGAGACACAAAGGGGCGGCCCGGCCTGCGCGGCGCTGGAGGGGGCGCGGGGAGGGGATGGACGGAGGGGCGGGCGCGCAGCGGGAGCGCGCAGGGGCGCCGAGTGCGGGCCCGGCAGCGCGAGGGAGAGGGCGGCGGGGAAGCGGGGCCGAGCGCGGCGCGCGGGAGGCCGGAGCCCGCGGCGACTCCCGCCGCCCCGCCCGAGCCGCCCCGGACCCCGGGCCTCGGCCTCCGCTCGGCTGCCGGGGCGGGCGGAGCGTGGTCCCGGCGGGCGCGCAGCTGGAGAGGAGGGCCGCGAGGGAGGGGGGCGGGGAGGCGGGAGGGGGAGGGGGGAGGGAAGGGGGGAGGGGAGGCGGGCGGGGGGAAGAGCTCCGAGCCCCGCCGGGCCTCGCCCTCGGGCCGGCGGAGGCGCCGGGGGCCGGGTGCGCAGCGGAGCGGAGGCCCAGGGTGAGGGGTCCCCGAGCCCGGGCCTCCGCGCGCTCCCACCCCCAGGCCCGGCAGGGGGACACGCGGGCCCCTCCGCCTCTGGCCGGGCCTTTCTCGCCCGCCAAACAGTCGCGCCGGAATGAGCGCCGCTCCAAGGCCAAGTCTGCTTCTCGCTTCCGTTTCCAACAAATGGAACCGGCGATTGCGTTCTGCCGCCGACGCTTCTGGAGCCTCTGCCCCCGGGCCAGGCCGCAGAAGCGTGGGCGGTGGAGCGGGCGGGCGCCGAGGAGCCCGAAGGCCGCGGGCCCGGGGGTGCTGGAGCCCGGCAGCCCTGAGCGCGCCTCTCCGGGCACGCGTCCCGGGCTGGGTTTCTTGAATTAACTGGAATTTTCCGGAGACGGAAATCTGCGATGCCCAGTCTTTGTGGGGGAGATGAGGTGCGTGAATCGCAGTGTTTCTTCTCCCACACGCGCGATTTTAATAGACCCATCAGTCACGCTGCAACTCACATCTGCAGATCAGGCGCGCTTCACGCGAAACTCTTTAAAAATTAATTCGTTTCATCCAGCTACTGGTGGGCTTCCTCGGGAAGGGAGTGTCAAAATCTTAACAACAGCAAAGGATGAAAAACAAAACAAAACTAGGCTAAAAAACCCACATCAACCAAACAACCCGCAAGCCAACCTTCCTGCGCTCAGCCCAGAGAGCAGGCCGGCCCGGCCCGGCACTGGCCGAGGCAGGAAGCCACGCAGCCACCCACGCACCGAGTATGCAAACTCTGCACCAGGCCTCGAAGGACCCTGCCCCCCTTCTCGGCAGGGGTCTGAGAGAAACGTGGAGCGCGCGACAGCAACATTTGGGAAGTGAGTGAAGTCATGGATCATATCACCATCGCCGTCATAGAGGATTTCTCTCCGGAACGCCATGGCATTACCTGGGCAGGACCCGGATCCACGGCCGAGTGAGACATCTCTGGGGCCTGGGGGAACGTCCTCCCCACTCCTATAAGTTGGAGAGACCCTGCTGGGGGACGGTGTCTCGGTCCGGAGATGAATCCCAGCTAATTCCTGCCCCCCCGCCCCCGTGTTGTTTTCAAATTGAGTCATTGACGAATGTAGACTTGCTTTCCTTGGTGGTTCTAATCACAGAACAGAACAAGAAATAAGGTGGTTAGAGCACCTGGCGCTGAGCATTCCCGCTGATTACCTGAGCCATCTGCTGTGAAATGCCACACGGAAGTCCATCCTCCAGGAAGACAACAGACAGCCTTGCCCGGTTCCCCGGCACACTCCCTGAACTTTTGCTAGCCGGTGCCGTTGGGGTGAGGCCCGCGTTATTCACACGTGCCCAGAGTCAGGGCCTAGAGGCTAAGAGTTGAACACAGAACCCCTGGCCTATGCACAGGTGGGCCCCGGTGACACAGGTTGAGAGGGTGGGTGTCAAAGAACCTCAGGGAGAGTCCTTCCGTTCTGCATGTGTCAGGGTAAATGTGACCCTGGCGGCTCCCAGCGAGACAACCGAGAGCTTTCCAGAACTTCCCAGGGCATCCCCCCAGGGGGCTGGTGTCACTGGCTCCCAGACTCTGTCCCGGGGCTACTCTGCTCAGCAGTTCACACGCACGCAAACACTTTCAGAAACGACTGTTTCACAAAGGATCGGGTCGCTAAAAGAAAAAAAAGGAAGAAAAAGAAAAAGGGGGCTTTTTATTATCTCGCTAGAAAGCAGTGGACATCATTCTCGGATTTTTTGCAATCACTTTAACGAATGAGTGGTTCAAGCAAAATTATCAAAATGACTCCCCCAAATTACACATGTCAGTGGTCAGATTAGCGTTATGCTTAAAGCTATTCTCGAATGCAGGCTGAATGCGGTTCTCATTAAACGGAGAGCACAGGCCCACTTCCGGACAGAGGCCACACTCTGTCCCGGGACAAGAAAAGATGTGGAGAAAATGAAGGAGAAGCCCAAGCCTGCTGAAATCGACCTATTTCGAACTGGACTTAAAGTGTTTTTTTTTTTCCAAAAATATAATTTCATCTTAGCGTTGTGATTAATTTTAAAATGTATTTGCTACAGTATAACTTTTAAATGCAATATTTAATGCTGTCAGGTTACTTGAAGACAAAGTTTTACAGAAAACTTTAAATTTCAGAAAAAACCCTGCAATGTACCAATAAACACCTAGAAAAAAATATGATTAAAAAAATTTAAAGCATCAAACAACCCCAAGATCTCGTCAGGAATAATAAACACGGCATTTCGCGTTCACATCGGTCAGCAACGTGCGTCTCAGGTCAGGCAGAGGAGGGGGGTGGTCGACAGAGCTTCTGTGCCTAAAAATCCAACGGAATTACGTTGCCCCTCTCCCCAGGAGAAAGCGGCCGGAGGGCGGGCGGGGGCTCTCGGCTGCCGCGCGCTTCGGGCCGGCGACCGCGCTTCCTCCAGCCGCGTTTGGGCGAATTCCGCCGGCGACCGCGACTGCTGGGGATCTGGGGGCGCCCGTGCCCCTGGCGCGGTCTTTGTCCCCCATCCTCGGCCGCCCCCGCCACGGGGGTCTTCCCTTCCTCCTCCCTGCTCCGGACCAAGCCGCTCGGCAGGGCCCCGGCGGAGAGGGCGGCTCCAAGCGCTCCGCAAGGAAACGCAGGCCTGCCGAGCCGGCCCGCGGGGAGGAGGCCGGGGAAGATGCTTTGTAATCACTCCTCCCGGGGAGGGGCCCGAGAAGACACTTCGTAACTCTCTCTCGGTCCGTCTTCACGCCTCGGCTCGACGAAAGGGCGCACGGGCGTCTCTCCAGGCCAGCGCCCTCGGTCTCCTCCGCCCGCTCCTCCGGGGGCCCTGACTTTCACTTCGCGCCGACCGTCTCTTTCTCCCGCTCCAGACTGACCGGTCGTCCTCCGCGCTCACAAAACACGCACGTGAAATCGGCACGTTTCAAATTCACGGGAAAGGGGCTTTGTCTCTCGCCAATTTATTGACTCAAAACTCAATACATTTCGGGGGAGGGTTCTTCTCTCGTTTTCAGAAGAAAGGCTCTTAGGAAACTATGTACACGGCCTGCCCCCTCTGCCCCGCACTGCGGCGCCTAAAGGAAAACTTCACAATGCGTTTACAGGAAATGGTACAAAACCAAAAGGGGGAGATGCGCAGGTACAGACGTGTTACAAAACCCCGATGGCGACTCGGCCGTCCGCAGGGCTGGGGCGGCCACCTCTTCGTATAAATTAACGAGCCAGCCCGAAGAGCAGCCGCGGCCACAGACGCGCGCCGGGCTGGGCCTGCGCGCCGCGCGCAGAGCGGCCGCGGCGGCCCGGGCCCCGGCCGGCCGCGGAGCCGGCGTCGCCTCTCCCGGCGGAGTCTCTCGCGCCCCGGCCGGGCGCCGCGCCGCCTCCGCCGCGGGCGATCGGTACCGTACAGAGGGCGGCGCCGGGGCGGCGGGCGCTAGATGTGCGTCAGGGGCACCGTGCCGTTGACGCCCGCGCCCGCGCCCTGGTAGTGCTGCGGCAGCGAGTGCAGCCGGCTCTGCGCCGCGGCCGCCGGGTCGCCGCCCTCGCCGGCCGGCAAGTACATGCTGATCATCTCGCGCAGGTCGCCGGGCAGGGCGCGCGCGAGTGCGCCGGGGCCGGCGGGCTGCCGCCGGGCTCCGACTTGACCAGCGCGCCCAGCGCGCCCAGCGCGCCCGACGACGCGGCCGCCGCCGCCGCCGCCACGGCCGAGTTCTGGTGCGCGCCGCCCGCGGCGGCGGCGGCCGCGGCGCCGTAGGGGAGGCCGCCGTAGCCCGAGGGCGACGCGCCCATGTAGCCCTGCGCGTTGGGGAGGGGGCTGTACTGCAGCGCGCCCATGTCGTAGCGGTGCATGGGCTGCGGGTGGTGCGGGTGCGCGTGCGGGGGGTGCGGGTGCGGGTGCGCCGCGTGCGCGTGCGGGTGCGCGCCGCCGGCGCCCGGGTGCTGCCCGTAGGCCAGCTGCGCCTCCTGCATCATGGCCGCGGCCGCCGCCGCCGCCGCCACCGAGCCGGGGTAGGCGCCGTTGGCCCAGCCGTTGACGTGCGCGTAGCCGCCGCCCGCCGCGCCGCCCGGGCTCTCCAGGCGCTGGCCCACGGCCGCCGCGCCCACGCCCACGCCCACGCCCATGGCCACGGCCGCGCCGCCGCCGCCCGCGCCGGCCGCCAGCAGCCCGCCGGCCAGCGAGTACTTGTCCTTCTTGAGCAGCGTCTTGGTCTTGCGGCGCGGCCGGTACTTGTAATCCGGGTGCTCCTTCATGTGCAGCGCGCGCAGCCGCTTGGCCTCGTCGATGAACGGCCGCTTCTCGGCCTCCGACATGACCTTCCACTCGGCGCCCAGGCGCTTGCTGATCTCCGAGTTGTGCATCTTGGGGTTCTCCTGGGCCATCTTGCGCCGCTGCCCGCGCGACCACACCATGAAGGCGTTCATGGGCCGCTTGACCCGGTCCTGGCCGGCCTTGGCGCCGCCGCCGCCGCCGCCCCCGCCGCCGCCGCCGCCCGCTCCGGCCGGGCCCGACAGGTTCGTGGGCGCCGGGGCGCCGCCGGGCGAGTGCAGGTCGGTCTCCATCATCATGCTGAACATCGGGGCGGCTCGCGGGTTCACCGGCACCGCGACGCGGGGTCCCGGAGCATAGACGGCCGGGCGGGGGAGGGAGGGGAGTTCAGGCGGGGGGTGTCCTAGCAGAAAGGACGGGGGGTGGGAGCGACAGTCACGGAGAAGAGGCGCGCACGCACGCACTCAGCGCCGGGCCGGCTCGCAGCTGGAAAGTTTCTCCGCGGGCACAAACCACTCGCCAGGAGGCCGACGGTCGCGGTCGCCGCCGCCGCCGCCGCCGCCCGGTCGCCCTCCGCGGCGCGGTGCAAACAGGTGCAGTCGTGGCCAAGTTGCGGCTCCACTTTCGGGGCCCGGAGCAGCGCGTTGGGCCCGGCCCGGGTCCGCGGTCTCCTCCTCGCCGGCCGCCGCCGCGCGCGCTGCCTCCTTCCTCCCGCTCGGGCCTCCGCGGCCTCCAACTCGGGGCTGCAACTTCTAGCAGGGCGCCGCGCCGCGTGCGCTGGGCATGTGCTGGTCGCAGGTGCCCGGGGGGAGCCGGGCGCCGGGGGGGGCGGCGGAGGGGGCCCGGAGGGGGCGATCACGGTGCGGCCAGGGAGGGGGCCGGGGACCGCGGGGGCAGCCGGGCTCGCGGAGGGGGCCGGGGAGCCGGGGCCGCGGAGCCCGAGACGGGCGGCCCGCTGCCTGCCCGGGGCCGTGCGCTCGGAGCGGAGGCGCACGCGGGGCCGGCGGCGCGCGGGGCCCAGCAGCCATACGCCGGGCCCCGGCTGCCATTAAATGAGCGCGCCGCGGCCAATGGGAGCCGGCGGCGGCGGTGATTTGCATGGCGCGCTGGCGAGTGACGTGCGGAGCGAGTAGAGGCGCCGGGCGCGGGCGGCGGCGCGGGGAGGAGGGGAGGAAGGAGGGGGACCCGGGCAGGAAGGAGGGGGGAGGAGGCCCGGAGGGGCTTGCGCCGCGCGGCTTCCTGGGCGCGCGCGCCGCGGCGGCGAACCCCGCGCGCGCCCTCGGCGCCTCTCCCCGCCCGCGCGCTCCGAGCGGTGAGCGACTGGGCTGAGAAGCGGAGACGGGGAAGGGCTCTCGGGGGGTGGAGGGAGCGCGGCCCGGCCTGGCTGAAGTGCGCGCGCCGCAGCCCGAGCGCCTCCGCGGCCCCGCCGGCCCACCCGCTCCCGCGGGGGGCGGGAAGTTACCAGCGAGGCCCGCGCCTCGCCCTGGCTGGGTCCGGGCGCCGGCGGGGGGACGCTCGCGGACGCCGGGCACCGTCGCGGGCTTCGCCCGAAGGCCGCCCGCTGGGTCTCCCCGGGACCCCGGCCTCCGTCGCCCCGCCCCGCCAGCTTCCCGCGCCGCGTGTGTGAAAGCGCTCCCGGCCCCCAGCGCAGCGCAGGCCTCGGCGGCCCCGGCCTGGAGTCCCGGCCGCGGGGACGGGCCTGCGTGGCACGGCTCCAGCAGCCACCCCGAGCCTTTTGTTATGGGGGGCCTTTTAACGAGCGTGGGGGTCGCAGGCACGGTCCCTTCCCCGGCGGCTTCCTCCTCTCGAAAAGGAATTTCCGGGAAGGTCGAACACAGCAAGATCGATCTGGAATCTAGCCGCTCGACCACAGCTGAAAAAGTTTGTTGAGACGGCGAAAGAGCGCGCTGGCCCACGCTTTTCCGGAGCGGATCTTCCGCGCGCTGCTGGCCTAAGCTGCGCGGAATGCGCGGGGCCCACCTGAACTCGAATCGAAACGCGTGTGTGCGCTGGGGGACGGGAAAGGTCACGACCCGCGACCGACGCCGTTTGCCCGCGTTTTGAAGCGGAAAGGCCGGCCTCGTGGCGTGATGGAGGCGTGCCGCCATCGAGCCTCGGAGTGTCTTGGATTCGGGGACCCGCAAGGGATTTCCAAGCCCAACCTCACGCCAGGGCGCCCACGCCTCCGCGTCCACCAGAACCTGAGAGTGGCCCAAAGGCTTCCTGAAGAAGCCCCCCCAGCCGAGGGCCGCCCCCCACGTCCTCGCGGGGTGCGGGGAGCCTTTCTGCAGGCTCCCTGAGAAAGAGACGAGGGCGCTGGGGTGGGGGTCGGTGAAGGTGCAGAGGCGCCTTCAGCAGTCCCACGTGACCGCCCGTCTTGCCACCGAAATCCTCGCATCAGGGTGATCCAGACGGCAGCGGTGGCCGTAGCAGGATGTTTAAGGATGCTGGGCAGTGGACACGTGACACCTCTTATTCTTTTTTCCCATTAAAAAAATTTCTGAGATTGTGCAGTTCCTGACTCTTGCTTGTCCAAGGCACAGGAAAAATGCTTTCCTTCCTCTCAATTACTATGATTATTACTGTAGGTTTTTTTTATTGCAGGGTTGCTACAGTATGCAGTGCAACTGCAAATTGATCTCTGCGCAGATTAAACTGCTTTCATTTTAGGCCATTCAGCACGTAATAGTAAACTTACCAAATAATATATGATTACATTAAAAGGAAACATCTTTTCATACTTATTTTTCACTAAATATCCATGTCGTAGCCTGAGTTGTTAGCCACCTTCTTATTTCACCAGTCGAGATGGCTAAATCTTTTTATTTGGCCCATGCCCTACGTACAAATATCAGTTACATTGTGAAGGAACAAAAAAGCACGAATATTGTTGGGGAATGCTATAGACCCATTTTTCCTTTGATAAGCCAGGAGGCGATGGGTGTGCAGTGAGTTCTAGTGTGTGAGGGAAGTCAGCAAGACTGAAATAAAGGAAATGGTTTACAAATTATAAACTGCATTATCAACTTAGCAGTTGAAAGATTTCTTTCCTCTGCTTTTCAATTTAGATTTTAAACTAAATAGCCTAAGACCCCCTGAAAATGCTTTGTATGAATCAGGCTTGGCACATTATTTTCCATATCAATGGAGCAATTTATTTTACAAACACCCTGCACTCCAGTGTGCTTTGCAGGAATGCTTTATGCTTTGGAGAACTTGGGTAACTGACTTTCAAAAGGTCGAGCTCCCTTCCACCAGAGTCCTGAATATTGTTTCAGAGTCCACCATTGCCCTCGTTTCTCGGGGCATCTAAAAGGGAGGTGAGCGGCTTGGCGTCTGTGAGACCTGGCTGGGGCTGGGCGTTCGGGGTGCTCTGCACATGCCCTTTCTCCTGACCAGATGTCCCCTGGGCCCCGCGCGGGCGCACACGTGGTGATGCCCCCCTGCCTAAGTGTTCGCCCCGAGCGGCAGGTGTGACTTGTTGCCAAGCGAGGGATGATTGGCAGGAGCGGGCAGCGCCAATGAGGCAGGGGCGGGGGCTGCGCGCCAGACCTGCGCCTCCATCCCGGCGCGTGGGCTGCGGAGCGGGAGAGTCACATCAACGCCCGCCTGCCGTGGCCTCTGGAATCCTCCCATGCTCCCAGCCCTTCTGCCCAGCGACTCTTTGAAGAGCGAGGAAACAGCCCCAAACCCGTTCGGAGACCCCCTCCCTCTCCCCCCGGCCCCTGCGGGGTTGGCAGGGCCGCCCGCACTTCCCCGAAGGCTGCACTTGAGAATCGGAACACCTGCGACATTTCCCAGCAAAGTCAGGGCGAGCCCGACCCGAGGGGGGGAAAGGGCCTCCCCGTCGCTTGACTGGATTTTCCTCTCTTGCAACTCAGAAACTTCGCTGGGCCTCTCGCTCAAGAACGACTTGGACGTAAGGAAGAAGACGCTTCTGTCCTCCTGTTGAACTTGCAGTCATACTGTTCAAGGAAAAGAACCAAGCCATCGTCGGAAGAAGTTGCGTGCGCGCATGCGCGCGCACACACACATGCACCCCATGCATACGTGTGGATGCCACCCAGACGACGAGCATTTGCTTGTCCGTGTGTGTGCCGTGCAGAAGGCGTTGTACAAGAGCCCTTGACTCTCGGACAAACGAGGCCTGGACTTCGGGTCTGAGGCCAGCCGTGGAGTAACAGAAAGCCGCAGCCTGGGCCGCCCTCCCCTTCCAATGTCTGTGCCGGGAGCGCTCCAGGGAGCTGGGGGAGGCCCTGCGGACAGACTCTCTTGCCCCAGGGGTCTTTACACCAAGCCAGGTGGATGTTCTGCACCTGGCCCCGGGCTCCCCAGGGACGTGATGCGAGGCTCTGCCTCGGCTGCTGTGGCCTCGGGGCGGTCGGCCTGTCCTGGTGGCAGCCTCCCGGGACGTGAGGCCAGGCCGCGGCCCGCTGCCAGCCCCGGCTCGGCTCCAGCGGCTTCTAGGGCCGGTTGGAGGACGCAGGCCACGTGTGGCGTCTGCAGGCCTCCCAGCGGCGCAGGCCCCGGACTTCGACGTCGCCCAAGGGCTGAGACCACAGCGAAGAAGGGAGACCAAGAGCGCGCCGCTCGTCTCCAGGCAGGACTGTGGAGAGGGAGAAGGGGTCAGACGGGAGCGCGGGAGAGAGAGACAGGCCAGTCCCGGGCGGGAGAGGCCCTCGAAGGGGTCTCGCCAGCAGGAGGCTCCGGCAGAGAGCCAGGCGGGAGGACGGCGCGCTCGGGAGGGCCCCGCGGGCTGGGCGAGGCTGCGGGAGGACGCCGAGCGCGGGGCGCCGGACGGGCCCAGGGTCCTTCCCGCGGAGCCGCGGGAGGCGAGGAGGGGGCGGCCCCGCGGTGCGGCTGCGCGGGCCGTGCGGTGGCGCGGGCCGCGATCGCCGTCTGCTGGCCGCCGCCGCCCTGCGGAGACGCGGGCCTCGCGCGCTGCGCCGCCTGGGCGTCCCTCGCCGGCTCCCGCGGGCCTCGGTCGGGGCTGGGCGCGCGGTAGTGGCCGGGGCTCTCGGGGCCATCCGGATTCTCCCGGGTCCCTGGGCGCTCCGGATCCACCCGCCGCGCCCTGGCCCGGCCTGACGGGCCCCGTTGAAGGAGCCAAAGTAACACCAAAGTTGCTTCTGGCGGCGTGTTCTTTTGTTTTGCAGGGATAAAAAACCCGGCCAAGGAAAAGGGGGCGCGAGAGGAAAGCGGAAAGAGAGCGGCCGGAGACTCAGCGCGCCCCCCGCGCCATCGGGGCGGCCGCAGAGCAGCGGTCCTCGCCTCCGCGGGACGGCGCATCCGGCGCTGGCGGGCCGCCGCGGTCGCGGCTGCGGGAAAAGGGTCGAGAAAGTCCCTCCCCTGGAAAGCAGCCGGGGCTTTCTTTCCAGCGAGGAGAGACGGCATCCGCACATTCGCGATCGAGCGCGAACAGCCTGTGCGCGCGCGCGCGCGCGCTGCGTGCCTCCAGCTCTCTGGGTGAACGCATTTGGAGAAGCGCTGGGAGCTTTCGAGTAGGGGCTCACCCTGTGAGCAGTACTCACACATATAATTCAAATTTCACAGCTGACCTGCTCTGAAAACCTCAATCAGCTTCTAATTGAAGGGAAAACAAAATATTGCTTCCCTACAGCAGCGCTAACGATTTAATCATTATATCAGACATTATAGCTTTTAATTAGGCTAATGCTGATACTGTATGGAAGGAGATAATTCAACACAGTTCTTGATGAATTCTGTAATTGGGTTAACGGCGGAGCAGTTGGGGGAGAGGCGTCAATATTCAAGCTGCGTCTGTAGCCACCAGGTTTATGAATGAAAGCGAAGACGCGCGGAAGGAGGCTGGGACCCGAGGGGGGCACGGCGCCCTCCGCCCCGCGGAGCCGCGGGCGCTCCAGAGGGAGGCGGCGGGAGACCCGAGGCTGGGCCTCCGGCGCCCGGCCTCCAGGGCCTCGCCGCCGGGCGCCGCATCCTCCTGCCGCTCGACCCGCCCGGCCCTGCGTCAGTGGGAAACTTCCCGAGAAGAACTCCAGCCAGGCCTGCCGGCCTGTGCGCCCTGGTGCGGAGTGTCTCTGCGCGGTCCCAGGCAGCCCTGACAGACGCAGCGCGGCGCGCAGCTCCGTCCGCGGCCTTCAAGGCACCAGCCCCGCAGCAGCGCTCACCCCTCACCGGTCCGAGGGCCAGCCGGGCGGGGCCAGCGCCCTGGCCCAGCGCCACCCTGGCCGGTCGGGCGCGGCGGGTGCGCCGGGCGCCCGGCGCCTCTGGGCCCCGCGGGTGGCCGTGGTCTCGCCCTCACGCTGACTGCTGAGTGGTCAGTCGGAAAGAGTGGCCCAAGCGGGGGCCCCGGCCTGCTGTCCGGAGGCCTGGTCCCTTGGCCTTGGCTGAGCCGCCGCCGGGCTCCAGGGCTGCAGACGGAAACTCGCACCTACATCTCCAAGCCGCTTCCCTTTCCGCGCCAGTCGCTAAGGGTCCTGCAAGAGAGGGAAAAGGCCGTTCACGCTCGCCCGCGGGCAGTGAGCTGTGCAACCGGGCATCCGCGACCCTCCTCTTCCTCCCGCACGCCGGCCTGCCAGGCTTGGCCCCGCCAGGGGCGTCGCGCTCCGCGGGCTGCGGGGTCAAGCCTCCCCGCGAGACACGGCGCGCCCGGGCGGCGCCCCCGCCCTCTTCTGCCTCCCACATTTCTCGGCCCGCGAAATCCGGCCCAAGCTGGAGAACCGGCGGCGCCGAGGCTTGACCCTGCCCGGGGAGATGGTTCGCTAGCCCTGGGTTAGGAGCCGAGGAGGCGGGCGCCTCTAAGCGTTGTTGGGTTCTTTGGCAAAGCCCCCCCCCCCCCCCCCCTCCTGCGGTCTTCACCCAAGTGGCTTCAGGGTGTGATTTTTGTGTCTCTCGTCTATTTCTGCACCCTTCCCTGAATTTTTTTCTCTTACTCTTTGGTGTAACTACGTCAGCACAATATTCTCCCTCAAGATAAATATACTGTATTGTGATTCATCCTTGTCTTATTTTGTCAGTAATTACTGCAAAATTAAACGGGTCACTGCTAGAGTTTCATTTACACAACCCCCCGTAATTAACAGTTTGAATACACCTTTTTACGTTGCACAAAAATTGTAATTTGCTGACGCATGCTGGTTTTTATTGATAAAGCATGCTTGTGCAGGGTGCGATGGTGAGGCTTCAAGCCCCTTGGTGGAGCGGGGGTGCGTTTTGTTTCTGTCTAAGATAGTGCCAAGAATTCGCACAAGACCACACTTTTTTGAACCCCAGGGGAGCTTCCTAGTGATCAACACGTGCGGAAGATGACATCCAAGCGACGGGTCATATTGCTAAGCCACACCCTGGAAGCAAAGTGCTAAAGTCGAAATTCTCAGCGAAACGGCACCAGCCGCCCGGGAAACAGGCCCCACAGGCCCAGGTCCCCAGAGCGAGGAAGCGTCCAGGCACCCTTCTGGCCGCCTCATGCCAGGGGAGGCCCAAAGTCCCTGCGCTCAACGACCAGGCGCTGGGCAGGAAACAGCGCAGCTCTGCGTCCCCGCGGCCCTGCCTCCCTGCTCTCAGGAGGCCCCAGGGGGAGAGGCCTGGCTCATGAGAGGAGTCGAGTTGTGAGGAGTCTCTACGTTTCAGGAACAAAGTGGAATCGGGGACACTTTCTCTCACAGGCCAGCCCTGTTATTGCAAATTAGATTAGCTGCCCAGGCTTCCATATAAACACGACATGGGCCACAGAGACAGAGGCCCACCGCTCCAATCTCTGCTTCCATCGCGGCATCGCACGCGAGTTACGTCGGGTCCTTTAATACCCTTTTCAGTGAGATTAAAACATCACGGTGACGCGATTTCCAGCCCCCTCCGAGGCCCGGGTTGCTGACTTCAGGAACCAGCCAGCGGGAAATGGGGCCGGGGGAGAGGGGCTGCGGACGTCTCCAGGCTTGCACGCAGCCTTCCCGCCCTGCATGCCCACAGCCGCCTCCGGGCCCCTCCGAGGCCACCGGTTCCCCGCCTCTCCCTGGACAGGACACAGCTGTCTTGCCAGCAGAACCAGATCGCACCCCACTCCAGGGTGCAGGCCTGGTGACTGCCCGGCACCGAGCACGCTTGGTGAGCACACCTGCATGGCTCAGGGCACCCGCCTTTGGGACAGGGGCAGGGCCTGCTGAGACCCCCAGAGGGCCGGGACACCCACGTGACGCTAGCTCTGAGGAGCGTGTCTCATGTAGATGGGGCGGTGGGGAGGTTGGGCAGATCCCAGAGAGAAAGCGCCTGTTGGAACCTGAAATCTGAACTCGGGATTTATGCCAGGACATAGGTGAGTTTTCTGCACCACTGGCTTTATGGAGCTTCGCACCTGCCCCTGCCGGCAAGACTGCACCCTCCTGGCTCCTCGGGCACCTCCCCCTTCAGGAACTGACCTCCCGGACCCACACGAGGCTCTGAGGGGAGGCGGAGGCCCCCTCAAATCCTCGCCCCCTCCCCGTGGACAAAGGAGGGGAGGAGGATTTGGGTCTCGGGTAGAACTCTACGCGCTTTCTTTCAGCTCAGCGCTTATAATTGTGGTCGGCGCCCGGAGCACACGGGCTACTGCAGGAGAGGCCGGGCACAGCCTCCTTCCCAGGGGCTGCGTCCTCGCCGCCTGGCAGGTAGGCCCACCCCCAGGGGCAGGGCTCCCGGGGCCTCCTCTTCCTGGTGGGGCGGGAGGCCGGGCGCAGCCAGTCCAGCCGCCCCCGGTGCCGGTTCAGTCCTCCCCACCCCAATCCCGGTTCTCGCCTCTGCCGCAGCCTCCCACGCCCGCCCGACGTCGGGCTCCGTCCGCTGCCCCGCAGCCGGGACAAGGCTCGCGCACCAGGCCCTGGGAGAGCTTTCTGTCCGCCCCCGCGGGCACGCGTCGTCCCCGCGCTCCCGCACGCTCGGGCCGAACCACCTGGCCTGCGTCGCCCCATCCGGGAGGAAGCCTGGTAGGCCGAGGAGAGGTGGGTGGGGACGGAATTCCTCCTTGCGGGCTCGGTTTTGACCACCGGTCCGCGTCACAGCTGAGCTCGTCGGGGACCCTGGCCGGCGACGGGCGCTTCCCCTCTGCCCGGGCGTCATCGACCCGCCAGGCCCAGGGGCGGGGGAGGAGGCCCGGCGCAGCCAGGGCCAGTCCTGGGGGAGGATCCAGCGGGAGGACCCAGCGGGACTCCTCTCCAACCCCGGCGGGAAGGACGCGCCTCCGTCCCGGCCGCTGGGCAGCCCCGCTGTCCGCCCCGGCGAGGCAGGGGTTCCTGGGTTCCCGGCGCCCACCCGGAGCCCTCAGCGCAACGCCCCACCCCCGCCTCTCACAAAGGAGCTTCCCGAACGCCGGCCCGGAGCACTCCAGGAAATCGATGCCGTAAAGCGGGCTTTTAATGGGTTAATTGACTGGCGGCCGCTATCGCGTTCAAACACCTGTTTCCTACCCGGGGAGGCGGCCGGGCGGGTCTGCGCCCGGGTCGATTGACTGCTGGGCCGGCCCCGCCTGCCCTTCGAGGCCAGCGCCGGCCACCGCCGAAAATCCATTTCACCTTTGCAACTTCTTGACCTTTCCTCTCCGTGGGAGGCCCACCCCGGCGGAGAGAGCCGCGGGCGGAGGCGGGCGGCCCGCCTCGCCAGAGGGAGAGACGCCCGGCTGCGCGCGCGGAGGGCCGGGGCGCGCGCGGAGGAGCCGGGGGAGCCGCGCGAGCGCGATTTCGCTGGAGGAGGGCGCGCTCAGCCGGGCCTGGGCGCCCGCGCGGGGCCACCCCCTCGGGCGGCCCGCTCAGCAGGCGGGCTTTGGGACGCCCGGACCCCACCTTGGGGCGCCCTCCCCTCGCCCGCGGGACCGAGGCGCCGGCGCGCCCCTGGGGCTCCGGGACAGACACCCGGCGCGGAGGCGCTCGCTGGAGTCAAGGGCTTGCGACGCATGGTTTTTTTCCCCCGGCAGCAGAATTAATACAGTCAAGTCCGTCGGCCAGTCAAAGTTAAATTGATTCTTTGCCCAAAACACCTCTCACTCAATGGCACGCGTTTCGACATGTTAATTTTTAAAGCGCGATTTCAGCCCGCGGACGTCTTTCCTGGCGCTGGCGGGCGCGCAGGGCGGAGAGCGTGGCCCACCGAGGGCGGGGGGGGCGCGAGCCCGAGGCGGAGGGGCGCGGCCGCGGCCCCCGCGCCCACATCCACGGGCCAGCCCTCCCTCCTCTTCCCCGGAAAGGCGACTCGGAGAGGAGCCGAGTCTGCGGCCCGGGGCGGCGACCAATCCCAGAAGCCGAGGGTGGGGGCGGAGTGAGCCGAGGCCGGAAAATGGCCCGCGCAGCCCCCGCGGGCGGCCCGCGCGCTGGGCCGCCAGGTCTGCCCACCTGTTCTCCGCCGAGGACCCCCAGCTGCGGGGACGCCGCGCACGCCCGCCGGCGAGGCGCGCCGAGACCCCCGCCCCTCCGGAGAGCCTCTCGCGCCCGGCCCGGCCCCGGGCGGACCGAGGCCCCGCCAAGTTCCAGACTCACAGTTAGTTCCTGCTGGGCTCCAGCGGGTCCCCGGAGCGGGTCCGGCTCGGCCGCGCCCCAGGGCTCGGCCGCGGGCGCCTCCCGGAGCCCCGACTCGCCCGGGCCCGGCGGCCCGCCCGCTCCGCGCCGGGCGCGCTGCAGCCCTCGGACCCGGCGCGGCTGCCGGCGGCGCCAGCCCGCGGCCGCGCACACTCACACGCGCACACTCACACGCGCGCTCACACGCGCACCCCGCGCGCACACTCGCGCGCGCACACTCGCGCTGCGGGCGAGAGAGACAAGAAAATGAAATTTATTACTGATAGGAGAGGCCTTAAAGACAATTTCAAGTCATTGTTTCTCTCTGGGAAGGGGACCCCTCCGCATAATGGAACGCCTTTTGTGCGGCGCCGAACAATACCAAACAAGGCTTCTAATAAATAGCCACTTTTTTGTTCCTCCTCGGCAGTGAATAGAGCGAGCAGTTGGTTCGCGAGCAGCTGGGACGCCGTTTGGAGCGGGAGGTGGAGCCGCGCCTCCCGGCCGCCGCGCGCCGCTCCCGGCCCCGCTCCCCGGCGCGCTCCCCCGTCGCCCGCCTCCCGCCCCCGCCCGCTTCCGGGCCGCTCCTCCCGCCCCCGCCCCCGCCCCCGCCCGCCTTCCCGCCTGGCCTCCGGGCTGCGGGCTCCCCCCCCGCGCCCCCGCTCGTGCCTCGGAGTCTCCCCACGCCCCTGAAATAGTTGTCACTTGTCATCGCGGGCTACCGCTTTGGGCCTCGCTCTGCTCCGCGGCCTTTTCTGGCCTCGGGGCGGGGGCGGGGGCGTGCCAGACCCCGTCCCCCGCCCCCACCCCGTCCCGAGTCCACCTGGGCACTTGCCACGCGCGGCGCGTCCTCGCGTTGGGATCCCCTTCGGGCACCGCGCTCGAGCTCTGTCGACTCGCCGAGGGGGCCCCTTGGCTGCGGACGCCGCCGCGCCAGGCCGCCCCGAACAGTCCGGGCTTTTGATTCAGCCCCTTGCGGCGCGCTCCTCGACCGTGCCCTCACCCCGACGCGAGTGTCCTCCCGCCGAGGGCACCGGCTGGAGGCGCGCAGTGTCTGGGGTGAGTGTTGCGGACACGAAGCGCGCCCGGTGAAAAGTCCCTGGGCCGGGCCAGGCGCGCGCTGTGGGAGGGAGCCCCGCGGCCGCTCCCGCCTGGACGCGACCCCCGCGGTGTCCTTCTCCCCCACCCCCGCCTCGGGCTCAGCCCTGGCCTCCCAGCGGAGGCCTGCGCCGCCGGCGGAGCAGAGGGCGGGGGAAGATGCTCTGAGGAGAGGGCGCCTGGGCTGGGGACACGCGCCTCTTGCGACCTTCTGTCCGTGTGTCCCCTGCCCGCAGCTGTGTGAAGAGGACACACTCCCGGCGGAGGACCGCCCCCCTCCGAGTCTCCGTGCAAGTGTCTCGACAGCAAACGCTCCGCTTTTTTGAGACTGATGACCCCACGTTTGCCCCCACGGACCTGTGACCCCCTCCCACCCTAGTGGAAAAACATTTACCAGCATCAAAAATAAAATAAAATACGCCGCAGCTGACTGGGCGCCGCGCAGTTGAGGGCGGAGCGGCCGGAGCCGCTGCGGGCCGCACACCTCTCTGCGGGGGTCTCCCGGACAAACGGGGCGATTTTTTTCCATTGCCGGCAGCTGCCGTTTTCAGGAGATCCTTGTCTGTCTGGCGCTAATCTCGGAGACAAAAACCCCACATGACTTCACTCAATGGATCTTAATCTAGAGAAACACTGTGTCATTTGCAAATTATTTCTTAATCGGACTAAGCTATTTAGGAGCGCGAGCGGAGTCAGTGTTCTGGAACCGCCAGGGCGCGGGGGCTGCCCGGGAACAGCCCGGCAGGCTCGCTGGGCCCAGAGGACGCGCTGGTCCAACTGCCAAACGCACCGTCACGCAGGCACGCTTCTTCACCTGGAGATTGTTTGGAAATTTAGTATTGAGGAACCGTATTCCCTTGGAGGTGGACGCAATTCGGTTCAGTCATTCGCGATGTCGGGAGCGGCGGGAAGAGGGAGTTCGGACCTTGGCATCTTTTGAAACCCGGGTTTGTGCCGGAATCTCGCGGCGGGGATCGCGAGGCGGTTATTGGACCCTTTCCAGCAGACACCCTGAAAGCTTCTTCCTTTTGTATGGGAAATGGAAACATTTTGGAATCCAGATCTAAAACTTTGACTTATATTTTACATGCTAAATCGCTGAAAGATTGGGTACAACACTGCATAAAGCTTCACAACCTGCAAATATTTGAATGGTTTTTGTAAGCGGAGCAGCTGCCAGTCAGCTGGCTTTGACAGGCTGCCACAATTTTGTCACTTAATAGCGGGTGTTAGGCTAAGTGCAAAACACTCTGGCAAACAGATGTCAAACCCGTATCAATGGGGGTTGTGAAGTGGAGTTTTAACCCACATCGGGGTCTCGCCCGCGGGAGCTGGTGTGCACACGCGTCCACAGCGCCGCGGAGGCGCGCGCTCCGGAAGCCGCGGCCAGGCCCCGGGCGCTGGCGGCGCGACCTTGACTTTCTGTGAACGCGGAGATGCGCCTCTCCCGTCCCGCCGGGCGGGAAGCAGGGCGAATGGGCCTCGCTGGGAGGACAGAGGCGGACGCCCTCGCCCCGCCTCCCCGCTCCAGGCCCGCCCCCTGCCCTGCTGCGGACGGTGGCAGCTCCCAGGTGCTGCGGTGGCCGGCGGCCGCGGCCCGCGCCTCCTTCCCCGGGCTGACTTGGACGGTGTCACTCGGTCCACCGGCCTCCGCCGGCAGCCAGCCTTGCCTGCGGCCTCGAGGGCGACAGGAGAGGCGACACATAATGAGAGAGCTGCGACCGGAGCGCGGACACGGCCAAGGTCACCAGGGGGTCTGCGGGCTGCCCAGACCCCGGCGTGGTCCAGAGTCCGGCGCAGAGCGCGGTGGGCACCAGCGTGGACTCCCTCGGTCCGGAGTCCGCGCCTGGGTGGAAGGACTGGTCCTCATGGGCCTCGAGGAGCGATGTGGCCGTGGGGTTCTCAGCGCCACCAGTCAGGGCGGGTGCAGGCTGCAAAGACCAGCTTCTTTGTCCCCGCAGCCCGAGGCATGCCCTTGGGAGCCCCTATCTTTCTCAAGCAAGATGTCCTCCCCTTAGCGGCATCAGGAAATGCCCCACTACCCCCACCGTGGGTCCTGCGGCCTGTGTCTCTCTAGGCCCAAGCCGAGGCCCGGTGCACTTCCCTGTGGGAGCCAGGCAGGCCGTGGACTCCTGCTTCCCCAATCAGAACCACCAGTGGGCTGCTCCCCTAAGAACCCCGGTTCAGTCTCTCAAAGCGGCAGTCTTCTCCCCGTGTCTTCTCAAATGTTCATCCACAACATGCACATTACAGGGTCGAGCCCACGACCTTCACACCCACGCCACACCCGACCATCCTGGGCCATGAGAACATGGATTGCATTTGGCTTCACCCACGTTCCTCCTGGCCTGGCATAGCCCTCCTGCTGGCACTTCCCTTGCGGAACTTGAACCTGAGGCTGGGAGGCCAAGAGGGAAACTCTCAGCTATACTCCAGAATGTGCCGAGAAGCAGATCTGTCCTTACGGAGACTAAAAGAATCCTCAGGGCTTTTCCCAGAGGAAAGTGGCTCCATTCTTCATCACAGGCATCTTTAAACATGACTGTGACTGTTTAGCTGGGATCCACTTGGTGATAAATGGAAGTCAAAACACTCACTTTAATTCGCTTCACTCTAGGCCCAGCCCGAGGCCGCTTGCAGTTCCATGAGAGCAGACACAGTCAAAGGCGCTTGAATTAAGGCTCTTACCTGCTTCTTATATTGCCATCGATGGAATGCAATCAAAACAGGATTTAATGCCACCCCCCAGAGTCCTTTTAAAATACGCAGGCCACATATTCTCCTGGGAGGGAAGGGGTTCCTTTGCAAAGATAACGATAGCTTCTCTGTCTCATTGATATTAATTATGTCTTCATGGAAAACCAGATACTTAAAAGCAGTTCCTGGCCCAGCGCAGTGGCTTACACCTGCAATCCCGGCACTTGGGAGGCCGAGGTGGAAGGATTGCTTGAGGTCAGGAGGTTGAGACTAGCCCGGGCAGCATAATGAGACCTCAGCTCTGGAAGGAAGGAAGGAAGGAAAAGAAAGAAAGAAAGAAAGAAAGAAAGAAAGAAAGAAAGAAAGAAAGAAAGAAGAAGGAACGAGCTCCTAAAACCAATTCTACACTCCAGTCTGGGCGACAGAGTGGGACTCTAACTCAAAAATAAAATAAAAGAAAATAAAAATAAAAAAAATAAAAAAATAAAACCAATTCTAAGTGTACAGACATGAAAGGTATTTTCGCCTTCTGACCAGAGTTCACTATTTTCACACACACACAGCGTGCCACCACGGAGCCTTGCCTGGCCTCCTCCTGAGGTGTGTGTGCACTCCCAGAGGGTGGGGGCCGAGGCAGGATGGACGTCGCCTCCAGCCAAGGTCCCCGTCCCGTGTCGGCAGTGCACAGGATGTCTGCTCTGAGCGGTGGGAGGCAACAGGTCCAGGATCAGGTCCTGATTCAGCAGACATTCAGAGAGGAGAGACCCAAGTCTTAGACGAAGGGCAGGGCACACGTGCTCAGCGTGGCAGATGTGTGGTAAGGGTGTGGGACAGGAACCATGCGGGGTCCGTGTTCAATGGCGCACTGCAGCTGTGTGAGCCTCCCACGTGGGGCAGAACCATGTGGCCGGGGAGCGGGGACAAGATGACGCAGCTAGAAGGAGCCCTCTTTGGGACGGATGATGCTGTCATGACAGGTGGGGGGTGATCGTCATCGACTGCGTTAGCGTCGTGGCTTCTTGAGGTCGACTGGGGCCACGGAAACCCTCCATGATCAAATGCTGCTTGCTTCTCACCCCAGCAGTGGTTTTCACATGGCTTGCATCTGCCCCCTCAAAAACGAGGAGATGCATGCTCTACCTGCCCATTCTTTGTTAGAGGCGATCGTTCACGCGCATGGGGCTGCGCTTTCTATGCAGTTTATCCAAGGAGTTAAACAAACCCACGGCTGAGCCGCAGTGTCACGAGTTGCACGGGCCGTCGCCTGTAACTGCACTCTCACTTCCCTCTCTTCCCCTCTGCTTCCTCAACACTCAACCCACATCGCAAGCCACGCGAGCAGGATGCCGGCTGCACAACGTGTCTAGCCCCACCTGCTCAGGGTCAGACTGAACAGGGTCAGGGTTTCCCCGCATTCCGGGCCTTGAATGTGGAAGCAAGGCTGCGCTTATTGGAAACCCTCACCAGGTGGTCAGATATCGTCAATGGGGGTGAGGAAGGATCTGTTGATATGTGAGCACGCGCACAATCTTATATCACAGTATTTCCTAACATACAACCTTATGGCAATATATATATATAATGTATTACATCTCAATAAAGGGACATCTCAGTCATTAATTCATCTGTCATGACAACACAGTTCCTTTGGAAAGTGAAAATAACTCTGTGCAGTCTCAGCCATGCCTAGCTCTTAGGTGGCACACGTGTGTGCAACCCTGGCCTGACCTGCCAGCCTTTGTTAATGTCTTTGGAGGGAGGTCACAGCTGTGTGACCTGCAGTCATCCGGAACAGTGGTCGGAGCCTGGTGGGTGTCCGGTTATCCATCTGTGAATGAAGAGATTGTAGCATGAGCGCCAGCACAAGACGGCCTGCAGTGGAGCCGGGTTCTGTTCTGCCGTTGGGTGCTGCGTGTCCTTGGCCAAGTCACTTAAATCTGTTCTTCAGTTTTCTCATTCACAGAGTGGCTATGTCAGCGCCTGTGAGGCAGGATTCCTGTAGCCACTGGACGATGTCAAGAAGGTGAACATGCCCAGAATGTCACCGTGTGACTCCACGTTATCCCATCGGTCTTCCCAGCAGAGCCACTGGCGCCGACGTCCCTGGCAGGGGGGCCATGGGGAGACTGAGGCTGGGCCGAGGAGCACCTGACTTCTCTAGGGAAAGTCCTGCTCTGCTTCCTTGTGTCTGCAGCGACGGCCCTGTGTCACGGCCCCAGCCCTGGCCGCCTGTGGCCTTTCAGGGTTCCGTCTGACGCTCCAGCCCCACGTGAACTCTCCTTGCTCAGAACTCGTCAGCATCGACAGTCGATGGCAAGACGGCGCTCTGACCCTTGCTGTCACAGGTGTCCTCCCTCACGTTGGCTTTTATGCTTGAGCAGTGGATGAATCTTAGCACTCTGGCTGCACCCACTCACGAAGGCTCGTGCCTGGGCTTGAATTAAAATGCAACCGGAATGGTCGTTCCTTCTTCACAGACTGCAGGATGGAGGGTTTCTGCCCTACTTGTTTGAGACGTGTTCATCCATTCATTCATTTATTCCACACATACTTCCTGAACTCCTACTATGTGCCAGGCGTGGTGTTAGGTCCCGAGGTGTAAGAGGGTAGCAACCAGGCTCAGTCTTGTGCTCCCGGAGTGTGGAGAGAAGGTCTGCAGGCGGCCTTGGGTGGAGCCTCTGGCTGCTTTTCAGGGATGTGCCTCCCTGTCTTTCTCTGATGCTCTTCTTTTCATCGGGTCCACACTTCTCGCAGCTTTCCTTTTCGGTTTTGTTTTTATTTATGCTTCTGGCGGCACATGTTTCTTCCCCTTTTCCTCTCAGGTCTGTGATCATCACGCGAAAATGAAGATTCCTTGGGACTGGGCCCCCGTGGCTCACACCTGTCATCCCAGCACTTTGGGAGGCTGGGCGGGAGGAACACTTGAGCCCAGGAGTTCAAGACCAGCCGGGGCAACATAAGAAGACCTCATCTCTATCAGAAAATAAAAAAATTGGCTGAATATGGTGGCACGCACTTGTAGTCCCAGCTACTCAGAAGGCTGAGGCGAGAGGATCGCCAGAGCCCAGGGGTCGAGCCTGCGGTCGGCCATTGGTCCCACCACTGCTCTCCTGCCTGGGCAAAAGAGGGAGACTCCGACTCAAAAAGGGGAAAACGCTGATGGATTTTGTTTTCTGACCTTGAGTCTACATGAGGCTACGGCCTCTGAATAATTCAGTCTGAATTGCAGTTAAGTTGTTGCTTGTCGAGTTCTGTGAAGGCAAATGTCGGGTATGACACTGGACAGGTGACAGCACTTTTCTGGGACTTCAGTTTCCCAAGCTCAAAAATACAGAGGCAGAACTCCACGGCTTCTGAATCCCCTTTGCAGATCTAATGGTTTCTGATTCTAGAATTGAAGGATGGAATGTTTGGCCATGGCTTCAGCCCTAGGGTTTAATTGTTTGATCTGTGAAGTGGGCACAAAAATGTTCCAGCCTCACAGTAATGCTGGTGTTGAAAGAGGAATTTGAAAGTTGCTAAGCATGTCAGGTGCCTCTTATTGTAGAAGTTTCTTATTCTCACCCACGTCGATGGGGCAAGAGGGAGGACAAGAGGAGAGAGAGGGTACAGGGATAGCCCTGTGCAGACAAGAGCTTCCTGAAATGTCAGTTTTGCAGCTCTGGAGAGTACTGGGTTTTAGGGACTCAAAGAGTGATTTCATAAAGAAAAAAAGTGTCGTTTATATACCAAAATGGAATAAACCCCCTTTTGAGTAACAACAATCTGCATAAATGCTTTAAGAAAGCCTATAATTATGATAAAAATGTTGCTCAAAGTTAAAATTATGAAGCAATCAAGATTTATAAACAGTCTCTCATCGACTTTTAATCATTCTTTCTTCTTCATATACAAACTACGCAATATATGGTTGCAATATATCATGCTATATGTTTTATTTTCGGTAATTTAGCTGAGTAAAATATATGTGAGGTGGCATGAAGTAACTCGGTTATCTGCGCACATGGTGACGGGCATGTGGCTGCCGAGAGCAGGCACACAGTCACACAGACAGTTACGCGTCTTTTTTGGATCTGACACAGAGAAGATGCATGCTTTTACGGCACCAGAATCACTGTAACATTTTTTAAACATAGCTCCTTTAGAAATAGTCTGGAAAAGTATGACATGCATGTGAGTGTTAATTCCCTTTTGCCAAAAAGAAAATACTGTAATTATTGGATGATCGAGGCCAAAATTGACCAGATGGATCGATACTTGTCTACGCGGGGCAAAAACGGCCTCATTTGAGTGGTTGAAAAGAAGCAATTTGGGACCATGTGCAGAGCTGATCTAAGATGCACTTTGTAAATTCCGTTTGAAATTTTCTCTTCAGTGATTTTAAAATGTCTAAGCTTAAGGGGAAAATCTTAGCATAAGGATAACCTTGGTAGCAACAGACATTTGCTGATGGGCACGTTTATGTCAGGGATCCAGAGGAGATTCTGGAAATCGTTCCAGGAACTGTGTAAGAGAGTCACCTTGCAGCGAAGCTGTTTTCCTGCGAGCCGTCCTTACTGCCTTTGACCATCCATAATCCCTGGTCCTGACTTCACTTTTGTCCCCACCCTCTCTGGAACGCTCGCCTAACCCACTCAGTTTGAGTTTCTTCACTCCGTGGGTCCTAGCTACATCAATTGAAACATATCCGAGGGCGAAGAACTCACTTGTGAGGTGTAATGGACTTTTAAGGCAGAATTCCATCATCCGCAGATTAAAAAGGCCGGCATGTATGGACGCAATCCAGTTTCAACAGTGAGTCCTTCCCTTCCAAGGTTTTTTCATTCTTGCTCTCCTGAAGACTCAACCATGAGAGATGTCTTATCACCAACTAGAATTCTGACGCTTTGTATTTCTGAACTTGATCTTGCTAGAAACATTTCAGCAGGGTTTCAGTTCTCACCTACCCCGATCTTTAACAGATCTGCTGACCTTTCCAGCCTCATCTGGAACTGCTGTCTTTAGACGCCAACCTCCAACCCGAGGACACTGTCAGCCCTGCCCGGGACCTCTTCTTTCTCTCTTTGCTTTGTCTGGGTCGCCTGCACTTTTCATCTCTTATAACTCGCCCATCAGCCTGTTGTCTGGCTCACTGGTCTCTCAAGTCACTTGTTTAAAGAGGCTTTCTCCTCCAGTCAAAATTCCAGTACTCAGTTATGTCTTCCTCACCATGTTCTCTGCTTTTAACACCACAAAGTTTACTACGATTTTAACAACAGATCTGTTTTGTGGGTATTTGTTTAATATCCACTTTCTGCATAGACTGTAAGCTTCATGAAGGCAAAGATCATGGCATCCATTCAACATTATTCCTAGGGCCTAACTCAATGCAGAAACTCAGTAAATACGTGTTGGATCAGTAAATGTCATTAGTGATGGGCACCTGTCCATGATGCAGGAACTGGCACTGGAGCAGTCCTTCAGCAGCAACCAACTGTAAAACCCAACCCAAGAAAGGAGTCAGCTGTTTTCTAGCAGTGGATGTGACCCGAGAAAGAAGAAAAGCTCAGGAGTGAGTCCTGCTTCTTGGCTTCTGAGAACAGTTTCCTGGAGCCCAAGGAGAACATGGTGGCCCCTTTGAGTGGGGAAAGCAGAAATCAAAGTTCTAGTTACCCAGAGGAGCTGGAATCTGTGGGGGTGTAGCATCAGAGTAGAGAACCATGCCAGAAGGGTGTCTGTGACTGAGGGCTGGGCCCAAGGTGAGGGCAACCACGGCTTCTCAGGCAGAAACTGGTAGGGGATTGAAGGTGAGACAGAGATACTGGAGGCTGAGCAGTGGAACTGTGTCAGGGTTCTAGCCCTGCCAGGGTGGAGAGATCTTATCGATGTCACTTTAGCAGCTGTGGCATCCAGTTGAGACACCAGAAAGGTTGCCTTGGGAGCAGGGGGTCACATGCTACAGTGAGGCCAGCTGTAGTCCTGTCCCAGCAAAGGGTTAGGGTTAGGGTTAGGGTTAGCCCCGTAAAGGCACCCAAGAGATATGGAGATTGAAGGTAAAGTTGGACGGACTTTGGAGACATTTTGGACTTCCACAGCTATTCACTAACAAATCACAAGGCCAAGTTCACAATAATCACCCAGCAATTGAACTGCCTGCTGTCCTTAGGGTCAATAATGAAAAGAGGAAAGTAACAGAATCTAGGCTTTCTCCAGCATATTAGCCACAAGGTTCTGTTATCAAGTCATAAAAAAGTCACTAGAGAATTTAGAAACTAGACAATGAGATTCATAGTCAAGAGATAAAGCAGTCAACAGAAATCAGTCCTGAAATGACCCAGATGTTGTCCTTGAAAAGATTTGAGAGTAGTTTTTATGACATGTGTAAAGAATTGAAGGAAACTATAGTCTCAATAAGTGAACAGATTGAGAATCTTAGCACAGAAACGGATACCATAAGGAATCAAAGGGAAATTATGGAACATAAAAGTACAGTAACTGCAATAAAAAATTTACAAGATGGGCTTGACAATAGGTAAGGAATGTTAGAAGGAAAAGTAATTAGTTGGAAGACATCATCGGCTATCAGCCTGTAGGAGAAACAGAGAGAAAAATACAACTAACAAACAAACAAAGAAACAAAAACAAACAGCAACACAAAAAAAGAATAGAGCCTCAGGGACCTATGGATAATATTAAATGGCCCAATATACGTGTAACTGGAGACCCATTAGAAGACACAAGTCATTTTGGGACTTTTCCTTTTTTGAAAATATCATGGCCAGATACTTGCCTAATTTGGTACAAAACATGACTTACAGATCCAAGAATCGAATCAAACGTCAAGCAGGAGAGTATGAAATGTAAAGATAACCACAGCTAAGCACATTGCTGTTAATCAGCTAAAAACAAAGATAAGGGAAAGCTATGAAATTAGCCAGAGGGGAGAAAAAACCATGTACAGGGATATAAGCTGACTCCCTCATGAAATACCAGGGACACCAGGAGCAGTGGAAGAACATTTGTACTGTGATGAAAGCAAACACCCACAAACCTGTCAACACACAGCACTTCTGTGTGAAACAAAACCCTCCTTCAAAGGAAAACTGAAAAAAGACATGTTCACATCAGTGAACGCTGACAGTATTTGTAGCCAGCAGGCCCGCGCCAACAGACATGTGGAATAAAACTGTTTTCCTTCTTTCTATCATTTACTTAAAAGAACACAAAGTATTTAAAGAGTAGGTCTGCAACTTTAGAGCTACCGTCGAGTTAACAGACACACAGAGAGCTTGCATCTCATCGTGTCCTTGACTTCACTCACTCCAAACCATGGAAGGTTTATTTCCAGACAAAGAAAAAATGAGAAAGAGAGAACAAAACAACACAATGTTGGGAATGATCATGTTTTATCACCAAATGAGCAGAAGCAGTGGGACTTAGTGAACTGTCAGAATATTTCGCCAACAGTGAGTGGCTAACCCAATGTGATCAAATTGATTGAAGATAAAAATACCCATTACCTTTTAGCCCGAAACTAGGTTATGCTGAGGAATTGTTGTGTTCTTCAAACTTACAACAATATTCGATTCTCTTTTTCTTTGTATTATTAACTTGTTTGTCTACCCATCCTCAGTCTTCCCAAGAGTCCTTGAACGCATTAAAGACAAAAGACAGAAATGTTGAGGGAGGAATCGGCCTCATTTTTGCCAGCAGATTTGTTTGCAACACCAATTGAGTCTTATCTTTCACACTGCTGCCCAAGGGCATTTGAAATCATTTCTGCTCAAAAGAGGTTCATGGGAAAGACTTCGGAGCTGAAGAGTTACTTGACTCTGAGCCTCTATATATAATGATGAAATAAAGACGCATTTCTTTGGAGAAGAAAAAAATAGTGGCCAAATGCCCCTTGCAAGGCTTATGTTGTTTTTTTCTTCCTCACCTCCCTTCTCTTCCTCTGGATAATTTACTTTTTGGGGTTATGAGTCCTCCTTTAAAAATGAATTTTAATCAGACATGGCAAAAATCATGCTGCATCAATAAGTTTAATACTTGGGGGAAAAAGCAATACTTATCTCAGTAGCATAAATATAGTATTTCCTGCAAGGACATCTAGTTTTCTCTCTCTCTTTTTTTTTTTGCGAATTGATAATAAAACACATTTTTGTTTTACTATCCTCATAGTCTTGGAAGTAGCGTGCATGGGCACGCACACACCACACACACACGCGCGCGCACACACACACAGACACACACACACAGCTCTCTCGTCCTCATCTGAGGAGACAGACGCTCACCAAGGTCTTTCTTGAGGCTGTGTTCACTACCTTTCTTCCAGTCTCCAGGAGGTGCTGACTCAAAAACTGCATATCAATAAAAATCAATCTGAAGCAAGTGGATTGGATGTACCCACTGGATTATCGTTTGCAGGGACAGAAAAGGGCAGAACTGAACTCAAAGTCTTATCTGACTTATGCCGACAAACTTACATGTGAAAGGTCATTGGAATACACTTGGGTACCCTCTTGCATTGGCATTGGGGTTTTCGAGCATGTCCTGTGTTACTCAAGGGCC
This sequence comes from Cephalopachus bancanus, assembly GCA_027257055.1. Lineage (NCBI taxonomy): Eukaryota > Metazoa > Chordata > Mammalia > Primates > Tarsiidae > Cephalopachus > Cephalopachus bancanus. The sequence goes on along the minus strand of JAPVLO010000001.1, from coordinate 15,658,515 downwards.
GCCCAGCCACCCGTCAGAACTCTGTGTCTTGAAGACGAACCGCTCGGTGAGCAGCCGCAGGAGCACTTGAGAGCTTGCCAGCGATGCAGAAACCCAGTTCCCCCAGGCCCACGGAGCCAGGACCTGAACTCTCTCAGAGGATCCCGGGAAGGACTGCCCCACAGCTTAGGTTTCCAGACCTGCCTTGTAGATCGATGCTCACGCGGATCGTTTCAGAGAACAATGGCGCGGTGTATTTCTTTGTGGCAGGCTCATGCAAGAATGCTAAAACAGAAGTGAATGCGAGTTTTCAGTTATCGTTGTGGATACTTTCCTGAAATGTGTGTTTGTAGTCAGTGCTTCGCACAGATGGTTTATTTTATATTTTACGAGAATGATAAAAAATGCATTACGATGTTCCTCTAGTTCCACTGTCCAAGACAACTTGAGAGTTATTCTGGGGACAGGCTGTTTTAGGGATTAGTTTAGCATGTAAGTACTTCATTATTTAATGTCTACTTACATATTATCATCGTATAGTGCTCTGTCCTTGATAAAATAGAAATGAGCTCTACTGATTTTAAAAAATGTAAATTTGCTTTCAATCCTATGTACCTCCCCAAATAATTGGATATTTGAGTTGTATCCTTTCTGTCACTTAGACACAGAGGGAAAGTGAAGGAGAATTGAAATAAAATAAATATCCATGAAATGCTGTTATGGGTGGGAAGCAGAGAATTGGGGGTTATAGCTAAAGACTAGAAACAGCCAGACTCTAAATTAATTTTACCTCTCTCCTCTCTGGATTTCTTAAGCCATTATTTACAAGCTGTCAAATTTTATGGTTGAAGTAATATGCATGAAATGTTCAGGGAAAGCATGTTTTATCCATTGATTTCTTGACTGTTCGCGGTTGCCACTCAGCTCCTGGAAAACACTTTTCTGCTTGCAGAAAATGTGTATTAAAATATCAGTCTTCAATCCTGCTTCTAACGCAGAGATAAAGAGAATGGGCTTTGAAGTTAGCCAGGCCTCGGTTTAAATTATAGCTCTGTCTCTTGATAATTGTGTTCTTGGTCAAGTTATTTCATGTCTCTGGGCCACAATTTCTTCATTTTAAAAATGTAGATAATAATAGTATAACATCTGAAATAGATGCATGAGCATTAAATAAGTTAACACATGTGAAGTTCGATCACCTGGAAAATGTTTAAAGGGCTTTGAGAGGATTTCTTTAAATAACATTTTGTTAAAGCACAGCTTTATCTGCACTGGAATTTCTTACCGAGGGAATTGATACTTTTAGCGATGGGAGGCCAGGTAATTTACAATAGCTCTCCCATACGGGATAACCCATGGGTTAGGCAAACTGTAAAATAAAATCAATGTTTTAAAGCCTCTAGGAATTAACAAGATGGGAATTACTGGACTGGAACCGAGATTCACGAACCCAGCATGTGGGGCTACTTTGAATCTTGTAGGCAACTGCTGAATAGAAAGCAATGGCTGAAACCTGAGCCATAATCTCGGTGGCCTCACAGAGCCCAGGAGGCAAAAGTAGGAATTTGGGGACCTCGGTAATCAGCCCCCACTTTGGGCTGGATCCCTGAAGGGCTGCACCACAGGCATCAAGGTGAACTGATATCAGCCAGTTTCTGCACCACTCCAGCCCTATTTCCTACCAAACAGGTGGCCACAATAGCCTTAAGGCTCGAACTTAGTTTTAGGTGGTCCTATCCTGCTGCCTCCCCCAGAGAACTACAGGAGCAAATAAAAATTCTTCCTAAAGGAAAATAACATCATCCTAGGCCTTAAATGACTTCTTTAAGTTCTTTTTAAATGCTGCGCACTGTACGGTACACAGTGGAAGATGGCCAGGCACAGGGGACGAAACACCATGAGTGAGGCCAAACAGAAGTAAGAGACACTAAAAACAGGAATACAGTGGCTCTATATACTAAAATCATTAGATGTGGTGGATATTATAATTATATTTACTACGGAATAGGAGATTAAGCCAAGCTTTAAAAAATGGGAAGGGAACTGGAAACAGTCAAAATGAAATAGAACTTTAAAAAGATTTGGGAGGAAAAAATGTATACTAACTCAGTTAAGAAATCACTGGATAGGTTTAAGGTCAGCTTTGATGCAGCTGAAGAGAGAATTAGTGAACTGGGAGATAGTTCAGAACTATATCTAAAAATCATTATAAAGAGATAAAAAATGAAAACCCCAGAAGCAAAAGTAAGAGACATGAAGCTCACAGTGTGAAAGTTTAGCATTAGAGTCAGCCAGGCTCGGTGGCTCAGCCTGTAATCCCGCACCTTGGGAGGCTGAGGTGAGTGGATTGCTTGAGCCCGCGGGTTCGAGACCCGCCTGGGCAACTTGGTGAGCCCTCATCTCTACAATAAATAAAAAAATTAGCCGGGTGTGGTAGCGCGCACTTGTAGTTCCAACTACTTGGAAGGCTGAGGCAGAAAGATCGCTGGAGCCTAGCAGGCCGAGGCTGTGGTGGCCGGGAGCGGCCACTGCTCTGCAGTCTGGGCGACAGAGTGAGACTCCAACTCAAAAAACAAAAATAAACAAAAAACATTAGAGTCTTAAAAAAAAGAGCAAGCATGGAGAGGACAACGTAGTTGAAAAGATAATGGTTGTTTTTTTCCCCCAGAACTAATAAATGACATTGAACTACAGATTCGAGAAACTGGATATATTTATTTTAAGCAGGATAAATAAAAAGAGATATATAGCTGGGCACATTATAGTGAAACTTCAGAAAACCAAAGGCAGACAAAACTTATAAGCAGCCAGCGAAGGAAGGCAGACTACCTCCAGGAACAGCACCTCAACAAACTGACTTTCTAACAACAGACACAAGAAAATAGTGAGATGATGCTTCTCCTCATGGCTGGGCCAATGGTGAGGGGAATGAGTTACGAGGACACATTTAAGGGGCTGCCAAGACACCCAATATCGGGATAAGCAACAACTCTTGACCACACAGAGAACCTGTAGATTTGGCGGTAGCTTGCCAGGCCAGGGGAAGGCGCGGTTTCCATCGCTTTGAGGCAATAATACGGTTGATCTGAGAGCCCTCTCAGCCTGGGAATTTGGCATGGTTATTTAATTGACCAAACATTCTGAGGGAACAACATTAAATAAATTTGGAGGAGTAGAGGAAAGAAAAGAAAAAAAACCTCACTTAATTCTACCACTTGGAATGACTATTTACATGTTCTCTATGTGTGTGACCTTGCTTAGTTGTGTGATGAGGACTGGAGCGGGCCCTCTGGAAGCTCACACAGGCCTATCACGTGGGGACAGCTTCCTTTCCGGCGAAGGGCTGCGATGGCGCGGGACGCGCGTTTCCCAGGGCTGCTCTAACAAAGTCCCGCAAAGCTGTTGACTGCAAAGGACACACACATATTCTCTCAAAGTCTAGAGGGCAGACGTTTGCAATCAAGGTAGCTGCAGGCCGTGTCCCTCTGAGGTCGGAGTAGGGACCTTCCTCACCTCCCCCAGCTTCTGGGTGGCTGTCCATCCCCAGCGTGCTGTGACCAGCAGCAGCAGTGCTCCGGCCTCTGCCTCAGTGCTCACGTGGCTTTCTCTCGCGTGTCCCTGTCGTCACATAGCCACCTCCCTCTTGGCCTCTCTTCTCTTCTTACAAGGACACAGTCATGATGGAGGTAGGGCCCTTCCTACTCCACTGTGACCCTATCGTAACTCACGACACCTGCAAAGGCCTTTTTCCAAATAAGGTGACATTCTGAGGTGCGGAGGGCAGGGCCTCATCATGCCTTTTGGGGGGACACAATTCAACCCGTGGCAGACGGCACAGCAGAGAAGGCGGCAGGCGGAGAGAGGGCGGTGGCCACGCTGGGGTGACCGGCCTCAGAGACAGACGGGGGCAGCTGGCCCTCAGCCTCCCGCAATCTTTCTTCATACACGTCAAGTGGGACCACTTAAGGGTCCTGCTCTGCACACTCTCACACAACATCTTGCTGGCCCAGAGACTGTTTTTGCTGTCGAGCCAAGTCCCGGGGTTCTTCTCAGGGGATACACCAGCATGCTCATTTGAGAGGAAACAGCCCCCATCCCTTATTCGGGTTCAAGTCATTGTTTTTCCAACAGAAAACATGGCTTCCTCCCTGGCATCAGCCTAAGTTAGCTGCTTTATGTTGTCTGCAGGGTTCTACAGATCTGGGGGACTTTGAGTTTGAGGTGGGATCCTCTCAGTTGAATTCCACGGATCTTTCTGAGCATGCAACTGGGAAAGCCAGTAGTTTTGTCTGTCTTAAAAAGACAATGCTTTGGTCTTTCTTAAAAGGTTTTAAAGATATTCCCACGGCAAAAGATTAAACCCCTTTCCTATGAATTCGGTCAAAGGACTCAGCTTAGAGAGGAGCCTTCTGTCCTCTTTCCTTCTGATAGGCTTGCTTTACTTGGTTCACTCACTCTTGAATTCTTTCCTGCATGGAAACCCACTTGGCCACTTGGGCTGGACCCCCACTTTGGGGTCCTCTATCTTTTGTCAAAACCACGAAGGAGACCCAGAAGGCAGATAAGCCGAAGCGGGTGGGACCCAATAAACAATGAAGGCAGAGCTTCAAGAGGAAGGAAAGACACCCCTGTCCAGTGTTCCCAGCAGGTCAGTTGGGTGAAGACTGAGAATGGGCCCCTGCACTCAACAGTGTGGAGTCATTGGCAGAGCCTGGGAGTGCTGTTCGGTGAGCCTTGGTGTGTCCAGCAGAGAGTGGGAGAAGTCGATGGGTCCATGAGTGCAGACAGGCCCAGAGGGGCTGCGCTCAGAGAGGGAGGAGAGGTACTCCATGACTCATAAAACCAGACAGCCCACGTGTAACGGAGGCAACCATGGTCACCGTCTGACTTACTCTCGCGTGAGGAGAATGGCATCGAAACAAAGTATACGTAGATATATTCCAAACACAGGATTAAATTAGGGTTTCCAGGGTCTTTTCCTTATGTAAAATATATGCGAATCACTGGTCAGTATGCACCTTTTCAAACAAAGTCTGTCTGAACATGACAAACAAAATTAGGGGAGGGAGGTATTGCCAGCAAGCCCAAGTCTGAAAGAGTCATGCCAAGTATGTGCTTGGAAATCTGGGGAGACAGTCCTAGTTTTTTTCCCCGAAGTTACATTTGATCCAGAAAGAATTTTGCTTACTGCTGAGAAACAGAATCCCAGCGTCTTCTTGCAAAAAGTTTTGAAATGCTAGATTTAATTTTATCCTTCTTGAAGACTTTAAGACATTCTAAAATAGAGGTTTTTATGCCAATGGAGAAGTTCTGTGTGTCTCTAATACTGAGAAAGAAAACTGTCTCTGTATCACTTTAGTCTTGGAAAATATCTGTCATTATTAAAAATGCCTTCAAAAATAACAAGGGCAGTTTCTGGAGTCCTGACCACCCAAGACTATGTTACATCCATAAAGGCACTCTAGAAATCTTGTGAGAGAGCTGGGCCATGGAACTCCCACATAGCATTAGTGGGTGCACCATCTCTGCCTTCTGTTGGTAGAAACAAAATGGCCCCCTCAAGTACCTGGGTCCTTCCTAATGGTCACACAGCCACACGGCTCACCCATGGCGAGTGCTAGTTCTTTTGCCGAAGCTTGCCCTGTTAGATACAGTCTAGCGATTGTTCACAGACCTGTCTGCTTGTTTGACCAAACAAGGTAGGATGGAATAAGAACCAAGATGGCGCACCCACAGCTAGAGAAAGCACATCTGATCATTCTATGGACCAGGCATGGAAATAGACCAGTTTCCCCAGCTTTCTGAGATATTCTCTAATAACAAAAGGCCCAGGACATGGATGTTAAATGATCACAGTAATGGCAACAGTGATGATGGGACCATAATTGGGTATAAACTTACGCATTTTTAGTGTAGATACTTTAGCTTTGGGTTTTCAAAAGTCTCGTGAATCCTAGCAGAGACAAAGATTGAGAGATAATTTTTTTTTGAGTTGAAGTCTCACTCTGTCGCCCAGACTGGAGGGCAGTGGCCGCTCCCGGCCGCCGCAACCTCGACCTGCTGGGCTCCGGCGATCCTTCCACCTCAACCTTCCGAGTAGCCAGAATTACAGGCATGTGCTACCACGCCCGGCTGATTTTTTGACTTATGGTAGAGATGAGGTCTCGCCAAGTTGCCCAGGCAGGTCTCGAACCCGTGGGCTCAGGCAATCCACTCATCTTGGCCTCCCAAAGCGTGGGGTTACAGGCTGAGCCACCGAGTCCGCCCGAGAGATTTTTTTTAAGACCATGAATTAATCTGTGATCAACAGCCTTGGGAAGAATGTACTGCCTTGGAGTTGAGGTCATCTCTGGTGAGGACGGGAGAGGCAGGCGGGGAGGGAAACAAGCAGATGAACTGGTGCCTGTGTGGGTTACATGAGAGCCAGGGTCCACTCAAGGGCCAGGAAGAAGGGTGGAAGTCAAGGGAATATTTACACATACGTGGGGGAGCCAGCAGTGGGGGGCTCTTGCCCCCCACGGGCCTCAGGGAAAGGGGAGGAGCTGCCCTGGGCCTGGGAGGGAGCTGTGTCTAGAGGACGGACCTGCTGACCCTCCAACTGTGGCATCTGAATCTGGGAGGGCTCTGGGGCAGCGGTCCTGACTTCTCTCTCTTCCCGCCCTCCAGCCCTGCCAGTTCTTCCAGCTGCCAGACCCACCCACAGGCCAAGGGCACCGCAGTCCCTGGAAATCAGCTGTCGGGGACTCAGAACAGGGTGCAAAGCACAGAGACGGCGGAGAGCGGGTCTGGAGGGCTAAAGGCAAAGCGTCCAGTCCAGCCTGCACAGGGGAGCTGGGCTCGGCCTTCCCCCTCCTGGGCACTGAGCTAGGGTCACAGAGATGATGTGAACCCCGAGGACCAAGAACACGTGCACGTGAGGCATCTGGGGGTGCAGCTCGGGGCGGTGACGGCCACGCGGAAGCGCGTCCTGCTGCGAGGCACCGTGTCCAGGCGGGAGGGCATGAGCCGCCACAGCCCAAGAGGGCCCTGGAGACCACCCAGTGTCTGTCATGTCCTGAGACAGGTGCCTCGGTGCTGCGCCTCTGTGGGGACCCGGCCTGGCTGCAGAGACGAGGAAGAGGTGGAGGAGGAGTGCCTGAACATTTGGGGCCGAGGGCCAGGACCTTGCATCCCACGCTCGGAGGGAGAGGGTCAAGTGGCCAGACACCAGACCCGCTCCCTCCCTTGGCACGTCCTGAGGCCATTTAGTCATTGACCTGGGGCACAGACTTGGGTTCTCGGGAGAGGAGGGAAAACTCTACATGAAGAGAAAACACCCGAATTGGCCTCCGAAGGAAACTGGAACTGACTGACGAAATGAAGGCTCCAGCCCTCAGGGGGGCTGAGGGACTCAGGTGACACAAGATCAGTCACAGAAAGAGGAAGCTGTGCAGGGTTTTGGCACCGAGAGCAAAACACCGTGGATGCCTGCCACCGCCAAGCTCAGTGGCAGGCAGGGTGGTAGCTGGCTGCGTTGCCATGGGGGTTCCAAGGCGGGAGAGGCAACGTGGCCGGCAGAGAGAGCGTCAGGGATGCCTTGGAATGTCGTGACTATGACCGGCTGGTTCTCGGCAGGGACCTCAGATCCTCAGCACGTCGGCCCAAGGTCTCGGCCCCTCGGTAGCTGAGTGACTCAGGCACGTGACTCAACTTCTCAGCTTTGGTTTTTTCAATAAACACACACTCGTTATCGTGAGGAGCTGCGGCGTCTCTGCCAGACGCTAAGCGTCTGCCCTGCTGTTTGCGCAGGTCTGTCTTCTAGGAACAGACATGCCACACGTGCACTGGAAACGGGGGCCTGCTGCCTGAACTCGCTGGACCTCAGACCTTGGGAAGTCTCTCTCCATCTCCCAGGCTGCTTTATCCGGGGAATCGGGCATTTGGACAGGCCCAGACGAGCTGTAAGGTCTGCCTCTGACACCTTCTGCAGAGAGGGATGGCGAATGGGTGCACCATTCAAAGAATGCTGGGGCAGGTCTCCTGGAGGCCGAGGAGGACCGTGTGGGCTTGAGGGAGGTGGGACATGGGTGGAAGACACGCATCCCAGTGAGACGCCCCAGGACACGAGGCCCAGGCGACGCAGAGTGGGCAGGGTGCCCGGTGGGCGAAGGTTTGTTCTCTGTTTCTGGTCGTGGTGCTAGAAGCAGCCTTTTCCCCTCTTGTCAGAAGGGTTTTCCAGGGACCTGGAAAGGGTTTTCCAGGTTTTCCAGGGACCTGGCGCACAGCGGAAGGGTGAACGCAAGACGCTTCAAGGCGATTCTGCCCCCTGGGCCCTGAGGAAGGAGTGCAGGTCCCCAGAGGGAAAGGGTGAAGGTCACTGCTTCCTGTCTTGCGTGGTTTCCCCGAGGCCGTGGGGGTCATTCTGATGCCTGCAGGCTCCCAGGAAGCCAGGTGTCCTTGTGCAGAGAGAGGGACACTCCGTCAGCGGGGTGAGGTGGCTGCCGCAGCACAGACTGGGACTGTCCCGTGGCCTGGGGCGGTCCTGGAGAGAAGGCCGGCCCCACAGAGTCCTGCTTCAGACAGGTGCCTGGGACGTCAGACACCAGTCGCCGAGGCTCCGATAACTCCCCAATCCCTCGCATGCCGGTGGTCAGAAGGTACTCGCTGCAGCCTCGATCCTGAATCTAACACGAAGGCCTGTGCTGGGACAGCTTTATCCAGCTGTCGGATTTCAACTTCTTTTGGTGGCAAGCGGTGACCGACAGAGAAAAAGGCAAAACATTTCCCCTCCGAGCCTCAGGCCCCGTAGGCAATGGTCCAGGACCACTCCTCGGCCTGACTGGAGTGGCTTGGGTAAGAGGATTGGGAGCCCTTCCACGGTGAGGGTCGCTGCGGGTCGGAGGCTGCGTCCAGGCAGAACATTGAGCCACAAAGCCCCACTGCGTGTGCGGGTCAGGGAGGACCCTCGGGACTTGGAGGGGTAGCCGAGGCCCCCGGCGGTGAGCAGCCTCCGGCTCCGCTGCTCTCTCCTGAGGAGGCCGCACCCGGTGTGTGGCAGCCCGTCCATCCCCATCTGCAGCCGGGGCTTTCGAAACGCGTTCCGGCTTTGCTTTTGTTTTAATGCAGGGGTGTCCAACCTTTTGGCTTCCCTGGGCCACATGGAGTAAAGAGGAATTGTGTCGGGCCACGCATACGTCATGTAGTATAGTTAGAGTCTGTGCATAATAAGACTTCTTTGGCTTTTTACTATAAAGTTTAGAAAAATGAGAGCAAAATGAAATGAGTGGGAAATGGGACCTTGTTTTTGTAAGACTGATCTCCCAGTGTCTGGTTTGAGGGACGTGGCCGCACGTCTTAGCTGTCAAGGCGAGCGTCGGAAACGTTTGCTTCAGTTCTGTGCTTCATAACTGAAAACAGCTGCTCGCAAATGGGAATGCTGGGTAAGGCGTGACTGTGAACTTCAGAAATGTAATACGCAGGGGGTCACGAAGAAAAGAAACGCTCAAACAACATGCGACGGTCACAGATCGTGTGGGCCGCACGACCGGCTGTCCTGGGCCGCGTGCGGCCTGCGGCGAGCGACGTGCCTCTTTGGATGGGTCCTGAGGAGAAGTCCAGGGAGGAGAGCACGGCAGGGGCGCAGGTCGACGGGGAGAGGGAGCACCACGGGGGTCCGGCCATCGTGCCCTGAGCCGTGGGGTGGGGGAGCCCAAGGATCCAGCGAAAGCAGGGGCGAGGGCGCGGCCTCCGGTGCGCCGCGGACACGCCTGCTCTCGCCCAGACTGAGGTTTGGCTCCCCCAGGCCCCCGTGCCGGCGGAGGGGTCCGACGGGGGCCGGGGCAGCCATGTCTCTTCGCTGCTTGGGCCTTTCCGGATTCAGTGGCCAGGAGGAGGCGGCTCTCACTCAGGCCATGGCCTGTGCCCCCTGGGACCCGCGCTGGGTTGGAGATGGGCTGTGTCACGGGACGGGCCTTCCCTCGCCGGCCAGGCACCTGCTCTGCCTGAGGCTGGAGAGCCCGAGGGGTGGCCCCTGCCCGGGCAGCTGGAATTCTGGGAGTCACTCACAAGGTCCTCTTTCCTGGGAAGGCTTCGACATAGACGGGAGGCGGGCGCCAGCTCTGTACTGCGCGTGGAGTTTCCTGCTGCCTGGAAGGGCTTGGACGGGCCTCCCAGCCGTGCGGGGGGGGGCCTGGCCCGCACGAATCTCCGGCTTTGCCCGTGAGAGCCATTTGCCACTCCCTGAGCGCAGCTGTGTGTCCTTGAACCCAACCCGCTGGTTTCGGGGCACCTGGTCGTCCACCTTCAAGGCTGTGGTGAAGGCTGTCGTGGGCCAGGACTCTGGGGTCCCACAAGCCCGTCCTGCGGGGCTTTCTCCTGAAGGCTCCTGGCCTCTGTTCCTTTCACTAAGACACCATTGAGATCATGCATCGTTCCCTGGGAAAGTGGGACACCTTTGTTCATTCATCCATCTGTCCGTTTGCTCTTATTGTAATTTGTCTTTGAGACAGGGGCTTGCTCTGTTGCCCAGGCTGCAGTGCGCTGGTATGATTATGGCTCACCACAGCCTTGAGCTCCTGGGCTTGGGTGATCCTCCAGCCTTGGCCTCCCAAGTAGCTGGGACGACGGGTGTGCACCACCACACCTGGCTAATTAAAAATTTTTCTTTTTAGAGATGAAGTCTTGTTATATTTCCCAGGCTGGTCTTGAGCTCCTGGGCTCAAGCGATCCTCTTGCCTCAGCCTCCCAAAGTGCTGGGATCACAGGTGGCGGCTACAGTGTCCGACCCATTTTCTCTCTTCTTTAACAAACACTGGCCCTGAATACCTAGGACCTGTGGGCATTTCTCCAAGCTCTGGGGACATCAGAATAAAGAAGACCCGTATCTTCAAGGAGGTGGTCATCCAGTGGCCGAGACGGGCAGACGGCCGCTCTGCTTAGCGTATCACGGGCAGCGGTGGGACCCACTTCCAAGGGGAGAAGGGGGGTGCCGGGGAGGCTTCTGGGCACGACCCGGGAGGCACAGGAAAACCTCGTCCCCGAGTTCCCAGAGCCTGTGCACGCGGAAGAAAGGATCAAAGCGCTGGGCACTGGAGACCTCGGGACATGGAGAGAGCAGCGCAGCAGGAAGCGCAGGCTGTCCGAGCACGGCCGGGAGCGGAGGACGAGGTTGGCTCTCAGCGGCGTCCTGAGTGGGGGACCAGGAAGCAGGGCGGCGGCGGGGCAGGGATGCCAGCAAAGCTTGCGCCTCCGTGCGCGCCGCTCGCCTTCGCATCCGTCCCTCATCGTGGGTCTGTGGGCGAGGCCGGCAGAGCCCGGCTCTTGAGCCTCATGTCTGCCAGGCCTCTCCTCCCATTCCGCTCTGACGGCCGTGGACAGACGTGTTCTGTCCAATCGATCTGATCCCAGGTCCCCGGAGGGGCTGAGGGACGCCCGAGGGCTCTGTCCACTCAAGCATCCGCCATCGTCCCTCCACTCTCCATCCAGCCAAAGTCGAACCTGCCTCCGGCCCCACCCAGCTCCTGGGGCTCCCTGGACAGTCACGTCCACGCGGGTTTAGTCTCTGCACTCCTCACGCCGGCCGGGCAGGACTCCTGCTCGGGGCGTCCTGCAGCCGCCGTCCTGGCCTCGTGGGCTCTGCCTCTGGACCTGGGCCTTGCCCTGCAGAGATCCTCGCCTGCTGTGATGTCACCCTGTCTGGCCCACGTCCACGATGCGTTGGTTGACCAAGCTCCTAACGACTCAGCATAAGCCACTCACTCCGCAGAGTCCCTGGGGACCAGCCGCACGGCACAGATACTGCAGGGAAGAAGAGAGACATGGTGTCCACCCACACGGACCCGGTTTCCTGAAGTGACATGAAGCGGTTTCCTGAAGACCCACCGAGGACCCCTTCCTGTGCAAAGGTGATCACTCTGTGGCGATGGCAGAAAGGTGGACAGTTAAACCCCAGGTGACAAGGGCTAGCACTGGGGCTTAGGAGAGACGGAGGCATGGAAGGCCAGCGCCCAGTGCAGCCACAGACGCGAGGTGGGCTGGCCCCAAGTGCGGCTCCAGGCGCAGTCCCAGCAGGCGTCATGGACAGGGAAACAGAGGCACATGGGGGTTGGTAGTGCATTCAAGTGCATGCGGGGAGGCGGCAGAAATGCCAGGGTTTGGCCAAGCACTCCACCACGTCTGGTGGCAGGAAGCACTTGGCAGGTGAGTGGCGGGAAAGGAAGAGGGAACAGCAGGTGCAAAGCTGGGAGATGTGAGAGGCCAAAGCCCATTGGGGATTACAGTTTCCTTCGCTGTCTCGGGGAGCATGGGGTGCCCGGCAGCGCAGCCTGGCTCTGGGAGAGGAAGCGCCCCTGGGCACCTGCTGCAGGTCCCCAGAGGAGTCGGGGGACAGCAGGAAGTGCAGGGCCGGGCATTGGTCCGAACTGCCGGATCTTTGCTCTGCCACTCAGGATGCTGAGACCTTCGGGAAACCTGAGACCCTTAGCCCCGGTGTCCCCAGCTACAAATTAGGAATGAAATATGGACTCAGTTTCGAGTATCAGAGACAATGCATGTAGACCTCCCAGCACAGTGCCTGGCATACAGTAGGTGTTCAGCAAATGTGCACTCTTGGTATCCTCTCACTCAACAGAGCCTCCCCAATGGATGTGTGCGTGGAGGAGGGGACCTGAGATTTGACGCCCTGGGAGCCCGGACCTGGAGTCCGTGGTGACGGCGGCCAGTGGGGGGGGTCTCTGTCTTCCCCCACGACTCACTATTCCTGCTGCTTGTCCCTGAGTAAATGTTGGGCACAGCCACACCCGAGAGGGCCTCCTAGCAAAGCCCTGGGATGGCGAGAGCCACACACCCGCAGGACGGAACCGTGGTGGTGCTCCCTGGCCCCACTGGAGGCAGGCAGGGCAGGCCGGGCTGTCCCACACAAAGGCCTCTCATGCTGTGGTTTAATCCCGGCACCTTGTGTCTTTCCCCCAAGAGCGAATGCTGCTTGTTATAAATCACCGAATTTAAGAGCCAGCGGGGCCTCCCAAGGTCACTTAGTGATGCAGAACATAGGAACAACACGCCCCAACATGTGGGTCTTCTTCGATTGGCTCATCCTGCCCTGGGGTGGGGTCCTTGGGGGATTTTTTTAAAAGACAGGGTCTTGTTCTGTTGCCTAGTCTGGAGTGTAGCGGTGCGATCGTAACTCACTTCGGCCCTTGGACTCTGGGGCTCAAGTGATCCTCCTGCCTCGGTCTCCTAAGACTACAGGCACGCACCACCACACTCAGCTAATTTTTTAATCTTTCTGTAGAGACGAGGTCTTGCTGGTCTCGAACCCTTGGGCTCAGACAATCTTCCCGCTGCGGCCTCCCAAAGTGCTGGAATTACAGGCATGAGCCATTGAGCGGTCCTCCCTGAGGGGATTTCAGGAGATTAGCACTTTCTGCCTTCTGAGCTCCATGACCGTGAGTCAGAGCCGACCGCAGAAATGTCCTGCTGCACACAGGCAGGGCTTGGGTCTCAGGGAGAAGGTGGCCCCCACCTCCCAAGAATGCCTGGGAGCCCCCGCCTCCCTCCTTGGCTGCCAGAAGCGCTGGTGCTGACAGCGTCTCCTACGCTAGGGCTGCTTTTCTTGCTGCTGCGTTGAAAGGGCCAGCCTCCCTCTGTTGACTTCCAAGCTCTCCGCCAGGCCTGCGTGGAAGAGGCCAGCGACCCCGAGACGCAGGCAGCCTCCACGGAGCCCAGCGCCCAGCGTCCCCTCCTAGGGAGTGGTAACAACAGAGCTCGCGCAGCGCGGCCTTTGAGCCCGCCGTGTGGAACCGCACGGAAGCTTCTCATCGATTTCAGCCCATTGGTTGAGCAGCTGTGGCATTTTGCTTGGACTCTGGCTCGTCCGAAACTCCACGGGTGAGGCGCTCTGGTGCTCAGCCTCGCTTCCTGCAAGCAAGGCCACTGCCGACGGGACAGAACTCCCACCCGAGGATGAGGCCACGTGGCTTCTCCGAGACGGGCGGGGGGAATCTGGGTCCTCAGGAGCTCTGGGAAGGTTGCATGGCTGGGTGTGGCAGGCCCAGCTCAGCCTCCCCCTCCAGCCTCCTCACCAGCGACCCCGGTTTAGGGGAGACGAGGCTGCGATCCTGCGCAGCAGCGAGGGAGGCTCCCGGAAGGCGGAGTCCCTCCGGGCCTTCCGACGGGACAACCTCCAGCCACCCTGTCCCGCTGCCCACGGCTCCTGCAGCGTCCCCAGACGAGAGTGGGTGTCTGCGCTGCCTGGCCCACCGCAAAGGATGCTGCCCTCGCCGTGGGAGTCAGTGACAGGGAGTCAGTGCCAGGCGGCTTGCTTATTTACTCGTCTATGTCGTTCTTATTTTTAGAGACAGGATCTTGCTCTGTCACCCAGGCTGGAGGGCAGTTGTCCCATCATACCTTGCCAGAGCCTCGACTTCCTGCACGCCAGTGACCCCCCCGAGCAGATGGAATTACAAGCGCCGCTGCCTTGGACTAATTTTTAAGTGTTTTCTCATGGGCTGTAAGTTTCTTGGGGACACATGCCAGGCTTGTGTTCCAACTCCCTCACCCCACATCAAGTCCGAGGGGCTCACGGGGCCGGCTCAGACGATGTGCGACTTTCTTTGTCGCCTTGCAGACTGGGGACACGTGGACCCCGGCATCTAAGGAGGGAGGGTTTGCCTGGAGCCCGGAGTGGCAGCCACACTGGCCGATCGTCCCCCTGAATGTGTTGGGGCAAAGCCTCCAGGGGTGTCTCCCTGGCCTGCAAAGCAAGCAAGGGCCGCACGCCCAATGGGAGGCCAAGGGGACCCCAGCCCACGGGGCTGGAGGCTTCTGCCGGTACCCGGGGCTGGGGGGTTGTCTGAACCCGGGGTGAGGGAGAGCAGTCCCCTGCACCCAAGGGATGCCTCAGGTGCAGTGGCCACGGGCCGGAGTGCCCACAAGGCTTCCCACGGGAGCCAGCTCTGGAGTTCTCCTGTGGGGAAGAGCGCCCACCACGTGGCATGGACCGGGGCGGCCCCTCTGCTGATGCTCAGAGGAGTCCGTGTCCAGGGAGGAGGGAGTGCCGAGGGCAGATGAAAGAGCAGAAGTGCCCCCGCCCCCCAGGCTCCAGCAGCCCCAGGCCCAGGCCCGGAGAGCGGTGGGAACGAAGCTTCCACCTGAGTGAATCTTAGAAGGTAGCAGACTGAGACGTTATACGCAGAAGTGACGGGATTCCTGTGGCTGGGGGAGACCGAGGACTCTGGGTTAGCCGTCAGGGCCGAGAGAGGCCCAGAGGCTCTCCTCCTTCAAGGCCTCCTTCGAGGAGGAAGAAGAGCCTCCGCCTGCCCAGGGCCTGGGGGGCTGGAGGCAGGGGGTGCGCGCACACGCTGGGGACCCTGTGTTCCACCCGGAATCCTGGACCTCCCCAGGCATGGGAACAATCACGATCGCTGTGGAGAGGCTACGCGCCACGCATACACTTTCTTTTTACCCCAGTGTTCTGTTTTGAAAAATTTCAAACTCACGAAGCGCTGGAAAGAGGACGCAGCGAACACTTGACATTCACCAACGGTTCACATGTCCCACATGTGCACTCTCTCCATCTGTGTGTGCGTGTGGAGTTTTGTTTGACTTTTTTCTGACCCATGTGAGAGTGGACCGCGAACTCATGGCCGCTCACCAGCAGGTCAGCCCGGGTCGCCCGAGAGCGAGGACGCTCCCTGAAATCACAGGGTGCGGCGCCCAGCCAAGCGGTTGAGCGCGACTCAGCACTGACGCCTGGTTCCACCGCCTGTATCCGACTTTCCCCACTTGTCCCCAAACTGTCCTCTGTGGGCTTTCAGAATATACAGATCCCACAAGAGCCACACGTGGGGTGCACCTGTCTCGGCCACTCAGTTTCCTGCGAATCCAGTGCCCTGCCCCCTCGATGGTGCTTTTGCTCTTTTGTTTTGGCTTTCATGACACTGTCATTTTTTGGAAGCGTTCAGGCCAGCTGGCTTGCCTACGGACCCCAAAACCAACGTCCTACGTAGATATGAACAGCTCATGAGAACAGAGGAGGAGGACCCCACACAGCACAGCAGAAAGAACCACCACAGCAAAGCATCCGAAGCCAGAAGTCCAACAGGAGGTGTGACAGACGGGCACAAAGAGGGCTCCCACCGCCACTGAGGTCCCTCAGGAAGACCGGACAAGAGGGAAGACATGCGTCTACTGAGGAAGTCATCACGGCCCGGCAAAGTGATCCGTCCTCTCCCAGTTGGAATTAACAGGGCCACAGAACCTCAATACAACCGTCAACCATGATTTTCCTGAACGAAGCAAGCTCATGTCAAAGTTTATCAGGAAGAGCAAGTAAAAGCCAAGAAGCACGAGGAGCGGGAAGCCCCGGCGCAGCTCGACGTGACACACCAGGGCTCGGAACTAAGCCGGTGAGGGGCCGGCCCTCACAGAGGCACCTGCAGGGGCAGGGCAGAGGCCAGAGGCAGAAACCGTCGCCGTGGGAGCCAGCGGGTGGCCACGGCGACAACTCGCGTCGGGAGAAGACGCAGTGCCCGCCAGCAGCTGGAAGCCTGAACTTTGGCTTCACCCGTCACACCACGCACCGGGGTGGAGGGCAGATGGACCGGAAGTCAGATGGAAGCCACAGAGACGCGGGAAAAAAGCACGGCACGTTCTTTACAACCTCGAGTGAGAAAGTGACACAGACTCAACCATTCGCAGAACAACTGCAAGCGTCACCCCAAAGATCGCCGGTCACAGATCACCGTCTCCAACACAACAGCAATGACAAAGCTGGACGTGAGACGCAGAGACCCAAAGTGCGAACCTGCTGTTGGAGCAATCCTGCCGACACGCTCACTGGCTTCAGGGTTGCCCCCAACCCTCCCTCTGCAGGAAACATCCCGTTTGCAGAGTGAGGCCGAGCGGGGTGTCACGAGACGAGGTCCACCTGTGTCTGCCAAAGCCAAAGATGGGCCCATCCCAACCCGACAGCCCCCCCTCAGGGACGCATGCAAGAGAAATGAGCACAAATAAGAACTAGAAAGAGCCCACATGCGTGTTGACCGGAGAACGGCCACAGGCGCCGTGGTGTGTTCGTACAATGGAACACAACTCAGGGGAAAAAGAACACAGGATCACTCCCCAGCCACAGGACGAGCCTCCATGTGACGCCAGAGAGGCAGGCACGGACGCGCACACGCTCTAGGATTCTGCACATAACGAGGTTCAGGGTCAGGAGAAACTTATCCTTAGTGACGGCGTCGGCGTGGTGGTTTCCTCCGAGTATGTGGCGGTGAATCAGAAGACCCGGAGAGAGCCTTTCTAAAATGGCGGTGGTCACAGAGGGGCGAGTCTCTGCAAAATTTCCAGCCGCCCACACCTGTGAGCCGTGCACCTGAGAGTTTACAGGTTGTCTGTTTTACCTCAATGATAAAATGAAACCATCGGTTAGAATGAAACCCTCTCTTACTCCCCTCCACTAATTTTTGAAAACATTTTATCTTGGGATGAAATTCCCAGAAAGTAGCAAAGAAATGCAAAGGGAGGTCTCTTGCATAACAACAGCTCAGTATCAAATCCACAGGCTTTTCCAGTTTCCGACAGTTACACGCTACACGCGGTCTGTGTGTGTGTGTGTGTGTGTGTGTGTGTGTGTGTGTGTGTGTGTGTGTCTACAGAGTTCCAGGCTATCTTATTTTGTGTGTAGCCTTGTGTCACCACCACCACATTCGAGACAGAGAACTTGGTCTCTCAGGCCCCCCACGCCCTGCACGTCCCTCCTTCTGTCCTCAACCCTGGAAGCCACCGATCTGCCTCGCAGCTCTGCAGTGTCGCCCTTTCAAGGATGTGAGGGAAATGGAAGTTCGTTTCCGCTGTGTTTGAGTCACCGTGAACACTTGGCTCTATTGGGTGTGAGCACCGTGCATAATCTGTTCCTAACTCATACAGAGTGGAAGTTCGTAGGAATGTGGGGACTTCACCCAGGCAGCAAGGAGTGGCACCCCGATCTTTTGTTCATTCTGCCAGGGCAGGGCTTCTCCTCATGTATGACGGTGAGCCGTGTGGGCACTGAGAGTGAGAGAGAGAGAGAGAGAGAGAGAGGAGAGAGAGAGAGGGAGAGAGAGAGAGCGAATGAACGTGCATGCCTTTGTACACTGACCCAGTCTGACAGAACAAATTCAAGCTTGAAATCACATCTAGTATTTGCATTGCTGCTGACCACAGTGGTATGAAACTAGAAATCAAAACAGGAGGAATCTCAGAGCATTCGCAAATATGTGAGAATTAGGCAACATGCATCTGAACAACCAGAGGGCTAAAGAAAAAAACCAAAGGGAAATTAAAAAATGTCTTGAGACAAACGCCAGCAGAAACACATGGTATCAACACCTCTGGGATACAGCAAGTACGGTTTTAAGAGAGAAATCTATAGCAATAATTGCCTATACCAAAAAGAAAATAGGTCTCACATAAACAGCCTAATATCATGCCTCAAGGAACTCTGAAAAGAAGAAAGAACTAGAACAAAACTTAGTAGAAAAGAAGAAATAATTAAGATCAGAACAAAAAAATCAAATAAATCAAATAGAAAACAGAAAAGCTATAGAAAAAGTTAATAGAACCTAGCACTGGTTCTTTGAAAAATAAGCAAAATCAACTGCCCCTAGCTAAAGTAAAAAGTTAAAGAGAAGACAAATACAAAATCAGAAATAAAAGTGGAGACTTATAGCAGACACTCACTCTAGAAAGTAAAACAAAATAAAATACTATTATTAACTATTATATGCCAACCAATTAGATTACCCAAAGTAAATAGATAAATTCTAGAAAAAATAACCCACCAAGACTGAATCAGGAAGAAATAGACAGGTTGAACAGAACAATTGCAAATAAACAGATTCAATGCTTAGGAGTTTTTTGTTTTTGTTTTTGTTTTTTTGCTGGGTGTGGTGGCTCACGCCTGTAATCCCAGAACTTTGAGAGGCAGCGATGAGAGGATTGCCTGCACCCAGGGGTTTGAGACTAGCCTGGGCAACTTGGTGAGACTTCATCTCTACAGTAAAAAAATTAGCCAGGTGCGGTGGTACACGTCTGTGTTTCCAGCTACTTGGAAGGCTGAGGTAGGAGGATTGCTTGAGGCTGCAGTGAACCATGACTGTGCGTGCCATTGTGCTCCAGCCTGGGCCACAGAGCGAGACCCTGCCTTTAAAAATAATAAATAACCAACCAACGGATATACAAAAAGGTGCTCGACATCTCAATGATCAGGACACTGCAAGTTAAAATCCCATGGGATACAACATCACACGTAGTAGGACAGCTAGTTTCCTTTCACCATAGCCTCGACCTGCTGGGCTCCGGCGATCCTTCCACCTCAGCCTTCTGAGTAGCCGGAATTACAGGCATGCGCTACCATGCTCGGCTGATTTTTTAAAAAATTTATTGTAGAGATGAGGTCTCGCTGCCCAGGCGGGTCTTGAACCCGCGGGCTCAGGCAATCCACTCACCTCAGCCTCCCAAAGGCGCGGGATTACAGGCCGAGCCACCCAGCCCGGCTGACAGCTTGTTTCAAAAGAATCGAAAGACAGTGCCCACTGGTGAGGTGCAAAGGACCCTCTGTTGGTGAGACGGTAGATTGGGGAAGGCCTCACGGAAAGCGATGTGGAGGTTCCGAAACACATGAAAAAAAATAGATCCCCCGTGTGATGAAGCAATCCCTCTTCTGGACACTGTTCCTGCCCTCCTGTGCCCCCAGATTGGCCTGGAAACCAAGATCACAGGACACAGGTTCAAGAAACCCATGCTTCTTTGCACATGGGCGACATGCCCAAAAGGTGGTGGAGTCATTGCCTTCTAGGGGTGTCTGCCATCCCACATTCACTGCAGCATTATTCACAAGAGCCGAGATAAGAAAACCACCTGGAGCCGGGCTCGGTGGCTCAGCCTGCAATCCCGCGCCTTTGGGAGGCTGAGGTGCGTGGCTTGCCTGAGCCCGCGGGTTCGAGACCTGCCTGGGCAGGTGAGACCTTATCTCTACGACAAGTCCAAAAAAACTTAGCCGGGTGTGGCAGTGCGCGCCTGTAGTTCCTACTACTTGGAAGGCTGAGCGGAAGGATCGCCGGAGCCCAGCAGGTCGAGGGCGGCCACTGCACTCCAGTCTGGGTGACAGAGCGAGACTCCACCTCAAAAACAAAAGAAAGAAAACCACCCAGGTCACAAAGAATGGTTAAAGAAATTGTAGCAACATGCACACAATGGGATGTTACTCACCCCTGAAAAAGGAGATCCTGCCACCTGCCACCGCATGGGTAGACCTGAGGACATTATCTAAGTGAAGTAAGCTGGTCACAGGAAGCAAAAAAATACTGCATGGTCTAACCCACATATGGATTTTAAAAGAAACGGTTAACTATACAGAGATAGAGAATAAAGCAGTGGTTGCCAGGGCTGGGTTGGAGGCGGGGAGTTAGGGAGATGTAGGTCAAAGGGTAAAAGCAGCAGATCTATGGACTGCGTGAGTCCAGAGCGCTCATGCCCCAGACGAGGACCCTAGGGAGGACAGTTGCGTGGCGTGCAAGACAGAGTTGCAGGAGCCACGGAGACTCCTCAAGCGCCCAGGCCCTGAAGCACCACCCCCGGGCGGAGTCAGTGACCACGGCATGTTAATTTCTGATCGGAATGTGCCCCCACAGGTGTGTTGTTTGCGTGACGGTTGTTGCATCTGATTTAATTTCAAAACTTCTTTCTTTCCTAAAAGTCTCTGAAAAGTCTTTTTTTTTTTCCCTTTAAGACAGAAGGTTGCAGAAGATTCAGGTGATGGGGCCAAGCATTTGTCAGTGGGCAGGGGATGTGGGCGACAGGACTGAAACCCGGGCTGCGTGTGTGTGTGAGTGGGGGTGGAGGAGCTGAGGGGTGGTTTAGGAAGGAGCGACAAGCCCGTTTCTGGGGGAGCAAGAGACAGCCGTCACCTCTTTTCTTTGGTTTTCTTTCTCCAGTCTCGACAATCCACAGTCATCAACCTCTGTCTAAAAGGATCAGAAATAAACCATCCACGAGTTTCCCACTGCACTTCCTTCTGAGGGGTGAAGTGGAATGGCGCCCTGTTCCACCTGGGACGTGAACCCGCCCTCTGTCCAACGTCTCCACACCCGCCGGTCGCTTTTGGTCCTCTTGGTGACCAGGTCGACGGTCGTGGGGTCCAGGGCTTGCAGCCTGAGTTCAAGCCACCCTTCTCTGGCTTTTCCGCGGCATGCTTTTCCCAGAGTGCAGGAGCGGAGGCGCTGGCGATTTGGGGCGAGCCCACGAGAAGCGCGAAGAGCTTCCTTCAGGCCAAGAGCGATCGTTCTTGACGAACCAAGGACGAGTCAGGGAAAGGATTCACGTGCTCAGGCCGCTGAGTTCTCCGGGAAGCCAAGCCCTTCCGTCTGTGCAGTCAGGCGCTGTCTGTCATTGGGACAGCTCCATTCTGGTGACTGTTGTGAATGGCTTATGTATGCATGGTGCCTTGTGTATACATTATACCACAGGTGTGTATGGACAGGGACGCACAGCATGTATGTGGGATTCCACACTCTCCCTGGTTCAGAGCCCCTCCCGGGGGGGCCCTGCAATGTACCCCCAGGATACGAGGTGGCTGCATCGTTTGTATTGCATGATGCCCGCCTTTCCTTCCCTCCGTCTTGTCCACACACGCTTCCCCAGGGATGTCTGAGAGTCTCTGCTCGTAAATCTTTGGAAGGAGATGGTTTTACACCCCTCCCCGGAGGACTGGCAGGTTGAATCAGACTCACTCCATGACACAGCACCTACGTCAAGCACTGTGACCCCTTTCTGTCAAGAATCTCTTTGTTGAGTTCCTGCGGCTGGCTGCCATTCCGAGGAAGTGTGGTGGGTGTGTTCTCCAAGCCCTCCCCTGTCTGTACAGCTGGCGCCTCTGGAACCTTCTAGAGGACAACGTCTTCGAGTGCAGCAATGAGCCTTTAGAGATGCAGCGTCCTTGTGGGATAACCGCGTCCTCTGAGACGTCAGGGGAGCCCTGCCAGAACGAGCAGCCCGGATCTGGAGGAGATGGCGATTCTGATGAGTCACCTTCTGGCCGCCTGGGGCGGTCTGTGGCCCCCTGGGTGAGCGAGAGGTCAGGGAGGGCGCCATCCTGGCTCGGGGGAGGAGGGCAGAGCCGCCCATCTGGGTTGGGTTCCAGCCGAGCTCAGCAGGATCATCTGAGTCCAAGCCCAAGGACGCTAAATTTGGGAGGCACGAGTGGAGAAGGAGTCATGGATTTGCCCACACACAATGCTGAAGCCCCAAGTTAGTGCAGGTGTCCCTGCTGGGCCATCGACCCTGTTTGACCAATCGGACAGGGGGACGTTTTTCTTTGATGAGGTCACTCGAGCAGGTTATTTCTGGACAAGGCCCTCCCATGTGCTTCAGTAAGCTCCTTCTTCCGCCGAATAGATCCAGGGGCCTCCTCCATCTGCAGAGACAGGCTATGCCTTCCGGGATACCACCATGATAAAGGTGGTGCCTTGTCTCCATTCTACAGATGAGGCAAGAGGTCCGGGAAGCATAGGTGACTCTCCGAGGCCACATGGCAAGACGGCGCAAGGCTGGGGTTTGAATGTGCTTCAGAGGGACGGAGGCCAGCTCCCCTCCGAGGAGTCACATGCCATGGCCCGTACACGGGGGGGCTTCCTTCGGCTTCCTGAGCATGCGTGAGGAAGAGCTTTCAGCTCCTGTGAAATCCTTTACCTTTTGCAACCAGATATCAAGTCACTGAGGGGAAGCCGCGAGCCTTCACAGAGCCCCGTTTGTTCACCGATGCCATGCACCTCTGCGCACATGCTCGGGGGAGATTGCCAAGCCACACGTGGCCTGAGAGCAGTGGGCTGGTGACCACAGTCTAGCAGCCAATGCCGATGGCACGTAGCAGTAGCTACACTTGTTCATCATGGTCAATTTCCTCATCTGAAACAAAGAAAAATGACTAGAGAAGAAAATAGATCGATCCATTCACACCTATGAAGACATCCTCAGGGAGCTGATTTTCTTTTCACAGAGCAGAGGGCTGGTCACAGGAGTCAAGGTCAACATGTTTCAGGATTTTGGTCCCACAGCAGGAGGGGAAAATGGGTGGACGCACAGGGAAACACAGAAGAGGCAGTCAGAGGAAGCCACATATTCCAGAATGCCAGTCCCAGTAGGTGGCTCCTGGAAAGGAGGCTGTGGCCGAAGGTCATGGTTTTGTCCACAAGCCACGGAAGAGTCACACTTTGGGGAGAAACCAGATCAAACCAGGCAGAGAACCGAACGGCTTGGACTTGGTGCTGCCCCCAGCGCTCCTTGGTGTGTGAGTTGCAGGCATCTCGTATTGCTGCTTCTCAACCTGTGATGCGGAGACGTGACTACCCGATCCCTGAGGGGCCGGGAGTAGGAATCAGCTGCGGAAATGCCCAGCCACGGCATCCCCGCTACAGGAGGAACCGCATGGTGTCAGCTCCTAACACAGCATCGTCACGGGGGACAGACCCACTTCCACCTGAGAAAATGACCCAGCAGCACGTTTCCTGGATGCAAAGAAAACAGAGCCCAGATCCGGTCCCGTCTCTAGGACTGCACTGCCCAGAACTGGCTTTTTAAAGATATTTGACATGTAATTCCTTAACATGAGATTAAATGAAGACGCAGCTCTGTGGCTGCACCAGCCACATTTCAAGGGCTCCGCAGCCACATGGACCTGGAATGTTCCCGTCACTGCTGAAAGCCCTGGTGGATGGCATTGCTCTAGAAGGAATGGTCGACTTACAGAAAATGCAGAGGACAGAGGTGGGTCAGACCAGCGGTCCCCAACCTCTCTAGCATCAGGGACAGGTTTCACGGAAGACGATTTTCCCAAGGACAGGGCCAGGGCGGGATGTGCAATCCAACCTCACCGCTCACGTTCATCTGTATGTGCAGCCACTTCCCACTGCGAGCATCACCACTTCAGCTCCTTCCACCTCAGCATCAGGGTGTCATTAGGAACCACAACCCAGAGCCCTCGCGCGTGCAGCTCACAACAGGGTTCGTGCGACCAGGAGAATCTAATGCCGCCGCTGATCTGACAGAAAGCAGAGCTCGGGGGGCCACGGGAGTGATGGGATGCAGCTGTGAATACAGATGAAGCTTTGCTTGCTTGCCTGCCATGCACCCCCTGCTGTGTGGCCCGGTTCCTAACAGGCCACGGACCAGTACCTGTCCGGAGTCCAGGGGTTGGAGACCCTTGAGTTACAGAGTGGTAGGGGTGGGGTTCAGTCAGCAAAATGCAGAGTAGGCAGCATCTACTGGACTTTGCTTCTTCAACACATAAGTAGTGGGTGGGAGGGTGGTGAGGAGAGACGTCACAGTCTAACCGAGACACGAGAGGCCCCTCAGTTGTGTTTGAACAAACCAGCAGGAAAAAAGGCATCTATAAGACAATTTGGAAACTGTGAACTCTGACTGCATATTTAATAATAGGATTGGGTTTTGCCAATTGCTCTGTTTTAAAATTGCGAAAATTGTTACATGACTTTACTATTTAACCATTTAAGGTCCACAGTTCTGGGGTATTAAGTACCTTCTCATGGATGTGGAACCATCATCACCATCCTCTGAGAATGTTACAGCTCACCAAACTGGAACTCTGTCCCCAGTAACCAATGGTTCCCTGAGACCCTCCTTCCTACCCCTGGGAGTCTCCATTCTACTTTGTTTCTACGCATTGACGCTTCTGGGAACTTCATATAAATGAAATCATACCATCAGTGTCCTTTGACAACTAGCTTATCTCACTCAACATAATGTCTTCAAGGCTTATCCGTGTGGTGGCAGGCAGAACTTCCTTCCGTGTCAAGGCTGAGTAATATTCCAAGGTTTGAGGGACCCATTCACCCGTTGATGGACAATGAGTCACTTTTGTCTTTTAGCTATCGCGGATGACGCTGCTATGAGCATGGGTGTGCAGATGCCAGTTCAAGACCCTACTTTCAGTTTCTTTGAGTTATATACCTACAAGGGAAATTGCTGGATCATGTGGCAATTCCATGTTCATTTGCTGAGGAGCTGCCATACTGTGTTTCCCAGCCACTCTGCCATGTCACATTCCCACCAACAGTGCGTAAGTGCTCCAGCTTCTCCCCTTCCTCGTCAATTCTTGTTTGCTGTTTTTTTTTGATAACGGTCACCCTAATGAATGTGAAGAGATATCTTACTTTGGTTTTGACTTGCATTTTCCTAATGATTAATGATGTTGAGTATCTTTTGATGGGCTTATTGGCACTTTGTATACATCTCCTTTGGAGAACTGTCCATTCAAGTCTTTCGCCCATTTTTGATCTGCTGTGTTTTTGTTGTTGCTGTTGTTTCTTGTGGTTGAGTTGTAGGAGTTCTTGATATATTCTGGATATTGATCCCTAATCAGTTACATGACTTATAAATGTTTTCTACCAAGCCATAGGCTGCCCTTTCACCTGATAGTATTCTTCGATGCACAAAAGTTTTAAATTTTGGTATAGTCCAATTTATCTGTTTTTCTTTTGTTTTCTGTGTCTTTGGTGTCATATCCAAGAAATCATTAATACATTTTGTTAATTTTTAGGTGCAGTAATGATGTTGCTTATATGTTTTAAAAACCCTCATCGTTTAGAGACACAGTCTGAAATATTATTACTGATGAACAACAATGCCGGGAATTACTTTCATAACCTGGTAAGAAGGGAGAGAAATCTACGGGGGAAGTGAGATCAGCCAAACGCTGATAACGTTGGTGGACTCAAGGGAGGTCATGGCACCAGTCCCTCTACTTTGGGGTATGTTGGGAATTTTCCACAGTAAAGAAATGAAAAACCCCACACACATTGGAAGCACATGTTCTTCTTTCTAGAACAGACAGGTTCCTGCCCCTAGATTAACACTTGCCTCCCCAAAGGTGCCCACGCTCACAGAGCATGGTACCTGGCACCAGTCCCACAGAACACATCTTGCAGAGCAAAGGGCCTCACGGCACCCTTCTCTACAGCCTGTCTCCATGGTCTTCTGAATAGAATGTATTTATCAGCTCTTCCAGATAAAAGAAGGAGAGACAAAATATGGTAATTCTGGGGTGCAATGTGCTGGTGGACTCTTTTTCCTCTGCTCTGTCCTCACCATCGTGATGAACCCCTTGCCTGATGGTGTCTTTCCCTAGGCTCCATGCCAGTGGAGGGAGCAGGGTAGCCACGGCCTGGGGGGTGGGGGGCGAGCTGGGGCCTCTGGACAACGTCCCTGCCTGTCCCCTACTGGGCACCGAGGCACCAGCTCACCCCCTGGCTCCAGCATTACCTTACAGCATGGTGATGGAGAAAGAGAGAGCTGGAATTTACACATTATGTTTCCCAAAGGTGGCAACAAGAACCATTACTACCATTTATTGAGCACCTACTGTTTACCAGGCACAGTGCTAAGCTCTGTTCATGGGCTCTCCAATCTGTTCGTCTGCACAAGAAGCCTGTGCCATAGGTGCAATGGTCTCCTCATTTTATAGGTGAAGAAACAAGGGCTCAGAGAGACTCCATCATTTCCCCAGGATCACACAGCTCAAAGTGCCAGAGCTGAGTCTGAAACCCGGGTTGCACTGTCACTTCGAATCGAGGTAGCAAATCATCATTTTGCATTTCCTTAGTTTTGCGGCAACACTTAAATCTTTAGCTATAGAAGTATGTCCTCTGTCTAGGTTTCGAGGGGTTCTCTTATTGTTCCCCCTGTAATACTTATTTTTGTCTGCATTGTTGAGTCACACCTCACATCATGAGACACAAACATGAGTGGTTAGACCCATCTTCCTAGATGGACGGATAAAGCGTGAAATCACCATACATGCAATTTGCTCTTCAAGAAGCCCGGCGAGCCCTCTGTGACTGCAGAAATTAGCGCAGGTCAGCCCATCGGTTCACACGTGTGCACAGCTGGGGTACAAGAGCTCACAATCCCAGGAGGACACTGGCTCCCCCAGTTAGCTCTGTGGGGGCAGGTGCCTAGATTTTTCCCACCAGCCACTTCCCAGAGGAAAAAAAAACATCTTTTTTTTGTCTGGAACATGCCACCCAATCCTCTAACCGGACACCAATCTGCGTCTACTCTGGAATAAAGGGAATGAAATCAGGCAGCACATGGCCGGTGGGCGGGGCTTGTGTCGGTGGCTGGTTTTCTTGGCTGTATGTATTCTAATTAGGTTTAGCACGTTTATAAAATAACCACCCGGACGGATAAAGCGTGAAATCACCATACATACAATTTGCTGTGCATCAATGACATAAAAAAACACATGGTAAATACATTATAATTATTGGTTAAGATAAAGCCAAGACAGTCTTCTCTCTCTAAGTGCTCATTTCATTGTAAAAGGTTTAATAAATAATTGTATCACAGTTATGTAGTCCCCTTAATGGCTTGTTAAGCAGTAATAAAGTGATCAACAACTGGTCCAAACAGGACTTACAATTACCTTGCAAATAATTTGTAAGGTATTTCCTGAACAAACTAGTTATGAAATATCTGCATTCTTAAAGCATCAATGCATGTTAGCAAGACATTTACTGTGTATGTTTTTAGAACTACCCCATTCTGTTCCCCCCCAAAAGCTTATTAGAGACACTTATAATCAGATGCACAACCTTTAAAACAAATGAGCCAGGAGTCGCTGCCATTGGCATGAGTCTGAGTGCCTCATAATACTGTACATTTTCAGCCTTGTTGTGCTTTTGCCTGAATCGAAGCCAAAAAGCTTTCAAAAACCTGTGTTCGCCAAAAACAGTGAAAACTGCCAAGGCATAAATTGAATTCTAAAGATTAACTGCAGCTCTAGCCATTGTTAGTGTGTATTGTCTTTGTTTGCTAAAAAAAAAAAAAATGAATGTATGGTCTGAAATGTGTATCGCCCACAGGTTAACATTTTGGACATTTTGCTCACTGAGCCCATAAGACATTTACCTTATTCTGAGATTAGTTACTACTCTGTCGCCACCATGCTTAGACCACCTGGGTGGATCCTTGCCTCAGCCTTCCAAGAGCCTTCATCCAGCTGTTTTTGATTTATGTAAAGGTTCCCATCTCGACCCGGTGCAATCCCCCACCTCATCCATGTGACCTGGAAGATTTTTGTTAAATTATTTTGTTTTCATGGGCTGCAAGCTACATTCCTACTGGTTTGTTAAAAACTTGAATAACGGTCTTTATTCAAATCACCTACGGTTCTAGATTTATGGAGACGAGCACCCCACCCGCTCCGCCCACAGCAGGTGAACTGAGGTTTCCAGACAACGGTGTCCTGCCCCACTCGCGGTGAGACTGGCAACACCGCAAGCAAGAGGCGGTGGCTCAATCCTCCAGTCGAGCAGACACATTGCTTCAGCCCAGTCGGGAGCACCGACGTCAGCCTAGACTCCAGCTCTTTCTCTGCCTTGACACACGACTCGGTAGGTACCATCCCTGACACTGCAGGTGCCATTAAGCCCTTTACAGGTTGACACGCCAGCTCTTTCTAGAAAGCGCTCTCAAAGGGCTTCACACATTTTAGCCACTCAACAGATGGGCTCGCCCCACTGACACCAGAGCCTCCATCGGAGCTGTTGAGCCTTTTCTTGAAGTTCTGGAGATTTTTTTTTAACCTTCACCTGTGATCAGCAATTCTCGCTAGGTGGGCACCCAGGTGCCCGGAGCGCCCCAGAACATTCGTGGGGGGACCCAAGAGCAAAACTGTTTTCATGACGATGCCGGGACGGGACTTCTCCTCTTAACCATGTCGATGTTTGCACAGACGGGGCAGACTTGGTGGTGGGGAAAGTGCCCGTGTCCACACCCAGCCAGTGAGTGACACTCATCCATGCCACTCACACGCAGTCACACACTCACACACACTCACAGTCACGGTAAAAATGATAATCATGTGAACCGATTTATGAACGGGTTCGACAACGCAGGAGAGGCTGCCAATGCCGTGACCGCTCCCCTGGAGGGTGTGACTTGGCAAGCTTCTCTGTGCTGACACGGGCCGTCTGCACACAGGGATGGGGTGTCTTCACGAGACACCGGTGGAACCGGCTGAATTACAGACAGAACCGGCCACTCTCCTTCCCGGAATGCCAGCTTCACCTGAAAAGACACCTGGAGACAGGCCATGGCTACCGAGACGAGGGTGTTTGGCAGACGCTTCCTTGAAAGTCCAAGTCGTGGCCTGTCCCTTCAAGGAAAACAACTGGCAGATGTGCTGCCGACGGCAACATTTTATTTTTCAGTTAAAAATTCTCGAACACTCGCAACACGATGAGCTTAGCAGCGTCCCAAGTCTTAAGGGACTTTCTGATGAAACTGGTGGCGATACTGATGAACACACTATTGACTACTGTGGGATGAATCGGGGCAACTGCTGAACTCAGTGAGCCAGTGTTTCTCAGAGGACCAGCGCGTGAAGTTACAAAG
Source organism: Cephalopachus bancanus (assembly GCA_027257055.1). Classification (NCBI taxonomy): domain Eukaryota; kingdom Metazoa; phylum Chordata; class Mammalia; order Primates; family Tarsiidae; genus Cephalopachus; species Cephalopachus bancanus. The sequence continues at coordinate 15,629,106 of JAPVLO010000001.1, read as the reverse complement.
TCACGAATGGGTCAGAGACTCTTTCAAGGTGTAGGAGAGGCCCGGGGACCGATCCACAACGTCCACTGACATGCTCTTAGATGCCACGCTGAGAGTGACCTCCAAGGCACTGACACTTGCCATGTGTTGGTGTAGCGTCCAAGTGGACCGTCCACCATTATCATCTGAAGACACCACTGGCACGCTCCTCCCTTTCCTCACCCTGGAGTGATGTTCCCCTACTTTCCTTGCCGGTGTCAGCCGAAACGGCAGCCAGCAGCAGGGTCTACACAGAAGCACCATGACAGTCCAGCTGTCTTCTCAGAAGCCAGATTCAAAATAACACCACTCTTCTCCCTAAGATGTTTCTTTTCCTGGAAAACACAGTTGTTTCTAATAAAAAGGCTAAAAGCGTAATGGCTTATCGTCATTTTAAGTGAATGAGCAAATGTTCTAAAATTTTCTTGGTTTTAATTTTAGTATGGTAAATATTTCTAGTTAAAACTCACATAGACAGAAGCTCTTTGTGTCCTTAATATTTTTTAAGCGTATGTTGTAGCCTAAATACAAAACGTTACATTGTCGGTATTGAAGCTGGTGAGGACACTCAGTTCATTGATCGCCAACTCCAACTGCCCTCACTTCCAGATCGGAAGGAGAGTGTTTAAAATGCAGCGTATTTGGTTAAGTCGGGAAGTCATCCCCAGAATAACGGCGGCTCTACGCCAGCGTGAGACTGCTACCTTCAAACACTGTCCGGAGTCTCCTCCTTAGGTAGGAGTGTGTGTAAAGTTGGAAGGAATTTCAGTGAAAGATTGGGAGAGGGGAAACAGCTGACGTTACAAAAATCAGATTCAGATCGGACCGTTGAGGCAGTGAAGCCGCCATGGCCTTCCTGCCTCCTTTGCGGGAGCCATAAGAAAGGGGAAGGAGTTATTGATAATTGCCATTCTGAGTGGAGTTAACTCAAAAAATAACAGTTGCTAGAGAGGGTGTGGTGAACAGGGAACACTCCTACACTGTTGGTGGGAGTGCAAACTAGTGCAACCTCTGTGGAAAGCAGGGTGGCGATTCCTAAAAGCTCTAAATATCAATCTCCCATATGACCCCGCAATCCCCCTACTGGGAATATACCCCGAAGAACTCAAATCACTCTATAAAAAAGATACCTGCACGCGAATGTTTATTGCAGCATTGTTCACAATAGCAAGAACCTGGAACCAACCATGCTGTCCATCAAAAGAGGACTGGATTAAAAAAATGTGGTACATATACACGATGGAATACTACGCAGCCATAAAAAAGAACAAAATCATGAACTTTGCAGCAACCTGGATGGAACTGGAGTCGATAATACTGAGTGACCTCTCACAGAAAAAAAGATCTGAGTATCACATGCTCTCACTCATATAGTGGACCTTGAACATCCATCGCAATACTATAAGAAAAGGAATGACAATGATGGGAAACTATGGGGGGGAGGGGAAGGAAGGTGGGATTAACGGTAGTCAATATCTGTCTGGGGACAGGGAGACACCCCTTATCAACAAGGGTGCCTGAACGAAGCATATTTGTATACCTAACCCTTAACTGTACCCCACAATATCAAAATAAAAAATATTGATTAAAAAAAAGGGGAGAAGGAAATGTCCACGGAAGGGGATCTCTTGCCATCTCCCTCCTAGCACCGTCTTGGGCTTCTAGAACAAAACCCTGGCCCTGACCACTTCCTGATAACATCAGCCACGTAAGTTATTCGCACTTGGAGCAAGCCATACCTACGTCCTGACTTCCCGTACGGAAACCGCTAAAAGCTGAATCTATGAGCACTACCTTCTTGGAAAACAGCCCTCGGGACTCTCAGCAAGACAACCCACGGCAACTGCTTGTTGGGGCTGGAGGCACATCTTGAATGAAGGTGTCATTCAGCTGCGCGTACGAGCCCACATGCATGTGCTTGAGCCTACACGGACACACGCGATAACACACAGGCAGCTTAAAAGGATTGCAGAAGTGCATAATTCTGCATGAGTTGGTTTTGGTATAGCAGTGAATTTTGAACCCCAGAAAAACAATTTTAAAAGTAGGGAAGAAAAACCACTCCTGAGGGTGCAGATGCCTTCATCTAACGTCAGTGCCGCTTGCCGTGCAGTCCCAAGCTCTGCACACGTTCTCAGAGTGTGTTTCTGACGGAGTGCTCTGAAAAAGGAAAATGTTATAGTGCTCCCGTCGAGTTCATAATTGTCAAGTGTTAATAATCCCACTAATTTTAGCTCAAAAGTTCTTTACACTTCATAGGATTTCCTTTTTTGCCGAGGCCTTCCCACGTGTTCCAAGTTAATTCTCTGATGTTTTACAGTGGTTAAAAAAATGACTCAATAATCTCATCCTGAGACGTCTAAAGCACACAGCGGTTGGCTTGTGTCAGGAAGTGTGTGGCTGATGGATTGTTCGCCCTGGTCAGGCGACGTCTGGATTTGGGGGGCTAAGGAGCCATGCCTTTGATGACGTAAACAAGTTGGGAAAGCGAACTTATTTTTTCCAACACAGGCACGACCCGCGGAAACCCGGGGTGTGGTCAGCTCACGCTCGTCCTGTGCCGGGAAGGCAGGCCAGGAGTCCCCGCAAGGCCTCTGCGAATAAGCTTGTCAAGTCGTGTCTCTGATGACGGAGAGCTGCTAATGACCGCGATCCTCCCTTCCACGTGGGCTGGGAAACTGTGCAGCGGGCCCACCGGGGTGAAATGTTGAGTGTGCGGCTGGTGGGGAATGCAAAGTGGGTTGGTGTCGGCGCTGGTGAGCTGCGAAAGCCTCTTAGCTCTTGCACCCTGTGGAAGAGCCCTGTGGCCTTTCACCAAGAGTGTGTGCGTGTGTGATTGCCAGCACTTTCTCATGGAGACGGATGCCACTCCTGAAGCAGTATCTGGGCGCAGACGCACGTAGCCTACAGGCTACCTGCGGTGAGAATGGAAGAAATTTTATTTTTTGTTTATTCAGTTCTGTATACTTTGGTGACAGTGAAATCCAAATTAGCTGGTGTCTATATATATTTTTAAAAATTGCAACTTGTGCTTAAAAAAAACAAACCCCAAAAAGTATAACGGAGGATAACAACTACAAATTAAATTCACCCTGAAATTTCTTGTCGTACGTTCCCAGAGGCCATGACAAAGCACTGACTGTAGATAGAGTCAGAAAGACATGAACTGGAGATCTGGAACTGTTAACGGTGTAAACTTGGGCGAGTTACCAGAGGTCTCTGAGTCAACGTAGGCCTCTATAAATTGGGATTAGTGATACCTATGTTTAGAGTTGATGTGAGGATTAGTTGATGAAATAGCACAATAAATGGCATTCATTCACCTGGCTGCTCAACACTGCATGAATACCTACAATGTGGTGAGAATTTTGTCAGCTGTTGGGAATACAACAATAAGTAGTATAAATGCTCACCCTCTCTCTTTTCTTCCTTTCCATAAACAACCACTCTGACAGACGGGCTTAGCCTACAGCTGATATGTTTCCAGTGAAATTTCATAAACTAAAGACTTTTGTGCACAGGTGACTGTGACGGGGGCACTTAAAGCTCAGACTTCTTCACCACTATACAATGCAGCCATGTAGCCAAGAACTATGTGGACCCCTTAAAGCTATTGAAATACAGAAAAAAAATTTTAAAAAAGATGTTTGTATGGAAGTTGGCTCTGTTCTTAACTGGGCAAGAGCAACTCAACTGCCCAGGAAAAAAAAAAATCCTGTCTGAAAGTCAAAGGGAACCTGTGAAACCAGGCCTGTGCTCTGGAGGCCGATTCAGGATAATCTCGAGACAGAAGGGGTTCGAGCCCAGAAAAGCCCTTTCCAGATAGCTTATGCTGTCATCCGAAGCCCTGGTTTTCCAACGTCTCTAAAATGTCATTCACGAATTCATTCTTCATTTGTCTCTCATTATGAGGGGCCTGGCACTCTCCTGGAAGATATGAGGGTGGGACTTTAACAAGCCAAACTGCTTGTTTTTCAGAATCAGCAGCCCCACTCTGCTCTGTGTTCGTGAGCAAATGGCCCAGTGTGGGCTTCTTTGCTCTGCCCTCCACTTAGGCTCATCTGTCACAAGAACAACCAGATAAACAAATCGCAATGGGATGCTTTGGGCCGTAAATCACAGAAAACGCCACTGTAAGTGTCTTCAATCACAAGCAAAATCGTTTGCTTTAATCTCAAATCGAAAGAAGCCCCCAAAGAAGCTTGGGTCAAGGTTCTTCGTTCAGTGAACATGGTGCCAGTTTTTCTTTTCCCTCGCCCTTTCTGCCGTCCTGGGGGTGCTGCCTTGACCTCAGGCTGGTTCTTTTCAAGGTCATGCCCACCCCTTCAAACACAACCAGGTTCCCCCGTGACAGTGTCCAAGGGATAAAGAGAAAATACGTTTCCATGTGTCCCATCTTATGAGCAAGCAGTCACCGCCAGAAACCCCTCCACGGACTTCCCCGAGGCTCTGGCCAGCTGGAGGTCGTCGTAGGCTTGGTCCACGCCTGTGCCTGAGGGAACAGAGCCAGCGGCAATCTAGACCTCTCTGGAGTTGGGATGGGACGTTTCCCTCGGAGCTCATGACCACGGCAAGGAAGGGGCAAACCCTAGAAAAACTGGATTCTATTAGAAAGGAAAGAAGAGTGGGGCGGGTAACTTACGGAATCTGCTAGAGAGAGAGAGAGAGAGGACACACAGGGCCTCATCAGCCTCCCTGAGTTTTCTTCGGTTTTTTTTTGAGTTGGAGTCTCACTCGGTCGCCCAGACTGGAGTGCGGTGGCGGAGCGGCGATCCTTCCGCCTCAGCCTTCCCAGTAGCCGGAACTACAGGCGCGCGCTACCACGCCCTGCTGATTTTTTGATTTTATTGTAGAGATGAGGTCTCGCCTGCCCAGGCGGGTCTCGAACCCGCAGGCTCAGGCGATCCACTCACCTCGGCCTCCCGAAGGCGCGGGATGACAGGCTGAGCCACCGAGCCCGGCATTTTCAAGTTGGGAGGGAGCTCGAGAGACCTTCGGGAAGGTGCCCCGCTGGAAACCCGGGACGCAGAGGTACCGTCCTCTGTGTGTCGTTAGTGCCTCCCAAGCCCTCTAAGACGGGTCTCCCCGGTCCTTCCCCACGAGCGCCTCCTGACTGCCGGGGCTGGTGCCCCGGCCTCGCTCTCAGCGAGGAAAGTAGCTAGGTCAGCAGGCACAGGTTCCGCACAGTCACCCCTTCCGCATGGGCGAGAACGAGATGCCACGGGTGGGTTCCACACCCCTGCTTCTAGCTCTTTCCACATCGCCTCCCAGCTGATGCGGCCAACCTGGACCCTTTGGCTGACTGGCTTCGGCATCCAGCATCAACTCCTGTGTTGACGGAGAACCTGCTCCTGCCTAAGCAGATGTGGAAAGGGACCGTGAGTGGGGCTGGGGCGCAGCGTGCCCGGCTACGGGGTGAGGGAGAGAAGGAGGAGGCTTCTTCCTCCGATGTTCCCTTTGCTCCTCGGCCCCGGCTGCCTCAGGGAACGCACAAGCCAGCGCCAGAAAGGAGGGGAGGGTGCCGGGGGGCTGTTGGCTTCAGGAAGAAAGAGACATTGTGGCCTTCACCTGAATCCAGCCGGAATGGCACCGGGAGATAAGTGATTTCAAAGGAGGGCGATGTCATTTTTAATATCCATAAATTAAATGTGGTGTAATGAATTAGTAGATGATTTTCAAATGAAAGATGACACAAAATAAAAAGCAAATCTCTTAATAAAGGCAGCTTGACGTATTGTCCTTCCTGGAAGCCCCCCTTCCTTTTGGCTTTTTAAACCCCTTCGTCTAAACATTGCAGTAAAATACAGCTTCTAATAAATAAGCAACTCTTACCGGGGCTTAAATAAAAAGCAATTTGGATTTCACGGTAAATTGTTTCAGGAAACCAAGATACAATGATATGTGCAAAACAAACTGTATTACTTGGGTCACAGAAATTCAATGATCTATTAATTATTCAAGGCTTCTTTATAATTTTATATCACCAGAATACATGAATCCTACCGTCCACACAAAAGTATAATTGTTTAAATGTTTGTGTGTATCAAAAGAAAAAGAATCTAAATATATGTATAAACTAAAGGTACCATAAACTAGGTTTAGGCAAATGCACCACAAATATGAAGAAGCAAATAGAGAGATGAGACAATGAAAATATTTGTGCACAAAATACACATAAACATACGGAGAGCAGGATTTTTTTAAGCTGCGCACTGTATACAGGGAGGCGGAAGGAGACGCCATGGCGTGCCTGAAGCCCATTCCTGTGAAAATGGTCCTCACAAGGGCTGTGCAGTCGTCACTATACATTAGTCCCCTCTCCCATCAGTTAATTACATCACGCTTTAAGATAGACGTGTAATGTAATTAGAGATTTGAACAGTTCACAGCCAGATCACTTAAAGTCACATTGTTAATGGGCTCCAGAAGTTCTCTCTTTAATATTGCCAGTGTTATAACTTCTAATTACCTGCGTAATTAGGCCTCTGCCACTCGTGATTGAGGTAACAGGCCCTAGCACTAATGGGTATTAGAGATCTTGTGCGAGGTGCGTGTTGAGGCCGCTTCCTGTTGCTCGGGGCCGGAAGGAGCTATCTGCCCTTGGAAACCCAGCGGTTGCTATGAGGTGGCCGGGCGCGCTCCCCCGCGGCTCCAGGGCTGGTTTCGCCACTGCTGTGCTCATTCAAGAGGGAGCGCACGCGCCCTGTTCACGGGAGATGCAAACGCGGCACCCATGGCTGGAATCTTCTGAATTGAAATGGCCTCCGTGGCTCGCACGACAAAATCACGGCATCACCCTGGATGTCACGTCAACCGGAATTCACGTTAAAAGGCACCAACGTACCTAGGATCTGCTGTAAACTGACCAAGGTGAGAGATTTGAAAGTAAACGAGGGAAAGAAGCGAGGAAAATCTTGCCGATCTGTGGGGAGTCAGATGGGGGCACCAAGAGTAAGAGAGAGTAGAGGGAGTGCGGAGAGACAGGTGTGAGCGTCAGGGATCGAAGAGTCAGGTGTGAGTACGAGGACGGAGGAGAGTCAGGTGTGAGTAGTGGAATGCGGTAGATTCGGTGTGAGCATGGGGAATGTGGTGTTGTCAGGTGGGTGGGGATGGGAGGGCCAGGCTTGACTATGTGGCATGTTGGCGCGTCGGCTGTGCGTGTGCAGAATCGGGAGGCGTCCATGCCTAGTAATTTCGTGCAAGTCTCTTCGAGCAGAACAGAAAAAGATGTAAATAAATATTTGGGGCAAAACTGCACTTATGATACTGATTTCAAACACACTATGGTTACCATTGCAGTCACACGGTAGTCCTGGCCACTGACTGCTTCCTGGACATCCAGCGCCCATTCGAGGCTCGTCTCAAAGTCCGCTCAGTGGGAGGCTGGCCCAGCTTCTCCGGAAGCCCCTGAGCCAAGTGCGTTCCCACCTTCCCCGGAGCCGCGTCCCGGTCTCCGGGACACCCAGACTTTGCTGTCCGTCGTCACTGCCATGTTTGCCTACGTCTTTTCTCTAAGTTCCTTGAAAACAAGTTGCATCCGTTAGTCCTCTGTGTGTCTGCAGCTTCAACCTTGCACTTTTCGCAGAAGTTGATGCCACGTAGGTACACGTTGAGTTAACATGCGCACGGAGAGTTGCGTAAAGTCGCAAAAAGGAATGTGGGTGACAAGGTGGATGGGAATGTGGCACCTGTTTGCCCCCCGAAGCACTGGGTTTGGGATTTATTCCTACACGTCCTTGGGATGTTTTCTAACATTTAAAGGGTGACCAGTAGAAGTTAAATCAATTCACCCTAGAATAAATGATTGGTTGTCTAATCGAACTTCTGAGCCTACCTCAAAGGTAGGCGGCCAAACTCTAAAAATATAAACAGAAGAAGAAGCACTTTTCCTTTTGAGGCAACTGTCACCCTCATACGAATTATCAACATGGCTTTTCCATATCTACCCGACTCAGAGCAGCCCTCCACCCCAGAATTGTCCAGTGAAGACACAGCGTCCTGGGAAGGCAGGGTGCTCCTCCCAGCATGTGATGAACTCCATCCTGCACTCAATGCCACCGTGCAGATGCCTACGGTGCAGTGTGGCAGATGCTAGAGACTTGTGCCACCTGATCTTCTTTCATGACATTCCTACAAGACAAGGGGACCGTTCTCATTCTCCAGCTGTGTGGAGTGATGATTCGAACCAGCTCTAGTCTACAGCACAAATGCTACCATGTGTCACACACATGCCTAAAAGCCACGGCGCGGTGCAAAGTCACACCATGAAGACCACCATGCTTTATGGAATAAAAGAGGTTAGACACACACACTCAAAGCCACATCGGTGACACAGTCACAGTACAACAAAACCTTACCACAGTCCTTTCCAGGTTAAATGCTTAAGAAATACACGAGTGCCACCATTACCCCGGGCCTTCATCTTAAGAGAACCCTGGCAACGGGTGCAGTGGCTTGTGCCTGCAATCCCAGCACTTTGGGAGGCTGAGGTGCGAGTACTGCCTGAGCCCAGGGGTTCGAGACCAGGCTGGGCGACGTGGTGAGACCTCATCTCCGAGAGAGAGAGAGAGAGAGAGAAACAGAGCCCTTTGTTTGAGGAAGTGGGCTGTGGAGCTTGTGATGTCGTGACTTGTGGAAGGGTTTGAAATTGATGGAAAGGTTGTGATGCCAGGTGGGGTGGGCTCACCACAACATGTGGAGGGTGTGCTTGGGCTTTGAGGTGTGCGTGGGTGTGTTCACGCAAAACTTGCTCATTCCTATGTGGTTCTTTCAGTTGGACGCGGTTTTTGGTGTCCATCTCATATTTCTGGCGGAGGAAGTTAGGCATCAACAGACGCTACATTTGCTTTATGCTTGGTCTATCACTTGCCCGGGAACAAATTCCTATGTTCGAAACCAGCGTTGCAGGAAACCTTACTTCAGTCACTCTTTCCCGGGCCCATGCGCCTGGATGAACATCTCCTGGGGTTCTCTGGTTACTCTGGGAGGCAGAGCGTCACCTTCACTCCAGAAAGCGAGCATTTAAGACCAGAAACGTCGACGGACTTGCTCGGGTTTCTCAGCGGGCAGGGAGCAGAGTCAGGGCTGGAACTCGTACCTCCAGCCTCCAGGTAGCACAGTCTTCAGTAGAGAAGACCTGACTGTTCGTGCCAGTGTAAGATCAAGGCTTCGAGAACAGGGGTCCATAAAAAGCAAGCAAGCAAGCAAGCAAATGAGCTGCTGGGTTGAGCTTCTTCAGCAGTAACCTGAGCCAAGCGCTGCCTGTGACTGTTCCGTGCCTTGGTGCTTCACAATTGCTCACCGGTAAGATGGGTTTAAGGAGATGCGTGCAAGAGAGGCCGTGCCCTCCTGGCAAGTTTGGGAAACACAGCCACCACCCTGCTGGGACTCACCCTGCTGTGAGTCCGGGTGTGGGGCCGAGAGTGTTTGCCCTGAGCCAGGGAAGCGCGAAGACAGACTCGGACGAGCGCCCAGAGGCAAGCCCCAGAGGGTGAGCCGGTTTCCGTATGGCATCCGTGGGCCATGGTGCAGCATTAATGTGGAAATAACCAGCCGGTTAGAAAGGTGAGTTTCTGGGTCTGGGGAGAAGACGAGAAAGCCCAAGAGGAAATCCTGAGAGCCGCGTTTTGTGGGCGGAGACACAAGGGAAGCAAGTGCCTGGAAGAGCCCTGCGATGAGACGACTCATGCTCCTCCCTCCACCGATGCCGTCCCAGGCCGTCGCCTCCACCGCCAGCAGCAGCAGAGAATGACTGTTCACCTCCTGAGTACAGGTCACGGTGCTGAGTGCTCTTAGGTATGCAAAGCCATGTTAGACATACCCCTCCTCTCAAGAGCTTACAAAGGGAGCTTTGTAAGGAGGGAGGCACAGCGACAAGAAAATCAGCGACCCATCATGGCGCTCGGACAAGAACTAGCCACTGTTGCAGACAGAAGGCTTCACGAGAAGTTCTTCCACTGGGCAGGCCCTGGAGGCTTCCTGGAGGAAGCAGGAATGGCTTTCTAGAGACAGAGAATGGAGAGATATACTTTTAATCAGGGCAGAGGGAAGGGATGAGTTTAGAAGGCAACGGAAAGTGAGAAGCAGAAAATCCAGTACGGGCAGTCGGTCTTTGGGCAGTGGAGAGCTCAGAGGCTTGAGGGATAAAGAATGAAAAGCGGGGTGGGGTGTGAGGTCCAGGAGAGAAGCTGGCCTCATCTTCCAAGTTTCATCCAGGGTGTCGTGGGAAGGCAGCGCCAGCAATAGCAGCTGAAACGGCTGAGAGGAGACATTGGTCACGAGGGAGAGTGCCCTCTGTGGGGTGTGTCACATCTGTGGTGATGGAGCCACATTTCTGAGGGAATGCCCTGAACCTCACTGGGGTGGCAGCTGTTGAGTTTGGGATGTGAGGCGGGTGGCGGGTTGAGTCATGTCCCCACCCCCACTCCCTGTGCTCAAATCCCGACCCCCAGGGGCCTGGAATGTGCCCTCGTTTGGAGACAGGGTCCCTGCAGATGCCATTAGTGAAGGCGAGGCCACACTGGCGTAGGGTGAACCCCTAGTCCACCACGACTTGTGTTCTTTCAGAAAGGGAAGGTTTGGATGCAGAGACACACGGGGAAGAAAGACAGTGTGAGGAGACACAGGGCAAAGGCGGTGGCCTTCCACAGGCCAAGGACAGAGGCCTGGCACAGGTCCTTTCTCCACAGCCCTCAAGCTTGCCGACACCTTGGCCTTGGACTTCAGAATCGTAAGACAATAGATGTGTGCTGCCCAGGCCACTAGGTGTGCGGCATTTGTTCCAGCAGCTCCAGCAAACCCCTACAGGTGGAAAGCGGGCCCGTCGCCAAATGTCTAGGAGTCCCTGGTCCCCACATTTGAAGGGTGAGCGAAAGGAGAGTGACTGACAGAACAGCCATCGGGGAGAGGCACTCAAGGCCCCACAGAAAGTTCTTGTGAGAGAAAGCTGAGGGAAGGGAGGAATTGGCAGCCTCCGTGTTTAGAGGCCAAGGAGGCACTTGGCGAAAATATGGCCCCGGGTTGTACAGGGATATGAAAGAAATTTGGGCTTTATTTTACAAGCAATATGGAGCCCTTCACGCTTTGTGAAAAAAAGGCAGACACAACGTGGGCAGCTATTTGGAAAGATGGATGTGCCGGGGTGAGCAGGGTAGACCATGGCAGATGGGGGCAGATGGAGCCGTGATGGTGCAGCTCACAGCTCGGGGGGAGGAGAGGGAACCTGCCCTGTGTGGACCAAGGAACCTGGAACCCTGTGTAGGTGTATCACGGCACGGGCAACGGGATCAGTCGAGAGTGGGCCCTTCCGTGGGGTGTGTCACTTCTGCCTTATTTACCATGGGGCTGTCTTCAATGTGAAAGTGGATAATGAATTGTTTGGGTGGATGGGGATACTGATTGGGGGAGAGAAAGGGAGCTCTGGGGTACGGATGCACTCTTCAAATGCAAGGTGACATTCTGGAGAGGGTATTGTGTCTCCTTGCTGACAGACGTAGAATAAGAAATATATTTCTACGGGCAAAATGTCTCACAGAGTCCTGAATTTTTTTTGGTGATGAAAGGCCACTGACTCCAGGATTTTTAATGATGAAAGGCTAGATCCTGCTAAGTTCACAACAAGCTGGGTAAATCTGGAAGAGTTTTCATAGCACTCTTGGAGGTTGGCTGATTTATCAAGCCCAAAGCCCACCCCCATGGTCTTAGTTTGTTTTGTGTTGCTACAACACAATACCTGAGGTCGAGTACTTTATGAATAGAAGGGATTCATTTTCCACAGCTCTGGAGGCTGTGAAGTCCAAGAGCGTGGTGCAGGCATCTGGTGAAGACCTTCTTGCCACATCCTCCCATGCAAGGATGGTGCAAGAGCAGAAGAGAAAGAAGGGTCTGAGCTCACTTTCATGACAAGCCCACCACTGCAGCTAAGTCCCACTCCCACAAAGCCAGCACCACATCTCCAGGGCAGAGGCCTCCTGATGTAATGACCTCTTAGTAGGCTCTGCCTCCTAACACTGTGGCGTGGCGGACTGAGTTTCCAACACATGCTCTTTGGGAGATACATCAAATCATAGTATTCTACCCCAGCCACCAAAACTCGTGTCCTTCTCACAGTGCACAATGTTTTCATTCCATCCCAGTGATTCCAAACAAGTCTTAACTCATCCCTGCATCAATGCTGAAGTTTAAAGTCCAGAGTCTCAACTGAATCGGATATGGGTGGGGCTCAGCCACAATCCATTTTGGGGCAAACCCTTCTTTAGCTGTGAGCTTGTGAAATTAGCAAGTTCCATGCTTCCAAAATACGGTGGTGGGACAGGCATGGGGCAGACGTTCCCATTCCAAAATGGGGAGAAACAGACAAGGAGAAAGGGCTCACGGGTCCTGAATCCAAAACCCAACAGAGAAAACCGCACTGTCTTGAAGCTCTTGAGCAATCTCCTACAATTCCATGTCCTACATCCTGGGCACACTGGGACAGGAGGGGGTCCCCAAGGACTCAGGCAGCCCTGCCACACATCTTTGCTGGACAGTCCACTCAGCTGCTCCTCCCAGGCTGGAGTTGCAAGCTGCTGGCTCTGTAGTTCTGGGATCTTGACGGTGGCCCTGTTCCCATGGCTCCAGCAGGCATGGCCCAAGGAGGGGCTCCCTGTGGTGACTCCACCCTGCCACTGTCTCTGCCCAGGCCCGCAGGCTGTCCATGATATGGTTTGAATCCTACGCAGAGGAAGCCACGCCCCCACAGTTTTTGTCTTCTGCACACCTGCAGAGCTAGTGCCACATAAATGCTGCCAAGGTTCACCTTCCAGAGCAGGGGACTTGAGATGCATGCCTTGCACAAGGCACTTGCAAGCACTAACAAGTACTCAGCACACATGGGCCGTTGCCACCCCGGAGGCGCTACGTATTGATGATCAACTACTTCCAGTTATAAATAAAAGTGAAGCATCTGAAGGTCAGAAAACAGACATTCCGTGATGATTCACACCCATCATCCCAGCACTCTGCCTGAGTTTAGGGCTTCAAGACCAGCCTGGGTAACTGAGTGAGACCTTGTCTCTACAATAAATCAAAAAAATGAACCAGGGAGCAGAGACCAGAGGCGCCTCTGGGCAGTGATCTCAGCAGGCTCTTCCAGTCCCACGTCTTGTTTTGGGACCAAAAGGTCCCAGTGACGCCAGCACATGGAAGCCCCAGATTTCTCTCCGGCTGTGTTTGGCCAGCTGGTCAGTAAATACCTGTCGCAGAGGTGGGGTCAGGGTGCGGGGGCTGAGTTGCTGCCTTGGGTGACAATGACCCTGGGCAGTCCACAGTTGGAAAGAAGTAACAGGAATCCCTTAAACCTTTTTCTTGATTCAGTCCCCCAGGCTCTCCTTCTTTTTTCTTTTTGGTGGCACACTCAAGCAGCCTCGACCTGCTGGGTTCGGGGGAACTTTCATCTCAGCCTTCCAAGTAGCTGGAACTACAGGTGTGCGCCACCGCGCCTGGTTCATTTTTTTGATTTATTGTAGAGACAAAGTCTCACGGAGTTACCCAGGCTGGTCTTGAAGCCCTCAGCTCAGGCAGAGTGCCGGGATGATGGGTGTGTCATCATGGAATGTCTGTTTTCTGACCATCAGATGCTTAACTTTTATTTATAACTGGAAGTAGTTGATCATCAAAACGTAGCGCCTCCGGGGTGGCAACGGCCCATGTGTGCTGAGTACTCGACAGTGCTCGCAAGTGCCTTGTGCAAGGCATGCGCCTCACTGATTCCCTCAACAACCCCGTGATCCAGGTACAGTCCTTGCCCCATTTTGCAGAGGAGCTAAACGGAGGTAAGGAGGCTAAGTGACCCGCCTAGGGCCACAGGGCCGGGAAACGCGAGAGGTGGAATTGCAGGTGGACTAGTGGAAGATCACGCCGACTCTCTGCCGTGGCACAAAGCGTGTGGGGGACACTGATGCCTTCACATTGTCTCACGTGTGATCATGAATCCTATACCTGTAGTCTTCACATACACAACACACAGATGCTCTCACGGATGAATTCCTTGGCTGGATCCCCCATGATGCGACTTGACCTGCTATCGCATCTGTTTCTTTCCTGCGTCAACATAGGTAGGGCTAAAGGTCACACGTCTAGCTTCATCACAGAGCAGTGGTGTGAACACAAGTGGGAGCGCGTGTGATGTCACAGAGCATGCCTTCGTAGTCAGGGACCTGAGGGAGCGAATCCCATCATCCTTTTCAACTGAAAACGGAGAAAACAAGGACCCTCTGTGGTGCGGTCGGCACACATAATATGCTTAAAACCCAACGAGCTAAGAATACATTACAGCCTCCTGGGGTGCTGGGTATTTTCTTCTACCAGTTAATTTTAGGATAGGATCCCAGCCGTGGGACAAAACTCAAGGGGACGCATGGCTATCAGAATGCCAAGGAAGAAAGCCCTAGAGGCACCAATGCTTTCTCTTATCGCTTTTAGCCTCCTGAGATGGTGCCCTCAAGTGGCCTCACAGAGAGTGTCACAGTGAGGCATGACCCTGAGGCAATGATATTATTACCCTCCACGTGTGCTCACCAAAGAACAGACCGGCGGAAGATTCTCGAGGCAGCGCATATTTTAATGGGAAGCGTATCAGGCTCAGATGAATGAACGCTGAATATTCCCTGGGGCTTTTGGACTAAACGCAGACTTTAATAATTACTCTAATTACTTCTGTTGTGATTTTACCTCTGAATCTACATCAAACAAACACGTAGTTCTTATTACACTTTCATTTGATCCGTGAGTTCTACAAAAACTGACGAGCATTATTTCCTTCTTAGACGCTTTTGCCTGTAAAACAAGGTCAGAGACAAAAATTGCTTTCATTTAGTGTAAACATGCATTTAGCACCTAATACTGCAATCTTTTTTACCACAGAACTGTAGTGCACTGACTTTTCCGAAAGTCACAGTAACGCTGTCTGCCTTGACGTCGGTAATACCGCCATGGGTCCCATAGGCAACAGCGATGGGCAATTTCCCATAATTCAGCACTCCCCTCGGCCCACCCATAAGGTCATGACAGCAGCCTTGTGGTCCGGCATACTTCCAGAGATTTCTTCGAGAAAACAGCTCAAGGTTATTCTTCATCAGGGCAAAAAAAAAAAAAAGAAAGAAAAAAAATGGCGGGGGAGGTATGTGTCAGAATGTGAACCCCCCAAAGGTATCAGAGACTCTGAACGTCCTCGGTCTCCCCAGATAATTCTTCCGATCACCTTGCCACTGAGTATATCTAAAATGGCCTCCACAGCTTGCCAGCTGGATGTCTCTGGGAAAGTCACTCCCCTAAGCCAGGTTTCCGCAACTGAGAGCGAGTGTTATATTGCCTTCAAAGTGTTGAGAGTATGATATTTCCCAGACCTGGTAAATTGTTACAAATAACAAGGGTGCTTCGGAAAAGTGTGTTTTCCAGCCCTTCTCCTCAAGATGTTAATTTAGACAGTATAGGAAGGGTGAGAATCTGTATGTTTAACAAGCAACGCAGAACGATTCTAGATCGAGAGCCAAAGAGAGAAGTCAAGCACTTGCCACAGTAAGTCGCCAACAGATAGAGTCTGGAGTCTACTGAATGAATATACACTTGGCCCCTGGTACCATTAACCACGCAGTAGGAGTGAACCATTCATTTATTCATCTCTTGGTGGGGAAGATGTCCCTGAAGGAGTGAACACAAGCTAGGCTAAATTTTTTTTTTCTTGGTTGGAGTCTCTGTCGCCCAGACTGGAGTGCAGTGGCCGCTCCCGGCCACCGCAGCCTCGACCTGCTGGGCTCCGGCGATCCTTCCGCCTCAGCCTTCCGAGTAGCTGGAACTACAGGCGCACCCTACCATGCCTGGCTAATTTTTGGTTTATGGTAGAGATGAGGTCTTGCTAGGTTGCCCAGGCGGGTCTCGAACCTGCAGGCTCAGGCCATCCACTCACCTCGGCTTCCCAAAGCGCAGGATGACAGGCTGAGCCACCATGCCCGGCCTTAGGCTAAATTTTTAATACTCTTTTTTATTTTAGATGACCAACTCTTACTATATCCAAAAGCAAACTAAAAAGGGATTAAAAAACTTAAAAAGCCTAAAAAACTGCCAGAGAAAACATTCCTTTTTATTTAGTTATTTGACATACAAAAAGCTGTACATAATTAACGTGTATAACTCGTGAGGCTGGAGGTAGGTATAGATGAGGAAACCACCACCTCAAGGTGCGCTGAACTTATCCATCACCTGCCCAAGTTTCCTTCTGACCTCTTATGTATTATCATATTGTTATTATTGTGATAAAAACACCATGAGATCTACACGCTTAGTAGATTTTTAAGTCTACAATACAGTATTGTTCACAGTAAGTCAGAAAGCTGTACAGTAAACCCCCTACATACAAATCTTCAAGTCACGAAATTTTCAAGTGGCGTTCATATGCCAAATCACATAAGTTAGCTCACATGTCTGGCATACATTGTCACGTGGTATACCATAAAATTAAATCTTTAAAAACAATTTTTCTGTTTTTATGTATTATGTGAAAACGTCTTAGAAACCGATTACACTACAGTACTGTATTGCCGATGGCATTGGCTGGGTACCAAGCTAACTTTGTTGGACTTAGGAACACGCATCTCAGAACGGAACTCGTTCGTAGGTGGGGACTCACTGCATGGTAGATGGTTAGGATTTGTCTTTCTTGCATGACTGAAGCTCTGTACCCTTTAATACCTTACCCCCATTTCCCCCACCCCAGGTCCCTGGCAACTGCCATGCCACTCTGTGCTTCAGTGAACATGGCCGTTTTAAGCTTGTCACATGAGTGGCATCATGCAGTGTTTGTCCTTCTGGGCCCAGCTTATTTCACTTAGCCCAGTGTCCTCCGGGCTTGTCCATGTGGCTTCACAAGACAGGACTGCCTCCACTTGGAAGGCTGGCTAGCATTCTGCTGTGCAGACCACATTTCCTTATCCATTCACTTGTCGATGGACATGTAGGTTGTTTCTAAGACTTTGCTATTACGAGCAATGCTGCTGTGCACGTGAGGATGCGGATGTCTCTTGGAGATCCTGACCAGCTCCTTTGAGGATATGCCCAGTGGTGGGACTGCTGGATCACAGGATAGTTCTGTTTTCCATTATTTGAGGGACTTCCACGTGTTTTCGCTAGTGGCTGTGCTCATTGACTTTCCACCGATAGTGTATACAGAGTTCCTTTTTCTCCACGTTCTCACCTGACACTTGTTGTCTTTTGGCTTTTTGGTATTAGTCATTCTAACAGGTGATATCTCTTTGCATCTTTTAAAAATAAAAATTATACATACTTCACATAAACAAGCTGCGGTTTTGATATGTATATATATATACACACACACACATATTGTGAAATAGTGTCTGCAGGAAACTTCGTTTTTTAATTTTTTTCCCTTTCATTTATTTCTGTTCTAATCTTTATTATTTCCTTCCCTTTGCTAACTTTGGGCTTAGTGTATTCTTCTTTCTGGTTCCCTGAGGTATAATGTTAGGTAGTTAATTTGGGATCTTGATGTAGTCATTTATTGCTATAAACTTCCCTCTTAGTGCTGCTTTGGCTGCATCCCATATGTTTTGGTACACTGTGGTTAGGCTAGGTCTGATAAAGGAAAGTTGCTGGGAAAAAAATCAGAAAAAGAGGTTGCCAATGAAGGAAGGAAGGAAGGCAGGAAGGGGGCTTGGGAACCACGAGAGCGTCAGGCAGGCCCTGATATGCAGCTGGTGCCAGAGAGCAGGCAGACCCTTCACTGAGAGGCAGGAAATGCTGGGGCAAACCTCTCTTACCACCCCTGGTTCTACCCCTAGAGCCAGACACTTGCACATCACCGTCTGCTGCCAGCTGCAGCTGCGTCTCTCTCCCTGGTTGCAAGTCAGGGTCCCCCACGGGCCTGGCCTCTACCCAGGAGGATCTTGCTTCCTGGATGGGTCCAGCCTGCATCTGAGGCTGCCTGAACACATCTTGGGGATTCCATGGGGTGGGGAGTCCTGGCCCTGGCATTTACCCTAAAGGCAAACTGCCGAGTCCTCATGCTCTGACCTGTTCTCCAGGCGAGGTGGGGTCTGTGCAGCTCTGACGTCCTGTTCCTACCTATGTCCAGTCAGCCTTCTCCACTGAGACCATCCACAGAGTTGACTTCCTTAATGAGAAATGGCACGAGTGTGCCCATTTACTTCAGGGGAAAAGTGAGGGTCAACCACCAAACGTTTTTGTGACCAACCAGAGGCTGGAACAGGATTCTCTGTCCCCAGGTGTCAAGGACAAGCCTCTGACTCCTCAGTAGACTTGCTTAGGGTCAAAGAGCTGTCATGTGCGGTAAATCCTCTCATTACGTTTCTTTGTGCAATTCATCCCTTCTGTGAAAAATAGTTTCTTCTTTTTACAGGCTGAATTGTGTCCCTCAAAATGAATGAATGCAGCCTCATTTAGAAATAGACCTCTGCACATCCAATTGGTTGAGGTCACACTGGAGTAAGGTAGGGCCTAATCCAAATGATCATGTCCTTATCAACAGGGACAGTTGGGATTTAGACATAATGAAGGGAGAAGACCAAGAGAAGATGAGACAGAAATTGGGGTGATCAGCTGGGTATGGTGGCTCACGCCTGCAATCCCAGCACGTTGGGAGGCCGAGGCAGGGAGACCGCTCAAGTCCAGGAGTTGGAGACCAACCTGCACAACAGAACAGGACCCATCTCTACCAAAAGAAAAAAAAGCCAGGCGTGGTGGCGCGTGCCCGTAGTTCCGACTACTCAGGAGGTTGAGGTTGGAGGATCACCTGAACCCAGGGGGTCCAGGCTGCAGTGATGGTGTCACTGCATCGCAGTCTGGCGACAGAGTGAGCCCTTGACTCAAAAACAAGAAAAAGAAAGGAAAGAAAAGAAACTAAGGCGAGCATCTACAAGCCAAGAAACACCGAAGTTTGCCCAAACCACCAGGAGCAGGAGAGGCCTAGAAACTAGATTCCCTGGCCCCGCTGATACCTTGACCTTGGACTTCTGGCCTCCAGAGGCCTCCCAGCTGTGGCCCTTGGTCACAGCAGCCCCAGGACACTAGCACAGGCTTTCGCCAGCCACCTGTGTCTGTGTCCTTATTTCTTTCCCCACATCTTTCCTCTTTGGCTGACATAAAAGCGCGGGAAGGCTGTGACTGCAGCTCTGCCCATGGGTCGATCTGGCAGGCCTGGGGCGATGAGCCGGCTCGGCGGGTGGCTTCGGGACACAGAGAGAAACGCCGAGTCTGACGAAATGCTTCTTCCCAGCTCTTTGTTCCGAGTAAGTGTAGATTGATGGCAGCATGGCAGGTGGAAGGGAACCATGGAATCTGACGCTTAGACAGGCGGGGGTGTGTGTGTGTGTGTGTGTGTGTGTGTGTGTGTGTGTGTATGTGTGTACACATGCACATACATGCCATGACATGTGGTCTTAGACACGTGGTTTGTGTGTCTACATGTGTGCTTGTGCACACACACATGTCAGGTCTTGTAGTCTTGGACACACAGTGTATGTGTCTACATGTGTACATATGCACACATGCCAGGATTTTTCATTTTAGTCATGCAATGTACATGTGTGTGTCTATGTGCATACACATGCGTGTATGTGTGTGTCTATGGGTATATATGTACACACACACTCCAGGATGTGTGGCCTTTGACAAGCTGTGTGTGTGTCTATGTGTGTCCATGTGCATACACATGCAAGGATGTGTCATTTTTAGACATGTGGTGTGTGTGTTTATATGTGCGCATGTGTGTGTTCATATATGTCCACGTGCATACAAACACTAAGACATGCCATCTTAGACACATGGTGAGTGTGTGTGTGTCTACGTGTGTCCATGTGCATACACATGCAAGGATGTGTCATTTTTAGACATGTGGTGTGTGTGTTTATATGTGCGCGTGTGTGTGTTCATGTATGTCCACGTGCATACAAACACTAAGACATGCCATCTTAGACACATGGAGAGTGTGTGTGTGTCTACCCGTGTCCATGTGCACACACACGCCTCACATGCCATGCATCCTGTGATGGTGCCACTGGGTGCGTGTCACATTCACCACTTGACACCGCCCTTAAGCCTCAGCAGGAACCTGTAACAAAGCTGTCACCATGCCGCATTTTACCAAGAGGTCAAACACCCTCAGAGACAGTAACTTGGCCCAGACACTGCAGGAACCGAGTGGTGGGGGAACTCTGAATCGGTGAGGGTTCGGGAGTCTCCTTCGGACATGAGCTGGGCCAGGCTGCAGGGCTCCACGCGCAGGTGCGAGGGTGCTGGGGCCCGGTGTCCACACGGTCTGGAGCTCAAGGACGCCGACCCGGCCTCCAGTTCAGGCAGACCTCGGACCGACCCGCCCCCAGGCTCTCGCGGAGTCGCGGAGGATGGCCCTGCCACTCCGGGCACCCACGTGCATGCAGGGGCGCCTTACTCTGAAAGTGGATGGAAAACAGAAGTGTGCACGGGTCCATGCGACGGCCACCGGAGGGTCTTACAGAGGAAGACCAGGCCTTCCTCGGCGGGTGGCCACCTGTCCACCCTCCCCCCCGCCCGCTCCCCTCCATCCCGACCCCCTCTCGGTCCCGGTCCTCGGTCCTCGGTCCTGGCAGCCGAGCGAGGCGCCCCTCCCCCAGGCCTCCGAGGGCATCCCTCCATCCATCCACTGAGACTGAGGCACACTGCTCAGTGCCCCTAGAGAACAGACTCCATCAATCTTCACAGAAGCCTGAGAGCCAGGGATCGCCTCAGAGTCAGGGCTGTGGGCGGGGGGTGCAGGGCAGCCCCCTCCTCGCGTCCTCTCCAACCCCCACTGTCACGGGAGTCGCCTCGGCCTGGAGACCAGGACAGGAAGCCAGTCTGTGTGTCAGAAGGGGCAACATGGAAAAATACAGGTCTGGACCTGAGGCATTTTAGTGTAAAACACAAAAACATTCCCATGTAGGACCAACTTTTTTAGGGGGACAGGATCTTACTTTGTCCCTCTGGCTGGGGTGCAGTGCCAGGGTCATAGCTCACTGAAGCCTCAAACTCCTGGGCTTGAGCAATCCTCCTGCCTCAGCCTTCCACATAGCTGAGACTCCAGATGCATGTCACCATACCCGGTTAACTTATTTAAAAACTTATCTTAGAGACAGGGTCTCGTTATGTTGCCCAGGATGGTTTCAAACTCCTGGCCTCAAGCAAACCTTCTGCCTCAGCCTCTTGAGACCAGTCTTTTCTTTGCATTTAGGGCTGTCGCTAGGTTTAGAGTCTTCTTTCTTGCACAAACAACATGTATTAATGGTGCCTCTTCTAAATTCCCTTAAAGTGAAGCAGTGAGTGGAAGCAAATTAAAATCACACTGAGATACCTCCTAACTCCAACCAGGATGGCTGTCACCAATAACTCAAAAAATAACAGATGCTGGAGAGGATGTTGTGAAAAGGGAATACTTCTACACTGTTGGAGGGAGTGTAAACTAGTACAATCTCTGTGGGAAACAGTGTACTGATTTCTAAAAATCTGAAAATCAACCTTCCATATGACCCAGCAACCCCCCTTCTGGGAATATACCTCGAAAAACCCAAATCACTCAATAATACAGATACCTGCACACACGTTTATTGCAGCACTGTTCACAATATCAAGAGCATGCTGCCCGCTGAAAGTGGACTGGATAAAGAAAGTGTAGTATATTTGACATTATGAAATATTATGCAGCCATAAAGAAGGACAGAATTATGAACTTTGCAGCAACTTGGATGGACTTAGAGTCTGTAATACTGAGTGACCTATCACAGAAACAAAGAACTAAGCACCACATGTTCACGCTCGTAAGCGGACCCTGAACATTTACCGTCATACAATAAGAAAGGGATTGGCAGTAGCCACTGCCGGGCAGGGGGAGCACATGACATTAATAAGAGTACCTGCTCCCAAACCAGGCTAAGTGGGGACCGATGGGAGGCCCAAACTTTACCTGTACAATGACCCATTTGTATGCCTAACCCTAAATTGTGCCCCACATTTTAAAATAAATTTTAAAAAATACAGTCACTTGTGAAGCAATCTGAATGTCGTGTCTTAGATTTCAATCATTTTCCCCAATAACTTACACTGGTCTTACCCATAGGCAACTCTATGTTCTTAAAAAAAGCAATTCCTGAGGTGAGTGGATTGCCTGAGCCCGTGGGTTCGAGACCCGCCTGGGCAGCGAGACTTCATCTCTACAATAAATCAAAAAAAATCAGCTGGGCATAGTGGCGCATGCCTGTAATTCCGCTACTCGGAAGGCTGAGGCGGAAGGATCGCCGGAGCCCAGCAGGTCGAGGCTGCGGTGGCCGGGAGTGGCCACTGCACTCCAGTCTTGGCAACAGAGTGAGACTCCAACTCAAAAAAAAAAAAAAAAAAAAAAAAGCAATTCCATTTTGCCTAGTCTTTCCAAAATACTCAGTTTCGTTTTCATAGAAAGGACAAATTCATTCTTTTTTTTTTTGCACTCATATTTCAGTGGCCCACATAATAGTAATTTTAAATTTAAAAAAACACCAGGAATCACTAATGGCATGAAAAAAGGCATTGGGGCAAACATATACATCTCAGAAGAGCAAGAGTGTGTTAGTGTGCTTTGCTGAAGGGATGGGGGTTTCTGGCAGGCTGGGGTAGATGAACTGGGTATGGGTGGCCAGCGGGAGTGGCCGGGGGTGTACGGCTCGTAGGGGCAGCTGGGGTGGGTGTGGTCAGCTCTGGGGGTGCCAGCGGCAGACCTGGATTGCTCAACAGGCGGCCAAGGCAGGTGTGGACAGCTTGTGGGGGTGGTTGAGGTGGGTGTGGTTAGCTCACGCAGGTGGCCTGAGTGGGCATGGACGGCTCGCAGGGGTGGCTATCCTGGGGCCACCCCCTTCCCTTCATGTCTACACTGTGCCTTGGGGTCCCACCTCCTTTCTGAGGCATCCCTTTCAGAGGTGGCAGGTGACAGCAGGCCTGTTGCTACCTCCTCCTTGGTGCCGTTGAAAAAATGAAGTCCCGGGAACATTCTGGATGTCTCTTGGCTTGATACACCCACTCCCTCACTGCATATTAGCACTTGGCCAGAGTCAGCCAACTTTAACTCCGGATGCAAATTATGCCACCAAGAAGCCTTGCCAGGGCCAAGCCAGATCTGTGCCATGTGCCGTTGCTGAGAGAGAACAAATGTCTTCACCAGAGTTCCGTATATTTAATTTGGTAGGAAATGACCACAGAGGACTTGCAGAACTGAGGAGACAGCTCACCAAATCGGTCTTTATTGAAGCCAAGTGTAAGAGGAGCCTGGTGTGGTGGCCCATGCCTGTAATTTCCAGCACTTTGGGATGCTGAGGCGGGGGAGTGCTTGAGCCCAGGCGTTGGAGGCTGCAGTGAGCTGTGATTACGCCACCACACTCCAGCCTGGGAGGCAGAGGGAGACCCTGTCTCGAAATAAATGAGTGAGTCAAGTGTCAGGCCCCCACTGGTAAACCCACCTGCAGCACGGAATCATCGGCCACGTGCCTCCTGGGTCTGCAGTTCGTGCTGGAGGCGTTCACCCAGGCCCGGACTCTTTTTTTCTTTTTGTTTTATTGTGATAAAATATATGACGTGACACTTGCCATCCTGACAACATGCAAATGTACAACTCGGTAGCATCCGTGACACTCCCAGTGCTGTGCAGACACCGCCATTGTCTGTTTCCAAAACTTTCCCACGGCCTTCAAGGGAAACTCTGTGCCTTGAAACCATGCCCCTGGCTCCCACCTCCTTTTCAGCTTTGGGCCTGGGGCGCCAGCACAGAGTGCCTTCTCTTTTTTTGAGTCAGGGTCTCACTCTGTCACCCAGGCTGGAGTGCAGTGGCGTGCTCATGGTAAACGCAGCCTCAACCTGTTGGGCTCCGGCGATCCTTCCACCTCAGCCTTCCAAGTAGAGGGAACTCCAGGCATGCATCGCCACACCTGGCTGATTTTTTGATTTATTGTAGAGATGAGGTCTCCCCAAGTGGCCCATGCTGGTTTCGGACCCCTGGGCTCAGATCATCCTCTTGCCTCAGCCTCCCACAGTGCTGGGACGACAGGTGTGAGCTACCGTGTCTGGCAGCAGTGCCTTCTGCAAATCTCCATGTGCTCACGCATTTAGGGAAGAAGTCACCGCGCCTTGTTTTGTGCGCGTGAACACCAAAACACAGTCGGTCACTCTACCTGGGGGACTCGCACTGTGCAGGTGATGAACTCGTGGAGACAGTCGACTTCGATGCACTGCTGCCGACTATGTTAGAGCTGGTTGGTCAATAGGGAGGGAAGGTCACATGGGAGAAAACCCGTAGTCTGCAGAAGTGGCATGCATTTTGCAAAGCTACGTTTCACATCTGGGGTCTTTCCTCAAGCAAGACTTGAACCTCATCCCAAAAGTTCCATCATGGTCATTCTCCTTGGGTGTTAAAGTAAGTCTACCTGGCCGATTTCTGCTCAGGTGAGGACATTGCCCCCCTAAGTCCTATGTCCATGGGCTCCCTCAGCGTACGAGCCATGCCGTGTCTACACCATTCAGAACTGATTTATTCTGGGTGAAAGAAAGTTCCTCCCAGGACCCGCCACAGATATGAGCCATTTGAGAGTATTAAATCAATGCCGATCAAAACAAATGTTTCTGGATTTGTGCCGGCAGCTATCAAAACCGTAACAGCAGCGATCAATGTTTTGGGATGAGACTCGGGATTTTAAGGCATCCACTCCAAGCCAGTCTCTATAGGCGACGTCTAATAAAAGCGAGCACCCTTCAAAGCACGTAAATACGTGCAGAAGAACCATTTCCTTCAGACTGCAAGCTGGTTTCCCAAAACACTTCTTTTTAAAATGACCCCTCCACTTCAAGACGTATGTATTCCATCGGAGTCTGGGAAGGGAAAGTCTCCCGAGTCCTTATCACGAGGAAGACCCCAAGGTGGCCATGATCCTGACCGCGTGCGAGGCTCAGCGGCGCTGAGAGCCGGCTCGGGCGCCGCGAGCAGAAAGTGTGTATCCAGAGTATAATCCGGCTGATACACTGTGTTCTTTGCAAAAGGTTGTGAGGCCTTGGCCTAATAAGCATAATCTCATTACACTGCAAATAAAAGTTTCCTATTTATCTCCAGATTTCAAATGAATCTAATAAGGCTTATGATACAGTCACCCAATACCCTAATCATATTTCTGCCTATCTAAAAGCAATCAGTAATTGTGTTACAGCAGAACGTGCTGACAATACCTCTGACACAGAAAGGAGAATGAGAGCCCAGCTGTACTAATTAAATTAAATGCTGGGCTGATGGAATACATTTGCCAAAGCCGGGAGAGTATGGGTGCAGAATTAATAAGCATTACAGCCCAGAGCGGGAGATGATATCATAATGGATGCAAGGTTTTGATGTGGAGAGCCTCATTCAGATTCAATGTACCATAATGTACAGATCTGACAGCTGCTTAGAGGGCCGCAGAGCCTTGAACAAATTGCCCAGGAACTTTCTTGTTTCTGTGTTCCTCGCCGGGGAACACCATTTTGGCGTCGCCCTTGCAGCCCGAGACCCACCCAGGCCGCGCTCCAGGCGGCCAGCCACGACCTCGGAGGCTTCCTCCCCCTCGGTGAGCTCCGGCCCGTTCTGCGCCCACCCTCTGGCTGGCGGAAACGCAGCGCTCCTGTCCATCCTTCCAGGGGCGGTGGCTGGTACGAAGGCAGCCCAGCCGGCCGGGAAAAGACCGTTTCGGGATGCGGGGTTTCTACAAGGCATTTTCTGGACTCCTCCAAAACGAGCAAACCAGAACAGGGCCACAGGAAGCAGTCACGCAGGGGCTCCCCACGCGGGGGCCGCCGTGCCGGAGGTGGCCAGGGCCTGCCTCCCTGCCGGCGGGACCACCCTCCACCCGCCCGTGGCCATGCGGACGCAGCACAATCTCCTGCTCATAAATGAGCCGCGCTATCTCCCCGGCTGCAGCGCCGCGGCACCGGGCCTGCCCAGCCGGCCGGATTCATTATCATGAGAATTTTGACAGGATATTAAATTTACTAATCCTGAACTTTCCGGACTGACCCCAACGGAGAGCAGACAATGCGGGTGTCTGCCCGGGAAACACTCGCTCCGTTTTCTGTCTTCCTTCTTCCTAGTTTTCTCCGACAACTGCACGCAGGTCTCTCGGACCCGCTGCCCTGGTCCCCGGGTATGGACACAGCCACACCCCGCCAGGCATCCAGCCCGCCGCCCCCTGATGCACAAAGGCTCGCCTGGTCATCGCGGAAAGGCGGCCGCACACACCCTCTGTGGAGGTGTGTCGAGATGTGCCACGTTCCCGCATGCGGACACGCAGTCCGCGGTCTCCACACCTGGATGGAGCCACAGGGGGCCGGCGGGGGGGAGCGGGGCAAACATGGTGGGACGTGCCCACTTCATGGGGTCCAGCCTTGACTCACACACCTTCGCCCCAGAGACAAGTCACAGATCAGACCGCATCCTACACCCACACGTGCACCCCTGCACACACGTACACACACATGCACACCCGCTCACTGCACACACACTCCTCACATACATACCCACGTGCACATACACTCATGAACACACACCCACAGAGCGCACCACACAAGCACGTGTGCACACGTGCATGCCCCGCTCACACGCAAGCATGCCCCCTGCATGCACCCTCAGTCCTGCTGTCACGGGGTGCGGGGCACGGGCCGCCTGAGTCGCCTGAGTCACTCTGGGAACCCGCAGCTCCACCCTCCGTGTCCATCTGGGAAGCTGGGAAAGCCTAGCACGCACGGGTTCTGCTCGGAGCCGCCGCCTCCCACATCCTCACTGCCCCGCGGCCCGTCAGACACCCACATGTGTTGTGATCGCAACTGTTACTCTTTGTGTATTCCCACTATAAATAAACTGGGAGCCACATCAGATCCTGCAAGTATTTTTAGTAAGTTTCGGGCAGCGTGGTGGAATTCAGCAGCTTGCCCGTTCATTCACCAGCTCCGCGCCCCGAGACACAAAACCCGCCGCGGATTTCCACGGCCGCGCCCCGCCCGTCGGATCTCGAAATAATTCCGCATCAGAAGCGGGTCCGCTCCCCTGCCTCCCCGAAAAACTCCGGCACGCACAGTGCCAATTAAGTTGCTGAAAACAGCAGATTTGCACTGATACCATCCAGATAAAGCTGACCATTAAATCGCCATTTAACATCCCAGGCAGCCGGGGCTGCTGACAGCCTCCAAAGCCTCCCAAGCTTGTAATCTCATTTAACCCCCTCCTGTCAGGAGCAGGCCACCCCCTTGGCGTAATGCCGCCAAATGAGACCTGACAGGGCAACAAGAGAAAGAAAAACCTCTTTAGCTTAAAAGTCAGCCCGCAGTGGGCAACCCTGACCTTCAGCGGCCCCTGCTCGGCCCCCAAGGTTCCCCGGGGACCCCGGAGACATTTACGCGGAGAGGGAAGGAGAGAGATGGCCAGAGGGGAGGTGGGCTGGGGGCCCTGGCCACAAGGCACTCGGGTGTCCCTGGGGGCAAATTACAGAGAATTTTCCTAGACAATGGAGGGAAATTTCACCTGGGCTGTTTCAAGTCTTTCTTTGGTAATAAAAGATGAACCCTGATGGTTCTGTTCAAACTACTCGGGCTCAATACCTCCCTTGGCCCGCGGTGCCCTCTGACTCCGGAGCCGGGGGACGCCTCTGTTGAAACACACGGCGCCCCTCCCCGCCGCGGACGCCTGCATTTTCGATGAGGCCATCTTAGCTGGTGGCTGCAGCCTTCAAAGCCTTCCTCAGAACTGGCATTTACCAGGGCTCCGCTTTCATAAGGCAGTCAGGCTGTGCCGGCCCTGACAGCGACACTCTCCGCTCGGTCTTTTCCGCCAGCTCCGCCTGTTTTGTCAAGAGAGGGCAGGGGAGAAGGGACTGGGGTGGGGGGGGAGCTCCCCAGCACGGCCGCCGCCCAGGATGACTTCCACAGCCAGTTTCTCCCAGTCGAAACGGGGCTGCCTCCCAGGACGGGGCCAGGCACACTTTGTGCCTCCACAGTCACAGAGAACCAAAACGAGTCCCACATACCATTCTAATTCAGAGAGAATCTTTTTGCTTTTTAAAAAAATCTGTTATTAATGCAAAAGCGCTTCTTCCCCAGACAGAAGCTTCTTGTGTTCTCTTCAGAACAAATAAAAATGCTTTTAGGGTCAAAAGTCAGCGGGGCAGTCCCCGAAAGTTCCTGTCCATGTTTCCAGCACATCTCTGGACCCCGAAGACACCAGGAAGAAGACCGCGCTCAGAAATCCTGCCAGGCTAGTCTTCCTTTTCCTCCTGCATCTCCCCACTGCCTGGATTTCAACGACAGATTGTGATCGCACAAGGGAAAAACTTCTGAAAGTCCAAGTCGAGTTTAGAAGCAGGAGAGAGAGACAGAGTCAGAGAGACAGAGAGAGACAGAAAGAGAGAGAGAGAGAGAGAGAGACAGAGACAGAGAGAGAAAGAAGGAGAGAGAGAGAGGTTCTGCTTCTCCCGGCCAGTCAACAAACGAGAGGCACCTTTGCAAAGGAGGGAGGCAGCGGCCGGGCGCCCAGGGCTCAGCGTGGGGGCCGCCGCCGCCCGCTGTGACTTACCACTCAGGCGCCCAGCCACGCAGCGGGAAGGCGCTCCCCGGCTCCGGAACCCCGGCCTCCACGCGGTGGCCATGACCTCTGGCGGAGGCCAGGTCTCGGGCGCACCGACCGACTCAAGTCCTCCAGCCTCCCCCCCGCCTTTCTCCCGCACCTGCTTGACTAGCGTGAGCCCAAACCGCCGGCGGGAACCCCTCGACGTGGGTTCCGACTTCCCGGGCTGCGGCGGAGAGAAGTCCTGCCTGCCTGAGCCTTTCTGCGATGGAGTGGTTTATTTAATTTGTCAGGATAATGGGAGCGGCTGAATGAGAGACAGAGAATGCAGTGTGGTAGAAAAGAAACAAAGGCTAAAAGTACCACTATTTTGATTCCCTTTTTAAAATTACTTCCAAAGTGTGGTGTCTATTGTGGAGAAGAATGCTGAACAAAGCAGTGTCTTGGCAATATTCACAGAGCTTATTCACCCGCGGCCGGTGCCGTGCGTACATTCAGAGGTAGAATGCACTTATAAATGATGTATTGGAAGACCCGGCGGGCCCATTGTGCTGGCAGTGTAAACAAAAAGGCAGACGGGCTGAATGGCGGCCGGGCCACACCGCCGTCCCCGATCCGGAGAGGGGCCACTGGCGCCGGCGGGAGCCCCCCGCCTCCCCCGCCCCGTTCATCCACCCGCCCCGATGTGGGGCGGGAAGGACTTTCTAGAAGGTTCTCTGGGGGAAAAAAACTGGCTGGGAGTGCACCCCGCCGCCTACGCTCCAGCTGGAAGGTGCGGCCCGATCCTTCTGGCAAGTTCCAGAATCTTCCATGAAGACGACACCAGTCGCCCCCATTGGTAATAGTTTCCGCAAGTTTCTGCAAACTTGATGGCAGCCTCGGGATGCCCCATGTGGGGCCGGGGTGGGTATCTGCAGCCTCCCGGGCCAGCCCTCCGCAGCTGCAGCGGAATCATGAGGCCGAGGCCCGGTGCGGGTCAGGCTCCCCGACCCCGCTCTCCCTTCGTGAGAGCCCTGCAGAGGGCAGGTCGGTGGGCAGCTGGCCCCCGTGCCACCTACAGCGGGCAGCGTGTTCTTGTTTGCTCCAGCCTACTCAGCAGCCAAGCCTTCCTGCAGCAAAATGACGCACTGCATCCTGGAAAAGGAGCCCTGCTGTTTGTGAACCACCATCTTCCACTTCCCTTGTCAATTTGAGCTAAAAGCAAATTTCAGACATTGGCTTTCTCTGGGTACAATGTTTCTAGGCACTTTTGCCAACAGGGAACAATAGCCTCACCCTTTAACTGCGACTCTTGTCCTGCTATGGAGAAGCACAGAGACTGTGGTCTCTCTCTAAACATGCATTGCATGGCCGGGCACAGTGGCTCACGCCTGCATTCCTAAAACTTTGGGAGGCCAAAGCAGGAGGGTGGCTTGAGGCCAGGAGTTCAAGGACAGCCTGGGCAACATAGCAAGACCTTGTCTCTACCAAAAAAAAGAATTAGCCAGGTGTGGTGGAGTGCACCTGGAGTCCCAGCTACTTGGGAGGCTGAGGTGGGAGGGCCTTTTGAGCCCAGGAGTTCAAGGCTACCATGTGCCATGAACTCCAGAATGGGTGACAGAGCAAAACCCTGCCTCTAAAAATGAAACATAAAATCAGTGCTGGTCTAGAATTGGAAGGGAGGCCTCACGGGTTCCCAGCCACACCCTCAGCTGCATAGACACCCTCCCACCCCACAACAGCCTCCCCTCGGGGGATGACCCACACTCAAAATGCAACCCTCGGCCTGCTTGGAACCGAAGTGTGTTTGGAGAAACACCAAGGGAGGACGTCTCACTGTCTTAGGGCACCGAATGACTGTGCTGATCACGGGGAGAGAATGCACAACCAGCACGTGGCTATGCGTGTGGCCAGCAGGATAAGAGCCTCAACACAGTGATGGCACCTTGGGATTCTCGGGGGCCTCGGGTCCGAGACTGGGGCGCGCTCTGGCAGCGGGAGGCAAAGGCACCAGGACAGACGGGAAGTGGGGCCCTGAGGTGGCATAGCTGGGGCTTAGCTGGGCTCACGGAGGCGCCCGCCCCCGGCGCGGCGGACGGACTGCGATTAGTGTCTAGCCGGCTGGAGCCACGTTGCACTTTTCCATTCCAGTGGGGCAGATGGACAAGCCCCGCGGCCCACACCCTGGGTCTCCCCAGCGAGCTGCCCCTCCCCGCCAGTGAGCACGCCTGTCTGAGTCAGGAATGTGACCATGAGGGGTCTTGGGCTTGGCAGGCCCCTGTGTCATGTTCATCTCCCAGAAATCCTTCCCTCTGCAGCACCAAGATGCCATGTGAACTTCCTAGAAGACCGGCAGTCCCTTCGTCTCCTGATTCACCAGCTTTGAAATGGCCGTGGCCACTTCATGCATCCACTGGTACCCTCTCCACTGCCACGTGTTCCTAGAGATAGGATACATCCCTAGAGCACATCCTGAGATCAACAGGAATGTTGAAAACACTCTAAAAACCTCTGCTGTGGTTTTTTTTCTGATTTGAACTTTGTCTTGAGATGTTTATAAGAATCTTTAAAAAAATTATTTACCTCCCAAGATGGAAACAGAAATCAAAACCAGTGTGTACATTCTAAGATTGGGATTCTTGCCGGGCTCGGTGTCTCAGCCTGTCATCCCAGCGCTTTGGGAGGCCGAGGTGAGTGGATTGGCTGAGCCTGCGGGTTCGAGACCCACCTGGGCAACTTGGCGAGACCTCGTTTCTACAGTAAAAAAAAAAAAAAATTAGCTGGGCATGGTAGCGCACTCCTGTAGTTCCAGCTACTTGGAAGGCTGAGACGGAAGGATCGCCGGAGCCCAGCAGGTCGAGGTTGCAGTGGCCGGCAGTGTGCCACTGCACTCCAGCCTCAGTGATAGAGTGAGATTCCAACGCAAAAAAAAAAGATTGGGATTCTTTGAATGCCTCTAAAGCCAACGTTTTGACAAGTTCTGGAGAGTTCTGTGTGTCTAAAGTTTATGAGACTGAGGTTGTAGTGAAATGCCCTGAACTTCTACTCAGAAAAAAACCGGAAAAGTCATAGGATGTGCTGATGCCACGACACGGAGAATGTCGCACGAGCAGAGGCCAGTGAGCGCCGTGAGGCTGGTGCTGGCTCTGGCGGGAACTGTGGCCAGCCCGGGCCCTCCGCTGCTTCTCCTCTAGAAACGGGGATGCCGAGGCTGCCACGCGAGATGGCGCGGACGGCGCTGCAGGAGGGAGACGGGGCAACTGGGCAGAGCCTGCAGACAATGGCCTTCAGGGTGGCAGCACTGCTTCGCAATGGCGTGAGCCCTGCCAGGGCGCTCCCTTTTTAACGTTATTTTCTCTATTTTTACTTTTCAGATTCCAAGAGTCCATGTGCAGGTTTGTCACATAGGTCCATTGCACCGTGGTGAGGCATGGGCTTCCGCGAGCCCATCACCCGCCCTCCGCCCCCTCTAGGAGTTCCTTCCCCTGTGCCCATGTTTGTCCAGTGCCAGCTCCTGCTTCCCAGGGAGGACCCGAAGGGTTCATCTTCGATTTCTGTGAGAATTCGCTCAGGAGGTCGGTTTCCAGCTGCATCCGTGTTGCTGCAAAGGGAGTGGTTTAGTTCTTTTGAATGGTTGTGTAGCATTCCATGGTGTGTGTATACCACCTTTTTGCATCCAGCCCGCTGTGGACGGGCACCTAAGCAGCTCCAGGACTCTCCACTTTAAAGGAAGGAAATACACCCTGCCTCACTGGCCCAACCGAGCTCAGCAGAGGGGGCCCACCTTTGCTTCTCAGCAGCATTTATTCAGGCCTCTTGGGCCTGGCCAGCCTTGGGGCACTGGCAACTCAAAGATTTCACGAGGTCCAGTCTGCCATAGCCAGCAGGCATATGCTCCTGGCACTGAACTGAAGCCTGAACACGCTCAATGTTTGTAAAAAGTACCATAACGGTTCCATCTGACTAGAATGGATAGCTGGTCAGATCCAAGTGTTGGCTTTACCTGGGAGTCTGAGATCCTGAGGCTGTTTAGTTCAACATTATCACTTTACAGAGGCAGAAACTGAGTCCCAGAAGGTGTGGACCACTGGAGCGCACGTAGCCACAGGACCCGGCAGGTGTTTCAGACATCAATTGGTCTAATATTCCCATTTCTCAGAGGGAAAAATGAGATCCAAATAAACCTGACTTGCCTGAGATCACTTGGTAGGTACCCTGGGGTGACAGCACAGATCGCTGAAGCCACCCAGGCACTGAAAAATGTTTTAAATCTAGTGGCCTGTGAAAAGCAATAGTAAACATCATGACTTTTGGTATACAGACTTTGCAACGAACCTTCGTGGTGGCAGGCACCAGTCTCGCCCTCGGCGCACAGATTCTCAGGCCCTGAGTGACGTGGTGACGACGGACCAGCTCGTGAGGACTCGGAGACCCCCTAGTTTCAGGAATCCGCCATCTCTGCGACTCTGTCTCTGCTTGGTGAGCAGTAGCAGGCGCCAGTTGCCAAGTGGCACGTGACCCTGGCCACATGCTCAGGACGCCTCCGTGTCTGCCCGCCACAGCTGTCCCACTCACATCTGCGGCCGATGGCCTCAAGGCGCTGGGCTCACCCGCCCAAGTGCAGCGCCGGCAAGGGCGGTGAAGCGCATTCTCGCCCTTTAAGAGATTAATTTTCAAAGCTATGGGAGCTATACCAGACTGCCGTTGTCCACCAGGGGCACGGGGTCTGTGGTCACTTGGCAGGTGAAAAGTGGGTCAGTCCAGGGTTCCACGCACGGGGCGCTGGCCGGGGCGAGAAAATGAGTCTTGACCTCGCTTCAGGTTTTGGGGACCCGGGGGGTGTTGTTTTGTCCTTTCGTCTCCTGATTCACCAGCTTTGACATGGCCGTGGCAATTCCCCTATGTGCACTCGTACCCCCTCCACTGCCGTGTGTTCCCGGAGATAGGATACACCCCTAGAGCACACGAGATCAACAGAAATGTGGGCAAAACCACTCTGGAAATACACGGGACGTGTCCCTGTGGAATATGAGCTCCACAGAAACACTGGGAAAGACATGCTAGAGACACATCCTAGAGACAGGATGTGGCCCGACACCAAGCTAGATCAACAGAAACATTTGTGAAGGCCTGTCAGAGACACGTCCCCGTTTCAGGCTCTCGAGGAGAAAGGCGCGGGGTGGATTCCAGGTCATTCTGGTCTGCATTGAGGGGGCGTCGCCCACGGTGGGAGCGCAGCTGCTGCGCTTGACCGTCGCCCACTTGAGTCGCATGATCCCACACCTCAGGATCTCCCGTCCAGCAGCGTCCCGTCACGGTCCCAGCCCGACAGAGCGCGGGAGGTGTCTCCCCATGGCACCCCAAGTCACTCCCGCGCGTCCCACCAGAATCTGAATGTGCGCCACAAAGGCACAGGAGCTGGGATTCGGCTGTCGTCGTCCCTGCGGGTTTGCCAGTGCGCCAGCCGGGCCTGGTGGCTCAAGTCTGTCATCCCAGCACTTCGGGAGGTGGAGGTGAGAGAAGTGCCTGAGCTCACGGGTTCGAGACCAAGCTGGGCAATCTGGCCAGACCTCGTCTCCACAATAAATAAGAAAATCCGCTGAGCATGGCGGCACATGCCTGTGGTTCCAGCTACTTGGAAGGCCGAGGCGGAAGGATTGCCTGAGCCCAGCAGGTCGAGGCTGCGGTGGCCATGAGCATGCCACTGCAGTCCGGCCTGGGCGACATAGTGAGACTCGGACTCAAAAAATTAAAAAGAAAAGAGAAAGTGCTCAAGAGCCTAAATGGCACAATTGCTTCACACTGTATTTCTTGAATCTTATTCCACATTGCTGGGTCCTGGACTGTTTCGATTTTCAAACCAGGATTTGCTTCCAAAGGGAAAAGAGGCGTTCACGTCATTAGCAGAATCCTGCCTGCGTTGCTGAGTCCAGCAGCAAATCCTTGGAAAAACAATCAGTTCTCCGGTCTCTACTTTGTCCAGCCCTTCTTTCTCCTTTATTTTTCCAGATGCTTTAAAATTCTCGGCAGCCCTCCCTCCGCCCTGCACGATATCAAAAGCCCTCTGTTCTGGTGCCCAGACTGCCCAATGAATCAGTTCTTCATTACAGAACTTGGCGCCCGGCCCTCTTCTGCACCCGCAGGCGCCCCGGCCTCACTGCCACCCAGCCAGGGCTCTCCTGTCTCCCGTGGGTCTGCCCCTCAGCCCTGGAAGCCCTTCTCGCCTTCCTCCTTCATTTCTTTTTTCAATTCTCCTTTCCATTTTCTTTCTTTCTTTTCTCTCAGCCTCTTCAAAACCAACCCATTCTTTCACCTAGCTAAGTGTCACCGTGGGCTGGTGCCACACCGAGGGCGGGCTCCGGTGAGGCGGGGCCATAGTGGGGCACTTACTCACATGTACCACGTGCCGTGCTTAACAGTGGACTTTGTCGCGGAAGCTTCCAGAACTCTGCCCAGGAGGGTTGCCGCTAGACCCGTGTTACGTAGGAGGAGGGCAACATTAGCCTGGCTGATGAGCCACAGGGCTGGGATCCTGACCCAGGGCAGCCTGATGCTGGCTCAGGCATCCCCTCCTGCCCTGCCGCCCAGAGTGTCACCCACCTTGCGGACCCAAGTCTGTGAACCTTTGAAGATTTTTTCGTAGAGAAGGGATCTCCCTAGGCTGCCCTGGCTGGGCTCCATCTCCCGGCCTCAAGCGATCCTCCTGCCTCGGCCTCCCAAAGTGCTGGGACGACGGGCACGGGCCACCGCACCCGGCCTCAGGTCTGTGGCATCAGTCACGGCCTCCCTGTGACTTGAGGAGAGAGCGCCGCTGGGACCCGCGTCTGCGCACGCTGCCTGGCTCCACACGCTGCCTGCTGTCATGCTGTGGACGGCTCCACCCGCCACCCACGACTGTCCCACCCGCTCCCCGCGCGGCAGGACGGGGAAGGGGTTTTCTCCCTTCAGGACTTGTGGCGTGTGCGCTTCCAGTGTCCCCGCAGTTGCTGTGCCGCCCACAGCGGGCTGCTTTTGGCCTAATATCAGGTCTATTCATTAGTTACGAGTTTGATTTCCAGCGAAGCAGTTGATAGCCGAAACGCCCCACAAAGGCTGTTAGACGTAAAGCAGTCTATTCTGTCATAAAGCGACGGACGCCTTAAGAGCTGCATTTTTTCTGAAGCTCCGTTTTAAAACGAACTTCCCACCTTATTATATAGCAAAGTAAGACCATTTCTGAGACCTGCTTATTAAAGTGCCCTAAAACACAGGCCTTTTCTAAAATACTGATTGTCCACTCAGTTGTGTGAAGATGCACCAACATCAACAAGGTGCGAGGATTGCTGTCATGAAATGAAACCGACGAAATACTCGGATCGTCACAGACAGTAGGCTCTGAACACGCAAACAGAAATGGCGAGCCCACTGGAGTGTATAAGAAGGAAAAGGTAAAATGAGGAAAAGACACTTGACTTGCTTTGTTATTACTGTTTTTTGAGGAGAGTCTCACTCTGTCGCCCAGGCAGGAGTGCAGTGGCACACTCGCAGCGACTGCAGCCTTGACCTCCTGGGCTCAGGTGATCTTCCCAAGTAGCTGGCACTAGAGGTGCGTGCCACCACACCAGGCTAAATTTTTTTAAGAGATGGGGTCTTGCTATATTGCCCAGGCTTGTCTTGAACTCCTTGGGCTCAATCAATCCTCCCGCCTTGGCCCCCAGAGTGCTGGGATCACAGGCATGAGCCACCACACCTGGCCTAATTAACCTGTTTGTAAACGTTCTAAGACTCACCCGTCAGATGCTATTATTTCACAGGCATCATGAATTCGGCATATGAAGTCAAAATATCAGCATGGCGGAGTCCCCGGTACCCAGGAGGTTTATGCTGGTGATAAAGAGACAGCATTTTGGGCCTTTAAATCCTTGTTTCTTTCTCTTGGGGCTTCCTTGGCCCCAGAGCAGGTCTGGGCGGGCAGAGAGCTGGAATTGCCAGAGGCAGAGCTGCTGGCCCCCAGGGGCGCCTGAGTACGTGAACATGAACGCAGGCTCCCTTGAAACGTGCCGAGTGGTGATTGCACATCTGATTTTGAAGAGTTATTACGAAAAAGAGAACGTCATGCTTAAAACTTCAATCAGTAACTTCCAGAGCATTTTCAGCTTTGCAGCAAAACTGAGGGGACGGTACTGTGAGACAGAGGAATGAGTGCAAAACCGTGTCTGCTCATTTCTGTCTGTCCCCTGACTCTGAGCTCCGAGGATGCCTTGGAGACAGAGCAGGAACGAGCGCACTGCCACTTGCCCACGTCTCTCGCTTGGGTCACTCTGCTCCTTAAAAGACACACGAGGCCGGGCGTGGTGCTCACGCTTGCACGCCTAGCGCTTAGGCCGAGACGTGCTGGGCTCCAGCTCTTTCCTCCTTCGCCTCCTCCGGGCTGGCCTCCTGCGCTGCCCCTTCGTGATGGGAATGCGTGCGTGGTGGCCGAGGACACACGGCACGGACCCTGCTGACGCAGGAGCTCAGCGAGGACGACAACGGTCACTGGATGCTCGCTCCCTTCACCGCCTCCTGGGGCCGCCTCCTCTCACGGGGGCCGGGGCCTGGTGAGTGTTGTTGAGTCCTCCTGGAGGAGACGCTGAACCGGGAATCTTTGAGGGCCCACGCAGCAGTGGACAGGACCAGGCCTAGCATGGTGGTGGGTGGCACCGCCCTGCCACACTCTGGCCTGGCACAGTGGCAGTGAGTATTTCATCAAAGCCCAGACCGTGCGAGTGAAGTTGCATCAGAGCAAGAAATGCAGGAGGGCGTGCCTTATCCGGCCTCTCCTCAGAGCAGCTGGCATGGGAAGGGTGTCCAGGCAGGGCCTCGACGGAAAGACGCCCTCGGTGGCTCGTCCTCCAGGCTGAGCGCCGCTGGCTTCCCAGCGGGCATCAGCACCGTGCACTGAGTGTGGAGACGGGGAGGGAACTGCCTGGCAAACACTCTGCCACGTTTATACATTTTCTGTGGGGGCTCCCGGTGTAGACTGGGAAGCTAGACTCCTCCATTGCAAGTCTTCGCTCGGCCCCTTACCTGCAGACTGTGGCCAAGTCTCTTGCCTCCGTTTCCTCCTCTATAACAGGAAGAACGAGAGCAGTGTCCCTGCTGTGCAGGCCTGCCGTAGGCCTCCGGGAGTCGACCCCGCAGAGATGTGGGGATGGTGTCCGGCACGCGGCAGGTGCTGTGGAAGGGCGAGGGAAACGTGTCATGTGTGCCGTCATTGTGAAGTTCGATGGCTTGGTCCAGCAGGGAGGGCACCCCAGGGCTAGGACCCATGAGCCCTCGTGGGCAGAGCCAGGGAGCGAGCATCTACACGGAGCAGCCGCCAGCCGAGGCTGGGCGGTCTCCAGGAGCGTGTGTCTCTGCCCGTTTTCTGGGAGCCCCGTGTCTCCAGTGACCGCCTCCCTCCCTCATGGAGCTCAAGAGACGTGAATTCTCTTAGCTTCCCTGCAGCGATGGGGGTGACGTGTGCAGAACAGCAGCAGCAAAACGCGTTCCTGGGCAGAGTGGGCTTGTCTGGCCTTCGGGGCCAAAGCCTGTGGATACCGACGGGGTGGCAGTTGCAGTCAAAGTGACAAGAAGCTGAGAGGCTGGGACATGCCCTGCAGGTGGTGCTGGTGCGGGTGGGCTGCCACGGAGGAGGCAGGGAGCAGGTGAGAGGGTCAAGGAGAAGGACAGGTGGACAGAGGGCAGAAAGCCCCCGGGACGATGCGAGAGCCAGAGTGCAGAAGGAAAGCCAGCTGGGTCACAGAACCAGCAGGGTAGCAGGGAGCTATCAGGTGGGGACCGAAAGGTGTCCACTGAATTCATCAAAAGTGAGGCACGCATGTAATTCCTAGTACACCAGGAAGCTCCTACAGGACCCTTTTCTCAGAATTCAGTCATTAAAAAAAAATCAAAAGTACAAAGAAGAAAATAAACATCCCACTCTTGGGCCAGCCAGATAACTCCAACTCTATACAAATGACTCATGCGCATAGCAAGGAAATGCCAACATCTCAGAAAAGCAGAGGACGAAAAGTGCAAACCCCTCGGAGCCATACTAGCACTCCGCAAATTCCTGATTCCTCTGCTAATAGCTAACCACAAATGACAGTTTCTTGGGTTCTCTTCTAGGGGAAGATAAAAGGGAAAAGGCGGAATCTTCATATCCTTTATTTATAGATCCATCACTCATCCATCCATCCACCTGT
Source organism: Cephalopachus bancanus (assembly GCA_027257055.1). Lineage (NCBI taxonomy): Eukaryota > Metazoa > Chordata > Mammalia > Primates > Tarsiidae > Cephalopachus > Cephalopachus bancanus. The sequence continues at coordinate 15,590,283 of JAPVLO010000001.1, read as the reverse complement.
CCATCCACCCATCTATCCATCTATATTTATCTATCCATCCATCCATCCACCCACCCACCCATTTTCCCTCCAGCAGGATACATATATATATATTGAGAATTAAGAGAACATAGGCAGGGACTGGGATTATTTCGCAAAGAATTTTAAGCTGAAGGTAGCTTATTCAAAAACGTAAGTCGAACTTTTTGTTGGAAACTTCTATTTGCATGAAATCCTCCAGGGCATGGAAACAGGACCCCGCCACTCCTGATTACAACCGCTTGATCCCTCCACAGAGTCCTCTGAGCACAGGTAGTACCATGGGCGGGGGGACCTTGACTCTTTGTGCAACACTTTCTGGGGCTCCATGGAGGCAGGCGTGTGTTGCTTGGGGGGGGCGGGGTTGGCCACCCAACACGCATTACCTAAAGGCACAAGCAAGTGGGCTGAATGGTGGGGCAATAGGGGGCTGCTTTGGACAGAGTTTTGTTCTGAAAAGCAAGTTTATTAATAGCGACTGCCTTGAGGCCCAATTGCGGTTCTAGGTCTTATAGGGTCTGAACTTCTAGAATGTTGGGTGTCCCCTTTAAGAGATGCATAGCAATTGCAACCATGAGATTATAAATATAAAACCAAGAGCTGGGCCCCAGAGGCGGTCCTGACTGTGACTGGGACGCTCCTTCGCCTCGAGGCATGCTGTCTGCTGCCAAGGTCATAGGACTCCTGGGCTCCCAGGTGTGTAGGTTATGGCAGAGGTTTCAGGAAGAGGCCATTTCCCCCCAGGGGTCATCTGGAAATGTCTGAAGACAGTTTTGGCTGGGGGGCAGAGGAGGGTCCTACTGGTATCCTGTGGGTAGGGGCCAGGGAGCAGGGAGGCTGCTACACATCCTGAAATGCACAGGACAACTTCCTAGAACAATTACCCAGCCCCAAATGCCAGTAGTTCCAAGGCTGAGAAGCTCGGAGTAACAGCCGGAGGTGTACTCCTACAGAGTGCCAAGCAGACCTGGCACTCCCAGTAGTCTGGGAGGAGGCATGGTCACTTCAGACCATGATTACAAAACCAGCCTGGGCCACACAGGGAGACCCTGTTTCTGCAAAAAATTTAAATAAAATTAGTTGGGGGTGATGGTGCCTGCCTGTAATCCCAGTTCCTCGGGAGGCTGAGGTGGGGGGGATTGCTTGAGCCCAGGAAGTCAAGGCTAAAGTGAGTCATGATTGTACCACTGCACTCCAGCCTGGGTGACAGAGCAAGACTCTGTCTCTGAAAACAGACAGAGAGCGGTGGCTCAAGCCTGTAATTCCAGCACTTGAGTGGGCCGAGGTGAGAGGATTGCCTGAGCCCAGGGGATCGATACCAGCCCGGGCAACTTGGTGAAACCTCATCTCTACAATAAAATCAAAAAAATTAGCTGGGCATAGTAGCGCACATCTGTAGTTCCAGCTACTTGGAAGACTGAGGCGGAAGGATCACCTGCGCCCGGCAGGTCGATGCTGGGGTGGCCATGAGCATGCCACTGCACTCCAGTCTGGGAGACAGAGTAAGCCTCTGACTCAGGAAAAAACAAACAAACAAACAAAACAGACAGAGAAACAAAAAAAGAACGCCAAACCGCCGATCGATCAATCCAACCTACAGGGCCAAAATATGGGCCCTGGGCTGCACGCGCAAACTCAGACGCCGTCAAAAATTATGTGTGAACCCTGGCTGTGTTCCGTGGGCATCCGCCGGCCGGCGCCTGGAGCCCACCGGCTGACTTCTCCGAGCCTCCCTCACTCAGCCAGATCCGCTGGTGAAGGGCATTGTTTACGCCTCAACACAATCACGCACGTCCTTTTTTGCTCAGCGACCAAATAACATTTAAATCTGCTGCCTCCGTGCTAAATTAATATATTTTAAGGCTTATACCCATAAATCATTCACTTCAAAATTCCCATCTCTTATGAATAAGTTCATCATTTTCATTCATATTTTGTCACAAAAATTAGGAGTTTAGCTTCTCGAAAATTTCATTTTCCGCTTGTCTTTTATGTGCGGCGAGATAGTAAACCAGAAGATTAGCTTTTCTTCCATCACAGCAGAGCAGGACGAGCTAGCGAGTTACACAATCAAAACAAATTGCTTTGGAAAATAATTCCTTTATTTAAAGGAATGGCCAATAAGCAGAGCGCTTTCATAAGAAACAAAAACTGTCATGGAGCCAGCCGGGGTCGGAGGACGTCGAGTCTGAATTACACTCTCTTCTGCAGAGTTGCTGTTCCAAATTATAGCCATCCCTGCATCTTGTGAATGAGTCTGTAAAGTGGGGCGAGCTGAACGCCATGTGTAAGCCCACTGCGCCTCACTCCACCCTGCAAGCGTGAACCCTAAAGAAAACCACCTCTGCCTGGCATCTGGCTGAGAGCCATGCTCCACCACCCGGCACTCCCCGAGTCCACGCAGCACACTTGACCAAGTTTGTGCCACGGACACCGGTGCTCAGGGCTGTTCCCCCTCGCCACCCCCCCCCGGGGCAGTCTATAATTATTTTCTGCAGAAACGATCAGACTGGCCAGGGAGTTATTAAAATGACGGCTTTCATCCTGGAGGCATTGCTTGAATAAAGCCTTCTCATCTTGATTATCCACGGCAAGTACATTCTGCTGCAGAGTACAGGCTCGCCAAGTGGCGCGTTGGTGGATTCAGAACATCTGAATCAAAATAAAAATGCCATGCAAATGGAGATTTGATTTAATTTTTGAAAAACCCATTTAAAATAAATGCAAGCAAAAGCTTGAAATTAATTTATATGTTTGCTGTCTTTGGATCCTTTTCACTGTGTGAAGAAGGGAGAGGGGTAAATTGAAGTTATCCCAGGATATTACCCGTAAGAGGTTAAAGTATGTTCTAATGGGCAGATTAATTCTGTGGGGAAATAACATTAAATCTTTCTGAAGCCTTGAAATTTCTCAAAAGCATTCTTGCTGCTTTCTTGCATTGCAACAAATGCAATCACCGGGCTGGATAATCTGGCATCTTAAATAACTTTGCACTTAAGCCCTGTCAATTTGATCTTCCAAGGTTAATTGATTATTTCAACAAGCATTCTTGCCAGAAAAGATCCGAGTGCTTACATCTTTTCATTAATTCATGCTGTTGGGTGAGAAGGTGGAAAGTAAGCAGGGCGGCTTGATTTAACGCTTTCACTGCTCGGCCTCCAAGGAGGACGGACAGGCAGGTCCGGGGCTCAGCTCTGCTCGGTGGAGCCACAGTCCCATGGACAGGGGCAAAGTGCGTCAGCTTCCCGGGCACATGTCCTACGGTGGGTCACCGGAGGACTCGGGCAGGCGTTCATGCTGTGATGAAGACGATGACGTCATCCTAACCCTACCCAGTTGGGTATCCGGTGGACACAGGCGGCCGGGGCTTCCCGGGAAAGGACCAGGTCTGTCAGTATCACGTCATCATGTCACAGTCATCGTGCTCTCCAGAGGCACGGCTGGGACAAGGGGGCGTCCCCTTCATGGAAAACAGAGCCACAGCCCATCGGCCCAACGACGCAACTTGGTTGAAGTCGGGGCTTTTAAAAAAACACGCGTTAAGATTGGGCAGGCACGAATATGTTTGCTGAAGAGACGAAAAGAGGCTGCAACCTTCCTGGTGTGAGGAAGGCCCTGGGTTTATCTGAAGGTGCCCAGTGGCTGCATGCACGATCCTGGCCCTGCGTACGCCAGGCCGGACCCCACTCACAGGCGTGACCTACTGTTCTCATTCTCTGACCGCCCAGACGCCCACGGCCCCGTGTCTCTCCCGCAGTCCTGTTCTTTCCACTCAGGCGGAAGAGTGGAAATGCGCATCTTTGCTGATGTCGAGGCCTGTGTCCTCATCTTCCCGCCAGCTGGTGTTTGGCACCGGGCATGCATTTGGGGGCGATTCCTGGTTCCCTGCAGGCCTGGGCACAGCCCGAGCGCCGAATGAGATAGGAGACGGGAGCTGAGAGGGGTCCCTGTCATCCACGCGGCTTCCGTCTCCTGGCTTGGGGCTCTGGGGTGGCACCGCCGCGTGCGGGCTCAGACTTGCTCGTGTCCCCGCGTGCACAGCGGCAGGCTGCAGGGCCCTCCAGCCCTCCCTCCGCTCTTTTGCACCCAGAACCGGGAAGGAGAAGGCCACAGCTTTATTTACACAGCGAGAGATATCACCATAAACAAGCATTAATCATGATCATTACACCAAATCGTACAAAATGACGCGGCGGACCGCTTCCGAGGCATGCTGGATATTTTTTGTTCCATTTCTTTTCCTCTTGGAAGGTGGGGGCTGTCAAAATCATTAGGAGTCATCCAGGGTCCCTCAAATGAAACTTGCGTAAATTAAACACACGTGAAGTGCTCAATATGTGGCAGATTGGTACGGAAAATACGGAGGCCTGTGCGTCTGCGTCCGCCTGCGCCCTGCGACGTGACAGGTATTATTGCCCTCTGCAGAATTATTTAAGCCCGGTAGGAGTTCCCAGTGTCAGGAAATGTCAGGGCACTGTTATTAGACAAGTTTAATTAGGATCTACCCTGCTGCTCCTAACAAGTATTTAATTAACTTCCAGGCAGGGTAATTAGCTTGAGATTGCGGCTGATTTTCCTCCTCACCTTCTGTTGACACTTGGCCCGCGTGTGGTGTCCCGCTCCGATGACAGTGTAATGGATAGCATCACCGGGAAGCCGATATCGCGGCTGTGGGCTGGGAACAGCCCAGCCATGAAGGCCAGAGAGAAACAGCGGCCGCTGGGCACCGGCCAGCGTGGCCCCGAGGGCCACAATTGCACAGGCACACACGAGGCTGCCATCGGGGTGGAAACACACTCCCTTTAAGGGCCACCATGGCACTGAACACGCGAGGTTGCCATCCGATGTAGGACACCCTCGCCTTGAGAGCCACGCTCACACTGAGCACATGAGGCCACCATCCAGGTGGGACACTCTCAACTTGAGGACCATGGGCACACGGGCATACACAAGGCCACCGTCTGGGTGGGTCGCTCTCGTCTTGATGACATTCGCCAAAGAGGAACGGAGAGCAAGACGTCCCAGAGACAAAGCCTGCCCTCTCTCCGGGCTCAGCCCTCCCTGTGGCCCCTGGGCTCCTCTCCTGTCCCACGAGAGCTGCGTGAGTGTCCGGCTTCTCCCAAAGGCACGTTGGCGCGCCACAGAGGCTCAGCCCGACACCTGCTTGTTGTGAAGACACAAAGAGCCCAGGGGCATGTCCGAGCTGCTGGCCTCCCAGAAACCACACCAGTTTCAAAGGAGAATGCCCCCCCAGTATCTCTTAAAAGTCACAGGACTTCCTGCCACCATGCTAGGGGGCCACCCGGAAATGGAGAGGTGGCTGGGGCAGGAGTTGGGCATGCCCGTGTGACCACAGTCCTCAAGTTGAGAGTGTCCCACCTGCATGGTGGCCTCGTGTAATAGTGTCCTACTCAGATAGTGTCCTCGCGTGTTCAGTGCGATGGTGGCCCTTAAAGGGAGCATGTCCCCACTCAGATGGCAGGACAACGGAAGGTTTCTTGTTCCTCACCAGTGCAAAGGGCATGTGTTTTAAAGCGTTTCTGTTTGTAGACCCATGTTCATCGACGTGCTGTTCTCAGTAGCCAAAAGATAGAGCCAGCCCAGTGTCCCTGGCCGGGTGAACGGAGGATTGTGACGTGGAAGACCATGCAGCTCCGAACGGGAGGACATTCTGCCCCATGCTACCACAGGGTGAACCCTGACGGCATTGGACCCCACGGAATGAGCCAGTCGCAAAGGACACATCTGAGGGACTCCCTCAAAGCAAGCACTTGGAGGAGTCAAGGCACAGAGACAGGAAGTCGGGGGATGGTGCCAGCTTGTGGAGGGGAGGCTGAGGACTTAGCACTCCGTGGGGACAGAGCTCCACTTTTCAAGGTGAGGCGTTCTGGAGAGGGCAGAGGCAATGGAGGCCTGGCAACGTGAAGAAGCTTGAGCCACCAACCTGCACACCAAGCATGGGTGAGAGCGTCCGTTTGCTGTTAGGTGCATTTCGTCACAGTAAATAAGGGGGCTGGCTCTTAACTTTTCGCCATGTGTGTTCGGAAGTCAAGGGCCGTTCTCTTACTTTCCCTTCAAGAAGCCTCTGGTGTCCACCGACGAAGGCCAAGCCTGTGGCCTCAGAGTTGCAGAGCTGCTGGGGCCTGAAACCTGCCTTCCCACACTCACTCCGTTCCCTGTCACAGGTCCCTCCGGGATGTGGGGGCTTGTTCTGAGACCCTGGGAGCGGCATTGGGTTGTGAGCGCAGGACCAGGCGTCAGACGCCACGTACCTCTCAGCCCATCTGCAGCCTGCCGCAGACCTTGGGGAAGGAGGCCTTCAACTGCCCCCGTGGCCAGGCCCTGTCCTTACCGGGTGTCTACGGTGAGGCCATGGGGCCAGGAGCTCTTCCCGTTGGAGGGTCAACACCTTCAACACAACCCTTGGATGCACTCATGAAGTACCCAACCCCCAGCCCTCATGGGACTCGCCTTCTGCAGGAGGGAGGGCGTCAATGAGCAGGTTGAGGCTGGGGACTGTCAGGGGGCAGGAGGAATTGTTAAAAAACCAGGCAGGGCAGTCTGAAGTCAATCTCAGTTGAACAGAGGGCCGCCCGGGGGGCCCACTGGATGGGGGCCTGGGGAAGAGCGTTTCTGCAGAGGGAGCAGGTGCCAAAGCGACTTGTCCAAGGCTCATGAGTGACAGAATAAGAATGGTCACTGGCATCTCTTGTTATTATGGCACGGGGGCCCTCGTCCCCACGTGCGTGACCACGGACCGAACACAGCTCCTGGGGTCGCCACAGGCGCCCAAGGCTTGGCCTTCCCACACCCCCTACCTGCTGATGAAGGGAGGACTCTGTCTCTGGAGCTTTCTTTTTAGGTTAAGGCTTTGATCCTTAATAATATGCAGATCCCTCTGGGGTACCTAAGGTCTGCCAGTCGTTTTCCCCTTAGCGGGAACAGGGAATGAAGACTCCAAGAGCAGGACGGCAAGTCACGGCACCTGCCTCGGTCCTCAGGGAGCGAGATGAAATGTCCTGAAATTGTCTGAAGTTTCATCGCGTGCATGTCCACAAACGGGTTATTTTTCATGGTGTCTGTCACAGCCTCGCTATTATCTGGAGGGACCTGGAGCGAGAGACAGGGCAGCCATGAGCTCCTCTGGGCCTGAGCTGACGTGGCCACACGGTCACGCCGTGCTCTGTGTGCCCGGGAGGTGGACCTGTCTTCCCGTCCTTCGTGACTTCCCACAATGCCCGGGACTGGTCACTCAGGACGTCCATGGCACCGTTCCAGATCCCCCAGGACCCTGGCCACTCCGCCCGGGTTGGGGAGCCAGACCCACGCAGTCCCCCCTCGATCCCTGGAGTGCCCACACCCAGAAACCGAGATTAACTTGACTTTCGGAGGAACAGTCCAAGCATGGAAAAACAAAATGAAGCCTGAGAAGCAACCATGGGGGACTGCAGGCCCCTCCTCGCCCAGGCCCTGCCCTCAACTTCTGCCAACACCCCACGCCCCCAGCCCATCCCGGCACTCAGCCCACCTCCCTAGGAGCTCCCTCGCCACCCGCGCACTCCATCCACACACGCCATTCCGGGTTCCTTCCCGGTGCTTGTCCTTGTCCTACCTATTCCGCATCTGTCTCATCCTCGGCTTCCCCGGTGGAGGGGAGACGCCCGGTCAGTTCCCTGGTTTTTCCTCCAGCTCCTGGGTCCTGCCTGCTGGACACCCAGTTGATATCTATCAAATGAATACGACATGACGAGCTCCCCACGATGCATCAGGGACGAATAGGTCGGAATGAGGACCCTGCTGTATTCATCCAGTCGGTCTGCACGCTCCTAGTCTGGGCCAACGTTCGGAGGAACAGTCCTGCGTCTAGCAAAGGAATGAACTTCACCGATTCACTGATTCAGCACAGATTTGCCGGGGACACCATGCTCCAGGGAACAGGGAGGCCCTCTTTCCAAGGGACTCCAGCCTGGTGTCAGGGATCCACCTCACCCCAGCCGTGTCCCAGCAGGTGGAAGCAAGGCTTCAAAGGAAGGGACCCGGCCCCTAAACCGCCAGGCGACATCCAGGTGCTGTTGACAATTAAAATGGGGGCAGGGCAGGGCTGTCAGAAGCATGCCACGTTTTCAAGGGTTGGAACCAAAGCGGGGTTTCCAGCTCAGCCTCTCATGACCAAGACCCTTCACCGGGGAAAAGCCAAGTCTGAGACTTCCCCACAGACCTACCCGGTGGGGCCCCCCTAGTGATCCTCTGTTAAATCCGGGGCTGCCGTCAGACTCCCCTGCCTGGGTTTTCAACACATTCCTCTGGCCACCGACAGATCCCATCCTTGATCTACTCACTGACGCCCTCCCTTCTGCAGAAAGCAAGCCCCAGGAGGGCTGGCGGGTTGGGTATTTCATGAGTGCGTCTGAGGGCTGTACTGAAGGTGTTTACCCCCCCGATGGGAACAGCTCCTGGCTGTATGTCCTGCGACTTTTGGATCCGGGCCGTGTGCAAACATGAACTATCTAAAAATCAGTGAGGAGAAGCTAAGGGGCCGAATGACCTGTGACCAGAGTCCGGGGATCAGCTGGAGAGGGACTGGCACGGGGCGTCTGCTCTGTGTCACGAGGGGCCTGTCCTGGTTTTATAGGATGTCCGGCAACATCTGCCTGCCTCTGCCCAATGAATATCAGGAGTGCCCTTCCGTGAAAGCCCTCATCTCAAATGCCCCAGAGCCAAGTCATCAGAAAGGGAGAAGAGAGTCACGAAACGTGGCAGTCAAACGCGTGTAACTGCGGACGAGAAGGCTGTGGGCTTAATACAGTTTTCATGATTGCGTAACAGGCAGGAGGTACATATAACCCCTCCCGCCACTGTGCTGGTTCTTATTGATCTGTTACTGCCAATAGTCAGTTTCCCCAAATAAACTGCCCACAGAATGGGAAAAACTATTTGCCAACTACATATCTGACAAAGGCCTAACATTGGATCTACAAGGAGCTCAAACATGCCGAAAGGAAAAAAAGCAAACAGCCCCATTAAAAAGTGGGCAAAAGACACAAATAGATACTTCTCAAAAGAAGATATACAGGCGGCCAACAGACACACAAAAAAGTGCTCAGCCTCACTCCTCATCAAAGAAATGCAAATCAAAACCACATTGAGATACCACCTAATCCCAGTAAGAATGGCCATCATTAATAAAACAAACAACAGATGCTGGCGAGGTTGCTGGTGGGAATGCAAACTTGTGCAACCTCTTTGGAAGACAATGTGGTGATTTCTGAAAGAACTAGAAATTGACCTTCCATATGACCCAGCAGTTCCCCTATCGGGAATATACCGGCAGGAACTCAAGTCATTCTACCAAAAAGATACCTGCACACACCTGTATATTTATGGGATACAATGTGATATTTTTTCTAATTTAAAAAAAAAATTATTTTATTTTAAAGGTGTGGGGTCCAAGTCAGGATTAGGTATACAAGTGGTCATCATACAGGTAAAGTTTGGGCCTCCCTTGGGTCCCCATTTTGGCCTGGTTTCAGATCAGGTACCCTTACGGATGTTATTTGCTCCTGACCCCGGTAGTTTCCCACTACTGCCAATCCCTTTCTTGTAGTATTATGATAAATGTCCCTGTCTGCTGCAGCTCTACTCACAATAGCAAAAACATGGAACCAACCGTGCTGACCATCAAAACTGAAGTGGGTAAAAAAAAATGTAGTACATATACCCAGTGGAATATTTTGCAGCCATAAAGAAGAACAAAATTATGGACTCTGCAGCAACTTGGATGGGTTTAGAGTCTATAATACTCAGTGACCTATCACAGAAACAAAGAACTGAGTACCACATATTCTCACTCATAAGCGGACCCTGAACATTTATCATAATACTACAAGAAAGGGATTGGCAGTAGTGGGAAACTGCCGGGGTCAGGAGCAAATAACATCCGTAAGGGTACCTGATCTGAAACCAGGCCAAATGGGGACCCAAGGGAGGCCCAAACTCTACCTATATGATGACCACTTGTATATCTAATCCTGACTTGGACCCCACATCTTTAAAATAAAATAATGTTTTTAGAAGTAGAAAAAAAAATCACATTGTATCCCATAAATATGCACAACTCCCATTTGTCTATTAAAAAGCAACAGAATGTTTCCATAGTTCAAAAAAAAGGTAAACCCCCCACTCCTGTGTAAAATCGCAGTGTATTCAGGCATGAATTATTTCTGGTTAATCCAAATTTTGTTGCAAAGTGTACCTGATAAATGAGGGGCTCGGTAAACTCTCTTTGAATTGGCTGGGGAGGGGAACCCCAAAACTTGGATCACTTTTAAGGAATGAATAAAAAATAAGACCTGGTGTTGGCAAACTGCGAATAGTAATCACGACGATGATGATGATGGGGACGCGCTGGAAGGCCTTCCTCTCATTTCCTTGCTTCGCCCTCATTTTGTGCAAGGCGCTTGCGGAGCGGTTTGCAGAAACGACTCCCTCTGAGTCCTTTGCGCCTCCTCACACCCTTGGGAGGCAGGCTGCCTTTACCTGCGGGATTCCAAGGCGAGCGTGGCGTTTCTAGGCTGGCTTCCAGGCGTCCTCTGCCCACGCATTGCACGGGGACCTGGGGTCAGGCAGCCTGCAGTGCCCAGAGGGACCAGGCAGGCTGATAGGGGCTGGGGGCCCTAATTCCCCTGCGGGCATGGGGACCTGACGGCAGCCGTGCGGGCCTGATTGCTCAGTTGGCTGAAAGTTGCAAGCCCTGGTCCCCGGCTGACCTGGAATGCCCCACTGAATCCTCTAAAAGCAAGCTCAGGAGGATATAGGTTCCAGTGCTGGAGTTAAGGAGACCTTGGAATTTCAACAAGAAATAGCAAAACGGAAGTTAGGACGAGTCATGGAGCTGAGAAAGGGAGACTGCGTTGCCTTGTGCTTCTACAGGAGAGCCTGGAAGAAATGGCCTTCTTACAAAGTATCCATTTTCAAAGGACCTAGAGATTAGGAACTGTAGGACTACACACACTTTCCCCCCAAGTGTATAGGCTGTATTAACACCAGGGCATGATTTGCAGGCCGGGAAGCCAAGAGGAGGCTCAGGGTCCCAGCAACTCCAGGCTGTGCTTTCGGCAGTGTGGGCAGGAGAGGACCCTTGAGTGGATGGGGACCAGGAAGCTGGCACATTCGTGCCCATGGGGCGACCTTGGCAACAACATTGACATTGCCTTGTTCACACAGGTCGCCTCTGGCACCTGGGCGTTCAGACCTCAGAGACATACTCCAAGAGGCAGTCCAAGAAGGATGTTCTTCAAGGCATTGTTTGTAAACGCCGGGCATGGTGGCCAAAAAGCAAAACTGGAAGTAACTCGAACAGTCCTCAGGGATGGATTGGCTGAGAAATAAATGGCAAAGTCACTCAGACAGGAAAGATGGCGCCTCCATGGGAAACATAATGTGGATCGTGTGTGCTGTAAAGTCGGCCACACAGATTGAGTCCCAAGTCAAGGTGGGAAGGCCGCATAGGGAACGTGATCCCGTTTTTGCTTAAAAAACAGCAAGGTAGGACAGCAAGCACGCAGACAGGCATCTAGGGAAGGCACATCGGGCTGGGACGTGAGTCGGCAGGGGAGGGTCCCTCGTGGGAAAGGAAGGTCTCCCCGGGCTGGAATTCTGTGGCCTCCCCGAGGGTCTTACGGTCCAGGATGGTGGTTGCTTCAGGGAGAAAACTCCGTGACGACAAGGACCATGCTGATAGGGGCGTAAAAGTCTCAGAAGGAAAAAAGAAGCTGCCATGACCTACGGATTGTGTTAATCACAAAAGCCGCCATGAGGCTGAAGGTGGGAGCACATCTGCTAAGAATCGCCATTGGCATGCGTTAGTGAATGTGACTTGGTTCTTCTCCTGCTATTTCAATGGCCTAAATAATCGTGAAGAGACATTTTCTTTCCCTCGCTTGCCTTTCTTTCCTTCTTCTCTTCCTTTTTTCCCCTTCCTTTTCTGTTCTGAAATACAACCTTCTGGGCACGGTTCTCCGGTCAATTCAAAAATGGCAGCAGGGAAGGGAAATGAAACAGATGCTGAAGAATCCACTTCCCTTGGCTGCTGAGGATCACATTCGCGAGTGGCCTCGACCACCACGCCCGAGACGCACCACCACGGACGGCAAGGGCAGCGTGCAGGCCGGCACCCCATCTCTGGGTCCGCCCCCCACGGTGCTCCGGCTGCAGGTGCTGCCGGGTCAGAGACAAACGGCAAAGTGCCTTACTGGCTAGGATGGCTGACATGCTGACCTGGGGCTGTTGGAACGGGGTCAGAGCTCCCACCTCACGCCGGGCATTGCTGCCAGGACCCGCAGGCATCCCCTGAGCTGCTCCTCCCATCTCTGCGGTTGTCCCAGGCACCCTTCTGCCCCACCCTCATGAAAATCTCTTGGCTACAGCATTCTCCACCACATGACCTAAACTCCCTTTTGCTTGTGGGCGGACCCTGGGCCATGGCAGTCACGTGAGTTGGGGCACGTTCACGGGGGCTGAGATGCCAATCCTTTCCCTCCTCTGAGCTTGGTTCCGTGTCAAGGGGAATGGCCAAAGTCCCGGCAACCGGGGCCTCTGAGCTCCAGAGAGGTGAAGGTAGCTGCTGTGATCTAGGGGTGTCCTCACTGTCTCGATGACGTGGACGTCAAGGCCAGTCGCCATCAGCATGAAAGAAAGTGAAACACAAATAAAAATCCATTCTGAACACCCTTAAGTAGAAGCACGGAGTGACTATGGGAACGATTCAGAAAAACAAAGGCCCCGAAGTGTCTCCACACGCTGGAAACACAGGAACAGAAGTGGCATTTCCCGCCAGGCGTGTTTGCCGGAACACTGGGGGTTGCTTCTGGAAGAAATGACCCTGAGCGTGAGCTTGTCACCCCTAGATTGGGACTTGGAGGCCGCAGCCTTTGGAAACTCGCTCCACAGGCGCACAGATCACAGTCTATAATCGGCAGTTTAAAATTGTGCCTCCCAAATCGAGACGTTCTGCACACATAAAAGGACCCGTCTGGGCCCCAGGGCGCGCTGGTGCCCACACTGCGCCGGGCCGTCTGACTTCCCCAAAGGCAGCAGCGCCTTGCCTTCTGCACCTGCTTCTCCTTAGATGTGTCAGAAGCGCATCTCAGACATCTTGCCTGATGCTAGGGTCGCGACCCAGTGACGGTGCACCAGGAAGGGGTGGGGACAGGAGGCAGCGTGCTACCCAGTAGGAAGGTAGGATGGTGGCCAGCAGGCTGGGCTTCAGTGCAGGCATCAAGGAAATGGCCTTTCTCCACCTGATGCCAGCTCACCCGAGAGCCAGGAATCAGGCTGCTTCATTAATTATACTCTTAAAAAATGTTTTTTTATTTTAAGATGTGGGGTACCATTCAGGTACAATTCAGTATACAAGGGATCATCATACAGATAAAGTTTGGGCTTCCCTTTGGTCCCCAATTTGCCTGCTTTGAGATCAGGTATGCTTATGGACGTTGTGGCCCCTCCTGCCCCCGGGCAATATTCCTCCACTGCTAATTCCTTTCTTACAGTATTAACGGTAAACGTTCAGGGTCCGCTTATGAGTGAGAACATGTGGTGTTCAGTTCATTGTTTCTTGATAAATCACTGAGTATGATAGACTCTGAGTCCACCCAAGTTGCTGCAAAGTCCAAACTGAAAAGCTTCTGCAAAGCAAAAGAAACCATCAAGAGAGTGTCGAGGCAGACCACAGAATGGGAAAAAATATTTGTCAACTCACATCTGACAAATGCCTAACATCCAGGATCTACAAGGAACTCAAACACGCCAAAAGGGAAAAAGCAAACAGTCCTCTTAAACGAGTGGGCAAAAGACATGAACAGACACTTGTCGAAAGAAGACATACGAGCAGCCAACAGACACAAGCAAAAGTGCTCAGCCTCACCAATCGTCAGAGAAGTGCAAATCCAAACCACCTTGAGATAACACCTAACCCCAGTAAGAATGGCTATCATTAATAAAACAAACAACAGATGCTGGCTAGGAAGGGGAGAAAAAGGAACGCTTCTACACTGCTGGGGGGATTGTAAAGTAGTGCAAACTCTTTGGGAAACAGTGTGGCATATTCTAAAAGAACTAGACATTGACCTTCCATATGACTCCATAATAACCCTACTGGGAACATGCCCGGAGGAACTCAAATCATTCTACAAAAGAGTTACCTGCACATGCATGTTTATTGCAGCACTAGTCACAATAGCAAAAACATGGAACCAACCGTGCTGCCCATTGAGACTAGACTGGATAAAAAAAATTTAGTACACATACCTGATGGAATATTATGCAGCCATAAAGAAGGACAAACATATGGACTTCACAGCAATGAATTATACTCTTATCCCAGCTCTCCTGAAGGCCAGCATGTTGGAACGTCATTGAGACCGGAGCTTGGGGGAGCTTTAGGGAAGTAACGGCTCCAGACTGAAAGGAGGCCCTGGCCCTGAGCAGGACCGAGAATCCCTCCCACCCATGCAAAGTGTCCCCCAGGGTGAATTAACATGGAAAGCCAGCATCAGGGAGGGAAGACACATTCACACGTATTAAAGCAACAAGGTGACGATGCCAGTTAGACCAGACGTTTGATGACCCTCAATTTCTGCATCTGCGAGAGGGGATGGTTCACTACACCACTGACACAAGGTTGTGGTGAGGGTTACTGATGAGATGTTCACCAGGGTTGGAAATAGTGTCCAGAAGCAACGTGGGCCGCCGCAGTGGTTACGGCTGTCGCCGTTATGGTTGCGGCCATCTTTCCTTAAAAGAGTGCATGTTTTACAGAAAGTGATGACAGCCCAAGGCCAAGGGACCCCAAAACTGGCATCCTTACCATTTACCTAAGGAGAAACAAGGACACTTTCTCCACAGGGCATTGCACTACTCACGGGATTGATAACAAACAGTAAGCTCCTCTTTTTTTTGAGTTGGAGTCTCACTCTGTCACCCAGACTGGAGTGCAGTGGCTGCTCCAGCCATCGCAGCCTCAACCTGCCGGGCTCCAGCGATCCTTCCGCCTCAGCCTTCAGTAGCCGGAATTACATGCACGTGCTACCACGCCCGGCTGATTTTTTGATTTATTGTAGAGATGAGGTCTCGCTGCCCAGGCGGGTCTCGAACCCGCGGGCTCAGGCCATCCACTCACCTCAGCCTCCCAAAGGCGCGGATTACAGGCTGAGCCACCGAGCCCGGCAATAAGCTCCTTTTAATGACTCAGCTTTCAGCGGAAAAGTTTCCATTGAATTTCAACTTCTCTTTCTCATAAACAAAAATGTCAGAGGACCCGTCGCTCACTTGAAGCTGCTGATGAGACAGGAAGCCGTGTCCATGGCGCACGAAGAGCCACTGTCATGCAGTTTCCGTTTTGGGACATGGAGCAGGAAAGCAGGAGAAAGAAAGGCAGGAAACGGGAGGTCAAGGGGTGCTGGCGGTGGGGCCGAGTGGACACCGGGAGTGGAGACAGCGGTGGCCCAGCCTGCCCGTGGGTGGAGGCGTGGGCTTCCAACCATCGGTCTCCGAAATCAAGGTGCCCAGCTGTTTCCAAATTGCTCTTCACGCTCCCTTGATTTTTAGACCCAAATCTATTCTGGAAACGTAATTTGCCTTCTTTCTTGTGAGTCGGCGTGTCACTGTCTGACTCTAGATTACAGGGCAGTGGCATGCTCACGGCCACCCCAATGTCGACCTGCTGGGCTCAAGCGATCCTTCCACCTCAGCCTCCCTAGTAGCTGGAACTATCTGTGTGTGACACCATGTCCGGCTGATTCCTGTTTTCTTCTGAAACGTGGAAGAGTCTGCTCGACTGTCCAGTTGTACTATTTACTTGGGAACCTCAGGGTGTCAGCTGATTTCCCCCTTCCACCCCCACCGTGATCCCTGCCCATCTCTGCGCCCAGGGGACACGGATGGAGACCAGGTGGCCTCATCTCCTCTGTCCTCAGGACTCCGCCCGGCTGTCCCCGTCACACTGAGCTCCATCTCGTCATCGGACACCACCCAGGAGTCGCCGCTTGTGGTCTTCACGCCAGGCTGTTCTGTATTCTGGCGTTTCGTATCAGCTGCAGGCATGACTTCTCCTTCCCCAGAGGCAGAGACTTTGTTTATACCCGTGCGCCGTGCCCCGCCTTCCTCTGTTCGTGGAACACCATCCTCTTGGCGAGCGATGGGGGAAGGGGAAGGACTGAGCTGGGACCCAGCACGGCGAGCACTGGAGATGGAGAGTCCCAGAGGACGCTAGACAAGACTGGAGTTGCAGGACTGCACTGAGGTGCACACCTGGAAGGGACAGACTTGGCCTGTGACAGTCACACAGGTCACTGGTTGGGGGGACGCAGATGCTTTGGGGCAGAGTCTAATACTGTGTCTCGGGCGGAAGCCCAACCGTGGATGACCTGGACTTTAGCAAACATTTCCTTTCAGTCTCTTGCCTTTGTGAAAGTCTATTTATCAAACACTTTAAACACCAGATCCCAGGACATGAGAGGTGCTCAACAGAAAGTTGAAGCAACGGTTGTTTTAAGGGGAAGTGGATACCCACGGGGTCCCTCTACCCAGGAGGGCCGGGCCAGTCATGCTGAGCAAATGGCGATTGGTGGAACCGTGCTCCCTTAGCCAGACACGGATGTGCAGCCTCTGTTACCAGAGGATATGCCCCTCCCACTTGGAGGCTGTGCATCCCCTCTTGAGAGAGTCGGGGGGGGCGGGTGAGACCCCGGTTCTGCCATGCTAGTAACGAGTGCTGGGGAGGGAGGGGCCCCGGGAGTTCCATGTTAGCTGAGTGTTCTCTAGTGAGTACTGGGGGGAGGGTGGTCAGGGGAACCAGGGGCCGCACAGGCCCAGCAGACCACCCGCCATTTAGATCGCAGTGCTGCTCTTGAGACCATCGGGAGTCACTTTAAATGACTCGATCCCGTTATTGGGGGAGGCATCCGTCACCCGGTCCGGAGGCTCTCAGAGTGCAGCAGCAGTTTCCCTGGGAGCTTCCGAGAAATGCAAGTTCTCAGGCCCCACCCTGGGACTTCCACGTTAGCTGCCTACTCTCAACTGAGTCCTATGCGGGCAGCGGGGCACTGGGACTTCCATCTTCGCCGAGTACTCTTCAGTGAGTACGCTGGGAGGGCAAGACACCTCCCGGTTAACCAACTACTCTCACCTCTCGCCTGAGTACTAGGTGGGCAGGTGGCATACAGGTGCTTCCAACTTAGCTGAGCCCTCCCCAGCGAGCACCAGGTGGGTGGCTCGGACACCAGCCCTTCCATGTCAGGTGATTACTCTCAAGTGAGTGGGGGGGTTGGTGGTGGGGTACGGGTACTTTGGCCTTAGCCGGGTACTCTCCCGTATCTCCCGTGAGTACCAGGGACTCCAGTATCCATGGCGGCTGACTCGCTGCTGCTTTTGGTTGCGCTGGGGTTGCCAGAAGTCCCTGGGTTTTGGAATCGCATTCCTGCGTCTTTACTTCGTCTCTCCCCGACGGTGCTAAACTGTGCTCACATTTCTACGTGGGTCACACCTGCCACCTCCTGCCGCTGCTTCCAGAGACATTTCTGATTTTTCTGTCCATCGTTATCTTACCCGAGGTACTCATGGAACGTCTGTGGTTTCGGGAGAGCCCTCCCATCTGAGATCCAGTCTTTCTCATTGGACACACACGTGGCCCGCCTAACGGCTCACTTCCCTGCAACACTTGGGGCAGAACTAAGTGAGATCCTCGTGCTTTAGAGAATGGATGCCAGAGTGTCCCTCTACCACAGAGAGACGTGTTCTGGCCCCGGAATCGGTCCCAGAAGCCTTGAGTGCGCAGGTTCCTCGAGGGCAGGGTCTCGTCTGACTCTCACCGTCTTCCCCGGGAGGAGCCCAGAGGACGGTTTCCCGGGACTGGAGGAGGCCGTGGATCCCTCACCAGGTCTCCCGCCACCGCTGTGTGCGTCGGTTTCTGGAAGAATGTGGCTCTGCAGAGACCCGTGTCCCTCTTCTCCCCAGCTGACAGGTCTATCACACAGCTCTCTAAACAAGGGCTTCCGGCGCCAGGGCAGATAGGACAGGCCCCCTGGCCCCAAGTGCCCCCGCCCCTCTTCCTTGGAGCATACAGAGGAGCCGGCGGGCACGGACCACCTAGGGGTGCAGCCCACAACACTGAGGCTGCCCGGTGGTCCAGGGGGAGCTGGGAGCCACACAGACCCAGCAGACCACCTGCCGCTTAGATCCCAGTGCTGCTCTTAAGACCATCCGGAGTCACCTTAAATGACTCGATACCGTTATTGGGGCAGGTGTCCATCACCCGGTCCGGAGGCTCTCAGAGAACAGCAGCAGTTTCCCAGGGAGCTTTCGAGAAATGCAAGTTCTCAGGCCCCACCCAGACCTCCTGAGTCAGAAGGTCAGGGGGCACAGTCCCACGATCTGGGTTTTAACAACCCTCAGGTGACGGAGGTGCATGCTCGAGTCTGGGCACCACCCGTCTACATCCTCTCCCTCTGGTGGGAACGGCGTGCATTTTGCTTGGAGGGCTGGAGCGGGACTTCCGTCTCCCGAGGAGGTCATGGCAGGCTCCCCTGAGCTGCAGGCCGGAGTGAAGCCCGCCTTGGGGTGGCAGCTGGGACCATCCAGCCCAGCCCAGCTCCACGCTCACTGCCTCTCCCTGCGTCTCCCCCACAGCCAGCACTCAGGACATCTGCAGTCTTGGTCTTTCCTGATCTCTCCGTGCCAGACGCAGGGGAGGGCTCAACAATCTCTAACATCGAGATGTCAAGGGAAGCCAAGTGCCGTCAGGAAGCTTTGCGTCGCCTGTCCTTGGCTGCTGAACTGTCACCCATGCCAAAGGCTCACAGGAAGAAGATAAAATTAGTCATTCCTGGCCAAATTCAGGGCTAAGACTCCTCCTCGCCGATCTGACAATGTCCCCAGCTTGCCGTGAGATGTGGTTGCTATGGTGATGGCGGGAGATAGAATTTGGAGAAAGACGAGAGAATGCTGCAAGAGAAGATGGGTTCTCAGGGCATAGAAGTCCTCGGCCGGCACACAGGCAGGTGACTCCCTCTACCTGCATCCCGGAGCACAGCTGTCGTCAGAATGCAGGGTGACATCTCCTGATTCTTAAGCCAAAGCGCTGTCGTATTCTAGCAATTGTCCCGAGACCCCCGAAGACCCAAGCTACAGAAACAAGCATCTTGGTCCCAACACCGCCTTCCACACATGTGTGATGTTACCGTCTGCCGTTGCATTTAAGAGACCATGCTTTAATTGACGGGACATACGAGCTGCTTCTGCAGACATCCCGGGCCGGGGCGGCTCCGGTTCCACTGCCTGCGCGGGAGAGGACCATCTCAGTATTTCCAAAGGATTTTTCCCTCAATGAGCGTGAAATTACATTTAATTACAAATTTAATGTAAATGAATGTAATCAGGTAATTAGAATGTGTAATGGTATGATATTTACAACATGTAGCAATGCACTTACAATGTTGTGTAAAATTATGTTAAAAATTCTTATTGAACTTTGTAAAAACAGGCACTGTGCAGTGGAAGCAGATGATTTTAAAGTTCAACATCTTGATCACTTCAACATTTCATTTATGAAATGCTGTGTTTAGCCAATACTTTTAACAATCTGCTAAATATGTTTTGTAAAAATCAAACAATTTCATAGTTAGCAGCGCGCTAAAAAAACCCCGGGACCTATTCTCTCGGCTGCATATAGCTCCCACAGCTGAAACCATTTTAAAAAGATGCTTCATTAGAAATCATTGAACATAGGAATTCAGACCGAAATGCTGACACAATCCTTTCTTCCAAATGAGGGCCCTGAGTGCCGCCAGATTCCTGAATGTGACCAAATGACAATATTCGACGTGTCGACTTGGGCAGAAACGCTGCAGACGGTTCTGTCAGAAGAGGCCTGTCTATGCCGCCGCAACCCAGTCGTTTCCAGGCTGAGTGGCCCGACAGAAGAGACAGCTGCTTTTCCAAATGGATCTGTGGACACACCTGGAGGTGGTGTGGGCACTCGGGGAAGCGGTCTCTAGGAAACCCTAAGCCTGCAGAATGGTCCGGGGGTGTCTCCGGGCCCCCCGGGAGCCCCCCGGAAGGCCCGGGGTGGGGCCTTTCTGTTCTCTGCTAGGTGCTGAGCTTCTTGCAAGGTTTCCTGTGAAGACATAGACGGATGCTGGACGCGTTCGCAAATTGCTGTTGGATGAAGGAAACTTTGTCAGGTCTCACCTGGATTGGGGGTAACCTGGGCTGCAGAGGACTGCAGGGGAGGGTGGGGGCAGGGTGTCTCCCTGAAGACCAAGCCGA
The DNA here is from genome assembly GCA_027257055.1 of Cephalopachus bancanus. NCBI lineage: Eukaryota > Metazoa > Chordata > Mammalia > Primates > Tarsiidae > Cephalopachus > Cephalopachus bancanus. The sequence goes on along the minus strand of JAPVLO010000001.1, from coordinate 15,569,943 downwards.
AGAGGCTCCTGCGTACAGCCAGAAGTGAGCGGGCATTGCCGGTGTAGACCAGGGAAATGATCCACAAGCTCCGGGTGCCACCCCAACAACCCTCTCGGGCACACGGACACCACTGGCGTCCACAGAACGGAGTTTTCTGGGCCTCCAGCTTCCCCGTCCGTCTCTTCTGAGACTGCCATGCTGGGAAGATGCCTGCCGTCTGCCAGCCCTCTCTTTCGACCTCCTCTCCCCCTCGCCCCTCTCTCACGCTGGAAAGAAAGATGAGGCCTCCTCCTGCCTGGAGCTCGCTGCGTGCATGATCGCAGGGCGTCAAGACCTCTGGGCAACCAAAGAAAGGCGTGGTGAGGGGATCCCTTGCTCCTGAGGGCGCACTGTGGGGCACAGACACAACACTGCAGTGGCGCAAACGGGGCCCTTCCGAGTGACTGTCTGCCTGCCTGCCTGCCTGTCATCTGTCTGTCTGTCTGTCTGTCTTCTATCATCATCTCTCTGTCTGTCTGTCTCCTATCTACTTCTATCTACCTGCCTGTCATCTGTCTGTCATCTGTCTACCTGTCTATCTGCCAATCATCTGTCTATCTGCCTATCACCTATTTATTTACCTATCATCGATCGTCTATCTGTCCATCTGTTTGCCTATCACCTATCTGTCCATCTGTCTAACAATCAATCTATCACCATCATCAATCTGCCTATCGCCTGCCTCTCCATCCATCCATTTATCCATCCATTTATCATCGATTATCTACCAGTCTCTTTTTCTGTCAACCACTTATCTATTACGTATCTATGTATCTATATCACGCATCTATTGTCTATCATGTATCTATCGATCTATATACGTATGTATCTTTCATCTATTTATCCAAACATCAACTGTTTTTCTGTCTATAATCGACGGATCTATCATGTATCTTTCGGTCGTCTGTCAAGCCATCATCTAGTTTTCTATCTATGTGCATCATGTATCTGTATATCTAATACCTATGTATCTATCTGGCATCTATTAACCAACCTGCCATCTATTATCTATTTACCTACCACCTACCATGTGTCTATATCTATGTGTCGATATCTATGTATGGCTGTGTCTATCATCTATCTGCGTGTCCACCATCTATTCACCAATCTATCCTCTGTCGACCTCCGTCTACCTTCGCACCTGCATACGGACTGACCGTGTGAGTTGAGTGCCTGGGCCAACGGTGTTGGACTCATGAGCTCGGAGCGGAACTCATGTGTTTGTGGGGACTTAGGGCATTCTATTTCTAAGAAAAGGAAAGGAGAAGGGAAGGACTCTGACCATGTGGCTGTCACATTCCCTCAGTCAAGGAAGGAGGCCGCTTTGGGGAGCCTGTGGGGCATTCAGCCGGGTCCTGGAGCCCACGTCTCAGGCAGCTGAGGCATTTGCTGGTTGCACTGGACATGGGAGGACACCCGTGTAGACACACAGGCTGAGTACACAGTATTCGACCAAGCACGAAGCCCTCTTTGGGCTACCCTTGTCCTTACGCCCAGGAGCCAGTGGGACCTTTGAGGCTCTGACACAGACATGGGTCGTTCATGAACCATCCAGGCCCAGAAGGACCAGTAGCTGTGCCATCCCAGCTGCCATGCTCAGAGGTGGTGAGACTACGCCCACACGCTTGCGCTGAGATGATTCCTAACCTGCATCATCCTTTCAAGGGCTTCGTCCCCCGGGGCCCTGAGAAGTAAAGTCTGCTCCTAATGTCACACCCGAGTGGGGGAGTCAGGACGCACACGTGCGCCCCAAGCCCCATTTCCACACATCGCCACACTGTCTCCCTTCGGAAGTCGCGGACAGAAGTGAGACTCTTACTGAGGTAGGCACAGTGGAGAGAGCAGTGGGGCTGCCCAGCTCCAGCTGCCCGGACGGATGGGGGCCTCAAGCAGCGAGGGTCTGTCTTTCAGGATAGGGGGCCGCTCCGGTCCCGGGGCCTCAAAGATGCATCCAGCCGGGCTGGGCACAGCTCTGCACAGACAGCTTTGTTCCCACCACCTTTCTCTAGCCGCAGGGCTGTGCCCAGTGCCCAGGTCTGGTTTCAGCAGGTGCCAAGGACTCCAGGGGCCAGGACAGAAAGGCGCATTCATCCCCAAATCACCGCTGCCTCCCCGCACTGCTGTCACAGGGTCCCCGTGCCGCTTCCCGGACCGTCTGCCCATCCGTCTCCAGCGGGCACAATGATTTATTCATCTCTCCTCAAAGATGAGTATCATATGGGACTCGTGAGATGATGGATTTCAGCACGTCTGAATGGTCATGCCGCCCATGTGTGACCCGACCGGGCCCGCGCCCTGGGAACCAGACACCTAACACCGGAGACTCCGTGAGAACCCTGTCCCCGACGAGCCGTCTCCGCGCTCGGAAGCACCGTCGCACGGGCTCGGGCCTGGCTCTGCACGGGAGCTGGGGCGGGGTGCAGGGCCGGCCTGGGTGGACCCGACGGCCCGTGTGTGTTTGTCCAACTCTGGCAGCCCTTGGAGGCGGGGCTGGGGGCTGGGGGATGACCAAGTTGTGGGATGGCATCGGCACGAGGCTCCTGGACACTGGGTGGCCCAAGTGCCTGGGCTTTATGTGCCTTCGGCAGCGCCAAGGTCAGAGTTCTGCTGATATCCTAGGGTGGAAGGAGAAAGGCCCTCAGGATCAAAGGGTTACTACGGCTGTTAGGGTGCCTCGGGCCCCTCTTTCAGGGAGGGAGGAAGACCAGAGACTGAAACCCTTGAACGTTTTATTTTATTTTCTGAATCGAGGTCTTACTCTGTTGCCCAGGTTGGAGTGAGGTGGCATGATCACGGCTCACCACACAGCCTCGACCTCCCGGGCTCAGGAGATCCTCCTGCCTCAGCCTCCCTAGTACTGGGACTCCAGGCGTGTGCCATCATGCCTGGCTAATTTTTAAATTTTTTACAGAGATGAGGACTCGCTATGCGACCCATGTTGATCTTGAACTCCTGGACTCAAACGATCCTCCCACTTCGACCTCTCAAAGTACTGGGATTACAGGTGTGAGCCACTGCGCCCGACCTGTTTTAGTTTTAACTCAACAGGACATGAAGCATTTTTCTTTTAAAAAGACCCTCACATTCAAAAACATCTTCTGACCCGAAGAGAATCCTGAGTGTGACTCCAGCCCCTGGTGGCGAGATGCTGTCTGGCGTCTGGCTGCGGGAGGCCTTCCTCTGCCGGGGAGGTGGGTGTGGAGACATTTCGCTCCAGAAGCTGACATGTTGGACACAGAACTCCGTGGCAGAGTTAAGGGGCAGCCCGGGACACGAGAAGGGACGTGGCTTTGCACCCAGACACGTTCTTCAGTGCCCATCTGCACAGTGGGATCAACACTGCCCACCTGGGGGGCCGGGACGAGGGCAGAGGCACTGGCGCAGACCCTGGCCTGGGTGGGCTTCCAGGCCACAGTGCTGTCGGTCAAGGTCCTCACCGCCCGTGTGGACGGGGGTTTGGTGGAAGCCTGACGTGTGTGCGCTAGGTAGGTGTCATTTACTATTTTCTCTCATCTCGCCCAGCTCCTGAAAAATGTCCTCCATGCTGGGACCATGGCGGGGCGTAAGAACACCATCTAACTTGGCAAGCAGCTTTCACACACCTTGGGGCCCATAGACATTCTACCTGGCTCATAAAATGTACATTAATGGGCTGGGTCTGGTGGCTCATGCCTGCAATCCCAGCACTTTGGGAGGCCGAGGCAGGAGGACTGCTGGAGCTCAGGAGGTCGAGACAGGGCAATCAGCAAGACCTCATCGCTACAAAAAATTAAAAAATCAGCCAGATGTGGTGGTGCCTGCCTGTAGTCCCAACTACTCGGGAGGCTGAGGCAGAAGGATCGCCTGAGCCCAGGAGGTCGGGGCTGCGGTAGCCCTGATTGTGCCACTGTCCTCCAGCCTGGGTGACAGAGTGAGACCCTGACTCCAAAAAACAAGCACATTAATCCTCTTTACATCTATTGGTGTATTTCCCAGTATGGATGAACTCACAACTAACGAGCATCTCTCTGCAACAAGCGTCCCTGGGGCTAGTCCAGGCACAGACCAAGACGAGCATCAGGTAAGCCTGAAGCGCAGAGCTGTGCACACCGGATTGGAGGATTGGTGCTCTCAGATTTCTCCTGAATCTTGACGTCTTTCTTGTTTGCTTCAAGCTCTGTGTTATGTTGTCTTCTCTTGTTTTTTTTTTTGTCCGCCATTTGTGTCCTAATGTATTTGTAAGGCTCACCCTCCTTTCGTGAAGGTGATGGCCTTAGTCCTATATAAAAGTTGATGTTCCCGGCAGTGTAGGAAGTCACACATTGGTAACAGTGATGTCTGAGCGTGATGCAGTGACCCAGGACAAGTCGCCACCACAGGGGAGTTGGATGATGACGGAGTCCTGAGAGGCATGGGCCGCCCAGGTCCCTGACACGGAGCGGGAATGGGAGAGCAGGAAGGGGAGGGGGAGCAGAGGAAGGGGAGGAGGTAAAGAGAACCCTCTCCCCCTGGTCCAAGAACCTCCCCCAGAGCGACCCTGTCACAGAGTGGTGATGCTGACACACAGGACGCCAAGGCCTGGAGCTGCCCACGAGTGTGTGAGGTCCACCTCCCTGTGTCCACCCGTCTCTCGTGCCTGCTGGTGCCAGTGGGAGGGGTGCTGCCCCTGTTTCAGGGCACGGAGAGGCATCCAGAACCAGCTGCATAGGTGGCAGGGCTGGGACTCCGAAAGCCACGCCTCCCCTGTTTTGCTGCTTGGTGGGGCTCGTGTGTATACTTCCGTCTTATTCCCATAAGAAGCACGTACACTGTGGATTACGGTAGCTACAGAAATACACCCGGGTGGAGAAGCATGAGGACAGGGGTCCAAAGGCAGGGATGAGACCACAACAACAAACATGAGACGTCCCGGGCTCAAGCAGGGATGCCCAGGACCTGGTGGGGACGGCCACCCTTCTAGGAGCCCGCAGCAAGTGAGCTCTGTGCTTTCTGGCATCCACTGCCGAGAGGGAGGGGTCATCAGATTCGAGGTTAAACACCAGCAAGATGAAAAGGCGCTGTTAGCTGGGCTCGGTGGCTCAGCCCGTAATCCTGCGCCTTGGGAGGCGGAAGTGAGTGGATGGCCTGAGCCCGCGGGTTCGAGACCCACCTGGGCAACTTGGTGAGACCTCGTCTCTACAATAAATCAAAAAATCAGCCGGGCGTGGTAGCGCGTGCCTGTAATTCCGGCTACTGAAGGCTGAGGCGGAAGGATCGCTGGAGCCCAGCAGGTTGAGGCTGGGTGACAGAGTGAGACTCCAACTCAAAATTTTTTTAAAAAAGGGAGCTATTTGCCTAGGAGGGAGTGCCACGATGTGAGTACAAAATCCAGAGATTCCTCTGAGGGGCCCCGGGAAGCAGATATAGCAGATACAACAACGTCCCCACTGCCCACTCAGGAACATGCCTCCTGGGCAGAGGGAGATGACGGGAAACGGCAGAGGGGAAGCTAGGGAAGAAAAATCTGCAGGAGAGGAGATGCCACATCAGGTGGGAAGGGAATCCCAGTGCCCACGAAGGGCGGTTCCCACACACAGCGAGGACGCTGGCCCTGACTCTGAGGATGGGGGTGGCAGCTCAGGAGGGAGTTTGCTGTTTAGGACGCAGTTGTTTCGTGAGACCGGGGAGATCACGGCCCGTGGCACTCAGCTGGCCTGGGTGGGCTGACCCTGGAAAGGCAATCAGGGCATGAACTGGCCTTTATGTCACCGGGAGCAGGTCAAGGAGGACCCATGCTCAGACCGGAGCCTCCTTCCTGCAACTTGGGGTCTGCTCCGAAGAGCCTTCCCATTCCGCAAGGTGAGGCTGGCTGGAACGTCTCAGAGCAAATGCCGCTGGGCGTGCGTCTTGGCCATGGACACTTAGAGTGAGGCGTGGCGGAGGAGGAGATACAGGTGCCCTCCAAGCCAGAGAGCTCACGGAAGAGAGGCCGATGACACACCGGGGTGCGGGTGACCACCGAGAGTGTGGTCGTGGCAGTTTGGGGCACTTATAAGATTTCAGGGCCCGTCAGGCCCATCCCAGCTCTTGGCAATGAAACGGCGCCACAGTCACTTGTCCCCAACCTCTTCTTCCCTTTCCCTGGCCTGTATGGAACCACTTAAGATAACACAAAGTCACTGGAATGTAAATTAAACAGGGCCAATTACATCGCAAAACTTTCCTCTGTTTACAGTTTTCACTGGAAGCTTGCTACTTTTAATCTGTCGACCTTAGCTCTAGAGTGACATCGACGGTGAGAGTTTCTACGGGCATCCCTGGCTGTGACAGAGGCCTGTATCCTCCTGTCCTCCTGGTCTAGCCTGTCAGCACTTCCTGTGGGTGGAGCCCAGAGCCAGCACTACACTAGCTGCATGTCTTATTTTTAAAAATCAATTCTCCATCATAAGGGAGCATTGCTGGGGCCCGCCGAGTGGCGTCCCAGGTCGTGTGACAGAGCCCACATGGCAGCACTGATGTCCTGGAGCTGAGACTTCCACCAGCCCTGAACTCGGCACATTCCATGGAGCCGCACCGGTCAGATCTGCACTTTCCCAAAACTATAAGAAGTGGCAAGAGACCCAGAAGAAAGTCTCTTCTGGAAGCCTTTGCCGCAGGGTAAAAGAACAAAACCCAGCCCACCTCGGAGGGCAAGGAGTCCTCCGCAGAGCCAGAGAGCTTTCTGATCAAACTCTCCCTTTCTTCCTCTCCAACCAGCAACGGACATTTCCCGACAGAACAGGGGCCTCGACTGTTTCAGAATAAAATGCCAACACCACGACGGAGGTGGTTGTAACGATGTCCACAGTCCCCTGCCACACGCCACGGTCCTTGCTTAGCCTCTGTGGGCGTGGTCTTACTGGGCCCTCAGAAGGGCCATTCGAGCTTGGTAATGGGGGTGTCCAGAAGTCGATTCCGGCCTGTTCCAGGGGACCCTCCACCCCATCTTCCATGCGATTGGATAGAACCGAGATGCATGATTTGCTTTCTAGCTGTTTCTAATGCATTCAGGCTAGTTTCCAGTCTGACCAGCTCCCTGTTCTAGCACGTGTGGCTCTTGTAACTGCAGAAGTGTGTGCCGTGCTAGGCGGGTGCACTCTTGGGGGCCAAGTTCACCATCGAGCTTGTGTTGGAAGCCCACAGGGAATGTGGCCCCACCTGCTATTCCCTGGCTGTGCCAAGGCCAAGTCCCCCTTCCGCCTCCAGAACCCTCAAGTTCCCATCTCCAGAGTCGAGACAGGAACTCTCCGAGCAGCCTCGCAGGCGGCCATGCCCAGCCCACGAGAGGATCTCGTGTGGGTCTGCGTCAGGCCCCAGGGACGTGCCCTGACGACCCGGTGGCATCGTGATGGTTGAGGCGACAGCTGTCACAAGGCAGAGTGTCCACGAAAGGGCACGGGAGAGGGAGGAAACACCCCAAGCCCGCCGCTGAGAACGGGAGCATTTTCTTCTCAAATTACTCCCGCTGGCAGCAAGAAGCGTTCCTGTAAATGACGGTTCAATTTCCCAGGCCGTTTTCCCACCACGTCTTCATCACGGCGCTGAGGCGGGTGGGTCGAACAATGCCCAGAGCCTGACCTCCAAGAGCCTCCCGCTGGAGTGTTCCAGTGCCAGCAGGCCTTGGGGTCTGAGCTCTGCACTTGACGGAGACACCAGGAGAGGAGGCGGGACGGGGGGGGCAGGGTGGCAAAGGGGGCAGACAGGAGGCAGAGAGACATGGCGGCACATGGGGACCGGGCAGCTGGTCAGCCCAGTCCCTGACGAGCCTCTGAATGTGGGAACCTGAGGACGGCACCCTTGGGGCTCACCCCTAGGGTGGCAGAGACAGGGAACGGGGGCCCCCAGCTCCTGGTCTGTGCACTCCACCCAGGGCCTCCGCCCCAGCCCCTGGACGTCTCTCCCACCAAGCTCGGGTTCAGAAGGAGTTGTTTGACAGCCTGAAGTTTGAGACTTGAAGTTCAGTTTCAGTGTAGGAAGCTTCACGGGGCCCCAGGCGGGAGGACTGGTGGGTGGAGCCCGAGCACCGGTGACGTCCAGAGCCGGAGTCGGAGCCCCCGGTTGGCGGCCGGTGGCGGGGTCGGACGCTCCCGCCGCTGACGCAGGATCTCCGCACCATGGTGTGGGCCAAGGAGCTCCTTCCCTGTGAGCGTCACTTGTGTCTTCATCTGTCAGGGACCCCATTTCAGTCACTGTTCTCCTCAACCATCAGCCAGACCCTTCCTTGGCAAGGAAGACTAGACCTGCTTGAAGTTTGTTTTATTTTGTGGCTCATCACTGATTGACGTCTTTCCTGATGCCCACTAGATTCCAGCCACCGGGCAAGGGGCCGGGACACAGACAGACTGGTCTCAGCTTGTGTCCTCTGGAAGGAGACCCCGGTTGAGGACTTGAGGGCAGGAGGTGTATGAGAGACGTGACCCCAGGAAGAGGCAGCAGCAGGCAGCATGAGGCGTGGAAGGGAGGGAGGACCTGGCACTCCTGGAGCACGTGACAGCAAGGGTCGGCAGGAGCCTGATCCCTGGAGGGACCCCAGGACCCAGAGGCCGCATTCCAGATCCCCCCGAGGGAGGGGCGAAGGGCTGGGACGCTTGTCCCCCAGTCCCGTCCGCCCTGGCCGGAGCTGCTTGCAAGGGCCTTCGGGGTAACAGGTGTGGGCGTGACCCGCTCACAGGTGCATGCGGGGAGGACCTGGTCGCTGAGCCCCAGGGGGTCACGGCTCTGAGAGGAGAAATGAACCACCACAGAGGGGTTGGGCAGGGAGGTGGGTGGGGGCTGCGAGCGCATAGAAGGGGTGCCCGCCCCAAATTAGGTGCACAAAGATGCCGCCAAGCCCGTCAGTGGACACGAGGTCGACAGGTGGCCGACACGGGCGCGCGGCGTCCATCTTGCAGATTCCGTAACGGATTTGTGATTCTGGGACGGGCTGGCCGGAACCACAGGGGTGAAGGATGTGGAGGAGAGTGGGGGAGGCCCTCCAGGAGAGCGGGCCACGGGGAAGGGAGACACGAAAGGAAAGCGGTCCTGATGGAGTCTGAAACTGCTTCGGAGGAGGGTCTTAGGCCAGCAGGTGCCGGGCCCTGGGGGCCTTGGGGGTCATGCGCTGGTTTCCTTGGCAACAGGAGGCATCGGAGAGGCTCAGGCTGGGACTAACAAGGTCAGGCCGGCCCCAGTAAGGGGACTCTGGGCATGGGGTGCCTCAGGCCGAGTGGACCTGGGCAGGGGGCCCGTCAGGAGCCTCTCTTGCAAATGCAGGCCAGACACAATGCAGAGTGAGAGCCAAGGGCTGAACAGCAGATGAGGGCAGGCTTAGCATGGACACACGACAGAGCATCGGAGACTCCCAGGAGCCAGCGCTGCACTCCCAGCTCCTGTCTCAGTGCCAGAGTTCTTCCAGGAAACGCTCCAGCCAGACCCTGGGGCACGAGAGGCTAGGGTCATGGAAGCCAGCCGGGCCAAGATGCTCAGGTGCTGTTCCAAGAGCCTCCGTGTTGGGGTCCACTGGCGTGACTCCCTGATGGCTGTGGCACTTCAGGCCACTCACCACCATGTGCCAGGATGAGTTGAGGGAGGCGTCCTGGCAGCATCTCCCTGACACCCTAGAGAATACGGGCAGGCAGAGCGCAGCGCCTCACACCTGTAACCCCAGCACTTTGGCGAGAGGATTGCTTGAACCCAGGAGTTTGAGACCAGCCTGGGCAACACAGCAAGACTTCGTCTCTACCGAAAAAAGGGAGAGGACGGCGCCGTGAGGCACGTGCCATCGGCATGCACAAGGAGTCACCTTCAAGACAAGAAAGCAAGTGAGCATTCCCCCATCCCACGCTGACATCCCACGACAACCACCCAGAGAAGGCAGGGCGGTGTCTGCGGCCACTCGTGGCTCGTCCTTCCTCACAGCCCTGGCTTTCTGTCGGGCTATGCTGGTCACCTCTGCTCCTGGGGCTGCCAAGGGCCCCAGGCCGTGGGCTCCTGGCAGGGTTCTACAGGAGGGCAGTGAGAGCCTGTGTTTGAGAGAGTGCTTCCAAAGTCCCTCTTGGATTTGTCTTGACATTTCTGAGTGTGAGGGCCTTGGTCCTACAGACCGGGAAGCAGGCCGTCTCTCTCCCCAGGAAGCCCTTTCCCTCCAGAGGCAGGACAGGGCCACGTCTGCCCCAAGGACTGAGTCCCACCCCTGGGTCCAAGCATTTTTGGACAACATAGAATGTTCGTGCATTTGGAGGAATTTTTAGAGACAGAGTCAGAGGCAACAGCACGTCTTAGAAATTTAAAACGGAACCACTGGGGATATCGAGGAGAAGGCCCCTGAGATGACTGGGCGGTGGTCCCCATATCTGGGGGACATGGAGGATCACACCAATGTCTTGTGTCTGTCTCATGGGCATTGAGATGGAAGGACCAGCCCCTCAGCACACACAGAGCTCTAGGGAATGACAGCCACGGTGGGAGCCTCTGGTCTTCTTCCAAAATTTCAAATAGGAAACAGTCGGTGTCCCCAAGGGAGAGTGTGAAATGACCACCTTTAAGAAGATGGGAAAGTGGGAACCTCCTTGGGTCCCCTCCCTCTCTGGGAGCTTGTTTGTCCTTTTAATAAATCCTACTTTCTCAAAAAAAAAACAAAGATGGGAAAGCCAGGCCACCGCCCCTGGGTGACCCCTCAATGTGTGGGGGGATTCTGAGGATCGACCAGGAATTTCAGGAACCTCCACGTGTCCCCATCTGCCAGGCTGGCTGGATGTGGCCTAGGTATCGGACTCTCTCTCTCCAGGCCCTGCTGTGTGTGCAGTCATGGGTATGGCTCCCAGGCTGTCTCTCCTCCTGCTGGTTTACCAACATTCCCCACCTCCACCTGGTCAGCCGCAGTTTATTTTATTGCCCTGCTACGGGGGTGTTAAATTTTCCAGCTACCGCGCTTCCCTCTGGCCAGGCAGAATTTGGGAGACTGGGTGACCAGACCTTAACCGGCATCCTGGAATTCCTCCCCTGAGTGACACTCTGGCAGACAGGAAGGACCCGGTCTGCCTTTATTCACTGCCTGCTGGAATGAACGTGGAGAAAGAGCCAATACAGAGAACAGCATCCAAGGACCCTTCCCGACAAGGATGCTTCTTGGAGGACAGTTCCAGGAGGGTCAAGAAAGTTACTCCAACCTGACACAAGCTTAACTCCTGCCAGTCGCTGCCATCACCAGGAGGCCACAGTGTAAGGGGCGTGTTTGGATGATGGAGAGGTAAGATCCTCCCCCAAATGTTCATCCCTGCATCAGATGACTACAAGGCCCCGGAACACGCATGGGACTGTGGGTGACGGTGCCCCTCCAGGTCTCCTCCCCAGCGGTACCTGCAGGACCCTTCCCAGTGCTTTTCAAACTTGAGAAGTCTGCACCAGTCGCCCTGGGCTCTTAGGGAGTGCAGCCTGGGTTGGCGGGTCAGGGACCCTGCATCTCTAACAGGCAGGAAGTGCCACCCTGCCTGCTGCCGCTGCCTCATGGACCACATTTGACTAGCAGGTTCCAGGCGTCGGCTCTCCCCGAGGGAGAGGACTCTGAGCGACACGGCTTTTGAATCCAGGTGCTACTGCTCACGGGGCTGCAGGGACAGACCTCAGGGACTTTTTTGTTGTGGACATCCTGTCATGGAGTGGGTCCTCTTCGTCCCAACCATCCACAGCATCACATCAAAAGCCCTGGGTCTGCACGGGGCCACAGTGATGGACGTCAGCCTGGGCAAGGCAACCACGGACCCTGGGACCTCCGTGAGATGCTCTCAGACAAGGAAGCGGTTACATGCTCCTTCGCGAATCTCCAGCGTGTCGGAGACGGCTCAATGCTCACTAAAGCCATCCCAGCTTCCTCCCGGGCCACGGGTGGCCTCCACACCTGACACCCATTGCTTCTCAGGGACAGCGAGAGGCTGACTTCCAGCTGGTGGGCCTGAACCCCTGGACAGAGTTGAGCCCTCCCTTAACCCATCAACTCACATGTAAGGGGGACCCAGAGAAACCCGGAATTATCTTTTGGCGGGTGGGTCCCTTGCAGTCCAGATAAGTGTTCTTTCCCCCAAGACAAGTGTTCTAGGAACCCATGGGCATCAGTGTATCCACTAGCATTGTTGTGAAAAGCTGTGTCAGACTTCATTAAATTTTTTCCCCCCGAGATTATTTCAATGCATTTGCTCGTTTCCTAATGGGTGAGTCATAAGCACACCTGCCCAACTGCATCAAGTGTTCAGCAGCTTTTCTTTCTTTCTTTCTTTTTTGCAAAAAATGGCATGACCCCCATGTCCCACCCTCCCTATTCACCTGATCTCACCTTGGACGACCGTTTTTGCTGTCTCCCAGGATGAAAGCAGTCCTTAAAGGGAACCGTTTTGCCGATGTGGAAGAGGTGAAACAAAAAATGGCAGAAGCTCTAAAAGGCTTCGAAAACTGTTCTGAGCAGTGGAAAAAGCATCTCTGTAGGTGTATTGCATCAAACGGAGAGTGCTTGGAAGGAGACTGAAGGTTAAACATGTAAGAATAAATACACAACTGTTTACAAATGAATTTTGGATTGTTTGGGGTCCCCCATTGTATACAGTGTCAAATGAGGACAAAATTGAACTTCTGGTATATTTGGCCACTGAAACGCTGGGGCCGTTAATACAGTAAGTCCCCTCGACGCCAACGTGCTCTCAGAATGGCTACCCAGCACTGAACTGTAACCGATTGATAATACTTTTCACACAAATCATACATAAAAAAACAAACACAAGAAAATTTAAAAAAATTTTCATCTCACATTATAGTACCTGGTGTGCATGTGACAATGTATGCCAGACATGTGCACTAACTTACATGATTGGATGTGCAAATGCACATTTGCATCTCAGAAAGTTTGCAACTTGAAAGTTTGTATGTAGGGGACTTACTGTCGCGCTCTTGACCCATCATGGCTGGTGCCCAGGGATGGGAAGGATTGGGAGGAAAGGGCACAGTGGGGCCCACCAGCATAGCTACGCCTGGGCTTGCTGGTCTACCCACAAGTGTGGGGACACCACAGAGGATGAAAAAAAGATGGCGGCAGAAGCAGATTGGTTGGAACCTTAGCCCTGGAGACCACACCCCCTGCCAGCCACCCCTGTGAACACATGGGTGAGTGGGTGGCCCATCGGCTGGGTAATGACCCACAGACTCTACTTAAGTGCAAGGTGCATTTAGCCATAGGGTGTTCTAGCCGTGCCCATGGGGAGCAATGTGACAGGCTGTGAGCTGGGCCAGCAGGAAACAGGCACCAAAAATACTCGCTGTGTTTGGGAGGGGGACCATAGCCCCTTGCCCCTGCTACCGGCCCGACAGCGGCAGGCCCTGTCGGGAAGCACGAGCTCTGGGGCTGGGGTGGCCCCGCCGGCTTCTGGCAGGAGGGCCGTGGCCTGGATGTTGCCGTCACGCAAAGTGTGGGTGGCCTCATTTCCAACTGCTGCAGCAAATACAGCCTGCAGGAAAACAGGGGGAAGTTTCGACAGAGCGAGCAAAGGCGGGCTCCGAGGGTCCGTGGCCTCACGATGCTCGTATCCACCCGAGAGGCTCGGTTGGGAAACACCGGCCCCCTGTGGGTTTTCCTGTTCCCTCGCTGCATTTCACAGCGCGGCTCAGTCTACTTGCAGCCTCTGTTGACTTCGGAGCGCCTGGCTTGAAACGGGCTGCTTTTTCCTCAGCCTCTCGCTCAAGACGACCCAGAACGACCCTGCAAGCCTGTGTGTTCACTTGGGGGCTTGCCTGGGCTCCACTCCCTCTCTCTGTCTCTCTTTCTCTGCCTCTCTCTGCCGCCTGCCTTCCCGCCCTCCCTCTGTGTCCCTCTGTGTCTCTCTGTTTCTCTCTCTCTCTGTCTCCGTTGCTCTCTCTCTGTCTCTCTCTGTCCTTCTCTCTCTCTCCCTGTCTCCCGCCCTCTCTTTCTGAGTCTGTCTCTGTCTGTCTCTCTCTTTATCTCTGTCTCTCTCTGTTTCTCTCTCTCTCTGTCTCCGTTGCTCTCTCTCTCTCTCTGTCCAACCTCTCTCTCCCTGGTCTCTCTCTGTTTCTCTCTCTCTCTGTCTCCGTTGCTCTCTCTCTGTCTCTCTCTGTCCTTCTCTCTCTCTCCCTGTCTCCTGCCCTCTCTTTCTGAGTCTGTCTCTGTCTGTCTCTCTCTTTATCTCTGTCTCTCTCTGTTTCTCTCTCTTCTGTCTCCGTTGCTCTCTCTCTGTCCCTCCTCTCTCCCTGGTCTCTCTTTTTCTATCTCTCTCTGTCTCTGTTTCTCTCTCCTGTCTCTCTCTGTCCTTCTCTCTCTCTCCCTGTCTCCCGCCCTCTCTTTCTGAGTCTGTCTCTGTCTGTCTCTCTCTTTATCTCTGTCTCTCTCTCTCTGTCTCCGTTGCTCTCTCTCTCTCTCTGTCCCTCCTCTCTCCCCTGTCTCTCTCTGTTTCTCTCTCTCTCTGTCTCCGTTGCTCTCTCTCTGTCTCTCTCTGTCTTCTCTCTCTCTGCCTGTCTCCTCCTCTCTTTCTGAGTCTGTCTCTGTCTGTCTCTCTCTTTCTCTCTGTCTCTCTGTTTCTTCTCTCTCTGTCTCGTTGCTCTCTCTCTCTCTCTGTCCCTCCTCTCTCTCCTGGTCTCGCTCTGTTTCCTCCTCTCGCTCAAGCGTTGCCCTCTGCCCTGTCTCTCTCTGTCCTTCTCTCTCTCTGCCGCTCCCTCCCCTCTTCTGGTCTGTCTCTGTCTGTCTCTCTGCTTCTCTCTGCTCTCTCTGCTCTCTCCTCGCTCTCTCTCTCTCTCTGTCCCTCCTCTCTCTCCTGGTCTCTCTCTGTTTTCTCTCTCTCTGTCTCTGTTTCTCTCTCTCTGTCTCTCTCTGTCCTTCTCTCTCTCTCCTGTCTCCCGCCCTCTCTTTCTGAGTCTGTCTCTGTCTGTTTTCTCTTTATCTCTGTCTCTCTCTGTTTCTCTCTCTGTCTCGTTGTTCTCTCTCTCTCTCTTTTTCCCTCCTCTCTCTCCCTGGTCTCTCTCTGTTTCTCTCTCTCTCTGTCTCGTCTCTCTCTCTGTCTCTCTCTGTCCTTCTCTCTCTCTGCCTGTCTCCCTCCCTCTCTTTCTGAGTCTGTCTCTGTCTGTTCTCTCTTTTCTCTGTCTCTCTCTGTTTCTCTCTCTCTCTGTCTCCGTTGCTCTCTCTCCTTTTCTGTCCTCCTCTCTCTCCTGGTCTCTCTCTGTTTCTCTCTCTCTCTGTCTCGTTCTCTCTCTCTGTCTCTCTCTGTCCTTCTCTCTCTCTGCCTGTCTCCCTCCCTCTCTTTCTGAGTCTGTCTCTGTCTGTCTCTCTCTTTCTCTCTGTCTCTCTCTGTTTCTCTCTCTCTCTGTCTCCGTTGCTCTCTCTCTCTGTCCCTCCTCTCTCTCCCCGGTCTCTCTCTGTTTCTCTCTCTCTCTGTCTCGTTCTCTCTCTCTGTCTCTCTCTGTCTTCTCCTCTCTCCTGTCTCCCCCTCTCTTTCTGAGTCTGTCTCTGTCTGTCTCTCTTTATCTCTGTCTCTCTCTGTTTCTCTCTCTCTCTGTCTCCGTTGCTCTCTCTCTCTCTGTCCCTCCTCTCTCTCCTGGTCTCTCTCTGTTTCTTCTCTCTCTGTCTCTGTTTCTCTCTCTCTGTCTCTCTCTGTCCTTCTCCTCTCTCCTGTCTCCCTCCCTCTCTTTCTGAGTCTGTCTCTGTCTGTCTCTCTCTTTATCTCTGTCTCTCTCTGTTTCTCTCTCTCTCTGTCTCCGTTGCTCTCTCTCTCTCTCTGTCCCTCCTCTCTCTCCCTGGTCTCTCTCTGTTTCTCTCTCTCTCTGTCTCTGTTTCTCTCTCTCTGTCTCTCTCTGTCCTTCTCGCTCTCTGCCTGTCTCCCTCCCTCTCTTTCTGAGTCTGTCTCTGTCTGTCTCTCTCTTTATCTCTGTCTCTCTCTGTTTCTCTCTCTCTCTGTCTCCGTTGCTCTCTCTCTCTCTCTCTGTCCCTCCTCTCTCTCCCTCGGTCTCTCTCTGTTTCTCTCTCTCTCTGTCTCACTCTTTCTCTCTCTCTCTCCCTCTCTCTGTCTCCCGCCCTCTCTTTCTGAGTCTGTCTCTGTCTCTCTCTCTTTCTCTCTGTCCGTCTCTGCCTGTCTCCCTTCCTCCGTCTTCCTCTCCCTCTTTCTGTTTCTCTCCCGCTCACCTTTCACTCATTGCTCGTGGCCCCGCCCGCTGTGCACCCCCAGGTTCAAGGTCCGACTCCCCTCCAGCTCCCCCTCCTCCCCTCGAGGCTTCACCCAGCAATGCCCCGCCAGATCTGGCGACGTTCCCAGCGATATGTTGAGGCCTCTCCCCTTTCTTTGTATCCGCACTCCGCCATATTCTCCATCATCCCGCGAACCTGGTGTTGGCCACTCAGGCACCATGAACTTTGGTTTTCCATGAATTGCTATGAGGCTTGTGCACCCCTTCCTGGCCTTGGGAATCCAATATCCAGTCCGTGACCTTCACACGAGCCATCTAGGTAGTGCTGGTACATCCACAGAGGCCACAATTAAGAGAGAGGTTCATAGACCAGTGTCAGAATCGAGGGCTGCTCACACCTAAAATCCTTGCACGTTGGAAGACTAAGGCAGGAGGATTATTTAAAACTAGGAGTTCGAGGCCAGCCTGGGCAACATAGTGAGACCCCGTTCTCTACAAAATGTCAAAAAATTAGCTGGTGTGGTGATGTGTGCCTGCAGTCCCAGCTACTCAGGAGGCTGAGGAAGAGGGTCACTTGAGCCCAGGATGTTAAGGTCGCGGTGCGCTGTGATCTTAACGCTGTACTCTAGCCTGGGTGACAGAGTGAGACCCTGAGTCAAAAAAAAAGAGAACTGAGGATTGTTGACTGCAAAATACCGTGTGTGTGTGTGTGTGTGTGTGTGTGTGTGTGTGTGTGTGTAATATCATTGAACATAGAGAAATACGAGTTAAGTAAGAATATGAGTAGTTAGACATTATTGAGCAAATAATTTTGTTTAAAATCTGTCAGGCGACACCCACCTTGTATGGCTCTGTAGAGTGCCCCAAGACTCTGTCTTTAACCTGCTCTGTTCACCATCTCACCCCCAGGAACCCTGATGATGCTGAAGGTGACTTGGACCCATAACTGACTCAAACACAACTGATGATAAAATCAAGACTCAAAATCTTCGTAAGCCTGTGGTGTGAAGAGCGTCTTGCCAGGCCTGGCATGCACATGTCTTCCCAATTCTGAATATACGGCACAGCACTGGGGGCCCGAATACATCTGCCGTCATGGATGGATCTACACCATGGGCATTGGCAGGCGGCACGTCAGGTCTTTCCTTTTCTTCCAGATAGCCAGTTGTCCAATACTCATCAAGCACCCCACCGAGCGAGACCACTCATACCTCAGTGCAAGTGCGTCACGTCACTAGTTCTTGAATGGGAATTTCCTACAGGACAGTTTGCCCCACGGTTCACTGGGGCATCTGAGGTGTGTCTTGGCACCTCCCCTGCCCTCATAAGAAATGAGCAACAGAACCTAGCTGGCAGCTCTGAAGCAACGCTCCCCTGTGGGAGATGGAAGATGACACTGGTTCTCCTCTGCCCACGCATGGTTCTTGATACTTTGAGCCCAAATACTGCAATAGGCACTTATTCCTATCAAGTGATCTCTTGTTGTTTTTCTGAAATGCTCCATCCGGACCAGCATTATGATCTTGGGTAGTCCCAAAACCTTCTGAGCTGGCCGGGCTCAGTGGCTCAGCCTGTAATCCCAGGGCTTTGGGAGGCTGAGGTGAGTGGATTGCCTGAGCCTGCGGGTTCGAGACCTGTCTGGGCAACTTGGTGAGACCTCATCTCTACAATAAGTCAAAAATTAGCTGGGTGTGGTAGCACGCGCCTGTAGTTCCAGCTGCTTGGAAGGCTGAGGCAGAAGGATGGCCGGAGCCCAGCAGGTCGAGGCTGGGGTGGCTGGGAGCGGCCACTGCACTCCAGTCTGGGGACAGAGTGAGACTCCAACTCAAAAAAAAAAAAAAAAAAACCTCTGAGCTTCACCAGCATCATCACCAATAAAATGTGGAGGGCAATGATAATTTCCAACTAATATTGGCAGGATAAAATTGCACATGAGTGCAAACATGATTTGCGTGTATTGGCTTGCCTGGGGGTTTTTGGTGCTAATTGATCTTGCAGGAGACACACCAGAAATCCCATGACTCAAGCATGATTGTATACATAAGGCCTGTTTAAGATTCTGCCATATTGTTTTGCGGAGGAACAGCAGGATTCTAAACTCTGACAAGCATTGGTTGCCCTTCGTCTTAGTGCATGCAGAAATGATACTTTATAGACAGGCTTAGAGAGAATTGATCAAATGGACCTTGCGGTATGAGTCCTGCTAGTACCTTAACTAAAGCTACGGCAGAACTTGGCCAGGCCTTGACTTACAGGGATTATGATGATTGTGATGGTGGCGGTGATGAGACATCAGCATTTATTAGGCACTTGCTGTGTAAAGTGCAGATCGCAGGCACTGTGGTTATGCTTTGTGTGCACTTCCTCATTTAATTGTCACCGCACTCCCATGAGAGCTTACTCTTGTTGTATAATAAGAAACTTGCCTGGTCTTTGTCCTGGGTTCCTGGGAGGTCACCACTAAGCTGTTGGAATCTCCTGAGTCACAGAACTATGTTATCCGCATACATCTTATGCTCAGGATGGGGGTTGGCCACACCAGAAAGAACAACCATGTGATTCGGGGAGGGGTCACATGATATCAGCTGACCTCTTGACCTCCTGAAGAGGAGGGCGACTTCAGATGGAGCCCAACCACTTGACCAGGGATCCAATCAACTGTCCCTGTACAACGAAACCCCAACAAAAACTCAGTGGAGCTTCCTGGTTGGCGTATGTGTGGATGTGTTGGAAGGGTGAAGTGCCCTGGTCCCACAGGAAGAGGGTTTGGGAGTTCCATGCTCAGGACCCTCCTAGACCTCACCCTATGTGTCTTTACATCCAGCTGGTCCTGAGTTTCATCCTTTGTAATAATGTTGCAATCATTAGCACAGAGCTTTCCTGAGTTCATGAGTCATTCTAGTGAATTTTTGAACCTGGAGGGGCTCTGGGAATGCTGAACTGATGGCTATTTGGTCAGGAGTTTGAGTGGCCTGGGACCCCTGGACTCGTTGCCGTCACCTAAAGCAAGTACATTGTTGCTGGTGACTATGCCCTTTAACCTATGACGTCTGATGCTAGCTCTGGGGGCTTAGTGCCAGGGCTGCACCAGGGCTCACCTAATTGTTATCTCAAATCCTCGGACAAAGAAACAGAGACTACAGGAGATGACACAGCAACCAAAGATTCCCATCCAGCTTGTGACATGGCTGCGCCCAGACCCTGGCTGTTGACCCCTGAGCCCACCCTGCAGAAACGTGTTTATTCTGTGAAAATGACATTGCCTCCAGACCATCCTTGGTGGAGTGAACTATCAAAAACAACAGGGTTTTCCCCATGAGAGTGGGCAGATCGTCTCTTGCCGGGTGATCAAGGGCTTCTTTCTGGCTTGATACATCAGCCCACACAGGCCAAATTAATGGTGCCCATCTCATCCCAAAATAATAAGAGAGGAGATCCTGGTAGAGACAGGGGTGCTCAAGAGAAAAGGCAATAGGCCGAGTGACAAACTCACAGGCTCTGACCAGACGAGTGAGGTTTACTGGTGGCGACTCGAAGCCCGTCTCCTCTCCCCTGGCGACCCCACACGCCCGCTTTCCTGGGGCTGCTTGGTGGCAGTCTCCGGCTTTTCCCAGGCTGTACTGCGGTGATGCAAGGAGCTTGTTTACGTCCATTCATTTCCTGTG
Organism: Cephalopachus bancanus; assembly: GCA_027257055.1. Taxonomy (NCBI): domain Eukaryota; kingdom Metazoa; phylum Chordata; class Mammalia; order Primates; family Tarsiidae; genus Cephalopachus; species Cephalopachus bancanus. The sequence continues at coordinate 15,550,111 of JAPVLO010000001.1, read as the reverse complement.
GATGTTGGCAGACGCGTAAGCTGAGCTTTAACTCAGAGAAGGGCCCGCGGAGGCGATTGATGTGTTTTAACCCGTGGACGGCACAGAAATGGTGCCGCGACTGTATCTGCTCGATCTTGAACCGTTTATTATAGCTCCGAGAACCTGATATTAAGCTGCTCTTTGAGTCTTATCCAGGCATCATGTGCTGCTTGGCTGAAAGGCGGGCGCTGGGAGGAAGAGGCAGAGGGCGTAATCACAGCCATTACCCGGAGCCATCAGCGCAGCCAAACCCTCACTTTCCTCAGTCAGCGGTGGCTCGGTGAAAGGGAGCCATTAGAAAGCAAGCCTGGCCCTCCACGGGAAGCGCTGCAGGGAGGGAACCTCTAGGGAGTCGCTCCCCGGGGAAGGGGAAGTGCTGTCACGCCCCAAAAAGCAGAGACTCGTGTGGGCTTGTAAAGGTCCACTTTCCAGGTGAGCTGACAGCACCGGGTGCACGGCATGGCGCCTCCGGGGAGGCCGTCGCAGTGTGGAAGGGCCATTTGCCCATCCACCTCGGCCCGTCCCCCCTCACAAGACGGGCCATGTGTCTGTCCAGCCACCAGGAGATGAGAGATGAAGCCAGGGCCGCCGAGCCGGCACGTGTTCCATCTGTCTCCCTCACGGCAGAGGCCCTGCTTTTTTCTCGGCGTTCTCTGAATATGTCCCACACGGGAATGGCACCTTTGAGTCTCACCAAGGAGGTCTGGTGCAGGGAGGCTTGAGAGGTGGAGAGAGAGCCACTCCTGAAGACGGGCTTCTGGTGAGAAAGGTGGACGCAGCAAAAGCCAGGTTTTGCTGTGCATTCCTGATCCCGGAACCCTGGGAATTCCACTCGTGAGCCTGGGCAGGGTGCGGGGGGAGCACCCGGCAGTTTGGGCTTTGAGTCTACACTCGCCTCCAGGGTTCAGATGGGGTTGAGAAGAGCGACGCGCGGCCTTGCACAGCCATGCTGCAGATTGAGGTTGGCCCGGAAGGAACGTGTTGTGTCTCTGATCATCCGTCCACCACGCGCCGGTCACATGTCACTATTCAGGGAAGCCAAACATGCCCAGATGCCAGGCTGAGGCGGAGGTCAGATAAGGTGTGTTTTAAAATAAGGCATCAGCGAGGGGTGGAATTAGAAACCAAGCGCTATTGGCAGCTCTGGGCTTAGTCGATTGGGAAGGGAAAGCCTGTCATCTCGATGGGCAACCCCTTGGTAAGTCAGCATGAAGGTAAGAGTCTGTTCCAGGAACATGAACCCCTCGTGGAGACTGGCTTGGATGGAGATGGGTGACTGGGGAGGGCAGGGGTCACCAGGGTGGGGGTCAAAGACCCCAACCTAAATGTCTCCCGCGCCACTGTCTATTCCTCCTCCAGTTTCCTTGTAGAATGAGAAACACGCTCTGGGACTCCTCTCTCCGCGGTCTAAGGAGATCGACCAGATGTCGACACTTTGACGTTTCTCCCTTGTGTTTGGGGTGGCATTGAGCAGTGACATTGCAGGACGAAACTGCCTTGGTTGGAATGTGGCTCCAGCTTGGGTTCTCAGGTTCAGCCAGGATTGTTTAATGCACCCATTTCCCAGCAGGGGATCCAGAACCTTCTCCAGTCGTCCAGGCAGATGGGAAGAGGAGACCCAGGCCAGGCCAGGCAAGGCCATAGAGTGCAATCATGGCAACGGGACACACTCTGTGGGAATGTGTCCAGCTCGGTCCCCTCATAGAACCTGGTTCTCGCCCGTCTTAAGTTGTCCAGTTTTGATTTTTTTTGAGTAAATAGGAATTTATTAGAGGATAGAAAAGCTCCCAGCAGTGGGAGAGGTCCTGACAGGGTTGCCTGGTTTGGGGTTTTATAAGATCCAGCAAATTTGTGGAAATACCTTTGTATTGCCCATTTGGCTTTTGAGATACACCTTTGACGTCATTTAAAAACTGGACTTCAAGAGGGAAAATCTCAATATTTTAGAATTCGTTTTCTGATGTTGCTGAAGGAACCACGGAGTTTTCTTCTCCAAGCATGGATGTCCCCAAGATCCCCAAGTCACTTGCCTCCCTTGTGACTGACTCCCGGGTTTGCCCCTCGACCTCCCACCTAGCCCCGGTCCAGTCTGGCAGACACATCTGCTCTTTGGCATCTCTCCTTCTCCGTGGCCACTGCCGCAGGCCAGAGGATCATCGTGTCTCCTGACTGTCACCAAACCCTCCAGCCAGTTTATCAAGGCGACTGCCCACCACCCATCCTCCATGTCTTCCCCAGAGGCTGCCTAAAAGGGTCAAGGCAGACACATCAGTTTCTCTCTTTTTAATTAATTTTTAGTCTCTTAGAGTCAGATGATGCATGTGCATTTTTTTTGCATGGGTCTATTGTGCCATGGTGGGGACCGGGCTTTGAGTGTTGCCATCACCCAAACAGTGAACACGGCTTTCATACGTGTGCCCAGTGGCTGAGTCTCATCTAAACCCATCGCATGACCTGCCCCGTCTGCCATGCCCACTCCTGCTCCCACGCCCCCAAACGCTGGGCCCAGTCACTGGCATCCCTCAGCCTTTCCAGCGCACGACGTGTTCTCTGGCCCGAGGGCTTTCAGCCACGCTTCTCCCTCTCCTAATCCACCCCTAACCACACCGTAGCCTTCTCCTTGGCGGGGAGACAATCTCTCCCCCTCCCGACCCCTCCTCCCTGGGGGAGGCTCCTCTGCGTCTCTCGGCCCCCCCGCCCCAGGACGTGGGGTGACTGGCGTGTGCGTCTGGGAAGGATGCCCAGGCATGTTCGTCTCGCTCTGCCCTTCTCTCTTCTGGGGAGGGGAGGAGCCTGGGAAACACGGACTGCCCCCACTCTGCCACACCATGGGTGCTGGTGGCCATGTGGGGACACCCACCACAGCAGGCCCCGTGGGACCCTCACCACGATAGGCCACATGGGGACACCTAACACAGCAGGCCCTGTGGGCACACTCACCACAACAGGCCATGTAGGGACGCCCAGCACAGCAGCCATGCGGGGATGTCTACCACAACAGGCCACACGGGGATGCCCACAACAGCAGGCCACGTAGGGACACCTACCACTGCAGGCCGTGTAAGGACACCTACCACAGCAGGCCACATGGGGACACCCATCGCAGCAAGCCATGTGGGGATACCCACCACAGTAGGCCATGCAGGGTTGCCCACCACAGGAGGTCCCACAGGGATGCCTACCACATCAGGCCACGTAGGGACACCTGCCACAGCAGGCCACATGGGGATGTCCACCACAGCAGGCCACGCAGGGATGCCTACCACATCAGGCCACATGGGGATGCTCACCACAGTAGGCCACGTAGGGACACCTACTACTGCAGGCCGTGTAAGGACACCTACCACAGCAGGCCACACGGGAATGTCCACCACAGCAGGCCACGCAGGGACGGTCACCACAACAGGCCACACGGGGATGCCCACCACAGCAGGCCACATAGGGATACCTACTACTGCAGGTCGTGTAAAGACACCTACCACAGCAGGCCACACCGGGATGCCCACCACAGCAGGCCACACGGGGACACCCATCACAGCAAGCCAAGTGGGGATACCCACCACAGTAGGCCACGCAGGGATGCCCACCACAGGAGGTCCCACAGGGATGCCTACCACATCAGACCATGCAGGGACACCTACCACAGCAGGCCATGTAGGGACACCCACCACAGCAGGCCACATGGGGATATCCACCATAGCAGGCCACACAGGGACACCCACCACAGCAGGCCACATGGGGATGCCCACCACAGCAGGCCACACAGGAATGCTCACCACAGCAGGCCACATGGGGATATCCATCACAACAGGCCATGTGGGCGCACCCACCATAGGAGGCCCTGCAGGGATGCCTACCACATCAGGCCACACGGGGATGCTCACCACAGTAGACCACGTGGGGACACCTACCACTGCAGGCCATGTAAGGACACCTACTACAGCACGCCACACAGGGACACCCATCACAGCAAGCCAAGTGGGGATACCCACCACAGTAGGCCACGCAGGGATGCCCACCACAGGAGGTCCCACAGAGATGCCTACCACATCAGACCATGCAGGGACACCTACCACAGCAGGCCATGTAGGGACACCCACCACAGCAGGCCACATGGGGATATCCACCATAGCAGGCCACGCAGGGACACCCACCACAACAGGCCACATGGGGATATCCATCACAACAGGCCATGTGGGGGCACCCACCATAGGAGGCCCTGCAGGGATGCCAACCATATCAGGCCACACGGGGATGCTCACCACAGTAGACCACGTGGGGACACCTACCACTGCAGGCCATGTAAGGACACCTACCACAGCAGGCCACACAGGGACACCCATCACAGCAAGCCATGTGGCGATACCCACCACAGTAGGCCACGCAGGGATGCCCACCACAGGAGGTCCCACAGGGATGCCTACCACAGCAGGCCATGTAGGGACACCCACCGCAGCAGGCCACATGAGGATGTCCACCACAGCAGGCCACGCAGGGACGCCCACCACAACAGGCCACATGGGGATGCCCACCACAGCAGGCCACACGGGGGTGCTCACCACAGCAGGCCACATGGGGACGTCCATCACAACAGGCCATGTGGGGACGCCCGCCATAGGAGGCCCTGCAGGGATGCCTACCACATCAGATTACGTAGGGATACCCACCACAGCAGGTCACATAGGGATGCCCACCTCAACAGGCCACGCAGAGACTCCCACCAAGTCAGGCCACATGGGGACGCCCACCATAGCCGTGTTCTGGGCTCAGAGAGGTGCTGTCCTACAGTCGGGTCCATCCTACAGCCCTGGACTTTCTGGTGACTGTCTTAGCCCACTCAGACTGCTCTAACAAAACCTCGGATGGAGTGATTTATAAACACCAGAAGCTGACTGCTCCCAGTCTGAAGGCGGGAGCCTCACTCCCGGGGGCCGGCTGATCTGGGGTCCAGCGAGGGCTTTCTGCTTCCCAGACAGGGCTCCCTCGAGCCTCCTTGGTAGACACTAATCCCGTTCACGTGGGCTCAGTCTTCATGACCCGCCCGCCCTCCACAGGGCTCGCCTCTCACGGAATTCCGTCGGAGTCTGGCTTCCACCATGGGCGTTCTGGAAAGACACAGACACCCAGCCACAGTCATGATGTAGCCGGTGTCTTGCCTCCGGCTTCACCAAGGAGCTCGATTCCAGGGGAGGCTTCCTCTGAAGGTCCAGCGCTGTTCAGACGGCTCCTGCCCAGAGACGGCCTTCGGCCTCCCAGCTCCCTGCTCTCTGGCACGTGGCGCCAGGCTCCTTTCTTTCCCGCCCTGCTTGCTCACGTTTGGATCTTCTTCCCCCACGGCAATGCGCACCGTAGGAGAAGAGGGAGCACGTCTCTTTGTCCGGGACAGCAGGCCGGGCCTGAGCCGGCTTGAACTGCCCCCGGGGGTCCCTCAGAGGGGGTGGGCCCCCTGGCCTGCTGGGGCTGCCCCCATGGGCCTTTCAGTGAGTCCTGGCCCTACTTGTCTTTCCACAGCCTCGCCGCGTTGTTTCAGGAGTGTGCAGTGTCCACACTGCAGACCCCACCTTCAGGAGGGACTGCCGGTCCTGGGTCTTCCGACCCTGATGCCCTTTCTTCCGTGGCTGCCAGCTCTTCCTGCTCCCGGCATCTCCACGGTTCCTCTCTCCAGCCCCCTCCGTCTGCTGTCGTGGGCGCCGCGGGTCCTCAGGACCGGAAACAGGGCGCTCTGCCTCAGCACGTCGGGTCTCCTGCTCGTCAAGGCTGCTACCCGCCCCACGCCTGGCCAGCCCAACCCCTGGCTTCACCCAGATGGCAGGGTTGGGTGGGTCAATTGGCAGCGCATGGCTGAGGGACCACCCTGCCACCCTGACCGTGTTGAGGCCACTGACGGCCCTGGAGTGGCCCCCTCGGCCCCTCTGCGGTCTTCGTGCCCAGGACCCCAGGACTCTCCCTAGCGTGGTTCTCCCAGAACTGGCATTTTGAACCCTAGGCTGCGTCCCCCTCCCTCCTTCAGAATCATGCCTTCCTTGGCACAGATGGAACAAGCACACCCACGGGAGCTCGTCACAGATCCAAGTCCTGTGCTTGGAACCTCCATCGCCTCTCCATCGAGAGGACATCTGTCTCCTCCTCTCCCAAGTGCAGCCCTGTCGGTAGCTATCACCGTCAGCCGGGGTGGACATAAGCTGCGGACAGCGAGGACAGGCAGGAGGGGTGGGCTGCTTGGGGTGGGTCCATGAGTCAGGCCAGGCCTGTCTTGCCAGAAAGCGGCAGGCCCACCTGAGAGCCGCTGTCCCCTCCAGGCCGGAGGGCATGGCTGGGAGATCTGGGTCCCCATCGTTGCCAGGCCACAAGAACAAGCCCTGCAAGGCTCCTGTGTCCTGGACAGACCTCTGCTGCGCTGTAGGAACCAGACCTCGTGCACCCTGCGAGACGCCCACTCCTGCTGACGCAGAGCTGCGGCGCGTGCCACGCCTCCCACCCGGCGCGGCCTCCCCACCTGCCGCACCCACAGGGTCGTGCGGACCCCGGCTTGGCCCCGCTCCCGGGGCGAGCCACGCTGGCCTGGCGCTGGCTCTGGGCCCACGTTCCGAGCCAAAGACCCGCGGGGCCCGGAGGCCAGTCCGTGGACGCCCGGGCCTGCCCACCGCGTGGGTCCCGGGGACTGGACTTGGAGCTCGGCGCCGTTCGGTCGAAAGAGGGACGGTGGCTGAGGAGGGGATCCTGGGGGAGGCGGGACCGCGCCCGCTCACAGTGCTGATGATGGCGATGGCGGCCGTGGGGCTGCGATGGCGGCCGTGGGGCTGACAAGGCTGCCGAAGCCGCCTTGACTGAGCCCACGTTTTGTTTCCGCGGCAGCAGCGTGGGGGCCTCACACGCGCTCCCATGGAACTCCTCCCGGGGTTCCCCCAGCAACCCTGGGGGGAAGGCCCGCTGCTTATGCCCATTTTGTAGGGGGTGACTAGGCTTAGAAGACTTAAATGACAACTTGTGGGACATATGCGTATATATAAATGTATACATGCATGTGTTCATATTTATATGTGTATATGTATGAGTATGGGTGGATATGTGCAGACATGTTCATGTATATGGGTATGTGAATGCATGCATATATACACACGTGTTCTTGGATATAGGTGTATACATGTGTCACACATGCATGTGTACACACATGTATAAACACATACGCACAATGCTCATCCACGCATGTATTGCTATAATGTGTACGTATGTACACATGCACATCTTCCACGCTTGCTCATGACAGACATCCTAGGATTATGTATGTGTATATTATATATGCACGTATTCATGTTCATGTGTGTATGTGTGGATATGTGCGCACACATGTTCACGAATATGGGTATGTGGATGTGTGCGTGCACATACATGTGTTGATGGATATATATGTATGCACGCGTCACACATGCATATGTATGCGCATGTAGCATGTACTCATCCAGACATGTGTTCCTACATACGTGTACACACGTGTGCAGGCACGTCTTTCACATTTGCCCATGACAGAGACACCCCGTGATTGGATACAGCCTCTCCCTTTCTCTCACGTCTTTCCTGTAGCTGATGCTCAAGTTCTAACGATTGCTCTTTCCACCTTTTCTGTTTCGCTTTTTAGTCTGAGGCCCAGTGGCCACAGCTGAAATGACCAGGCCTCAGGTTCCTCTACTCGGTGGCTCTGAGGGGACCCACACGAGCATGCTACAGAGCACGCTGGCACCCTGGCAGGCAGCATGTGTCCTCGAGCCACCCACCCCGGAACTCTGCTCTGCTGGGTTCATTTAACTGTGTCTGAAGTTCCCAGCCTCGATCTTTCGTGGCGTGTCTGCCGTCCTCCAGGGCCCGGGGTGTCCGTCACTCCCTCGGATTTGTTTTCTCTCCAGAACCTACTTCCAGGCTCACCTTGGGAGCATCTCATTTCACGCAAGAGAGGCCAGAAACAGCTTTTCCCATTTTTCCCTTGCCCCTGGGACCCCGGCCACAGGTGGTAGACTGGGCCACGATCATGAAGCTGCCCAGTAGAATCCATCACTCCTGCTCCACACTCTCCACTGTTCTAGGACGTCTGTGGGCATCAGACGTCGGAATCCAACTACGGTCCACGCTGCTCTCGCCTTCCCTTCTGAGATGAAGAGGCTGGTGCTCAGAGAAGTTGAGAGAGCGAGGCATCTGCCCAGAGCCGCCCTGCAGGGGGACCCGGGGGCCCGGCTGGAAGCAGGACGCTGAGTCACTGGAGCGCCGCATCGGGTCCCAGGGCGCGTGACCGCCCTCTCTCCCGGGGCGCATGGGAGAGCTGAGTCAGGCTGTTTTTACACAGCGTGAGGCCGTGTCTTCTTCACGGCGTCTGGGACGCTTGGGGAGACGGTGCCCACCCACCGAGTCCCGGCGCCCTGGCTTTCCCCTTCCCCAGGGTCCCTCGGTGTGTTCCGTCAAGTCTTCTCCAGCTGCGAAGCCCCCTGCCGCCGCCCTTCTCTCTCCTTTGGCTTCTCCCCTGCTCGTGGCTCCTCTGGCCACCCAGGTCTGGCTTCCCCTCCGCCTCCCGCATGGCCCTCCCGGAGCCTGTGGGGATGACCCCGGCGGGTGCCCAGTCCCTCCAAGCTCCTCCCCTGGGGGTGGCACTCCCGCTCGCCAGGGTCCCTGCCCTCCCAAGATCCCCTTCGGCTTCCTCTGTGGACCTTTCTCTTACAACCCCCACCCTTGAGCCCGAGTCAGAACCAGACTCTTCTCTCTCCACAGACCTAACCCTGCCCACCGTGCCCACAGTGTCAGTGAGCCTCCCATGGGCTGGCTGCTCCCACCCACATCCCAGGCTGCGCCGCCCCGAGCACCAGCCTCACTGGGCCTTGAACTGTCCTCTGGACATTTTCGCAGAGACACCAGGGGGACACCACCCCTCTCCTAGTGCTCCTGCCTCAGTGCATGGTCTGTCTTATCCCCTCTTCTTCCTAACTTTCTCTCTCTCTCTCTATTATATTTATTTTTTGAGTCGGAGTGTCACTGTGTCGCCCAGGCTGGAGGGCAGGGGCACGCTCACGGCCACCCCGGCGTTGATGCACTGGGCTCAGGCCATCCGTCCGCCTAAGCCTTCCAAGTAGCCGGAATCACAGGCACATGTTACCTGCCTGGCTAATTTTTTTGATTTATTGTAGAGACGAGGTCTCGTCATGTTTCCCAGGTTGGTCTTGAACCCGTGGGCTCAGGCAATCCTCTCACCTCGGCCTCCCAAAGTGCTGGGATTACAGGCTTGAGCCACCATGCCCGGCCAACCTTCTACTTTTAACCATTCACTGAGTTGTGCTTATCTCCTAAATCGCTGTTGAAAGCAGTTTTTGAGGCTGGGTACAGTGGCTCACACCTGTCATCCCAGCACTTTGAGGCTAAATAAATAAAAAATTAGCTGGTCGTGGTGGCGCGTGCCTGTAGTTCCAGCTACTTGGAAGCTGAGACAGAAGGATTGCCGGAGCCCAGTAGGTCAAGGGTGCAGTGGCCGTGAGCATGCCCCTGCACTCCAGCCTGGGCAGCAGAGTGAGACTCCGACTCAGAAAAAAAAAGCAGCTTCTTCCTTGCACCTCGTCTGTCCCCAGGAACGGGAAGTCACCGTTGCTCTCATGGCCTCCCAGCACGCCCAGCAGGCCTTCACGGTACAGCCGGCACCGCAGTCCAGAAAACGAACAATCTCTGGCTGTCGGAGGGTCGTTGGAATACAAGTCACTTCCGCAGCCACACAACTGAGCAGGAATCCGATCCTCGCGCTGACGGGGCTAAGAATAACGGCCTCGTTAGCACATTCAAAACAGGGGCACGAAATTACACAGGGCGAGTTGGAGACCAGTTGGCAGCTCGGCATGGGGCCGCACCTCCCCGCCCTGCGACTCCATGGGAATTCTTAAACACACTTTCTCCCAGGGCGGCAGAGGCGCAGGCTGGCCCCTTTGGAGTGAGCAACATGTTCTTATTCTAATTGCGCTGGTAATGAGAGCTCAGGTCTTTGAACCTCCACCAGCCACAGTCCCTCCCCCAGAGCTGCATGGGCCCAGAGCCGGGCCTGGTGGGTTCAGGCTGCCGGAGACTGTTTGCCACCCTCGCGAGGGCCCTTAAGAGCATGCCACCCTGTGCAAGGATGCGTCTGTCTGCTTGTTGTTTTTCCTGTCTTGTTATAATTGCTGCTGCCCAAACCACTGTTTTGCGTTCTGTGTGTGGAAGCAACAGCAAAGCGCTTTCTCCCTTTCCCATTGTGACTTGAGTTTGGCGGCGCGCACCAGTCGACACTCCATTATTCCACTAATGCTGGCAGTTGGGGACAAGTGAGCCATAGGAGCCGAGGACCGGGCCTGCGTTTGGTTTCGGGCGGTCTGTGTTTGTGTGTGCGTTTGAATGAGGGCTGTGTCTTAGGCTGGACAATGAATCCTTCCGTCTCCACGCTTTCAAAGATGAAGTGAGCCAGATAATCACTTACAAAGTGATTTTCACGTGAATTATGACCTTAACGCGCAACCAGAGTGAATCCGCCCCAGCCTATGTGTACAACAAGAATGAGCGAGTCCATCTTGAGGAGGCTAAGTGAATCCAAGACAGAACAGCCCTGGGCCCGGAAAGTCCACCTCTTGCCATCCTCGTCAAAAATCTGCCAAGAGAATCCTGTGAGCACAGCACTGTGCTAGTCACTTTGGGTGATGAGAGGTGACCAGGGCCTCTGGGTGCCGAGGATCCCCTACCCAGGTGCACACACCTGTTTGCTGAGTATTAGGAAGCCTGTGTCAACCGAGGCAGGTAATCGATGTGCAACCCGGTGCTCACAGGGTGACAGAGAAAGGAATCTTGTTCCAGACCAGGAAGATCTCCCATGCTATCTATGGCTTACTCTTTTTCAAAAAGTCCGATGACATTAAACATAATAATTCTTTTTTTTTTTTGAGTTAGAGTCTCACTCCGTCGCCCAGACTGGAGTACAGTGGCAGCTCCCGGCCACCACAGCCTCGACCGGCTGGGCTCCGGCGATCCTTCCGCCTCAGCCTTCCGAGTAACTGGAACTACAGGCGTGCGCTACCACGCCTGGCTAATTTTTTTTAAATTATTTATTGTAGAGATGAGGTCTCGCCAAGTTGCCCAGGTGGGTCTTGAACCCATGGGCTCAGGCAATTCACTCACCTCGGCCTCCCAAAGCGTGGGATTACAGATTGAGCCACCGAGCCTGGCTGAACATAATAATTCTTATTTAAGATGACACATTATGTCCATTTTATGTTATGCCTAAGCTACACAAAGTTCTCTGGCCAAATCTTTTAAGAGAGATAAAAGTTTCCAAAGTGCTTTTTGAGTGAAGGATGAAACAGGAAGCATATAGTTGAAAAAATTTCCCTAAAATTGGAAAAAGCTCAGAATTTCAACCTTCCAGGTGTAGGTTAAAGGCGAAAGAACAAAGAGAACACTAAGCATGGCATTTAAGGAAATGTTTGACTAACCATTAGCTGACCATTAAATTAACTGAGCAGAGCCTTCAGTGACTATGCAGCATTAAAAAAATACAAACTTTATAAAATTAGCTTAAGAAACTCACAACAACAACAAACCAGGAGGAAGAGGGAGAAGCTTATTTCCAGAGATGGTGCATTATGTTACACAAAATGTCCAATTTTCAACTTAAAAAGCTATGAGACAAGCAAAGAAATATGAAAGTTTGGCCCACTCACAGAGAGATATAAGCAGTCAATGGAAACTTTCAAAGGGTAAGCCCAGACGTTGGACTTTCTAGACAAAGACTTTAAATTAGCTATTAAAATATGTTCACTAAACTAATGGGAAGCATGAGAGCAATGCCTCATTAAATATAAAATACTAAGAGAAAGATTAAAATTGCAAAAAACAACCGAATAGAAATTCTAAAGCTAAAAACTATCATGGCGGAAATGCAAAATATACCAGAAGGGTTTGAGAGCATATTTTATCATGTTTGCTATTTGATGGCATAGTCTATCCAAGATAGAATAACTGAGATTACCCGCTCTGAGAAACAGAAAGAACATGAAGAAAAATAAACAGAACTTCAGAGACCTATGTGACACTATCAAGCTCACCAACATAGATGTAACAGGACTAAGAGAATGAGAGAAAAGGCTGAAAGAAGTAGAAAGAATATTTGAAGGGATAATGGCAAAAAAAAACCTTCCCAAGCGGAATGAAAAACATTAATCTACATATCCAAGGAGTTTACCAAATTCCCACTTGTATAAACTCAGGGAGATTTATACCCAGATATAGAATAAACTGTGTAAAAACAAAGACAAACCTTGAAAGCAGCAAGAGAGGAGCGATTCATGACCCATGAGGGACCCATAATGCAATTAATAGCTGGTTTCTCATTTAAAAAAAACTGTAGAGGGCAGAGGACAGAGGAATAACATTTTCAAAATGTCAAAAGCAAAACCAAACCCAAAACGAGCAGACCAAAAAAGCACCTGTCAACTAAGAATCCATATTCAGAAAAGCTATTTTTCAAAAATAAAGGTGAGATAAAGACATACCCAAATAAATAAAATTTGGGCGAGTTTGTCACTATCAGACCTGCCCTCCCAGAAATACTAAAGTCTCTCAGGCTGAAATGAAAAAACATTAGATAGTAACCCAAATCCAAATGAAGAAGCAATTTTTAAAAAATTCCCCCAGTCAAGGTAACTACATAGCTAAGTATTTAAAAAGCACCTTTTTTGCTACTTTTTCCTTCTAATTAAAATGGCATAAAATAATAGTTATAAATCTGTGGCGATGGCCATACAGTCTGTACAGATGCAATGTGCAGGATAATAGCATAAAGAGAGGAAAGACGCAGCCATGTAGGCACAAAGTTTTGTGTATAACTAGAATTCAGCTCGTATTAATCCAGACTAGATGGTTTTAAGATATTATGGTAATCTTCAGGTCAGTTACTAAGAAAACAGCTCGAAACATATACTAAAACAAACAAGAGAATTAAGACGGTACACTAGAAAGCATCTACAGAAGAAGACGGTAATGGAAGAATAAAGGGACAAAAAATACATAAGGCATACAGGAAACGATGAGCAAATTGGCAGATGTAAATCCAACCCTATCACCATCTACAACAAACTTGGATGAAGTGAAAACGAGTCAAAAGGCAGACACTGACCGCACGAACACAAGTGACATGATCCAACTAGACGCTATCTAAAGCGACACTTTATCTCCAAAGACACACATGAGATGAAAGTGAAAGAACGGAGGAGGATACACTGTGTTTGCAACAACCAAGAGAGTGCTGGCTACACTAAAATAGACTTTAAGACAGAATTATTACTAAAACAAAATGGGACATTCTGTGATGGGAAAAGGATCAATCTCTTAAGAAGATCAAATAGTTATAAACCATGTGCCCTAAAAAACAGGACCTAAAAGGCATGAGGCGACAGTGGACGGCATGGAAAGTGGATGCAATGAATAATAATAGTTGGAGACTTCAACGCTGCACTTTTAACAATGGACAGAACAAGTAAACATCAGATCAACTAACGAAACCTAAAACAACACTGTGAACCGATGGGTCCTAATCAATATGCCTAGAACAGGTCACCGCATGGTGGGTGGACACATGTTCTTCTCAAGTGACGGTCACATGGCACATTTTCCACAGAGACGAAATGTGAGTCCATCGAGCAGGCGGTGACTTTAACGGTTTTAATTCAATAAATGTAGAAAGATTTGCATTTGCGCTAAAATAGTTAATACATTTAAAATAATTAAAATGTTTTCTGACTGCCATATAGGGAAATTAGAAAACAAAGGCAGAAGAAAATTTGGGAAAGTAAAAAATATGTGGAGATTAATTTACACCCTCTTAAATGAAAGTTAGGTCAAAGAAGAAATACAACCGAAACTAGGAAGTACTTTGGGATGAATGTAAAAAAAAAACACAACATACCCAAATGTATGAGATACAGTTAAACCCATGCTTTGAGGTGTATTTATAACTGCAGCCACATACATTTAAAAAAGAAGAAAGATCGCAAAGCAATTAACGAACCCTCCCTCTTAAGACACGAGAAAGTGAAGACCCCTAGATCTAAAGCAGCAAAACCACAAAACGAGTAAAGACCAGAGTCGCAATAAGTGAAATCGAGAATAAAAAACAACAGAGAAAATCAACAAAAGCAAGCGTTGTTTGTCCTGGAAGATTAATAAAATTGATAAACTTGAGAGTGTCGAGAAAAAAAACTCAAATTATTAAAATCAAGAACGAAAAAAAGGGCGTTTACTATGGAGATTATAGAAATAAAAAGAATTATAAACGAATGCCATGAATAAGTTTTACCAACAAATTAGATAACTTAGATAAAATGGAAACATTTCTAGATAGAAACAAGTTTCCTAAACCGACTCAAGAAGAAACAGAAAATTTGAAAAGACCAAGATATTGAATTGATAATCAAATAATTTTCCGCAAAGATCAAATGATTTCAATGGTAAATTCTACCAAACATCTAAAGAAGAATTAATAACGATTATATGCAAACTCTTAAGAAAAAGAGGAGAACCATTCTTAACCTAATTCTATGAGAACAGTATCACTCTCATACCAAACCAGACAAATGTTACTCTGATACCAAACCAGAAAAATACATCACAAGAAAAGAAGACATAAAAATCAATCAAGGTAGCACATCATACTAACAGAATAAAGACCACACGGTTATCCCAACAGATAAATCATTCGACAAATCCCAACACCTTTTCTCCTAAAAACACCCAACAAATTAGGAATAGAAAGGAACTTCCTCAACCTGACAGAAAGCATCTATAAAATATTGTCAGTTAACATCATACATAATAGTGAAAGACTGAAATCTTCCCCCCTAAAATCAGGAACAAGACAACAAATAGAAGTGCTGTCAGCCATTGTATTCAACATTGTACTGCAAATTCAGCCAGAGAAATTAGGCCAGAAAAGAAAAAGCATTCAGATTGCAAAGAAAGAATTAGAACCATCTCTATTCACAAGTGACCTGATTGTGCATGCATAATATCCTAAGACGTCTGCAGACACAAAAATCTGTTAGAACTAAGTTCTGCCACATTCAGGATATGAGCAAATTTCAACTGGATTTTTATACTAGCAATGAACAATATAAAAATGAGACTGAAGAGCAATGACATTTACAAGGGCATAAAAATGAAAATATCTAGGAATAAATTTAACAAAATAAGTGCAAAACTTGTACATTGAAAACTAAAAAGCTTTACTGAAAGAAATCAAAGAAGACATAAAGAAATGAAAGGTCTTCCAACATGTGTAGACTAGAAGACTTAATAGCATTGAGATGGGAAAACCTTCCAGATTCAACACAATACCTACCACAATCCCAACTTTTTTATAGACATTTTAAGGTAAATTCCTGAAATTTATGTGGAAATGCCAGGAACCCAGAACAGCCAAGACCATCTTGAAAAGACAAAGCAAAGTTGAAGGACTTAAATTTCTTGATTTCAAAACTTACTACAAAGCAAAACTAAATCAGATGATAACACACTCACAGATCAATGGACGAGAACTGAGAGTCCAAAGCCAAACCACTGCACTTCGAGTCCATTGACCTTCGACCAGGGTGTCAAGACAATTCAGCGGGGGAAAGAATTGTCTTTTCAGCAAATGGTTGGACAGCCACACACCACAGAGGAAGGTGGACCTCAACCTCGTACCAGGTACAAAAGGTAACTCTAAGTGGATCAAAGCCTCTGTGTAAGAACTAAAACTGTGAAGCTGCTGACAAAGACTTGGGCATCCGTCTTCACAGCCATGGATGAGACAATGGTTTTTTTTTCTAGATATGCCACCAAAAGTGTAAGCAACAGAAGACAGCTTAGATAAGCCAGACATTCAACTTATACACTTTCATCCTTCAAAGGACACTATGAAAAAAATGAAAAGACAATCTACTCTATGGCAAAGAGAAATTCCAGATTGCTTATCTTGTGAAGGTGCAGTCACCAGAAAATGGAAAGTACTCTTACAACCCAATAATAATAAAAAAAGAAATAACCTAATTTTTTAAATGTTCAAAGGATTTGAATAAAATTTCCTCAAAGACATGCTCAGCATCATTATTCATCTGGGAAATGAGAATCAAATCCAGAACACACAACTTCATACCCGCCAGATCATTATGGTCAAAAGATAATAACAAGTGCTGGTAAGGATGTAAACAATTGGAACTCTATTTCTGTGATGGCAGGAATGTAAAAGATGGCAGCTTCTGTGGAAAGCAGTGTGACAGTTCCTCAAAAATGCAAACATCGGTTACCACACGACCCAGGAACTTTATTTCTAGGTATATACTCAAGCGAATTGGAAACATGCATCTACACTCACATGTGCACACATATATTTATGGAAACATTATTTATAATAACCAAAAGGCAGAAGCAACCCAAATGTCCATTAAATGATGGCCAGACAAACGAACCGTGGTCTCAGCACACAATGGAAGGCTATTCTGTGGCAGGAGGACTAAGTACCGAAGCATGCGACAATGTGGATGGACTCTGAAGCTTGCTACCTGAAAAAGACTAAACAGAAAACATCACGTCTCGTGCCATCCATTTGGATGAAATGTCCAGAAGAGGCAAATTCATAGAGATGAAAAGCAGATTAGTGTCTGCAGGGGCCGGGGAGCTGGAAATTGACTGCTAAGGGGTATGGGGTTTCTTTCAGGAGTGGTAAGAATATTCTGGAATTAAATAGTGGTGATGGCTGCATGACTTTGTGAATATACTTTAAAAAATGTAATGTGATAGTTTAAAAGGGTTAATTTTACAGCATGCAAATAACCTCTTAAAAATCATGGCCGAATAAACAATAAAGGTAGGTTACCACAGACCTGCCTTCAATAATGGATTCCACATGTGTGTGTGGGCTGTGTGTCAGACAACAAGTGAGCTGCTGGATGGACTGACAATTCCAGGCCAGAGGGTAGAGAGAGAATCGGAATGGCAGGTCGTGACATTTTGACCCTTCTCTCCCTCCCTCTGTTCCTCCCTCCCTCCTTCTCTCCCTGTGTGTGTGTGTGTGTGTGTGTGTGTGTGTGTGTGCGTGTCTGTCACCGGCACAATAATTCATGGGTAAACAGTCACCTTCCGTGCCAACTCTTTTTGTGTATACATGTTGTCTTGGTTGCTAGCTTTTGCAATTCGGTGAATTGCTTACATTTGCACGAAGGGTAAGATATCTAAAAGTGGGGAGAAAGGTGGACACTATCCATGCAGAGACGATTTTTCTAGGTTGGACAGACCACCAGCGGCACCCATGCCCATGCACCCATGTCTGGTGTATCAGCCGAGTGAGGCTTGGTTAAGCTGCCGTAATGACCATTCGTCACCGATTACCATTCCCTCTGATGCTGCGTGGGCTTTCCCATGGCCCGGAGCTCCTGTTTCAGTGTGCATCCATCTTCGTGGCATAGCTGCACCCCTCCCACCCTCCCTCCAAGGGTCGTTGTTCCGTGTCCTCTGTGCCCCTCTGTGTCCCCAGAATCCCCACCCGGCTGTGACTGCTGCCTTTCCATGGAAGGAGCGTCAGACACCGTCTCTATGAAGCCGGTCTACGTACAGAGCCGAGGGAAGGTAGTCACTGTGGCGTTTTTAAAACCACAAAGAAGCCCAAAGCAAATCCACCAGCAACACCGGAAAATCAAGGCCAGCCCACGTGAAGCCACCTGAACGGAAAAAGCAAATCGAGCCAAAGAGAAGGCCGGCGTGAGCAGGAGAAAACCCTGGTGGTCAGATGAGAGTTCTGCTCGGGGAGATTTTTTAGAGAAAACGCTGCCGTCAAAGGAGCTTGAGTGTGGCCTGGACTTGCTGATGCTCATTCTGAGGGCGAGAACCAGAGAGAGCAGGAGGGTGGGCATGTAAGACACCCTGCAAGGTGTGCGCTGGAGTCTCCGGGTCTCCTGGTTTAGCCCTCTTCCCGTTTGCCCCAAAATAACACACGGATCACAGTCCTAACCTCGGGTCCGAAGTTTGCCACGAAATGTCTTGCTTTTATTAATATTTTCGCATCACTCTAGTATCTCAGTAGTCTTTAAAAACAAATGACATCATTCTGTCTATAACATTCTGTTTTTAGTGGTGTTTTTCCCTTTAATATAGCAATTCTCTTCTCTTTTGATAGTAATTCTCAATCGCTGTCAATGCCAAATTCTGGAAAACGTAGCATTCCTCTGCATGATGTTGACACACACAGAAATTGTTAAATACGAATCTTCATATACATTTTTGCGACATGAGGATTACGGACAAGTTCTGTTTAGCAGTAACTCCAAGAACAGATTTCGTATTTTATTTTCACATTGAAACCACTCAGATTGGCTTCAGCCTCTGAGCGCGTTTATGGGAAACTGAACAGACCCGGCGGCGAGCGGCACTTTCTTTTTCTAGATGGGAGATGGCGGTGGGCGTCGGGGGGGGGTGTCGCTCCCAGGTCCTCTTCCTTCCCTCCCCACTCCCACATGGCCATGTGACTCTGTGGGTCTCCCCCGAGGTGTGGCGTGGACTCGGCCCCCTCCGGAGGGCTCCACTGGGTGATGGCGTTGGCTGATGGGATGGCAGCACACGTGAGACGTGAGACCTGAATGCGCCGGGGGCAGAGGCCGGCCCTCTGGCTCCTCCACGGTGCCCACAGGGGGGCGTGCCTTGGGAAGGCCTCCAGCTCGAGGGGGAGAGACCTGTGGACACAGATGCAGACCGACATAGACCCAGCCTGCGGCAGACAGCTGGCCTGGCTGAGCCGGGCTGCATCAGCGTGTGTGAGTGGGGGCCGGTCGGCCAAAGCCGAAGGGCAGGGGCTGGGAGCATGGGCAGGGGCTGGGAGCATGGGCAGGGGCCAGCCCTGCTGCCCAGAGACAGAATCCCTTTCTCTCTGGGAAACCCGCATTTTTGCCCTTGGGGTCTTCAACTGATTGGGCTAGGCCCACCCTCGCTGTGGAGGGTTATCTGGGTCAAAGTTTCCCAACTGTAGACATTCACACCTACATATCTTCATGGCAGCCTTAGATTCGCATGCAATTACGCAACTGGGTACAATCGCCTCATGTGAAACTAACTATCCCAGTTAGGATAGATGGGGTGGTTGCTTTATTTATTTTTTATTAGAGTTTGTGTCTCACTCTGTCACCCACACTAGAGTACAGTGGTGCAATCATAGCTCATTGCACCCATGACTACCTAGGCTCAAGTGATCCTCCTGCCACAGCCTCCCGGAGTACTGGGATTACAGGCATGAGCCACCACACCTGGCTAGTTTTTTTTAAAAAAAAATTTTGTAGAGATGGGAGTCTTGCTATGTTGCCCAGGCTGGTCTTAAATTCCTGGCCTCAAGTGATCCTCCTGCCTTGACTTCCCAAAGCTCTAGGATTACAGCTGCAAGCCACCATGCTCAGCTGGTGGTTTTAAGCGTGGAGTTTGGGGAAGGTTTGTTATCCGGCTTGACAGAAACAATGGCTAACCGATACGGAAGATAACAACAGAAAGGAAGGAAAGGCTGAGAAATCCAGCATCCAGCCACATGACACGCTCATGTCGGGATGTGTTGTCGGGCCTGTGCATGCTGGGCGCCTGACCTGCCCTCCCACCACACAAAGCCAGAGGAAATAAGCACGGGGATGTGAAGTGGAACCAACATCACGGATCAGTCATCTGCTGGTGGCGATGACAAACAGCACTTCCTGACAATTATCCAGTTAAAACACCATTCACAATTAATGACATACATCATGGAACTTATTGAACCCATTAAAGACTAATTTACTGGCTATAAAAATATGGCATTAAGAATTCATGGATCATTACCCTTCATTCCGGGATGAAATATTGCCGACAGAAACTCTTAGGAACTGCTGAAAACAATTACTCATGAAAGCCGTGCGAAGTTAAATGATACGGAGTAGCAGAAACAAAGAAAAGAATTCAGACAAAGTTGGAACTTTTTTTAATTTTTTTTTTTTTTTTTTGCAGAGAGGCACTAACTTTGCCTGGCACTGAATGGATACAGATTATATTTTCAAACAAGATTAAGATCTACAATTACAGAATTCAAACGAAGTAATTTTAATGAGCAATAAAAATCTTCTTTTTGGAAAAATGCATTAGATCATGACGGATAAAAATTTCGATCGTGATTAATCACTGCTAGGTATTTTGGAACACTATTAAGGAGAGTCTAACAATGTTACAATTAATTAACTAATTCCTCTAAAGGGTTTTAAAATATAATTCCATGCAACAGCTGTTGCAGCTTTAAATAGGATTATTTCTTGTCTACCCTGCAACCAAAATTTGTCAGTAAGAAATCAGCCTAATTCCTTTGCAGTTTCCAATTTATCTCCTTATAATGAGATTGACAATAGTGACGGGTCTCTTGTTTTCCAGGCGATCACATGCTCATGAGCAAATGCCAAAGTGTGTGGCCCTGAAGTGTGTCCTCCATGGCCCGTGGGCATGGTCCTGGGTGACACACGCTTGGGGCCGGGAGGACGGGCCAGGGGAGCGTGTACAGGGTGCTCTAATTTGGAGGTTCTGGTCCTAGAGAGTGGAGGGCCAACATTAGCCCAAATCGTCATCAGTACAGGATTGAGCATCATATCAACGAAACACGGCATCGCAGACATAAAGAGTGAAGAAAGATCAAGTCCAAACATGTCATTTTAAAGATAAAGACACCCAGGCCCAGAGGAGCTGAGTGGTCCACCCACGATTCCACGGCCATCAGGGTCAGAACCAAATGTCAGCCCTCGTGTGCTGAGTCCCTGAGTGGGGCTTCTGCAGGGAGCAGATTCCAGGGTGCATCTGAAGGGGCTGTCGCTTTCACTTGGGCAGAGAGGTTGATGAGAGACCCGCCCTTGGGGAAGGTTACAGGTCTTCAGATAAGCGCAAAGATGTCTTTCGGGCGCTCTGGAGAGAACACATTGGGACATGGAACCGTTGGTCTCTCTCCTGAGAGTCTGGATGCCATGCACTCAATGTGTGGATTCCTCTCACAGCACTACTTGGGTTAAACAATAGCAACAACAAAATCTTCATACAGGTAAGCAAGTCAATGGTCTCCTCGGTGCAAAAGAGGCCGCCCCTCTACAAACATCATATGGCTTCCACGTCGCCTCCGCCAGGCTGGCTGGCTTCTTGCCCACGACTCAGGCTGGTTTCACTTCTTCCCAAGAGGCAGAAAGGTGATGGCCAGCATCTCAAGGGATTGCCTTCTGTGGGGCTTGCGGGCCATTTTCTAAAGTGTAGATTGTGTCAGCCGGGCGTGGTGGTATGCGCCTGTGGCTCCAGCTACTTGGAAGGCTGAGGCAGGATCGCCTGAGCCCAGCAGGTCTAGGCTGTGGTGGCTGTGAGCAGTGTGCCACCGCACTCCAGTCTGGGTGACAGAGTGAGACTCCGACTCAAAAAAAAAAAAAAAAATCCTAAAGTGTAAATTGTGTTTTGCCCGTTTCTGACGGCATCTGAGGAAACTGGCACGACCAGCACCATCAGCAAGACAAGACCAAAGAGAGTCACCTCAGCCTCTTGCCAATTGGCTTTACCATGCCATCTCTCAATATTCGTGGGTGCCAGGCACCAAACAAAAAACGTGCTTGAGACACCTGGCCGAGCGTGCAGGGGCTCCCCGGTCTTTGCTACTCTGATTTCCACTTTGTGCACAAAGCATGTGGATACCTGTAAATAATCTATAATTCTTTGCGCCTCTGAGCTAACTTGGCAACAAAGAAGCCATTCTCTTTTAAAGATGTAGCCATTTATTTTCACTGGGCTTTAATTTCTCCTAACCTAATCATCGTTATTAATATATATTCTCGCCTTGAAGCTTACATCCTAATTGCTGAACTAAAGTGGCACCAAATAATAAAAACAACCCAGTAAAGAAAAGGCTGATAAATTCACAGTGGCTCTGAGCAGAATTACTGGCACACACATCATATGTATTGCAATATTCTCACAAACAAATTAATGCCAGGAGTCTTAACTGTGTTTTCTTTAAAACAAGGATTCTGATTCTGTATCTAAAAAAAAAAAATCATATTGTAACACACGTCCCACTCCTGGGAAATTTCCAGCCCGTTCATATTTGGGAAGGGGTGACGCAGTGACGTAGGTGCCCAAGGCAGGATAGTGTGTGTGCACTGAACACATCTTTCCCCATCCGAGGGGCCACTCAGCAGACATGGCCATTCAGGGAACACGGACCCTGCAGGAGGTTCTTTGGTCTTGCCAACAAGCGGAAGGCAAAGAGCCCTACTGGTTTGAGAGTCAGTTGTTGCATTTCAACAACTCACGTCAGGGGGTTCTTTACCTTTTTTTTTCAGTTGGGGTCTCACCCTGTCACCCAGGCTGGAGTGCAGTGGCATGATCATGGCCATCACAGCCTCGACCTGATGGTCTCAGGCGATCTTTCTGCCTTGGTCTTCCAAGTAGCTAGAACTAACTGGCGCACACCACCATACCTGGATCATTTTTTAAATAAATTTATTTATTATAGAGACAGGGTCTTGTCAAGCAACCCAGGCTGGTCTTGAACCCCTGTGTTCAAGGAGTCCTCTCACTTCCGCCTCCCACAGTGCGGGATGACAGGTGTGCACCACCACACCCTGCAGTTGTCTTTTCTTACTTCCAAGAAAAAGCATGACAGTGAAATTGTCGTGGACACATCCCAAGACTTTCCAGCCACAAGTTCTCAAACATCCTGAGTGCCAGTAACCTGCAATCAGTTACAATTTCCAAACTTGAAATAGCTCAGACTTTAGGTGCATAAACATGGGGTCACAGTCATTTACGAAGCTGAGAGCTGAACTTTCCTAGAGCTCTTCATTTTTGTCACCAACGAGCAGGTGGCATTCTTCAAAAAGCCATGTTCGTGAAGGGACGCAGCGTTGATTAGTTGATCTAGGACCATGGAGCTGCCGGGGGTGGGCAGGCCAGGCTCTCTTCTGTGTGGCGGGGTCTCGTTCCTTCTCTTGCCACCCAGTCAGGCAGCGCTGGAGGACCAAAGCCACGCCCGGTGGGAAGGCCACTTTGGACTCCACAGTTAGGGTCCGTTCATCAGAACCGTCCGCGCATTTCTAAGGACATTCAAAACAGGAGCGGCCCCTGGTGGAGTCGGTCCAGCTCTTACCCAGAGCCCCTGGAGTCAGTATGTCCCGAAGGTCTGCAGCTATGGGGGTGTGTGTGCGCGCGCCCGTGCCCATGTGCTTCTCTCCACCTTGTCCTGTTTTCCATGGCGCCGTCTTCCTTTTCGGATGGTCGTCGCATCATCGAACACCCTGAGTTCCCATCACGTCTCAGAACCAGGGATCCTGAAACATCCTCGGGATCTTCCTTCTTTCCCCAGATTCCTGAATCGTAGAGAGTTCCAGAGGACTGGAGCAGAGGCTTTCCCAACCAAGAAAAGGTCCCGAGAACAGAAGGGTGGGTACAGTGTCAGCGGTCGAGGGAGCATGCAGGACACGTCGCGAAGGTGTCTGTGGTGACCTCCAGAGAAACCCTTTGTCTTAAGAACGTCTTGTCTTAACCCTGCCGCATTGTCCCAAGTTCTAGCAGAGTTTAATCACCTTTGGTGCTTTTGCCCGGAAAGATACACAGGCATTCATCTCTGCCACTCGTCTTTGAACAATTAGTCGCTGCACAATTACGGCAAGTCCTATCTGTCTCTCTACATCTCTGCTCATAAACCATAAATCACACGGTCCCTGGCACCCCCTTCATCACTCTCTTCCCTTTGCTCGGCAGCCCCTCCCTTCCCTTGCAACTTTCTGATTCTGAGGCTTTTCTTAGGAATTTACAAAGACCTGGAGCTTGGCCGGGCGCGGGGGATCATGCCTGTAATCCCAGCACTTTGGGAGGCCGGGGAGGGAGGATCACTTGAGCTCAGGAGTTCAGAACAGCCTGGGCAGCATAGTGAGGCCTCAGATCTTAAGACATAAAAAAAAATTAGCCAGGCGTGGTGGCACGTGCCTGTAGTCCCAGTTACTCAGGAGGCTGAGGTGGAAGGATGGCCTGAGCCCAGGAGGTCGAGGCTGTGGTGAGCTGTGATGGTGCCACTGCACTCCAGCATGGGCAACAGAGGAAGACCCTGACTCAAAAAGAGCGGAGGCTGCTGATGAGGAGGGAGGTGTGGCTCACCCAGATGCCCCTGCCAGGGTCTCCGTAAACCCTGAGGGCAGCCTGATGGCGTCTTCCACATTCTCAACTTTCAGAGCCTGGACATGGAGGGTTGCCAGAGCAAACAGATAAACACAGATGCCCACGTACTGTGTGGGACATATGTAACCCATCTGAAGTTCAAGTTCAGCGGTTGCCCTGGTCTGGATCCTCCAGGCCTTGGACCTCACCCTCAGCCAGCCTCTCTGTGCACGTTGCAGGGTTCTCCCGAGGCAGCTGGGAGCTTCCCCCAGGCACAGAAAGACTCACGTGTGGGTGGGGAGGGCCACTCTTGCCAGGCACGGACCCAGGCACGCCCGTCAGGCTCTCTTTCCAGTTTCTCGTTTCAAGGCATCTGAGCGCCGTGTCCCCTCAATGGCATCAGCTTTTCACAATGTGTCCTACCTCAAAGACTCCTCTTTTGGTGATGTCACTGTCCGTCTGGGGACGCCCTGTGAGAAAGAGGAACAGCGTCCACGTGCTGGGCAGAGGCTTGCCACGTGGTTGCAACGCCGTCCTGTGCTGGGGGACTTCCCTTCCTGGTCCAGACACTGACACCCCGGGCACCTTGTCCTGTTCTTGTCTCAGTCTGCGCATCTGAAGCCCCGTCCAGTAGCCTTCCGGGAGGCTCACGGTGGGTGGATCTCTGTGCTGCCGGTCCCTGCATTTGAAGCCACGCGTCACGGCTCACTGGGCCATTCTGAGCATGCTCACACACCCAGGGGAGCGTGGGACAGGAGACCCCGTGTAGTGTCGCGTCTCCAAGACGCTGAGAGCAGGCGCAGGCCAGGGCCAGGCTCTCCCATGGGTGCGAAACGCCATGGGCGAAAGGCTCGGTCATCGAGAGAAAGAATATTTCAACGTGATATTTACATAAATCAATATTCATGTAAAAATCCGAAACGAAACACCACGGTTTGAAATACAGACAGGGTGAGCACTGCTGACTCCTCCCTTTCCCTCGAGCTCCCGTGTGGCTGGGCACAGCCCCCACCGAGAACCCCTACGGCCACCTGAGAGGTGAGCTCAGAGGACATCGGAGCGGGAGACGAAGATGGCCGCCTCGGGGTCAGGCCCATGGGACTGCTGGACCAAGACCCCTTGGGGCAGGACCTGTCTGGTCTTCTGTTCTGTACGTCCAGAATCCGGGTTTTACTCATTTGCCCACCCTAAGCCAACCCCAGGGACGACGGAAAGGACTGTGTGTGCGGCCTCTGTTTCAGTAACACAAACATTTCTGTCCATTCCCTCTATTCAAAATGACGTCGCATCGGAAAGAAGCCATGTCCCGAGTCCACATCGCCTTGGCCGTGGCGGGGTGTGTGTGACAGAGGTTGACGGTCACGATGCCTGTTCCTTCCACCCCCCCCCCCTGCAGCTCTGGCTCGGAAATCCTTTGTGGAACCTCGCACGTGGTCTGTGGCTCCCCAGAGCCTCGGCCCCGGCAGACCCGCCTCCGTTTGCGAGAGGTTGGACCCCACGCCATCCGCTGGCGTGAGCTCCAGACACTGGAGCGGATAGCGCCCCGCTTCCCTGGACAGAAGTGAGTGTTCCTCTCACCCCCAAACGATCTTTGGGACACCTTCATGAGCTGACTGAATTGCACGCCTTTGTCTTGTTTTACTTCCATTCGAGCAGCACGTGTGCGGTGTGTTCCGTGGGCTAAGTGTGTGACGGGGAGGCTTGGGCTTCTGCCGAGCCATCCTCCAAGTGGCGGGCATGGCTCCCCCGTGGTCTTTCAACCCTTAGACGCCCCCGTTAGTGTCCCCAGGGTCTGTCGTCCCCAACCTTCAGCCAGTGTGTGCTAAGAATTTACCTCCCGCTTAGACGTGCGCATACGTGGTGCTTGGTTTTGCATCTCTGTGACATTTCACTTGGCATATTAAGCGAGATCAGCTGCGGAGGGAGGCAAGCTGGAGAGTCCTCGAAGAGCTACAGATAGGCTGGGCGTCGTCTTGACTCCCTGAGCCTCTTTTTTGTCTCACTCTGCCGCCCAGGCTGGAGGGCAGGGGCACACTCACGGCCACTCCAGCCTCGACCTGCTGGGCTCAGGCAATCCTTCCGCCTCAGCCTTCCAAGTAGCCAGAACTACAGGTGCATGCTTCCACACTCGGCTAATTTTTGATTTATTGTAGAGTCGAGGTCTTGCCACGTTGTCCAGGCTGGTCTTGAACCCCTGGGCTCAGGCAATCCTCTCGCCTCGGTCTCCCAAATTGCTGGGGTGACAGGTTTGAGCCACCACACCTGGCCGACTCCCGGAAGCTTTGAGAGTGACTTCCGCCTCCTCATTTCATTTAAACACTCCGAGTGTGAACACACCACAGAGGGGCCAGGCCATACAGAAGGGCAGAATCAGACCCACGCCCTGTAGCAACTGCCCAGGACACCAAGCCATATCTACGGGAAGTGGCCCAGAGTCAGCCCTGCTCGCAAAAGTCACTCGCAAAAGGCCTGCCATGTAGAAGTCACACATGTAGGAAGCCGGCCTGTCATGTGTAAGTCACGTGTGTAGGAAGCCGGTCTGCTATCTCCAGTAACAAGACAGAAAGTCAATCAACGACCCCCGTCACAATCAGCCCCCGGGTGGTGGCAACTTGATAACTAACTGACAACTTCCATGACTCCCTGGCCCAGCTTCCAGCTCAGCACTAATGGGGAAAGTCAAGCGTGTGGCTCTCACCCTCCACATGGGACGCCCTGCTTCTAGTCCTCTGCTTCCAGCCTCCCGGGCCGGAAGCCTCCACCCGGCACACCGGGGCCTTCCTTCCCCACATGACGCCTCCGTTGTGCCCTGGCTGTCTCTGCGTCTCTGCGCACGCAGTGCCGGTGCCTGGCCTCTTGCTCAGCCGACTGGGATGACGAGATTCTGCCTTCTCCGCCGGAGTGGCCTTCCCTCATCCCACAAGTCCATCGGCCAGAGGAGGCTGGTCCCCAGGAGGTGGCAGAGCCGGCCACCAGAAGCAGCTGGACCTGAGGTCCCGGGGCAGCTCTGCCTCCCCTGCCCTCCTCATGACCTGAGGCAGCGACTTCCGGCGGTTCTCGCGTGTCCATCTTGGCCACGTTCCCGGATACAAGGGGATGTTTCCTCCTCTTAGATGGCACCTGGGAGAGGCTCTGTTCATCCCACCTCAAAATAAATGTCGCTGATTCACTCATTTCACTAAACACACTGATCTTTCCCCCGTTTTTTTAATGGACGATGAGGCATTTTAGGGGTTTGGAGGTTCGAGGAGGCAGCGGCACCCCGAGCCCGCGGCTTCGGCCCCTTGCGATGCCGTCCCCTGCATGACGGTCAGACCCGGGGCCCTGACTCTCAGGCTGGCCACCACGGAAGGGTCGCGAGGCCGCATATTCAAATCCACAGTATCTGGGCGTCTGTCCACCACAGCGCTCCCTGCGTGTGCAGCCCTCACTACCAGTTTCATGATGGCGTTACTCCACCCACATGGTGATGAGGCTCCCGGCCACGAGGGGATTCTACTCCAGCCACGAGAGTCTCAGTCCCAGAGCTGAGCACCACTGCAGAGCATCTGGTGCAGCCCACTTGCCTCGGACAGGAAGGCACAGTGCTGGGGGCATGAGGCCACGGGGTGTGGCGCTGCTGGCAGACCCTGCCACGGCCCTTCCACGGAGCAGGAGGTGGGCCATCAGTAGACTCAAAGCACTTGTCTATTTACTTTTTAGACATGAGTCTTTCTCTGTCGTCAGACTGGAGTGTGATGGTGCAGTCACAGCTCACTGCAGCCTCCAACTCCTGGACTCAAGCCATCCTCTCACCTCAGCCTCCCCAGTAGCTGGGACTACAGACACCACTAAGTTTTCTTCCCAGTAGAGACACGATCTCTCGATGTTGCCCAGACTGGTCTTGAACTCCTGGGATCAAGTGATCCTCCTACCTCAGCCTCTGAATAGTCTGGGAATTTCCCTTTAAACTTAGAAATATGCCTTAGCACAGGGGTCCTCAAACTACGGCCCGCGGGCCACAAGCGGCCCGGCGAGGACATTTATCCGGCCCACCAGGTGTTTTTGCCGCGGCTGCCTGTCCTGCCTAGCAGCCGACTCGTCCGGGCCTGCAGTGCGCATGTGTGGAGTGTGCGTGGCACTCTCCGACTCCCCTCCGTCTCTCTGTCTCTCGACTCCTCCTCTCAGTCTTACGACCAGCAGTGACAAACATGGAACCGGACATTGACCATCTCATTAGCCAAAAGCAGGCCCATAGTTCCCACTGAAATACTGGTAAGTTTGTTGATTTAACTTTACTTGTTCTTCATTTTAAATATTGTGTTTGTTCCCGTTTTGTTTTTTCACTTCAAAATAAGATATGTGCAGTGTGCACAGGAATTTGTTCATAGTTTTTTTAAACTATAGTCCACCCCTCCAATGGTCTGAGGGACAGTGAACTGGCCCCCTGTTTTAAAAGTTTGAGGACCCCTACCTTAGCATGTGGGACCCTGGATCCAGCGCTCATCTCCAAGCGCTCTAAGACGAGCGACCACTTACAGCTTCTGTGCCTCCTGCCTCTGCCGGCTAAGACTCAGCCAATGCCCCAGACGGAGACCGTCCCGCACGGCCTGGTCTCCGGGCTCTTCCAGTCACCGTGACCTCAGCAACCTAACCCCGGCGTGAGCCCCGCTGGCCCCCATGGGACTCCCGGAAGCCTTTCTCGCTCCTCTTGGCTCCAGCGTCTGTGAGAGTTTCCATTTCTTGACCCGTGGGGCCTGTGGATCGCCCAGGACGGGGGCTCCCTCGGCCGTTTCCCGCCCTGCTCCACCCCACCCTGCCGGTTACCCTCACGACTCTCTGGCAACCTTGCGCACTTTTCAAGGGGGTTGTGGGATGATGCTTCTCCACAGCTCTTGGTGGGAAGCCTGGTCTGCCCCACTCTGAGTAAGAAGCAGTCGCAGGGCGTCTGGCACCCGAGGGAATGCCAAGCTCGCCTGCTTGAGCAAAGAAAGATGCAACGTCATAGGAAGCAAGCAGGAGTAATCATAGTTCGACTGCACTAAACGTCTCACGGTTGACAGAGAGACCCTGATCTCCTCCTGGGAACTGTTCCCCTCCATGGAGTCATGAGGCCCTAAAGCAATTGGGAGACTTCTCTTATTTCTATTCTTTCCGATGCACAGGGACTTCCTAGAAAATTCTGTAATCCTGCTGGGTACGAGAGATAAAAACATCAGCGAAGAACTCAGAGCCAGCCACATTCTGTAGGTAGGATGAGGCTGGGCAATCCCAAATTCATACTGAAAAAAGGCACTCGAACATGTTCCACCACTCCCAGCACCCTCACCATGTAAATTACCAGACACGTGATATGTGTTTTATCACAAGGTTTACTAGCTTAGAAGACGATAACAGGACTTAAAGAGCATGCAGAGGCAACAAACCCCCAGGCCAAATACCAAGCTGATATAAACCTCTCCCGATTCCAAAGCAAGTTTACAAGAAACAAAGCCGAGCAAAACCTCCATGCATCACCTCTGGCAATGTTTTTTTCTATACAAAAGAAATAAACCTAGTATTTGAAGGAGAAGACTAACACAGGTTCGAAAAAATATTGAGTACAGGAAAAAGAAGGGGATTTTATGGGCCTGCTTTGCAGTCTCTACGAAATATAAGGACAAGAAGCCCATGAACCTGAGCTAGAGAGGCCGTAAGAAGATGGCCTGCCAGATGCAATGGTGGCTGGAACCATTCTGGAAAGAATGTAATAAAAGAAACACTATCGTAGGGACATTTCTAACAGTGTCAGAGCAGAAAAAACAGAGACAAAGTTGCAGAAAACTGCATCAGTGACATGGAAGATGAAAGTAAAAAAAATGGACACAGAGGTGAACACTGTAAAACAAGGGGAACATTCAGAGGACACACGGTGGAAGTTGAACACACCAAATGCTGGCATTTCTACAGAAGAGGCTAGAGTGAGTGAGAGATACAAGAGGCAAAGGTGTGGTTTTAGACAAACTTGTCCAAGCTGAAGAACGCAGAACTTATCTCTTGATTTGCGATGACACACCATACTTCAAGTAAAATAAACAATAAAACTACAACTAGACACAACTCATACTTGATTTCAAAGCATAAACACTTTCTGTATGCAACCAAGTAGATGCCTAAAAAATATCCAAGGGGAAAAAAATCGAGTTGGTTTTGATGTGAAAATGTAATAAAACAAGGAACACAGGATTTTGAGACTTAAAAACTGGGGGCCAAGAACTCATTGTCCAGCCAAGTTGTTGTTCATGTGTGATGGCAATGGAAAAACGTTCCCACTTAAGCAAAAACTTGGGAAACATACCCCCAATAATATTCCTGAGAAATCACTCAAACATATAGGTTGACTCATTAAAAGAGGAATCTAAGTAATGACTCAAGGACTGGGTGCCACAGTACACAAGAAATGGTGGTCAATAATTAATCTATTTATGCGTAAGAATTAATACTCACTGAGTGCAGTGGCTCAATCCTATAATCCCAGCACTTTGGGAGGCTGGAGTGAGGGGATTGCCTGAGCCCACAGGTTCGAGAATAGCTTGGGAACTTGGCGAGACCTCATCTCTGTAATACATCAAAAAATTAGCTGGGCGTGGTAGCGCGCACCTATTGTTCCAGCTACTTGGAAGGCTGAGACGGAAGGATCGCCTGAGCCCAGCAAACTGACGCTGGGGTGACCGTGAGCATGCCACTGCACTCCAGCCTGGGTAGCAGAGTGAGACTCCAACTCAAAAAAAAAATAAAAATAAAAAAAAGAATCTGTGAAGTTAAGTCACACATTAAATGAAATACTAATCTTAATTTTGATTGTGTTTTTTTGTGGATAACAAAATGCTTCATGATTAAGAGATGTTTTTGGGAAACAAAAAATAGAAATATCTCTTCTTAGTAACGACTGGTCGCATCAAGCCAGTTACCAACCTCAGAGCTCATGATGAGAATGGCAACGAGTTCCTGATGAAGTCAAGGGAAACCAAGAACGTCCACACTCTCCAACAGTATTTTAAAAAGAATACAAGATGATCCTTTTGAAGAAACTCTACTTAGAAACCCAGAAAAATCAACTGAAATAGAATGAAGATCAGCACATCAATTGTAAAGTGGCTAAAAGTATGAATATCTGTTTCATAGAAAATAGTATAAATGGCTCTTGTATTACAGTAAAAAAAATAAAACTTACTATCTTAACCATTTTAAAGTATACAGCTCAATGCAAATAGCTTTAACATATGGACAGAAGCCCAACCTCAGGAAAGCACACGAAAACCACACAGGAACAATTCTTTCATGCCATGGCGGGCAGAGGTCAACGGGCGTGGTAGGGTGGGTGATGGGAGTGTGTGATGTGAGCTGCCACAGCTTTTACAGAGACGATATCTGAGCGTCAACATGATGTCGAATGGTGACATGGCAGCGAATGTCAGCATCACACATGCGTCACCCCTTAACCTACACAACTCTACTGCCAGGCGTTTATTCAGAGATCCTCACATGTATGAAAAACACTGTTATTTTTCACAGTGTTGTTTGAAATAGCAAATGTTTGGGGGGGCAAATGACGCAAGCTTCGAGGGAACCGCCTGTCGGTGCCATAGTGAGACGGTGAGCAGTCACTGGAAGCTAACAGCAGGTGCAGACATCAGAAAGAGAGTCGCCTGCATCCAGACAACGAGGAAAGTGGGTGACCCGGAAGCGTGGCTTTCCTGGGGTCACCTGAATGCGAGGCTGGGATTGAGCCAGCTGACTGAATTCCAAGGAAAGACAGGTGCCTCCGAGAAGAGACAGAACAAGAGCTCACCTCGTCTGGGTGGAACACGGGAGGAAGAGGGTGCTGTCATGGGTGAGACCAGTGACAGGACTCCGGCTGTCGGTGTGAGCGGCGTGCTCCAGGCTGCGTGTGGGTGAATGCAGAAGTGGGAGCTACGACAGTCACAGCCACGTGGGGAGTTGGTACCCCGCAGGCTCCTCTTGGAGCATCACCTCTGGCTTTCGTGGGAAAGACGGGGGTAGGAAAGGAACCACACAAAGCTTCCTATGTGGTGCAGGCTGGAGGCAGGGAATGGCCGCCCCTGCGGGGGAGGCAAAAAGCCTCACTGGAGGAACAGCCGACCTCATCGCCCCCCCAGGGAAAAGTCCACTGCGGCCGGGGAGGGGAAACAAAAGCCTCTGCTCCGGGTGAGGGCAGGAAGCCATCTTGGGTGTGAATCGTGACGCATTTCCTACTGCCCAGAGAGAGAAAGGAGGGCAGCTCCACAACTGGGGGGCGGGGCCTGCCCAAGACTGAGCCTGCATCAGAACAGCCGAGAAGGCCGCTTGCCTCCCACACAGGCTAGCAAGCGCCAGGTGATACACCCAGCAGTCTACCATGGGAAGGACAGGTGCCCAGGAGGAGAGCCACTCAGAGGCACGGGGAAGACGCAAGTGGCTGAAGCAGAGAGTGAAGCCGACTTTGAGAAGGCTCTCTGGCCAAGCACGCCCGCCCTTTGGTGAAGCTGGCGGATTTGGAGATGGTGAGCATCACAGCAACAACAAATCCCGAACTCAGCTCAACTCCTGACTAGACTGACCCAACCCGAGTGGCCAAGCAGAAGAAGGGGCATACCTTAGCTCAAGATTGTCCCTCACGCATTGTCTCATTTTTAACTAAAACCAGTAAGAGAGAGAAGAAAAGGAAAGAGGGAGAAAGGCTATCTGTTGGGAAATAAAGCAACCACGTATGGCCCACATGTCAGAACTATCAGACACGGAAGATTTAAATAACCATGATTAACATTTGAAGGGCACTCGTGGCGAATACCATTCAGAACAGATGGGGGATTTCTTTTCTTTCTTTTTTTTTTTTGAGTTGGAGTCTCACTCTGTCACCCAGACTGGAGGGCAGTGGCCACTCCCGGCCACCGCAGCCTCGACCTGCTGGGCTCCGGCGATCCTTCCGCCCCAGCCTTCCAAGTAGCCGGAATGACAGGCATGCGCTACCACGCCCGGCTGATTTTTTTATTTATTGTAGAGATGAGGTCTCGCTGCCCTGGCGGATCTCGAACCCGCGGGCTCAGGCAATCCACTCACCTCAGCCTCCCAATCCTCAGCGCGGGATGACAGGCTGAGCCACTGAGCCCGGCTCAGATGGGGAATTTCAGCAGAGAGATGAAGACCCTAAAAGGGAGACTCAAACAAAAGAAAGAAAGATGTAACCATGGAAGATGTTCTAATTGTGAATCACAGGAAATAAAGTCTATTTTACATGACTGAATAAGTAAAAAGTAAAAAAAGTGAGTAAAAATATAAGTGCCATGAAGACTGGAAAACAACCAAATACAGATTTATAAGAGATGACATAATGATTAAAATTAAAAACTTGATGGGCAGAATTAAAAGCAGATTAGCTTGGCTGAAAAAATAATGAACTGGAAGAAATAGATCTGAAGAAATTTTGTAGATGGCAGAAGAGGAAAACAAAAAAACAAATATGAAAGAAGACTTTGGACTCAGAGAATATCACTTAGGTGTGGCATACATCCAATCTAGGTTCCTTGAAGGAAAACGAAAGAGTAAAACTGAATCAGAGGCAATAATTGAAGGGACAATCACTGAGATTTCCTATAATTGGGGGAAGACAGAACCCTGCAGATTGAAGAAACTCCATGATTCAAAAGCATCATCGTGAAGAAGAAACCCATTCCTAGACACAGCAGAACAACAGAAACAAGAACATGTCTTAAGAAAACAGAGGGAGAGGACACACTATTTTAAAGGAGCCCCCAACACCTGACTCATCAGCAACGATGAAAACAGGACACGTGGAACAATGCCTTCAATCTACTCAGAAAATAAGTCTACTTCACATGCTATACCCAACAAAACCATCCTTCACTCGCAGAGGAAAATTAAAGGCACTGTAGAAAGCCATCAACAGAGATGCTGATATCAAACAGAGGGGGCATGGTCCCAGTTGCATGGCCTGGAACAAAAGATGGTACGAAGACACAAAGCCTAGTCAATCCGTGCAGAATTCAAATAAACACAGGCTGCATGAAGCAGTAACGAGCATGTCTAGCGGCTTTAAAAATAGCCAAGGTCAGATTCCAACGAATGACGACAGCAGGAGTGGATCAGTCGGGATGGAAGGAATGAAAGGCCTCTATTTCGAAAGCCGTCTAGAGATGCTGCGGCTACTGGCTGCCTTCAGACTGACACGGTAATTGTTCCTGTGTCAGTAGCCACAACTCCTAAAGGAAAAGAACGATAACTGATAACTATCATATTAGTGGAGGGAGAAAAAGAAAATCAGAAAAAAATCCAACAGACAATTCAAGAATGGAAACGGAAAGAAGCATAAAGCGGGTGTGTATCGCGTTGTTCGCTGTATTACGGCATGACAAATTTCCACGGACTCAGCATCTTAAAACCACACACACACGTCATCTCTCATCTGTGGGCCGGGAGTCTGGACGTGGGTGGTGTGTGTCCTCTGCTCTAGGTCTCACCCGACCTGGTCTGTCATCTTGTCAGAGAGTCGAGGGCCTTTTCCAAGCTCCCTGGCTGCTGGGGGGAATTGCACGCCTGGAGGTTCTAGCACTGATTTTCCTATTTTCTTCTGGCTGTTGGCTGGAGATTGCTCTCAGCTCTGGGAAGCAACCTGGGTCCCAGCCTCTCACGCAGGGAGGCTCCTGCTGCCAGGCCAGCAGAGGGGCTCTTGGACAAGTATTACCGAACGCGACCCAGTCGGTGAAGCCGCCATTTCACACCACAGCCCTGCCCACACCAGGGGAAGGTGGTTATGCAGGTGCATTCACCGCAGGGTGGGGATCTTGAGGGCGCTTAGAATTCTGCCCACCACCACGAGAATAAACAGAAAGCACAAGACAAGGGCTAAATACAAATTCAAATATATCAGAAATCACAGTAAGATGACATCATGCTAATTACCAAGTGAAGAAAAAGGTCTACTTTCACCCAGCTCTCCTTTTTGTGTCAATGAATTTTTCTCGTGTGTAAACCATGTGCACCATACACGGCCCCGTCTGTCTCAGTCGCTTGACACTGCCATTACCAGCTCCCAAATTGTTTGACAGTTTCGGAACAAAATTCCGGCAGGCTAACGCGCCACCACTTACAAGGGCAGTCCCTTATTTCTTTTTTCAGACCAATTTTTGTTTGTTATGATTCTATTATTCTGTGCATTTTCATGTACAGCATTTAGCTTTTTTGCTGAGGAAAACCTTCTAAGAGAGGAATGAGTGGGTCAAAGGTGGTGATGATTTTGGTGACTCTTGAAACACGGCAGGGCACCCTGCTAAGAACACCCGTTCCCTCACCACTGTTGGGCAGTGCTGGCATCGCTGTGGCAACGAGTGTCCTGGGTATGATCGCTTTGGCCGGAAGCAGCGCTTCCCACATTTAAACAAGAATCATCGATTGAGGGGGAACTTGCAGAACTGGAAGAACAATAACCAGTTCTTGAGTCGTGGGAGATTGTGTTTCTCGCCTTGGGCTTTGGAGAAGTTTGCCCTGGTGAGAACTCGGTGGCGTCCACCTTCAGCCCTGCTCCCGTCCTCCTGGTGTCTGGACACTGCGCTGGGGGCTTCTCCCTTGGCCCCTGTCTAGGAAACTTGGCAAGCCCAGGGGTGTGCATGCGTGGGCAGACGGCCAGAGGCGTGTGGAACCAGGGAGAGCACCTCGGGGCACCACCTGGACGGCTCACAGGAGCCAAGGAGGGCACCTCAGGTCGCTGCCTGGACGGCCCTGTCTACAGCATGGCAGCTGATTAAACTTGTGTTCCCTCCCCCCACCGAGTCAGACAATCTGTGTTCCACATCCCCTAGGCGGTGGTGACCTTCTCCTGGAGACCCTGCAAGGCTGGGGCCACTGATCCGGGCCATTGCTCTTTCCCAGATCAAAGAACAGATTTATTCAAGCCCCGTGCTCTTTTTTGCAATTCTTCCTAAACGCTTGGGATCCAATTTATAACCTATTTCTTCTAAATGGCCCAGCCTTTTCTCATGCTGTTGGTCCTTTGACTTATTTTCCAGGCTCCCTCCCTCTGTTTCTCTTTTAAAATCAAGAAACACAAACACGAGAGAGCAACTGTCCTCCGTCACTGAGTGGCACGAGCCTGAGTGGATCCACCCTGCCTCTGGGTCTCCTCACCAGAACAACTGAGAGACCCAAGGACCGGAAACAGCAGCCACACTCTGAGTGATGGAGACAAGCCCCGTCCTTCAAGACACAAGGTCAATGCCCTTGCGGGAACGAGCCTTTCCCAGAACCCCCCGCCTGGCCACGTCTCGGAGAACCCAGCTCCCCGTGGGCCTCGGAAGCCGCGTTTCCACTCACCTGTGGACGACTGGCGGTTGTCTGCTCATCCTCTAACACGATCCCCCTCCTCCTCTTGGTGACGGCGGCAATTTGTAATCCACATCCAAGTGCCCCCATGACACACAGACCCTGAGTTCATTGTTCTCGGCTGGCCCACGAGATTCAGCGAGGGGTCCCCGGGACTCAGGACATAGGCTGACTGTCCCGTCCTCTGCTGAAGGAGCCTCAGTCCTGGGTTGATCTTCCGACTCCTGGATTTTAGGAGGACAGGAAAGGCCTCCCAGGGATCAGATTGCCCAAGAAGCAGCCACAGGACAGGTCTCCTCCCAGGAACACACAGCTCAGGTCCTAGGCAATGTGAGTCTCCATGCCTCCGCCCTGAGGAGTTAGCCAAGATTATGCAAGAAAAATAGATTTTGAAATACGGTGAGGAATTCTTCCTGAAGCAAACGTGGGCTCTGCAGAGTGGGAGGAAGGAAGAAAGGGGTGTGGCCGTGGTTGAAGGTCACGTGGGTTTGGCTGCTGCTGTCTCCTGACCCAGAATAGACCCTGTGGGCGCCTGACACGGAACACATGTCCCTTTGGTCACGTCCTCCGAGTCTCCACGTGTCCTCCCACGGTAAAGTCAAATGCAGAGTACCGATCCACATATGTCCGTGACATTTGCTCCTAGGACAGCTGCCTGTCTGTCCTATGCAAGCAGGGCCTTTGCACACGTTTCAACGTGAGTGCCACCTCAGTGTGCTTTTAATTCCTCTGGCCACTCCCCACGGTCAGCCCAGGCCCCAGAAATGTCCACGTGCTCCTGCAGGGTCTTGAACGCCGAGAGGGTGGTGTGTCTGTCTCCAGCAGCTTCCTCACGCGTCTCCAGGTGGCCCCGGCTTGTGTGCCCAGGCAAGAGAGGAGCCGTGGCTGGTGCCAGCCCTGATGCTGTCCACAGGACCTCTTGCTCCAAGCGGCATCTTGGGAGAGTTTCTCTTCTCCTTGCGGTTCCTTTGCTGGTTACAGATTGCATTCTTTGGGAGATTAAAAATCACACCAGACCAGGCTCGGTGGCTCAGCCTGTAATCCCGCACCTTTGGGAGGCTGAGGTGAGTGGATTGCCTGAGCCCGTGGGTTCAAGACCCGCCTGGGCAACTTGGCGAGACCTCCTCTCTACAGTAAATCAAAAAATCAGCCGGGCGTGGTAGCGCGCCTGTAGTTCCAGCTACTTGGAAGGCTGAGGCGGAAAGATGGCCTGCGCCCAGCAGGCGAGGCTACAGTGGCCGGAAGCGGCCATGGCACTCCAGTCTGGGCGACAGAGTGAGACTCCAACTCAAAAAAAACCAAAAACAAACAAACTAAAAAAAAAAAGAAAAGAAAAGAAAAAAAATCACACCGATTAAACAACATCTCCCTTCAAAAAAAACGCAACTGATATCTAAGAGCCGAGTTATTTATCAACACCTCAGGCTGTTCTAAAGTAACCGGACATTGGCCGTGATGGGCGTCGATCAGGCTTTGTAGGGAAGGCGACCACACCTACTTCTGGTGGTGAAGCTGGCTGGTGGGCAGCCCACCCCGTCCTCCCAGTATGTCCCATCCTGCGAGCTCTCATTGCCGACCCACGGGCCGTGGGTGGTGCCGGTGCCTGGGGATGCGTGTGGTCCTACGGTGCTCCGAGGTCCCCGGGATACACGGCCCCGCACATCCCACCATGTCCTCTCCAGCGTCACCACCCACAGCCTGGAAGGAGCCTCCCACTGGGCCTGGACCAACTATGGACGGGGTTTGCCCTCTGGAAGCCTCTAGGGACAGCGTCTCGGTGAGTCCCCACTGTCTCTGCATTCCTAAACACGCAAGCACAGGAGGAAGGAAATTCT
This sequence comes from Cephalopachus bancanus, assembly GCA_027257055.1. Classification (NCBI taxonomy): domain Eukaryota; kingdom Metazoa; phylum Chordata; class Mammalia; order Primates; family Tarsiidae; genus Cephalopachus; species Cephalopachus bancanus. The sequence goes on along the minus strand of JAPVLO010000001.1, from coordinate 15,511,706 downwards.
GGAAACTAAGAGGCAAAGAAGGCGAGATGGCCCACCTCCACAGCAACCGGGTGGGCTCAGGGATGTCTCTGGGGGAAGGGTGGAACCGTCTGAGGCGTGGAATTCAGTCCAGGGAGCTTGATGTGGAAAGGGAAAGAGGAGGATGCTTTGAGGTGAGGACTGCTCAGAGACAGCCAGCCCCTCCCCAGCTGTGGCTGGGACCAGCGCGCGATGGATGGAAAAGGCTGGAACCCGCGGGAAATCCAAGCAACATGCAGAGATAGATATAGATGGGGGCGCCTCCGGCAGAAGACGTGTCCAAGGATGTTGGCCCCAGGAGCCGGTGGCTGGTGTGCACTCAGGAGGAACAGAGAGACTTGCGGGTACACTGGCCCTGGGTGCCTGAAGCTGGTGTGCTCGGAGGACCAGAGGGAGAGGCAGGGAGGCTGGCCCCAGGTGCCTGTGACTGGTGTGAGCTCAGGAAGACCAGACGGACATGCGGGGACAGTGGTCCTGGGTGCCTGTTGATGGTGTGTGCTCAGAGGACCAGACAGAGATGCAGGGAGGCTGGCTCCAGGTGCCTGTGGCTGGCATGAGCTCAGGAAGACCAGAAGGAGATGCCAGGACAGTGGCCCTGGGGGCCTGGTAGGCACTCTGACCCTCCCTGGCTGGCATGCACTTGAGAGGACCAGCAAGAGATGCTGGGTTGCTGGCCCTGGGCGCCTGTGGCTGGCGTGTGCTCGGAGGACCAGAAGGAGAGGTGGAGGAAACGCCTTCCGTTATGGGAGCCACAAGCCTCGCAGGTGACCCCAGCCCCACATGCCCTTGAAGACTATGCAGCACCCGTGAGCAGCCAAGGGTGGAGACTGAGCCAGCTCAGGTCCACGCAGGCCACGTGATCGTGGGCCATGCTGTGGCAGCGGCGGGACCTGCAGAAGGAAGACCAAAGACAAGGTGAGATCGGGAGGTAGTTTTGGTCGGAAGTTCGTGTATTTCTTCTTCAAAAACAGGTTATATTGACAACAACGCCTTGCCCCTTGTCGAGAGGAGGCCTCACCCATGGAGCGAGAACATGCCGACTTCAGGGTGCGTAAGTGAACACACATCCACCGGACAGAACTGAAGCTCTCAGAGCAGCCAGCTTCCACCCAGACCCTTGAGGACGACACAACTTTCCGGGTGAGGGTGCAGAAATCTACGACCACACCAGAAAGGGAGGGGCTTTGTTTGGTATCTGTGCGAGGCATCCCTCCAACTGTAAGGAACTCAGGCAATGCAAGAAAATAAAAGATGGCAAAATTGTCACTGTTTCTAAGACAATCAGGGACATCCACTTATCAGCAACACAGCCAGACAGTGGCTTAGAAACAGAACATGCAAACAACTGCCAGAGGACATAATGAAGACAGACCCACCTAACAGAGCAAAAAAAAAAAAAAAAAAAAGATAACATGCATAAAAATGATTTACAGGAAAACTTTAAATAAGGGTGTAAAGTTCGTTTGAAGAAATACATAGTAAGGTGCGTGTTTTCAATAGGGTGATGCATGCATCAAGAGAAACGTGTACATTCCAGGTTAATCTATAAACTGAATGTGATTTCAACAAAAACACTAAAGTATTCTTTTTTGGGGAGGACAAGATAAACACCCAGACTCTCTAAGAATATTACCCAAAACAAAAATGGAATAAGGGTCATCCTTCCTAGTAGATAGTCAAACACGTCATAAGGCATAATGCCTAAATTCTGTGGCATTGGGACCTGATAGACAGATCCATGGCAGTTTTTAACGTCCAGAAATAGCCCCAAATGCATATACAAATTTAGTATATGATAAAGGAGACATTTCAAGTAATTGAGGGAAAGATGGACGATTTAAGAAATGTGTTAAGCCGGGCTCGGTGGCTCAGCCTGTCATCCCGCGCCTTTGGGAGGCTGAGGTGAGTGGATTGCCTGAGCCCGCGGGTTCGAGACCCACCTGTGAAGCAAGACCTCATCTCTACAATAAATAAAAAAAAAAATCAGCTGGGCGTGGTAGCGCATGTCTGTAATTCCAGCTAGTTGGACGGCTGAGGGGGAAGGATCGCCGGAGCCCAGCAGGTCGAGGCTGCAGTGGCCGGAAGCGGCCACTGCACTCCAGTCTGGGCGACAGAGTGAGACTCCAACTCAAAAAAAAAAAAAAAAAAGAAATGTGTTAAAGTAACTGAGTCACCCACTGCCCCAAATTTCACCAGGTTAAATTCTAAAGAGATCAACGTTTTAGACATAGCAAACGAAATCACAAGACAAATAGAATAAACCATAAGATATTTTAAAAAATACTATCAAAGTAAGAAGTTCTTTGTAACTGACAAACCCTAATAAAAGAAAAGTTTGCTCAACTTGGCTTCACAAACATGTAGCTTTTTGAAGGCAGCTCTCTGCTCACAAAAAATAATGAAAAAGTAAAAGACTAATTGAGAACAAGAATTGGAACTTATATCACAATTTCATTTCCTTAAGATACAAAGAACTCTTACAAATTAGTTTTTCAAAATGATCTCCAACTCCACATTTCAGAGTCCATAAGTGGTAAAATCACAGAAAAGGGAACAGAAATGGGTCTTCGGTATCGGGCAAGATGCTACACATTACTCAGAGAAAGGCTAATGATAGCAAAAATAGTGCATTGTCTTCTGGAAAGGCATGTAAAGAGACGGACTCCCACACAGGCTGGTGGAAGTGAACATCAGTGTGACTTCTTCAAAGAGCCTCTGGGCAGTGCACATTAAAATAAGTGCTAGCCGGGCTCGGTGGCTCAGCCTGTCATCCCGCGCCTTTGGGAGGCTGAGGTGAGTGGATTGCCTGAGCCCGCGGGTTCGAGACCCGCCTGGGCAGCGAGACCTCATCTCTACAACAAATCAAAAAATCAGGCGGGCGTGGTGGCGCATGCCTGTAATTCCGGCTACTTGGAAGGCTGAGGCGGAAGGATCGCCGGAGCCCAGCGGGTCGAGGCTGCGGTAGTCGGGAGCGGCCACTGCACTCCAGTCTGGGTGACAGAGTGAGACTCCAACTCAAACAAACAAACAAACAAACAAACAAAGAAATGCTCGCAAACTTCTACGGCAAGGCTACTCTTAGGAGTGTGCATCTTACCTTTTCTGTTATTTTTGAGGTGATGCCAGAGGGCTTGGGAGAGTCTCCTGAAGCAGGGGAGAGCCTCAACTTCAGCCTGGTACCCAGGTCCTTGACTCTGCCATGAGAAAGAATTCAGGGACAAGTCAGACTGAAGCAAAGGCAGAGGCCTATTGTAAAGCAAAAGTGCACGCTCAAGAGAGAGTGCGGGTATGCTCGAGAGAGAGTTAGCTGTACCCAGTGGGGCTTAGGGTTCCTCTTTTGTAGCAATCTCTAACAGAGGAGTGGGTTATTTATGGGTTTTCTGGGAATAGGTGGGCATTTCCTGGAATTGGGCACGCTCCCCTTTTCTGGCCTTATTTGGTCAATGCAGGAATTTCGTGGCAAGGGTGGCTGTGTCATTTTGTGTCTTACGTCAGGTACGGTGAGCCTGGAGGTCATTGCCAGTAAAACCTGATGCCATGTTGGATCTAGTCAGTCTTAACTGGTTTGACTACAACCTGTTTCTTTCTGTCTTTTATTTTTTTCAGGGTCTCACTGAATCTTTGTCTTTGTAGCTGGTTGTAGCAGTTCCTTCTTGGCTGGGCATGTGATTTCTGTCTGATATTTTTCCATCGTTCTGCAACCACTCGGCACCATTTCTCTCAAAAATATTGGAAAACTAAGCCAGCAGCAGAGAATTGGCAAAATACATCATAGTACATTCATTCATTCAGGGAAATTAGGCTATGTCATCATGAAAGGAAATAAAGACTCTCTTTATGAACTCTTAAAGGGTTGGGCTTTGAAGTAAAGACTGAATGTGTTCTAATACGCTACTTCTGTGTGTAAAGGTAAAGAAAGGTACAAAAATATATGTATTAGCCTTCATATATCCTCTCAAATGAGCAGGCACAGAAATCAAGAAGAAGCATTGACAAACTGTCACAGCAAAGTGGCTGAATACATTTCTGATCATCAAGAATAGTAATGAAAACTGGGCTGGGGAGTTCTGTCTTTAGATTAAATTTAATTTTTCTAGTAATTAATTTCTTTTAAAAAATCATTGAAGAACTGACTAGAAATTCTAAACTAGAGCTGGGCCTCCACCAGCTGGATGAACACGGCGTTCAGCCACGCCTGTGGGTGACGCCGGTGAGCTGTGGTTGTGACTTACTCAAAGGAGAGCCAGCCCTGGCTTTGCAAGGTGAGAAAACACATTTGCCAAAACAGTGGTCTTCAAAGTGTGGCCCCCAGACAACCGCAGTATCACCCAGGAGCATAGACACAGATGTTTTGGGGATTCCCCCAGGGATACTGAGGCAGGGACTTTGAGGGTGAGTCCAGCAATCCAGCCATGCCTGGCACGTGCCCCAGTGTGAGGGTTACCATGACAGATAGATACAAAAGGACTGGGGTGGGAGGTGGTCAGCAGTTGGTCATGAGCTGACAGTTATGACGCAGGTGAGCGAGACCAGGCATAAAGAATTGGAAAGTTACTGAGCCGGAGGTTAAGAAACTTTTGGTGACTCATAAAGGACAAGAAGTTAACAGAAAAACTAGATAAAAAGCTAGTGTGCATGTCTGTAAATCTAGCACTTCGGGAGGCCAAAGTGGGAGGCTTGCTTGAGACTAGCCTGGGCACGATAGTGAGACCTCACCTTTGCAAAAAGTAAGAAAATTAGCGGCATGGTGGTTTTCACCTGTAGCCCCAGCTACCAGGAAGGCTGAGCCCCGGAAGTTAAGGCTGCAGTGAGCCATGATCGCGCCCCTGCACTACAGTCCAGGTGACAGAGTGACACCTCGACTCAAAAACAGAAAAACTCAGTGAAAGCCAGCACCCCCTGCCCTCAGGGCATCTCCTTGGAGAGTGCCCACGTCTCTCCAGGCTGCACTTTCAGTTCACGTTATAGCGCCTTTCTTTGCTCTCTGGAATGCTTTTCTGAGATGGAGTCTGAGGCCGGGTCCTGAGTTTGGGTCAAAGATTGAACCACTTGGGAGGAGACTTCCAGCTTCCTGTGGAGTTGGCCATGGGGCCCGACTGGGGAACACAATCCCTCTCGCTCGCTGAGGTGACCCTCCCCACGCCCACCACCCGGTGTTCAGATTTGGGAACAAGTAAATCAGAGGGTGATGTTTCACCAAAGTCAGGGTTTCACCGGCAGGTTAATAGGAGAGGGCACCCGGAAGGTGGAGACAGGGTACCTGCATAATGAACATTTGCATACCTAACCCTGAATTGTACCCCACGCTTTTTTAAAATAAAAGAAATAAAAGTTAGATTTTAAAAAAGAAGGTGAAGGCTTCTAGGGGGAAATGAGAGAACACTGCCCTGGGGTGGTCTTGCTCCTCGTGGCAAGCGCCAGCCACTGTGTGTTGAATCTTTAGCACCTGGACGAGCTGTTCATTAACCTGTGCTATCCTTAAAACAGCAAGTCCTACGAGCTCACAGTTAAATAAATTATATTAAAAACAAGGGCAATGCAAAATCAAATCTCATCACCTCCTGATTCTATGACGGCATTTTACTATTTATTGTCTGTGGTCCAGAGGCGATTTTTAGTCTGTGTGCCTGGAAGACAGAACGACCCTACAAGGATGTGCTCCTTTGTATCTCTTCCCAACTCCAGCTCAGGACATCACACTGTTGGCAGGAAAGCTGCTGTGGTAGGAATACTGACACCACAGAAATTGGCCCACACTGCAGACCAGCCTTTCAGATCCCAGGGCGGGATTTTAGACATTTTCCAGCACAGCACTGGCTCAGTCCGACTAGGAGGGTGGCGAGACCAGACAAACCCAGCGGCGGGAGAGAGAGTGGAGGCCTCGGCAGCGTGGAGTCTTCCAAGCGTTCGTGTTCAGAGACCCTGCTTCTGCCCTTCCCAAGTCTCCGCCTCCTCTTTCGAGAGGCCTGTCCTCCACACCCTCATTTTCCTGTCCTTCCACGGTTCCTCCCACAGAGTTGAACACCGCCTTTCCTGCCCACTCGGGAAACCTACTGAGATCGGGCTTTTCTCAGTCTTCTCCGTCTCTTCTCTCCCAGGAGGCTTTTGCAGGTGACCGAACTGAGAGACTCAAAGGACTCCAAAGAACGATACTTGCTATGAAAGAAACGTTTACTATATGAACTCCTACCTCACGTTCACTGTATTTTGCAAATCCCTACCTCAAACCCCGTAAGACTAGGCTTATGTAAGGCGCCTGGTCGTGACTGTGACCGTAAAGTTACAAAATATTTGCCGTGTTTGTACTTAGAACTTTGTTAAGTTTTTGTTCGTCCCATAATAACCACGTTAAATGAAATAACCGGCTTCTTCTGCTTCTGCAACCACTGCTGGCAGTGTGTGAATGTTAAGCAATAAGCCCCTCCCGGACATTCCTTTGCTTGAATTATGGTGGGCTCTGTGGCGCCAGCCACTCTTCTGATGGGCTCTGTGTTGTTTCAAACCTGCTCGTATGCCAAAGCTGCCTGTAAACCGTAGCTTATCTAACATTCCAGGAGGCTTAACTACCTCCACTCTGCCCGTTTGGCCGTTAGTAGTCAATCACGGGCAGCTGAGTCCGCGCCCGCGCAAATCAAAAGCGAACCCACCAATCTCAAGCTCTCCTGTCCCCTGACATCACTGCGGACCTAATTGAGAACTAATTATGCAAGGTCCGTGGACTTCGTTTTCTACGTCATGCCTTCTTCTAACTGGATAACGTCTCAAGCCTAGCAAAAGCCGGTCACGCCCAGTCCCTCCCTCGTAACTGTGTATATAAACTACTTGCTCTGCTAGGTTGGGGCTCTCGTTCCTGTACCGCTGTGTCGGTTACATACGGGAGCCCAGACTCGAGCCTGACTGAAGAGACCCTCGTGTGTTTGCATCGGAGCTGGCTCTTTGGTGGCCTCTCGGATTTAGGGCTTTGGGGTACTACAGGGACCACACAGTGGGGGAGGGGTCTGGATGCTGTGCCGTGTGACCCCTCCCACCCCCACTTTGGACACAGCACATACGACAGGCTGCACGCAAGGCTAAGAAGGCCCACGCTCAGCGCGTGTGTGGATGGCTTCTCCGTTGAAAACAGCCTCTCTGTGCAGCACACTGAACAATTTTCCTGTGACCAGTTCCATCGCAGACCAGTCCCTCCCTGGGCCTTCTCACTGGCCAGTGTTATAACTCAGTGTCTTGTCCGTTAGGCCAACTGGCTCCTCCCCTTACACGGTGCCATTTACCTAGATGGCTTTACCGTCGATTTACCTAGATGGCTTCACTGCAGACGTTTTTCTGACAGCCACACCTCCGCTGTCCCCCCCACCCTAACCCCCACAGTCTCATTTTCAGATGACTTGGGGGCAATTGCGTATTCCTTCCTGGAGGACTGTTAAATGTAACACTCCCCTAGTTGGGCGTTTGCTCTGGGGTGGAGGCTGAAAGCCGCCTCCGGATATCCATTTCTTTTCTTTCCAAAACCAACGAAACTAGGATTTTTGGCTGAACGCATGGCTGCAGTTTTTCCTGGTCTCCCTTGCAACTAGGTGTGGCCAGGTGACCAAGTTTGTTTTTTCTGATGAAATGAGTATTGGACTTTTTGTGTGTTGCTATGAAGGGATCCCCAAGGCCGGGTCACTTATAAAGAGAGGGTTATGTGGCTCACAGTACGGCCCACTTCTAGAGAGGACTCGGGAAGCTACAGGCCTGGCAGATGGGAAAAGGGGAACCGGCATGTCCCAGGGCAGGAGCAAGAGAAAGAGAGAGGAGGTGCTGGGCTCTTTAAGCAGCCAGCTCCCACGTGGATTCCTACAGCAAGAAATCACTCTTGACCACAGGGAGAGCGCCAAGCCGTCCATGGCGGATCCGCCTCCATGGTCTAAATGCCTCCTGCCAGGCCACACCTCCAACTTGGGGGTGGGTCACATTTCAACATGGGATTTGGAAGGGACAGTCTTCTAAACTGCATCAGCACAGAGGCAGAGTTCATGTGTTGCGTGGGACTTCTGAGCCGTCTCTTTTGAAGGCAAGGTGGATGCCTTTTTCTCTCCCCCTGCATCCTGACTGGAACACGGATCCATGGCTGGTGCATCAGCAGCCGTTCTGGACCAGGATTCGGGGCCACCCCCCAGGAAGGGTAAAGCAGACATCAGGAAGGACGTTGGCTTCCTGTAGCCCGTGCGTCTACCACACCAGTTGCGGAGGTTCACTTCTGCATTTCTCTCCTTTTCTTTCTTTTTTATTGCCGGTCTCTCCATTACTTGGTGCTTATACCTAGTCATGACTGAAAAGTACTTTTCCTAATAAATGAGTTATGTGTTCCATCCCCAAAGCCTAATTGTTTACCTCAGGCTGTTTATTACGTTCGTCGCAATTTCCATTTATTTTTATTTTTATTTTTATTTTTTGAGTCGGAGTCTCACTCTGTCTCCCAGACTGGAGTGCAGCGGCCGCTCCCGGCCACCGCAGCCTCGACCTGCTGGGCTCCGGCGATCATTCCGCCTCAGCCCTCCGAGTAGGAACTACTCGGGACTACAGGCGCGTGCTACCACGCCCGGCTAATTTTTTGATTTACTGTAGAGATGAGGTCTCACCAAGTTGCCCAGGCAGGTCTTGAACCCGCAGGCTCAGGCAGTCCACTCACCTCAGCCTCCCAAGGTGTGGGATTACAGGCTGAGTCACAGAGTCCGGCTGCAATTTCCATTTCTTTCGAGAAGGCGTCTGAGTTTCCTAGCCCATGTTGCCTCCTCACCAAAGACACTCACTTGTTTTCGATTCCCTGGTGGGCTCCATTCTCCCCACAGTGTCTCACATGCTTTTTCTCCCCGAGGAGAAATCAGAAAGAACAGGTCCCGGCCAGACGAGCCCTCCCTCCCTCTTCTTGGCAGACGGTCTGGGGCTTTTCCCCCTCCCCTGCTGTTCCTGGTCCCTGAGCCCCGATAGATGACAGTCACTCTCGCTCACATCCAAGGTCGGCAGTGCTAAGCCCCAGCAGGGAGTGCCGGGTGGTGGCAGTGAGTGGATCCGGAGTGGGATAGAGAGAGTCGTCGCACGAAATGCAGACACTCGTGCCCTATTTTTAGTTCCGATCTCAAACAGGAACATTTTCAACCTGAAGATGTGTAGATTACATGAGAAGGAGAGCAGTTTGCTTTGTCCTTGTATTAAGTTCCGGCTTCAGAAACACTGCCACATACTCTGCCTTTCATAGCTGCCCACTGAGCCAAGATAGGGCCCTGGACGCTGGTGTCAGTAAGGCGTTGCCCTCGGGGGGACTTATGCTACCGGGGGTGACAGTAACAGCGCTCACTGAATGTTTCAGGCACCCGGCATGACACGCTGAGCCTGTGTCCAAGAGTTATATAAATCACTCCGTTTGACAGAAGGCAACCCTGGAGCCCAGAGAGGTCCATAACCTCGCCAAGCCCACATCGCCGCAGACTGCAGTGAGAGTAGAAGCCTCATCTCTTGGCCTTCCTACGCGGGGCGACTGTCTCTACTCTCCCAGCAGGTGCCTGTAGCTGGTTCTCGTGACTCACGGATTCTGTGCCCATGAATTCACCTGCTCACGAAGTGGTTTCCGTTTTTGATCTTCAAAAGTAGGAGTGGGACACGTTCTCCCGAGCATGCAGGAAGCTGTGGGGTTCAGGTGTGGTGGGCGTATTCTACAGCCATCATTTTCTTCTCAGTGGAAAAGTCTCTTTCCCGCAGAGAATATTCTTTCCTCCAGTGGCGGGGAAGAAGGGACAGGCCGACGGTCTCCTGGCTAAAGAGAGCTTGCGGCATCCACTGTCAGCGAAAGGGACCAGCACCAAGTCCAAGCGCAAATCCAAAGCCCTTCCTTGTGGGGGTTTCCCACAAGGCACCGTATCAGCCAGCTGTGGCTGTGTCACAGATCACCTCAGTGAGTGGTGGCTTAAAATAGCAAACTGCATGGTCCCACCGTTTCTGTGCTGCTGTAAGTCAGGTGCAACCTGACTGGGTCCTCCAGCCAAGGGTCTCCCGAAGGCTGCCACTGAGATGTTGGCCAAGGCGGTGGCCATCCCAATGAAGAAGAAGCAGCTCTCAAGCTCACTCTCATGACTGTTGGCAGAATTCAATCACAGCGAACTTGGATTGCAGACCTCAGACTAGGGACTCTCTTCAGTTCCCTGCCACATGGGTCTCTGCGTAAAGGACACACAACACGGTGGCCTGATGCCTCAGCCTGATGAGAGTGGCAGCAAGGTATGTGTCACAGTTCTTGGTGACCTAACCTGGAGAGGGCCACCCCGTCACTTTCCTGGCATCCTGACATCAGAAGCCAGTCCCCACGGCCCAGTCTACACTCAACGAGGGGCTGGCCCATGAGCCAGGGACCATGGGGGGCCGTCTGCATGCTGTTGGCCATGTGTACCAATCAGCTGTTCTGATTCCTTATTCATCTGAAAAATATTTGCTTATCACTTCCTACTGGCCAGACTCTCAAATCCACAACTGCAAAAAAAGACCCACACGGTCCTGTCCATACGCTCACCTTCTCAAGAGGAGACTGTTCACACTGGCTGGGTGGGGATCACGAGAGGACAGTCAGGATGGGTGCGTTGTGATCACAAGGAGACAGTCGGTGGTGGGTGGGCTGTGATCACGAGGAGGATGTCAGCGGTGGCTGGGTGGCAATCATGAGGACATGGGCGGTGCTGCCTTGGCTGTGATCAGAGGACACACATGATGATGAGTGGGGTTGGCCTTGAGGCAGTCGGTGGCATCTGGGTTTTGGTCATGAGGAGACGGTCGGCGCTCCTTGGTTGCGATAGTGAGGACACAGTCGATGTTGCTTTGGTTGTGATTATGAGGACAGTTGGTGGTGGCTGGATTGTGTCATGAGGACACGGTCGGTGCTGCCTTGGCTGTGATCATGGGAACAGATGTGATGATGACGGGGCCGATCCTTAGACTGTTGGTGTGCCTGGGCTTGTAAAGGAAGTTGACCAGGACAGCCGGACAGCGTGGTTCCCCAGTGGGACGGAGGCGAAGATGGCGTCCGTTGGCTCAACTGGGGACGGCCAATCCCCTGAGGATCCTCGAGGGGTGTCTGAAGGACCGGCAGAGGCAGCAAGAGTGGGACCAAGAGAGCAGGGCCGTGGCGTTCTGACTGGAGGGGGTCTCGCTGCACTCAGGAACTGCGGATGACCGCGTGCTTTGCTGTCGAGGCCCCGAGGAGCTTCCTGCCGCCCTGAGGAGCTTCCTGCTGGGGCATGGGTCCCAGCCTTCTCGAGTGCCTACGGGTCGGGCAGGCTGAGTTCTCGCCCACATCCTCCCCCGGCTGCAGCCTCGGTCTCCTGCACCCTGCTGCTTTCTCGCAGTCTCTGTCCCCGCCCCTCTCTTCATGCTGGAGCATCCAAGGCCTGGACCAAGGCCCGCTTCTCCAGATCCTGCCAGAACCGCGGCCTGACATGCTGCCACGGGCTGAACTGCATCCCTTGGAATCCAGATGTTGAAGGCCTAGTGTCCATTCCTCAGGGCGGAGCCACGCTTGGAGACAAGACCTTTGCAGAGGTGATTAAGGAGAAATGAGGTGGATAGGGTGGACTCTAACCCAGGGGTCTCCAACCCCTGGGCTGTGGACCCGGCCGTCTGTGGGCTATTAGAAAGCAGGCCACACAGCGGGAGGCGAACAGCAGGAGACTGAAAGAAGCTTCATCTGTATTCACAGCCGCTCCCCATCACTCCTGCGATGACCTGAACTCCGTCCTCTGTCAGATCAGCAGCGGCATTAGATTCTCTTAGGAGCACGAGCCTTACCATGAACTGTGCATGTAAGGTCGTGGTTCCTTAGGAGGATCTAAGGCCTGATGGTCTGGGGTGGATGATGCTGGAGTCTACTCTGGCTATGCTGAGGTGATGATGTCCTGGACGTCCAGGTGGACGTCTCTGGGGTCAGTCAGTGACACAAACAGGAGAGCAGGTGGGCTCGAGGTGTCCCTGGGAGTTGGCAACCTGGGGAAGTGTCCCAGGGCTGCCAAGGCACAGTCCTGCAGGCTGGGAACACACACAACAGAGCAGACTCCAGATTCCAGAGAACTTCCGGCGTCCTCAAGAAACGCCTTCTCCCTCCACTCCCTGTCCTGTGTCAGTAGAGATGTGCATATGTGACATATGTGGACCGTCACACTGATGACAAAGTGCATTCCTCCTCAGTGGAAACTTCCACACTGTAGCATCAGGTATTTGAGAAGTTTGGGTTTAAAACTGAGTTCGCGTCAGATGAATATCCAGTCAGATGGAGATATTGTTGTCCCTGGCGTTGCTTACAGCTCCCCTCAGAGCCTCTCATTTCTCCTCCTGGTTGGGCGAGCAGTATCACGGGATTGCAGGCGGTGTCCTTGGCGGGCAGCTGGGAAGGGAGCGGGGCAGAGAGAAAGGGAAGGAACAATGGGAGGGAAAGGAAGACGGGACGGATGGTTTCCCTGGGGCCTCCCTGGCTGGCCTAGCTGCACCTGGACCCTCTTCTGATGGGGTGTGTGCAGCCAACCCACCTTGTGTTGGCACCTCTGACCCCCAGAAGGGCAGCGAGGTCTTCTCTGGCTCCAGATAGTCCGCTGCCCTCAGCCCCTCCCGATGCAACCTATGTGTCCACCTGAGGCGGCGAGAGCATCTTCTCAGATGGCCTCCGTGGCTCCAACAAGGAGTCAGCCATCGTCTCCAGGTCCCTGTCTGTACCCAGAGCCACCCAGCACCAGCCGGGCACTGTGCCCACCACTTCCTCCGGCCACACTATGTCTCTGACACCCTGGCTCTGCCTGCACAGTTGCTAGGAACCCCCGAAAGAAGCATCCCAGGAGCCCCGTTTCTAGACCCACCACCACCTCAACGGGTGGCGCTCTGGGGAGACCCTTCTCGAGAAGATGAGTGGAGCCCCCTCCCCAGCCAGGAGGAGAAAAGAAAGTCTTCAGGGCACTGCACATTGTGTGTGTTTTCTAGTGCATTCCAGGCTTCCTGTGCAAATAGCAATGATGTACACACGTGCATGTCAAGCTGTGTATACGTACAGACACACACATAAGTGACACATATAGTGCACATAAAATACATAGAGCAAGTTATAGATGTCTAAATTATATATGCACATAAAGTTATAGATGTATAAATAATATAGAGAGAGTAAGTTATAGAGGTGTAAGTTATATATATGCAAAAAGCATGTTAAAGATAAATAGTATAAATATACATAGAGTAAGTTATAGATGTTTAAATTATATATAATAAAGTTATATATGTATATATTATATATACATGTAAAGTAAGTTATATATGTATATACTATATATATCAGCAAGCTTTATATGTACAAATAATATAAATATATAAAGTGACACATGTACATACTATGTACATATGTAAACTTATATGTATATATATTATGAGTGTACATAAAGTAAGTTGCTTATGTATACACTGGGTAGTTATCTACAGTGAGTTATGCATGTATATATTTTACGTATGCATACACAAGTCAGGTATGTATAAATGACATAAACATGCACGAAGCATGCCACATATGCATATTGTATCCACTAGGAGTTCCAGGAGCAGCGAGCCTGTCTGGTGGGCCACCCTGTCCCTGCCTCACCATCCGAGTATGACCCTCGCGGGCCAACCTGTCCCCTGTCCCTGCCTCTGGGCTTTGCCTGCTCTCCACAGAAGCACCTCCCAGCCCCGAGCTGCAAGAGTGGCCACGTGCCGTGTGTCCCGTGAGCCACGAGCCACTGCCAGCACCACACCCGCCTCCGTCCCCCGTGGCTGTGCCGCCTCCCTCCTGCCCAGAAAGTGGCTGCATGGAGGCGGCAGCAACGTGGCTGCCGTTGCGTGGCCGTGAGGAAGGCTTGGAAAACCACAGAGACGCAGCCCTCGAGCCACGGAGCTGCCGACCACGCGAGAGCTCCAGGTGGTGGGACACAGATTCCCTCGTGGGTGCTGGTGTGACTGCCGTGATTTGCAGCCAGATCAGTGCTGACTGGCACAGAGCACCCAGCCTTCGCAAGGCGCTTTCACTGCGGGCAACTACTGAGTCAGACAGAGCCATTACTGCAGACGTCTCTGCGCCTCGACTGGTTTTTTCAGTCTCCAAGGGGCATAGACTGGGCAGTGTTTTGGGAATATTTCTAATCACGGAATCAGCAGCACAGCACCCTACCCCAGTGCCTCGGAGGGATTTGGGAAAATGATGTCTTAGTTTAAAAACAAGCCTGGACTCCGAACGAATACCTGGTGGGCCGAGCCGCTGTGATGTGTGTCTCCTGCAGTCAGATGAAGCGGTTTCAAATCCATGCCCCACCCCTCCAGGCTGCGCAACTGTGACATCGACTAGGGTGGCAAGCTTCAGCTCCGTAGTGAACACACGGGTGACAGGACCCAGCTGGCAGGGCTGTGACGAGGTCAGGAGGACGTGCGTGCCCAGGGCCTGCGCCGCTCCAAGCGAGGTCAGTCGCCCACCTTCCTCCCCCAGGCTCTCTCCCGCCCTCTTCCTGTCCCCAAGGCTGCCCTCTGGAAGCCACTTGGAAGTCCCGGCTTTACTCCCTGAGTCTCTGTGCCCCGAAGGTCACAGGCAGAGGTTGGCTTCCTGGCTCTCAACTGCAGGGATGCCCCCGAGGACAGGACCTTTAGAACCCTCGACCCTCGCCATGTGCCGGGAGCCAGGCCCTAGATGCCGCCCCTCAGCCCCAAATGCTGCAAAAGCAGAGTCACCTGCCCAGGGGCCTGTGGCCTCAGTGGTCTCCATAGCCTGCCAGGTGCCATGTGTTCACCAAAGCCACTCTGTGCCGTGCTCACCATGCCAGATGTCCAGCGTTTGCCAGAGGGGCACCTTTGGCCTCAGCTGGTGTTTCATCTTCACAGGAAGACAGGGAGTCCACGACCCTGGGGTGTTGGCCAATGAACAGTGAGTTGTGCTGGGCCGTCTCCGACAACACTGATACGTTTTCATGAGGGCCACCCTGTCTCCCTGGCTCATCCCAGCCCTGGCTGGAGGCAGCTTCCTCTTCTCTGGTCCTAAGACTCCTGGGAGTCCTGCTGTTCACGGCCACCCCTGGGAGGAAGAGTGAGCCCGTCTCAGGGACGAGACCACTGCCATGGCCGAGGTGAGATCCGATGAGGGGACACGCAGAAGGACAGTCAACCTTGAGCGAGGGGCCCGTCCAGGCTGCCGTGGGCCCATCTGGGAACGGAGGCCGGCCCCTCACTCGTACTCAGAGACCCCATCCATGCCTTCCCGGGCTGGGCCCGCACCGGGCTCCATCTGCACTCTGCTAATGGAAATTGGAGAGCGGCGAGGGGGGATGTTTTTGAAAACACGCTTCCGAGGTGGCCATTGATTAACCTCTCTTTGTGCTCAGCCACTCTCCCGCAGCCCAGGTTGTGTGACTAATACCTGGCTGCATTGTGTGTGACCATCGGCCACGGCTCAAGGGCTGTTTGCGGGATGGGACCTGCACGGCCCGGAGAGCGCGGGGGGCCGTGCGCGCGGGGCTATTTATCAAGATAATTGTCGCCTGCGAGGGTCCTAGATGTCCACTTGTCCACACCCCAGGGAGGAGCAGGGCTTTTTATCGCATCTGGGCTTAATAAAGAAGGCGCATTGTGGCTACAGCAGCTACAATGTGTCTTCTCCCGTAATCCTCCGTTTCAATTTTCTGCTTACCATTGTGTACACAGCAAACAGCCGCGCGAATTTACCCGCGCTCCAGTTTCGCCGATGAGGACACAGGGAAGGTTCACAAAAGACACCTTTCGAATGTAATAGGGTACAGAATGGGGCTGTGTCACGCGGTCTCCGTAGCCCCGAGGGCTCAGCGCATGTGGGAAAAATTGTCGTTTCATCAATACAGAAAATATGCTTCAAACGGGGTTCCTCCCCGTGTGGGGATCGTCCCAGGCCACAGGGGCTGGGAAGAGTCTGTTTTAGAGGATAGCCAGGGGCGCCCAACCCTGGGGGTGAGCAGATACAGAAGCATCGCACCTCCCTCATTGGGAAACTGAGGCACAGCGTGGACACGGACACAGGAGCCCACTTGAGAACTCGCCCCTGCTGGGAAGGGGCAGTCCACACCCACCCGTTGCCTCTGTCTTCCTTGTGGACGCTGGTCCCATCAGGGCCCCAGCCAAGCTGTCAGATCTCCAGGCTAGCGGTTGGACGTCACAGCACTGACATTCTAAGTGGTCCTGACCCATCACACTTCTGAGCAAAAAGTACAACGTGAGCCCACAGTTGCTGTGTCAGCAACTACATCTTAACACCCAAGGTGTGGTGAAACTGACGCGTGAGGTCCCCTAAGGAGAACATTCTCGTGTCTTCCATATCCGTTGGATTTGGAACCTGGTTCCTGTGGAGAGGACTTCTCTTAGTCATGGGGGGAATTTCTGCTCTGCCTCGTGTTGTGTTCTACGGGGAGAGAAAGCCCCCAGGGATGCCCCTTCTCGGTGCCCTAGTCGATAAAGTCACTGTCCCTGGCTCTGCATGGGCACCTGCAAGAACGTAGGACCTTACTGTAAGGACAGTACTGCCTGCACAGAAAGTCCTTCACCCTGTGTGGACGGCTCCAGAGGACACATTCCCTTGGAATGTGCAGCAACTTCCAGGTCCTGCAAGCCATGCGGGCTGGTGCAATGCCCAAAGAACCATGGCTGGCAGTGGCCTCAATGCAGAGGGCACTTGGTGGAAGGCAGGGATCCAAGGCAGCCACGTCCAACATGGGAGTCTTGATCCCACAGAAGAGATTAGGACACAGGTGGCCCACACGGAATGGACACAGAATCTACACGGCATTAGGACACCCTGTGCTGGCAGCCAAGCGTTCTGTCCTTGCCTGTCTTGATGGGAGTTTAGTGAACTGGAGCCTCAAGAAGCTTGCACACATAAGAACATTCCTTCACCGTAGGTGGACATGAGACACATCCGTCTTTAGGCCGGGAAGCAGGTCCTGTCTTCTCCTGCGGTGGGCGTGCGTCCAGCGCTCCTGGAAATGGCCATCAACCCACTCGACCCATGTCTAACGTGATCGTATCCTAATGGCTATACTTTTCCGTTTAAGGAGAGACACACTGGCTGGCCAGGCCCAGCATAAATACCAGGTGCTCAGCAAATATCTGGGGAATCACAAGTGAGATGGAGTTAGCATCTCAAGGTGACCCGACCCCACATGAGTTGTGCATGTATGTTACACAGTGACAGTGGGAGTGGCATTAAAGTAAATGATTTTCTTAGACAGGATTTCACTCTGTCATCCAGGTTGGAGTGGAGTGGAATGAGCACAGCTCACTGCAGTCTCGAACCCCTGGGCTCAAGGAATCCTCCTGCCTCAGCCTCCCTAAGTGCTGGGGTTACAGCTGTGAGCCACCACGCCCATCCTGAAGACAAATGATATTTTGAAAGGAGAGTTTATATTTTTTTCTCCAAGGTGCCTGGAGATTAAGGCAAGAAGAATGGACTTGAGCTGGTTTCCAAAGTCACTTGGATTCGGAGGAGGACACGCCGGCTTGTGGTCGTAGCAGAACTGAGCCGGCCTGGGTCCTGCCGTGAATTATTCTGCAGTCCTCTGAGATTTCTTGAGGTATCCCTTAGAAAGTGTTTGCTTTCCTTCCAAGAGCTACTGGAAGGTTTTCAAGCATCCCTGGAACAGCCCTTGGAGATGACCCCGGGCGAGGGGCCAGCACCCTTGGAGGCCTCAGCATACAGACACTTCACACGCATGCCTGAGTTCTAAAAGACTCACCCAGGCACAGGAACCTGGCAGGGGAGTGGGCACAGGGAAGAAGGATGCACTTTTGTTCTTGTTCCCAGTGTACGTTACTACGCCCAGATGCGATATTCATGTAGAAAGAAGCTCTTAAGCATATAGTTACACAGTGAATTTTGACCAGGTGCAGTGGCTCACATCTATAATCCTAGCACTCTGGGAGGCCCAGGCGGGAGGATTGCCTGAGCCCAAGAGTTTGAGACCAGCTGGGCAACATAGCGAGACCTAGTCTGTACTAGACATAGAGAAATAAGCCAGATGTGGTGGCGCACACCTACAGACCCAGCTACTCAGGAGGCTGAGGCAGAAGGATCTCCTGAGCCGAGGAGTTAGAGGCTATGGTGAGCTGTGGTTATGCCACTGCACTCTAGCCTGGGCAGCAGTGAGACCCCCCTCCCACCTCCAAAAAATAAATTGAAAAATATAAAGTTAATTTTACAGAGGAACAGGCAAAAACAATGAAAACAAAATTCTGAAGTAATTCACATTCAGCATGCTGGGAACATTTGAATTCTGGTTAAAATATGCTTGTTCTATTAATATATCTTTACATGTCCACCTATATTTCAGCAGTTTTCTAGGCAATGAAGGGGACCATATTTCGTCAGACGCTTTCTTTAAGTCATCTGACATCGGAAAGGCTGACCTGTTTCACATAGACAGTAACAGGCAGGAGGAAGAAAGACAGGGCCTGTCCACACTGTGTACATCAGCTGGGGTGCTCTATAGTTAAGAAGTGACGGAGAAGCCGTTTCCTCTGGAGATCAAGACCGTGCTGCTTAAAACACAACGCGAAGCCAGGCAGGGCGGCATATGCCTGTAGTCCCAGCTCCTTGAGGGGATGAAGTTGGGAAAGCTTTGGCTAGGAAAACTTTGGGCTGTAGCAAAGTTCCAGGCCCACGGATGTCTGCAGCAGTGGGTGCCAAACCACACATGCGAGCAAGGTGGCCTGGCTGGAGCAAACCTCACAAGGCTCTCATCAGAGACGCCCGCAGCACAGCCGCGGCCATGACGCTTGTGGCGGGGACCGCCCAGGCAGGGGCTGTCTCAGGGACCACCTGGAGCCTGTGCATCAGCAGCCAGGGTCGATCCGAGATGCCCATGGCCCCCCCTTTTTTTTTTTGAGTTGGAGTCTCACTCTGTTGCCCAGACTGGAGTGCAGTGGCCGCTCCCGGCCACCGCAGCCTCGACCTGCTGGGCTCCGGCGATCCTTCCGCCTCAGCCTTCCAAGTAGCCGGAATTACAGGCATGCGCTGCCACGCCCGGCTGATTTTTTGATTTATTGTAGAGATGAGGTCTTGCTGCCCAGGTGGGTCTTGAACCCGCGGGCTCAGGCAATCCACTCACCTCAGCCTCCCAAAGGCGCGGGATGACAGGCTGAGCCACCGAGCCCGGCTCACGGCCCCTTTTTATCTGCAATATAACGCCATTCACGCAATGTCACCCTCGAGGCGCCTCCCACCCCATCACGCCCCTGATGCTGCGACATTCCCACTGTGACCTCGCCCGACCTGCAAGGGAAGTAGCAGTAGCCCAGCCCAAAGACCACCCAGGACACAACCCCGGGGGGCTCCTAGGAATAGCAGTCCTAGCTGGGCAAGAGTTTAGGTACAGAGCAGCAGAAGCAGCAGCTCCCAGGGGCTGTCTCTGCCCGTGTTCCCCCTTGAGACCGGGCTCTTCCTTGCTTAAAAAGGCCACTCGCTTGTCATGCTTCGTTGTGTGTGTGCCTGTGAATTCCTTCCACACTTGAACACGAGAACCTGGCCATCGACATCGAGCCATCGTCCCGCGCCGGGAGCTGCTCTCCTTCTCCTGGTAACAGCAGGACTGAGGCAGGAGGACGGGAGCCCAGGGGTTCAATACCAGCCTGGGCAACATAGCAAGATCCCGGCTCTGAGTCACCTGTCATCTTGAATTTTTTAGTGGTGCCTGCAACCGCTTGTATAGATCTGCAGCCCACGTGCCTGTCTGTCCGTCAGGGTCTGTCTCCCTTCTCCAGCTCAGAAGGGCGCAGTTCCCTGCTGCAGGTTCTGAAGCCAGGGGGGTGCCTGGCCCACCAGGGAATGCTCAATATTTGTTGAATGAATAAACTATCGCCGCTGTTGTCACCAACTCAACGGCTGATAAATTTCAACCACATTTCAGATACTCTGGAGTACATAACATTGTGTATCATAGTCGTGGACGTTAGACAGCAGTAGTAGATATCTACTACAAAGCAGCGGACGTAATATAGACATCATTTGTTCCCCTGGTCAGTCTAGGTTTTTGTGTGGAAGTTTTGAGAAGCTTGCGTTACGACTGGCAGAAGGAACGGCCCGAGTTGTGGCCTACAGGTGATTTGTTCTTCCGTCGTGACAGCGCACCTGCCCACACTGTGTTTAGCAGTTTTTGACCAGGAACGGCATGACCCCTGTGCCCCACCCGCTCTGTGGACCTGATCTCACCCCGAGCAACTTTCTTTGTGTTTCCCTGGATGATAAAAGTCCTCAAAGGAACATATTTTGCTGGTGCGAAAGAGGAGAAACAAAAAACAGCTGAAGCACTAAAAGGCACCAAAACGGGCAAGTTCAAAACTGTTTTGAGTGGGCAAAGCGTCTCAATAGGTGCATTGCATCAAACAGAGAGGACTTTGAAGGTGACTGAAGTTTAAACGTAAGAATAAATGCACCTTTTTTAAAAATAAATTTTGTTTTGGGGGTTGCCCTTTGTATACTATTATTATTTTTATTTATTTTTAGTTGAAATCTCACTCTGTTACCCAGGCTGGAGTGCAGTAGCATGATCATAGTTTGCCACAGTCTCAACTTCCTGGGCTGGTGATCCTTCCACCTCAGCCTCCCGGGTAGCTGGGACTACAGGTGTGCACCCCTTACCCAGCTAATTTTCTTGATTTTTTTTTTTTTTAGAGAGAAGGTCTCACTATGTTGCCCAGTTTGGTCTCGAATTCCTGGGCTCAAGCAATCCTCCTGCCTTGGCCTCCCAAAGTGCTAGGATTACAAGTGTGAGCTACCACACCCAGCCCACAGTACATTATTATTAAGGAGTTAATAACCCAAAGGTTTCGATAGGCATCACACCCCGTCCAGGTGCTGCTGGGTAGTCGGGGGTCCCATACTGGTGGGGAGGTGTGCTTTCTGGAACCCACCTCCTCCCGCCCACTCCCATGAACAAGAGATCCCTGAACAATATACAGTGGTGGGAAGGATGGTGTTTTTAAGCAACGTTTAGGTATTTTAAGATTTCTCTTTATATGAGATTGCAGTAAAGCTAAAAAGGCAAATACAATTTAAAGCAGTCCTTTGGTCTAAGAGCTGATTTTCACCATTTTTGGCAGCACATTTCTGGAGCCGAGATACAGTAAGGAACTATGTCATGATGCTGCGAGAACTGGATATCCCCATGCAGGTCATGAGGTCACACCTTCATCTCACACATACACAAGCAACAACTCAATGAAACCAAAGCCTCCAACATAAGGCCTGACATGGTGAAACTACCAGAAGACAACACAGAGGGGGATGTTCCTAGATATTAACCTGGGCGATGAATTTTTGGACATGACCTCAAAAGCAACCTAGATAAATGGGATCACATCAAAAGGAAAGGCTTCTGCACTTCAGGAAAAAAAAATGAACAGCCTGAAGAGAGCTACGGAATGCGAAAAGAAAGCCCTCAAAGGGAAAGTCCTCAAAGGGAAATATCTTGCCGATGTGGAAGAGGAGAAACAAAAAACAGCTGAAGCACTAAAAGGCACCAAAGTGAACAAATTCAAAACCGTTTTGAGCAGTGGGAAAGCATCTCGATAGGTGCGTTGCATCAAATGGAGAGGACTTTGAAGGTGACTGAAGTTTACACATGTAAGAATAAAAACATCTTTTTTTAAAGAAGTAAATTTTGCAAACTACACATCAGATGGGGCTAATATCCAAAATATATAAGGAATTCCAACACTCAGTAGTAAGAAAGGAACATCTCTATCAAAGGAAGGTCAAAAATCTGGACAGATATTTCACAAAAGAAGACAGACGAGTGACCAACAGGTAGATGAAAAATGTTCAACATCACTAATCATCAGAGAAATGCAAATTAAACCACAATGCTCAACCCACCTCACACCTGTCCGATGGCCATTACCAAAATGATAGAAGGCGGCAAGTATTAGAGAGGGCTTGGAGAAAAGGACCCCCATGTCTGGCTGGTGACAAAGTCTGCTAAGACAGTCACGTTGGCAAACAGGGTGGAGGTTACTCAAAATATGACGCACAGCATGGCCACGTGATTTTGAAACCCATGCTCACTGCAACTCTCCTTTGAATCACCATGATACGGAACCGACCTCAGTGTCCCACAACCGCTAAATGGACATAGAAAATGCAGTGTGTGTACACAGCGGGATATTATGTGACCTTGAAGCAGAAGACAAATCCTGGCATTTGGAGCAACATGGATGAGCCTGAGGGACGTCACATTAAGTTAAGCACGCTGAGCACAGAAAGACAAATACTGCGCGGTCTCACTTATGTGTAGACGCTAAAAATGTTGCACTCATCGAAGCAGAGGAGACGGGTGGTCGCCGGGGCAGGGGAGGGGTGTGCTGGGTGCTGTTGGTGAAAGGACACTTTTTAGTTAGGGTGAACAAGTTCAAAGGATCTGTTGTAAAGCATGACGGCCCCATTGTTAATTGCAATGTATCAGACTTGCGAGCTGCTAAGAGTTTTATTTTATTTTTTGTTAGTCTCCCTCTGTCGCCTAGGCTGGAGTGCAGTGGCACCATCATGGCTCACCGCAGCCTCGACCTGCCAGGCTCAGGAGGTCCTCCTGCCCTAGCCTTCCAACCAGCTGGAACTACAAGCACACGCCGTCACGCCCAGCTAGGGTGGATTTTAAGCATTCTCATTACAAAAAAAATAGTGCCAGAAGTCATGCACGTGTTAATTAGTTCTATTTAAACATATCATATGGTATAGACATATTCCAAAACATGATACATATATGTAATTTTTTGTCAGTTATAAAATAAATAAAAGGAAGATAAAACGGAACAAAACAAAACCGGAAAATATTCAGTTAACAAAGGTCGGACTGCCAAAGTAATACATGACCTCTTGTATTTTTTTTCCCAAATACTGACTTGACATTAAAGCATTGAAAACAGACAAAATGAGTTGCTGATGGCGTGACAGTTTTCACTCGGGCAGAGTGGTCACACCCAGGCCAGCTGAGTGGGGCTTCTCTTCCGGCAAAGCATGCCCTGGCCGTGTTAGTTCATCTCAGCTCTCAGTGTCTTCACTGCTCAGGACAGAGAACAGTGTCTACCAGAGAGATAAGAGTCAAGCGCTTGTTAAAATGCGGGTGCTTGATACTACATGTCAGAGCCTTTCCTCATCAGGGCTGTCACCAAGAGGAGGGTGTCCAGGGACTCTTCATGATGTTGGGTCCGGGCTCTCTAACCCACGGGGTCGTCAGAAGGCACATGCACTGTGCTCCCACATCTGTGCAGGGAGCCAGGCTTGAGGGCCGTACATAGGAACAGGCGCCTGTCTGTCAGCAGCGTGCAAACCCTGCAGCCACACTGATGTGCACAGCGGATTCAGGGGGGAAACAGAGAACAAGTGAGCAATGAGCTAGCCAGGGCTAGATTCTGGTCACCCATGGGCGAAAGTACGGAAGCTTTTGGGTGATGGAGAAAGAAACGGCTTCCGACAACCTCGCTAAGCTGTTACGAAATAACCAGCAGGAATGTGCTCGGCAGCCATTCCAAGGGGTGTTCCCGAGAGACTGGAACGGGAACGATGGCCGTCTGAGAAATGACAGCAGTGGGACAGTCCGTGCCCTTCTCATCTCCTCCTGCGCCCGGCGGCCAGTCTGTCCCTGTCTCCCCTGGGGCTGGCCCTGCCCGTGTGGTCTTCCAGGGAAGGCGGCCGTGTCGCCCCTTCTAGAAGCAGGCACTCAGGGCTGAATGCTCAAATCGCCCTCCGTCTGCATCTGCACCGATGTTTTGCATTTGTTTGAGGCTTGCATCTGCTCCCAGACAATGAGCCGTGATTTTGAACCTGTTTAGCACGCATTTAACCCAGATACGTCTTTTGTGACCATTTCACTCGCATCTGGGTTTCAGTGCAAAGAGCTTGGGAGGGAACAGAGCAAGAGCAGAATGCCATCCGCCGGCAGCTGCGGGCACGAGGCACGGCCCGGTGCGAGGGCGCCGCCCCCAGACGTGGGCTCTGTGGCGGGGGCTGTTTCCTGCCACCGTTGTCTCTGTAATTCGAGGTTACGCATCCCACCTGGGGCTCGGCACGGCACGAAGGCGCCTTACGAGGACCACGAGGGTGCGAAGGAACCCTGCAGCCGTCCACCAGAAAGGGCCAGGGCCCGTGGCGACAGCCGGCACCTCCCATGCCTGCTGGGACCAACGGCCCAGGCAGCACTGATGAGTGTCTCCACAGTGGCGAGAGGCCTGCTGGCTCAAGCAAGACGCTAGGGCCCATAAGGGTGTCAGGCAGCTCCTGGCTGGCTCACCTGATATCCTTAACACAAACACACACACACACACACACACACACACACACACACTATCCCGGGGCAGCATGTTGGTTCTGACCCTGGAATGTTCTCACGGGAAGACATCTTGCTTTTGATGTTGTGCACAGACTTAGCAAGGTCGCACCATAAGACCTAAAATTAGGGATGCCTTTGTGGGCCCGTGGGGTCTGAGTTGCTCGCATGGCTGTGGGTTCTGGAGTCTAAGTCCACCGTCACACTGGAGCTGACGAGGACACACACACACCCTCTGCGAGGGGGTGGGGTCTGTCCAACCCTATCCACAGACACTGTGGGGCGTCCTTTCACCCTGGGACGCAGCTGTGGGGTCTTGGGAACCTCTGAACAGTTCACGGAGCCTCAAAGTCAGCATAGCTTTTAAAGCCCGGTTTGAAAACATGTGCATATAAAGCTGAGTGTTGTCTCTCGAGGCGTGAGACGTGACACCGTTTTTACAGTCACAAAAATTGTGTTTGCTGTCGGAGGCGGTTCCTCACACCCAGGGCTGACAGACTCAAGGGAGAGTTCGAGGTTTGCACCAGACCCGAATTTTGTTGGTAGGTGACAAGTAGAAATACGGCGATTCACGTAGGGTGGCTGTGTCGATGGGGATGTGACGGCCATTATGTGACTATGGGAAGGTACGTCCCCGTGCACTGTGGTGGCCCCCAGCCACGCAGGGCCACAGAGCACCTGAGACGTGGCCAGTGGGGAAGAAGAACTGAGTTTTTAATTTTCCTCGATTGTGAATAAGTTAACATCAAATTTAAATGTAAAATGCCACATGGAGCTGTTGGCTACGCCATTGGCCGGCGTCGATAAGGTTCTTTTCTATGTCTACTGCTAACACACACCACCTTCCACTACACACACACGAGACTCATGCAGAGATTAAAAAACAGTCTCTCACATTAGAGCACCGACTCTAGGGAAAGCAATCAATGTTTATAACTTGAAAAGTTAATTCTCTCCCCCTCCCATTTTCATCGATACAGCATGAAAAAAATATCCCTAGAAACTTGGAGACACAGAATCCACTGCTATCAGCCCATTGCCCATTCCCAACGTCCTTAGGGGCAAGCTCTTAATTTGGATGTTGTCATTTCTTCTCAAATGCTATCTTAGGGGACAATTACACGTGCAGCCATTTTGTTTTGCTAATTTTCAGAAGCCACAGATCAATATAAAGGCAATTAGCAATCGTTTTGCTCTTTAAAAATAAAAATAGTGAATCCTCGTTTTGAAAGCTGATTTTTAAAGTATGAACATGGCAAAATACAATAAAATTCATTGGGACTTCGGCCGGCAATGTTAAAACCACCCCTTGCTGTAGCGAATTGTGTGTATGAAAGGTTGGTGTTTGTGCTCACAGCCTGGCAGCACTCAGCACAGGAAGGTTGTAATACCTATTTGCTCTCCTGCTCTGGCGTTGTTTGCATGCTGATATCAGCACTCGGGTCTCCTGTAGCTGGTCATTGAAATAGGGACCGAGCACTTAATTCATAGACACCGACACCAAAAGTACACGTTATAAAAAGGAGAGGTTTACCAGCCAAGAGCTGGGCCAGTGGCCACTTGCCTGCTGGACATGCCATCCCACAGCAAAGGCCCCCATTTGCTGTAGGGGCTTGCTTAAATGGGGCAAAACCACACTGGGACTTTCCAAGTGGGCCAAACCGCAACATCCTGGAGGCCTAGGTACTTTTCAAGCAATGCTAGCGGGGTTCACAGCAGCGAAAAAAAAAAAAGCTGCTAAACAGTTTAACCTAGCCAGCAGGTGCTGTTGCCAGTTTCCAGGAAGGAAACTTTTTAACTGTGCAAAGGCTGAGTACATGCTTAACTGTGCAAAGGCTGGGTTCCTGCTTAGCCTAATTTTTGACATTGTAGATGTCTTTTTAAGCCCCCTTCCACAGTCATGTGTCAATTTCTGCATCTGTAAAATTAAAGTTATAATGGGACTTTCCCAGGGGTGACTGTCAGACGACATGAGCTAATAGATACAAAGTCAACGGATGTCTTTGTTGGTGCCACTGATGTCATGCTCCTCTCGAGATGAGGGATTCCCTCGTTTATGCATGTGTGCGGGCGTGGGCTGGCTACTCAGGAAACAGCTCCAAGCGAGTCGATGGGAGCAGGACCCAATGGGGAGAGGCTTAAATGGGACATTACAGAGAAGGCCATGTTTGTCAGGGACCTTTGGGGAGAGCACGGCCCGACTGGGTTTCCCAGTCGCTGCGCTGCAGACATTGGGGTTTGGATAGCGCTTTGCCATGGGGCTGCCCAGTGTGTTGCAGGGTTTTTGGTGGCATCCCTCTCTTCTGCCCTCCAGAAACCAGGGTGCTTCCCCCAGCTGTGATGACCGCACCCATCCAGGCATCGCCAGGTGTCTTCTGGGGGGACATGCGGATTGTGTGGCTTTTGTAGAGCGCTAGCTGCCACTTTCCATAGACCTCCAGGGGCCGCCCAGCCCTGTTTCCGCTGTGAACGTTTTGCAGAACTGAGGACTTTACGGAGCTCTGTAATGCTTACAGTGAAATGCTTACTCTGGTGGGCCACACCCACCAATAAAGATTTCTCTTTGTGAATGAGATTAGGAACGACGCTATTTTTGTCCTTAAAATTTTACATAGATTCAAAATGTTCTATACACACACACAAAAAAGCCCCTCATAATATTTTATTTTAATATGTGCACAAAATGTACCTAATTTATTAGGCACATCACATCAAGAAATAAGTCTCTTCCTCATCCTGTCCCAGCCTTTAGATCCAGCCCAGTCAGGTCTAGTTCCTGGGGTCTGACCACATCCCTGCGAAATGGCCACAACGAGGTTGCAAATACAAATTTTTATTTTTTTTGAGTGGGAGTCTCACTCCATCGCCCAGACTGGAGTGCAGTGGCCGCTCCCGGCCACTGCAGCCTCCACCCGCTGGGCTCTGGTGATCCTTCTGCCTCAGCCTTCCAAGTAGCTGGAACTACAGGCACGCACTACCACACCCGGCTAATTGTTGATTTATGGTAGAGATGAGGTCTCGCCAAGTGGCCCAGGCAGGTCTCGAACCCATGGGCTCAGGCAATCCACTCACCTCAGCCTCCCAAGGTGCGGGATTACAGGCTGAGCCACTGAGCCCGGCACGAATTTGCAAGCCGGAAGCGAGTGCCCTCTCCAGTCTGAAGTGACACGCCCTTCCCTGGACCGGCATTTGCAGGACATGGCTGTCCCTGGCCACAAAGTGTCCTCCAGAGCCAGGCGCCTCCTTCCGCCGCCCTCAGGGCCTTTGAACGACTGCTTGTGAACGCGACTGCCCAGAAACATGTGGTTTTCTAGGTGCTGGACTGCAGAGAGGGGTGAGCGCTGGGCGGGGTGCTCTGCGCTCATTCGAGCATTGCCGGAGATGTCTTTGTGTGGGAGAAGAGGCCTGGCGAGCCCCTGCCTATCATGGAGGTGGAAACACGGCCTCGGCTGCAGCCACAGACGCCATGACCCTCAGCAGATCCCACTCTTGATGTGTTTCCGTGGCACTTGGGCGTGGAGGCCACGGCCTTCCTCTCCATGCTGTGTGTGGCTCATGAGGGTGACCCTAGAAGGCACAAGCTGGAGTCCACTCAGAGGGTCGCACCGTGGCATGGAAGCCTCGGGAAAGAGCCCCACGGAGGGCCACACCGGGCCGAGCAGAAGCCAGCTCCTGGCGGGCCATGCTCAGACCCAGCACTGCAGAATTCCACGAGACACTGTTTTCCCCTCATGTGCTCAGACAACAATTATGCCTTGAAACTGAAGAATAGGTTGCTTAGGAGTGGCACAAGAGACAAAGGGACTCTTGTCGGAGATGCTGCTCAATAATAAGATAATGCAATGTTTGAATGCTGGTGTCATCTGACGCTGATAATAACATATCTCCTGCTTCCCTTTATTTTATTTTTGTAGGCCAGATAAATTAAATTAAACTAGCTCTTTGCTCAACGGCTCGGGATGCCTTGTTAATAATAGCTCCCTGCTCCCGTCAACAGGCTGGCTGGCTCAAGGGTGAACGGGCGTGGGGCTCTCCCTTCCGCATGGCACGGGCGCGGCGGCTAGAGCGGTACATCGAGGCAGAACCGTCAAGAGGGGCCACGTTGCCCACACTGAACTGCTCTCAGGAAAGCTGGAGTCGCCGAGACAGCACAGAGGGATCCCTGTGACCAGAACCTTCCCTGGGACAAGAACCCTCAAGCAGGCTGGCCAAACACCTTGCCGGCCCCAAGGTCGCCCCGTCCCCAACTTGAACACAGGTGGCGGAACGCTTCCGTGCAGCCTGGCCAAGACTTGGAGTTAGCAAACCCTGTTTAAAAACATCTTCACTTCTCATTGGTAAACACCATGTCTACTAATATATATTGAGAAAATTAGTGTTTTCATGCCGTGTTTTCTGGTACATTACCTAAACTCAATGCGCAACTCACACTCAGCGTGCCACTGCTCGCCAGCTGTGGATCACAATGTTTCACCAGCAGCCACGGGTGTCGCGGTAATAATTTGACAGGCGATAAAGAAAGAATGAGCTCTTTGGTACGATTTTTATAGTCGATTCTCCACAGTCTCAGCCATCGGAGTGGAAGGAATGAAGACATACAATTTAACTGGCATGTTTACATGCGCCCAACAGATATTTTTCTTTGGAGATTAATTGAATTACACCTATAAAATATTTATATTGTGGAGTTATCAATCCAGAGATGATTTCGAACAATGAAGGAAGCATGTTTTCAGTGATAATAACGGATAACGACCCCAGTCGAGCAACCCCGAACGACATCCTCCGAGCAGAACATTCTCCGGTAACTTTTGCTGATGTACTTGTTTGAGATGCCCCTTGAAACACAACTTCACAAAAGCACATGAGCTCTAAAGCCTCAGCCTCTAACTACGAAGCCATCTTGCAGCAAAACCATACACCCAAGGTGCTACCATGAAGATGTGGGACCAGCAGTGACTTGATTTTAATACTCGCCGTGTGACACCTGTGCAACCCCAAGTCCAGGAAGGCCTTCAAGATGTCTAGCTGATGTGTGACTCTTTATGTAGAAACACCTACTCTCTGTAAGTTTTTCCCCAAACAACCCTCGTTGTTCTAGAAATTGCAGGCTGTGGTGCCCTCAGCCACCCACACATTCCTCCTGGAGCGTGGATGCTTTTTCCCCGAGATACAAGCCCTGGGTCTGAGCTAACAAGTGTAGAGGGCTACCTGTCTTGTGGCCAATAGAGACCACGTTTCTGTCCGCGAGTTCCCCAGCATATCACCCAAGGCTGACACAATGGATGTGTCCGCCTCTTTTCTTGGCTTCTCGGTGCCTGTGGCATTTGGGAGTCACTTGGCATATATGAGCCTTCCACAGAAGAGTTGCACTTCAGTAAATGGTCTGGGCTTGTTTTCTCTTCTTGGCTGTTTTAAGTCATGTTGATTCGAGTGTTTACTTTCTAAACCTCAGTTTCCTCTTCTGTGGGCTGCTTGGAGATGGCTGAGGACTGAGTAGGGAATGGCCACAGAGATCGACACTGGGATGGGAATGTGGTTTAGGAAGTAGGCAGAGGGGTGATGGGAAACGTGCCGCAGCGGGTTCTCCAAAGGAAGGAAGGAAGGAAGGGAGGGAGGGAGGGAGGAAGGGAGGGAGGAAAGAAAAGAGAAAAAGAAAGAGAATATTCCTGATCCATTGTGTTTGCCGATTTCTCTGGTGTCAACACCCCACAGCGGCTGATTCCAAGGCCCTGGTGCATGTGGATGGGATGTGTCCCTCCCTGGAGCCCTGGCTCACCCCATCCTGCCACACAAGCATATGGCCATTCACGTAGTTGGTGACATTTTTCATAGTTTCACTAAAGCGGAAACGCTCACCCATCCGGTTGTCCTGCAGTTCACAGCTGCATCCACCAGGAGTTAACTGGACGGCTGGGTCCCAGCTCCTGTGAGTGGACGACCCCCTACCTGGCACCAGGACCAGAACCATCACGGTATATTATGCGTGGCACACACATGAAGGGACCCCCAAACCCTGGAATTTATTTATTAGAAATTGTTTAAACTTTAGTCACCTTCACGGTACTCTATGTTGGACGCAATACTCCTATCAAGATGCTTTTCTTCCACTGTTCAAAACGGTTTTCAAATGTATCCATTTTGATGCCTTTTAGTGCTTCTGTGGTTTTTTTTTTTTTTTTTTTTTTTTCCTTCCTGCCTTTTCCACATAGGCAAAATGTTTCCCTTGAGGCCTTTTTTCGTATGGGGAAACCCAAAAAAGGGTTTGGGGTGAAACCCGGTGAACAGGGAGGATAGGACATGGGGCTCATGCCAATTTTGGTCAAAAACTGCCGAACACTCAGCATGATGTGGGCAGGTGTGCTCGTAAATCACCCATCATGAAACGGGCAAACCCGTTGAAAAACATCTCCAAAATAATTTCACTGAAGCCAATCACAGCCTCTCATAACAATGCTAGCTGGTCCACAGATGCCAATGGGTTCCTAGGACACTTACCTAGGGAGGGAAGCCTGGACTACAAGGAGCCCGCCCTCCAAAAGATCATTCTGGCTTTTTGGGTCCCCTTGTACGAACAATGAGTGAAATGTTTTCCTTTTGTTTTTTAAAGACGAGGTCTCACTCTGTCGCCCAGGCTGACGTGCAGTGATGCGATCATAGTTCACTGCAGCCGCGACTTTCTGGGTTCAAGTGATCCTTCTGTCTCAGTCTCTCAAGTGCCTGGGACTACAGGCATGTACCACCATGCCTGGCTTTTCTTAAAAACTATTTTTTGTAGAGAAAAGGTCCTGCTATGTTGCCCAAGCTGGTCTCGAACTCCTGGGAGCAAGCGATTCCACCGCCTCGGCCTCCTGAAGTGCTAGGATCACAGTCAGGAGTCACCTTATCCGGCCAAAATTTTCTTTTAGAAGCATTAAATAAACGAGATTTGGCATTGATTCTTCTCGTGGATCTGAGAAAAAATGTAAGTTTCAGACACTGTTGTTGAAAAGGAAGAGAAAGTCATTTCTGGGGTCACCGAGGGCAGACATAGGGTGAGTGCACGGAGCCAGGCTTGGGTCTGCACACAGGACACGGAAACGGTGGACGCTCCAGGGAGCGGTGGCCAGGGTGTTATCTTTACCAAGAGACCAGGGCCTCATCTCTGAGAGGACGCTTGAACCCAGACCATGGGCGCAAGGCGAGAGTCCAAGGTTGCTGCCTTGAGGGGCT
The DNA here is from genome assembly GCA_027257055.1 of Cephalopachus bancanus. Taxonomy (NCBI): domain Eukaryota; kingdom Metazoa; phylum Chordata; class Mammalia; order Primates; family Tarsiidae; genus Cephalopachus; species Cephalopachus bancanus. The sequence continues at coordinate 15,480,117 of JAPVLO010000001.1, read as the reverse complement.
CGGATGGGTGTCAGAGCTGCTCGGGAAATGGAGAGGCAGGAAGCAGGCAGGGAGAAGTGGCCCATGTGGACCCCGTGGCGGCAGGCCCAGGCTGTGGCCTTTGGCTTTTAATCCGGGTGGAATGCGGTGCTGCAGCAGGGCTTTGAATCAAGGGAGGCACAGTCAGGGTGGGGGCTGGCGGTGCTGGGGGTCCAGAGACAGACCCCCCGGGACACCCGGGTAGCTTAGAGACGGACGGGGAGGGAGGGGGACTGGGCATCCGAGGAAGGCGAGGCATGAGGAGCAGAGTGCAGCCAAGTAGGCAGGGCTGCTCCTGCTCCATGGACGCCAGGCAGCCCGTTTCGGGAGACTTGGGGAGATCAGAGGACAGCCGAGGGCGGCGTGAGTCGCTGCTCGAAGGTAAGGCTGGCACAGGGCTGGGGCTCACTAGCATGGATCTGACCCTGGCTTGGACTGTGGGGCCTGGGGGTTGCAGGGCAGGGTGGCGTCTGGTGCTTTCCAGGACCAGGTGCTGAGCGGCCCTGGGAGCAGGGAGAATGTTCCAGGCCCGGAGCGAGCACGTCCCGTGAGCTGGGCACAGGGGTCAGACGTGTGGGTAAGGGCCTCCTGGGGGGCCAGGCTGGTAGCCAAGTTCCCGTTCTCCCCTGAATGATCTGGAAACTGCTCTCATGCCCAAGGGCAGCCGGTGGATTCCAGAGAACAATGGGTCCCCGCCGCACCCATAACCCAGCAGTGACAGCCAGATTTCTGTGGGCAAATCAGAGGCTGCAATTGATGCTCTCGGTCCCTCCTGGGCAGCCTCCAGAGTCCATGCAGTGCTGCCATCCCAGCTCACAGGAGTCTCCGTGGAAACAGAAAGAGGTGGCGGGGTGGGTGGGGGGCGGTCTGGGTGCACACGGGCTGCACGCTGGTGCGACGTTTGCTAATAAATATCATTTGGGCAATGGCTACGGCAGACACTGTCCCAGGCTCTGGGAACACAGCAGTGAGCACATCACAAGAACCGCCCCTGCGTGATTCTCATGACCAGCGAAGGCCCTTCCACACCTGGCACTGACCCACTACTGACATTTTTGTATGCAGTGGCAGACGGGAGACTTTGGCAGGCTGGACAGATGGGGACAGCCCTGCAGGCTGGGACCGTGAGGTTTGGGGCCTTGGCGAATCAGGCCCGGGTGTCTTCCTGGCTGGGCTCGCGGTCTCTTCTGATTTTCACAAGTCTGTGCCATCACGGGCAGGAAGGGCATGCTGCCCCCCGCCCGGGGTGCACTAGGCCCCTGCCAGAGCTTAGCTGTGGGACTCGCCTGGGCAACCCCACCCAGGGTGGTCACACAGGGTTCTCCAGTCAACACACCACAGGACCAGAGGAAGGCATTTGTGACAGGCAGGTGCTATCTATTAATTGCATTACCTCAGTCAACGGAGTTTCTCTTAAATGCGTTTTTAAAGTATCTTTTTCATCCCAAAGGACCATCTGTTACCCCAAATTACACGGCCATTTAGGTGTGAGATTATAAAAGGATGTGAATGAAACTGATCATTACTACTTGGTAGCTCTTCACAGAAACAGATCTCAAGTTACTTAAAACATGCAAGAAATACTGAACACGCTGTGGTCCAAGGACGAAAAAAAGCGTTGAAAACTGGGCGTTCCAAGGAGCAAGGGAGAGTGCAACCCGGAGCGGAGTCCTTGGCTTATTCTTTCTTTCTCTGGATCGTCAGCTCAAGCAGCTGCTTTACCAGGACTTTTACAAAGTTTTTTAACATCACGGTGGGATCGTAAAAATAGCACATTAATAAACTAAATGGTACTTGGGTGAGCACGGTAAACATCAAATGACGGTGGCATCTGTGGGTTTCAGCCTCAGAAACCCCACAGAATCTGGGGTGGATTTTACATCAAACAAGATACCTGGAGTTGCATGAACTCAAGGAGGGTTTCCTGGTTTCTGGAGTCTGGAAGCCGCCGACGGGTTCACCTGCTCTCAGGTCAGAGCTGCGAGTCGGCGGTGACTGGCTGTGGGAGCGCCCAGCCCTCCGGAGGGGGCAGCGTGGTGGCCAGGTGGCAGGGGTCTCACCAGGGACGGGGCAGTGGGACGCGGAAGTCTGCAGGGAACCTGCCTCAGACCTTCCACCTCTACTCCCTGTCCCTGGGGATGGCGACAGTCTCATTGCAGCAGGAGGGGCACGGTGTCCAGGCCAAGACCTGGGGAATCCAATCACCATGCTGCCTTGGCAGGGACACCGCCCCCCAACCCTGCCTCTATCATTAAACCGGAGTTCGAGCACAGATCCCTGCTGTGGGGTGCACATGTGGAACCCTAGACCCCAGCGCCCGAGGACAGCAGGAACAGGGAGGAGCACCACGGACAGCCTGCAAACGCCAGGGCCTGGCAGAGAGGAGGAAGGCCGACAACTTTGAGTTTGAACTTCCAGCCTCCGAGAATTGTGAGAAGAAACTTCCCTTGTTTGGGTGGTTCCTGGGAGATTCTGGAAGTCAAGTCTGCGGGGATCCTGCGTGGTCATGCGTTTCTAGACACAAACTATAGACAACAGCCTGTTTTCTGTTTGCTCTGCGTTCTCCAATCGCTGTCTCTTGTGGGCGGCCCTGTGCTAGAAGCCAGGTGCCCAGACTCGCAGGGCATGGCGGCCGCCACCCTCCAGAGGACCCAGACACGTCTATGCCTCCCCGAATTCCACAGCGAGCACCGGAACAGGAGCACGCCTGGACCAGGCGTGACCACTGGCATGAGCCTGCTCCTCTGGGTGTTCTTACCGGCCCTGTGCCTGGTGACGGTGGTCATGGCCTCCTCTGAGTATCCTACCAGGGACCCAGCCAGGCAGCGAGTACTGTCCTCACTCACGCACAGCACCACGAGGCCACGGTTACCACCCAGGTGCCATCTGCACAAGGGTGCTTCAGCGGCCCTCGAGAGCCGGCCTCTCGTGTCTGGGTGTGTTTTCCCGGCATACACACAGCACAGACTCTAATTGAAAATCGCGTTCTTTACAAAGGCCCAGATGAGGCGGCACTGGGGGACAGGGACGACACCTGGGGCCTCACTGCAAGGGTTCCGAGATGGAGCCTGCAGGGGGAGGGGGAGGAGCGAGGGAAACACTGGTGGTGCTCATGGCCATTCATGGACAGCCGTGACCCTCTTGTCCTGTCCCCTGAGCTCCCAGGCACACAAAAGCCTGGGCAGTGGCTCTCAACCAGGCTCCCCAGCCAGCAGCATACATGTCACCTGGGAGCTCACAAGCAACTCGGATCCTCCAGTCCCCCGAGAACTGCCAAGAACCCGGGGGCAGGGCCCAGCCTCTGTGTCCCCACCTACCCTGCGGGGAACTCTAATGGGTGCTGCAGCTTGAGACCCCTGATCTGCGGTGGAGGAAGCGGGGGCAGCTATGACCGCAGCGGGGAATATTATTGTGGGATGCTTTAGCCCCAGGAAGGCCTGTCCACACCACAAACACTGGCAGCAGGGCAGCCATGTGCCCATCTCGAGGACACAGAAGATGGCCGGCAGCCCCGCTTGGCATCTGCATTCCCGGGCTTCTTGGTAACCCGGCCACAGTTTCCCTCGGTGCCTGGGGACAGAACCCGCCATGGGCTGCAGGGAACCAAGGTGTCCACTGACTCTCCCTGGAGCTGGCCAACGAGCAGGGGTCATGGCGGACATGGCCTGTCCTCTGTGTGCTAGGACGCTTCCTGGGATGCGGTTCCAGGCTCCCACACCCCGTGCGCTGGGACAGGCCTGGCCCTCTGGGCTGGCGTCCTCGTCTTCACACTCAGGGAAGCCTGGACTCGCGCCCTTCGAGGGACTCCCGGGGCCCAGGGCCCCCATGGGTACCGCTCGCACCCATGGCTTGAGCACAGGCGTTTCTTCAGGGCACACACCTGACTCCCTGGACTTGGTTTGAACAAAGATGCCCCCATGCACAGATCGGGGGGTTTCTACGATGTCCTTTGTGTCTTATACCTCGGACGCCCCAGCAGGGCTCCCCCTCTGCGGTTCACAGAGTGTGGCCAGGGCCACACGCACCACGAAGCCCACCCTGACCCAGCTGGCCCCAGAGGGCAAACCTCGCAGCGTGTGGGGCTCTTGGTGTCCCAATGCCCCTCGTTCCAGCCACGGGACCTGTTCACGGCCCCTCCAGGGTCGGGTTGACATAGCCACCGTGAAAAGAGGAGCCGGCCCTCGTCTGGCAAATGACACTGCCCAACCCACCTGACCCTGCAGGAAGGCCCCCACTGCTGCCCGGTCCCATCTGGTTCTGCACGTGAGGGCCCAGCCTCCGTGACTCTGAGCATGAGCCCTCTTTCTGCCCGTTTCCCTTCCTCCCTGCAGATTTGGGTGCCGGAGGACCAAATGCCGTGGTCTCCTGCCCGACCCCTTCTTCCTAAGACAACTGCTGAGTCCAGGAGCTCAGCAGTTGTCTTAGGAAGAAGGGGTCGGGCAGGAGAGGCAGGTGGCTGCACGCGACCTGTGGACGCTGAGCACGGCGGAAAGGCGACACCCCCACAGGCCTCATGCGTCTTCTGCCCTGTGCTCCAGGGCCTTCTCATCGATGCTCGTGGCAAGCCGGGAGGAGCACACCCTTGAACACATGGAGGGGGTGATGAGGGGTCGGAGGACTTGACAGGGAGGGGTCTAAGGTCACCGACACTCCACGACCCACAAAGGAACGCAGACCTCCGCACGGAGGACGCCACTCCTTCCTCCCAGGCATTCGCCGTGTGGCCTTGGGCAAGTCACTCAACCTCTCTGAGCTGTGGGCCCTCATCTGTCCGGCGACAGGGCTGTGGGGAAGATGGCTCTGAGTCTCGGTGGGACCACGAGAAGCTGATACTGCAGGCGAGAGGACCCAGGAAGGACAGAGCCCGCGCAATGCCTGGAGACCCAGCCCTGAGCACTTCAATGGAGCGCCCGCCTGTCCCTCTGCCGAGCCAGGGAGGCCCCGAAGACGCAGGGCTCACCCCGTGACCGCCCTTGCAGGTGGGAGAGGGGGAGAAGGAGGCGAGACCCCCTTCCCGCTAAGCAGGCGCTCCCAGTCGTGTGACCTGGCGCACAAACGCGTGAGACCATCATGGGATTTTCACTTGGACACGCGGTAACAAAACACAGCTTGGGGCGTGAAGGCTGGCTCAGGCAAGTCACGCCTTTCCTCGCTGCCCGGTTAGAACCGGCCGTGGCACCACCACCCGCGCCAGGAAATCCCGATGTTTTTCCTCCCTCGACTTTCGCCATTTCCCACAATCATTGCCAGGTCCACACACTTAATTAGAACACAGGGAATAATTAGATAATGAGGTGAAAAGCACTTAATTGTTTGAGCTAACTGCAAAGGAAAAAAAAAAGCAAACCATGACTAGTCGTGAATTATTCATTCTCACCAGTTGTATGCATGCTGGAAAATGCCAGAAAGTTCCGGGAGCTCAGCTTGGTCTCCATGCCTGGTGCTCACTGGACCAGGCAGAAGGACTTCATTGAGCTCCCGAAGTTGTCCCCAGCCGTCGCACATTCGCCCAAGAGGGCGCAAAACTCCAGATGTCCCAGCGGTCACGCGTCCACCCGCAGCGGTCATGAAACCCCAGAAGACGTCCCCAGCGGTCACGCATCCGCCGTACTAGAGGCGGAGACCCCAAGCAGCCTCTGCTCTTTCTGCCCTGCTTGTGCCAGCTTGACGAGTCTTCAAACAAACAAACAAACCTCAGACAGACCCACGAGGCATTGCCGGCTCCACCCCCACGGAGGCCATCGCCGTGACATCTCTTAGCCGCCTCTGCCTCCACACTCCTAAGTGACACGCTCATATTCCTGTTTCTTGGCTTTCTTGACTTCAGTTTTGTTTTTAGTTGGGGTCTCACTCTGCTACCCAGGCTAGAGCACAGTGGCACGATCACAGCTCACCGCAGCCTCGACCTCTTGGGCTTAGGTGATCCTCCCACTTCAGCCTCCCGAGTAGCTGGGACTACAAGTGCATACCAACACACCTGCTACTTTTTGACATTTTTTGTAGAGATGAAGTCTCGCTGTGTTGCCCAGGCTGCTCTTGAGCTCTTGGGCTCAATGATGCTCCTGCCTTGGCCTCCCAAGTGCTCCTGCCTTGGCCTCCTGGTCGCGAACCATGGCGCCCGGCCTTGACTTCAGTTTTACCTACTGACTTTGCATAATGGACCGTGGAAATGCGGCTTTCCGTACGGCACCCCCTTCTCATGTGGGCCCTTTCCCCCAAACCGCTGTGTTCACAACTTCTGGGCAGACCAATAATTGATGGAGCAAAGTGAAGTTGACAACAATGCAAATGCCACTCCCAGCTGAGCCACGCAGCGTACTGCGATTCCATTTTCTTCCACGTGCAACTTTTATGGGCTTGCTTTGCCCAGACTTAAAAGGGGCTTTGTCATCAAAACAGTTTTTCGAGGACTTCCCACCAAGCTCTCTGTGAGAACTGCAGACCTCCTCTCAGAAGGCACAAGACTCCAACCCTCATCATTTGTCCTCTTTTCTGGGAGGCTGCTCCCGCTCCACGCCTGGCCTCCTGGGCTTCCTTTCTCTGCCACCCGGGGATCCCCACAGCTCCCCACCTCCTGGAGTCTGGTTTCTTGAATCCCATGTCCCTGTCTCTCACGCTGGCAGAGTGCATCTCCTGGCAGCTTGCTCTAGCATGCGAAGGAGATGTGTAATCTGCACGGTTGTGCGTCTGAAGCATTTTCAGACTTGAAGTTTGTTCGGGTTAAAATTCTAGTAGGAAGCCATTTTCCCCATAAGATTTTGGGGCCGGGCTCGGTGGCTCAGCCTGTCATCCCAGCACTTTGGGAGGCCAAGGCGAGTAGATTGCCTGAGCCCGCGGGTTTGAGTCCAGCCCGGGCAACTTGGCGAGACCTTGTCTCTACAATACATCAAAAAAGCCTTAGCTGGGTGTGGTAGCATGCACCTGTAGTTTCAGCTACTTGAAAGGTTGAGGTGGAAGGATTGCAGAGCCTAGCAGGTCAACGCTGGGGTGGCTGTGAGTGTGTTACTGCACTCCAGCCTGGGCGATGGAGTGAGACTCCCACTCAAAAAAAAAAAAAAAAGAAAGATTTTAGAGGCCATTTTCCATCATCTCCGGCCTTCAATGTTACTGTCAGGAAGTCTGAGGACCCTGGTCCTAGGCCCTTTTTATTTGTGTGTTTTAAATCTCCAGAAGTAGATAGAATCTTTTTCCTTGGGCCCATCGGTCTCCCCAGAAAGGAACTATAACTAGTGCCTGGAGATTTCAGCACCTGGGCGTTTTGGGTGACTGAAACAATGCAACTTCTGACGGCACCCTTGCCCGCCCGCATGTATTAACTGGGTGCCTTCGACCCAGCACCCCTTGTCCCCACAATGCAGCTGTAAACCGCCAAGGGGCCGCTTCTTTGTTAAGCAGGAGACAACCCTGGGGTCAGGAGAAGCTTTTGCAGAGGGAAGGCCTGCTTTTTTTTTTTTTTTGAGTCGGAGTCTCACTCGGTCGCCCAGACTGGAGGGCAGCGGCCGCTCCCGGCCACCGCAGCCTCGCCTGCTGGGCTCCGGCGATCCTTCCGCCTCAGCCTTCCGAGTAGCCGGAATTACAGGCACGCGCTACCACGCCCGGCTGATTTTTTGATTTATTGTAGAGATGAGGTCTCGCTGCCCAGGCGGGTCTCGAACCCACAGGCTCGGGCAATCCACTCACCTCAGCCTCCCAAAGGCGCGGGATGACAGGCTGAGTCACCGAGCCCGGCTGGAAGGCCTGCTTTTAAGGACGTTGCGACCAGTCCAGAAGTCTGGTTGGTCAAGGCTTATCTGAGACTGAAGAAAGGCAGACGTCCCCTCGGTCCCTGACACCCCGTCCCTCACTCCCCGGGCCGTATGAAACCCCCCGCCTCCTTGTCAAGAGGGATCTGACAGGTCTTGCCTCTGCCTCCTTGCTCTGGCCAGGTGGAGGAAACCCATCTCCATCTCCAAGCGCCTGCCTGGCAGTGTCTGACTCCAGCTGTGTGTGGGCTGCATGGGCCTCACCAAGGATTCCACAAGAGAAGCCCCCACCCTCCTGCCAGGGCTCTGACGTGCTTGCTGCTGGTGTCCTGGGAGACGACCAGGAAAGGAGAGTTGGCCCCAGTGATGACAAAGACGCCCTGAATCTTCCTGTCTTGCCCGATGGTCGCTGGTCCAGAGTCTCGCCCATCCTCCTGCCTCTTCTTGGAGTGGGCATGGCCACCAGCCTGGGGTGCAGGAACACGTGGAGGTCCACCTGCTTCTGAAACGCACCTGCAGCCAGTCCCACCACTCCAACGTCCCCGGGCCTCCCTCCCGGACCCTCCTTGAGAGCATCAGGGATGGCTCTGCCAGCTGGTCACTCCTCATGCATCTCCATCTGGCACCCAGCTTCCAAAACACACTCCTGCTGTCGCCTTCGCATTTTTTCTGCCCTGGATGGGTGTCCTTTAAAAACAAATCTCTTTACTGTCATTTTACAGAGGCTTAATGAGAGAGTGGTGGGTGAGTCAATGAGGTCAATTGCAGTGTTTAGTCGAGGACTTCTTGGGCTGCCCCATGACGTTGATCATGCACATGGCTCCTCCACCACCCGCCCAGGCGTCACAAAGGAAGGGGGGGAAGGAACGTCCATGCACGATGACACAAGCCTCGGACCGGTGCCGGCCAACAGTCCAGACTCTAGAGACACAAGACCACAAAAGCAGAACCTCAGAGTGACCCACTCCCCAAGACAGCCGAAGGGTCCTTTGAGGCCACCCAAGCCTCCCCAGACTACTGTGACCTTCCAGCATCTTGCCAGGACGTGTTTCCTGCCCACTCAGTGCTGCCCCCACACAGGGCAGATGGCCGCCAGGGCCAGCAGTGTTGCCTGAGGCCTGTCCCCTGGGGACATCTGTTGCTGGGACACAGCGTATCCCCTGGAGCAGAGGTGACAGACGGGCCCTGCAGACCACAGGCCACTCCAGGAATTCAAGTCAAGGTCAAGCACCAGAAGCAACACCAGAGACACAGGCCAACAGACACTTCTCGGGCAGCTTCTCGTACCAAGGCCTCGTGGGCAGGGGTGGGGCAAGGAGTCCCAGGGTCAAAGGAAGGGGACCGGGCAGAGTCTCCACCGTCCAGCGGTCAAGGAGGCCTGCACCCTCGGCAGGGGGAAGATGGATGTGTCATACACTGTGTTTTAATTTTCATTTTATTTTAAAACTTTTTGTAGAGACAGGGGTCTCACTATGCTGTCCAGGCTGGTCTTGAACTCCTGGCCTCAAGCGACCCCCCTGCCTTGACCTCCCTAGTAGCTGGGACTACACCACTGGGCCTGCCTATGCTGGCTTTAGTCTGGGGGCTGTCCGCTTCTCTTTGGCTCCGCAGGGGGCCTGACGACCACCGGATACTGGTTGGGGACGGGGACACAGGCTGTGACGAGGAAAAGGTGGGCCAAGCTCCGTGTCCTTCACTTCCCCCTCTGTCCAGATACAAAAGTGACCGCTCTGAGCGTGTCTGCTGCCTGCGGCCTTGTCTGGGGGCAGATGGTGAGCGGAGAGAGTGCTGGGACGCGCGGGGCCTGCAAAGCCAGCATGTCAGGGACGGGGACACGACGGAGATCTGACAGAATGCGAGCGGATTCTGTCCCTTCAGAGCCACACGCCGTTCCAGCAAACACTCCGCGAGCCCGACACGCAGAGCTCTGACGGAACGCGGCTGCCGCATCACCACCCACGCCAGGGAGGTCCCGCTCCACTCCCAGCCACGCGTCCCCGAAGCCCCCCATCAAGGAGGGCACGTCCTCCCTTTTAAAACTTCGGGATTAAACGACCCATCAAACGGGAATCGATGAGGAAAGACACGCCACCCCTCATCTTAAAGAACACTTGTCACCCCAGTCATTCTTCCTTCTACAGTGTTCCCTCCCGGGAGGGGAAGAACCCTAGCACGCAGGGCTGCTGCCCTCTGACCTCTCTGCACGTGTCCGTGCAAGTGTGTTCGCGTGGCCGGGGCAGCGTGCGCCGCGTGGGGGTGAGAGTGGACGGCCCCTCTCCTCGAGGGACCCCTGGGCATGGCCCGGGCGGGTCTCCTCAAAGCCACCCCAGGAGGGATGTTACGGTGGGTGGAGCCACGAACCAGGCCCTGGCTCTTCCGGCCCATCCCAGCACCTCTGATGTCCCTGGCACAGTCTGCACCTGGTGCTCGGCCGGGCCCCCTTTGCCCACCTTCCTGCCCCAGACTCAGGCTCCTCTGGTCTTGAGCAGTGCGTGATCCCATCTCCTGTCCCAACTTGCCTCCTGGTTCTGTTCTCTGGGGTCCTGTGACTCCCGCCCTCAGATGCCCGCAGGTGTCTGCATCCTAATTCTGTGTCCCGGCGCTGAGCTCGGGCCTGTGTCCTGCTCCAGAGTGTGGTGGGGGTCAGGCCAGCCCTCCAAGCTCCCGCCCTCTCTGGGCTCGGCCCACCCCCTGTTCCTCTGCTCTGAGCCCCCCGGGTATCTCTGGCGCCAGTCCCAGTCACAGCAGGAGGGCCACTAACCCCAGCAGCTCCCACCTCCCCCATGCCCTGCTCTCGTGGGCAGAGCCGGCAGGTGGCTGAGGTCGCCAGTGTGGAAGCCAGGTTAGACAACACGCCGGAAGCCTGCCCTCCGGCGCCTCAGTCCAGAGGACAAACAGCCACCCGACAGACAGACACACAGACGGGCGGAGCAGGGCCAAGTGCGTGGGGCCACAGACTCACACCAGGTTTGGAGCCGGCAGGCCCGGCTGGGACACCCCCCGGGCCACTTACCTCCCAGTCTTGGGCCGTGCCTGCAGCGTCTCGAGGCGATCATTCTCTCATCTGAAAAGCGGAAGGACGCTGAGTTCGCTGGGTGTTGTGAGGAGGGAAGGAGAGACCAGAGGGGAGACACAGGGACACTTGACACAGACAGAGCCCCGTGGGCTCACAGCAGTGCAGACCTTATCAGGACCGTGTGGTGACTCATCCGTGGGGCGTCTCTGCCTGCGCTGCACCCTCCCTCACAGAAGGACCCGACATGCTGGGGTGGAGCTGGCTGCTGCTGGGGGCTTGGGCGGTCAGGGCCAGGGCAAGCAGGGTGCCCTGGGGGATGCCCCGTGGCTTCCGGAGGGTGCAGAGGCTGGGGCGCTGCCTCCTTGCAGCTCCAGCCTGCAAGGACTCCTGGAGTCCAGCAGCTCCACAGGCCCGGGGGGAGGGGTGGGGCGGGGGAGGGACTGGAGGGAAGGTGGGGCCTGGGGGGCGGGGCTGCTGGCGGGTGGGGGGGGGGAGGGAGGGCCTGGGGGGGTGGGTTTGGGGTTGGGCTGGAGGGGGGTGGCCCGGAGGGTGGCCCGGGTGTGGCCTGCAGGGAGGAGAGGATGTCCCCCTGCTGGAGTCCTGAAAGCAAATCCAGGACTCTCACCTCCCACTTTGGATCCGATGGGAGCCGGGACGGGTACTGGGGTGCGCTTGCAGCAGCAGCAGCCTTGAGGGTCTGGAGCGAGCCCCCGGGTGGGGCCGCCCCGCTGGGCCGGTCTCGTCTCCTTGTTTAGGAGCTGAGGATGGGGTGGTGGCGGCTGCCCTCTGCTGAGCCTGGGGTCGAGGGCTCTCAAGAGGACAGGACTCTTTCGGGGGGAAGGCGGGGGCTGCCAGGGCCAGAGCCCACCCTGGGAGCACCCGCTCTGGGAGCGCCCAAGCAGGACATGCACAGCGGGCACCGGGGATGGCTTCGGCAGAAACGGTCTTCAGAGGCGGAGGAGAGAGGACAGTCACTTGCACCACAGGGACACATGCAGGTCCCCACATGACCTGTTTGGTAGCAAATGCCTGATTTTCCCCTGGACCAAAACCCGCCGGGTGGACTGGAGAAGAGAGGGGCTCTGCCGAGAGGCAGCTCAGGCCACCACAGGGAGAAAGGCACGTCAGGGCACAGGGAGGGGCCGGGAGAGCCGAGAAGTGGTGGGGGAGGGGAGGGGCCAGGGTCTGCCTGAGGCGTGATGAGAGCTGGGGGGCGTGATGGGATAGATAGAAGGGGAGCCCCGGGAGACTGGAGCCCAAGGATGCTGGGGCCCAAGGGAGAGACTGGAGTGCCCAGGAGAGCCTGGAGCCCAAGGGCAGGCTGGAGCCCAAGGAGGCTAGAACCCAAGGCGGCGGACCTTCGGGGAATGGTACGAGAAAGCTCCGAGAGCCCCGCGGAGCATAAACGACCCGAGGGAAAGCACGGCGCTGGCAGCGGGCTCCTCCTCTCACACGGCAGCCGGAAGATTCCAGAAGAGCGTCCTAGACACCAGGAGAGCCCGACCGTCTGGGCGTCGCGGTGAGCGGGGACATCTGTGGGGTCGGGCATCTCCGGGGGGGCCGTGCCTGGGGCGTGGGAGTGGGCAGTGAGCTCGAGATAAGCAAACGGGGTAAGACGCACTCAAGTGCTGGTGACCATGCAGCACGGGAGCTCGGGGCCCGGATGGGTCTTGCTGGAATGGAAACCTCTCCGAGGGGACCCACCCGCAGAGCCCGGTCAGTGGCCCAGGCTGAGGTCTCAATCCCGCAAACCCGAGAGTCGTCCGCAGTGGAGGGCGAAGGCCCCAGGCGTCACCTGACAGGCTGGACCCGGAGCCCAGTCTCCCCTCGCCGAGACCCACGGGAGGCCCTCGAGGGCTGGGGGAGCGCACCTGGTACCACGATGCCTGAAAATGGCCAAGACCCACGTGCCTGAAGAAGAGACCTTGAGAAACCAAGAATAACCTTAGTTCACCTTCTGCCTCAGCATAGCCATTTGTGCTTTACCTAACACGCTTTGGATCTAGCACAGGTTAGACACGGATAAGTTTGCAATAGGCAGGTTTTCGGAAGCCTCCAGACGGTCTACTGCAAGCCAAGGGCAGCCTGCCCCACCCCCTCGGCAAATCTCCATCAGACGCAAGACAAGGACGGAGCCACAGACATGATCATAGGACGCTTTTTGGTCAAGGAGTTTCTGGACTGCAGATGTCTGGCAAAGTCTTTTGCAGGAAAACCCCTTCCCCCTGTCTCCACCACCTAGGGTGTGAGATGCTAATGTCTGGTGACCTCAAGATCTAAGACTCATGTGACTAACCTACCCGCCTGCCTGCTGTCCATCGCCTGACGTCAGTACTTGCACTCACCTGCCCCTTCCTGATGAGCAGAACACCACCCAGTCACCTTGATGACCTGCCCCTATCCAAGGGAAATGGTTAAAAGGACTCAAGCCCGAGCATCCATTTTGCCGTTGCCAGACCATCACCGCCATTACCTTGCTAAGCTAGGGAGTGGCCATGTGCTCTTGGAGCTACGGCCTGGCCATGTTTCCTTAAGCTTTGGCCCCTTCCCTACCTTGGGGAGGTGAATCTCCTTTCTCTCTCTCCAACTTACTTTCTAAATAAACTACATTTTCTAATCTAACTTTTGTGCAACTCTCTGCTTCTTTCTCACCGGTGTGAGAAGCATACTTAAGACGGTCAAACAGAAAGGCTGGAAGTAAAGGAATGAGTAAGAAGACCAGGTAAATGAAAGGCAAAAGAACAGAAAGAGGCCGGACGAGGTGGCTCAGGCCTGTCATTCCAGTGCTCTGGGAGGCTGAGGCCGAGGATCGCTGAGGCCAGCAGTTCGGGACCAGCCTGGGCAACATCGTGAGATGTCGTCTCTACGAAAAATAAAATATTAGCCAGGTGTGGTGACACAAGCCTGTAGCCCCCGCTACGTGGGAGGCTGAGTGGAGAGCCTTCAACGCAGTGGGGGCTGACAAACCAACCATGAGGTGCCAATGCTGAAGGCCAGAAATGGAGCGCAGGGCCCTCTGCCCCTGCCCGCAGGGGCCGGTGTCGTGAGGCGTGCTGGGCAGACACAGGGCCCAGCATTCTCTCACTGTGAGACGAACCGACACCAGGGGATTCTTTCCTGACAAGCACCGACAAACACATAATTTCTGACAAAGACTACCGCTGCTTCAGGTACTTTTCTTTTTTTTTTTTTTTTTGAGTTGGAGTCTCACTCTGTCGCCCAGACTGGAGTGCAGTGGCCGCTTCCGGCCACCGCAGCCTCGACCTGCTGGGCTCCGGCAATCCTCCCACCTCAGCCTTCCAAGTAGCCGGAATTACAGGCATGTGCTACCACGCCCGGCTGATTTTTTGATTTATTGTAGAGATGAGGTCTCGCTGCCCAGGCGGGTCTCGAACCCGCGGGCTCAGGCAATCTACTCACCTCGGCCTCCCAAAGGTGCGGAATTACAGGCTGAGCCACCGAGCCTGGCTTCAGGTTCTTTTCTACCAAAATTTAAGCAGACTGGAGGGCACCATTGACCCTTCTCCATGGGAAGAAAAAGGCGTCTAAAGCTGGGTGTGGTGGCTCACGCCTGTCATCCTGGCACTTTGGGAGGCCAAGGCAGGAGGATTGCTTGATGCCAGGAGTTAGAGACCGGCCTGGGCAACATAGCAAGACCTCCATCTCTACAAGAAATTAACCAGGCGTGGTGGCACACACCTGTAGTTCCAGCCACTCGGGAGGCTGAGGAAGGAAGAGGATTGCCTGAGCCCAGGAGGTGGAGGCTGTGATGAGCTGTGGACGTGACACTGCCCTCCATCCTGGGTGACAGATTAGGCTCTGAACCAAAGAAAGAAAGAAAGAAAGAAAGAAAGAAGGACACAGGCATTTACAATATCTCTCGTCACTGGGGGGTTTCCTGAGGGGTCATGGAATGACCTGGCTGGTGTCTGCATGATGTCAACCCAGCTGCCCAGCACATCTGAACTGACGGAAAATGGTACTCTGTGTGTGGCACAGCTGTCGCCAACCTGGACATCTCTGTCTCTCACTTCCATGTTCTGTTGGCCACTTTCCTTCCAACCTTACATCTTCTCCCACCAGATGGCTGCGCTGGGGTCCCCGTATCTGCTGTGACTCAGTGGGGCTGCCCGGTGCATGGATGGTTCTTTGCTCAGCTAAACTCTGTTCCATTCAACGTGTGTAAGGTTTTCCTTTTTAAAAACACTCACCAGTTGTGGGACCGTGGGCCAGTTTCCCGCTTCCTCATCTGTGAAATGGGACAGTCTCCTCCCTGAAGGCAGCGGGGATGGTCACTGAGCGAACACAGATGAAGGCCTGAGGCCATGGGTGGCCCTGAGAGTTGGCTGCTCCCAGTGGCCGCTGTGTGGCCCTGGCTCATGGGTGCCAATGTTTTCCCAGCTGTGCTTCGGCCTGTGGCGACGGGCAACCAGTGAGTGGAATTATCTTGTTGACTCACGCCCTGGAGCAGGAGGCCTGGTGCGCTTGCTGGAGTTCAGCCAACCTGTGTGCTAGCTGGGCCCAGGCGCCGCAGCCACTGCACCGTGGGCACCATTTTAAAAAGAGTTTTCTGGGAGTGGGGTACGCCTTCCGACTCGCCTGCCTTCAGGATTAAGGACAGACGACAACGGGCCTTACACAAGAAACGTCAGTTTTAAAGTGTGCCTTTCAGCCAGGCTCGGTGGCTCAGCCTGTAATCCCGTGCCTTGGGAGGCTGAGGTGAGTGAATTGCCTGAGCCCGTGGGTTCGAGACCTGCCTGGGCAACTTGGCGAGACCTCATCTCTACAATACATCAAAAAACTAGCCAGGTAAGGTAGCGCGCGCCTGTAGTTTCAGCTACTTGGAAGGCTGAGGTGGAAGGATCGCCAGAGTACAGCAGGTCGAGGCTGCGGTGGCCAGGAGTGGCCACTGCACTCCAGTCTAGGAAACAGAGTGAGACTCCAGCTCAAAAATAAATAAATACATAAATAAACAAAGTGTGCCTTTCTCCTGCAGAGAGGTCAGTGCTTGCCCTGCTGGAGGCCCGGACTACGCTTCCCCTGGCAGCAGGCTGGCCCGCGTCTGCTGCTGGCTCTGGAAATGGTTCCCAGGAGAGTCTCCTCAAGACGCTGGGCTTCAGTGTCCTCTAGTAAAATAAGGACAACACTCACTGCTTCCCAGGCGGGTGGAGCACAGGAATTACCCAGTATATGAAAATGGCCGTGACTACTCTGAATAAAGAACACATGGGCCGGGCGCCATGGCCCAGCCTGCCTGCAATCCCAGCATTTCGAGGTCAAGGCGGGAGGATCGCTTGGGACCAGGAGTCTGAAACCAGCCTGGGCAACAAAGTGAGACCCTCTTAGGACAAGAAAGCCAGAAAGAGTAGGTGGCTTGGAGAGCTTAATGCTGGGCATACATGGACATAAAGATGAGAAAACAGACACGGGGACTCCCAGAGGGTGGAGGGGAGGGGGGAGGCCTGGGAACCCACCCACGGGGTGCCACACTCACTATGCATCTGGGTGACGGGTTCAAAGAAGCTCAACCCTCACCATCATCGGTACCGCCACGTATCCTGCACACATAGTACACGCATGTGTCCTCCACGTGGACACCCTCAAGTTAAGAGAATAACAATTTTATAAAGGGCAGGTGACAGGACTCCGGCTCTGTCCCCCAGGCAAGGTCTTTTGCAAGAGAGGGGTAAACCCAGGCAGACAGGCGCAGAGGCGGAGGAACCTTGTGGGGGTTTCTGCCCACCTGCCTTCTCAGTGAGCTCACTGTGGCATCCCTGAATGTGGCCCTACAGTGGCCCCCGTGACCCCCACCTTGTCCTCCACCCCCGAAGCAGCACAGTGACCCCGTGCTGTGTCCCAGGGCCAGACAGCCTCCCCCTTCCACAAAGGACAGAGCCTGCAAGCTGGTCGGGAAAGTGTGGCTTCTGTGCAGAAATGCCGGCTTCCTTCAGGGACAGCCGAGGGACAGGGCTCCTTTGTTCTGCTTAATGCTGCGTCGGTGAAAAGGTTAGGGAAAGCCCGTCTCTGCGCCAAGTCCTGAGACTCCCTTTTACTCAGAAGGCCGGGCCAGTCCCCCCAGTGCACCCTGCCCAGGGACGGGTGCAATATTTACAAGCCCACGCAGCTCCCCTGGGGGCGGCTCCTTCTCTGGCCTCCGCGTCTTCCTTCTTTCTGTTATTCCTTCATCAGACAAGCCAAGACCCAAACCAGAAACCCTATTTCCACAGCAGACACAGAGAGGAGACAACAGAGCCCTCTGACGGGGGGATGATAGCCGGGGCCCCAGAGGGGCGGCTGCCTCGTGTGTTGGTGATTTGGGCCCGGCCACCCTGGACCCTGGGCCCTCTTCAGAAATTCCACACCGGCCATGATCCTGGGCTGCTTCCACCTGTCCAGGAGACATGGGAGCCTCAGGAGACATTGGAATGTCAGGGTGGGCGGGTGGCATCTTCAAGGGGGACTGAGAGGGTGAGACCAGACACAGCGGGGTGTGGCCACAGGGGCGGCGACAATGCTGACAGCTCAGAAGGGACCACGGCCTTAGAGTGTCAGGGTGGGCTGGTGGCATCTTCAGGGGGGCCAAGAGGGTGAGACCAGACTCAGGGGAGAAGAGAGCACCAGGGCGTGGCCACAGGAGTGGCAATGATGCTGACAGCTCAGAAGGGACCACGGCCTAAGGTTGTTTTTGGCATCCAGATGCTTTTGAAAGTATCTTGTCTTGTGGACAGGAAGAACCTGGGCCATGAAACCATCGTGAACACTGCTTGTACCTGCAACCTGTCTGGCATGGCAGGGTGGCCCCTCCCAGCTCAGCGTCCCACACCACAGCCTTCGGGACGGAGGGTGGGCAGGCCCCACCCGGGGGCCCCCAGACTGAGCACCTGGCGGTGTCTGACGGCGTGGGGTCCTGCCCCAGTGTCTCTGGGTTCTGTTCTTTTCCATCTGAGATGGACGTGGCCGGAATGTGTTCTCTTTACAGGCGCAGCTCATGCCCCCAGCACGTCACGCCTGCAACACCACGGTCACGCAAGGATCACAGCATGCAGGACGCTGAGGAGAAGGTAGCTTCTATTCACGTCTTCTAGGAAGATCAGTCATCTAAATAGACTTCAGGGCAGGGTGTGGTGACTCATAACTGCAATCCTAGCACTTTGAGAGGCCGAGAATTGCTTGAGCCCAGGAGTTCGAGACAAGCCTGGGCACCATAACGAGACCTCAGGTCTACAAAATGTCAAAAACCGAGCAGGGTGTGGTGGTGCACACCTGCAGTTCCAGCTACTCAGGAGGCTGAGGCAGCAGGATCACCTGAGCCCGGGAGGTTGAGGCTGGGGTGAACTGAGATCGTGCCACTGCACTCCAACTTGGGTGACAGAGCGAGACCCCCGATTTGACAGGTAGATAGATAGACAGATATAGACAGACAGACAAACTTCAGTGTGGGAATGAATGATTTCTCAAAATCACTCGCCCTTCTTGTCTCTGAAGACAACTTTAGGACAATCTCCCTGGTGACAGAGAGCTTCCTGTCCTGTCCAACAGTGTCAGCCCAGGAGGAGGGCGTCAGGGCCAGCCGACATCCCACAGCAGGGCTGCTGATATCTGGTGACAGGAAGGTGGCCCCAGGGAACACCACGTGGGCTTCCCACCTGGAGGGGCCTCACGGTTTCCTCTCAGGCTCTGGAGGGCCCGTCAGTGCCGACCACAAGCTCGGGCGGGGTGGATCCTAATTCTGGAACATGCTGAATGGACACACCCATATGGAAGCACGGGACAGCGTGGTCCACATGCATTCCAGGACATCCTGCGGTCCGTGGTGGGCGTCCTTCCCGGGAAACTTCAGAATTTCCTCCCGGTGTCTCTCCTTGCCCCCTGCCATCGGGTGGTATGCTCATGAGAGGGGCCAGAGGGGATCCTGGGAACACAGGGAGCAAAGGTGTGGGCTGAACAAGGGGGGCAAAGCCAGCAGCCCCACCCTGATACCAGGCGGAGGGAGGCTTTTTGCGTTTCTCACGACAGTCAGCGTCACCGAGGTCACTCTGTGCAGCCAACGGAGCGGCCGTGAAAGCCCCTCCACTCAGCCCTGGGCTTGCAGTACCCGTGTTCGTCTCATCTGCTCTGCGGAGCCTGATGACGGGGGCTAATTGGTGCCTGCCAGTTAAGGGTGCTAATTGGATTCTTCACCCCCTGAGTGGCGGCTCTGGCGTAGGAACCTTCTACCTGGCAAGGACGCCTTCCTTTTTTTCTCTGAGGGATTCAGCGGCGTGAGAACAAGAAGCCGGGAAAAGGGGGCAAAAACCCCGGCACCCACAGCAGAGCGAGGGCGCTGACCCAGCACGGTCCCTCTGAGCTCTCCGAAGTCAGACCACAGAGGGAGCCGCGGGGTCAGCGCCGCCGCAGGGTCGGGCCACCCCCACGGAGGCACCGGGACTCCAGGCGGCCCAAGGACCCGGCCCTTCCCCCAGCGCTCCCTTCCAAGCCTCTCAGGGACAGGGAGGCATGGGCGTCGTCACATGATTCTGAAGATCTTCAGAAACTGCGGTTGTCAAAGAAAACTGCAGAAAACACCAAGAAAATGCCAAGTGAGACCACAGCCAGCTATGACTCCACAGCCGCAGCGCGTCTAAAACTAAAAAGACGGAATGTCCCAAATATCGGCAGAGATGTGGCACGAACAAAACCCTCTGGTGCGAATGTCAGGGCGCAGCACTTGGGCGAATGTCTGCCAGTTTTCTCCCTCCGTCCCTCCTTCCTTCCCTTCCTCCCTCCCTTCCTTCCTTCTTTCTTCCTTCCTTAGACACAGACAAAGGTCTTGCTATGCTGCCCAAGCTGGTCTCAAACTTGTGGGCTCAAGCCATCCTCCCTCCTCAGCCTCTCAAAGCGTTGGGATTGCAGGCACAAGCCGCCACACCTGGCCGTGGAAGTCGCTTACAAAGCCAAACATATGCCTCGCCTTGGACCCAGCAATTCCGTTCCTGGGTCTCATCTGGGAAAAGGAAAACAGAGGTTTGCGAAAAGGCTTGGAAGTGAACGGGCGCAGCCTCTTCTGTACAGTAGCCGAAACCTGGAGATGGCCCAAGAGTGCGCTGACGGGTGGGTGGAGACACTAAAGCTGGCGTCTGTGTGGCGGGATGCTGCCTGGCAGTAGGAGATCTCGCTCAGGGGCCCGTCTGCAGACGCGTGCAAGTTGGCCCAGCGGACAGAGCCACAAGATCAGGCTGCGTCTGGCTGCATTTATGGGAAGATCTAGAAGAGCTCATCTGAGGCCGCAAAACAATCACACAGTGGAGCCTGGGGGTGTCCGGGACTCCCGGGACAAGAAGGGAAGGGACCTTCTGGAGCCACGAGAACGTTCTGCAGATGCAGGCCATGCTGGTGGCTGCCAGACTTCAAGCTGGGGTTGGTTGACTTCATTGCGTGGACATTTTAACTCAGAGAACGAAAGGAAAGAGAAGGCACCGGAGAGGAGACATCGGGGGGGGCACTGCACACAAGGGTGACCAAGCAGGGCGGCCCTCGCCTCCGGCAGGCACGTGGCGGCGGGCGGGCAGTGCTGAATGCCCAGCAGAAATAAAAGATGGGAAGTAGCGGGAGGGTCGTGGACAGGGACCCATGGTGGGCGGTGAGCATGGCGTTTGCCCTTGGGATGATGGGAGGAGGCCGTGGAGGGATAAGAGGGCTGCCGGGACACCGCCCTGAGGGGGACGCTTGGACGCCAGCCACCTCGCCCTGCTGTGAGTGCCGTGCGAAGCAGGTGACCAGTCGGCTGGCACAGCTCACGGGGGGACGTCGTGCGGGGAGCCCTGGCACCGGAGGGTGCCCGCCCAAGACCCTTGACAGGACATCTTCGGCCCACAGCAGAGATTTAGGGTACACGGTCTCCAATCAGGAACTTCTGGGAGAAAACAAGGGAAGGGACCCCCAGGCCCGCCCTCCCTGTGGCCTGGACGGCCACGGACTGGGCACCATGTTTGCAGGGGCCTCTGCTCCGTGGTCACACGCTGAGTCAAGCAGTGTCGAGGGGTGATGGTTCAGCCGTGTGCGTGGAAGCAGCCATGGTGGTGCTTCGTGAGTCCTGCCCTGTGCTGAGTGGCCTGCGCGACGGGATCCCCTGCTCCCAACAACCCTGAGGGAGATGCACCCCCGTTTCACAGACAAGGAGACCAAGGTTTAACGTGGAAAAGCAGCCAGCCTGACACTCCCCGTGACACCAAAACACAGCCCCGGCTTTCCCTGCTTTCCTGACGTCTCTTCCCTGCCTCGCCCAGGACCCGCCCTCCTTCCCTCCCAGCACAGACCAAGCCCACCAGGGCAGGACTGCAGGTGCGCCTGTGTGCCTTGTGTCCCGTGAGGAGTGCCGGCGTGTCCTGCCCCGATGCCAGCAGGACTGCCAATGTGGCCCCCTCACTTCCAAGGGCCCGCTGCATCACAGGCTCAGGTGCTGAGACGGACCGGCCTGTGACTTGACTCCGTCTGCCACATGGGAGAGACGCCCCTGGGACTCAGGACGCTGCCCAGCTGTGGGGCCATGTGCCTGTCCCCGGGGCTAAAGTCCACTCTGGCTGACAGTCGGCAACCTGCAACCGCCAGGAGCTGACTTCCGACGGTGACTCTGTGGAGGCCGGACCAGGCCTCGGGCTCAGCTCAGGTGAGGCTGTTTCCGGCCATCCCCCGGGCCCAGAGCCTCCCTCCGTCAGGGCCACTGGCCCTGGCCACAGAGAAAGAACGAGGACTCCAGAGCCTTGACCGCTCAGACGCCAGAGGACCCAGAGGGAAGGCGCCATAGAATTCTCCACTCCCCGTGACTCCCAGGAGATGGGGGGGCTTAAATCCGGAGAGACGCCACATCCCTCCCCGGAACCAGGTTTTGGAACCTCCACGGGGGATTCCTCAGCCCAGGTGAGAACACAGGCACAGTGGGGAAGCCTGAGCACGACCTCAGCCTCCCGCCCTCCCTTCCTCCCTCCAATCAGGACTCTCTGCCTTGGTTTCTTTTTTATTTCTTTTTACTTTTGTTCGAGTCAGGGTCTCCCTTGGCTGCCCAGGCTGGGGTGCAGTGTCACAATCACAGCTCACCGCAGCCTCGATCTCCTGGGCTCAAGCAACCCTACCCCCTCAGCCTCTCGAGTGGCTGGGACGACAGGCGCACCCCATGGCATCTGGCTGGTTTTTACCTTTTTGGTACAAACGAAGTCTTGCTACGTTGCCCGGACCAGCCTTGAACTTCTGGGCTCAAGCAAGCAACCCTCCTGCCTCAGCCTCCCAAAGGGTATGTTTTTGTCAACACAAAGGGATAACAATACTGACTTCATTCAGGCCTAGGCGCTGTCCTCGGTGAGAGGTGTATATGGCAGGTGTGGCGAGGGCTCTCCTGGCTAGCAGCTTGGGCCTCGGTCAATAGACCGTTAGAGCCATGAACCCTCTGCACCCCGCAGACCCCAGCAGGCAGCAGCTCTAAGGAGGGCACAGCAATCATGTCTGGATGCGCCTACTCGACGATTCTCTGTGGCCGGTTCAGGCCCCCTGGCTGGAGGCTGTTCTCACAGTCAGTGCTGGCCTAGAGCCATCATTGCAAGGCCCTATGAGAACCAAGAGAGGTAGATGTCGGGTCCTGGTTCCTAGGACAGATTCTCCTGCCCTGCTTGGGCCCGAGGAAGGCGGGGTCTGGGCGCCGACAGCCCATCTCCTGGCCAGGCTGCTCGGGGGTTCCCTAGCCCTCCCCCACCCCGGCAGGGCAGTGCTCTGACTTTCAGAACTCAGAATTTGCAGCAGGACAGCAGCAAAGGTTGCCAGGCGGGAGTCCAGCCGATCTTTGCGTGGACGGTCCTGGATGATATTTAGAGGCTCTTTGCAGTGTCCCGAGGCTGGCACTTCAAACGCCAGAGTCAGCTCGAGACGCTGTGCTCAGACACTCTCAGGGCAGATAGAAATTCTCAAAGGTCACCACCAAGACCCAGACGACTCTAGGAATGTGTCTACACAGCCAGTGTGCTGGAGGCGGGTGTGGTCGATGCATCGCTAGCCACGGTGCTGTCAGCGTGGAAGCCTCGTTCCGAATGAGTCACGTGTTCTCCTAATAAGGCATGATTTTGAAACACCCACAGTGTTTTAATCACATCCCCAGCACGAATCTTTATGCGCCTCAGTGAACAAGCACTTCTGCCCGTAACTGGCACTCACGTTCCACGGCACAGCTGAGGGGCTGAAACCCAGGAACGGGTTGACACACACGGAGGACCTCGACGGCTCCCGAGACCCCTTGCGAGGTGCAGCCCGCCCTCGCGGAGGGGCTTCCTTCGCTCCCCCCTCCGTCCCTCCCCCCCATGTCCTCCCTTCCTCCCCCCTTCTCTTCCTTCCCTCTTTTCCTTCCTCCCTCTCTCTTCTCTTCACACCCTTGGAGATGTTTATTTTTATTTTGGTATTTTTTGTAGAGACGAGGTCTTGTTATGTTGCCCAGGCTGGTCTCGAACTCCTGGGCCTCCCAAAGGGCAGGGATTACAAGCATGAGCCCCCGTGCCAGCCTCCTTGGAGGTCCTGACGCCGCTGGCTTCCAGAGGAGCCTGGGACGCGGCTTCTCACAGTGGCCAGGGCGTGTTGAGGCCAGGCACTTGTGCGGACGATACTCCCGCACGGTGGGGCAGGCCTCACCTCCTCTCAACTCCAGTCCAGGGCTGGACCTCGCCCGATGTCAAGGTGGCCTTTTTTGGGAGGGAGGAAGAGGGTCACAGAAGGGCTGTGGGCACACGGGTCCTAGTCTCCCCTTGCTTAAAAAAAATTGTACCTGTTCATTGCACATTGAGCTTTAATTCATCTGTGCCTTCTCTGTCGCTATGAAGCCTTGAAATCATTTGGACTCCACTCTTTTATTATTTTTATTTGCCATTCACTTTATCCTTTCTTTGATTCTAGGTTTAGGGCACATGTGTGGGCTTGTTGTGGGGTCCACTGTGCGATGGGAGGTGTGGGCTTCTCCTGAGCTCCCTGCAGGTCGTGAGCACGTTCCCTTCGGAGATGCAGTCAGGCGCTGTGGCTGTGGCCCAAGACCGTGGGGCCCGCCCAGCCGCCTTCCCGGGCTGGCCTGGACCACGCTGATGAGAAACCGTGCCACTCTCCCTTCCTGTGCATGGAGGAGACAGATCCCAGGCCCCTGCACAGTGGAGGAGGCTAGAGGGACTTTCCCACCTACAGCAAAGCCTCCGTGCTCTGTGCCCACCCGCCTGACCCGGCCGATCCCAGCTTCACCAGGCACCGGGCTGAGACCTCCTCTCATTGGGCTCTGCCTCTGACACCCAAGTGGCTCAACTGGGAAGCCCTCAGACAGAAAACAGTGAGCCTGCCTTGGCCTTGTTTGGGAAGTTCCAGCCTAGGGCATGCTTCCACCCACCCAGCTCCTTGGAACCTCCCACAGCTCTGGAAGGATGCAGGGCAGGGGCGATCAGGCTTTTCTACAGAAGAAACGGCTCAGAGAAGTGATGAAATGAGCACAGCTGAGGACCACATGCTGGCCAAAGTCAAATCTTTAACTGCATCCGTAGCCTTCTACTTGCTGGTGTCCCATCTTCCCGGTGAAGCCAACATCAACCTCAAGTGTGTGGCTTTGTGTTTCTTGCCTGCAACTTCCTTGGCTTCCTCTTGCCCAGATTCTAACAAACTGCTTCACAGGCAGAGGGACTCCACCACAAGTCATGCCCTGCAAACTGTAAAGTCTCGTCAGGTGGGTTTTTACGAGCCTTATCTAGCGTGGCTTACTCCTCAACCTGACTCTGGCATAATGTCCCATCACAGATAAAAAAAGAAAATCAGAAATATTTGATGACCCTGTGAAGCCATCTATGGGGAAATTTGCATCTGAATAGAGTCTGTAGGTTCCTGAGAAGCTGGACGCCTTTTAAGACATCTGCCATCTCACCTCTCCAAGGACTGCTAGCTGGGAGGCTTCGCCGCGTATCAAGAACTTGTCCTCCTCAGCCCCTCCTGCCTTGACTCAGTGTTTCCTGTTCTGATTTCAGATTCTTTAGATGGAGTTTAACTCTTTCTGCGGTTGCCAGTCAGAAAATCTTTGACTCCTTCCTGCTTGGCGATGTCTTGCCTTTCGCAGGTGAAACGAATATCAACCTCATGTGCATTGCTTTGTGTTTCTTGCCTGTAACTTCCATCTCCCTAAAAATGGGTAGAGCCAGGCTGTAATTCAACCATTTAGGGCACATGCTCTCAGGGCCTCTTGGGACTGTGCCACGGGCCCAGGCCACTCACATTTGGCTCAGAGTAACCCTCTTTAAATATTTTACAGAATTTAGCATTTTGTGAACACGGTGGTAGTGGCCAAAGCCTCCAGCCGGTGATCTCTTTTTGTGCAGTGCTCATGAGAGCAACTCTCAGTTGGCTCAGAGGAATAATGACCCCTTCTAAAACCTCGTTAGAGAAATAGGATAAAGCCACTGTGGTGGGACTTGGGACTGTCTGCCGAGCCCCCCTACTCTGTGAGGCAAGAGATGGGACTACAGGCTTCCTCAAGGTCACTTGTGGCTTCAGAATTCTATCCGTTGTGCTGCAGTTCTGACTGCTAAGAGAGAACCCAGGGTCCCTGGCCCGGAGGCAGCGCGTAGGAGACGGACTCTCATACGCTTAATTCTATACGCTTTATCCCTCTGGGTAAGGGAGAGCAGTATGAGGGGGTGGGTGAATTTCAGGGAGTGTGGGGGGAGAGAGAATGGCGGCTAGACCATTGATGGAGCCCACTTCATAGGACAGTCTGTGGCTTTAGAAGCAAACCCGATCGGAGCCTGACAGGAGTGACCGTGCTTGGCACTGTGATGCTGACGGCATGGGGCCCAGGAGGATGAGCTGCCTTCTAAGGGACGATTGCGCAGATCCCAGGCTTGTCACTGCTTCTCACCCCTCCCTCTGAGAGCTCTGTGTATCTGGGCTTGCATGGAGCAGGCAAGATGGGCACAGGACCGCTCACCAGGAATGGCGTGTGGTGCCTGGTGGGATCTTCTGAGACATGTCAGCAATGCCGAGAATTAGAAATGTCTGGTTTTGTTCTCATTCAGTCTTTTCCCTTTTAGCTTCCTGTGCTCAGGATGGCCACTCCTTGGAACAGGCAGAACTCTGATACAGCTGAGGGGGCTCTTCTGTCTCCCTGACTGTAGTGACTCCCCGTCCTGCTCCCTGTGCCACACTGGGTCCACACGGCATGGCTTGGTCACAGATGAGGTCAGCCTGCCCCTTGGAGCACCTTCGGGGTGGTCTGGACGCCCGGGCCCATCGGCTTCCCGGATGCTGGAGGGGTCTGGCACCTGCCCCACTGCAGCCAGGCCCTCCACTGGTCCTGCCTCGGGTGGCGCCAAATGAGGTCGGGACTTCTCCTCTTCCAACCTCCTTTTCCTTGACTCCAGAAGAGGTGGGCCCGAGGTTCCCTTCTGACCTGACCACCTGCACATCCATGGCTCACCCTTGTTTTTGTCCACGCCTCAGACACCGAGGCATGTGTGGAAAGCCAGGGAGGCTCTTGAGAATGGAGGCTGCACACGGTACAGGGCAGGAGGCAGAGGTGGGGAAGTAGAGGCTGGGAGATGGGCACGGGCTACAGTCGGAAGGGGGAGCGAGTCCTGGCGTCCAGGACACGGGGAGAATGGTTCACAAAGGTGTGTGCACATGTCACAGATGGGGAGAGAAGATTTCGAGTGTTCTCCCCACAAAGAAATGACCAAGGTTTGAGGTGACAAACGTGCTCACTGCTCTGTGGCCATTTCACGATGTACTCATGTCTTGAAACGTCACACTGCACCCCGTACATATGTCCAGTTATTATGTGTCCATTTAAGACAAAATAAAACTTAAGAAACGAAGATCCAGCAACACTACTGGAGGACATGAAAGAGGACTTAAATAAACAGGAAAGCAACCAGATGCTAAACCAGAAGGATTCAAGACCAGGAAGCTGTCAGTTGTCCATGATGTGGTCTATACCATCTAATGTGCTCACTGGAAAACCACCTTCCAGAAAGGCACAGGCGAGATCTTCTGAACTAAGTGTGTGAGCTCTGAATTTCACATGGAAGGGTAAATCAGTAAGAAGACTCAGAGAGGTACTGAGAATCGAAAATAGCAAAGGAACGATTAGCCCTTCCATAGTAAACATGAAGATGCGTTGTAAAAGCTGCAGCCATTGAAACGGTATGGTACTGGCACAAAAAGAGACAGACAGAAAGATTTTTTTAAAGTTCAGAAACAGAACCAAATATACACAAGAATTGACTATTTGATAAAGATGACATTTCAGCAGAAAAGATGAAGTTTTAAGAAACAATGTTAGCTCAACTAAGAAAAAACGAAAAACCAGATTTCTGCTTTATACTGTGTACCCGAATTTCAGATGGATCAATTATATCCAGGTGAAAAATGAAACCATCTCAGATGTCATGCCTGAGAAGTCTTTGCCTAGTTGTACAAAAGAATACTAGAAGATAAAAAGATAGATTTTTAAAAAATAATCAGAGTGAGAAAATAACGTCATAAAACCTAGAATCCTTGAAATAAATGATCGCTGCTACATGCATATTTCCCATTTTTTGAACAGCTTTACTAAGACATATTTGATATACAATAACTTCCACTAAATAACGTGGATATTTGTTAGCTTGTGCATATGGATGAATACACTTATAAGCCCACCAGCACAGCCGAGCTAATAAACACATCCCTCGCCCCTCCCACCCTTGCTCCACACCCTCCCTCACCCCTGGGGAAACCCCGATCTGCCTTCTGTCTGCTTTTTTCCAGAATGTTCTATCCACAGAGTCAAACAGCGCACATACACAATTCTGTCGCGTTTCTTTCACCCAGTAGAATTACTTCAAGAAGCATCCATGTCGTTGCAAATATCATTAGTTTGCTTCTTTCTATACCGTAGTAGCCTTCTGCTGTCAGGATAGACCAAGCTTGTTCAATCCATGCATCGGCTGGTGGACATTTGGGTACTTCGCCATCTGGGCTGCAAAAATAAAACCGCTGTGAACATCGTGCACAAGTCATTGTGTGGACACACACTTCCGCTCCTCTTGGGAAAAACACACCCAGGAGCGCCCGGAAGTGTTGGGCCACATAACTCGTGTTCAACTGGCGGAAGGAATTGCCGAGGGGTTTTCCCACGTGGCTGGGCCTTTCTCTGTCTCCACCATCAACCCAGGAGGGTCCCAGTTTCCTCACATCCTTTCTTTAAAAGCTAGTACTACCTCAGCCATCCTACTGGCTGCAGCCGCGTCTTCTTGCGTTCCGATTTGCATTTCCCTGACACTAAGCGTCTTTTAAAGTCCTCTTTGGCCATTATTGCATCTTCCCTGGTGAAATGTCTGTTGAAAGATTTTGCCCATTTTTCACTGCGTCATTTGTCTTTTATTACGTTTAAGTGTTCTGTATAGATTCTGAATGCAAGTCTCTTTTTAAATCAGATATATGATCTGCAAACATTTCTTCCAGGCTGCGGCTTGCCTTTACATTGTCTGAATGGTGTCCTTTGAAGGGCAAAAGTTTTTTATTTTGGTGGTCTTCAATTTATCATTTTTTTCCCTCTTTTTACAGATTGTGCTTTGGATGTCACGCTTGAGAACTCTGCTGCCTCGTAAAAAATCTGAAATGTTTGAATTGCCAAAAGGAATAGAGACAAAGAGAAAAGACAAATAACTGAATCAACATATTTGAATCTGTGTTATAAAGTGCTGATTTGCCTAGTAGACAAACGGCTTCTACAAACCAATAAGCAAAAGACCAGCAATCTGATAGAAAAAATCTGATAAAGCAGACAGTTCACGGAAAGTGAAATACAAATGTCTCTTAACATACAGCACCTGACTTTACTCACAAAAAGAGAAACTCAGATTAAGACCGTATCGAGGCACCATTGCCTCCCCCTCAGGTCAACAGAGATCAAGCAGTTGGGTGGGGGGAGCGGGACGCTCTCTTGCAGGGTCTGAGAAGAGCCCTCAGCTAGGTCCCTAGTGGCTCATGCCTGTAATCCCAGCACTTTGGGAGGCTGAGGTGGGAGGATTGCTTGAGCCCAGGAGTTTGAGCCCAGGCTGGGCGATATAGCCAGACCTCATCTCTACAAAAAAAATATTAAAAACTTAGCCAAGTGTGGGGATATACGCCTGTAGTCCCAGCTACTCAGGAGGCCGGAGTGGAAGGATTACCTGAGCCCAGGAGATCAAGGCTGCTGCGTGCTGTGAGCGTGCCACTGCACTCCAGCTGGGATGACAGCATGAGAACACGGCTCAAAGGCAAAACCAAACAAGCGAACAAAACACACACACACGCAACACATTCTTTTTCACCCAGAATTGTGCTTCGGGAAAGTTGTCTTTTACAGCTACTGTCCCATATGCAAAATGTGTGTGTTCAAGGACATCCATTGCCACACTAGGTATGGTCTATCAGCAGGAGACTGCTTTGGACAGCTCGTGGGACAGGCAAGCAGTGCGCGTGGCATGAGCCTCCTTCCTGGCTTTCTCTTCCAACCCTAACTGAAAAAGCGGAAGGTGGTCAGCTGTACACACTGACCAGGCGGGGGCTTGCTTTCCAGAAGGTTCTCATCGGTATCTTTTGTATCTTTTGAATTGTGTACACGCATGGGCACAGCTCACCGCAACCTCGACCTTCCTTCCCGGCAAGGCAAAACGGGGCGACACACATCCCTGATGCCGACTGGGGCTCCGTCCCGAGCTGTGCAGAAAGTTCTCGAGGTCCAGTGCAAGAGGACCCTGAACAGGTCTCTGTCTCTCCGCTCAAGCTGTTGTCTCTGCCCTCACAGAAGACTCCACATGCAGGCTCAGGGCAGAGACCCAAGACCCCTCCGAGCCCCGGCCCTGGCCTGCCTGCCAGTCCCATGTCAGGTCATCTTCTCCCTCCAGACTGACCCAGGAGACTCCTCTCTGTGGTCTGGGCCGAGGCTGGCTGCCGAGCCCGTCAAAATCAGCCATGGCTCTGCTGGTGGCCTTGAGGTGCTGGGCCCCAGGGGTCCTCCCGTGTCTTTGAGGGGATACGCCTGCCTCATCCAGAACATTCCATCCCGCCTCCTGGAGAGACTCGCGTCCCCAGGTGCCTCCAACACCCGCAGACGCGCAGACATGCTGGCTTCCTTGCTGCCTGGTTCATGCACTCTTCACGAGGAAAGGGACGAGGCCCGCACCTGCTGTCACCTCTGCGCAGCGTCTGCAACGTACTCCCACAGGATCCGGGCTCAGAGGAGCGCGAGGGCTTCCACTGCCGGCTGGGAGGCCCCACGGGCCCATCACACGGAGGCTGCGGGCAGCCTCCAGCCTCCAGGAAGGGCAGCGGGGCCCGCGGAGGTTGCCAGCCGTGAAGGAGTCCCTCCACAGTCCCCAGTTCTGCCAACCCCCCGAGGTTCTGTGGCAAACGCATTCATTCCAGATCGCTTCACTGCAGGATCAGCCAGAAAGGCATGCCACCAAGTCATGGCAAGCCACAAGCAAGTCCACGCCCAAAGGCCTCGGACCCCCGCACGCGCGGAGGCCTCGGGGGTGCTCACTCTGATAGGCTGTTTATGACAAAACGTTGCTTGTCCATTTATGTATTTACTTTTTTAGAGACAGGGTCTCGCTCTGTCGCCCAGACTGGAGTGCCGTGGCGCTGTCATAGCTCGCCGCAGCCTTGACGTCTGCAGGTGTGCCACCACCTCTGGCTCATTTTTAATTTTTTGTAGAGATGGGATCTCGCTATGGTGCCCAGGCTGGTTTTGAACCCCTGGGCTCAAGCGATCCTCCTTCCTCAGCCTCCCAAAGCACTGAGATGACAGGTGTGAGCTCCGTACCCAGCCTTATGAAGTCGTTTGACACCCACTGTTTGTGCCCTGGGTTGTACAGAGATTAAGGGAACGTTCCCCACTGTTCACTATTTTCATGTGCAGGCCTTGGCTGGCTGGAAGACACCCTGCCCACCAGGAAAGTTCAGTGCCAGCTCCCCCGCCCCTGGACACACTCCTGGATCCACACACACTCCTGAGGGCCTCTTGGTGTAGGGGCCACTCCCTGCCATGGGGTTTCCTTCCCTTCCGGCAGGAGGCAGCTACGGGAGAGCATGTCTGTGCACCGTTCAAACCTCCATGGACCCCATGGGTGGCGAGCCGCTATTGACCAGAAAAGTCCCTCCCCCGAGGCCCACAGCTGTGC
Organism: Cephalopachus bancanus; assembly: GCA_027257055.1. NCBI lineage: Eukaryota > Metazoa > Chordata > Mammalia > Primates > Tarsiidae > Cephalopachus > Cephalopachus bancanus. The sequence continues at coordinate 15,449,158 of JAPVLO010000001.1, read as the reverse complement.
CTCCTTCCTGCCCCTTCCCACCCGTCAAGCGGTTCTCGATTCGCAGGCGCGTCTCGTGGTGGGTGCAAGTGTCGTGGGCTGATGTGGAATTCTCATCCACCCACCTGCTCGCGTCCTGCAAGTGCCTCGTGAGTAATTATGCCGCACATGAGTGTTTTGTTAATGTTTGCTTTAATACATACAGATTCTTTCAACAATTTTTTAAAAAATCAGCCAACAGCATCGTGAGCTGGAAATCTCTTTCTTTACACGTTGAGTCGCTTCTCAGTGGTGCAGGGAGAGTGCCCGAACGCAGCCGGACATAATGCGGGGGGTGTGGTCAGGGTGGTCGCGGGCTCCACTGCTGGCTGCACCCACCAGGACGTGCCTCCCTGCAATCCATCCGCTCCTCCGACTCCCCAGCCAGTGTCCCGGGTGCACAGTGCCCCTTCCTCACGACACGGCCAGAAGGGGCACGGCATTGCTCACTGAGTGAGAGCAATCCTCGCCGCGGAGGCTGTGGGGAGGCAGGGTTTGGCGGTTGAACGGCCACTTAGGCCGTCACTCCTGGTGGGTGACATGACAGGCCTTGCCTGGATCTGAGCGTGACGCTTCAGCAGGAACGAGAGAAAGACAGAAACACAAATGCTTTGGGGAGTCAGCGTTGGGTGTTTATGACACCGAAACAAGGGTGGGGGTGGAGGCACAGGTGAGCCCAGCCAAGGCCGTCCTGACCCTTGGGAGGTCGCAGGCTGAGTGCAAGGTTAAGGCGGCGGGTCTGATGGGAGGGACTGCTCTGCCCCCACCCCTCCAGAAATGCTCCTGGGCAGGGATGGGTGTCACACCCTGGGCTTCCCCGGGGAGAGAAGGCAAGGAACCTGCTCAGGGACAGCCTCCACCACTGTCTCAAGGCTCCCAGGGCAGCTGCTAGCCAGAACGGCGAGGCAGAGATGCAGAGGAGGGCCCGGCCCGGTGTGGGTCTTATGAAAGCCAAGGCTGCGAGAGGGGCCACTGGAGACTGACCGACGAACTGGCTCGTCTGTCGGGGACAGGGTGGCCTGGCTCCACCAGAGGCCGATGGAGCTGGGAGCCTCATCAGCCCTGCAGCAGATCGGGCCGGCCTGGAGCTTCTGTGCCGAGAGCACACACCCGAGAGACAGAGCACTGAGGACGTGCACACGCGTCCTCCCTGGGGCCCAGGGGCTCACAAGTCTCCCCCTCCACATCGCAGATGAGGACGTGAATGCGGAAGACATGTCCCGTCCACCGCCACAGAGGCAGGCGGCAGAGCTGACCCCAGGGTCTCCGTCCTGTAATCCACGACCCCAGAACACCACGGCCTCATCTCCAGGGGAAGCAGGACACTCGGCGTCCCTGGGACTGACCGGGGCGGGCTGGGGCTCCAGCTCAGAGGCCGGGGAGGAAGGCCCGTCGGGAGGCCCTCCTCCTTCCCCTGGCATCTCTGCGAGTCCAGGCAGCAGGAAGCATCTTTTCCTCGCAAGGCGGTTGGCCATCAGGGTGCACGGAGGTCTGACAGTTGCACTCCCAGTGTTAGTCTGGGGTTTGAGCCTCATCTCCTCCAGGTGGGAACACGCACGGAGACCACCAGGCCACATTCAGGGTCCGAGCGGCATGTCCATATGGCCCTGCCACCACCACGGGGTGCCTGGTGGGAGCTGACATGCCCGTCATGCCCGTGCATGGTCCCCGACACAGGTACTGCCCTCAGAGAGAATGACATCCTCCTGCCACTGGGGAATGGCCCGCACCCACACCCTCTGCTCACGGGGATGCAGCGTGCAGCCAGTGCTCCCGGGTGTGCAGTATTACTGCCCACTGCCTGGGGTGGCCCTAGGTGTAAGCATGAACCCCGGAGGCCAGGAGTGACCATGAGGGTTTCTTCATCAAATGGGCGCAGGGGCCCAATCTGGGCAGATTTTGATGAAACACCACGACTCTCTTTCCGGGAGGTCTTCCCACCTGGTCTGACTCCAGTCCCAGGCCTGCCTCAAGTGAGCTCAGGAGAAACTCACACCAGACGTGTCCTGACCAAAGGGAAATTGGCAATGGATACTTTGTTGTGGTCAGGGTGGGCACGGTTATGGTGCGGTAACCCCCGACGTCAAACGTTCGGTTCCGAGAGGACCCACGGGGCTGAGCACCACATGCCACATGCCACATGCGGGCCGAGCCTCTGAAAGCCTGGGTCTCACACTGGCTCCGTGTCAGCCAAAGCCTCCTGACCACCAAGATGGCGGGGGCAGCGTGGCCACTCCCACGCCCCCCAGAGCCTCAACGTAGCCCTTCAGAAGTGACACGTGTCCACCGGTCTACACACGTCCCCAGTCTGAGCCTCACTTCACGGAGAAGCACAATTCTCCCGCACACCCGGGAGAGGACCTGGGGGGACTGGGCAGTGCCCGTGTCTGTCCTGAGCTTCAGTGAGCAGACTTTCCCGAGAGGTCGCCATGCATGGCCACAGCGCACAGGCAGGAGACGGGGATGTGCGGGCGTCCACGCCATCGTGTGTCTGGTCATTCATCTAATGATTGATCAGGGCTCACTGCCCCTGCCGGCCCTCAACCCCGTCCCACCGCTGCGTGGGAGCCCACGGACCCAAGGCGGAGCATGAGGTCGGGCTGAGATGGGGATGAAAGAACAGGCTGAATCTCCCGGAAGGTACAGTCAGCAGTGGATTTCCATGACGAGATGCAGAGACACAGGACGCAGGCTACTCAGAGGCATCCATCCCCCGCCTACTTGCTGTTGTCCCGGGAAAGAAAGCGTCTCCCCAGCAGAACTTTCCCCCGCTCACTGACCTGGGACACTCCGCCTTCTGCCATCCCACTGTCCGCGCTGGGTCGTGGCGATCCACCCTCCTTCCCAGGTTTCGTCATGAAGGCAAACCCCACGTTTCCCGGCAGCTCCCCTGTCCCTTGGCTCTGTGGGTCCCGCATCAGCGCTTTTCTCTTGCATCTGCAGGACCGCCTCTTCCTTGGAGCCGGCCACTGGCCCTGGGCTTCCCAGCTGAGCTGCTCATGGCCTGCTGGGGCCGCTGCCCCGTGGAAGGTATTTCCCAGTGACCCCGGGAGCTGTGGTTCAGCTCTCTGACCTGGACACCCATCCTAGGAGGGTGTGACTCGCCCTATCAGCTTCACGTCTGAGTGTGACTCACATCCCCATCTACACCACACAGCGTGGCCCTGCAGGCGAGGTTCAGGCCTGGGTTTGAACTCACATCCCGCCTCTGCACCATACAGTGTGGCCCTACATATGAGCTTCACATCTGGGTTGGACTCACGTCCCAGTCTACAGCACATGGCATGGCCCTGTGTACTAGTTTCCTGCCTGGGTCTGAGTCATGTCCCTATCTGCACCACACAACATGGCCCTGTCATGTCTGAGCTCCCTGTCATCGGCTGTCTTTCCTTCCCGCCACCTCCCGGTCCCCAGGCTCCTTCATCCAGGCCCAGGTGCTGCCTTGGCTACACTTCTCTTTCCCCCACGCTGGCTCCAGCCTCAGCTATTTCCTGTGCTTCCTCATGCAGTTTCCTGTGGTTGGGAAAGCCTCCAGCTCCGTCAAGAACGGAATCTTTGCCCAAGTTCACATCCCCACCCATCACACTCTACACGAGGGCGTCACTGTGTCCAGCAAAGTCCTCATCACGAAATACCACCTGGAAAGTCCAAGGGAAGGCCTTCACACCCTTTGCCAACTTCCTTCTTTTGTCCAGGAAAGGCCTTTGTGGGATAAGATTGTCTCACATGTTCCGAGTTACTAGACTAGGAAGGCACCTGGGCTGAGTCTGTCAGTGACACTTGAGGCTCAAGAAATAAAGTGTAGGCAGAGTCATGTTGTGAACCTGAGACATGCACTGCCCTCCCAGCACGCCTCTGAAACACCCTAAGCGCCCAGACCAAAACTATCCGTGCCCCTATTTGTAGCCCCTCAAGCAGGGATGTCTGAGCTTCTGGCTTCGAGTGAAGAGGAATTGTCTTGGACTGCACATAAATTATATAATGCAGTTAGTGCACATTAAGACTTCTCAGGGAGTTCCTCAGAAATGTTTGTCTGAAGATGAAGTTAAAAGATGCGGGGCTGGCCAGGCGCGGTGTCTCACACCTGCAATCCCAGCGGTTTGGGAGGTGGAGGTGAGAGGATTGCCTGAGTCCAGGGGCTCAAGACCAGCCTGGGCTACTTGGCGAGACCTCGTCTCTACAATAAATCAAAAAAATGAGTCGGGCATGGTGGCACACGCCTGTAGTTCCAGCTACTTGGAAGGCTGAGGCTAAGGGTCACCTGAGCTCAGCAGGTTGAGGCTGCAATGGCCATGAGCATGCCACAGCACTCCAGCCATGGTGACAGAGTGAGACTCCAACTCGAAAAAAAAAAGACGTAGGGCCACATGATTAGCTGTCCCAGGTCACATGTGGCCCATGGGCCACAGGTTAGATGTGCCTGCCCTAAAGCTATTGAAATAAAGTAAATAAATAAGTAAACAAATGCCCTATTATTTAGTTTTCTTCTACACTAACTGAAATCAGGTATCTCACTGAAGGTAGACCTTTCCTGACCCGCAGATCACGCCAGAAGGCCCATAGGGAGGGCTTGTCTCAGCCCAGGTGACAAGGTGCACCGTCAAGTGCTGTCTCACCAATGTCCCCCACTCGAGTTGAGCCAGAAGTTCACAAGCCCTTCAACTTAGGTCCAAGCACCCCTGGGTAGAATCAATCAGCAGTGACGGAACGATGTTGGTAGCCAAGACCCACTCAGGCTGGCGACAATCGCTACGTCAGAACTTGGCTTGGGTCCCAAAGGGTGAAGCCGCCACTGTTCTCACCCACAAGTCGTGGGGGCAGGCTTTCAGTTCCTGTTTATCTGGGGGTCAGCAGTTTGAACCTCGGCCTCCACAGTAAGAGGCTTTGAAGGCCCAGAGGAGCCCACGCCCCGTTATCCTGAGTGTCATCCCCTGGTTAGATAAAAGGCTGTTTCAAGGCCAAGACATGCCAGCCATCCGGTGGAATTGCATCTATGGCGTCTTAGTCTCCTGAGGAGAATCCAGCCACAGGTGGCCAGAAACTGGGCTCACCCGCCACGGATACCCCAAGTTCTCCTTGTAGATACGGCATCCTCTCTCCTCCTCACATGTTCTAGAAATGTTTACCTTCGACCAAAGACAAACACGTGACGCCCAAATGTATGGCCGGTTCTTGCTTCTGTCTCTGGCAAAGCTAGAACCAGTGGCTGAAACTGATGGACGAGCTAAGATGCCAGCTTTGATATGCAGAGATGACCAGCAAGTGCCAAAGCAAAGACTGGGCAAATATCCGAATGGGGAAGTTTGAGTTTCCTTTTCTTGTCTTCCTTTTTTGGGAGTCTTTCTTGCAAAGGAAGTAGCCACACGGAAAAGCCCCACATGAACCTCAAAGCTGAGATTGCGGGGTCAGCTCTCAGGGGACAACGCACTCCCTGTGTGCCTGCCTAGTTTCTCTCAGCCTCCGTTCTCAATGTAATCACACAGGGAGGGGGGCAGGGAAGGAATGAGTAGACACAGCCTTACGCAGCGCCTTCTAGACGCACGCTGCCAACACAGACCTACGGGGCTGGCTCTGGTGATTGGAGGTGGTGTCAAGCAGGGACCAGAAGGAGGAGGATGGAGGAGCCGGCTGACCCTGTGGCTGGGTCACCTGCACTCCGGATCACCGAGTCGGCCTGATCTTCTGCAGGTTAATTGTTGGGTGTACAAATGTTTTGTCCACCATGAGAGGGGCTCGGTTACGACACAAAAGGACGGCTTGATTTTCTGCACTTCACACAAATCGCCAGGGAAAACCATCTCATCAACCGGCTTCTCCAATTTTAATCAATTGCTTATTATTTCCCCCACCCCGGCTTATCTCCAGGCCTGCCGCCATGTGAGTAATCACGAAATGCTCTGTTGAGTGGAGCCTGGCAGGAGAAGGAGCCACCAGCCTCCACGCCTTGGAGACAGGCTGGTGCAGGGCCCTGGAGTGTCTGCTTCCCTAGCACCAGGTACGGGCAACCATTTGGAGCAGAATTAAGGGCAGCCACGTTTCTCCTCTGGGTCCTGCTTCCCAGTCTAAGATTCCATTGTTCTGAGTCAAAGACCTGAGTTTTGGGAGTCGTCTACAAGGGCCGGGCCTGGAATCATGTTTTGGAGGGCAGGCCCCTTTAGTATACTCAGAATTTCTTCCTCCAGATCTAACGGCCCCCCAGTGGTTTTATCTGGGCGATTTGAGAAGGTTGTGCGGTGATTTGCAGAAGCATCCCGAGTCGTGGCAAGCAGGTGACTGGTTCTTCCATCATGACAACACACCTGCTCACAACGCACTGAACTGAGTGTTCAGCGGTTTTTGACCAAAACGAGCACGGGCCCCATGCCCCAACCGCCCTACTCACCCCATCTCACCCTGAGTGGCTTTTTTTTGTTTCCCTGGATAAAAAATGTCCTCAAAGGGAAAAGTTTTGCCGACGTGGAAGAGGTGAAACAAAAAACAGCAGAAGCACTAAAAGGCATCAAAATGGACAAGTCCAAGAACTGCTTTGAGCAGTGGAAAAAGCGTCTCCGTGTGTTTCATCCAGTGGAGAACTCTTTGAAGAAGACTGATGTTTAAACATGTAGGAATAGATACACAATATTTTATAAATAAACTCCATTCCTCCCCTCCATCATAATTTAGGTTAACTTATGTAGAATAAAAGCTGAAGAGGTGGACATTCCCAGCAAGTGTGCGTTTCTTGGGGGGCCATTTCCTCTCCCAGCCTGTATGCGCCATGGGCTGGGCTATTGTTTCCACAGACGGAGGAAAGAGGCTCCTTTATGAACAGTGAGCTCTTCACCTCCTTCCAGATTATTGGCAGTTGGTCATCGGACGGACACACTTTTGAGGTACTTTCAGAGAGGTTTTTGCCCCAGTGAAAAGCGCAAACTGCCTTCCCCTGAAGAGAACCATTAACAGATGAATCTAAAAGATTTTCAGAATCTTGCTTGACGGAAACCTTTCTTGGGGGAAAAGAAAGAAAAGGCCACAAACGCTCCAGGTTCCTCAGACTAGGGGTAGGGAGGAAGGTGGTGGCGCCCCAAACATTCCGAGTGGGCAGAAGAACCCCTGACCCATGTCTGGGTGAACACACTCCAACGAGATTTGCCCAGTTCCTGAACAGCATGTTCAGGGGGACACACACCTGGGATTCGATCACAGGTCAGTCCTCAACGCCTGGCGGCTGGGGCCTCTGCCCGGTGAACACACCTGTCCTCCGTGATGTCCTGGCGTGGCTGAGTGGGGAGACCCACTCTCGACGCCTCTAAACGTCCTGGGCAGACTCCACACGCTGCTGTTAGCGCAACTCCCACCGCCTCTTCCGCTGGTTTCTCCTGTGCCCTCCAACCAGATTCTGTGTCTGCAGAGCCCCTGGACAGCCCGGCAGTTTCGGTTTCTATCTGGTCACCACGGGCAGGAGGTACCCTGTGGCCACTCGCTGGATTACATCATCGTCTTCAAAGACAAGATGGAGGATGGCCTTGTCGACTCGAAAGGCAGCGATAACAGTCATGACGACTGACTCTACAGGTCCACACTGGGCCAGTAGGATCAGTCAGTTACTGTCCCCTTTGTCTGAGTGCCACAATTAAAGGATAAACTCTGCTTTGACAAATTGAGTGTTTTTAGCCAAAGTCAATCTTAGGCCTGTGATGACCAGGTTTCGGGCAGACCTACCATCCCTGAGGCAGCATGAGGAAACAGGGAAGACTTGGACATGGGCAAGCTGACACCTCTGGCGCACGGCTGCCCAACGTGCAGGGTGCGTAGAATGTCACCCACTCCCATCAATCCCCAAAACTGTGACTGTGACATCACTCAGGGGAGAGCTCAGAGCCATGATGCAGTCCCAGGGCAGCCAGATCAAAGAACCACAAACCAGGGGGCTTAGAACCACAGACATTTCTTGTCTTCCATTCCAGAAGGCCTGAAGTTCAAAACTGTGGGGTCCCAGGGCCATGCTTCCCTGACGCTCTGGGGGCATGTCTCCTGGCCTCTCCCGGTGTCTGGTATTTGAGGTGACCCTGGGCTCGCCTCGGCTTGTGGGCAGCGCCTGCTCCCACGCCACCTTCCCTCTGTGTCTGTCTCTGGGTCCACCTTTCCCCTTTTGTAAGGACACCAGTCACACAGATCAGAGCTCACCTGAATGACCTCGTTCTAACTTGATAGCTCTGCAAAGACTATTGTCAAACAAGGTCACATTCACAGCTACCGAAGGCTAGGACTTCAACATATGTATCTGGGGGGACCCAATTCAACCGCTCACAGTCCGCTCTTTGACCAACAGGAATCTCCCCCTCTCCTATCCACCCCAAAGCACTGTGGTCACGTCACATCAGTAGCTCTCAAACTTTTTCATCTACAGACTCTTTTACACCCTTAAAAAATCATTGAAAAACAAAAAGCTTTTGTTTCTGTGGGGTATATTTATTGATTTACCAGACTAGAAATTAAACATAGAAAAAGCTTTACATCTACACTTTAATTTACAAATAATTATCACAAACCCATTAACAGATGCTCCTCGACTTACAGTGGGGTTATGTCCTATCGTAAGAAGAAAATACCTTAAGTCCACATGCATTTAATACCCCTAACCCACTGAACATCACAGCTCAGCCTAGCCACCGTCAACGTGCTCTGAGCATTTACATGAGCCGACAGCAGGGTAAAATCAGCTGCCATAAGGCCTATTTTATAATAAAGTGTTGAATTTCTCATGTACATCATTGAATGCTGCACTGAAAGTGATAAACAGAACAGAAGCCTGGCTTCTGCTGAGGGTATATCACCTTCCCATCATCCTAAAGTCAAAAATTCTTGAGTCGAACCGTCGTGAGTTAGGGGCTGTCTGGGAGGAAGGAACTATATGTCTTCACAAGAAGTGAGGACAGTGGCCTTGCACTACCATTTTTCAACTGTCTTCAATTAGAAGACTGCTGGATTCTCCCAACTGCTTCTTCTTTCAATCTCTTGCAATATGTTGTTTTGAGTAAAGTGTGAAAAAAGTCCAGCCTCACCCAGACATCGGTGGGAAAGGGGTGAGTCTCTCCACAGACTTTTCAGATGACGGTGCATGTTCTTTGTGGCTGCAGCAAGACCTAACGGGTGGCATTTTCTTTTTCTTTTTTCTCATGCATCGTTGTATTTAGTTTTTCTTTTCCTTAATTTTAAAGATGCGGGGCACAAAATTCAGGACTAAGGATACAAGTGATCATCATCCAGGTAAAGGTTGGGCCTCCCTTTGGTCTCCATTTCGCCTGATGTGAGATCAGGTACCCTGAGGGATGTAATGCCCCCCACCCCGGCAGCATTTCGCCCCTGCCAAGCGGCGTTTTCTTCACATTTAGTTGTGGAATCAGAAGCCGTATCAGTCACCTTTTCTATTCTGCTACATTAAGATCCACTCGTCTGCCTGAAGGCTTGACTGTGGACTCTTGGGCTCTATCACTTGAGAAAATAATGGTTCAATATATTATGCAGATCTTCCAAATGCTGACAAAATTTATCAGACGATATTTTTAGAAATCACATTTGTCAATGTCAGCACAAATCTCATTGGATAAGTCTGTGAGGATTAGAATATTTCAAGCTCATAGTGGCAGGTGTAAGTTTTGCAACATTTAAATTTTCACCTGAATGGTCATTTTTCGGATTGGCAACACACACTGCCAGGTAATTTCTTTGAAGTCATGTTTTTGAGATAATGTCTGTGAAATGACCAAGTGTGATAACCACTGTGCATTAGGCATCCTTTCAGACAAAGATGGCATTTCATGGAAGATGGTTAACTCAGGCTCTAACCTAAGCAGTCTCACATGCAGTCCCCTGGGTGATAGGTCCCTGGGTTTGCGACAGATGGCTCCATACACGCCCCACAGTCACACGGGATATAAGGAAGGCACGTGCAAGGGTCAAATTCTAATACTTGATCTGGAACATTCTTAAGTGAAAGAGGCTTTTCTTTCCTGCAAGCACTTGGTAAGAACGAATGCAGTAGCCACAGGCACCGTCAGGTGCCACAACCTTGGCTTGCTCTGAGGCACCGTCAGTGCAGATGTCAACGCAGTGCAGAGCATGTATGCAATTGCCTTTCCACTGCTGCATTGCTGATGACCACGTGTGTATCGGCCGAACACGACTTGCATTTGCTGTCTCACAGCTTACGTGGGTCAGGAGTCTGGCCGTGGCTTATCCACACCCTCTGCAGGTCGTAGGCGGCGGCCACCGAAACATCCCTGGGGCTGTGAGTCTCACCAGCGCCCAAGGCTCATCCATGTTGCTTGGGTGCTTGGCAGGGCTCATTTCCTTGGGAGCATGACCCAGGGCCCTTTGTTCTCGAGAGCCATCGGCTGGGACGGCCCCTGGCTCCCAGGCACCGCCCTCTGTGGAGATGGCCCTAGTCAGGGCTGCTTGCTTCCCCATCTGAGAGCACTCAAGGGACACCTCTGCCTTCAGGGTGTATCGGATGAGGCGTGGCCCCTGCCAGACAATCTCTCCTGGACTAACTCAGAGTCAGTGGATCTGGGGCCTTGATCGCGTGTGTCATGTGTCCTCTGCCACTTAACATCGTCTTGGGAGCTGCACGTGCCCACATTCGCCGGGGCTAGCTCCTACTCAGAGAGAAGAGACTCCACAGGGTGTGCACAGTGGGCGGGTGGAAAGCCTGGGCCCTTCTAGAGCTGCGTCCACCAAGACGTGCATCTCCGTTCTATCATCAGGACCCACTACCTAATTTTCAGGACTCAGTGCGAAATGAAAATTCAGGGCTCCTTCTTCAAGACTTATCAAGAACATGAAGACTTTAACAGCCAGACATTGAAGCTAGCACAGGGCTTCCAAGTACAGAGTCCAGGTGACCACAGGTCACAGGAGCATGAGCCTTAGCCCAACTCACTTGTAAATAGCTTTGGTCTTGCAGATGCCTTGACAGGTCTCGGAAGACCCCTAAGCCCTTGTGCACCACCCTGGAGAACCGCTGAGTAAAACTCTCTCAATTATTGTCTGTGGAGAAATCGGTCTGACCCTGGGGAGGAGTCTAAGAAGCTTCCAGTGGTCGTGAAACATCAGTGGTCCCATGCTATTTTTCTCTACAGCATAGAACAATTTCCCCCGAGAGCTGGTATGTGCCGGTGATTCAACCACACAGACGCCAAGCTTCTGTCTCTTGCTGATGGATTTCCCATTACAGAAGCCCACGTCTGTCCCAGCAACTCCTCTCTCAGGACAGCGCACAGTGAAGGCCTGGGTCCCTCAACATCCAGGGACAGGGCAACGATGGCTGCCGTGTAGGTGGGGGTTTTACTTTAAAATGTTTCCTTATTTTTATTTAAATATTTTTGAGACGTGAAAGTTGTGGATATCTAGGACATAGGACATGGTGTTTTGAAACGTGTCTACGTTGTGAAGCGGTTGCCCCCACTGGGCTGGCAAACACCCCCATCACCACCAGGGATTTTAATGCGAAACGGATCGTGGAAACCGACCTGGCTTCCAGGGAGGAGAAGCCACCCTGCCTGAGAAAGTCCCCAAGAGCTGAAGCTGGCTCTGCCCCCGCCCCCCAGAGTCTCAGACCTCTGAGAGCCCGCTTGCCAGGCCCCTCCGCCTCGTTTCTCTGTGACGGGCCCCCTCAGCCCCAGGGAGGAACCTTGTGCCCGTTCCTATCTAGCGAGCTTGTGCCCCAATGGAGCCCAGGTCCCTCTGCTGACACTGGCTGACACTCCTTGGCTTTGTCTTCAAGGACTTCATGCGGCTACACCAGCAGGGACTCAGACTTCTCAGTCTATGATGCTCCCATTGCTGAAAGCTTCCCGCCTCTGCCTCAGAGGTGGGTCCTCGCCAGCCAGTGGGGGCGGGGCCTCCAGCTGTGATTTCTGGCCTTCTTCCCCGGAGCTCACTTGATTTTTCAACAGGGGTTGCTTTTGTCTGGAAGCCTGAAAGTTCCTTGTGCAGCCAACAATGCCCCTATGGCCCCCTCCGTGTCTGCAGCCTCCAGCCCCAGCTGGTCACCCAAGCCTGGTCCCCTCAGTCTCCATCTCCCTGCAGGTTGAGATCTGTGTCCATGCACATTTCGCGTGCCACAATTCTGCCTGACATTCCCTGATGACTCTCTATTCCACTCTGTGCAAAAAAGTGTGCCCTGAGGTCCATGCACTGTTCTAGCCACCAGGGCTACATTGTGAGCAAACAGAGACGCATCCCTGCCTGGCAGAGATGACATTCCCAGGAAAGTCAGGCCCAAACAGGGCATGGGGGAATCACGGAGCACACTGGGAGGCAGGTGCAGCAGGGTAGCAGTTTAGGCCTGGGTATCGGGAGGCTTAGGGAGCCACTTTGCTCCACACGTCATCTCACTGAGAGGTGACGTTTGTGCAAGAACAGAGGAGGAGCGGGAACGGGCCATTGAGAATCAGGGACGTGGCAGGTACAAATCAAGGGGGAGCCCACAGACATCTTGGGGGGCACGTTGAGCCCGGTGATGGAGCAGTCAAAGGAGATGTGGTCAGAGGGGCAGCAAAGAGCCGACCACCCAGGGCAGCACTCGGCATGAGGGATGCTGCTTCCAGCTCCCGCCATGCTGTTTCTTTCTCCTTTTTATGTTTTACCATCTTGGCCCTTCAACTTCTTAAAGATGGAAAGCCTTCCCGCTTTCCATCAGGGGCTCCCACTTTCTGGAATTTTCTAGCCCTCCTTTGTGGCTCATTTCTTCAGGAATGTCTCTGATCCTAGTGTAGGCTGGTTCCCCTGCCCTGCACTGCCACAGTCCTCGGGATACCTTCTGCTGCTCAGTTCTATTCACGGACGGACGGACGGATGGATGGACGGACGGACGGACAGATGGATGGATGGATGGGATGGATGGATGAATGGATGGATGAATGGATGGGGAGATAGATGGACAGTTGGTGGATGAGTGGGTGAGTGGTTGGGGGGATGGCGGGATTGGTGGGTAGACAGATGATGGATGAACGAATGGATGGATGGGTGGGTTGATGGATGCGTGGACGAATAGATGGATGGATGGATGGATGGATGGATGAGTGGATAGGTGGATGATGGATGAATGGATGGGGGTTGATGGATGTATGGAAGAGTGGGTGGAAGGGTGGATAATGGATGGATGGACGGATGGATGGACGGGTAGGTGGACTGTAGATGGATAGACGAGTAGATAGATGGAGAGATGGGTGGACGGATCGATGGAGGGATGAATAAGTGGACGGATGGATGAGATGGACGGTAGGGATACGTTGTTTTGTATTTGCCTTCCTTGCTGGACTTCAAGCCTGTGAAGGGAGGGGCCCCCCCAGTCCACCTCAGTGTCTCCAGAACTCGGAAATCAGGTGCACTTATATGTGACGATCCATCAGCTCATGTCGGTTGCTGGCATGGCTTAAGGAATGAAGATACTCAGGCCAGTGCCAGGCTGATCGGACAGCCTCTGGGGAAATGGGAGTTTTTAGACACACTGCCCCTCGGGGCGATTGAGAGAGGGCAGTTCACAGGCGAAGGTCCGATCCGTCTCACCCTGCCACCATTCACAGGATCCACTCTGGCTTCCATCACAGGATGTGTGGGCCCAGGTTTTCCCGAGGGACCCCGATAAGAACGGTCTTGTGTTGACTGACACTCACAGCATGCTCTCAGATGGAACTGCAAGAAAGGAGGATGTAGCTCCACTAAGCCAGCTCTGTAGTGCTGGGTATTTGCAACAGCAGAGCTCACCTCTCAAGTCTGAGCCCAGGCCCCCTGGGTACCGTGCAGTAACTCCAAGCATGGGACGGGCTCCTCAGTGCCTCTCAGCCTGGAGAATCTCATCCCTGGAGTGAAAAGAATGCCATCTCAGTGCAACTTAGCCACCCTTCTCCCCAGGGTGGGCGAAGCAAGAAATGTGATAGAACGTGGTGACATCTATGAGTAGTTCTGTAAACGCTAACAAGCTGCTAATTATCATACGAGAGGGAAATACGTACAGCACTTGTTCGCCACCCCCACCGACAAATTATATGCATTTATACAATTGCCATTATAAAGAAATTATATGTGGATATCTGCTGCCGGGGCTCCACAGTGAGGCAGCGTTGGAATTAATGCGCACAAACACCCCCTCGGAAAGACCTTTCCCTGCCCTCATCAGAATGCTCGCCCTTGACGCGGGCATCTCATTACTCCACATCACCTACTCTGCGATCATGGTTCCTGTGGAAAGTCACCTTCTCTGCCTCTTGGCTTGTGTCTGCCTGGCTGCCGGTCATCCCGGGCTGCAACGTAGCCTCCAGGTAGACACAAGGGTCTGTGCAGCTCCTCTCCAAGTTCCCGTCAGGGGAACCCATCAACGTGGGTGGAATTAAAGGGCTCCCAGATGAAGGGGTGTAAAGCTTTGCAGATGCATTTTTAATTTAGGTCGGTGTAAAGGCCCGATGTGGGTGATTCAACTGTGCATCAGTAAAACAAAGATAAGTATCAAAAACCCCCAAAAGGAGCATTACTGGTGTGAGTGAATAAATCAATGGGCAGAGTGAAATGGACCGGGGAAAGGCTGTGCATTGACAGCTGCATGTTGCTTCGTTACCAGGAACTGAATGAAATCCATGGACACTTACACTTAGGGTACATTGCCTGGACTCCAGCCTTGTTTGGCCAAGGGTGTATGTTTGGTGCCTTGTAAGTACTATTCATTTCTTGAAATGAATATTTCTTTAAAAAGATGAAATCACAAGCAAGTGATTCCTGGATCCACGAGTCCGGTTGGGTAGAAATAAATTAACTTATGAATAAATGGGGTGGAAGGGACAACTCTCCCGTGCAGAAGAATTCCAAGTGATTTATGCAGCGAGCAGGGGCATGGCTTCACACGGGGGCCTTCACATGGGGGGCGGTGTGCGTGGAGGGTGCAGCATGGATGGGGAGGAAGCAGTCCAGCGCACTCACCCCGTTCAGGAGCAAGGTCTGCACCCTAGGGCCAGGTCATGCTGCGGGGTATGTCGTGATATGCTGTGGAGAACACACGGCAGATGGCACATGGGAGGTGGGCGTTCATGTTTTTAAGGATAAAATAAAGGTGGAGTCTGCCGCAGATCCAGAGAGAAGCACAGACCCCGCACGCTCCGGGGGCCCAGGTTCAGTGCCAGGGACTTGGGTCAGCCTCGGCCGCAGCCCCGCCCAGCGTCCTCCCCCTGATCACCCAGGCCTGTCGTTTCGGAATTCAACCCCATTGAGAGCGCAGATAGCAAGACAAGACCCAATCTATTTAAATAAGAAAAAAACATGTTTTCTTACATTCGGGATAATTTACCGTAAAAAATTACACAGTGAGATGATATTAAAAGCAAGAGTTGTTTTCCATCTCAGATAAGGATGTGCACAATGATCTGTTATGTATAATTGGTTCCAAATCCTCCCTCCCCTGACAAACTTTTTTTTTTAAAGTCTCTTGAATAGCCTGAGCGTTCCCAGCTAGAGTAGAAAGAGAAAAGACTGCACGATGACCACGCTGCATTCGCGTGTGAGCGGGGTCCTTCCCAGCATTTTCATTCAAAAGTGAGGCCCGGAACGAGCCGAATGAAGGAAATAGGAATATGGACTGAAGAAATGGCTCACAACGCCGCTTCTCCCCAGATGCTGCGGCCAACCCGAAATGAGGAGCCTGCCAGGAGACTTGAGAATCGCTGCGTGGCGCGCAGGGGCGGCGCTCGAGGATTTACATGCCATTATTTTTTTCCCACGTACTGGACCTTCCAGACTGATATTCAGGCCAGGAGCGGTGCAGAATTGCAGAGAACGGAAAGCTCCCCAAGAGCTCAGGGGGAGGCTGAGTCTGAGCAGCTGCCACGAGCCACTGTGAACCTGGACAGCCTCACAACACCCTGATGGAGGCCTCGGCGCTCTCGGGGCTCTGAAGGCTCCTACGGCTGGGGCAGGGGCGGGGCGGGGGGCGGGGGGAGGAGGGGCCCGGACACCCCAGGCCACACCAGCATCAGGGACAGGACCCAGAGGCAGGCAGGAGGCCCAGGAAACATCCCATGGCCGGTGCCACGTCCCTTTGTCCGCCTCCCAGACGGTCCCCATGGGGGTTTGGCTTTCTAGGGAGGCCAACCGTATGACCTCCCTAGAAAGCCATAGGCAGGCATGGCTGGGAGCGTCAGCACATGGCCAGGCCTATTCGCCTGGGGCCTCGGTGTCTGACGTTCCTGTCCAGGCAGCACTCGGGCTGGGCTGGCTGGCGTGGACTGAGCTGGCCTTCTCACTATCCGTACAGCTTCCTTGGCAGTTTTCGCCAGGAACTTAAGGTTGCCCAACTTTGCTTAGAAATGACACGGACATGGAAGTGAGAACAACAGACACCGGGGCCTCCTGATGTGGGAGGGAGGGAGAGGGCGAAAGTCGAAAACTAACCAGGGGATGCCACGCCCATTCCTTGGTGAAGGGTCCAGCAGACGCCCAACACCTTGGAACACAACTGCACATGAACCCCTTGAATTAAACACACACACAACCAGAAGCAGTGGCTCACGCCTGCAATCCTAGCATTTCGGGAGGCCAAGGCAAGAGGATCACTGGAACCCAGGAATTCAAGACCAGCTTGGACAGCATAACAAGACCTTGTTTCTACCAAAAAAAAAATAACTGGGTGCAGTGGCACGTGCCTATAGTCCTAGCTACTTGAGAGGCTGAGGCAGAAGGATCACCTGAGCCCAGGAGGTCGAGGCTGCAGTGACAGTGATTGTGCCACTGCCCTCCAGTCTGGGCAACAGAATGAGACCCGGCACACACACACACACACTTCACAGCAACAACAAGAAAAACAAAAGACAACAACAGCAAAAATCAACGGGCAGGGTGGCAGACTATGGCTGCCCAGACACTTCAGGGGATGACGCCATGCTGGCCTTCTCCGGGTCAGATGTTAGATGCCTGTCCCATGATCTCCACCCAGGCCCATGAGGCATGTGCCATCTCCCCCGCGTTCCTGCTGCACAGTGCAGGCTGCATTGCTCGGACCCATCTGTGGTACCCCCTGGCTGGGGGCACTGTGACCAAAACAAGCCGGAACACACACGCGTCCCACCTTGGAGGAGGGCCGACCACAGACGTCTTCCTCATGGCAGCAGTGACAACCACAGTGGGGAGTGTCCGCCCAAGATGACAAACACTCTCTCGGCTGCCACGTCCTGCACGGACCTCATGAAACGTCTAAGCCTGGAGGGACTGAGAAGGCGCGGGAGGCAGAGAGGCTGGAGTTCTCCTCAGAGCAAAAGTTGCGCCTAGTCCTGGAGACTGAAGCTGGGGAGGAAGGGGAGGGAAAAAAGTAGAAAACACGCAGAAAGGGGTGGCCACGGCTCCTGGGTTCCCACCCACCTGTGGGTGGGAACGTGAGGGCCACTGAGCCCTGCGGGTGAAGGTGGGTGGTCGCTGCACCCTGCAGGTGCAAACGGATGGCTACTGTGCCCCTGGGTGAGCATGGAATAGCCATTGCATCTCATGGATGGGAGCAGGGTGGCCACTGCAACACATAGGTGGGAGCAGGGTGGCCACTGCGTCCCATGGGTGAGAATAGGGTGGCCACTGGGCCCCGTGGGCAGAAACAGGGTGGCCACACCCCCCATCAGAAGATCTGAGACGCCAAGAGATTTTGGAAATGGGGTGAAACTGATCTACGGTGGAGAAGACATGATGCCACAACTTTCTGCTTTCCCTGGGTAAACATTTGAAGGACCTCCTTGCCCCAAGAAGTTGCACAGAGAGGAAACAGACACGGATCTGAAAGCCCTTGAGAAATGTATGGGTGGCAGAGGTGTTATCATCTGCTGCCAAAACCAACACCACCAGCCACGAAGACCTTCCCTGCCCTCCCTGAGTCCATCTCTTCTCCTGGAAAGTGGATCAGAAAGGTTCTCTCTGCGAAGCGCATTGGTGGGTGTGGGGACCGTTTCAGGGCTTCTTTAAGTTGTTCTAGCCCTTTTCCCTTGATGCTTTCTTCGTTCAGTTGACAAATATGTCCTGACCCGCTGTGCTAGACGTAAAGAGGTGAGGGACACACAGTCCTGTCTTCTGTGCTAACGCGAGGCTGGCCAGTGTGGTAGTGGGTAGGCTTATGTGATCGTCTCCATTGAAATCCGGATTAGAATTCAGTTAGACTAAAGATGTCTCCTTCCTCTTGACTGGCCATATTTTAAGGGCTCGAAAGTCACCTGGGGTAGTGGGTGTCACATCTGACAGGTCGGAGAGCGAACATTTCCATATCACAGGAATTCTATCGGATGGCATTATTCTGAGTGCAGGCAAGTGTGTTTGCATGCATGTTGGTGCACATGTGTGCCTGCACATGGTGCTGATGTGTGCATGCATATGTTTGTGCTGCTGGCATGAGGGGGACGGCAATTGACACGCTTGTTTATGATTTGGGTTGAGCAAAGAGAAGGCAAATAGGGAAAACAAGAAACAGCTTAGCTACAAGAAGTGCAGAGGCGGTCCGTTCTCCCCCACCCCAACTGCCATCATCTTGGGAGCCCCAGAGCTTGATTTGGGAGGTGCAACCCAGCGATCCCACTTTCTGGCTAATGGGATGACATCGGGAGCATGTCATTCAGGGCAGGATCATGGAGAAGGCTTCCCCACGGGAGCATCTGGTTCCCATGCACAAGACTGAGGATCCCTCTCCCCGGGCAGCAAACACTGCGGCCCGTGGCTCTCAGTAGAGAGCCCAGCCAGGCTTGCACAGGGGCCTCTCCTCCAGGCTCTGGGGCCCCACGGGCCACTCCCTTCTCTTACGCATGCAGGCCAGCGTTGAACTGCTCATTCTGGGATCTAAAGTAGCTATGTCGCCAACTGCCCGGCCCTGGCTCCAGCTCACCTGTCGGTCACCAGGGGAACAACAGGAAGAATCTCTGCCAGGGCGATGCCCTTCTTCCCGGGCCGTGAGCCACCCTCTGTGATGGCTCTTTACTGCTGAGTCCCAAATCCACGCATGCTGACACCCCCAGAATCCACACACGCGCACGAGCAGCACACACACACATCGCTGCAGAAAAAGTAGCAGTGTAATCTATTTAAATCACCTGTTCATTGCCTTTCCACCTCACATGTGAGGCTGGGAAAATGCATCTGCACCCACGGGACAGAGTGATGCAGAAGGGTCAAGGTGACTCCTGTAACCTTGAGTGGTTCCTTTTCCCCTCCCCCTCCAGTCTCAGCAGGCGCTGGCCCCTCCTGTTTTGGGGCACTGGTTCTCCCATGGCTATGTCCCCGGCACGGGCACGTCTTGCCTTCCTGGGGGGACTGCGTGCGACGCGGGCTTTGCAGCCTGTGGGGAGTCATGTGGGTTCCCGAGTCAGGGATCCTGCTTTGACTCCGGGGGTCATCATCTGTCTGTGTGACCTGTGATCTCACTGAGCCCCTTTAAGTCTCACTTTCCTCAGCTGCTCGCCAGGGATTCTTGTTATTTTTGTGCACGCCTCTTGGAGTTGTGATGAGGATTCAGTGAGCTGATCTATGCAAGCCGATAGAAGAGTCCCCAGCACGCACGATCATTTCCTCCAGTATTCTTGCTGCTATGTGGGACGAAGACTTGGTCTGACATTTTCCATATTCTTAACGCTGCTCAGCAGTCTTACTGAATGGATGTCAGGGACTTGAAATAACTTTTACCTCACCTTAGATACGTTTTATATTTTGATGTCTCTCTGCACACAATCTGAATGTCACATTATCTCTCTAGCTCCTGTTTCTGTATGCAAGACACGTGTCAAACACCCAACTGTGGCTCTGAACACTTGCATGTGCTTTTCTCTCTGCCAGGCCTTGGCTGCCTTGCGAACTCCTGCACAAGCCTTGAAAACCAGCTGGAAGATGACTTCCTTGGTGAAATCCTCTCCAACTATCTCAGGCAGAAGGAACATCTTCCAGAATATTCTCATAACATCTGGTGAAGTTGCTTTTGGACCGCGTGCCTCATAGCTCCCAAGGTACATAGGACCCCCCGAGTTACTGGGGAGCCCCCTGAACTCAGAATCGTGTGCACCCCGTGGTGGCCCCCAGGAAAGGTTTTGAACAATTGATATTGAATATCAAAGTTCGGAGAACACGGAACATAACCCTGGAATGAACGCTGTCTAGAAAAGACCAAAAAGCACCCAGCTGCTGTCTGCCAAGGCCCTGGTCCCTTCCCGAGCCCTGGACTGCCCGCTTTCCTCTGCAGGTCACCCACACGATGTGCTCACACTTGGGCTGCTGTAGCTTTCCAGGGTCGGGCAGGGGGCTCGAGGGCTTCAGCAGGGAACAGGGCATGGGGCCTGGTCAGAGCACGTCCCCTGCTGAGGGCAGCTCGTCAGAAACAGCATCTAGGTGGAGGAAGGGACGCCTTCAGGGGAGCCCACCTCGAGGATGGTCATGCCCGGCTTGTCTGTTTGCCCGTGTCTTCCTTCAAGCTTCCACTGGGCCTTTATGGCTCCGACGCTCACATAGCATCGAGCAGGAGGCAGCCGGGCCTTCCCTGGGCGAGGTGACTGTCTACTTAGAAAGTCTCCAAAGTCCTAAGCCTTGACCTGCATGTCTGAGGGTGAGACATTCTGGTCCTTCTGTTCTTCTTCTGGGGCCTGTTTGGTGGCCCATGTTGGGGTGGCTGGGGCTGGGGTGGCCAGTGCCAGGGTGGCCGGTGCTGGCATGTGAAGTATGGCCCAGACCCTGCAGAACACGTACAGTGACAATTCTCATCATCCTGAAATCCGACACGTCAGAACTCTTGAACGTGTTTGCCTCCAGGGGTTTTGGCAGAGGCTGTTGGACCCGGAGTCGGCTGGTGCTTTGGGACGCTAGAGTGTGTTCTGAGACCAGTCAAGGCGAGAGAGTCAGCCGTGTCGTGGCATGCACCTGCAGTCCCAGCTACACAGAAGACTGAGGCAGGAGGATCACTTGAGGCTGGGATGTTGAGGCTGCAGTGAACTATGACCCCACCACTGCACTCTAGGCTAAGCAACAGACTGACACCTGCCACTGAAACAGAGAAAAGATGAGAGAGGCAAGATGGCCCCAGGACCTTGAAGGTCGTGGAATCGTGTGAGGACGGCTGCAGACCAGAGACCATGTCTAGAATCTGTGGCAGGAGAGGAGCACAAGAGACAGGAGGGGACACCCCAGCAACCACTCTCCGGGGTGCTCAGCACGTGGCTCGGTGATGCATCCTCTCCTCGAGCATGCGGGGAACCTGGCCCTCACCTTGGCAACGTCACCTGCCTAGCTCCGGGGCTCTGGACCCTGTGAGCCCCTCCCTACATGCGTGGGGGAGAGCCAGGCCAGCGGGGGCTGACCGCAGATCCACGAGAGAGTGGCCAAGCCAGAGGACCTCTGCCCATCCCTGATGGCGAGGTGGAAGCCAGGTAAACAGGTGTTGTCTTAGCCACTGAGATGTGGGGTAGCAACGAGGCTGGAGACACTGGGTACGAGCTATGGGTTGGAAGGAGCTGGAGAAAGGGCTGCAGGGACAGAGCCCCGGGCCACACCGGCTTGTGCGGGAAAGGACACCCTCTGCCGAGGCTTGAAGGCACTGAAACTGGCCTTGCTGAGGCAGCCTGCTTCTGAAAGCGAGGGCTACTTGGTCTCACAGTTGCATGACTGCATTGTGCCCCGTCCATGCTCCAAAAACGGCCGTCCATTCACTGGAGTCAATTCCTTGAGATGCCTGAGAGACACGAGGCTAGAGTTTTCCCTGTGTATCTGATTACCAGGGATAATTAGGAGGAAAAAAACTGAACGGTCGTGAATGATCCCACAAGAAGACATTCACAGGCAGAGGCCACCTGTCCCAGGGGAAGGAGGACAGCCCCGCCCTCGAAAGAGACGCTGCTCTCTTTCAGCTCTGACTCCTTTGTACGATGGGCTGGAAGGGCTAAGTCCCTGAAAGGATTCCCTTCTTCGCTCACGGCAGGTCGGTGTGTCGCTTCGACGCGAGACAAGTGATTAGGCAAACTGATACCCTGGCCTCCAAGCCCTTCGCCCAGGCTGCTGGGCCATCCTTCACCCCATCCAAGGAAAAGGCCCTGGAGGAAGGCGCTGGCTAGTTTAGCGACACTTCCTGTGTCTTTCAAATGAAGTAGTCTTCAGTTCACACCACTTCCTGTGTCTCTGCAGGGAGAATGGAGAGTAGATCACACCCACTTCCTGTGTCCCTGTAGGGAGATTGGAGAGTAGTTCACACCACTTCCTGTGTCCCTGTAGGGAGATTGGAGAGTAGTTCACACCCACTTCCTGTGTCTCTCCAGGGAGACTAGAGGGTAGTTCACACCCACTTCCTGTGTCTCAATATGAAGACTATAAAGTAGTTCACATGCACTTCCTGTGTCCCCGTAGGGAGATTGGAGAGTAGTTCACACCCACTTCCTGTGTCTCTCCAGGGAGACTAGAGGGTAGTTCACACCCACTTCCTGTGTCTCAATATGAAGACTAAAGCAGTTCACATTCACTTCCTGTGTCCCTGTAGGGACATTGGAAAGTAGTTCACACCCACTCCCTGTGTCTCTCCAGGGAGACTAGAGGGTAGTTCACATCCACTTCCTGTGTCTCAATACGAAGACCATAAAGTAGTTCACACGCACTTCCTGTGTCCCTGTAGGGAGATTGGATAGTTCACACCCACTTCCTGTGTCTCTCCAGGGAGACTAGAGGGTAGTTCACACCCACTTCCTGTGTCTCAATATGAAGACCATAAAGTAGTTCACACGCACTTCCTGTGTCCCCGTAGGGAGATTGGAGAGTAGTTCACACCCACTTCCTGTGTCTCTCCAGGGAGACTAGAGGGTAGTTCACACCCACTTCCTGTGTCTCAATACGAAGACCATAAAGAAGTTCACACGCACTTCCTGTGTCCCCGTAGGGAGATTGGAGAGTAGTTCACACCCACTTCCTGTGTCTCTCCAGGGAGACTAGAGGGTAGTTCACACCCACTTCCTGTGTCTCAATACGAAGACCATAAAGAAGTTCACACGCACTTCCTGTGTCCCCGTAGGGAGATTGGAGAGTAGTTCACACCCACTTCCTGTGTCTCTCCAGGGAGACTAGAGGGTAGTTCACACCCACTTCCTGTGTCTCTCTAGGGAGACTAGAGGGTAGTTCACACCCACTTCCTGTGTCTCTCTAGGGAGACTAGAGGTAGTTCACACCCACTTCCTGTATCTTTCCAGGGAGACTAGAGGGTAGTTCACACCCACTTCCTGTGTCTCAATATGAAGATTAAAGTAGTTCACATGCACTTCCTGTGTCCCTGTAGGGAGATTGGAAAGTAGTTCACACCCACTTCCTGTGTCTCTCCAGGGAGACTAGAGGGTAGTTCACACCCACTTCCTGTGTCTCAATACGAAGACCATAAAGAAGTTCACATGCACTTCCTGTGTCCCCGTAGGGAGATTGGAGAGTAGTTCACACCCACTTCCTGTGTCTCTCCAGGGAGACTAGAGGGTAGTTCACACCCACTTCCTGTGTCTCAATACGAAGACCATAAAGAAGTTCACATGCACTTCCTGTGTCCCCGTAGGGAGATTGGAGAGTAGTTCACACCCACTTCCTGTGTCTCTCCAGGGAGACTAGAGGGTAGTTCACACCTACTTCCTGTGTCTCAATATGAAGACTATAAAGTAGTTCACATGCACTTCCTGTGTCCCCGTAGGGAGATTGGAGAGTAGTTCACACCCACTTCCTGTGTCTCTCCAGGGAGACTAGAGGGTAGTTCACACCTACTTCCTGTGTCTCAATATGAAGACTATAAAGTAGTTCACATGCACTTCCTGTGTCCCCGTAGGGAGATTGGAGAGTAGTTCACACCCACTTCCTGTGTCTCTCCAGGGAGACTAGAGGGTAGTTCACACCCACTTCCTGTGTCTCAATATGAAGACTAAAGCAGTTCACATTCACTTCCTGTGTCCCTGTAGGGACATTGGAAAGTAGTTCACACCCACTCCCTGTGTCTCTCCAGGGAGACTAGAGGGTAGTTCACATCCACTTCCTGTGTCTCAATACGAAGACCATAAAGTAGTTCACACGCACTTCCTGTGTCCCTGTAGGGAGATTGGATAGTTCACACCCACTTCCTGTGTCTCTCCAGGGAGACTAGAGGGTAGTTCACACCCACTTCCTGTGTCTCAATATGAAGACCATAAAGTAGTTCACACGCACTTCCTGTGTCCCCGTAGGGAGATTGGAGAGTAGTTCACACCCACTTCCTGTGTCTCTCCAGGGAGACTAGAGGGTAGTTCACACCCACTTCCTGTGTCTCAATACGAAGACCATAAAGAAGTTCACACGCACTTCCTGTGTCCCCGTAGGGAGATTGGAGAGTAGTTCACACCCACTTCCTGTGTCTCTCCAGGGAGACTAGAGGGTAGTTCACACCCACTTCCTGTGTCTCTCTAGGGAGACTAGAGGGTAGTTCACACCCACTTCCTGTGTCTCTCTAGGGAGACTAGAGGGTAGTTCACACCCACTTCCTGTATCTTTCCAGGGAGACTAGAGGGTAGTTCACACCCACTTCCTGTGTCTCAATATGAAGATTAAAGTAGTTCACATGCACTTCCTGTGTCCCTGTAGGGAGATTGGAAAGTAGTTCACACCCACTTCCTGTGTCTCTCCAGGGAGACTAGAGGGTAGTTCACACCCACTTCCTGTGTCTCAATACGAAGACCATAAAGAAGTTCACATGCACTTCCTGTGTCCCCGTAGGGAGATTGGAGAGTAGTTCACACCCACTTCCTGTGTCTCTCCAGGGAGACTAGAGGGTAGTTCACACCTACTTCCTGTGTCTCAATATGAAGACTATAAAGTAGTTCACATGCACTTCCTGTGTCCCTGTGGTGAGATTGGAGAGTAGTTCACACCCACTTCCTGTGTCTCTCCAGGGAGACTAGAAGGTAGTTCACACCCACTTCCTGTGTCTCAATACGAAGACCATAAAGTAGTTCACACGCACTTCCTGTGTCCCTGTGGTGAGATTGGAGAGTAGTTCACACCCACTTCCTGTGTCTCTCCAGGGAGACTAGAGGGTAGTTCACACCCACTTCCTGTGTCTCAATACGAAGACCATAAAGTAGTTCACACGCACTTCCTGTGTCCCTGTGGGGAGACTGGAGAATAACTCAGACCCACTCCTAATTCCCTGCAGGGAGACCGCAGAGTGGTTCTAGCCCACTTCCTGTGACATCTCAAGGCAGCACCGTTCTGCCAGAGCGGAGCTTCTGCCTTGTGTGCTCACTGGCATACTCCTAGGTCCTAAAGCAGTTCCTGGCTCTTAGGAGGGGCTCCGCACTTGGTGAAATGATGACATTTAGTCGGCAATATATCCTCATCGTGATGACGCCTAATGCTTATCAATAAATACAAAGCCTTCCTCGCCTTGCACGCATGTGGCCTGGCCGTGGCCGGCACCTCCAGACAGGGTTGCTGGAAATTGCTTCTCCTATGACTGTTATTAGTTCCTTCACTGCACGGGGTTGCCCTGAGGATTGGAACGCACAGTCCCGCTACCCTACCACCTCGAGAAATGTCGCGGTCAAGGGAGGAAAAGCAGTTTGCAAATACAAATTAGGACTGTCAATCTCAGTCTCATATTTACAGAGCCCGCTTCCGAGCACAATTATTTCCTCCACCACATGGCAGCGCTATCCTCTCGGGCAAAATGCTGCCAATGAGTGCCTGGCCTGGGCAAGTGGACCGGTCACATCCTGCATGGGGATCGCAGCAGTTCCTGGCTACCCCAGGCAGTGCTTACTGTATGCTGAGCGGGTGTCATGCCTTGTGCTAGGGCCCTTCCTGCTCCTCGACAAGGAAAAACATGTTCAGTAGATTCACCCAAGGCTTTCTCCCATCAGACAAGTCTCAAGAGGCGTTTAGACAGCGAGCAGATGGTGGCCTCATTTCCAAACTTGCGACACATCGAGCTTGTTGCTGCCGCAGGACATTGGATGCATGGTGCCTTCTGCCCGGCACACTGATTTCTTCTTACCCTTCAGGGTCTAGGTTGATACTCTTTGGATGTTTGTCTCCTCCAAGCCTCATGTGGAAATGTGGCCCGGAGTGTTGGAGGCCGGACCTGGCAGGAGGTGACCAGGTTGGACCACGGGTCACGCATGAACGGTGTGGTGCCCTGGCTAGTATTGTGAGAGAGTTTTGCTCTATCAGTCCATGGGAGAGCTGGGTGTTTGTTTAAAAGAACCTGGCACCCACCGCCTTCCTGCTCTTACCACATGGCATGGCTGTGCCCCTTCCTTCGTGACTATAGCTCCCTGAAACCTCACCCAAAGTAGATGCCAGCGCCACGCAGAGCCATGAACCAAATAAACCTTGTTGCTTCCTAGATCACCCAGCCTCAGGGGTTCCTTTTCAGCAGTGCACAGGGACAGACACATGGGTCCGGCGTCTGCTCCTTGGGACTCCGCTCTGCCCTTCCACCGATGTGGTTACACTCCGTGTCCCTTCCTCTCAATTCCACTCGGAGGCCTGCATCTCTGACCGTCTTCGTTTATTCGCTTGTCAGTTTCTCCCTGGTGGGACCCTACGCTCTTCTGGGGAGCCCATTGTCACCTGTGTCTGGAGGGGCCCGGTGTGCGGGAGGTCCCTGGCGGACGTCATTGGAGTGGGTCGAACAGGAAGCCAACACCATCCCGTGCAGTCCTTGGGTCGGGTCTCGAAGGCTCACGCTCGGAATGAGCTAAAATCGTACATTCAGACTTGCCCTCCTCCCTTCCAGGACTGGCTGGCTGCCTGGCACAGAGGCCTCATGGTGACGGTGTCTGCATGGCACACGGGCTCCAGGGGGCTTGAAGCTGCGTCTGGCCGTCTCAGAAGCCGGAGCCGTGTTGGGCGGTGGGGGGCGAGGGGATGGGGGGAAAGGACAGGCTTTCAGCACCCCTGTGCCCGTCTGCAGCCCACCTCGCTGCTGCCCTGGCTGGAAAGCTCGCGATGTCCAAGACTCAACAGCAGACCGATGGAGCATCCGCACCAGGCATAGAGCACACACAGCACTCCCAGCATCTGCTCCTCCACTCGTGTGCAAGCCGTGCCATGTGTTGATGGAAGAATGAGATGGAGGAGACTGAGGAGGGACAGGAAACAGTTGGGAAGACCCCAGGCTCAGGAGTGCCCACTCCCCGTTCTGCCAGGACACTGGCGATGAGGATCAGACCCTATTCCTGCAGCTGATGACCTCTGTCCTTTGGCGATGCTCGAGGTTGCCTTATGCAGTGGCCTCTTGGCGTGTGACAGAATGATGGTGCA
Source organism: Cephalopachus bancanus (assembly GCA_027257055.1). Taxonomy (NCBI): domain Eukaryota; kingdom Metazoa; phylum Chordata; class Mammalia; order Primates; family Tarsiidae; genus Cephalopachus; species Cephalopachus bancanus. The sequence continues at coordinate 15,421,861 of JAPVLO010000001.1, read as the reverse complement.
TGGAGAGACACTTCCATATAACGGGAAGGTGCAGGGGATGCATGTGCAGATTTCACACAAGAAGCACCCAGGACGTTGCATCGCAGACGTGTCTACCTTTGCCAGAGCAGGTCACAGATGCGACGGCACCAGATGCACCCTTGAGAGGGAACTGTCACCAACCACCTGCCATCAGAGCAGCACCTGAGCAACCAGGACCACACAGGCTCCATGAGGGATGTCAGACGCTTACATGGAACATTCTTATGGCAGCAGGCACAGCCGTGAGCCGCCACGACTCAACCGCCTGTGCATCCGGCTCTCGCAAATTCACGAGCAATGAGGCTTCCTCTGGGGGGAGATTCCCCAGTGCATCTGAGGTCACATGCGTGTCTGTGTCACATCACGCCAGTGAGTCATCTCAAGGCCGAGCAACAGACGCATATCCTGCTGCGTGGTGTCCAGCTGTCACAGGGCAGAGCCTAGCGGTTTGTGCTGAGGAAGAATCAAGTCCTGACCTTAACTCTGTGCTCTTTGGGGACAGGGGACTGTTTCCCCTTCTCTTACATTTGCTCAGGGCATCTCGATAAAGAGCAGCCACTGACGAGTCCTTGTTCCAGGACAGGAACCCATATCCCAGCCACTGTCTGGGTGGAGATGTGTCCCCCCGAAGACACGCTGACATTCCAGTCTCCAGTGTTTCACTTGAAAATGGGGTCGGGCCGATGCAGCTAGTTTGGGTGAAGCCACACTGGAGACACTGGGCCCTTAACCCAATATGGCCGTGTCCCTGGGGGAAGAGGAGAGAGATCACAGCGGGAAGACGTCCTGGGCCGAAAGACAGAACTCGGAACGATGTCACCACCAGATGAGGAAGACTGTGGCAGCCCCCCAGCTGGTGAGAGACCTAGAACGTTCTCCACCACAGCCCCAGAAGGAACCAGCTCTGTGGGACTTTTGGCCCCCAGAACCCAGAGAGGACGCATCTTTTATTTCCAGCTGCCCGGTGTACATGCCGTCCAAAAGTCCTCTGGGAAGTCACCATAGCCACGAGAACATGCATGTCGACCCTTCCCGGCACCTGTCACGCCCTTGCCTCTACGGAAGGATCTAGTCATCAGGTGATCTGACCTCCGAGGGCACGGCTACCTGTACGAGTGGCGGGTCTGAAGGAGAGCGGTGAGATGCGGCTCGAACAACAGAGAGAGGACGACCGGGATAAGAGGACACAATGGTGGGGAAACACACAAGAGCGGCGGGGCCACGCGGTGCCCAGGCAGGAAGGGCACATTCCTCGGACGCGGCCTTGAGACGCCAGGGGGCTCCACACAGCAGTGTCTGTGGCCCTCGTGGCCAGCGCACCGGGGGGGTGACTGAACGGGCTCCATTCAACCCTGCTTCTAAAAGGCGCCATTTGCAGACCCTATCCCCAGGGATGCGAACACACACTGGCTGTTGCCCTGAGTGTGGTCCTTGGTCCGCCTCACCGACCCACCGCGAACTTGACACACGTGAGTCTGATCCTGCCAACCAGGCCGCCGAGAGGCTTGCACAGATGTTCTGTCCCCTCCCTCAAGCCCTGCCCATGGCCTCCGCGCCCCACGCCTTGGCCCTGCCCGGCCAACCCGGCTCTCCGTTCCCCACCTCCTGGCTCTGGCCGCTCCTCTCTGCAGGTGCCGGAGGCAGAGTGCTGCCTGGGGTCTCGTTCTCCTGGCCTCAGCCTGACTGTACCCCACCTGCCGCATGCCACACACACAGCACACCTGACACGCACACGTGCACACTCACACACACAGATGCGCACAAGTGGGTGCACTCCCATGCAGCAGTCATATGCACACATGCAGAGACATGGGAAGACTTGCATTTCCCTTGGCAAACACACACACAAACACACATACCTGTCAAGGGCACAAGCACACACACGTGCTAAACACACATACATGCACGGGAGCACAAATGAATGCACACGCTTGCCCACTCTCACACACACAGACCCACAAAGACAGACACACACACACACACTCACACGCACACACTCGACACTCACCCAGCCGACCCTGTCACTCTTGATCCCAGATCAAGGCCCGCCTGCCCTGGAAAGCCTGACCCCCACATTCCTTGCTGGAGCCCCTAAGACGCCCCCTCCGTGAGGGACCTGGTCTCGGTTGGTTGTTAGATTTCCACACATTCCTCTCTGACACTGGGGGTGCGGGGTTATGACGTATTTGGAATTAACCCTTATTTCTGCGTTCAATCCTCAAAAGACTGCTCTTATTCTTTCTTGCTGCTCAGCCCAGATCATAAGCAAGCTTGTGAACTGCCTTTCTGCCTCTTGCGTCCTGCCAACAACACACACACGCACACACTCACATGCACATACACACACACACACACGCACGCACACATGCACACACACACACACACACACACACACACACACACACACACACACACTTGAGCACGCACTCATGAGCCCACATGCCCTCTCAGACGGCCAGCAGAACATAAGGCCTCGTGGGTAGCTATAACCTCAGTCCCCGGGCTCTCAAATGATGCTGAGAGGCTGAATGAAACTAAATTTGAGGGCATTTATCTCCAGCCCTGGAGATAAAGCCACGGGAAGAGACAACCCACCTCCCATCAGAATTGATTGGGAAAGAACATCTCAACGCCATGACTTGTGTGCCCGGCACACTGATGGGGTCAGTCAGTCTCCCGCAGCAAAGTTTCAGCAAATCCGTGATGGGGACGGAATCCTGTTCGCTTTTCTCCTTGCCCCTGCTGGGAAGAATTATTCAATCTCATTTGAACAGTCACAAGGTCAAGACAATTATTATGTTCTGGGAAATCAATAAACTTTGCAATGCACTTATAGTCTTTGCAAGCAATTTAATCACAGGTCACAGGCAATGATTCATCTGTTGTTGAGTCCTGCAAACTCTGTGACCTTCCGGGGCTGCAAGACCACCATGATATCCAGACATGATTCTCTTGAGCCCTATGTATTACCACTGTCTCAGTTTCTCTGGAATAGCCACATACCTTGCACAAATAAATGCCCAAGTGCGGAAGCATCATACATCACGTTTTTGTGATAACATGCACAGTAAACTTGCATGGTATAAGGTGAGCAAATAAGACATTCTGGCTGATAACCTTGTTACTGGCATGCTGTACCTGAATTGCGAGTTTCCAAGTTGTTAAAAACAGATACAGTTAGCAATAAAAAAAAGTCCATCTAAATATAATTTGTTTAATGATTCAGAAGTCTCTTCAGAACTTGCCGCGCCTCCAAGTTACCAATCTATTCATCAATATCGTGGTGCTCAATGTAGGAGTAACCATTCCCCGACGGATTGAGGCTTCAGTTGATGGATTAGCAAATAAGCCATTTTTAATATAGCTCAGGGGTGTCAGCAGAAGTAACCACTAGAAACCACTTGGAGGCTTGGCAATAGGGTTATGCTTGTGTTCAAGGCTTGAAAGTCAAGCTAGGAATACAGATAAAAATGAGACCTAATGCATGGGGGTCTTAGGGGCTGGGGAGACAGAGTTGGGTGGGAGATGTCAGAAGATTCCAGAGAGGATGATGTGATGTTTATTTGACAGAGAGCATCCCTAGAGAACGCACGCATTGAAGCAGCCTAACACAGCAACCTGCCCTTAATTCTCCGTTTCTCTGACTGGTGTTGCCCGGCAGTTTTGTAAGAAAACTTACTGAGCGACTCACAGCATCTTCTATGACAGCTCTAACAAGACGGCCAAGGTTGTCACATCCATCCCCAGAGCTGCGGAACAAAGACCATTTCTGCTTGTTTGTTTCGAGTCAGGGTCTCACTCTGTCGCCCAGGCTGGAGTGCGGCGGCAGGGTCAAGGCTCACTGCAGCTTCAACATCCCGGGCTCAGGAGATCCTCCCGCCTCAGCCTCCCCAGTAGCTGGGACAACAGGCACACACCGCTATGCCCCGTTCATTTTTTGACTTTCTATAAAGACAAGGTCTCACCGTGTTGCCTAGGCTAAAGGAGCGTTGTTAATTGAATGCTCACTTGAAAACAGCACCTGCCTGCGGATCACGATTACTTCCCATTTCTAGAAGCTCACATTTCTAGAAGTCCCCAGTCGACCTGCTTCACGGTAAGCCAGGTAGATATCCCAGTGAGCAGCCCGCCTCCGTCTTTGCGATACGTGCACACTGCCCACAGATGGCCCCAGCCCAGGGGTTCAGGAATCGATTACAGTTTTAATGGGGTGAGCTCCTTAAGCAGGCGCTGCAGGCAGCCTCTGAGGGCCCTGGCCATTCCCATCCCCAGACAGAGAAGGCCCCCTGCATGTAGAATTAGCTTGCGATCAGAGAGAAGCTGGCGCCTCGGGGAAACCTTCCCCTCCAGCCTCCGCGGCGGCCTCGGGGCCTCCGGAAGCTGGTCCCGCAGTGCCCGAAAGGGCGAGACAATTACAGCCCCTCAAGTTTGTGGAGCACTTTGAAGACAGCGGCACATATAAATGCTAAGTATTGTCATCACCCAGGAGACAATTCTTAGGGTAGAAATAATGGATTCCAGGGAAGAGATCCTGCCAGGCAGTTCCAGACCCAGCGGATGAGAAGATGATCTCCTGCTGAAACATGAGGTGTTAAAGGAAAAAGCAGGTGAGAACTCCGTGCTGGAACCCCAGCAGAAGCCCGGGAAGCACCCAGATCGATGATGTGGAGGGACGCAACTTTATGGGAACTCCCCAGGAGATGGCGGGAACTCTGGAACACGGGGGTCGGTAACTGCTAAAACATCACTTAGTATTTCCTCTGATCGTCCACAACGGGAGCTGGAGCAAAGGAAGGCAACGCTCACCATCCCCGAGGGGCAGGATGGCAGGACTCCAGACGGCGTCAGCGCAGGTGACCGGGATGTGCATGCCAGGACCGGTGAGGCCACAGCCAACGAGGCCACGACCGGTGCAGTACCAGCTCTAGACCTGCGGGAGACGCCAGGGAATGGAGAGGTGTCACTGCTAGGCTGAGGAGCAGAGGGTCTCGTACGGGGCTCACGTGGCAGACAAGGAGCGCGGTCTGTTGGTCTCTGCCGGACGGGCCTCACTTCCGAGTGAGCGGCAACAGACTGGAGCGTTCCATCCCATAAGCGACATGCAAGCAAACATGCGTGTGAGCACATCGCACACCAGCACACAGACATGCTTGGATTTGCAACAGACATGCACACAGACACACAGACACAGACACACACAGACACACATCGACACCACTACACAGACACACACACAGACATGCACACACATGCACATAGACAAATAAACACACACAGACAAACACAGAGTGATACACGGGGCCCAGCTCTCGCAGCATCTCTCAGTGAAATGTCTTCTTGTATTAACGTCATCTACGGGAAACAGACGGCCACTCGCTAAAAACGGTGGGCAGCGGAATGAACTTCTGGAACAAACACTGTCTCAAAGCTTTACGACACAGAACATTGCTTAGCTAATGGGCGTGCTTTTTCCTTCTGTTTGTTTCGAAGGCCTGGAAGAGAAGCTCGGAGGAACCACATTCGGGACACCCAGGGCTTTCTGAGAGACTAATCCACAGGGCCCAGCGGGTGCTGGAGGCAGACAGGGTGGGAGACACAGGCCGGACAGGAAAGGAGGCTGCGCCTGGAGATGGCGCTGGCGCTGCCGGGCTGTGGTGGGTTCGGACCCACTGGGTCCTTGGAGGACAGACGCCTGGATGGACGGGGAGAGCGGGTTGTGACATTCGCCAGACGGGTCACCGAGGAGGAAGGTGAAAAGCCACATCCCTCCGAGGGGACGGCTCCCAGCGGGACATGTGGCGAATGCAATTAGACAGGGAAAAATGAAAGATAATGAGATTAGGGTAAAAAGCGTGGAAGGGCATGTGGCCAAAATAATGACAGCAGCGTGGTGGCCTTGAAGGGGGGCGACGGGAGATAAGGATCAGCCCTCGGCAGGGCCATTGTCGGGGTAAAGACACAGAACCGGAGGTGCGGACCGGGAGGTGATTCCAGCTGTCCCCCGCGGGTGGCGGGCAGGTGGGGTCTCCTTCAAACCCCCCACTCTGAGAGGCACCGCGCGTGCGTGGCCAGGAGGGGCCAGACGGGGCCGCTGGAGCCCCGAAGATGCCTGCAGAGGGGTCGGGTCCAGCAGGGAGCCTGTGTCAGAAGAGAGGGTGAAGAGAGACCTCCCTGGCACGGTGATGGAGCTTTGAATTGTGTCAGTCTGTACACAAATGGCTCCCTGTTCAAGACGCTGGTACTGGTCAGAGAAGGGTCTCGCCGAGGGGGCCGCTTCCGCCTGTCTGTCTTGGGCGACGTGGCCCGTGGCGTGCCCTGGCCTGGCCTCCCACCACGGGGGCTCCGGGCTCCCTTGGGAGGTGCCATGTGGGAGGCACCTCTGTGCGGGGTGTGGGTCTTGGGAGGGGGCTCTGTGTGTGAGGGGCTGTGGGGCGCAGTGGGGTGCCCACAAGTGGCCGTCCACGGAGGCCCCTCTGGGCACATGCTGCCCCTGGTCTCAGAGAAGCCCGAGGCCTCGGCCCCCGGCCTCCCGATACTCTGGGCAGCAGAAAGTCAGACAGCCCAAACCCCGACTGTCCAGCGCTCACCAGACCCGCAGGGACCCTCACCCCTGAAGCACTGTCACCAGCATGGCCTGGGGGAGGTTGCGCCTTCCCACTGGTGAGGGTTGGGTGTGCTCAGCCTGCTCTCTGACTCGTTGCTGCTGCACCAGCCCTGGGTTGCCTCTCGTCCTCTTCGCATGCGTCTTCATGGTGGGATGAGCAGTCTGCCCTTCCAGTGCCTCCACCTTCCTTCCTGCTCCCTGCACCCTCTTCTTTTTAGACCGTGTACGCACAGCACAAGGGGAACGCTCTCCCTGGTGTGATCAGTCCACAGAGAGACGCATGCCAGTGGCTTTCTAGAAAGATTCATCTCCTCCAAACACCCAGCTCAGGCTCGGCGGTGTTGCCAGGGGTGCCCTCCCTCTCCTCCCAGCTCGCCCGGCTCCGGCCCCGGGGAAAGCCCCGAACAGGCCTCGGTCCATCCAGGGGCAGCTTGGTGCTGGTGCCGGCAACTCAGACACTTCTAGTCCTACACGCGAAGTACCCAAGGCCAATCGCCATCCGGGCTTCACTGTTACGGTCGCGGGGACACGGGAAGACACTCCTGGTTAGCAGGCAGGAGGGCAGCAGGGGGGAGGGCCAGAGGCCGGGGAGGTGGTTGGGTCCCCTGTCTGGAGTGCTGGAATTTAGGGCCTGAGGTCAAACTCCGTCATGCCCGTGGCCGCCCACTCCGTGGAAGCCATGAAGTGCAGGCTCTAATTCAGACTGGTGACACTGTCCTGGGACCAGAGGCAGGAGGTGTCAGGAACTGAGCCCTGACCCCAGGCCCGGGTCAGCCCTGTTTCTGACGCCTTCTCTCCACTTTGTCCCAGCACTCCTAACTCCCGAGCCTGGGCTCCTGACAGTCGTGCGTGTGGGGTCCAGCCTCCTCCACGCCTCCCAGGCCCAGTGCCATGAGACCTACCGTCACAAGACTGCCTGCCCCTCCACTGTCTCAGAACCCCCGTGTGTCCTGACGTCCGCCTCGCAGCCCCTGCCTGTACCACCGTCTGCCATGGCCTGCAGCCACCACCCGCCCCCAGGGTGCAGCCGTGTCTCTCCCCCACAGAGTGGGGTCCAGCCCCCACAAGCCTCTCCTGTCTGACCTCAATGACCCATTCTGTTCCAGGATGCACAGTCAAGCACCTGACCCTTGCCTTGAAAAGGCCTTCTGTGGACCTGGCCAAAAACCAAGGAGCCCAGCCCCCCAGAGTGCGGTGGCTCGTGCCTGTCATCCCAGCACTTTAGGAGGTGGAGGCAACATAGCCAGACCCCGTCTCTACAAAAAAAAGTCTTAAAAAATTTTAAAACTTTAAAAAATAGCCAGCTCGGGTGGTTCATGCCTGTCATCTCAGTCATTGGGAGGCTTGAGTCCAGGAGTTTGAGACTAGCCTGGGCAATATAGCAAGACCTCCTCTCTACAAAAATAAAAATTTTAAATTTAGTCGGGTGCACACCCATATTCCCGGTGACTTGAAGAGGCTGAGGTGGAAGGATTGCTTGAGCCCAGGAGTTGGAGGCTTCAGTGAGCTATGATCTCATCATTGCATTCCAGCCTGGGCAACAGAGTGAGACCTATCTCCAAAAAATAAGAAAAAAATTAAGTTGAAAAAAGAGTAAAGGATCCTCTCACCCAGTGGACCCTTCCCTTCCTCCCCAGGGCCCAGCCGGGCCCCGCCCCTCCCTTGTATTCCCACACACAAAAGCCACCCCAGCATTCCACTGGGTCTCCACAGGCACCGAGTCACAACCTTGTCTCGGTCTGATCTTCTTAGGAAAAGTCCTGAGGGCACAAGTGCAGGGAAAGCGTCAGCATTCGATGTGATGATTGGCCTGAGCTTAAACCACAAAACCCCAGGCTTCGGCGGGCCAGGTTTGTGAGGCCCTTGGTGGGAAAACTAGAGTTTAAACTCACTCAAGGAAGCCGATCTGAATTGATTTGCCACTAGGGAGGAGGTGACTCTGGAATATCTGGGACTTGCCTTTACAACGTGGTCCCATTCTGAATGCCACCATTGGCTCTGCAGCCATGCTGAGCCCAGGATGGTTCGATCCTGGTGTTAAGACTACCAGCGATTTCAGTGCTCCCGATGACCCTTTTCCAGCTTGAGACAAGCTGCTGATGGACATGTGGACACGGAAAAAATAACAACAACGACATTTGGCAAGGGAACAACTCTTGCAGAATACCCTGGTGGAAGAGCATCACTCCTGGTGACACGGCACTCCCGGAACAGTGGCAGCGAGGGCGGGACACCACAAGGGGCTCGCACCCACCCAGCCATGCAGGGAGCCAGTCAACGGGGTGTGGACTGCGAAACTCGCAGGCAGGCAGTGTCTCGGCGTTCAAGAACGTCATTCGGAGGAGAGGGGCCAAATGCTGGGAGAGGTTCAGGTATTTTCTCAAGACGGAGACAGGTGCAGGTGGGCCTGGAGATGCCTACGGTTGCAGGAGCAAGTCTTGGGACGGCAGCGCCGGCAGAAGGTGACATGTCCATGGGAGTCCACGTGCCTGCGACCGGTGGGAGGCGTTCACTGGGTCAGAACTCATGTGTACATGCATGTGTGAGCGCATGGGTGCGTGTGTGTTTCTGCATGTGTGTGTACGTGTGTGCACCATGAGGCAAAGTTGCAGGAAACAAAAAGATGAAGGCTGGTCCCCAAAGACACCATCGCGACGTATCTCAGTGCCACTGCACCCCCTCCGATCTACCATGCAGTCTGTCTTTTGGTATGAGAGAGAGTGGAAAGCTATGTGCTTGAGGTAGCAATCGCCGCCCGACTTTTCTGCTACCAGATATTTGATCATTTCTATTCCAAAGCGAGCTGGGCCACACGAATCCCATAGGTGCCGTTCACAGCAGACCATCAGGTCGGAGCCGAGAGACAGAAAGGCATTGCAAAGCGATCACAGTGATGCCCGCAAAGCAAACCTCTGCCAGCCTCGTAGCGTGATAAAAAGTCATTGTGCGGACTACGGACCGATTGGAAGGCAGAACGGAAAGATGTCTGGCCAGCTGAAGGGAGGGCTGAAGCCTCACACACAATGCAGGCGCTCGTTTAAATCCCAGAGCTCTGTGGTTTCTCCACCAGGCATATCTCTGCGCTCACTTTCGTTCACACTCTGGCCCCACAGAACCCCAGGCATCTGGGGGGGTCAGACCTGCCCTCAGGGGACGCACGCCCTGTTGGTTAACTCGATCTACCAAGGACTGGGCATGGTAAAATCTGACCATGCTCATTACAGGAATGGAGGGAAAATGTATTTGGAAGAAATCAGAATGTAACGTGTCAAAAAACACGATCAGTTCTTTATTTAAAGCAAAAAAAAAAATGCAAGTCCACACATCAGTGCAAGGGACTTTCTCTTTCCAAGTGTAGCCATCTGACCATGGACCAACCCAAGGGCTCTGCAGACCCCAGAGGATGCGACGTTGTGGCTCGAAGGCACATTTACTGATTTAAGTGCTGGTGCAGGGAATGATTCTGGGGCAGTGGACGGTTCTCATTAGTGCGCATCAGGAAATGCCGACCAAATAACACCAGAGAGGGCCCCAGGGCTCCGTCCTCTGACCCTGAAGTTCAACCTGACACGACCGGGACTGGGCTGCTATGCGCATCCACAGCTGACGCCAGCATCTGCCGGGCAGGCTGCCCCTTCCTGGTGCCCGCTCCACCAACCACAGAGTCCAAACCACCATTCGTTCCATTCATCCATTCACTCCACGGACATCTACGGGGCCCTGACGGTGTGGCAGACTCTGGTGGAAGCACTTGGGCCTGCGCATATACAAAAACATAGGATTCATCCCTCCTGAGCCCTCTACTCTGACGGGAAGGAGTGGGGACCAGCAGTAAGGAAAGCACCCCGTGAGCAAGCGCACCCCGCGGTGCATCCTGGGTGGAGGGAAAGCCTGAGGCTTCACGTAGTGTGGCCATGAGAGGCTCGTTTGGGGTTGGGGGGAATGCCATGAGCATCCTTTTGCTCGGCGGGTGTGAGACCTGGGTGTGAGTACGACACCAGTCCTGCGGTCACGCGTGAGAGCAACTGGCCCAGAACACAGCCGTCCAGCCTAGAACATCGACTCAGCTTCTCCCCATTCTCTTGGGGAAAGACGGCCTCCCTGTACACACATCGCCCCGGAAAGCCGGCTGGATTACAGATGGAGGTGTCCACTGCCTTCAGCGTGCCCCCGAGACAAGCAAGCCCGGCCACCTGAGCTAGGACCGAGTCGCCTGGACACCCCCGCGACTCCCTTCTGCTCCCTCCTGGTGCGGCCTGTGTGACCTTGCCTCCCACCCTTAGGAACCCTTCCTCAGGAATCATCGTCGCCGACGGACAGAGAGTTTTCCAGTTCTTGTCTTCAGCCCCACGAGTCCCTCCTGTCTCCCCAGACAGCTTTCAGATCCTTCTCAGTCTTGCAAATGTGACCCACCGGGAGCCTGGCTGCCTTCCCGATCCTAAGATCCACTCACTCCTCCACCAGAAAACCTCCCCAGGGGAGCCCACCTGGCTGTGCCGCCTCTTCCCAGCCCTTGCGGCCATGGCGTCTCCTTGCTTGGGAGATTTAAACCATAAAGTAAGACTTAGCAGCAGAGTGCCAGGAGTCCGCACCTCGCCGTTTGGTCCCCAGCGGGGCACACATCCACTCCCTGTGAATGAGTGGTCTGCTCTGCCAGCTGCCCCCTCCCCACAGCCTCCATGCGGAAATGCCATGTCACCTGGCAGGTGCCATTTGCATGTCTATTGTCTGTTCTTCCCTGAGAGCAGGGTCACGCCAAGACTCCTAAAACTCCACTAACACTCAACGATCTGCTTTCTGGAGAGAGGACGCAGTGAACAGATTCCATCGCCAAACCAGGTCACATTCACAGGCCCTGGGGGTGAGAATCTCAACATCTCTTCTCCAGGGTGGGCACGATTCAACCCACCACAGCCAGTCTATGTCACATGGTTGGCCCAACTGCCCGAGTTTCAATCTGGAAGTCTGTTAGGGTGGTCAGATAGAAGATTCGATAAAATTCCTTCTTAGGTGAAAGGTTCGACCGTCCCAATGGGGCCCAACACATAGCACAGAGCAAAGCCAGAAAGCATCGTGAAGACTGAGCGGAGTTAATGGTTAAACACACTAGACCCATCCCAGGCTCTCTGGCTGCTACTTGCCTTCCTGGATCTTCCAACAGAATATCACCTATTATCTACACAGCACTGTATTGTTTCTGCCAAGGGGAAGAATACATTAAGTTGCCTTTGAAATCTTTATCCCGCTCCTATCTGCATGCATTTGCATATTTTATGATTTAAATCTAATTATCAGGGTTTTCCAAGCCATGTAACTGAAAGTGATCATCGCTGAGCACTTTAACATAGAATAAAGGCAGAAAACAGCCAAATTTGGTGACAAGCTATCGGCCAGGATGGATCAACACCGATGGAAGCAGCAAAGGGAACAGCTCCTTCTTTCCTTACGGGAATCCGGTCCTGCTTTCGTCGACAGCGTCCTTGGGCTTCCTCAAAAGACCCCGGGATCCCAGCCGCACAGCCTCTATGAGCCTCAGCTGCGTCCACTCAAGAACGAGGTTCCTTCCTTACTCAGTGGCAGGTGGGCCCCCGGAGACCGTGAGCGGGCGCCCACGTGGGGTCCCACTCTCCGGCACCCTCAGCTCAAGGACGGGGTCACAGGATGGTGTCTCCCCAGCCCAGGGCCGCGAGGGATGCCCGCCAGCCAGCTCCACAGCGCGAAGGCCACCAGAGCCCTGGAGAGGCTTTGTGAGTGATGGACAATATGAGCACAGCTTGCTGGGAGATACCCTTCCCACGAGAGAACCACACCGGGGGTCTCCACGAGTGCGTGCGGCACATAGAGGTGCTTGTGCTGCGATGTGGAGTGCTAACCTGCTGCCCACTGCTAACCTCCACGTCACAGGAAAAGGGTTCCTCACCGAACTCCCACAAGTAAAACGCCCAGAAGGGGCTAGTTGCAATGGCCTATAATCCCAGCACTCCGGGAAGCCGAGGCAGGAGGGTCTCTTGAGGTGAGGAGTTCAAAACCAGGCTGCGACATAGCCAGACCCAGTCTCTACAAAACAAACAACAAGAGTTAGCCAGGCGGGGTGGGGTGCACCTGTAGCTACTTGGGAGGCTGAGGCGGAAGGATTGCCTGAGCTCAGGAGGTTGAGGCTGCAGTGAGCCGTGGGCACCCCACTGCCTTTCGGCCTGGGCCACATAGTGAGACGCTGACTCAAAAATGAAAAAAGAAAAACACCAAAAAGGTTTTGTCAGTGACGTCGCTGAGTAAAGTCTCCGTGGCTCCATACTGCCTGGAACTAAGCCTGCACTGCCCTGCTGGCTTCCTGTCCTCACCGCATCTTCAGTGCCCGAAGTGTTATCTGAAGAGAATACTCGCAGGCAGAGGTGTGGCTGCACCGCCCCCCACATTCTGTCCCAGAGGCTGCGCGCTCGCCGGATCGCCCATGCTTCCCCTGCTGCCTCTTGCTCTGCTGGGTGGGAAGGTCCCTCTGTTTTCCTGGCGACATTCATCTGCTTCTCCTTGCCAGAGTCTCATCTGGCCCCGCCAGTGCCAGTCTCCCTTACGTCCACTGGATCCCACCTGGCAACCCGCAATGTTTTGTGGCTGCTAGGCCAGTGACGGGGTGCGACGCACCCGTGACTCCCTGCGAGGCCCGATCCAGCCCTGCTGCGTGACCACGGGGCCCTGCGTTCCTCGCTCCACTCCCCTCAAGCCTGGCAGGGCCTCTCCACAGACCCCAGATGCAGGCAGAAGGGGTGAGGCCGCAGAGCCGGGGACCAAGAGGCCCCATGTGGCACGCAGGTGGGCTGCACTCCTTCCCGGAGGCTGAGCCAGGAGCCCCAAGGTCTGAACCTCGGCCTGCCGGGTACCCGGGGGAAAGGAGGGAGTCAGCTTCCTGCGTTCAGTTTGTTCCCTGAAGAACAGAGCCCCGCAGGAGCCCCAGGCAGGAAGGGCACACTCCCCCCGCCCCCGGGTTCTGTTTTTAGCTTCGTGCCTGCCAGGATCTCGATACCATGGTGATGGGAGTCATAGAAATGGAGGCGGCAGAGCAGTTGGCAAGAAGGCCTTGTGCTCTGCTCCCTGCGGCGGCTGGGGCCGGCGGGGCCCCCGGGGGGAGGCAGCTTGGTGGCTTCTGCTGATTGACCGCTTGGACTCCCGATGAGGCTGGCCACGGAAGGGGGAGTCAGGGCCAGAGCTTGCGCCTGCCTGAGTGTCAGGCGGATTCTACTGGGGGTGTCAGGCCGCCCAGGAGGGCAGAGTGGAGGCTCAGAATGGCATCGCACCCTTGAATCCGCTCCTTGAGCTTCCAGAAGAGTGCTGTGGTCCCCGGCAGCCGACAGCGGGCAGGGGGCTCTGAGCAGAGGGGTGGACAGCCTCCCAGGAGGCCGGTGCTTTAGGAAAGGAAGGAAACCTGGTCTGCATCCGAGGCTCTGGGCTGCAGGTGGCCTCGCCAAGTCTGCTTGTGTCCTGTGACAAGGCCCCATATGATCGCCGCCCAGATAGGCCAGCTCCTGCCCAGAGATGCAGCCAACTGTCAGCCAGCACACGGCCTCCCTTCTGGGCTGCATCCCTGATCTCAAGGCTGGTCTTCGCCGACAGTGCTCCCCAGACACACAGGGGTGCCTCGACAGCCCCATGAGGGTCAGTGTCACAGAACGGGCCCCACCCTTCCCAGAAAGCCCACTTTCAAGCCCACTTTCATGGCCCGTGCTCGCTGTATCTGTTTTGAAATCGGACACCCCAATTCAACACTCAAGGAAGGAAGGTGCAGTCAGGATTCCAAGCATTCCTATGGGTATAGGCAGGGTTGTTTTGAGAGCTGTTGGCTTTCCCGGAAGTGTCTGGAGCCCTCCCAGGAAACCCCCAGGCCCGATGACATCGCATCGCTCCACACAGGAGACACCAGAGGAAAGAGACCCGGGGTCTTCCTGGTGTGGCTTCAAGTAGCCGAGACGAGAACCGAGCCCGTTCTGGCCACTCCTGACACCAGCGCCTTCCACCACGGGTGGGTCTGAAGCCCTCTGTTGGGTGAGGCATTTGCTTGAGTCCCAGGGGAGAAGGTCAGGGCGTCACCGGCCGAGCCACGTCTCTGGACCTGGGGAACAGGCCAGCCAGGCTCCCCATGCCGGGGCCTGGTCCCCGTCGGCGCAGGCTCTGTGTCTGTTGGATGGTGCCACAACAGTCGCTCAGACAGACCCAGAAAGCCCCCGTTTTCCAACCCTGTGATTCAAGGAAGGTCTGCCGGGTGACACCAACGGGAGGGAGGAGAGGAAGCAACGTGTGCTTTTCTTAAAGAAGTCTTCCCTTAGAACTTCCTTCTAGAACAAAACGCTCCAGTGGGAACCGTCAAAATAATCCTTGTGCAACAAATGCAGCAGTTTAGGGACAACGGCCTGAGGTTTTATGAGGTTACACGCCCCGGTGGGGGGACCTCCTTGCATCTCGTGGGAGGCATTCTGTTGTACATCCAACCCTGATTCTCACGTTTATTAACACGAGCAAACACTGCACTGGGACACAACCCACTTCCGCCTTCTTTTTAAAAACCCATGAATAGAAACCCAAATCTGGTCCATTATCACCCGCCGAGCGACCCCGGCTTTATAGATCGGTAAGGCGGTTGCTTTCAATCATTGAGCAAGGTGACAGATAACGATAGATTAAGCAGCTCAACTCTAGACTAGATATTATAATGGCATTTCGCTTAATCTCTACATCAATATCCACTCCTCTGGATTTCCTTCCAATGGTGAGAGCCATCAGATTAGCCAGGGGAAGCGATGGAGAGACATCAGTGCCACATCCAGGACCGCCGGGAAGGGGACGTCGGGCGGGTCCTCGTCAGCTCCGGTCTTGTTGCCTTGGAGTTCTCATGCTCACGTTGGCTTGAGAGTGGCATCGTGCAGGTAGAGCCCAAAGACATGGGCTTGAGTTTGACTTCTTTGGGCAACCATCTATTTGCGCCCCAGTTTCTCCCTCTACAGAAAGCGGGGCCTGGCTCACCCCAGACGTGTGCACATGGGAATCCTCTGGGTAAATTACTAAGCCGGTTGGAGAAAACAGGTGTCCACACAGCAGTGACTAAAGTGACAAACCAAGTGCATCGGCCATTGTGTCCCCCGAAGAATCAGCTCTGGCCCCAGCTAAACATTTTTGGGATCGGTGAGTAGGTGATGACGTAAAGACAGACACTGACCCTGAAAAGAACGCTCTGCGAGGTGCCACAAGGTGAGTTCCCCTGAGTCTGGAAGCTGGAAATTCACGTACTGCCTGTCTCAGGAGAAGGTCAATCCCAGCCTGCAGGCTGCTCACGCTGTACTTCAGACGTCTGGCTTCCTCTGAAGATCAGGAGTCCTCTGGAAGTGAGGATAAGGTTAGACTGTTTGGTAAATTCTAGAAGTGTTCTGAGGCAGCAGAGAGGATCCTGGTCCAATTCCATTTTAGTAACTGCACAACATACGCGTTGAATTCATTCTTTTTAGAGCCGATAAAGCCTTTCGAGGACTCAGTGTTCATTACAAGGTCCCCAGCGAAAGGGGGCTGTGCGGAATTTTCCAGGCTCCTGTCAGGGGGTGGAAAGAACACCAGTAGAATAGGGCGGCTGGGAGGAAATAGGAAGAGAATGGGACCGCGCAGTGAGGAGGAGATGGCCGGGAGGTGATTTTTGGCCTTTGAATTTGGTCAACAGTCTCACCTGGAAGGTGGCTCCCGAGAGCTCTCCCAGACCAAGGAGTGAGAGCAGGAGACGGCAGTGAGACGTGCCCGTGCCTGCCTCTCCGAGGACGGGGCGTCATGGGAAGACACTGGCTTTGTGCACCCTGGCCCCGCCGTGCCCAGGAGAGAGTGCTGGCGTGGGGGCTCTCTGCAGACGTTCCTTTGGACACAGTGACTGTCTGAGGAACTACAGAGAGTATTCTCCTGCCGGTGAAAAGCTTCAAACTGAAATGGGAGGAGATGAGCTTTTTCCCCTGAGAAGAACAAATGATCCTCTACCTGGGGTAATTTAAGCGATACGGCATCTGAGACCACAGACGCGGCGCACGACCTCCCAAGGTCCCTTCCAAGCAAGATTCTATCGTGTTGTGATATATTTTCCATACCGAAAGCAATAATCTATGTCCGAGACAACTCTTAGGATATCTTAGAACAAAATCTGAGCAAAATAACCTGAGAATCTTCCTTATTCTGTCTTCCTTTTTTTATATATATAAGAGATGAAATACAGTCACCCAAGAGAAAGCCCTGTGTTGGCAAGATATGATGTCTTATTCCAAGAAAGCACTCCCGGGGCCAGCACCAGACGCCTGACCATGATGCTTTGCAAACTGTGGCAAAATGCACAGAACATAAACTGTACCGTCCTTACTGCTTTTACACCCCCAACTCACCAAGTACATGAAAGTCCATTAAGGACGACCTTCAGTGCATTCACACTGTTGTGTAGCCGTCACCACCAGCCTTCTCCAGACCTCATCTTCCCAAGCCGAAGCCCTGACCCTGCCAAACACTCCCCTCGCCTCCCCCGGCCCCTGGCAGCCCCCATTCTGTCTCCTGTTCCTATGGATTTGACTATTCTGGGCCCCTTGGATAACTGGAACTCTACAGTTTGTGTCCCTTTGTGACTGGCCTCGCGCCCTCAGGGCTCATCCACGGGAAAGTGAGCATCAGAGCTTCCTTTCTTTTGAAGGCTGGATGATATTCCATGGTCGGGATGGACTGTTCTCTGTCCATCCATCGGTGGACGGCTATTTGCTTTGCTTCTGCTTTGGGGCTACTGTGAACGGCGCTTCTGGGAACACATATTTGAGTCCCTGCTTTCAGTTTTGGGTACATATGCAGTGGTGGGATTTCCGGGTCACGTGGTAATGCGATGCCTAATTCCCCCAGGCACAGCCGTGCTGTGTTCTGAAGTGACCACACATCTTGGAGACCCACCAACGGTCACCAGGTTCTGATCTCTCCACATCCTTGCTGGCACTAGCGATATTCTTGTTTGTTCTGTGTTGTTTCATAACAGCCAACCCCATCGGTATAAAGTGGTATTTCACTGTAGTTTCTGTTTCCCTTCCTGTAATATTTAGGGATGTAGGGTCTCTTTTTGTGTGCTCATTGACCATTTGTGTATTTTCTTTGGAGAAATAGCTACTGGGGTCCTCTGCTCATTTTGCAATCATGCTGTTTGTTGCTGAGACATAGGCGTTCTTTATACGGTCTGTGTATTAACCCCTTATTCGATTTGCAAATATTTTCTCCCATGCCAGGGGCTGCCTTTTGACCCTGTTGATTGTGTCCCTTGAAGCACAGAAGTTTTTTTTTACTTTGATGATGTCTAATTTAGCTATATTTTAATCTCTTGCCTGCGGATAATGCTATTGTGAGAGCAGGATGTGATTGGTTCTCTCCTACGGGGTTCACTGCATGGGCCCTTATGTGACCGCCAAGGACAGTGAGATACACAGGACAACTTCCCGTGTCCTGCAGGTGCTGTGAACCCTCAGAACCAGCAGAGCCCCTGAGCACCCAGCCCCCAAGTGTGGCCAGGAGGAGGCAGGGTGGGGAGGGCAGAGGTCAACCGTTCTCCTGTGGCTCCTGCCATGAGCTGAAGAGCTCACAGCTCCTTCCACAACAACGGCCCCCTGGGTGCTTCCTAAATGGGGGGCAAGGAGGCCACTGGGTCTCTGGGCTGGGCTCCCCTGTGCAACACAGGGACGAGTTGCTGCCACACTCAACAGGGCACGGCAAGACCCGAAGGGGCTGTGTCTGGAATGCCCTTGGCAAACTGAACCGTAAGCTTTGGCTTCATGCAAGGCATTAAACAACGCAACAAGGAAGGAAGTACTCAGAGCAGCCTCTCCGGCAGGGGGCTCATCCCAAGCCTGCCACTCACAGGGGCCATGCGTCCCTCAGACCACAGTTCCAGCAGTGGGGACGTCCGAACCATGGAGGACAAGTCCTTGCAGTGTCCATTTCGTCATGGCCATACTCTTTCTTGAAACATAAGGTAAAGAGGTCCTGGAAAATGTCGCATTATTTAAAACCACGCACGTTTATTACTTGGCCCGAGGACCGTAAAAGGCAACTGTCATAATGATTATAATAAAACAATAACCAAATAACAGCGGATTTCCTATCCACTGGGACCAGCCTATCAATGCTAAGCCTATACGTGGGAGGTACAAATAGAACAAGTATAAAAATGCAAAGAAAGAAACAGCACATCAGCACTGGTGTGTACGAAGACAGACAGACCTGTGCATTGTTGGTAAAGAGAGAACAGGAATGCCTACGTCCCGGATACTCAGAGGGAAAGCTTTCCAATCACGCCAACCGCTCATCATTTTCCTGGCATTGGAATCTAATGAAAATGTACTGACAACCAAATCCTAGAGGCCAAACTCCACTATGGACATGGACATGACCGCACTGGATAGAATTCCAGTACAGCAGAGTCACAGCCTACCCCGGCCATGTGGGATGAGTCCAAGTATACAAATGCGTCACTGCAAGGACACTAAGCGTGGCATGCAACGCCTGGGTGGATTAGGAGACCAAAAGTGTGGTCATCTCAGGGCATGACAGACATCCTCTGCCCTCCCTGAATTGTTAGAATTCAATCTCCATTTCTACTAACACCGGGATTTGCACACAAGGGGTGAGCCGTCTCAGTGCCATGGCGTGGTTGAACCTTCCAGAATTCCCAGGTCTGTTTGCTGGCCCCCTCCTCTGTGTCCTGAGCTACCTCACTCATGTTGGTCACACGGGATGAGGGTCTGTGGATCCCAGCAGACCCCGACCCCGGGTTCTTTTTTTTTTTTTTTTTTTGAGTTGGAGTCTCACTCCATTGCCCAGGCTGGAAGGTAGAGGCATGCTCCTGGCCACCGCAGCCTTGACCTGCTGGGCCCCGGCGATCCTTCCTGGTTAATTTTTTGATTTATTGTAGAGACGAGATCTCGCCAAGTTGCCGGGTGGGTCTCGAACCCACAGGCTCAGGCAATCCGCTCACCTCGGCCTCCCACAGTGCTGGGATTACAGGCTGAGCCACCGAGCCCGGCCGGATCCCAAGTTCTTAGGAGAAGAGACCACATTGGAATCTCCCTTGAATATCCCCTCCCACAGCAGTGCCCCACCCGCTAACGTGTGCTGGGTGAGGCTGGCTGAGCGAACAGATAATTAGTTGAAATGGGTTGGAGCATAGAATGCTGTTTTTATCGGAGGGTCACAGTATTTTCAGAGGATTACTTCATGCTCACTGTTTTGAAACCAAGTACATTACAAGCTCCTTTGAGAAAAAAAATTAAAGAAAATGTGAAGGGTCAGTGAACAGAAGTCAGTTTTCCCCAGTGAGCTCTATCAAGTAGATCCGAACAGGACAATCTGTTCATTTTCCCATCCTGGGGACTATCCAAAAATCCTGTAGCAGGAGGAGAAGAAAGTTCATGAAAGGGCACAAATATGGATTTCTTGGTTGCGGAGAACCATAAAAGAAGGCTGGATGAGGTGACTCACGCCTGTGATCCCACCACTTTGGGAGGCCGAGGTGGGAGGACCACTTGAGGCCCGGAGTTCAAGACCAGTCTAGGAAATGTGGTGAGACCTCGTCTCTACAAAAAAAATTAGCTGGCGTGGTGGCACACACCTGTAGTCCCAGCTATTCGAGAGGCTGAGGTGGAAGGAGCACCTGAGCCCAGGAGTCTTAAAAAAAATAAAGACTCGTAAAGACAGCCACATGAGAAGCAGAGCGTGGCGTCCTATTGGGCATCTCTGCTAGTGTGGATGGTCACTGAGCTCAGCACTGGACCAGGGAATGTCAGGAAAGCACTGCCAGGTCCTTCCAGGCCTTTGCACAAAGAGGCACCATGACCGTCCCCAAAACTTAGCCAAGACACGAGGGTCTGCCCTGAGCACACACAAGGACAGAGGGGCTCCCCAGGAAGAGACATGCAGGAGCCCTCTGCCTGACTCCCTGGGTCAGGGCCAGCCCCCTTTTGAGGGTCTTCAGACAGGGGATATACCATCTCTGAAAAGTGCCAGGCCATCCCAGAAGGCGTCCGATACCACCTCAGTCCCTGCGGGCAAATCAGTGTTTTACAGTTTGGGTGGATATGGTGGGAGCTGGGTCCAGAGAAAAATGGAAGGAGGGAGGAAGGATACAGGGAAAATGTGGTGGTCTTCCCGCATTCCACATGGCGCATCAGCAGGAAGGGGGCTGCCGGTTGGCCGTGGGAGCTGCCCAGGACGGCTTACTGCTTGCAAAAGGTGCCAGGAGGGGAGTGGGAGCCTGCCTCCTCACGTCCTTCCGTCTCCTTCCAGCCCAGTCGTTCATGGAATCACCACCTGATAAACATGGAGTTTCTACTCCAGGGCCCGTCTAGGCGGACGGGCTGGGATCCAGCCCTCGGCACTGCAGGAAATCACCCAGAATAAGGTCAGGGAAGAAGGCTGCTTGGCCCTCATGTGAAATTAGAACCCGGCTGGTATCTCTCTTTCTCTCTCTCGTTAATTCAGAGGATAAATAGTTCTAGAAAATGGTAAAATGTGGCTTTGCACATTTCATTCAGTCCCTCTAATGCATCTGGTGTCTCAAGTGTGACCCGGCAGCAACACCCAGGAGAGCGTGACAATTTCTAACAATTGACATCTTCTAAACAAGGCAATGGCTTGCCTAATAGATATCTAGTGCTTCCAAACTATGACATTAGCAAAGCATACTATTAGCGAAGAGGCAAACAAACCAAGGCATAGGAAAAGAGTCTTTAAAAAAGAGCTGGAATCTGGAGAGAGCTGATTCACAATGGAGCAGGCATTGGAGAACAGTGAGAAAAACCGTAAGCGTGTTAAAACACTGGGCAAATGGTATCAAATTGGAAAATGGTATTGCAGTCCCCTCGATCCCATGGACAATAATCAACTTGCAGATTCACGTTTAAAAGATGACACTAGGCTGGGCGCAGAGGCTTAAGCCTGTCATCCCAGCACTTTGTTCCAAAAAATGGCTGAGGTGAGAGGATTGCCTGAGCCCAGGGGTTCAAGACCAGCCTGGGCAACATGGCGAGACCTTGTCTCTACAATAAATCAAAAACTAGCTGGGCACGGTAGCGCATGCCTGTAGTTCTAGCTACTTGGAAGGCTGAGGCAGAAGGATCGCCGGAGCCCGGCAGATTGAGGCTGCGGTGGCCATGAGCGTGCCACCGCAGTCCAGCCTGGGCAACATAATGAGACTCCAACTCAGAAAAATAAAAAGTAAAAAGATAATACTAGAACACTTTCAGAAGTCACAGGCAAATGTTCTTCTGTGGCCGGGACCCCAGGCCACCCTAGACCCCCTGAATCAGTCTACAATTTAAAAGACCCCCAGGTGAACCAGACACACCCCAGAGTTTGCGAAGCTCTGGTCTAGAAGATACATGAGGTTTCATCCATTCCTTCAGAGGGCGTGAGGCCATGAAGACAATCTGGACAAAACTTGCCATGTCCTTGTTCCGGGCCAGAGGTGCATGTGGGAGCAGAACTCGAGAAGTTTCAGAAACAACCGCTCCCTGGCATTGAACCCTCCACGTGTTTAACACAGGGTGCAGGCTGGAGCAGGAAGAGTGTAAACTTGGAGCGGCCCGGCCAGAAGCATGAACACGTCAATGGAAGGCACCTTGACCAGAGACAAGATGGGGTCAAGCAGCCCCCACGGACCTCACGGTTTCTGGGGCAAGGATGGGAGTCAAGCAGCTGACTTTTGGAGGCCAGTGAGAGAGCCAAATGCCGATGCACAGAGTTTTCCGACAGGGACAGGGTTCAAGGCCACATAGTAGCTGCATACAAAAAAAATTATGATGGGATATTGGGAAATTTGGACAAGAGATAGGTAGATTTTTTTCCTCCAAATTGAAAAAAACTATGTGAGATTAATTTTATCTATGTTTCCAGAAAGCATGATACCAGGTACCAATTAGCAGTCTCTTTGGCAAGCTTAAATAACCACCATGATCCAAATAGAGAAATCAAAGCCATTTTTCATCTTGATGGAGTCATTTTTTTTTAAACTTTTTTTTTAATCAATATTTTTTATTATGATATTGTGGGGTACAGTTAAGGGTGAGGTATACAAATATGCTTCGTTCAGGCACCCTTGTTGATAAGAGGTGTCTCCCCGTCCCCAGACAGATATTTACCACCGTTAATCCCATCTCCCTTCCCCTCTCCCGATGCAGTCATTGCGGAGGCCCGTGTTGGGAAGGTGACCAGGAGGCTGTAGATGGGTCTGCTTCATGGATGGATCCATTCCGTGAATAGATGGACACAACAAGCCGCCATCGTCCGTCCAGAGGACATGTGTCGTTCGTGAAGAGGAAGGCGGGGTTATCGATGCAGACTGGCAGGCTGGCCACAGCAGTGGATTCCCCAAGGGGGCACAGCTGATTCCCACCTTGGCCGCACTGCACATTAGAGCCACCTGGGTCTACACTACCCTGAGGCCTGGGTCCCACCTCACAGATGCTGATGAAGTTGACCTTGGTGATTCCGGCGTCCAGCCAAGGTGAGGCACAGACGACCCTGACTTAAACCCACTGGAGGAGTCACTGAGCGAGGATTCTGGAGACACCGGCCTCTGCCCGGGACGTGGAGGCTGGAAGGAGTCTTGCTCTCATCCTTGAAATGCAAAAGAGTCAGACTAGCTTCAGAGTCACAACTTTGACCTGTCCGAACGCTGAGCTGTAGAGGAAACCACCGCCTGTATTAGTCCGTTTTGCACTGCTCTGAGGCTGGTAATCTATAAAGAAGAGAGGTTTCCTTGGCTCCGGTTCTGAATGGTGCTGACATCGGCTTGGTTCCTGGGGAGGCCTCAGGAAGCTACAAGCATGGCGGAAGGCAAGGAGAGGAGGCGTGTCACACGGCTAGAACCTGCCCTGCAGGTCTGGCAGAAAGGCAGGCATGCCCACGTCCTGGCGTGAAGCTATCTTATCCTCCGTTGACCTCCACAGGGTGAGGCTTTCAAGAAGAAGAGAGAGGAGGCGCCAGGCTCTTAAACAACCAACTCTCGTGTGAACTAGCAGAGAGAACACTCACCAAGCTATTCACGAGTAATCCGCCCTCCTGACCTGGACACCTCCAACACTGGGGACCGCATTTCAACAGGAGACAAACCTCTGAACCACACCATGGCCCAGCGTCCAAGGAGGCCTCAGGCTGGAGGGAGAGGGCCATGCGTGGGCCTTCACTCAACTCAAGTCGGCAGAACAAGGCATGGAGGGCGAGCAGAGCTTGGCTGGGACCGCTGAGGACTTGGAGGTGCTCGGTGTGGGAAGCCCGGGTTCCAGAAACCCAGCAGGTCCTCATGACTGCGCAGGCTCCTCCTCCACTGCCTGACCAAAGTGCTCATGGGAGACATAAGAGACAGGTGGCCCCTGTGGGAAGGGCCCAGGGAGGGCCACAGGAACTGCCAGGAAGCAGGGACAAAAAGCCCCCTGGGGCCTTCCCCTCCATCTGCATTCTGCAGCAAAAGCTTCCAGGCCACTGAGGGCAGTCTTGCAGGCTGGGGGGCTTGTGAACATCCCTGCAGCTGGAGACGGCGCCGGGGCGAAAGCCCACTCCCAGGGTGGGGTGGGGTTCGGCTCTGTGCCCATAACTGTGGAGGGTGGCCGGAGCCCTGAGGCCTCCTCGCCTCCAAAGTCCAGGGAAATGGGCCCTCACCACAACAGAAGCCACAACCCACCCACCACTCTCAAAGCCAAGATGCTTGGAATCACAAGTAACAGCAGAATAGGGGGACAGGCAGGGGCGTGCCGGACACCTTCTCTGGGGCAGAACCCAAGGCGGGAGCCCCACCGCGGAACAGACAGATATGGCTCTGCTCACCCTCCTTCCCCAGCCCCTCCCCACGCAACCACCACGGGCATGTGAAGGTTGGGGTGCTCCCAGGGATCTGTGGTAGTCCGTCGGGAACCCCGGCTGCTCAGCAGATCTGGGCAGACCTTGCCCTGCAGGTCTGGCAGAAAGAAAGGCATGCCCGCGTCCAGGCGTGAAGCTGCCTCATCCTCCGTTGACCTCCATGGTGAGAGGCTTTCAAGAAAACATCGTGAGAGGCTCAAAAAGACAAGGAAAACCAGCCCACTCCCGGGAGAGCAGGCATCAGAGCTAGGCTCAGATGGGAAATAGTTGTTGGAACGATCTGTCAGGGAATTTAAAATAACTATAATTAGTGTGTTAAAGGCTTTAACAGAAAAAGTGGGTCGCGTGCGATATCAAATGGGAATTTCAGCAGAGATGGAAACTAGGAGAAAAAGTCGCATGGAAATGCTAGAAAGAAAACAAACAGTGTAACAGAGATGAAGCACGGGTTTCGAAGACACGTCCGCGGGTCTGACACAGGCTTGAAAGAGTCAGTGACCGGAGGGGAGGTCGGCAGATATCACCCAAGCTGAAATACAAGAGGAAAAAGAGTAGGAAGAAAAAGCACAACCAGAACAGAGCGTGTAAGAGCTGTGGGGGCCATGACTGGAGAAGAGAGAACAGGGTAGAATATTGAGATTATAGTGGCCAAGAATTCCCAAAAATTAAGGACAAACACTAAACCACAGATCCAGCAAGCTCAGAGAACACGATGTGAAGTGATATTTTTTAAAAAGGATATATTAAGCTGCTGAAAACAAAAGACACAAGAAGATCTTGAAGCCAGCAGAGAAAGAAGACATATTTCATGAAGAAGAACACAGAAGCCAGAGAACCAGAAGACAGGGGGTGATGCCTGGAAAGTGTAGAAGGAAGAAAAATGATTGATCTGGAATTCTGTACTCAGAGAAAATAGATCTCCAACATTAAGAAGTACTTGCTGAAAAACAAAACAAAAACGGGCCAAGTACAGTGGCTCACACCGATAATCCCAGCACTCTGGGATGCCGAGGCAGGAGGATCACTGAGGTCCAGGAGTTTGAGACCAGGCTAGGGAACACAGTGGGGCTTGTCTATTCAAAAAATAAAAAAATTAGCCAGGCGTGGTGGCACACGCCTGTAGTCCCAGCTCCTTGAGAGGCTGAAGCAGAAAGATCACCTGAGCCCAGGAAGTTGAGGCTGCAGTGAGCCATGATGGTGCCACTGCATTCCAGCTTGGGTGACAGAATGAGGCCTCAACTCAAAAACAAAAACAACCCCCCTCCCAGAAACCTAAAGGAATTTAATATCAACAGATGTACACTACTAAAAACAATCGTTACAGGAAGTTCTTCGGTCAAAGGAATAGATGACCCTAAATCTTGGATCTATACAAGAAATGAAGAGCACTGGGAACAGATGAAATGAAGGCAAATTAAGACTCATTTTTTCACTCTGTCTAAAAGATAAAAGTCTAAAGGACTGTGGGAAGACTGTCATCTGCTGGTCAAGGCTGACTCACCTGTTTTTGTGAATGAAGTCTTACTAGAAAGCAGCCAAACTCATATATTGACATTACATCCATGGTTGCTTTCACGTTATAATGAGATTGAGTCATTGCAAGAGATGCCATTTGGCTTGTAAAGTCTGAAATGTGTCCTATGTGGCCCATGAATAAAAATTATCAGCAATCCTGGTCTAAAAATTAGTAGCAAGGTATTGTGTGTTTATAGTATGTGTAAAAGTAGGGGCTATGGCCAAGAAAGGGAGGAATTGGTAATATATTGTTGCGAGTTCTTGACACTCCACAGAAATGGGTATATAATTATTTAAAGGTAGACTGATATATGTATTTTAAACCTTAGGACAACTACTGAAATACTTTTTTTTTTTAAATCAGAGTCTCACTCCATCGCCCAGGCTGGAGTGCAGTGGCACGCTCATGGCCACCCCTGCGTCGACCTACTGGGCTCCGGTGATCCTTCCGCCTCAGCCTTCCAAGTAGCCGGAACTACAGGTGCATACTACCACACTCAGCTGATTTTTTAAAATTTATTTATTGTAGAGACAAAGTCTTACCAAGTTGTCCAGGCTGGCCTCGAACCCAAGGGCTCAGGCAATCCACTCACCTCGGCTTCCCAAAGTGCTGGGATGATAGACTGAGCCACTGTGCCCGGCCTGAAATACTCTTTAAAAGATGTGTGGTTCCCCTCCCCGCCACCGCCCAGCCAAGCGCTGCTGGGCCTGCAGGTCTGGGTGGAGCCATATACATGGATCTCCTTTCCGTAGGATGGGGTTTATTAAAGTTGTCAAGAGTAAGGCCTACTTTAAGAGATACCAAGTGAAATTTAGGAGACGATGAGAGGGTAAAACTGATTATTTTACAGGATAAAAATAAGTATTTCATGCCCAAATACAGGATGACAGTTCGTGTAACAAACAGAGGTATCATCTGTCAGTTTACTTATACCCATCCAGAGGGGGGTATGATAGTCTGCGCAGCTAATGCACACCAACTACCAAAATGTAGTGTAAAAGTTGGCCTGATAAATGATGCTGCAGCTTATTGTACGGGCCTGCCGCTGACCTGCCTGCAGGCTTCTCCCTAGATTTGGCATGGACAAGATCTATGAAGGTCAAGTGGAGGTGACCGGGGATGAATACAATGTAGAAAGTGTTGTTGAGCCGGGTTCGATGGCTCAGCCTGTAATCCCACTCCTTTGGGAGGCTGAGGTGAGTGGATTGCCGGAGCCCTTGGGTTCGAGACCCACCTGGGCAACTTGGCGAGACCTCATCTCTACACTAAATCAAAAAATTAGCTGGGCGTGGTAGTGCACGCCTGTAGTTCCAGCTCCTTGGAAAGCTGAGGCGGAAGGATGGCCAGAGCCCAGCAGGTCAAGGCCGCGGTGGCCAGGAGCGGCCACTGCACTCCAGTCTGGGCCACGGAGTGAGACTCCAATTCAAAAAAAAACAAACAGAAAGCTTTGTTGGCCAGCCTTGGGCTTTCACCTGCTATTTGGATGCAGGCCTTGCCAGAACTACCACTGGCAATCAAGTTTTGGGGGCCCCAAAGGGAGCTGTGGATGGTGGCTTGTCTATCCCCCACACTGCCAAATGATTCCCCGGCTATGATTCTGAAAACAAGGAGTTTAATGCAGAAGTACATCGGAAGCCCATCATGGGCCGGAATGTTGCAGATTATATGCATTACCTAACGGAAGAAAATAAAGATGCTTGCAGGAAGCCGTCCTCTCAGTCCATGAAGAACAGCGCGACTCCAGATGTGATGGAGGAGATGCATAAGAAAGCTCGCCCAGCTATCCGGGAGAATCCTGTCTGTGAGAAGAAGTCCAAGAGAGAAGTGAAGAAGAAGAGGTGGAATCGTCCTAAAATGTCCCTTGCCCAGAAGAAAGATCGGGTAGCTCAACAGAAGGCGAGCTTCCTCAGAGCTCAGGAGCTTACTGCTGAGAGCTGAACCCAATAGTTTT
The DNA here is from genome assembly GCA_027257055.1 of Cephalopachus bancanus. Lineage (NCBI taxonomy): Eukaryota > Metazoa > Chordata > Mammalia > Primates > Tarsiidae > Cephalopachus > Cephalopachus bancanus. Next base: position 15,393,880 of record JAPVLO010000001.1, on the reverse strand, counting down.
CTATGAGGATTTTTCAGATAAAGACAATAAACATATTGACCAAACAACAACAGAAAAAGATGTGTACCTAACTAGTCAGTAAAAGAGGATAAATGAACTTACAAAAAAAAAAAAACAGCCCCCAAGGTGAGAGGATTACCTAAGACCAGTCTGGGCAACTTGGCGAAACCTGGTATCTATAATAAATCAAAAAATAAGCCGGGCGTCATTGCGTGTGCCTGTAGCTCCAGTTACTTGGAAGGCTGAGGCAGAAGCATCGCCTGAGCTCAGCAGATCGAGACTATGGTGGCCGTGTGCGTGCCCCTGCCCTCCAGTCTGGGCGACAGAGTGAGATTCCAACTCAAAAAAAAAAAAAAAATGCCCTATTAACTTAAGAGAATGTGAAAAGGATGAAAAAAGAAATACATTCAGATGAAAAAAATAGAAAATAGCCCATTGAAACTTTGTATATATAAAAGAATAATGCAACACAGTTTGCTAGGGTTTATTCCAGGAATTCAAGGCTAGTTCAACATCGGACAACATAATTTTATTATATTATAATTTTACCATATTAGCAAACTAAAAAAGAGAAACAATATAATCATCTCAATAGATGCAGAAAAAGCAATCAACAAAATGTAACATTCGTGATCCAGACTGTCAGTGAAGTAGCAGCAGTGAATTTCCTGAGCCTTAACCACAGTCATTCTCAATCATTGCTTGTGGGAACATGGACAGCCACTTTCTAAAACAGTGTGGTCGTTGTTTTTGAAGTTGCACCTGTGTGGACCATTCAACCCAGCAAACCCATGTCCAGATGTTTACCCAAGTGAATTCAAAACCGATGTTCTCACAAAAAAGACCATGCGCATTGTATAGGAGTTTTGCATGAATGTTCACAGTAGTAACAAGAAGGAACAAAGCTGCTTTGCGAGGCAAATGGATACACCGTGAATGCATTTTGCTGGGTGGAAGAAGCTAGGTGCAAAAGGCTACAGCACCGCAAGAACAGCCAAGGCTGAAGCGCACACAGCTTTCAATAGGACGGTCCGTGGCGAACATCGGTGGTGAAGTAGAAATGAAAACACAAGGGGAGGGCTGGCAGAGGGAAGGGGGATGGTCGTACGTGTTCTCGAACATAGCATGCTCAGCCTCCGGAGAGGCATGTTTGCTCCATGCAGGGGGTGGAGTGCTCGCCTGCTGGTTCCTCCATTCTCTTTTGGCATCGTGGGCGTGGCTGAGTCAGGGACACACAGTCTCCCCTTTCCCTTCCCAGAACTACTCCCAGCCAAGGCTCTCTGCCGGGAGAGGGGGGCTCTGACCACCCTGACTTCTTCTCAGGGAGCGGCAGCTCCGAGAGTTCAAATCTCTTCTTTTCTTTTTTTGAGTCGGGGTCTCACTCTGTCACCTAGGCTGGAGCTCAGTGACATGATCACAGCTTACTGCAGCCTGGATGCCATGGGCTCAGGTGATCCTTCCGCCTCGACCTCCCGAGTAGCTGGACTATTGGTAGGCGTACTTCCTGGGGAGGAGGCACCCCGACCCTTAGAAGAGATCCTCACCCCAAGGTGACACTGGCTGACCGCGTGCATGTGGGCAGTGGCGCCCACTTCAGTCCTTGGAGACCTGAGCCGGCGGCACCCACAGACAGTGTCCACCCTCACGTTTTCTGCAGGAATCCATGCCCGCTCTCAGGCAATCCTGATTCCAGCAAAGCAGGGCCCCAGAGTGTCAAGGTCTCGCGGAACCAACGCCTCCTTAACGTGAAGACTATTAATAGCCTATGCACACCGAAGCGCTTCCTTTAATTATTCACTCGGCACGCTCTTCTGTGAAATGGCATCATTTCAGGAGGAGAGCAGGCATGATAAAAGGCTTCATTTTTACATGGACGCGTGTTTGCGCTTGCAAACGCAGCCCACTGTCTTCCAGAATTGTGTTCCCAACTGCAAGGCCTGGGTTTTATGACATCAGTTCAACCACTGCGGTGAAGATGACCTATCTGATCAATGCGTTCTTTTGAATCTAGATTTTGGAAGCCAGAGTGCGAGGGAAACGAGTTGCAGACCTCACTCATTTGTATTTATCTCTCGGGATTCAGTCCCGATGTCACTTTCCAAGATGGCGGCTTCTGGCTGCCCGGAAGAACTTGGGAGACCTCGGCTGTGACACCCACAGCAGCTCTCCCTGTGACCCACCTGCCTCATTGGTATCTTGTTCTGTGACTGATTCTCCTCATCCAAGGTAAGCTCCCCAGGAGCAGGGACCAGATCACAGCTGGCCACGGAAGACCCCGTCCAGGGCTTGGGCTAGGCTGAGCCACTCAGAGGCTGCTATGAGACAGCCCAAGTCCTGGGGTATCTCCCTGCACCAGGTGACTCCTGAGGACAGAGGAAGAGGGCTAGCCAGTGGCCAGGTGGCCCGTGTCCAGCTAACACGAAGGCATGTGTGCAGGCTAGGAGAGGTCAGAAGACACCAGCTGTTGTCCACCCAGCCATCTTCCTAGTGGACTTTCTTTTTCAAAAAAGATTATTATTGGCTGGGCTCGGTGGCTCAGCTTGTCTTCCCCGCACTTTGGGAGGCCGGGGCGAGTAGCTTGCCTGAGCTTCGAGACCAGCCCAGGCAACTTGGTGAGACCTCGTCTCTACAATAAAACAAAAATTAGCTGGGCGTGGTAGTGCATGCCTGTAGTTCTGGCCACCTGGAAGGCTGAGGCGGGAGGATCGCTGGAGCCCAGCAGGTAGACGCTAGGGTGGCCGTGAGTGTGCCACTGAGCTCCAGCCTGGGCGACAGAGTGAGACTCCAACTCAAAAAAAAATTGTTATTATTATGATTATTATTATTATTCTGAGTTGGGGTCTCACACTGGCACACTCATGGCTCACCACAGTCTCCACCTCTTAGCCTCCTGAGCAGCTGGGACTACAGGCGCACGCCACCATGCCCGGCTAATTTTTTTGATTTTTTTGGTAGAGGCAAAAAAATGTTGCCCAGGCTGGTCTCGAACTCCTGGGTTCAAGCCATCCTCCCAAGGTGATGGGATCACAGGCACGAGCTACCACGCCCCGCCTCCCCAGTCAGCTTTCGATATTTGTGTTTGAACATCAGTGAGGTGGGAGAGGGTGTGGCCCAGGGTGCTGAGGGAGGCGGCCCCAGGCCCCGAAAATGCAACTGGGTTCCAAAGAGATGGCAAAGCCCAGTGTGCCTCTCTTAGGCGGCCGGCCTCCCGGTCAGCCCCTCACGTGGGGGTGCCCACAGCAAGGGTCCCAGAACCAAGACCTGGCCCACCCAGCGTCTGTCCCTGGCTCATCGCTGTCCCCTGCCCGCAGGTACGGAACGGAGCTCCCAGCCACCGTCCGCTTCCCAGCGCCCCAGATCAGACCTGCCTCCGGGTCCCCACGCCCGTGAACCACTCCCCCTGGTTGCTCTGTTTCCTCCATCTCTACGAAAGAAGCGGCCTGCTCACGTCCGAGCTCCAAACCATGCGTGTTTAGGCTTTCAAACTTAATATTTCATCAAGAACAAGAGTTCATCATTATCTATTAAGCAAAAAAGCAAACAAACCAGTGAACTCAACGCGGTCAAAAACAAGCTTTCTCCCTCATCCCAAACCTTCCCTGTGGGATTAGGAGATCGTCCTTCCAGACCTCCATCTGAGCAACAAAGAGGGTTGCCTGGTCACATTTTTGGGGCCCTAGGCGGCCTCCCTCAGCACCTGGGCCATATCCTCTCTCCCACCTCACCGACGTGCCAACACACATGTCGAACCCACCACTGTGAACCCACCAGTCTCCATCCAGCGGCCAAAAGCAGGAGCCTGGGGGCAGTTCCAGAACCTTCCCTCTCGGGCACTGTGCGTGTGCTCTGCTCTGATTTGTCCTCTGTGATCCGTCCCCTCTGTCCTCCCCTCCTCTCTGGCCTCACTTTCCCAGCTGGGTCTTCACTGGTTCCCGGCGTGTCTTCGACTCTCAGTCTCACCACCTCCTCTCTCCTCGGTCCCCCTGAAGCCAGAGCACTCCATCACAGCCAGAGGGAAACTTATAAAACGCAACCGGGACCCGCCTCAAACACCTTGTGCTTCCAGGTCGAGACCCCAGAACCCTGGATGTGGTTCCTCAGTTCACTCTGAACCTTCCCTCTCAAAACACAAGACGTTTCTGAGAACACAGGCCAAGGCCAGGCTCCTGGGTGCTTCCCAAGCACATACTTACTTTAGTTGAACTTCCCTGCCTTTTGGGAGCCTGTCCCTCCAATCCCACAACCTCCAAATGCCGGAAAAAATGTCTCTTCCCACTTAAAGTCCAGCTCAAACTCCTCTCCTGTGAAGACTTCCACAATCAAACGAGTGATAATGATTCTATTTCGTATCCATCCATCGAGCTGCTGTCATTTGTCGATCTGTTGTCTTCCTTTCCAGATGCCAAGCTACCAGACATCAGATTTCCTCCCCACTCGTGAGAACACCTGTCTAGCTATGCAGAGGGTCTGACACATAATAGACACGCAATGCATTTTTGTAAAATGAAGGAATACTTGAGTGATATGGGATGAATAAGCAGGGATACAATTTTAACATCAAAGAACAAGCGTGTACCTCCGGGAAGACTCTACACCCTGTCCGTTTGATCTGGCTGTCACCAGACCAGCTTCCAGTGTGCCCTGACTGGGAATTCCATGTGGACACACCCAGTGAAGTCAGAAAGGCTACCGTGTGCTGATGATGTTATCAGGCAGAAATCATCTACCCTGGACCCCCACCCTAAGAAAATAAAGGCAGAATATCAAATAACAAAAGAGTGTTCTTTAAGTGATGAAGAACAAAGGCTTAGGTGAGAAGAAGTCATTAAAATAAATTTCTAACCCTCATTCTAGCAGAGACAGGCAAGAATGCGACCCCTCTTAGTTCCATAGAGATACAGCAAAACGGAAAATGACAGACCTGTTTTTCTCAACCTGCTCCTCAAACATTTTGTGGGGAAGAGGGCGGTGAGGGTGCGCTAGGCCCCCTTGGGCTCTTGACACCCCTGCTTCCCTGTGAGCACTGGCTGGCAACGTGCTATCTTCGGGGGCTGTTAACCGCCGGCCCTGGCTTTCCCTGTGGGATTAGGAGATCATCCTTTCAGATTCTCCATCTGAGCTACAGTGAGGAGGACAGGCATGTAACAGGCCCAGTCTAAACCTATCTAGCCATATGGCAGGTCTATTTAAGACAATTTGTTTACTATGGATATTATATATATAATAGAACTAGCCTAAGTCTATCTAGCTATACAACGTATCTATTTAAGACAGGTTTATTTAAAAATATATATATGTGTCATAGACCTTTCCCACATCTAACTATATAACAGATCTATTTAAGCAGGTTTATTTTTAAAATTATATGTGTTTATATATTATATATATATATATATACACACACACATATATGTTTTATAGCTAGGTAGATATAGGGAAGGTCTACATATATAAATGTATATGTAGTCTATATATAATATAAAATAGACCTCTCCTAAGTCTATCTAGTTATAAAACAGATCTATTAAAGGCAGATGTGTACACACACACACACACACACACACACACACACACACATGCACACACACACCAGGGTGCCAAAAAATGTATACACATTTTAAGCGATGTTAGGAGATGTTCATTGTAATCAGATGTGTCTGGACATTGATGGTAACCACTTTCAGCACCTCTTGCAATTTCAGAAGTCAAATGTGACTTATATTCATCTTATGGAGCATTACAATTTTGATACAATTTTTTCCTTTCTAAAAATGTGTATGCATTTTTGGCATCCCCTGTATACATTATATACATATAATAGACCTTTTCTAATCTATCTAGCTGTAAGACAGAGCCATTCAAGACAGTTTATTATACACACACACACACACACACACACACACACACACACACACATATACACACACATTATATAATAGACCTATTCTAGGTCTATCTAGCTATACAACAGATCTATATAAGACAGATTTATTATATATATAGTTATATAGACACACACAATCTTATATATCCACACACACATGCACACTCACATATTTTCATCCTTTGCTGCCAGTCACTGAACCAAACCCTGCGTCTGGGGTTTCTCCCAGGCCTTGGGGCGGTGGGAGCGTCTTGTAAGAAACCCACGCCAGCGGGCCCTGCCCATCCTTGAAAGCCCAGCTCTGTGCACTTCATCCGACCATACATGTGTCAGCCGGAAACCATGACCACGCACAGCAAGCGGCATGATCATGGGAGTGAATAACATAGATATCAGGTTATTGTTATCCTCCAGAAATCGCATGTTGCTTCATTCAGAAGGGAGAGAAAGACAGGAGAAGTGAGAGTGATGTTAAGCAGATGTGAGGCTGGGCTGTCAATCTTGTCTAAGCAGGTGCTAATGTGTTATAATTATCCTTCTGGCGGTTGATGTTTGGGATTCTGGTCCCACCTAGTCAATCACAGCTGTAATTGTCAAGCTACTTACATAGCTAATACGCTGGGTAATAACCAGATAGGATTTAATATTTGACATCTACTGTCAATTACCTCTCCTCTGACAAACGTCTCCCGGCACCAGTATCTATAGAGTGGGCTGCCACGTGGCTTCTGGACGAAACCAACAGGACTGCACGAAGAAATAAAAACAGGAAGTAGCAGCAGAGCATGGCTCCATGTGTCTCCATCCCCCCACCACGCTGCCTCCTCCCCGGGTTCCTTGCAAGGAACGATGCCCTCACGGCAGGCGGGTTGTCCTGTGGATGCCAGCTTTGCACACACCAGAGGAATTCCTTTCAAACATTTTGCTCTTACTTCCCCTCACTGTGGGGCCGGAATAATCTTTATTCTGCCCCTGTCCATGGTGGTTTGGGGTGCAGAGGTTTAAATGCACGGCCAAGACGGGCAAGTTGGTCCGTCAGGCGCAAACTTGCAAAGAGCATCAGTCCAGACTCGTCTGATCCGCCAAGTCCCAAGGATCTTCATTTTCCACCTCCAGCTTAATTGTCAACGACACAATAAAACAGCAGGAACGTGGTCGTGGGAAAGGCGCCAGGTTCCGACCGCACCAGCCCCTGCTGAATCCATGTTCGGCCACTTTCTGACAAATGGAGGAAACCACTGGATGGCCTGAGCATCTGTTCCTTTTTCTGCGAAACGGGGTCACCATGGGGATGAGGAAGGGGACCCATGCCCGGCCTCGCAGCAGGAGGAAGGGTGCAGTAGCTGGCTCTGAGCATGGCATCAGGGTGACACTGGCCGAGAGAGCACTGGGTACCCGGAGAGCTCGAGACATGAATTCATGGAGGTCGGGCTCTGCCGCAGGGAAGGGGTAGGCACTCGGAGTAGGGACCTCCCTTGCGTTTGCATCCCAGGATCCAGGGAAACGGGGCCATTCCGCATGAGTCAGAAGACGGTCCCGGGAGGGTGGACGTCACCCACAGCAAGGCCACCACCAGGATGTCAAAGCTCCAGAAAGCCCCAGACCCCTGCGGCCTCGGGACTGGGTGTGGCTTCAAAGGTTGCTTCTCCGCTGCAGACAAATCTCACGGCAGCCCCTGGGGAGTGCTCCAACAAAGGGTCCTCAGGAGGGAGATCGGGGGTCATCCCCTTGGCATGATGGTGGTCCCAAACAGACCCCAAGTCACACAGCTCAGGGAGCAACAGCCTTGTGGGGGTGGTGGATGCAGCCCAGAAAGACCCCAGCCCAGGACGTGTGCAGAGGTTTCCTCTGGGGGCGGTTCCCAGCCAGGGCCCGGCTGGAGACTCCAGGGAGCTTCTCCAGAAATTGCAACCCGGGAGACTGAGTGCACTAACGTCCTCCTGATGATCACCCGGCAAACTGCGCATACAGGGGCACAAACACAGGTGCACACCCATGCATAAATACCCATCCACACTACACACACATATGCATACACGCACACACATGCATACCCACTCGTGCACACATACAAATACACATCACACACATACACAAATATGTACACACATATGCACGCATACACATGTGCAGACATATAAATACTCATACATACCACATACATCTACACAAACACATACACACACATGCACACACACAGAAATACACATCCACACAGGCCACACATATACACATACACGAGTACACATTTGCAGGAACACACATTCATAAGTATACAAATACACGTACACAGCCCACACACATAATCACACACACATCTACTCACACGCATGCCACATACATATGCACAAACGCGCATATGCACACATATAGACACATTTACACAAATGCATGTATACACATATGCACGCATGTAGGCGTACACACAAACACACGCATGCACCCACACTCCCCTTGGCTTTCTAAGACCCACCCAGTCCAACCCGAAGCAGCTCCCTCTCTGTTTCCCTCACCGGTTGTGCTCCGCCATCCTGGGTGGTCCCACCCTCACAGGATGACTTGGAGGCTCGGAGGAGCCAGGCGAGGTTGGCCCCCCCTGCGACTGGCTTCGCGGGCCTCGGCCCGCAGGCTGGGCCGGTCCCGTCCCCCACGCACCTCGCTGCGGCAGAGTCTGCCCTGGAGGCCCGCACACGCACCCCACGGCCAGACCCCCCTTGAGGCTGCGTCTGCAACTGGAAGCACCTTGGTTTGGGGCGGGGAGATTCCCTGATTCCTCCAGGACCCGGCGACAACCCTGGCATTTTCACTGCGTACGGACATAGGTCAGGATGGGGCAGGACACAAGGTGGCAGAAAGTGGGCGCTCATCCACAGCGTCAGACACGAGCCCCGAATTAGAACAGCGTAACAGTGCGTATTCCCTCTTCCACACTTGCTGGCGACAAATTGACTCGTAGGATGTGCTCACCAGTGAGACCACACGGTTTTTCCATGCGTTACTAACAGCCCCTTACTCCCTGCAAAGAGAGAGCCTCATTTCAAGGGGCTCCTGCTTCAAGTTTCCCTTGGAAAAAACGTGGCCCTGACAGCCGCGCAGCATTAAGACTTCAAAGCACAGACGGTGGAGCGGGACCTCGTCATTTTGCAATAAAACGTGGAGTCGTGACATGGTGTCCTTTAAAGCCCCCTGGGACTTTTAAGACTTCAAGTAAAACGCTATTAGCACTGAAAGATGAACAGTCCAGGCCGCTGTTGGCCGGGGGTGATGCCCTGCGATTCACAATGGGCAAAGAAAACACAGCAGCCCGGGTGTTCAGGAAGGGCAGGGTCTTCTCTAATGCCCCCTGCCCAGGCGCCTCACTCGCAAGACACCCCCGGTGTGGCCGGGGCCCCCGAAACCAGCTCCAGGTTCCAAGTGAGTGACTCGAACAGATTGGAGGCGGAAACACTGTACGCGAGAAACTGGGTGTTTTGGGGTGCGTGAGAGGCAGGCACCGTTTCCTTCTGGCTTTGCTTCGGGGTGGAAGCGGCGTGGCCCGTGGCGACGCGAGCTCCGAGCCCAGAGTGCGAATCCTTTCTGCAGCACACCCTGCAACCTACCGGGAAATCAGTGGCGCTGCCATCCGCCCCTACCCCAGGGCCCTCCTCTCGGTCTGGGCTTGCAGGGCTTCACGGAGTGTCACCAATTACGGCGGCAAAGATGTGGAACGTCGAGGAAACAGGTTCTGACTCTGTGAGGGGAACCCCTGGAACCCCTTGGCCTCGCTTCTCTCTGGGTGGAGGCTCCGAGGGTGCCGCGGTGGGCGAGGCCCGCAGGTCTGCCCAGATCCCCGGCTTTGGGACACGCCTTTCAAATCTGCCCCTGCTCTCTGGTCCACGCCATCCCCAAGACCACCGATGGCCCAGCGGAAGAAAGGCCTACCCAAATTAACCTCTGAGACCAGGAGAGGCCAGGGCACGTGTCTACACAGAAACCTGGACCGCTGCTTCCGTTTTCATAGCAGCGGTGGCCTGGTGGTCACCGGTGCGGGCTCCCGCCTCCAGCTGGCATGGGCCCACGCGGCACACCGGCGCATTTTTCTAAGCTCTTGTGGGTCCGTCTCCTGTCTCCGCCTGGGCCCCCATTGTGCTGGAGGCAGCCAGAGTAAAGCGTGCCAAGGAGTCCTGGCAAAGGCACCGACAGCTGATGAATTTAACTTCCCTGCACATAATAAGCCAGGCGAGAGCGGCCAGGCCTGCTTGGAAGATGCTGCCGTTGTTGCTGCCACTCTCTCCCTGCTTTCACCTAGGAGGCAGAGAGACACCTCGCAGCCAGACCAGGCCACGGCCAGGAGGGGAGGGGGCTTTCCATCCCCAAGCCCGTGTAACAGTCGTCGCGAGTCCAAGAAGCGGCAGCGGGGTTCATCACTACCAACCAAACCATCCACCGTCCACACAAATAAACACAACAGCAACAATTTAGGATTAAGCCAGGAAGGCCAGTGTCCCTTTAAATCGGGGAGGGAAAAAAAGAGAAAGAAAGAAAAAATATCCTGCAGGTTCTCCGAGAAAAAAAAATGTCACATTTGTATAGACCCCAAATCCCCTCTGTTTAAACTGGGTGATTAATATCAGTTCCTGTAGGAAATTAAACTCGGGGAAGCACGGCAGTATGCAGATATGCAGATTTCTGGGCAGAATGGCCATCTCTGGGTAAGGGAGCCGGCTGATTAATCTCCGTCCTCAGAATACGAAATGAAACCTTGGGCTCTCCTGGGCAAGATGAGAAATGGCTTTTCCCTCTCCATAAGGGAGGAAAAAGGCCAGACACACCCGGGCGGGGGGTGGGGGGCTGCCTGCCACGTGTGTGCGTCCACGGGCGGGAGGCGCTGGTGTTTAAAAGACCGCGTCACGTTTGCCAAGCATAGCTGCGTCCTTCTAGGCTCTCCCGAGCTTGATCCTGAGAAAGTTCTTCCCCGTTTCTGGAGTCCCGGATAAGCTCTTGAGCCGCGGTGCCTGCTGACGAGGATAAACGCTCCTCCTCTATCAGGTCCCCACCCCAGCCGATATTAAAGGGCCAACAGTTCCTCAGTCTCCACCCCAGCCCAGAGGGGTAGTTGGATGTTCCCGCAGGATCACACACCTCCTGACACCCTCCAGCCTCACAGGCACCTGAACACATTGCCCCGCATTGCTTAGCTTTGGGTTTTTTGCGTTTTTTTTGTCCTTAAAGGCTAAACAGAGAAGACACATTTTTGTAATGTATGATGCTGGAAATGCTCTTTGCAAATGTAAATTATTCCCCTTATAACCCAACCCTCTCATCATTCCAGAGTGTCCGTGTGGCCGTGGCATCTGGTCTCATAGGAGCATGAGGTTTTTGATGACTGAATAATAATGTGGTTTTTTTTTTTTTGAAAAAATAATATTTATAGCAAGATGCAAAATGTCATTTTTAGTGGGGGCTTTGTGTGTGTGTGTGTGTGTGTGTGTGTGTGTGTGTGTGTATGTGTGTAGTTACTGGAAACCCAAGCCTGTGATTCTGAACCATTCAGGGTCTCTCCAATAATTGTATAGAAGTAGGCATTATGCTATATTATTAAAGCTGTAATTTCCTGCTGAATCTGTCTGGATGTTTCTTTTTATCACTTGGCAATTTCTATCTAGTTATAGCATAATTAAGTTTCCTGACCCTTGCTCACTCTTTTAACAGGACGCTTAGAAAGAGACCAGAATTGCAGATCTTCAGGCTGATGCCCTCTCTCCCCACACAGTAATGGAATAAAATTATTAATCCAGTAATTGTACGGAACACATTACTTTGCATTGAATGCCCCTCGTCCTCATTTTCTGTTAGTGCCGATCAGCCAGAGGTACAAATCATTTCTGCGGGGAGCAGGGCGCTTGGGAAAGCCTCTCATTCATGCCCCGGCAGCTACCTGTGCAGCTGTGATTATTCAGAGGCTAATACAGTGCGGGGCTCCAGCGAACAAAACAAAGTTAATAAAATGGACCGGGGAACAAGATATTTTCCTGCCTTGGTTTATGCGCCCAAATTAGAACCGAGCGCCAGGTGATAAACTGCACGTCCGAGCGCGAGACCATGAGCAGACCGAGAGAGCGTTCAGAGCCCGTCTGGGCATCTTGAGTGCCAGATGCAGGGACCAGGCACGCCACATGCATCTGGCTGTCTCGAAGGCACTTGGAGCTTATCTGCGACTCCTTTTACCAGAAATTAGAGGGCTGTTAGGCTTTCACCGGGAGGGTTCCTCGATCCTGGGAGCTCTGTCAGTCCTGTTCTACCCTCTGCATGCATGCAGATCGGGGCGAAGATGACCTGGATACACGTGTCACAGGGAGAGCTGCTATCCAGACACAGACCGTGTGCCAACGCCCACCAAAATGCCCCCCAGAGAGAGCGGAACTCACGTTCCAAACTCTCTCCCCGTTGCCCACCAGGCTCCCCCTGCGTCCTGGGAGAGGGTTGCCGTCTCCAAACAGCTCGCGTCCAGAGGACCCTGGGACGTGCACTTGGCCTGCGGGGGAGACCCGGGGAAGTCAGTGGAGCAGGAAGCCCGACTGCACTGCTTGTTTCATAAAAACCTGGCGTGGGTCTGATGGCCGACAGGATAAAGAGCCAAACACAGTCCCACCTTCATAAAGCCCGTAGCTGCAGGCCCAAAGCAATAATGGGCTTCCAAGCAAAGCAGCGCGGCGACGATCTTTGACCACGAATGTTGATTTACGTGCAAAATGTGTACCTACACGAGGAAAATCAGATACACACGCTGGGTGAGTACTGCGTCGTATGTCACCAGTCACGAATGTACATCGGACGCCTTTTATTACAAGGGCTTGGATGAATCCTCGGCCCTTCTTTGAGTCCCCTGAGCTGCCCTTTGGGGTCCGATCGATTGGCGGGCTTCAGGGCTGGGTTGTGGTCTTCACCTGAGTCTCACGGTGAACTGACAGGTGGATGACGTCAGCCTTGTAGCTCCTTCTCGCATCTAGATAAAGAAGTGCACACGCTTCTTTTTCTGCTGCTAAGTGGTAGCAATCGTATCCCAAATAGTCTGTTTTAGCGTGCATGGGCCACGAGTTCGTTTGCAGCATGCACTGAAATGCACCGTTTCTGTGCTGCAAAACACCTCGATTTATTTCTAGCAAACCAGTCACCCCCGGGAAGGCCACCGCCCACATCTTTGGGAAGCCTTCCCAGAGCAAGAGGTGATGGCCGTTCAGCCAGATGCTGACTGGATTGGCTTAAGTCGATGTTCTCCACTGGAGACGATTTTGCCTCCCAGGGGACACTTGGTAGTATTTGGAGACCTTTGGACTGTCACTCCGGGGGGCGGGGAGTGCTCCTGGCATCCGGCAGAGAGAGTCCAGGGATGCTGCCAGGAGTTCCACAGGGCATAGGACAGCTCCTGCCCCAGCTGAGGAAGACTTGCCAGAGGTGCCGAGGTTGGCAAACCCTGGTTCCATGGACAGAGACGAGTTGCAAAGGGAAACATCCCCGCCTGAGATCAGACCCACCCGCTCATCAATACCACACACAGCCAAAGCACAAAACGTGTGTCCTCCGAATTTCCAGCTTCTGAGATGTAAACCCAAGAAAGGGGCGGAGTGGACAACTGTCTTTTTTTTTTTTTTTGGTTTGCTCCCAGCTAGAAGACAAACTGTCAAGGAAGATGAACAAGAGTCGAGGGCTTCTTCTTCCCCCATGCCTGATTCGACTAGAAAATTGAGCACCAGACACAAAACCCAGTGGAGCGGATGCGAATATAACAGTGGAATGTATGACTTATCATCTGTCGGCCTGCCCACACGCAGAGATGCGTAACCCGCGGTCATCAGCCGAGTCTTGTGAAATTCACAGGCTGTGTGGGGGCACAGGATGGTTGCACGCACGTGTCGAAAGCTTACAGGTTAGAAACGATGAGATTCAACATGTGAGTCTGTAGAGGAAAAGATGGCCCGGTTTTTTCATCCCCCCCCCCGGAGCTGTCAAAATCTCTTTTAGGATTCCAAGGTTACAGTCTCTGCACCTGAAGAAATGGTCGGGTTCGGGCGATGTGAGGACCCATCCGGCGACCTTCGTGTTTCACTTCTTGATCTTTGGAAGCGGAGTAAGCTGTGGCTCACTCTTCCTCACCGTCAGCCCGGAGACGCATCCTCCAAAAAGTCACCGACGATAACTATTTGGTGGGTGCCGGCTGGCCTTGATTTCAGAATCCAGCCGGGAAGGAGACGCACAGATCTCCCCTTCTCAGTCTCTGAATCAGCCGCTCATAAACATCCATTTTCGGGGAGAAGGCATGATGGGAGGAACGATCACGTAACTTCCTATGGTTTCATTGATCAAAACGATCTTGGAAGCAGAAGAGTATATTAACCGTTTCCTTTGGCTTTCCATCTCGAAGGCTGAAAGACATTTCTAAAATAGATCTATTTTCTTTTCATTCCACAGAATAATGCGCGAATGATTATAACATATGCTCTATCTCCCGTTTTTTTCTCCACCGGTGGAAAAGTGCCTGACATTGTAATCACAACTTGTTGGTTTTTCAATCTGATGCTGTTCCATTTTATCATGGTAGTTAAGCGTCCATTCTTGTTCGGTGTGATAAATGTTATGGCCATTTAACAGTAAGGAAAAAGAGAGACATGTTAAACCAAATATTGCTTCAGATTGTGTCTTTTATTCTCTTTTATCATCATATCTTAATTTATAGTATAATCATCATTATCACAACTGTCAGCCTCATTTAACCTTCCCTGATCTCCCATGATTCTTTGCTGTCAGGTCTGATTGCCTGCCTTCTGCTGACTGGTTGATAATGGCTGACTGATTAGCCCTCCCCAAGAGAAAGACAATGATATATAGAACAGTGCGGCTCGCTCTATATATTAATGAGAAGCTGGCAAAGCTTTGATAAGCCTGTGGAATAATCCATCAGCGCGAGAAGGAGCTTGTAAAACTGGAGAAACAGTTCATGGGAAAAACACCTGGGAAGGATGTAATGACCCAGAAGCTAAATGCCTGTCAGCTGTCTTCCGCCTGTTGTAATTAACATCAGATAGCGGGCGTGTGGGTAACCTAAGAAGTTTATCAACCCCCAAATCCAGTGGCGTGTTCCCCGTGTCGTGCCCACGGCTCACTGTCTTTTACAACATATTTAGCAAGCCGGCAATTAATAGCTCATTTTCCTGGGCGTCAGGAACTGTTTATCTTCTAAACTAGCTCTTATCGGAGGCTGTTACCTACGAGAGGCGAGAGGCACGGGCGCTTTGTGTTCCGGCGGTTGCACTTGCTCAGCAGAGGCTTTGCCATTAGATACAATGCTTCAGATGGCTACTTGAGTTGAATGTGCCGTTATTACAGGTATTATATGAAATTGCTTGTGTTCTGTGAAGGGGATTATAGAGGTTCTGGATCAATAACTTTAGTGGATGTTGGGAGTGATTACAGCGCTCTGTCAATTTTCCCCATTTGGCTGTCAGTGTTGATTTACAACACACCACCTCTTTTATTCACATCAAATCACTCATTTCATTGGTAAATTCTATATATCTCAATTTACTTTAAGTAGCTGATTTGTGTAAAATAAAATGATTTTCCCTTCTGTGTGTGCAACAGACCCAGTCCTATAGAGTCAGGAAAAGTGTAAACACGAAGGAAACTCTTTGTCCTTTGCAAAGCGCCGCGTGTGGGGCGGCGGCCGCCGGCGACATGAAGCAGCTATCATCGGAGCACCCCGCCACCCAGGCCCGGTGGAGAACAGATCTGGCGTCTTCGTCTGGCTCCGGTTTTTAATTGTGGCCAGGAGCCCGGCCCCGTTCCTCCCTTCGAGTGCAAGTGACGTGGACTCCGAAGACAGGTGCGTCCTCCTGCTCCCACCCCCGCCTTGGCTCCCTGGTGGATCCTGGGCACCCGTGGGGCCCGGCTCCTCCGTGGAGGTGCAGACAGCCCTGCCTGCAAAGCCCAGGGCTGCAAGCGTGGGCTCAGAACCCCCGCCTTGAGCGGGTCTGCAGGCTCCTGCTTGGTGCGAGCTGCCTGGGCGTCCCTTTTTCTGCTCCTTTTCTTCCCGTGGGCGTGGGCGTGCACGTGCGTGTGCGTGTGTGTGCGCCTGCACAAGGTGATTAATGAGGTGTATTGTCAGAACTCCGGGGAGAGAAGCCCAAAAGCACGCGGCAGAAAGTCAACAAGAGGCAGGAAAGGTTCGGGGTCCAAAGTCTGGATTTTCTGAACCAACGGCAGTTCTCTAGAAAGCGCTCGGACCACGTAAGACGCTGGGCAAAACCCACTCTGTCATTCCACGCATCTGCAGGTGCCTGGGGGGAACGTTTCATTTGGGAATTGACTTCCGAACCCTAACTTGACCTTCTCTTCTAGTGTTTGGCACTTCTAGGGCTTCTGACCCCAAAGAGGCTCTTGGAAAGCTGTGTACTTTCCCACAAATAAATAAAACTTATGTAAACAAAGTATTTACAAAATCATCAAAGGCAACCCCCCCACAGGGCCTACCCAGAACAATTGTCTATGGCTCAAACAGACAAATGAATAAACCACTAGATGCACCAACCTATGAATGCACACAATTTCTGGGTGCTGAAGCTATTCCAATAATAGACGAGAGAGGAGGGGAAAGGATGTGTTTATTGTCTGTCCTGGCATAAAATGTCCTTTGCATAAAAATATACAGATTAATTCTGCACATCTGCGGCTTTCACAGTTGTTCATTCACTTTTGTGTATTTTTGATATATTTTGCACAAGTTATAAAGCCAGGAGAAAATGCAGGACTCTATTTAAAATGTAATTTTAAAAATCTTCATAAACTGTGTCTGAAAAGCCCTATTGTCCCAGAGAACATAATATTATTTATTACTGAAAGCAAAGTGCTTTCAAATCTGCCATCCCTTCCGCCCTTACAAGCCAGCCCTTCCGTGCGAGGTGCTGGACTTGGACGTCATGGGGTCGACACGGTGAAGGCGTGGGTTAGACAGGTGAAGGAGAAGGTTCTGCTCAACTGTTGGCGTAGCAAGGAAAAGGGAGTGGGGAACGGAAGAGGAGTGGTGGTGCCCCCCAGGGGAAAGGCTCGGCCCCCAGGACCAGGTCCACCAGCCCGGTCTCTCCTGCAAGGCTTTGGACCACCATGTTTCTGGGTCTCTCCCAAGCACATTCCGTTCGAAGTGTCCCCGGTGACAATGAGTCACGTGCAGACCTCATAGACCAGAGAGAGGCATCGTTCTCGTGTGATCGATGACCAGTACAACACCATGGGATTTGCTTTGTGGGGAAACGCTGGGCTGCGGCCCCAACATGTGGTCCTCTGGCATTAGCAAAGGGGTCAACCCAGGTATGCATGTCAGCTGGTATGAAGATTCAGCTTTAACATATATATATATATATATATATATATATATATATATATATATACACACACACACACACACACACACACACACACACACACACACATATATATGTATGTATGTGTGTGTGTGTGTGTGTGTGTGTGTGTGTGTGTGTGTATATATATATATATTTTTTTTTTTTTTTTAAAGCGGGGCAGCGTACCGCTTACTGGGAGTGGAGACTGGAGCAGAAGGAGATGCAGAATATGTTTAGAATATGTGCTCCGCCCTCAAGGAGTTGATGGTCTAGTTAGAAAGATGAGACAGGAATGAATGTGAGCGGAAATTACGATATCATTGGAAGTCTTTTTTAGTGTCTTCTTATAGACACAATGCTCTTAACTGGCAAATCAGCTTTTCAGGCAATAACTGCGATGAATCAGGTAGAAAATATTCACTTTGTGCCATTACAGAGTAAGTGGGATTTTATCAAGACTTGGCACAGAAGGATAACCACGCGGCCTTGGGCACGTCTGAGCATACACAAATCCATGCAACTGCTCTTAACGGAAAGTTGAATCTGATAGGAAATTATAGCATAAATCTGGCATTCTGGCTGACAGATGACAGGCTAGTGTTTGGGAAACTCTGGTTTCAAAAGAGCAGTAATTCACTTTTAAATAGCAATTTATGAAATATGGCAGCCTCTAATATATAAGCCCCTAGAGTTATGTCTGACTTTACACAAAGGACACAACATACTGCATGATCATTTTCAAATGATAATACAAATTTCAGATGAATTTATGTACCTCTCCGAGGCAAACATCACCAACTCGCCTAGGGAAACAAGGCACTTTGACGAAGTTACAGAAAATATGAACAGACTTAGAGGCAACTAAAACTCAAAGACAATTCTAACAACAAGACTGCAACGAAAGGAACGTTCAGAAGGCTGAGGGCTGGCCAGATAGCAAGGTGAGAATGGGTAGAATGAGCCCCGAGTCACAGTTCGCCTAATGATAGAAACGGGACATCGCCACCAAGACAAACACAGAGCTGCACAGACGGAACGACTTGAAGTGGGCTGGAGGAGAGGCAGCCGCACACAGCTTGCGGGCTATTCCTAGGCTGATTGATTGACCGGAAGAGAAAAGGACCATGTAACAGGAGCAATCCCCCTGCACCGGCCTGATTTCCACTGCGTCATGAGGAGCGGTCTGTTGGTCAAGAGGGAACACCTTCTCCCTGCCTCCACTCCTTCTAGATGCGCCCAGAAGCAGCTCAGAAGCTGGAAAAAGCAGCCCCGAAGGCCTCACTAGTCGGCTCACAGCCCTCTTGCCAGCCCCGGGAAAGAGACCTTGCCTATGGTAGGCACAACTGATTCATTCAGAGTAACTGAATGAACAAATTAAAGAAAGAGGTTCTCCGGAAGACAAGCGGCAACGTGAACTGGGGGGTTTTTAGTCTCCCGATCCGCGAGCTTTTCTAGCACTGAAGCCGCATCCTGATCGTTAGAAACTCGTAATGGCCCGCTCTCAGGGGCTGGGCTTCCCTTTCCAGATGAGTTCAATCGGGATCAACAACCGTTTCCCCGTTTGTCATGGAACTTTCATTCAGGGACAAATCCACACGATTGAGCCCGAAAATATTACAAGGCCACTAGGAATGACACAGCGTTGGGGCCATCTCGAATCCTTCCGTCTCCACCGCTGTTGGGAAGGCGGGGACCTCCCAGAAGACACATCAGCCCGAAGATGACTGCCCCGTGGGTGGTGCCTCCCGGGGGAAGGGGCGGGGGGACGCGCGTGGCGATTGCCGCTTTGCGGTGAAGAAGTTACTTTATGTGATGGAAGCTTTGAATTGGCCAGAACTGAGAGGGTAGGGAGGCCCCTGGAGCACAAGGCGTGCCCTGGCTGGGACCCCTAGGCCAGCCGGGGCGACAGGAGCGACCCCACACAGACTCCCCCAAAGGCTGGAGGCAGAGGGGGACAAAGGAATCCAGCCCGCTGCCGCGTAAAACTCTATTTCTCTTTGAAATCTCTAAAACCACGGAGCAGCGGCAGTGAGCAGACTGGAAGGGAGTTTCTTTCTTTTTTTCTTTTTTTCCCCATCCTCTTCTTAATGCTGCTTCTTGTTAACAAACATCAGTGTTTGCTAATTTGCTTGCTGCCTTTTAAACCAAGCGTGACAGGACAGAACCCTTAGTCACGGGCAGATGGAGAGAAAATAGTCATGGGGTTTTGGGGGTGACGCATCTAACAGTTCAAGTGAAAAATCACTGAACACTTTGCCGCCCGGAAGTTGTTTGTCAGCACGGGGCCCGCAGCGTTTAGCTTTACTCAGTATGACCACCTTAAGGCCAGATGGACTCTGTTGTGAAGCATATTATTTGGGGACTATTTCATCGGCTGTTTCTTTCAGGGAGAATTCTTTTTCCTTGAGAGGAGAACACTCTAGCCAAAAAGTGAGATGGACGTAAACGCTGGCAATAACACGCTCCTCCCCAAGGTGAAAAAGCATTCTTCTTTGGAAGAAAAAGGGAAAAAAGAAAAATAGGGAGGAAGCCATCCAGCTTGCAAGAGATCCAGGATCCTGCTTATCACTCCGCATTCTTCATGGCTTTTTCCCTGCTCTGTAAAATAGTTGACAACACAGGGTCCTTCATCTCTTTCAGGTGGTTGCTCGATCTATTAAGAGGACGGAGATAGCATTCGTCATTTTGGGCCCTGATTTCTTAAAACGTAGACGCACACATCTCTCCCAGTGTGAATCGGCATTATAAAACAGCCACCCCATTTTCATTTTCAGGGCCCAGTCTGAACTGTTGCATTCTCGAGTCAGGGAACCAGTGTTGGCGCTGAAAGGTGCCCTTGTCGGCCGGGAGGAACTCTGGGTGCTGGGAAGCGGGAGACCCCAGGCTCCCTCTGGGTGCCTCGGAGCAGCAGCGGGCACAGGCCGCGGCTTTGGCTTGGGGGAGGAAGGGCGGGGAGGCACAGGCGGCGGTGCCCTACCCTGGCCATGGACTCTGAGGCTGGCAGGCAGCGTCCCGCGGAGCGGGAAGGCCGCCTCCCCAGTGGAAATGTCACCAGCGCGGGGACTGGGCTCGCCTTCCCCCCACCCAGAGCGTCCCCCTCGCAGGCCAGCGGGTTTTCCTTCCGAGGAAGTGTCTGCATACCTCCTTGCTTTTGTCTCAAGCGGAGGGTTTAATAGCTGAAGTAGCTGAAAGGACGAACAACAGAAGCCTCCGGTTTCCAGAGTAACCGTAAAAACAGGCCCCAGTCTCCATGGCAAAGAGAAAAGCTATTAGCTGCAGCCTTTTCAGACCGCGTGCAGACATGACAGTTTTCCTATAATCACCCCCGATTATTTGTAGCAACTAACTATATTATAATGTTAACTATAGGAGGGCTTTGAAAATATGCAGGCTAAAAATAAAAGGAATAAAAAATGCGCCGGGCTTTCCTCGGCCTGAGCTATGAATGCATGATCAGTTTAAAATGTATAAAATAGTCTGTTCGAATCATTCCACCCGAAGGGGGTAGGTGACGTCCGCCTTCCAGGTCCCTTTCTTCCCTTCTCTTAGGGCGTCCACGTCTCTTTAGAAGTCGGCACACAGTCTCAGTTTGCAGTGCACTCGTTTCCACCGAAGAGCAAAGTCAGCGCGACGTGCAGGCTTTTTGCGTTTTGTTTCACCCACGACACACCAAAGCTCACTTCATCTGGTCCTTGGAAGCCGCTGTTTCTTTCGGGCATCTGCAGCAATTGTGCCCTCTGTGCCTGCATGCATGTGCGTGTGTGCCCGTGTGCGAGTGTGCACACTTCACTCGCGAGGCCACGGGACCAGCGGTTCCATCCCCTGAGCTGCCTGTGTGCTCTCCCTGCTGCCCGTGGCCTGCCATCCGGCCAGGGCGAACTGCCTGGCCTGCCAAAGATTTGTTTCCCGTACGCCCAGGGAGGGTGCAGCCCAGGTCTGCCAGCATTCCTCGATGCTCTCCCCGAGCAGGGAATGAATGCGAATTTCAATCTCCATCTTTCACCGGGAAATCAAAATCTATCTATAGGGCCAAGTTGGTGATTGGGCCCACTCTGTGTTAGGCTTTTAATCCTGTAGCATTAGGATAACTCCAGTATTGTCCGTGCAAGTTAATTCCCGGATAAAAGGAATCACAAGGTCCCTAACTGTTCTCTCTGTGTGTGTGTCTCTCTCTCTCTCTCAACCCTCTCTCTCTCTCTCTCTCTCTCTCACACATACACACACCCGCGCGCGCGCGCTCACACACACACACACACACACACACACACATAATTACACACAAACATGCGGCTACAGGCTTACATATTACATGGCATATTTCAATGTCCGGTGTATATCTACAAAGATTGCTTCCAAAATGTGAAGTAACATGACAGAGAAATTACAACTGTTTTGTTTTCTGGGGAGATGTAAATATCTTCTTTTTGAGGAATTAAAAAAAAACAAAAAGATAAACAAAGTCCAAATACAAACCACACATTTTATTCGGTATGTAAGCACCTCCAAAAGGTTTGAAAGTTTTCAGCTTGTCTTTGTTCATCGAAATTTTGGAGAATAAAATCTGGGAAACAAGCATATCACTCAGAAATCATCTTGATGGCACAACAAAAAATATGAAAAGGAAGAGAAACCCACCTCAGTAATCTGGATGTGTTTATACAGACATTACTCAAGTTCTGAATTTAATTTTTTCAGCCATTATTAAACACAAGCCTACCATTACTTCGTCTCACAATTCAGGGTGTGTCTATGCTGAGTTGCTGGGCGGCTGGAGAGAAAGGACCCCAAACGCCTGAGGCTGGAACGCTCCTTCCAAAGATGCCCGGTCAGACTTCTCTGCGTTCGTGAGGTTCATCAACAGAGCCCCACCACCCAAAAAGAAACCAGCCTCACAGGTAACGATGCCGCCTCTCTTCTCTGACTCTGTTTATCTTCCTTAAATCACAAGTAATCTATGGGAAACAATCTATGGGAAACAATCTCACGTTCTTCAAAGCGAGGGCCCGTGGTCAGCCGTTGGGCCCAGCAGAGGTGGGTGGCGTGTCTGTGGGGGGGGACACGTCACCCCCACTCTCACGATCACAGGCCGGCCCGGGGCCTCTGCCCAGCGCAGGGAGGAGAGTTAGGATAAGCGTTCCACGCCGGACTTGGGAGAAACCAGGAAGCAGTCTGTGACCTGCACCGGGATCACAGGGAAAGCCCCCCAAGCACAAGGCGATTGCCTTAAATCCACCAGTATCGCGCCTCCCCGTCCCCAAGTGTGTATGTATCTATCAGATTGATCCACCCCTGCACGCCGCACTCCCATCGCATGCTGGGTTTTATGAATTGCTCAAAGATAAAAGGCTTACCCCACTGTAAAAAGAAGGGAGATATAATATTGAATTTGCACTAAAATGAAAAGTTTCCTGGTGCCCCTTATATGTTTAAAATTGCTGTTTTCTTGCTATGAATATAATTCACTCTGTCTCTTCCTAAGTATAATCCCACAAGGGTTTGACCAAACAAAAATGCTCTAATGATTGCAAATGGCTCAAATATTCTGTCCAGTGAGTTAAGTGATAAAAGTTTCCATGTTAAAAGAAATAATAAGTGGAATTTCACACATATTATAGTAATTGTGAGGCATCCAATTTACATAGAAATAACGTGAACGAATTCTGACCATGATGTTTTAAGTGAATCATTACATGCATGGGTGATACATTTAGCAGCTGCTGTATGCCAGGTATGTTTCTTTTAGCATAATAAGTCTTGTAATGGAGCCTTTAAAAGCTTAAAATGTATAGTTAGATTAACCTTTCTGTTTTAAGGGTTTTTTTTTCCCTTGAGGGAAAAAAAAGGCCAGAAGAGAGAAACAGGGAATCATTAAAAAGCCAATTAAAGCGACACCCCTTCCTCCCCTGTCCCACGGTTCCTAGGCGGTTCCTCTCTGACGACTTATCCTTCCACTGACCTCTTCAGACTTTTGGTAAAATTTGTTCATTTTTTCCCCCCTGTTTCAGCTCCAAGGCTTCACTCAAATTCTTCGACAGCAACCTAATTACAGTGGAGATTCTGAAAAAAGGCTATCGCCTGGAAGTTAAGGAAGATTTTTCTACGAAAGGCAGTTTAAGCCAGACGGCATGCAGACTCCCCAAGCATTGGCAGTGGAATAAAAGGGTCCGGCCTCCCCTCACCCCTTCGAGAAAGTCACCAGCAAGGCTGGGCTAGCTTTGTCCTTTCCCTAAACAGCCTTCTGTGAACTTGATATTTTATTCCAGCAAGGGGGCCTTTCTGCTTTGTCTTCTCACATGGCATGACTTAGTGGATACATCAGTTTTTAGAAAAAACGAACCAGTGTTATTCACTCTTGTGGAGGCTCCTCCCGGAGGCAGGTGGGTGGCTCTCGGGCATCCTTAGACGTCAGCTGCTCTGTGTGTAGCCCTCCTGGTTGTTCTAGGATTCACCATCCTTTCAGGGCCTTTCTTTTCTTTTTTTTTTTTGAGTTGGAGTCTCACTCTGTCACCCAGACTGGAGTGCAGTGGCCGCTCCCGGCCACCGCAGCCTCGACCTGCTGGGCTCCGGCGATCCTTCCGCCTCCGCCTTCCGAAGAGCCGGAATTACAGGCGCGGTACCCGGCTGATTTTTTGACTTATTGTCGAGATGAGGTCTCGCTGCCCAGGCGGGTCTCGAACCCGCGGGCTCAGGCAATCCACTCACCTCAGCCTCCCAAAGGTGCGGGATTACAGGCTGAGCCACCGAGCCCGGCAGGGCCTTTCTTTTCCTCCTGCATCTTGACCCGTTTCTCAACCTCTGCTCTGTGGGTGTTTCGGACAGGTCATTCTATGTTGTGTGTGGGTGTTTGGGGGAGATTCCATGCAGGCAGTATCTTAGGGGCATCCCTGCCCCTGACCCGCTAGACACCAGTATCCCCCATCCCAGGAGTGACCGTCAAACATTTCTCCAGCTAGTGCCCAATTCTCCCTGGAGTAAAACCCCCAGTCGGAAACTGTTAGAAGCTCTGTCCCAGATGCCAAGGATGTGAAAAATAAGAGAGTTCTTCACCCCTTCCCTCTCCAGGGACCAAATGTGGTCCATCCGAGCCTATAGTCTAAACACTCAAGATTGTCTAGAGTCTCCCATGATTTGTTTCTTTCCGAGCAGATGAATTTTGGAGCTAACGCTAACTGAAAATAGCAGCCATTCAATAAAATAAAGAATAACACAGAAATGATTAATAGCAACATTCTGATTTTTCTCAAGTCCTCTCTTTCTGATAAAGCATTAGCACCTTAGGAAAAAAGAGCAAGCAGAGTGCCAGTGCGTTTTCCCATTTTAAGCAGAGAAGAACAAGTGCTACGCAGGAACTGCTGGACCCTCTCGTCCACGTCAGCATGCCAGACCTGCAGGATCCCAAGTCCACCAGTACAAAGACCTTACAGGCGCTGCATGATGGTTTTAAGAGACACAGGATAAATAATGTACATCTCACAGTCACGTTTCAATTCATCCTTGCGATTGTAGGGTTTGTCAGGTGTCTTCTTGCACATCACTCCACTTTATTTTCCTAAAGCTGCCCATGCTTCGATCCCTTTAGTCCAACTCGAAATCTGCTGTCCATCCATCCACCCACCCACCCTCACATTCACTTACCCATCCATCCATCCATCCATCCATCCATCCATCCATCCATCCGAGTCAATCGTCCATTCACCCACCCATCCATTACTTATTTATCCAACCATTCACCTCCCCACCCACTCATCCTTCATCTGTCCGTCCACCCACCCACTTACCCACAACCCCCTCCATCCATCCATCATCTATTCAACCATCCACACACTCACTCACTTGCCCATCCATCCATCCATCCATCTACCCATCCATTATCTATGCATCCATCCACCCACACACTCACCCACAACCTCCATCCATTCATTCACCTACCCCCACCCACCTACTTTCCATCCACCCATCCATCTATCACCTATTCCTCCATCCACACTCCACACTCACTCACTCACCCATCCACCCATCCATCGATCCACCCACCCACCCACCCACTCACCCTCCCATCTATCCATCCACCGTCTATTCTTCCGTCTAGCCAGCCATCCACTCACCCACCCACTCATTATTTATTGATCCATCCATCCACCCACCAGCTCACTCTCCTTCCATTCACCCACCCACCCATCCATCGTCAAATCATCCATCTATCCACTCATCTACTATCTATTTATCCATCCATCCAACTCTCCATCAATTTTTCTACTTATTCGATATTGATTCAGTCTTTAGCATGTATTTGCATGGGGGGAAAAACCATGTGCTGGGTGATGAGGGCAAGAAGGAAGAATTAGACATGGCTCCTACATGTAGCATAAAATTTTTCAAGTAGAGAGATAACCTTGGCAGGACAAATTCACCCCACTTTTGCTCCTGTCTGCTTGCAAGATGTGGCCAATGGGACAATGAGCAGACACATATGTGTTTAACATGTAACATTTCAAAGATTAGAGAAAAAACTTCCTTCACATGGAACAAGATGAAGTATGACAATTCAGCAAAAATTGTACATATTAACTTCTCAGGCTTTTGGAAATTAGGCCAGCATTTGAAAGAATATTTCATTCATTATATGCATTTTATTGACTTCTCTACATTTTAATATGTATTTATGTGTCTATAAATATATGCACATACACTCACATACGAAGACAAGTGTGAATATGTTTTCCATCTGCTTCCACCCACAATCCTGTGACACTGAGACACCCATCCCAGCCATGTCTCATCTCTCTCTAAGCTCCCAGTATATATTTTTACATATATAGCGTGCATAATATGAACGTTGGATGAGTGAATGACTGAACACCAGACTGGGCATGAGCAAACCAAGACTCAGTCCCTGTCTGCAGGGGCCATTTGTCTAATTGGGATACAGCCTCATCAGTGAGATTAAAGCCAGCAGGTGGCCCGACCAAAGGAAGAAGTGGCCATTCTGCAGGTGGCCGGGCAGAGGCCAGGGACACCAAAGGATGGGTGAGGTGGTGCTTTGTCCCTGGAAGGATAGCAGACTGAATCACACTCCAAATCCCCACCAGAAAGACAGGTTAGGGCTTCTTTCAAAGGTTCCAGGCTACCGGGATAAAGAGAAAAGAAGAGGGAAGGGCAGAGTCACAGTTTCGGAAGCCTAAAAGTAGACCGACAATGACTGGCAAAGACCAGTGTCAAAGACCTGGGGCGCAGAAGCTCTGCCAGCGATGAGGAGAGCGGAGGGTGACTGAGTGTATAGCACAGACCTTCCCGAGGCCAGGGATGCCGGCACCAGGGACCTTCAACAGCCGTGAACCAAATGGGGATGAAAACAGTCAGACTGATCAAAAGTCTCTTTCAGAAACGGGGAGACACCTAGATCCCAGTCTCAGTACAAGCAGACTGATGACCGCCCTTCCCTCCACCCGGTAGGAGGTCAGGGATTCAGCCTCTGGAGACGCAAGAGGGTGTCACACAGCTGTACGTGAACACACCGTCCTGAAAACAGAACAAGTGAGTGAACATTTATATCTGCAGCTCTTCCCTTGCAAAGTCCTCAGAACAGGGCTGGAAGGCGTTATACAGGCCACAGAGTGGACTAAAGTTGACATCCCCGACTAAAGTTGACATCCCCGACTAAAGTTGACATCCCCGACTAAAGTTGACATCCCTCGACTTAAGGGAACATTTGGCCTCCTTACAGCAAATCTCACAATCAAAACCTGCCTGGAGCTCCAAGGTGACTTCTAGTTCTTCCTTCTTAAATATGAACAAAGACTCAAGTATCATCAGTCCTAGGAACACAGGCTCTGACACGAAATGCAGTGATAAAGCAATTAAACAGGCGGAAGAACACTCAAAAGTCAGAGACCATACAGGATGAGGCAGACTTCAAGCGTTTTTGTGGGAATGGGCGTCGTGTGTATAGGCAAGAGGCGGTGTGGAGGGACGGGACATGGAAATCCGCAAAGGCCTGATTCCATGCGATCTTGCATTCTGTTCTAGGGAGTGCGGCTCTTATCCACCAAGCACTGGTCAAATCATTGTGTAGAAAACCACCGCACAACCTGGTTTCCTGGTTTCCTGGTCGCCCTGTTGATGACATGGTGCAGAGATTGAAGACAGTCAACCCAAGTGGCAAGATTAGCTGGGAGGTTGTGGTGGTTGGTCTGGGGGCAGTGGAAAGACAGATTTCAGAGACACTGAGAAGAAGAATGCACTGAATTTAATGTCTGTCTTAATGGAGATTTTGGCTGGGTATAGAAATCCCACCTGGAAACTGGGTTGAGAAAAAGTGAGGAAAAAAGGGGCAATCGTGGAATTTGGTCTGGGAAATTAGGTTGACGGTGACACAAACCCAGCAAGACGACAAGTTCCATGAGGAGGAGCAGCAACTATCTTGTTCATCACCATGTCCCCAGTACCTGGCGTAGGGCATTGCATGCAGCAGGCATGATGGAGCATGAAGGGAAATGACTTGCACCTCCCAAATGTCCTCCTTGGCAAACTTTCCCCCTTTCCACTTGACTGAGACCCTGGAGCACATCCAGGTGCCATAGAAACAACTTATTGAGCGTGGTGGAGCACAAGACAGAAAGGTTTTGGCTCTTTCTTCACGAGAAGGACCAGGTGTCCTTATAGAAGGACTTGGTGGGAACAGTTCACCTCTTTGTCCTTCCACATCTTTAAAAGTTTGCAACTTGAAGGTTCAGAGGTAGGGGACAAATGGACCAAGACTGTGACCTTATTTGGAAACAGAGTATTTGCGGATGTAACTAGTTAAGACAAGGTCACACCAAAGTGCTTGGGGCGAGAATGCTTGGTGTGAACTTGAGCACCTGGGGGGAGAGGGGGCCTTCCTGCATCTCCTGGCCGCCATGCTCGCCGGTCTCCTTCCAGGACAGGAAGCTTTGCTCTTCCTGGCCCACTTCTACCTGTGCCATTGACCCTGAGTCTTCACCTTCCATCCGAGCTGAGCTGTCACCTCTCAGCTAGTCTCTGTCTGCAACATCCCCGCCTCTGCCCCACAGATGCCAAAGTTGTCTCCCTGCAGAAGAAGGCCTGGAGGTGGAACGCCCCGGCCCTCAGCTCTACACGGCATCCTGTTGTCCAAGGATATGCCACGTGCTGCTTGCCACATAAGAGTTGGACACTCAGTAAGCAATTGTCACACGAGTCCATTGAGAATTGGAGGAGGAAAGAGATGGTGGAGTCTGCGGTCTCTTAGGCGCAGATCCTGATCTCAGGTGCTGATCTTAGGTTACTTGCCTCCCTTCTTGAAATGCAGATCCTTGCCAGAGCCCAGCAGGTTGACGCCGGAGTGGCCATGAGCGTGCCACTGCACTCCAGCCTGGGCAATGGAATGAGACTACAACTCAAGAAAAGAAAAGAAAAGAAATGCAAATCCTTGTTGGCATTCTACAAGGCCCTGGACACGTGGGAAGTGACCTTTAGATGGTGGAGGTGGCACGACCCATGTGGATGGTGGCTGGAGACTGGAAGGAGGACGCCACAGGCCTGGGGAGCGCACAGCTTTTGGGGGCACCAGAAGCAGTAGCTGCACCCCCAGACTGGCCCCTTTTGAAATGGCCTAAGGTGTGCGCCTGTTAGCAAGTTCTCCTCTCCACTCTTCCTTCATCTTGGTAGGTTTCGCTTCAGCTTCTCAGAGCCCGAAACAAGGCATATGGGCGACAACTTTGCTGTAACCACCACCATGGAGGCAACAGTGCAGAGAAGGTGGTGGCGAGGTGGGGAAGTAGGGACGCCCGTGCCCCGGACCCCTGAAGGCTCTTGGCCACTGGCCAAAGTCTGTGCTTTGTGGCAGTGGCAAAGGTTTGACCATAGCTGGCACAGACCCAGCCACATGGCCAACCTGCACAGGTGGGACCTGGTTCAAGTTTCTTTTGAAACAGATGGTCAAACTCTGTTGCATCAGAAGGATCGGGCAATGGGATGGGACCTCTGCCCATGGGTGGGCTGGAGGCATGACAGAAACACAGGGGGTCCCCGTGGCCTGCGGTAGTCATAGAGAAAGCTCACAAGGGCAGGAGGGACACAGAGAGGCCACCAGCAGCATCTGTCCACCTCAGAGGCACAAGGGCCGTGACTGATGCTGCTGGGTTCTACTCTGCCGAAACCAAGGGCTGTGTAGGCAGGAATGCACATGGCCATATTTTGTTTTAGGAAATGCATCTCCTTGCGCAAGCCAGAGGCCAGGTCCGCATCTCCAGGGAGGACCACAGTGAAGCTTTGTTTTTGCTCGTGGTGTATGAGAGGGGGCCCAAAAAACCCAACATTTATTTATAAAAAATTGTGTATTTATTCTTACATCTTTGAACTTCAGTCACCTCCAGATTACTCTGTTTGATGCAATACACCTAAAGCAATGTTTTTCCATTGCTCAAAACAGTTTTTGAACTTGTCCATGTGGATGCTTTTTAGTACTTCTGCCATTTTTTGTTTCACCTCTTCCACATCAGCAAAACATTTCCCTTTGAAGACTTTTTTCACCCGGGGAAACAAACAAAAAATGTCACTCAGGGCAAGATTGGGTGAATAGGGAAGGTGGGGCACGGGGATCATGCCGTTTTGGGTTCAAAACTACTCAACACCCAGTGTGGGGTGGGCAGGTGCGCTCATAAATCACCCATCATGAAACGGGCGAAGGCACTGAAAGAATTTCCAAAAAACCCCAAAATTCACTGAAGGTGAACACAGCCTCTCACGACAGTGCTACCTGGTCCACAGATGCCGATGGGTTCCTAGAAACTCACTTCGCGGGGGAGGCCTATGCTGCAAGGGGCCCGCCCTCCAGAAAATAATTCCGGGTATCTGGGGGTCCTTCCTTGTATGTGCACGGTGTGTGACCAGGGTGGGCTACGCCTCCTCCAGGCCGGTGAGACAGCAGCCTTTCTGAGCATCCTCGGCTTCTCCCCCGGGGTAGAACAGAGTCCTCGAGGGTCTCAGAGCAACAAGCACATCTACAACGCAGAAGCCACACCTGCCACATGGCCCACCCTCCCTAAAGTGGGCCAAACGCTGCAGTGTCTCCTACCCATCCCCATGCCTAGAAGGTCGTGAGCCCCAGCGACGGCCACCTCCACAGCTACTGGCTAGCAGGTGCCCATGATGTCCAGGCATGGTGCAAAGCGCTTCGTACGGAGTTGCTAATCTAGGAAGAACAATGGACTCTGGTGCCCAGACTCCAGGCTGATGCTCGGATCTGCCCCTTTGGAAACACTGCTTTCACATAGTCGTGAGATTTTCAATCATCAAGGACAATTTCCGGCTGGAAACCAAAAGATAAACATGTTCTCTGGGCTTGTCCGTGACTCAGAGACGAAGGAAGACTCTGCGGCACTTCACCTTTGCTTTAAGAAAGGATGATGCTTGTGTGATACAGATATTATTTATTTCAAATAGTTCTCAATTAACAGGACAATAAGGACTCCCCTCTCACCCTTCCTCTTTCCCCCCAAAAAGCAGTAACATGCAGAAGTGTATTTATCCAGCTCCTTTTGCTCACTCTCTCTATCTATCTCCCACTCTCTCTGTGCTCCTTCAAGGTGGGGTCACGTTCCTCACGAGAATATCAGAACAACTACCTGGATGAATGGGAAACATAGATATCAACAATTCATTCCGAGCACATAGCAGGGCTTCACGAATGCCCTGTGTGTGGCTGAGTCATGAAGCATCCTTCTACAAGCTAGTGTTTATTCTGCATTTATGATGATTGCTTGACAGTCCCAAACATTTCAAGAGCTAGGTAAAATCTAACACCTTGAGAATGTCTACCAGAGTCCAATTTTAAAATCAAGAGGACACACGAGTCCCCTTCCCTGCCATCTGCTGCAGGCAGAGCCCAGTTCCAGAGAAGGTTCCAGAGCAGTTCATTCTTACATCCATCCAGTAGCTGCCAAGACCAAAGATGTGAATTGCCCAGGCAATAATGCCATCTGTTTGGGGACAAAAAATTGTAGAAGAAAGATCAGGGGAGGAGGAGAGCCATGTACTCTTGGGGGTAAAATGTTCATGCATAGTTTTAGAAAGGGGAAGGAAGATGGATGATTTTAAATGTATCCATAGATCTGTGCTCCTCTCTGCATTTAGGTGAGGTAGAGGTCGAATTTCCTGCACCAGCTAAGAATGTGACAGAACACACTCATTTGACACCCAAGGAAAATACCATCACAGTCTCCAGATGGACAGCAAGCCGATAGCAAGTACCTACCTCCTAGTCTCCTGTCTTTTTCAAGATCAGCCATGAAGCAGGACCCAATAATGAGTCTGTTTAACTGCACCCTCCCATGAAACAGAGGGGAAGAGCTCTCCAAGAGGCAGAGAAAAGGCATACTAAGAAGATGCATCTACCGGGGACAACTTAAGAACATTCCTAATGTTTGTTTTATGGCCTCTGTAGTAATCTACGAAACTTATGCCACATCCACAAAGGCAAAGACTATGATAAAACAGGACCTGGGTAAGGATTAAGTAGGAATACAAATAGGAGAGAAATAAGGAAGGTTTACAAAGAAACTAAAAATGAAAGAACAGAATTAAAATCTTCATTATTCACTCATAAGTGGGCCCTGAACAATTATCATCATGCTATGAGAAAGGGATTGGCAGTAGTGGAACACTGCCAGGGGAGGGCAAATCTCATCAGTAAGGGTATCTGGTCTCAAACTAGGTGAAGCAGGTACCAAAGTCAGGCCCAGACTTTACCTGTACAATGACCATTTGTATACCTAATCCTGAATTGTACCCCACATCTTTAAAAAATAATAAATATATCAATAAATCTTCATTAAAAACAAGAAAGTGCCCAATGGACAATACAAAAAACTCAATTTGAAACCAGCCCAACTTCCTTATAGAACTGATGTTTATGGGTTTTGTTTTGGGATGGTTTGTTGATAAACATAGAAATGGACACTCCCGGTCTTAAAACTTGGGAAACTTACATTTGTCTTATCTGAGCTCCTCTCTCAGGAAATCCACCATTGGGTCTGCCAGATATGTCAAGGAACTGAAACTTACAAGATCACCACATACAGACAATGAGAACAGACCGCTCACCTGTCATCACTGCCTGACTGACAACCTACTGTCTGTCAACCAGTTCCTCCTCCTGACCCCTCCTTAATTCCTGTTTTCCTGAATGTAGTTACATTTGTTTTCCCTCCTCCCCCACATAAACTCCTAATTTTGATTGGCAAGAGAGACAGATTTGAGACTTGGTCTCCTATCGGTTATCACCCTTGGCAGTCATCACCCAAATAAAGCCTTTCCCGGCAATACTCATTGCCTAAGTGCCTGGCTTTAGGTATGGTGAGCCACAGGACCTAGACCAAATCCCTGGCATTTTGGTGACAAACTCAAAATTTGGAAGACAATCTTGAGATCCTTTCCTCAGTTAAAGATCAAATTGATTTTAAAAAGAGAAACAAAATTATATGTATGAAGAAAAAAGTGAAGAAAAACTATGATTAACTGAAATTTCACAAAAGCTTACTATGTACTGGGGGCTTGGGAAGACACACTCCTTAGCACGTACTTGTGAATTAAATTTCAAGTGTTAAGAATGTAATTGTAATACTTACGGGTATTAAGGGTAAAATACATATAAGTAAACAAAACAGAAGCTGTCCCCAGACTATCATTGTGACCATAGGTACTAAAGGCCATGGATCCTGGACGTAGTTATGAGGCAGTTAGTCATGAACACCAGTCGACATCATATGCAGAAAGCAACATGACTCTGTGCCCAGACATGAAGAATTCAGGAAAAAGACCAGCTTCCAAATCTTTCTGAGCAAAGCATCCTAGACATAGTGAACCCAACAGAAACAAGAACACAGAACTCGATACAGGGAACTCTTGACATAAGCACAGAACTTAGCCAGTGTAGTGGTAAATACAATTCCAAAATTAAATATCAAAAATTATTATAAATGAAGATATCATATACAATTATATTAATTATCTTTATCATCTGCCTTTAAAATCCAAGATTGCACTTAAAAGTCTTTGAAAAGTATCTCAGGGGAGGGGTGAGAGATTATTTCCTAATCTTATGTAGATAACATTGGCAATTAGAGAACTACGGATTTAACTCAGATCTTAGAAACACAAAGTGCAGTCATGAAAGAATTAGAAATCTAAGTTAGATTTTTCAAAGCATTAGAAGTAAAAATATATAATTTATTTAGATCTAGAGAAAGGTAAAAGAAAATGTTGAGGAATGATAGCAAGAAATGCTTGATACGTTAGAAATCAAATGGTGATTAATGGGAATCAAGTATGTATGTTTAAAAAAACTTAACAAGGAACATGTGCTCCACACTGCCAATATTGCTTTAGTCTTGGTGATGCTTTGCAGAGGCCAAAGCTAGGATGCCTCTTTCATTTCTGTTGTTCATCGTTGTTTGGAAACTGGAGGAACTGGGGAAAAGGACACAGTTATTATTTTCAATAGTAAGATTTTTCTACTCTGCCTCTCTCAGTCAATAAATAAAAAACTTGCAAAGTAAGGCGGAGTATTGTGTCAAATTTGATGGTGAGCAATAAAATAAATATACAAAATTTAATCTAATGTCTAGCTATCCGCAATAATAAAAAAGCTGTTCAGAACAACCATGAACATAAAAAACACTGAAATAAATGTGATGAAAAATATATGTTTATCAAGAAAATATTTACTGGGGAATGTGCAGAAAGCAACACAACCCTATGCCCAGACATGAAGAATTCAGGAAACAGATATAAATAAGAGGCATTTAGTATTCCTAGATAGTAAAGTCATCACATGTATCATAACGATGTCAACTCACCCCAAATTTGTTTCATAAGTGGAATGGAATTCCGATAAAAAGCCTTACAACACAGTTCTGTCTACTTAACTGGGTTATATTACAGTGGATATGAAAGTACAAATGGCTAAGAAAGATAGCGAAGGAGGGCGCTACCGAGAGGGTGGGCAGGGTGGAGTGGGGATGTGTCAGGGCTGTAGGAGGCTGTAGGAAAATCCAGAAACCTGTGGACCCTCTTATAGGGACTGCCCCAGTTTCAGGGCTGCTAGAAGATTTTTTAAAAACTTACAATAACTCTCCCCCAACACACCTTCTGCAGCCTACTCGGGATGTTTGTGGTGGAGAGCTGACCCTCATAGGGTATGCACACAAATAGTCAAGTTGATTTGCTTTAAACTTTATTATATGCTCATTGGCATGCTAAATGACATTCCATCCAGCACCATGACAGTTCTGACCCTTCCCGTTTATAGTATGTTAGGTGGTACCCCAATTCCAAGAATTACCCACCCATCTCTTAGAAACATACAGCCCTTTAATCTAATAATTCACCTCTTCATTGCAGCTCACAAAATCCATAAGTCAAAGATCCTGGCACAACATTTCCTTGGGTTTTCCTGCACTTTGCCCTAAAGTGTGTACCATTATGTTGCTTTCACTTTCAACTCACTAACTGCCTTGATACTTTTGACTCACTCTGAAATTCTTTTCTGTGGTAAAGTCAAGAACCCGACACAGAACACTGATATCAAACAGAATCCTGGTAGCACACTACTGCATATTGAAATATCACATGTAAGCCGAATTTCCAGCTGATTAGATATCAGCTCAATGGAATAGATACAAAAGCAGAAATAGAGCTGAACTATATATTATTCCTTAATGTAAATTAAGAATGTGAATTAAATCAGTGGAGAAAGACTGAATTACTCAATAAATTCTGCTAGAATAAATGCTTAACTACGAATAATAAATAAACTTTGATACTTGTATTGACATCAGGCATCTAAATAAATTCCAGATGAATTACTACAGCAACAAAGTCTTAAAAACTGTACAAAGAAAATTTTTTGCATCAAAATATCTTGTGTGGAGACAGATTTTATAAGCACAGCATACCTTTTTAATATTAAAAAATAGATAGGAGGGCAAACGCCAAATTTGCAAAAATATTTAAAGTATATATATTACACAAAGGCTATTAATTATCTTAATATGTAAAGAGCATTTGAGAATCAACAGGAAAAATTCTAAATCCATAGAAGTATGAACTATGGATATGAACAGGCCACTCACAATGGCAGACCAATAAATATCCAGACACCACATGAGAACTGTTTGGCCAAAGAAACCAAAGAAATACAACTTAAAACTAGAAACCATTTTCTAAAGAGGGTTACAACGGTAAAGACTTAAAAAACCAACAATACTCAGATTGTCAAACACAGATAGGAATTAGGAGTCCTTTTCTTACCTTTCTGATGTGTGTGCCCGTTTGTGTGCAGATTCTCAGTCTGTTTCAGATGCCTCAGAAATGTTTACCCCCTTTGGATCCACAATTCTATTTCATGACTTTTTCCCCCTGCAGAAATAATCAGAAATACACACTAAGATTTTTTACCAAGGACATAAAGTGTAAACTTTGATATTGAACTGGAGGGGAAAACTAAATGGTCATCAAGAGAATAATTTAAAATAAGTATACTTAAAATGAATGACTATGTATTTATAAAAAGGACCCCTGTGTAATATTCCAAATTATTTCAGTGAAGCATTTAATGGTTTTGGAAAGTTGTCATGGCATGATTCTAAGTGGGGGGAAAAAACAGGATCCAAGATTTCACATACATTATAATCTCTATTTTCTTTTTAAAGATGCACTTTTGCTGCAATCAGGATGCCTTTATTTTTCCAATTAGAATGATCACATTTAATATCATGCTTTAAACCCAAACTACAAGGAAGACTCCAAATGCATTTTGGGCCCAGGACCCAGCATGTTGAGACATTGCTTACATCGAGAATCTAAACACAGAGGGTCACACTGGAAGCCCCTCCCCTCTTTGCTCAGCTCCTGGCCATGATGGTGGCCCTAGGTTCTAGCTATCTGGTACCTCCATCTCCGTGAACTATCCCGGTTACACGTGGTTCAGTCTTGTTGCAGAGTGATGGTCTCAAACCCTCGCCAGAGCTTGCCGGGATCTTTCCCAAGCTTCTCTGAGCCTGGACACACCCAAGTTGTTGTGCAAACCATGTTCGTCTTGTTTATTTGGAGGTTTTTCTGTACCTAGTGTCTACAGTGGCATTCCCAAAGCATCTTTTCACGGCTCTCCTCTCAGGAAATTTTTATTTATTTACACACTTCCAGAGTCGTTCTGGTGGTCTTATTTAATCTAGCCTCTCACATTGGAGTTATACAAGGAGACACCCCCCAAAATTTGGAATTATCTTTCAGAGGGTGGGACCCCTGGTAGTATATACTCTGAACTTGTTCCTCTGGATCAAATGGTCACCAAATTTTTGTCTGGAAGTTTTGAGAAGCCTGCGTCACAATTTGCAAACGAAACACCCCAGGTGGTGGCAGACAGGCAACTGGTTCCTCACCATGCCGACACACCTGCCCACACCACGCTGAGTGTCCAGCCACTTTTGACCAAGAATGGCATGACCCCTGCGCCTCACCCTCCCTATTCGCCCCATCTCTCCCACGTGTCTTTCTTGTTTGTTTGTTTCCCTGGAAGAAAAAGGTCCTCAGAGGGAAACATGGTGGAAGAGGTGAAACAAAAACCGGCAGAAACACCAAAAGGCTTCAAAATGGACGCGTCCAGAGACTGTTTTGTGCGGTGGAAAAAGCATCTCAACAGGTGTATCGCGTGGGTCGAAGAGTCCTTTGAAGGTGACTGAAGTTTGAAGAGGTAAGAATGGACATGCAATATTTTATAAATAAATTCCATGGGGGGATCTCTCCTTGTCCATCTGTTTTCCCCACGGTTGCTGGTTTAACAACTGGGAAAGAACGCCTCTCCCCGGCTTTTCCATCCCCTCTGAAAGTGCCTATGTCCTCTGGCGTGACGCTATTTCAGGCCCTTCACCATTTGCTCGATGGAAACTGTCAGCCCCCAGATTGGACTCTTAGAGACTGCTTCCCACCCACTGGGATGCGTTTCGTATTTTAGTTTTTGTTGTCAAATGACAGTCTGCAGTAGACGCTCCCAATTCAATACGCTTATTTTATGGCATGATTTTCCTTCCTGCTTTAAGAAGATGATGCGTTGCTTTGAGCACTGTTTTGCAGGGTTTTGTAGGTTGAGCTTGGCCCTATTTGGGCTTGACTGTGGCGGTTCTGGGGGCTGAGGCTCCCGAGATTCATTTCTTGCTGGTGTCTTGTTCCTGTATTCACGTTGTCCACAACTTGGGATCTGGCCGTGAAATCCCCATTCTGGTCCTAGAAGCCAGCCCGCCACGGCATTTTTCAGCTGTTTTTAATACCCCCCCGATTGCAGTATTTGGGGGCTGCTTCCTGCAGCTAAGGGGAGGCGACAGGCAGGTGCAGGGGCCTCTGTTGGCTGGCGGAATTGGAGGTAGCGCAGGGCCCACCCTGCTGGGCTCCCATGGGCGTGGGTCCCCCGGAGTCCCAGCTCCTGTCACCTCAGGACATCGTGTGAAGAATCCTCTGTCTTCCTACCACTAGCAGTGGGGTCTACTCTCTGTGTGCTCGTGACAGAACTCATTTTCTTCCGTGGGAGGGTGGAGGGACCCGTCCTTTCCGCTCCCCTTCCTGTCCTGACTACCCGATAGTCTATCACTCCACAGACACCGTGTCAGGTCCACTCCCTGCCGGGTCCCGGCCAGGTGCTGGGTTTCAGCCGAGAGCAGGGCGAGCCTCCCTTTCCTCCCACGGGAGCTTCCTCCAGCGGGGGAGCCAGAGGGTCCCTGCAGTTTGTCCTGGGCCTGGCACAGGTTGGACCCGGGAGTTCCCACCCCTTGTGCTCAGAGCCCTCCTCCACCCGCCCCCGCCCCCCGCCCTCACTCCTGGCGTGCCGGGGGCCTCAGGCCAGCGTGGGATCAACGCCGGGGAAACGTCTTAAGGGCTGAGCCCCGATTTTGTTTTTCTGTCCTGTAAAACTATGGCACTTTGATAATTGGTTGAAAAAGCCCCTCCCTCGGCTGCGCTTTTGAAAACAACCTGGGACACGTGTTGCTGGCCACGTTCCCACTTCGAGGCTCGAGACCCATCTCCCACCTTCTCCTGTCTGGTTCCCTTTCTGTCTTAAGCAATACCCGGGCGAGGCACCATAGGGACAGAAAGGGCAAACAGAGGAGACGTCGTTACTAAAATCCGATGGAAGACAGACACGCTGGGGAGTGCTGCCACTTCTGCCGATGCCCCCGCAGAGGTGAGATGTCGCTTTCCCCTTTCGAGACCGTCCCTTGGGTGACTGCGGTGGCTCTCACCCGCGGTCCCAGCACTTTGGGAGGCGGGAGGATCGCTTGAGCCCAGGAGTTCAAGACCAGCCTGGGCAACACAGCGAGAGACCTCGTCTCTACCAAAACATTTTAAAAATTAGCCAGGCAGGGCGGCATATGACTGTAGGGCCAGTTACTCAGAAGGCTGAGGCGAGAGGATCTTTTTTTCTTTTTTGGAGTTGGAGTCTCCCTCTGTCGCCC
The DNA here is from genome assembly GCA_027257055.1 of Cephalopachus bancanus. Lineage (NCBI taxonomy): Eukaryota > Metazoa > Chordata > Mammalia > Primates > Tarsiidae > Cephalopachus > Cephalopachus bancanus. The sequence goes on along the minus strand of JAPVLO010000001.1, from coordinate 15,355,118 downwards.
AGACTGGAGTGCAGTGGCATCCTCCCGGCCACCGCGGCCTCGACCTGCTGGGCTCCGGCGATCCTTCCGCCTCAGACTTCCGAGGAGCCGGAATAACGGGCATGCGCTACCACGCCCGGCTGATTTTTTGATTTATTGTAGAGATGAGGTCTCGCTGCCCAGGCGGGTCTTGAACCCACGGGCTCAGGCAATCCACTCACCTCAGCCTCCCAAAGCGCGGGATGACAGGCTGAGCCACCGAGCCCGGCTGGCAAGAGGATCTTGAGCCCAGGTGGCTGAGGCTGCGGTGGCCATGAATGTGCCACTGCACTCCAGCCTGGGCAACAGCATGAGACCCCGGCTCAAAACAGAAACAAAACAAAATAAAACATCAAAATGACAGTCTCTTTCCCAGTGATCAGTCAGCAGGTTCTCAGCTCTGTTCATAAAGCAACACATCTCATGACTTTGGCTCTTTTGCCCAGAATGCTAAAACCTGTCGGATGTTCCCTAGAAAGAGACGTGGCGTTCTTGCAGACTGCGCAGAGACGAAGAAGGCAGGCAGAGAATCAAAGCGGTGCTAACTCCGCTCTGGTGAATCGCTGAGACCCGCACAGTGGACAGAGGGCAGGATGCAGCGTCTGGACAGCCATGGAACCCCAGAGCCCCGCCAGAGCTCAGAGCGAACCTGCACGCACTTGACTGCGAGATCTTAGCACCGCCCGTTCATCACGAGGCCGCTGCAGCTTCTACCCCTGCCTCGCTCTCATGCAGCCCCTTCTGAGGACCGGGGAAGGGTCCTAACCATTTCACGTTAATATTCTACTTTTATTTTTTCCTAATGGGGCTATACTGTGCGAGCTTTAGGCCTCCCGCAAACCTCCTCTCCCTCCAGAGTCAAGGACTAATTCAGAGAAGCAAAAATCAGGTTTAGGCAGAAACCCGAAACTCACTCTTCACAGGTTTCCTCTCTAGCAGTCACTCCGGTTTGTACTTTCATCCTTCACAACACCTAGGTGGGGCCAGGCGTGGTGGCTCGCGCCCGTCATCCCAGCATTTTGGAAGCGAAGGTGAGAGGACTGCCTGAGCCCAGGAGTTCAAGACCAGCCTAGGCAAGTTGGTGAGCTCTCGTCTCTACAACAAATCAAAAAATGATCTGGGCATGGTGGTGAGTGCCAGTAGTTCTAGCTATTCAGGTTCCTAGTGATTCCTAGAAAGCATCCTTTCAACCCTCATCCTGCTATTATGGAATGAAAGCACATGTCAGTGATTAGCACGCAGTTAGTTTCTCCCCAACATCAGGTGGTCAAGGAAAACAGTCCCCAAAATGGCAAAGCATCGACAGGCAGCCATGAACTCTAGTTAGAGGTTTACAGGTTTGCACAAGCTGAGGTGTAAAATTGTTTATCTTATATTCTCTCTCTCATTTCTTCTTTTCACTCTGAAGAAAACAGAAAAAGAGCCCAGGAGACCGTGCTCATGTCTTGAATTCCATGCTTGATTTTACTAACCGCCTAGGCTGGGGAATCCAGGCATTGCAGAGATGGGGCGAGGAGCCGGTCTGAGGGTGCAGTAGTGGCAATGCCACATGCACCCTCATGACCAGACCACACAAGGGGCCATGCTGTGGAACCGGGGCCCTCAGGGCAGAGCGCCCAACTGCAGAGACTCTCACGAGATGGTGTTTCCACAAGTTAAGATCTGCGCGTCTCCCGGTGTTTCTAAATGATGACAGTCACACCTGTGGGAGTCACGGATTTGACCGGCTTACGCGATGCACGCCCCAAGAGACCGTGGCGCTGTGTGTGTGCACACCTGCTCTGTGTCAGGCATTTGTTAAGCTTCTTGCATTGCTTCATCTCACCCGTGCAACAACCAGTCATGGCAAGCTCTTTATTATAAATGAGAAAACTGAGCTCCAGAGAGGATCGTCCATTGCCCAGCACCAGTGAGCAAGAATTAGAACCCAGATCCACCAGATACCAAATCATCATTTAAATGAGAAGGAATCAATCACACAGTGTTGTTTTCCCACCACTGGGATTCCTACCTCAATTCGCACACTGGCCATGGCTCAAGGTAAAACCTAGTGAGCAGGTTTGGTCTTCGTGTCGACATGCACAGATTCATCGTGAGCTAGAATAGCATGAAGGGGGACCCCCAAAACACTGAAATTGTCTTTTGGAGGGCGGGCCCCTTGTAGTATCCTTGGAATTTGTTCCTCTGGATCAAACAGTCAACCAAAGTTTTTATCTAGAAGCTTTGAGAAGGTTTCATCCAATTTGCCAAAGAGCTATTCTGAGTTGTGGTAAACAGGTGACTGGTTCTTCCACCATGACAACACACCCACCCACATCACGTTTTTTGGACCCAAAACGGCATGAGCCTCACGGCCCACCCTCCCTATTCACCCGATATCCACCCAACGGACTTCATTTCTTTGTTTCTCCAGATGAAAAAAGTCTTCAAAGGGAAACATTTTGCCCACGTGAAAGAGGTGAAACAAAAAATGGCAGATGCACTACAAGGCATGAAAATTGACAAGTTCAAAACTGTTTTGAACAGTGAAAAAAGCACCTGAATAGGTGTATTGCATCAAACAAAGAGTACTTTGATGGTGACTGAAGTTTAAACATGTAAGAATGAGCACACAATACTTTATAAATAAATTCTATCTTTTAGTTTCCTCCCGCATCTATAACCAAATCAATTTCTGCCCACAGAATCAAGGATCAAGAAAGGGTGGATGATATGTCAAAAAACTGTTTTATATTCTTTTAAACATATTTTGCACAAGTGATAATGAATTTAACAATGAGTGTAGAAGATTAACAGTAGCATGAATGCTCCTTGACCATATGTAGAACAGTGGCTGGAGAATCAAATAAAATTTTTTAAAAACAAAACAGTCAAGTAATTATAAATAGAAATTTTGACAGAAAGGTCAAGAAGCAGACTAGATATAGCTGAAGAGAGAATCAAATGATCGGAAAATACATTTCAGTTTGAGGTGTTATGCAGAAGGGAACAAGGAGAGAAAAAAGGGAAGAAAAAACCAAAATAAAGTTTAAGAGATGTGTATGATAATATGAGAAAATATAATAATATAAGAAAACATACATTTAATATATAATTTAATATAATATTAATATATTTCTTATCAGAATTCTAAAAGAAAAAATAGAAGGGGAGAAAGACAATGTTTGAAAAGATAATGGCTGATGTTTTTCCATCATTTTTCAAGAACATAAACTTTTATATTTAGGAAGCCCAATAAATTCCCAGAAGGATAATTTAAAAGAATCCATACTAAGACACATCCTAGTAAAATAACTGAATACAAATGACAGAAAAAGACATGTGGAAAAAAATAGATTTTCTAAAATAAACAAGAATTAGAAAGATAGCTGGCTTCTCAACCGTAATAGGAAAAGCCAGAAGATACTGAAATAATATTTTCAAAGTGCTGGAAAAAAATAGACGTTGACTTGAAATTATGAATCAGCTAAATGTATTTTCTAAAACGATGATGAAATTAAGACATTTCAAAAAACCATGATTGGCCCTCATTAAAGGAAGTTTTATAGGGTAAACTCTATGAAGAGAGAAAGGATTCCAGAAAAAAAGTTCTGAGATGCAAGAAGAAATATTTATCACACAAAATAGTAAATGTGTGGATAAGTCTAAACAAATATTAGCTATGAAAATAACATATAATTTGTGTGGTTAAAAATAACAAATCAAGCTAAGAAACAGAACAACTACAACATATAATTTATGAGGAACACACACTACGTTTCTTGCATTATTTGTAAAGAGGATAAATATTAACTGTACACTTCATAAATGGCTTATTAATATGTCTAGGGTAATTGATAGCATATAGAAATAGAATGCATCACTTTCAAATTGAGCTGGAAAATAAGATGGGGAGAAAAAAAACTTCAATCAATCTTTACAAAGGTAAGAACAAAAGGAAAAAAGAAACCTGGGAAAAGAAAGACAAACAGAAGGCATGAAATAAAACAGAAGAAAAGAGTCCGAGTATTTCAATACTCACAATGAACATAGATGAATAAAATTCCTAGTGAAAAGATTACAATTATTAGGTTAGATTCGAAAAATCCCAGTTTTATGCTGTTTATAAGAAGCACTACCAAGACATAAAGGCATCGACAGATAAAAAGCAAAAAGATGGAAAATATATTTCAGACAAATAACCAAAGAAAGCTAGTATACTTAAATATATTAGTATTAGTTGAAAGTTTAAAAAAAAAACAACTTTAATACAAAAGGCATTATAAAGATCCAAAAACAAGAGTTTGCTACAGAAATTAAAAGGTTCAATTCACCAAGAAAGTATAATAATTCCAAGTAGTTTTGTATCTACTAAAACAGTTTCAAAATATTTTAAACAAAAATACATGGATTATAAGTAAAATTGGTAAATCTAACATCAGAGTAGTAGCTTTTAAAATCATCTCTGTAAATAATTAATAGAGCGAGTCGATACAAATCAGTAAGAATATAAAATATTTGAAATCACTATTGAAGACATGGGGAAAAGGGATATGTAGAAGTAGATAATAAATGTGTTTTTGTTCAAATACTCAAGAAATATTTACAAATTCCGATAAACTAAGAAACAGAGCTAATTGCAATTTATTTGAGCAAACTAGTATAACATAGGCTCATAGTTTCTGATTCCAACCAGTTTTTTTAAATTCTAAGAGACAATTTTCTTTTTCTGGTTTTAGTATCTCTAACTTTGGATATGTCTTAAAATTAATGACTTTTTATAATTGCTCCTGCCATTTTCCCATATTTTAGCATTTCTGAAATCTGAATACTTCTTGGAACCAACAGCACTATAAATATGTTAAGTTCAAAATTAACAAAATTATTTTTTAAAATCTATATATTTGTGAAGTACAAAATGCACTTTCAAAAATGTTATGCATCAAAACAGCATTCATCATTAAAATTAGAAAATGTGTAGGTCCAAACAATAATAATAATATTAGGTAGTAAGTTTTCCAAAATGAAGCCAAAGTTATAAGAGGCAAATTTATAGTTGTAAATTTGTATATTACAAAAGAAAAACCTGGAAATTAAAGAACTACAAGGATAACAGGATAAACTCAACAAAGCAAAAAAAGAAAGAATAAAATATAATGCAGTTGAAAATTAAAATGAATGTATTAGAGAAAATGAACAAAGTCAAAATTTGGTTCTCTGAAAAAAGACAGATGAACAAATTTCTGGAAAATTATGAAGAGAAAAGAGTGAAAATCAAATATCTATTGTATGAATAATGTACATATAACTGAAATTTAAAATGTCATGGAAACATCAGGAACAAATTTCGGCCAACCAATTTGAAAAAAAGTATAAAAATGACAAATTTCAACATAACACAAGTTATTCAAACTAACCCAAGAAAGAACCAACTGGTCTTGTAACCATTAAGTACCTTGAGTCAATAGTCAAAAATCTGTCGTCAGAGAAAATACAGATAATTTTACAGGCAGCTCTACCAAACACTGTACAATTTCACCACATCACTGTTCCAGAGACTACAGAAGGAATAAACACTTCTCCACTCATTTACTGGACTAGTTATCAGAATTGAAAACAGTGTGGAAAAGATAACAGGCCCATGTCATACATAAGCAAAAGCACTCATGAACACAAATGTGAAAATACTGCTAAAGTCATAAGCAAATGGAATCTACATCCAAGTGGAGTTTATTACAAGGTTTCAAGGTTATGTTTGCACTAGAAATTGTATAAATACAATTATCATAAACATTTTAAAATAGGAAAATCATATGCCAGATATTAAGACATATTAAACAGTCATGGCACTCAAGATGTTGTGGTATTGGCACAGGAATGACAAAGGAACAGAATATAGATTTTAGAAACAGATCCACACCTATATGGAAACCTGACTTCTGACATTCTGGCATTGCAAATGAGTGAAGAAAGAGGGAGACAACTGGTCGTCCAAAGAAGCCAAGCATCGAACTCCCTACCTCACGCCATATACAAAAGCAGCGTATTCATAGCTGACACATCAAAGAGTTTCTTTTTAACTTAGAAGAAAATGTAGGACCCCATCTTTGTAAATTTCAGGTGGGGAGTTTTTTTTTAAAGAAAGACACAAAAAGCACAAAACATAGCAGAAAAGACGGATACATTCAACGGCATTAATATTTAGAATTTCTTTTCACCAAAAGACGCTACTCAGTGAATTTTAAAAAGGCAAGTCACAAGCTGGGAGAAGACAGTGCAGCGCATATAACCATCAAAGAAACAGTATCCTGATTCTTTAAAAAAAACTTCCTTGAATCAGTCAAAGACCATCAACCATTTAGCAAAGCGTGCTAAGTTCAGTTTAACAGAAGCAACGATATGAGGGGTCAGTGGCTACGTGACGCACCGTTTTCTGTGTTAACCTGGAAAATGCAGAGTGAAGCCACAGTGAAAGACCATTTCACAGCAAACCAAACACTGCATGTTCTCACTTACATGCAAGAGCTAAGTGGCCACAAAGATGAAACAAATAGACACTGGGGACACCAATAAGGGGGGCGTCACGGAGGGGGGAAATTACCTGCCGAGTACAATGTTCCCTCTCCAGGGAATGGGTCACCTGAGACCTGATTCCCACCACTACACAATACGACCGCGTAACAAACATGCCCTTGTCCCCCCTGAATCTAACATACAAATGAGAAAAAAAGAAAGAAAGACCATTTTACACTTACCAGATGAACTAATAACACAAAGTCTGGTGAAATTAAGTGTCTGTGAAGACACAGAGCAGCTGAGAGCTCTTTCACGCCCGCCGAGGGCAGAAATGTGTCACCCTATTTGCCACCGCCTACCAGTGCGGCAGAGTCCCCCGTCCGGGGCCACTCTGGAGAGACCACTGCAGTGTGTGCAACGAGACAGGCATGAGACAGACCAGAGAGCTCTGTCTGTTATGGGGAAACAAGACCAACACCACCGTGCAGAGCTCAGATATCTCTCATACCAGGCGGGGTCAGTGAATGGTGCTAGATGGCTGTGAAAAAAGAATATATCTCGAAAATACAATGTTGAGCAAAAAGAGCATGGAATTATAGAGAGTGATTCTACTTACACTGAGGTCAGTAAACAGCCAGAGCTATTTGGCGTATTGATAAGAATACATTGATAGAAAATATGGTCGCACCCCAGGGGGTTGACAAGATTTCGGCGAGCCCCGCCCAGTGTGGCTGAGGAAGACGCAGGACCGGCTGAGAAGCACAGGCTCAAGATGGAGAGTCATCAACCCAATCACCTTACCAAGGAAAACTCACCGGGTGCAGAGGCCTGTCATCCCAACACTTGGGAAGGTGGAGGTGAGAGGATGGCCTGAGTCTAGGGCCATCCTGGGCAACTTGGCGAGACCTCGTTTCTACGATAAATCAAAAACATGAGCCAGACGTGGTGGTGTGCACCTGTGTAGTTCTAGCTATTCAGGAGGCTGAGGCGGAAGGATCGCCTGAGCCTAGCAGGTCAGGTTGAGGCTGCGGTGGCCGTGAGTGTGCCGCTGCACTCCGACCTGGGTGACAGAGTGAGACTCCAACTCAAAAAAAAGGAAAACTCAACAAATGTTCGGTACCCAAACCAGAAAAATTAACCAGCTTCCAGAAGCAGCAAAGAATCTGGCTAAATGTGGGAAACTGCTGGGGGAGGGAGGGGCACACCTCATCAACAAGGGTACCTGCATGATCAATGTTTGTATACCTAACCCTGAATTGTACCCCACATCTTTATAATAAATAAATAAATTTTTAAAGATAAATAAATGTGGAACAACACATGAACTCAGCGTTGCCCTCTGTGGCCTAACAGCCAAGTCTTTTGCGAAGCAGCTTGAACTTGACACAGGCTCCTGCAGCCGCTGGCTCACCAATGGCCGGGATTCCTTCTTTGTCAGCAAACGTAGCTTACAAAATTTTCATGTGGCTTCCTTTGAATTCAGGTGATTTGAATTGTGGCACTTGTACCATCACATGGGGAGGGTCGGCCGGTCTTGTTTTTGGTGGTCTGTGTCTTGTTTTGTTGACTACGCCTGAGAATGTTGGCCGAGCAGCAGGTGTGAATCAACTCTGCTACCAGGGAAAGGAAACATCTTAGCTTACTGGACTAGGACTGCCCCGAAGCCTGTCTTCAGAAAGACGCTACTTCTCATTTTTCTGCAGACAGTGTGTGCGCCATACCTCGGGTCTAGACAATATCAAGGACTTACAAAGGTCCTTCAGTTTCCTGAACTTGGCCTAGAAAGTCACTAATTTTAGACAACTATGTACACAAAAATAAAATGAAAATTAAAAAAGAATGCATACATATCTGCTGAAATTATAAAGACCAGCAGAGGTGGCCTCTGCAGGAGAGGACAAGCCACGGGACAGAGGGAGACACAGCATCCTGGGTTTTCACCCGAGTGAGGGACACAGCACTGTTTCATTTTTTAAATTTGTGCATTTTATGCAACTTTATGTATTACTTATTTTGTAATTATGTTTCAACAAGATTAAATTTAGCAGTATATATTAGAAATTAAAAGCAGAATTAAAATTCTGACCAGGCGTGGTGGCTCATGCCTGCAATCCCAGCACTTTGGCAGGTTAGGAGGATGGCTTAAGCTCAGCAGTTGGAGACAACCTGGCCACATAGTGAGACCCTGTCTCTACAAAAAAAAAAAAACGAGCCACACCTGTAGTCCCAGCTACTTGGGAGACTGAGGTGGGAAGATCGCCGGAGCCCACGAGGTCGAGGCCTCTGCATTCCAACCTGGGTGACAGAGTAAGACCCCAACTCAAAACATAAAATAAAATAATTTTTTTTTGAGTTGGAGTCTTTCTTCGTCACCCAGGCTAGAGTACAAGTACAATGGCACGCTTATAGTCACCCCAGCTGCGACCTGCTGGGCTCCAGCTATCCTTCTGTCTCAGTCTTCCAAGTAGCCGGAACTACAGGCACACGCTACCATGCCCAGCTAATTTTTTGATTTAATGTAGAGATGAGGTCTCAACAAGTTGTCCCGGCTGGTCTAGAACCCACGAACTGAGACAATTCTCTCACCTTGGCCTCCCAGAGTGCTGGGATTTCATGCTTGAGCCACCGTGCCTGGTCCTAAAATTATTTTTTAAATATGCTTCCTTCAATCCTATTTATCCCTGTAGCATGTTGCTGTTTAAAATTGATTTTCTGTTCCTACTTCTAATCTCATCTCATTTGATCTTTTGTCCACTTTGTATCTAGTGGGTTTTAGACTTGTATCTTAATCTTCCCTCTCCTTCATCTTTTGAACTTTTATCTTAGCGGTTCTTGGATTAAAATTTTATTTAAATCTCATCAATCATATCTCCCTTTCAAGACTTCCATCCTTTTAAGGAGTTTCCCCCACGGGGATTACTAGGGAGAGTTTGGAATGAGACAGTTCAAACCCACAGCTGGGGAAGTTGCTTCCTCACGGGGATCTTGATGATTTCCTCTGTGCAATGGGGACACGGACAGTAGCCACATCTTGGAGAAGTGACCATAGTGGACATCAGAATCAGACACTTACCCAAGGTGGGCACTCCATGATTGTTAAACGTGGTTGCAGTCATGACTTTTACCATCATCCTCTTGGGGTTTTAATTCTTTTTTTTTTTTGAGTTGGGGTCTCACTCTGAATTGGAATGCTAGAGCATACGGGGGCGGTGGCCAGCTCACAGCACCCATGGGTGGGATGACCCTTGGAGCAGAAGTGTTGAGGGTCTCTTAAGCTTCTCCCTGTGACTCAGGACACTCTTGTCAGAGGCCCAGGTCTTCCTAACAGCAACGTTCCTTCTACACATATCTGCCCCGAGCCTGCTGTATGCCAGGTGGGGACCCGCTGTGGGCACAAGAGAGTCCAGGTGTTGTCCAGGTCCTCCCAGCAGGGGTTGCGCGGGGGAACCCAGGGCAGGGGTGTGTGTGGAGTCAGGAAAGCACCTTGGGAGGGAGGCAACTGTGAGCCACCAATATTCTCTGCACACAGCAGGGAAGAGAGGAAGACAAGAGAAAACTCACCACACCCCACGGCCTGTGCATGCCCTCTTTTCAGGAAGAAACAAAAAGCCAGCAAATCCCATCACCCCTCTCACGTGGAAGGAGAGAAACAAGCCGAGTAGGAAGGAGGCCCTTTGTTTGCGGGTGACGGGAGACAGAGGGAAGCGATTTGGGAGAATCATAAATAGAAATAATCTCCGTGTCCTCCCATCAATCACGATGGAGGTGTCTAATTGGTGCAGCTTTATTATAGGTCTTCCAAGGAGAAAATAGCACCAGTTAATTCTGGTTTTTCTTAAGCAACTTTTTTCTGCACCAGTTCCTTTGTTTTACAAATCGCTTTTGCACTTCTTCAATCCTTACACCTGGAAACTCGCCCTTCCTTGGAGACAGAGTATACACGGAGACAGTTGGTTTGCTTTGTAAATTGAGGCTGGGCGGAGAAGGCAGGATTCTCATATATTTTGAAAAGACATTTTTCCCTACTTTCTCCCACCTTGTGCTGACGGACACAATTCGCTTTGAGCCAATATACAAGGGGGGACCCCAAAGAAACCAGAATTTCCTTTCGGAGGGCAGGCCCCGTGTGGTCCAGGCTTCCCCTGCTGGGTCAGTGTTCCAGGAACCCATCAACATCAGGGGACCCGCTGGTGAGGTTGTAAGAGGCTGTGTTCGGCCTAAGTGAGTTTCTTTTGGAGATTCTTTCAAGGCATCGGCCCATTTCCTGATGGGCGACTTACAAGGGCCCCCCGCCCCCACCGTGCTGAGTGCTCGGCGGTTTTGAACCCAAAGCAGCATGACCTCTGTGTCCCCCTCCCCCCCATTCACCCAATCCTGCCCTAAGTGATTGGTTTTCTGTTTGTTTGTTTCCCCGGGTGAAGAAAGTCCTCAAAGGGAAGCGTCTTGCCGAAGTGAAAGAGGAAAAACAGAAAACGGCAGAAGCACTAAAGGGCATCAAAATGGACGAGTTCAAAACTGTTTTGACTGGTGGAAACAGTGTCTCGACAGGTGTATCGCATCCCACGGAGAGAACTTGGAAGGCGGCGGAAGTTTAAACAGGTAAGAATAAATACTCTTTAGTAAATAAATTCCGGGATTTGGGAGGTTCCCCTTGTATGCTTGATTCACTTTTTGCTTTTACCTAGAAAACCCACATCTTCCCTCTCCTTCATCTTTTGAACTTCCTCAAACAAATAGAAAAGTCCACTGCCATTACCTCACATAAAAGCATAGCTTAAATGATGCAATCTCTCTGCTGCCTGTGTCTGTGCAATTCTCCTGAATCACTATGAGAAGACCAGCAAATATACTGCAGTGTTCCGTTAGCATCTCTGAAAAATACTGATTTGGACAAGACAGCCATCGTGTCATGCAACAAGCCTGTTGTCATTCAGGGGACAGGCCAGCTGTGGGGAGGGTTTTCAATGGCTTATGACATCAACTTGCTGGTTCAGGAGAAACGGGCGATCTAAAAAGACCTGACAGCGCGGCCCAACTCGTTTATTCTGTTGAGAGAGCAAAAGCTACCCGGAGAATTTCCTCTTTCAAGCTTGCGGGTTATGAATGTCAAATTAAATATTTCAGTCTCATCGTTTCTAAAGCAAATAAGATTCTCACTCTGTCTCAACATATCGTTCAACCAGGTGTCCTGGAGTACGTGGCATCACTTACATTCCCCCGTCGCTTAAGCTCTACCCTGGAACGCAAACCAATTCTAGGCAGAACTCAGACCACATGCGTTTAAATCCCTGAGGATCACCTGAGACGAACTGGCTCTTCTGCATGGAAATGGAGCTGGGGAAGGTATACCTGGGACAGGGTGGGCAGCCCAGGAGGCCGGGAGGCCCAGGCAGGCCTTTCTTTTCAAAGCAACACACACACGGGTGGGCCCGCCCTTGCCACATATATGCAGACACACATGGACAGACACACACAGACACAGACACACACAGGCACATGCAGACACAGAGACACACACACAGACATAGACAGATACACACAGACCCACACAGACACACAGATACAAGTAGACACAGACACAGGCAGACACACGGATACACACAGACACACACAGACAGACACAGACACGCAGGCACATGCAGACACAGACAGACACACACAGGAACACAGATAGATACACACAGACACAGACACACACAGACACAGGCAGATACACATGAACACAGACACACAGAGATATACAGAGACACACAGACACACCAAGATACCAGCACACACACACACGTACACACAGACACGCAGACATGTTGATACACACAGACACAGACACGCAGCCACACTCTGGAGGTTGGCGTCCTTGGACTATTTTGAGGTTCAATGGACAGAAATCCCTCTCTTCCGTGTATTAGCTGTCCAGCCTCGGTCAATTAACACCTTTTCCATGCCAGAGTTTCTTCACCTATATATTAAAGGCCAGCATATCCGAACACCCTGCTGTGGTGAAGGGATATTAAATAATGTTTGAGTGGAGCCCAGCTCAGTGCCTGCAGGGTGTTCATTTTGATAATTTATTCCTGTTAAAATGTCTACCAGCCGGGCTCGGTGGCTCAGCCTGTAATCCCGCGCCTTTGGGAGGCAGAGGTGAGTGGATTGCCTGAGCCTGAGGGTTCGAGACCCGCCTGGGCAGCGAGACCTCATCTCTATAATAGATCAAAAAATCAGCCAGGCGTGGTGGCGCATGCATGTAATTCCGGCTACTTGGAAGGCTGAGGCGGAAGGATCGCCGGAGCCCAGCAGGCGAGGCTGTGGTGGCCGGGAGCAGCCACTGCACTCCAGTCTGGGCGACAGAGTGAGACTCCAACTCAAAAAATAAAAAAATGTCTACCATAGTGCATTCCCACTGAATTCCTATTATCATGCATTTATAACACATGCAGCAAGTATGTTACAATATAATCTGTAATTAAGTGCTGCTATCCTAATGTTACTACCTTGGCCTGCAGTAAATGACCGTTTCCTAGACAGAGGGTGAGTGGTGTGACCTGGGTTTGATGAGGCGAGGACCTGGTTACACAAACTTACAAGCCACTTAAGGACTCTCAGACTCTCTTCCAAAGGCAAAAAGAATCCACTGGATGCTTCTACACAGACGGGTGACACGGTTGTATGTGTTTGTTTGTTCGTTTTGAGTCAGAACCTCACTCTGTTACCCAGGCTGGAGTGCAGTGGCATGCTCATGGTCACCGCAACCGCAACCTGCTGGGCTCAGGCAATCCTTTCGCCTCAGCCTTCCAAGCAGCTGGAACCACAGGGGCTTGCCACCATGCCCAGCTAATTTTTTAATTCACTGTACAGCAGAGGTCTCACCAAGTTTCCCAGGCGGGGCTCAGGCAATCCTCTCGTCTCTGCCTCCCAAATTGCTGGGATTATAGTGTGAGCCACTCGCCTGGCAAGTTGCATTTTTGGACGGTCAGTCTGGCTGTGTAGAGGGAGACAGATGGGTGGAGGCCCGTGAGGAAACGCACTGAGGCCTGGTGAAGGGTGACAGTGCCCAGAGCAGCTGGTGGTGGACACTGAGGGCACTTGGCAGCTAGGACTGAGTTCGTATTCAGTAAAAGAAAGAGTGTTCTCTGGCCGTGCATGGTGGCTGACAGTGGTTTCCACCTGGGATCCCCAAATTTGGGAGGCCCAGGTGGGAGGACTACTTGAGCCTGGGAGTTTGAGACCAGCCTAGACAACATAGCCAGATCGTGTCTCTATTAAAAAAGGAAAACATTAAACAACACCAAAAGAAAGCGCGTATCCTGATGTGAATGCATGGGAAGGCACGGGAGGCACGGCTCAGTCAGTGCCCACTCCCCAGCCTGTGCTCCCCTAGAGCCTGCCCTCGAGTCTGTCTCAGGATTGTGAACCAAAAATAAAATTCTGAGCACCCTGACGACTCCATAGGCCTCCTCAGGGCCAAGGAAAACCTGAAAAACCAAGCAAGGCCAGACACAGCCGTCATACCCCCTCCCCGATGAGGTTCAGACACAAGTGACCAGCACTGACGTTAGATAGAGATCATAAGACTGACAGAACAGACTGCGACAATGAGACACCAAATTCCAACCCGGCTCTGGAGTAGCATCCCGTGACAGCAGACCCTGAAGGAAATAAAAATATTTCACCCCAAAACGTGTATCCTCAACATATTTTGAAGTGACCCTGCAAAGTTGTCTCTTTGGAGACCAGAGAATTTCCTCCCCTGGTCTGGCCCATTTCCTGGAGAGATTTAACCAAGAGTCTGACACCTGTCAACGACCCAAGAAGAGATGTTTGCCATCTTGCCACCTATTTGGCCCTGAAGCCTGCTACCTAAAAAGGCTTCTCGACATAACAAGAACCTTGGCTTCCATGATGTCCTTATCTTTAACTCATGCATATCTGTCTTTTTTTTTTTTTTTTTGAGTTGGAGTCTCACTCTGTCGCCCAGACTGGAGTGCAGTGGCCGCTCCTTCCACCTCAGCCTTCCAAGTAGCTGGAACTACAGGCGCGCACAACCACGCCCGGCTAATTTTTTTTTGTTTATTGTAGAGATGAGGTCTCGCCAAGTTGCTCAGGTGGGTCTCAACTCCGCAGATTCAGGCAATCCACTCATCTCAGCCTCCCAAAGCGCTGGGATTACAGGCTGAGCCACCGAGCCCAGCGCATGTATATCTTTCTACCAACTTCAAACTACTTAGGCAGAGCTTAACCCTTTCAACCAACGACCAATCAGAAAACCTTTGAATCGATGGATGACCTATGGGCACCCCTGACCCCCGTGATATCCTGTCTTTGTGAGCCAAACAATGCGTACCTTACACGTACTGATTGATGTCTCTGCCTGCAACTTCTATCTTCCTAAAACGTGTCAAGCCAAGCTGCAACCCCACCACCTTGGGTGCGTGCTCTCAGGTACTCTCGAGACTGTACCCTAGGCCATGGTCACTCATATTTGGCCCCGAATAAATCTCTTTCAATACTTTATGGAGTTGGACTTTTTGGTCAGCAGGGTCTACTGAATGAGCACAAAGGTTACAGAGCAAGACAAAAGCAGCCATCACCGCTCTCCTCACTTGAGTCTTTCAACCAATGACCAATCAGAAAATCTCTGAATCGACCAATGACCTAGGAGCACCTCCCACCCCTGTGATATCCTGTCCTTGTGAGCCAAACCAATGTGTTCCTTACATGTACTGACAGAACAGACTTGCATTCCACTCAAGGGCTGTGATTCCCAAGAGCCAACCATGCATCAGGGAGCCAGAGTCCATGGGGAGGCCAAGGACAGAGTGGTTTCCCAGTGAGCCAAAGGTCAACGTTCCATAAGAGCCACTGAGCCATTCCAGTCCCAGCTGCACCCCAGCTGGTGAGCCCAGACCTGCCAGGGAGAGGGTGGGACATGCCCAGGTGCATCTGTGATAACAAGGTCCCTCCTATCTGCTGCAGGTAAGGTATTCTGACTCAATGGGCTTGGACTGATGCTCAGGGACCATCCTCAGCTCTCATGTGCTCATGGGCGTAAAACCTCACTACTCAAAGTGTGGCCCATGGACCAGCAACACCAGCATCCCGTGGGACCCTTCTAGAAACCCAGATTCTCAGGCTCTGCCCAGACCCCCTGAATCAGAATCTGCATTCTAACCAAATACCCGGGGACTTGTGTGCCCACTTGGGCTTGAGAGGCAGCGACCAGAGAACATTTTCTCTAAATTAAAAATAAACATGGAAAGATCATTTTCAGAAGCCCTAAATGGACCATAAACGCCTGCATGCATGTGCACAGTACATGTGTGCCTGTGTGTGACACGTTCATTCAGAGTGTTTGCATTTCTCTACATGGCTGTGTACATCCTAGCCCGAGAACTGCACCAGAACGACTCACTCGAAGCTCTCTGCGTGCACCCCTGCGGTTCATAGTTCAACTTTCCCTATGTAGATGTCCATATCTAACATTCGACAGCCAGAGTTTTCGTGCCTAAACACGCCACCTCCCCCATTCGCAATCCAGGCATTCGATGGGTGTCAAGCAATAATAAAACAGCCAGGACACCACAGGGGACACGTTATGTTAAGCGTAATACAGACACTGGCAGTCCTGTTTCACCCATCTGCTGGGAGCGCCAAGGCCGGGGGAGGAGTCGGCCAGAGAGCTTGTTTCCCACTCACCCTGCTGTCCCAGCCTGGCGTGTGCTCGGCTCTGCCCCCATTTGAAGCTTTCCTCAGCCCCGTCCCCAGCCAGGCTTTCCCGAAAGGACAGTGCAAATCCCATATCCTCTAAGAAACGTCACCCTTTGGACAAACAGCTGTACTTTTAAGCCACAATTCAAGGTACGAGCTAACAGATTTAACTAGCCGAACTTGTTTATACGTAAAGTCCCTCACATAGAAACATCATTCCCAGTTTTAAACTGAGATCAGATGGCCTAGTTAAGTAAAAAAATCTCATGACATTTAATCATCTTGTTGACTTAGAACATTTTAACAGTGCTTTTTGCAGTGGAAACTCACCTCCCTGGTTCTCCCATTTTTTTTTAGGCTCTGGGTTTTCTTTGGACTAAGTGGACACTGAAAATTAAATGTTTCCGCCAGTCAGGCATGCTGGCTCAAGTCTGTTTTGTCAGCACTTTGGGAGGCTGAGGCAGGAGAATTGCTTAAGCCCAGGAGTTTGAGACCAGCCGGGCAACAGAGTGAGACCCTGTTTCTGCAACAACAACAAAAAAAATTAAAATATTAAATAAATAAATAAATGAAATTTAACAGCCAAGTGTGATGGTATGTTCTGGTAGTCCCAGCTCCTTGGGAGACCGAGGCGAGAGGATCACTGGAGCCCAGGAATTCGAGGCTACAGTGAGTCATGATTGTGCCACCGCACTCCAGCCTGGGCAACAGAGTGAGACTCCAACTCAGAAAAAAAAAGAAAGAAAAGAAAAGAAAGAAAATTAAATGCTTGAAAGATCAGGACAGTCGCAAAGACACTTTCGAAACTGCTCGTCAGAACCCTGGGCTGGGTGAGAGGCACGGTGCCACCTGGCAAGGAAGGCCGCACGGTGACAGGGGGACAGCTCAGCTAGAGACAGGGGAGGGGACCCGTCTGGGGAAGGCCAGACTCAGGTAGAGCTTCGGGGGAAATCGCCTGGGAGGCCAAGAACCACGACCAAGCCAGCGTGGGGACGCTCAGCTTCCTCCCCCTACGTCCACCCCTGTCCCGACGTGAAGGCCCTGGAGGTGGACAGAATGGCGGCTGGGGCGGGGGGGCGCTAAGCGGCAGGCAAGACCCCCAGCCAGCTTCCTGAAGGGCGTGTGCTGCCCCCATGAACCCTGAGTCCCCAGCGTCCACTGCCTCAGGGCTGCTGGTGGAGCCTCGGGTCTCCTGTCCTTAGCATTCAAACCCCTTCCCTGCCCAATTCTCAGCCTCTCCGTTCCGCCGAGGAGAACCCCTGCAAGCCTCCTATGTACAAATGTGCATCTCAGGACCTGTTTTCCTGGAACCCAACCCTGGCAACCTAGTTAAAGAAAAGTCCCAAGGCATTGCCCTTAGGAGAAAGAAAGTGCATACATCCAGAGCCAGTCCGTTCGCCTGGTCCACGTGGCTGCCTTTGGCCTGTCAAGGGTCCTTGGGAAAAGCTGTTGGAAAGCCCCCCACCCAGCGATCGTCCAACATGATTCAGCTCATGGGGCAGGAGTGGGAAGGAGAAGCGTGTTGAGGCCAGACAGCCCGCTGGCATGTTCTCCTCAGAGCCCCCAGCCGTGCAAACCCCCATGCCTGCAAAGCCATCCATAAAATGAGGCGGGTAGTGAGGAAAAACGGGTTACAGACGCGGAGGCCCCGGTAAGGAAGACACTCAGCACCAATGAGCCCATCCCTTTCAAGGTGTTCACGTGGTGACTTCCTAAAAGTGGGATGGAGGCCAGCGGTGAGATTAATATTTGATGCGTTTCAGTTGTCATTTAGCTCTGAGCACCAGCTGTGAGACATCTAAGCCAGCCCGCTCTCCATTTTGTGAGCACTTCACCACCAAAAAAGATCAAAGCCAACAGAAATTCTGTTTCATAAATTATCTTCAGAAGCCCTAAGTTGTCACAGAAGCTGTATCTAAAGCCATGTTCTTAATCAAGTGTGTTAGAAGAAGGTATTTTCCAGAAAATGCTCAGAGACAGAAGGCGGGACAATTGAGCGTGGGGATTCATCCTTCCTGACGATCCCCAGGTGCCGGCTGCCGCCCCTGGGCCCCGGGTCCCCGCCGCGAGCCGCGTCCTCCAGCAGGGGACACCTCTCCTTGCGCAGGTCTGAGACGGATAGAATCCCGACTCCTTCTCTCACCCCCAACGCAGGACAACCGCAGCCGGCCAGCCACAAAAGCAGTTTCAAAGCCCCACAAAGAGCTGGAAATCAATGATGCCTTCATCTCCGAGCGCGCGGTAGACACGCAAGAGCCAACGGCGGGGGAGAATGAGAGAGACGCGCCCCGTCACACGAGGAGCTGAAGGGAGTTGGATTTCAGACTGTGGCTAGATTATAGTATCACATCGCTGACAAGATTACAAAGAGCAGATTAATCCTCTCGGCACACCTGAATTGTGGGAAAATTTCCATGCCCGAAATCCACCGAAGGCCAGTGCCAGATGCGTGTCAGAAGAAGGCACAGAAACAGGAAGAAACCAGATGGGAGCTCGGCGCTTGGGGGTGCCTGCACCCACACCCCAAAAACACTCTTGGCAAAGGCGCTGGCAGATTTCCAATGACCAAAGCTCCCAATTCCTCAGTAAGAGCTTCTGAATTTAAAAGCACTCAATGATTTTAGTTTCTTACCGTGATTTTAAATAATGACAAATGTATAGAAACTCCAGAAAGAAATGCTGGCATGGGGGTGATTTTTAGATATTTGAACATGGAAAGTGATATTCTAATTCGTGAGATGCGGTTGACAGGGACTATGAAACCCGGGGTGGGTGGGGTGACCTTGGCAGTGAGGTTGCACAGTGACTCACCATTACCCAGGGCTTTGACTTCCAGCCTGATTGCAAATATGGCTCCTCCTTGGGTTCTAAAGCTTCCTCTTTTCTGCAGTCATATGGGGGGCAGGACAGGGACAGCGGCTGGTATGGGCTTAGCAGTGTTCCCTCAAATTCAGGTGCTGAAGTCCTACGTCTCCGTACCTAAGAATGTGGCTATATTTGGAGACAGGGTGTTTGCAGAGGGGATTAAGGTTAGACACAGCCGTCAGAGCGGACCCTGATCCAGTCTGACTGGTGTCCTGACGAGAAGAGGTCAGGCACAGACACACGGCGGGACATGCCTGGCACATTGCCACGCCGACACACGTTGTGCCCGCACGAGGCACACATGACGGATTCCTTGAGGGAGCTGCCTTGTTCACGATCCTGACAGAAGGAAGCGCCGGCCAGTCCCCCTCGCCTCCCAAAACACACACGAACGATGACGTCTGTGTGCAGAAGTTTGCCCTTGCAGCCGTTCAGTATTTATGCAGCTGCAGATGTTGGTATCGTGCTTCCCATTCCTTTGGGCTCACAGTTCTGTGATGACTCTTGGCCACACAGATGGAAACACCGACGGCCCACGGGTTTAGGGTTCTGTCAGGGACCCCGGCGGGCGGAAGAGAGAGAGAACACGGCACCCGCTGCTCCCTGAAAATCCCCACCCTTGCCGAGAATGCCGTGCACTGACTGATGCCCAGGCTGGAATCACGGCTCTGCAGGCATGGTTGGCTACCTGGCTTCATTTGGTTTTGTGGAACACGTGGCCAGGCAGGAGGCGCGAGCCGAGGGGACCTGCCTCCCCCATGGAACCAGTAGTTTCTGTCGTGTGTGTGTGCTGGTTCTGTGGCCCTGGGGGAGAAGGGAAGGGCCTGGGCATTCTCGTAGGACAGAGGGCAGGGGGGCAGGAGGGCGTGAGGCTTCTTCTCTTCTGGGGACCCCCACGGTGAAGAAACATTCTGGAGAGTCCAGGGAAAAGTTTGCTGCCCGGGTGCCAGGGCTCCTCTCCACCATCTTGTCTTCCTGCCTTCCTCATTGGGAAGGAAAAGGAAACCCAAGCACGACCGGGCCCCTGCCCTGGCCGCTGTTCTTCTAGAACATTCTCCCATGGCCTGTCACTGATTCCAGCTTTCCCCTGGCTCTATGACCTGCGTCTTTCTATGGTGTGAGGGAGGGGGGACAGTGACTCAGAGAGCAGACAGAGCAGAGGGAGAGGGTGGCCACCCTTCTGTGACCCGGGTGTTTGGGGGAGACCGCCCTGGCCACACCTTATTTACGTGTTGTCCTTAAATTCCGTCCTGTTTCCTGCTTCTGGAAGGCAGCCCAAGACATCAGAGGTCTTTAAGCAGTGACAGCTGACCCTTGACCCACGTGGGTTGGAACAGCACGGGCCCACGGACACATGGATTTTCCCCCGCTGCCTACATGCCTCCGAGACCAGAGGACAAACCCTCCCCCACCTCTGCCTCCTCAGCCGGCCGGGGGACCCAGGGCCAGTTGCCGGGAAAGGAGCCGTGGGAAAGGCACATCTATCCATAAGCAGGATCTACCATCTGCGTGCCAGATTGGTAATCAAGATCTACCAGCCACGTGCCAGAGATGTAATCATCACCTACCATCTGTGTGTCAGAACTGCAGTCAGGATCTACCGTCTGCATGTTAGATCTAGAACCGGGATCTACCATTCACAAGTCAAACCTATAATCGAGATCTAGCTTCTGCATATCAGATCCATAAGCAGGATTTACCATCTGTGAGCCAGATCTGTAATTAGGACCCACCACCCTTGTGCTGGTCAACAGTTGGCTATTCGTAGTGCGGTTCTAGGGAGTCGAACGAACGTTGACAGGCAGATGTTTGCCTGCGGGGGGCTCGGTGCCCCTAGCCTTCCCATTGTTCAAGGGCCAGCTTTGCTCAATGGCATGTCCCTGACCGGTAGAGTAGGTTTTCATACTACGAGGCAGCTCAAAAGGCTTCCATCGGTGTTAGCATCTCAGAAGCGTCGCTGCTGGGGGACCGTGGACGACACTGAGGTGTCCAGGACTCTAGTCTGGTGTAGGAGGGACCACCGGACGGGCCAAGCCTGGCCAGGGCCCTCAGGGCCCGTTGCTGGGAAAGGAGCTGCGGAAAAGTTGCGTCCTTGGGCACAGCAGCAGATGCGGGGTCCAGCTGGCCTCTTCCCCAGGCCTCCCCGGCCCTAGGCTGGCCCTGGCTGAGCAGCCATGACTCTGTGAGGACCACCAAGCATGGGGCACTGGAGAGGGACCGGGTGCTGACAGGGTCTCCCGCCCACAACTCCAGGCCTGTGCATCCTCTCCCAGCACCTCTTCTGGAAAGCCGCCCGGTGGACTTCTGTCACGGGCGAGTAAACAGCATCAGGGAGGCAGTGAAAAAAGCCGAAGACCTCTCTGAGCACTCAGGCTCTGCAAGGAGAGACTCCGGTGTCTCCACAGCCCAGCAGAGCCCAGGAGAACACCCAGTAGCGGGTCTCGTAAGCCAGCGTGCCCAGCGTTCGTCCTGGTGGCAGCGGGGACGGGCCCTCACCACCAAACGTGGGCTTTGCGAAGTGGGGAGGGGTCCGATTACTGAGATGTGCACGTGTTGGAATTTTATTTCCACTTTGATGAAAAATGTGAAATTTCTACCCTGTCACAGAACAAAGGGAGCCGGGGCTTCTGTTGCCCCATTTGCATAGCTGACATCAGGTGCTTTTGACAGTTCTATCATAGTTCTGACAGTGACAATGTCCCCCCTAAGGGGAGTCGAGGGGGTGTCACTCACGAATCCATGCTCATCCCCAGATGCCACCCTTTACGTAGCCTGCAGAACGATGTTGGGAGAACGGCTTGCCTTCGGGTTGCAAAGCAGCCCCACCAATCTCCAGAAAGATGGTGTTTTTATGGGTAAAGCAAAAGCGTGCCGATAAATCACCGTCTTCAAAACATAAAGCACTCAGGGCCGGGGTCACCCAAAGAACGTTCTAGCATGGGCCCAGGGATTCCGGGAGAGTGCTCCTCGGCCTCAACCCCTCAGCATCTGTGGCCCTTGTTGGAGCAAATACCTGTGGGCACTCGTGGCCTTATCCTAAGGCCGCCACAGCAAGGAGGGTGCGGCTGCTGTTGTCACTCAGCTTGCAGCCTATAGGGAAGGCAGGCACCCACCACGGTGTCACCACACAATCACATGGCGGGCGGTGAGAAGCCAGAGAGGCCAGGGTGGAGCTGAATCAAGACACCCCTCTTCCACCCCACACACCTTGGAGGTCTCTCGGGGCTCCCAGAGGCCTGACCTCTGAGCACAATGCTGTGTGTTTATGTACAGCCTGGCCGTTCCCACAAAATAGGCCTGTGCCCCTCCGGCCTAGCGAACCGGGTGTTTACACCAGAAGGTTTGACTGCAGGAAGAAAAGAAAGATTCATGTTGAACATTTGCCTTCGAGTTTCTTAAGACTGACCAGGGTGCCAGATCCGTAATCAAAATCTCCCATCCGTGTGCCAAATCTGTATCGGCCATGCACGTGGGAGGTCTATAATCTGGATCAACTACCTGTGTGCCAGGTCCGTAGCCTGACTACAGGACAAGCTTTCTTTCCCAAAGAAAGCACGCAGGCCGCGGCAGCTCAAGTTTGCAGGTAATGGCATCTCTGTCTCAATGGGCAATCTGGGCAATCAGGGAGAGCAGCTCTTGGAACCGGAGTCTAAAATGCATCATTTCAAGTTGTCCCTGGTTTAGAGACAAGCAGGAAATAAAGAGGTGTCCCCATCCGCAGGAAGCCTGGCCCTTCCTGAGAGACTTCAACAGGCTGCAACACATTCTCTGGCGTCTCGATGTAGACAGACTGTGTCACTTGCAAGTCGCTTGTTTAAGCACCATGAGATTCACACAGGTTGGTAATGATGTGAGATGGAACCAACCGTGCACGTTCTGTAAATAGCACGCCTCGCCATAATTTCGATGCTCACGAAAGCCAGCAGCTTGCTGCCGTATGCTGTTGGATAAATGTCTGCATGTGACGGTCCAAACAGAAACAGCTCGCGCCAAGACGGCGGCGGTGGCAGCGGGCACAGGCGGGCGCCCCTCCTCTCCCCCGAGTGCGTCTCCATCTCCCGGAGAGATGCTGCGGCAGACAAGCGTGCTCATTCATCGGTGCTCGAGAGGGCCACGGGCCACTGGAGACAGGAGTGGATGCGCTTGTCCAGCTCATAACTTGCGGCCAAAATTTAATCAAAGCACAAGGACAGTGCCCTCGAATCGGAGTGCAGATGGTTATTCTGCTAAAACTATCACACCACTGGACTGTAAAATGAGGGTCCTTCAAAGCACTTTCATGGGCATTTTATTGCCTCGAGAGTAAAAATAGCGGTACTTTCTGGAGAAAAATTACAGCTGCCATTCCCAGGCTTTCTGCAGTAATTAACCCGGGCGCCGAGGGGATGAGAGGTCTCCCTAATGGCTCTATTGGTTCAGAAGGCGACGTCCACCCCATCTCCCCCGACAGTATCATCAGGATGTTGTCAATGCAAACAATGCCCTTATCTAACTTCTTTTCAAGTCACCTGATTAACTGGAGAAAATAGAAACAGAGAGAAAAGAGCATGTCCTTGCACAGAGGCGGTAATGTCACCCAAAGGCCAGGGGACCGTCCTGCCTTTGCTGCCAGCCACAGGGCTCCCGGGGGCTGATCGGTCCCTCCTGGACCTGCAGGTGGCTGCTCAACCCCCAGAGCCTCCTGTGCCTCCTGGCTGCACCCATGGCCCTTCAGGTGGGACCAAAGCCGCCTCCTCTGGGCAGCCCAGGGCAGCCGTCCCCAGGAGAGCTGGGTCTCAGCTCACTGCGCACACGGTGCTGGGCGCTCAGGCTGTGGGTGAAGTCGCAGCCTGCCTGACAGGGCTCACAGCTAGAAACTGTGATGGGAGAATTCTAGCGAAGTAACTGCAAGAAGCCACCAGCCCCAGAGGGGTCATTTCTTCCTCCGCAGCAGACACAGGGCAAGGGTGTAGAGGGGCCCAGGACGGGTGCCTCTGTCCTCACGTGGGCCTCTGGGGGGGTTTCTCCTGGAAGAGGAACCCTGGATGCCACAAAATCAAAGTGCAGAGCACGGCAAAGACTTGTTGATAATTACGATGGCAGCAGGTGCTCCCCGGGGCTCTGTGCCCACGCCTGCTAAATGCTTCCCTGGCAACACGCAGGGCTCCCACACCCTCAGAAGAAAGGAAGTCCAGGCTCAAGACGGAAGCTGCAAACATGGAATCTGCAGTGATTCCAAAGACTTTCTTCCTCATAAAATACAGGTGAGCAGATGTGTGTGGGCACATGCATATGTGTTTGCGCATGTATGTTTTTTGCTTGGATGTGCGTATGTGTGTGCATATTAAGCATGCATGCTTGTGCATACATGTAAGTGGATGTGTTTGTGGGTGCAAGTGCGTGCACATGTATGTGTATGCGTGTGCATGTGTGTGATCATATTTGCTTGTGTGTGCACGTGTGCTTGTGTGCACACATGCATGCGTGTGCATGTGTGTGCTGTAGAAGTCTGTGTGCATGCATGCACATATGTGTCTGTGTTTGCAAGTAGGGATGTGTGTCTCTGTGTGTGAGCATGTGTGTGATGTAGACGTATGTGTGCACATGTGTGTGCCTGTGTATTCACGTAATTATATGTGTTTCTCCGTGTGTGTGTATGCATGCATGCATGCATGTAAGCATGCCTGTGTATGCACGCAGGTATATGTGTATCTGTGGGTGTGTGTTTGCAGCTGTGTTTGGCATGTGCACATATATGTGTATGTGTGTGTGTGATTTCTTTTGTTTTCCCAGCCCACCACTGCCTCGGTGTGAAAGGCAGGGCGTGGAGCCAGCATTCGGGAGAGGAGGTGCGGCCGCTCCATGGCCGCCTCTGGTCAGCCCGTGGGGACAGGCTCCGAGTCCCTGCAGGCGGCGGCAGCTCTGGGTGGCCAGGCCTACCCTGGGCAGCGGCTTTCCGTGGAGCCCACTTGTCCCCAGGGTCTCCAGCGGGGCACCGCCAGCCCAGCTCATACACGTCCCCGCGTGGCCCTGACAATCAATACCATCTGCCCCCCTGCCCCCACCCAGCGGCACGCCGGAGTGGGGGTGTGCAAGGTTTGAAAAGCAAATGTTCTTCTGAACCCTCCGGGCTCATTATTCAATAGAACAGTGGTAACATAATGCATTTTCATTTACTTAGCCTTAAATATATGTAAATTAAAGGGTTTTCTTTTATTAAAAATAACACTGAAACTTACCACTGATGTGTTTTTGTTATTCTAAAAAGAAGCAGTCCTAGAGGAAGGAGGCTCTAATGACATTTCACATTCAGATTTGTGTCTTGCTGGAGAAAGGGGACCGCCCCGCCCCGGGCTGCACGCCGCATAAAGCCTGCCCGGTGGCGCTGCCATCGCAACTTTCACTCCGAACCGGGCCCATTGTCTTAAGTTGTGATGGCGGCCACGGCGCGCCATGGTTGGGAGCCTAATTGGAGCCGAGAAAGAAAGAGAAATTGCAGCTCTGCCCCTGGAGTCCCGGATGACTGGAGGAGCGGTGCTCGTGGGGGAGGGGGCGGGGCTGGAGCCGCGCTGCTTGGGGAGCGCAATGGCCTCCCCAGCGTCTTCTGGAAGAAAGGACGCCATCCCGAGGGGAGCCCTGGCGCCCGGTTCCAGAGGCTCACAAAGGCCTCCAGCGGCCTCCCCCGTGGAGGCCCTCCCGTCCGACCCACACCCCCCACCCAGCAACTCTTGCTCAGGCTCCCTCTGGGAACCGCCTGGCATCCGAGCCCTGTGCCCACGCACCGAGGCCCTCCGTACCCGGCCCCACGCCATTTCTCACGAAACGCCCTCCCCTTTCCCACGAGACCCCTTTGCGCCAGGCACAGGGGAATAGGCCCAACCCGGATCCGAGTGCTGGCGCTGCTGTAACAAACGGTCGCAGACTGGCATCCCGGAGAAGCAAAGCTGTGCCGGTTCACGGCTCCGGAAGCCAGCAGCCCGCAGCCAGGCACTGGCAGGGCCACCTCGCTCCGGCCTCGGGGCCCCCGCAGTCCCTGGCATTCCTGGCTCGCAGCTAGCTGTGTGACCCCACCTCCTCGCCCGCCATGTGGCATCCCGCTTCTGGTGTCTTTGTCTCCGCATGGTGTTTGCTCTGAGGGTCCCTCTCCCCTCCTTACAAGGACACCAAGAGCCCACCCCGCATCGAGGCTTCTCGGAGGAGTTCGCTTTCTGTGAGCGTTGCCTCCCTGAGCTCTGCTCACTTTTGCCACCCTCAGCCCCGCACGGCTCAGACTCACTCATCGCCGACTGGCCCACAGCCGTACGTCGCTGCTGAATTTCCTGGATGTGGCCATCACGCCTTCAGTTCAACCATGAGTTCTTCTTCATAAATCCGAACTCTTTGTAGATCTTCACAGACCGTAGCTCTGCGCAGATCATAGCTCCTCATGGATTCACGGATCATGGTTCTACATGCATCATTGCTCTACATAGGTCATAGCTGTTCATGAATCATAGCACTGCATGGATCATAGCTCCTCATAGATCATAGCTCTTCATAGGTCATAGCTCTTCATAGGTCATAGCTCTACATGGGTCATAGCTCTGCATGGATCATAGCTCCTCATGGATTCACGGATCATGGTTCTACATGCATCATTGCTCTACATAGGTCATAGCTGTTCATGAATCATAGCTCTGCATGGATCATAGCTCCTCATGGATTCACGGATCATGGTTCTACATGCACCATTGCTCTACATAGGTCATAGCTCTTCATGCATCATAGCTCTGCATGGATCATAGCTCTTCTTGGATTCACGGATCATGGTTCTACATGCATCATTGCTCTACATAGGTCATAGCTGTTCATGAATCATAGCTCTGCATGGATTCACGGATCATGGTTCTACATGCATCATTGCTCTACATAGGTCATAGCTGTTCATGAATCATAGCTCTGCATGGATCATAGCTCCTCATGGATTTACGGATCATGGTTCTACATGCATCATTGCTCTACATAGGTCATAGCTCTTCATGAATCATAGCTCTGCATGGATCATAGCTCTTCATGGATTCACGGATCATAGTTCTACATGCATCATTGCTCTACATAGGTCATAGCTCTTCATGAATCATAGTTCTGCATGGATCATAGCTCTTTATGGATTCACGGATCATGGTTCTACATGCATCATTGCTCTACATAGGTCATAGCTGTTCATGAATCATAGCTCTGCATGGATTCACGGATCATGGTTCTACATGCATCATTGCTCTACATAGGTCATAGCTGTTGGTGAATCATAGCTCTGCATGGATCATAGCTCCTCATAGATCATAGCTCTTCATAGGTCATAGCTCTTCATAGGTCATAACTCTACATGGGTCATAGCTCTTCCTGGATCATAGCTCTTCATAAGTCATAGCTCTTCATATGTCATATCTTTACATGGGCCATAGCTCTTCATGGATCATAGCTCTTTATGGATCATAGCTCTTTATGGATCATTGCTCTTCATGGGTCATAGCTCTTCATGGGTCATAGATCTATATGGGTCATAGCTCTTTATGGATCATAGCTGTACATGGATCACAGCTCTTCATAGGTCATAGCTCTTCATAGGTCATAGCTCTTCATGGATCATAGCTCTTTGTGGATCATAGCTCTACATGGATCATAGCTCTTTGTAGGTCATATCTCTACATGGGTCATAGCTCTTTGTGGGTCATAGCTCTGCATGGATCATAGCTCCTCAGAGATCATAGCTCTTCATAGGTCATAGCTCTACATGGATCATAGCTCTTCGTAGGTCATACTTCTACATGGGTCATAGCTCTTCATGGATCATAACTCTTCATAGGTCATAGCTCTTCATAGATCATAGCTCTTCATAGATCATAGCTCTTCATGGATCATAGCTCTTTGTAGGTCATATCTCTACATGGGTCATAGCTCTTTGTAGGTCATAGCTCTGCATGGATCATAGCTCCTCAGAGATCATATCTCTTCATAGGTCATAGCTCTACATGGATCATAGCTCTTCGTAGGTCATACTTCTACATGGGTCATAGCTCTTCATGGATCATAACTCTTCATAGGTCATAGCTCTTCATAGATCATAGCTCTTCATAGGTCATAGCTCTTCATAGATCATAGCTCTTCATAGGTCATAGCTCTTCATGGATCATAGCTCTTTGTATATCATAGCTCTTTCTAGGTTATAGCTCTTCATGGGCCGTAGCTCTTCATAGATCAGAGCTGTACGCAGGTCATAGCTCTTCATAGATCACAGCCACACATAGGCTATAGCTCTTCATGGATCATAGCTCTTCGTAGATCATAGCTCTTCCTATGTTATAGCTTTTCAAGGATCATAGCTCTTCACAGGTCATAGTTCTTCATGGGTCACAGCTGTACACAGGTCAGAGCTCTTCCTGGATCACAGCTCTACACAGGTCAGAGCTCTTCATGAACCATACCTCTTAGCATCTTACTTGCTTGCCTCCACTCTGGCCCCGTGCAAAGGTCCAAAGGAATTAAGAGAAGGCTGGAGGGACAAGGGGTGTTCCTGGGTCTTCAAGGCTCCTAAGCAGTGGGACTGTGCTGCCTCTTGACTTCAAGATGCTCTCAGGGCATCAAAAGGCATTTCAGACCACCTACAGCCTCTTGCCAACAACACAGTAAGGTATGTAGAAAATAAAGCAGGTGCAGAGGGCCTGCATCCTGGGACCTGCATGCTCTCGGCTGCCCGCCCCTGTCAGGGAGGCTGGGAAAGGAGACAGGCATGTAGAGTGCCCACTGTCCCATGGGGCTCCCCAGCACCCGCACGGCAAGGCAGACACCCCTTACTGCTCTTCAGCTCGGGACAGCCACGGTGCAGTCTCCAGGGCAGTTTGTAGACCAGGGGCCCTGTCCAGCGAAGAGGCCAATGGCTGTCAGCTTCCCACCGGTGACTTTCCAGCCGTGAAGTCACTCCACATCCACAGCTGCGATGCTGTCATTCCAGAACTGGCCCCTGGTTTCACTCAGACCCCAGAATCGCAGTCCTTTCTTTCAGGACTCACTGGCATAGGGACAGCCTCATGGGGTGCTTTCCAGGGAATGCACACATCTTTCCCAGAGCCTGACACGCCCAGGTGCCGGCCGAGCCAGGGAAGCAGAGATGTCCACGTGGTTCTGGGGCCTCAGATGGTGGCGAGGCTCCGTGCTCTCAGCCCTGCCCTCTGGGGTCTTTTCCAAACAGAGCACTGTCTAGAGAAGCTAGGATGGCCGCACAAAGAGAGAGAGGACCGGTCAGGGAGCCAGGGAGACCATACATGCCCCATGTGTCTATTCTCTTCTTTCCTTCACACCGAGTGCCCCAAATCCAAACTGTGGAAAAGCCAATTCTCCCGCATTGAGCGCCAAGCGAAAGATCAGGCTGACCCACGGCCAAGCTGAGGCCCCATGTGGACTCAGCAGCCCTGCCCTGTGGCGCCAAGACTGTGGCCGTGAGCAGGAGCGACACTGGTGGCAACTGTCCGGTGCATTCCAACCTGAGGGGAGTACCGACGGGGAAGCCCCTGGTGCTTAGATGAGCCACGTGGCTCAGGGACAGAGGCAGTCCCAGGGAGTCAGCATGCCGGCTGTGCCCCTTCCATCACTACTCTCCGTGCCTAGGTTTGTCCTGTGTGCAGTTGTCCAGGGGCAACCCATAATGCGACTTTGAAGATGAAGAATGATTGACAGGCAGCAGTCAAGAATGCCAGGGAACATATCCAGGGATACCATCCCCACTGCAGACGCTCTAAAGGTTGGCTCCACCCTCATCTTTAATTGACCGTTGACTTCATAAGGATTTGACTCCCAGATAATTAAGGACAGCATCCATGAGCGTCTCTCAGGGACATGAGCCCGGAGGGCGCAAGGCTGAAGCCGAGGCTTCCATCCTCATATCTGCGGTCCCAGGGAGGCGTCAATCCTCCCAGGCCCCTCCTGCCCGGGCAGAGCCGTGCGCAGCGCTCTGTGTCTCCAGGTCCTCTCCAACACGGGTGCCTCTCCAACTTGCCACACTGAGCCTGACCCCCTCTCCCGCCATGTCCCTTCAGCCTGCAGGAGAACGGTATCAGTGGCTCTGTGGCCGGCAGGACAGGACCCAGGTGGGGGGTGAAGGGAGTGGCCACCGTCAAGAGGAAGCCAAGGCCCGACAGAAGTGACAGGGTGAGCGATAGGGTCAGAACAGGAGAAGGCCAGCAGAGACAGCAAGGAGGGCAGGCCAGGGCACGGTCAGGGTACAACTGGCAAGGTCAAAACCCAGCACGACTGTCCCTGTCCAAGAATTGCCGGCACAGCCGTCCTTCCCAACTCTGCTCTTCCATTGAGCCCATGGATGGGCTCCCTGATCCCTGCTGAGTGGCCATTAGGCACAAGGACCAGAAGGGCACCTGCCACAAGGGCAGTGCGGTGGACGCTGGATGCCCAGAACCCTCCCTACGGCCAACACCTTCACACCCTGCCCACGGAGGGTCAAGGGAAGCAGCTCTTCTGTTCCAGGTTGAGAGTGTCCCAGTATCCACGTTCACCAGCAGCCCTGGGACGTGGCCTTGCCTGGAAGCAGGGTCTTTGTGGATGTGGCCAGCTAGGTTAGGATGGACCACACTAGAGCAGGGTGGCCCCGACCCAGCGTGATAGGTGCCTTCTGTGAAGGCTTTGCACGGTTGCCAACACAGAGAAGGGGCCGTGTGGCATGGAGGTGGCACAGGAACGAGTGCTGATGAACCAGGGGCCTGCGAGGATGCCAGCAGGTAAAAGGGACAAGGATGGGGCCTCCCCCGGAGCCCCGGAAGCAACATAACCCTGCCCACCCCTCAATCTCAGGCCTCTGGCCTCCAGAACTGAGACGAGACATTTCTGCTGTCTTAAGCCACCCGGTGCGTGGCATTTTAAGACAGCAGCCCCCGAGACGGATATATCCTCCCAAGGTTACTGGCCTGCTCTGCCTGGCCCCGTGCTGGCCTCGCTGGAGGCCTCCTTGAGGGCCGGCCCAACCCAGAGCTCCCCAGCCGCCCGTCACATTGGCGTCACAGCCGACCTCCAGCTGAGTCCATTTCTGGGGAACCAACCCGCGGCGAGCATACATGGTGTGGCAGGATTGGAGACAGAGAATTGTTATTCATGTTCCAAGGATTCATGAATGCTGCTGTGCTGTGTTTGCGATCACGGCATTCCAGAGCTTCTTCCTTGCATTGGCTGATGCATGCACACACACACACACACACACACACACACACACACACACACACACGCAAACACCCTGAGACGGCCAGTCAGGCGCTGCCACTGTCAGAGTCACAGGTTGGTCAGTCAAGAAAGGAAGACTGGGTTGAAACAACCCCGCGGAGAGGCCAGAGCCCTCAGTCGCCTCCCCTGGTCTGCCAAACTACTCGACAGGTGGTCAAACTGGTCAGCTGGGGCTCCATCCTTCCACCTCTCCTCGTCACTTTTCTAGTAAGGTTGTTAGGATGTTGGAGGACAGACCGGCTGCTCAGTCCCCCACGACTGAGTGCTCCTTCCAGTACAGGTGAGGGAGGCCCTCCCTGGAAGGGACACCCTGCTGGCTGGGCTGGCAGGGCGTGGCCAGCTGCTATCTGGACTGGCCCAGTGCAATCGATCAGGCTGGGTGTGGAGCCGATCCAGCGGGAACACTTCCAGTGCTTAATGGGCTCTACCACGGCTCGAACATCAGCTCTTGAGCTGAGGGCAAGAATGAAATCGCCTCGGGCAGAAGGGGTCATCACTTGCAGCGTCCACGCCGCCGGAGGCCAGCAGAATAGGGGACTGGGTTCAGCCTCACTGTGGAAACCTCCAGGGGGGCCGCCCTCACAAATGCAGCTTCTCAGGTGGACTTTCCACACGCGCGTCCACCGCCAAGGGATGAGAGCAAGCCCTCCAAATGCACTTCCAGATCGACCTTGCAACTCAAGTGATTCTGAGAAGAAGCTTCTCGCGGACGAACAGATGCATCCAGCCCTCAGGGAGAGCTGACCCACCCCAGTCACCCGGAGCCGACACTCCACCATCGACGGGAGGAGGTTCCTCATCGAAATGTCAGAAATTTCTAAAATCCCTAATAAGCTTGGCATTAGGATTCTGCACTGATAAAGATGTGGAAAAGGAAAAACACGGAGTCTGGGCACAAGTCACTAAGCTGTGGGGAGAGGCCCCCGGGGCAGAGAATGGGCGTTGGTTCTTTCAGCTAAGCCCCGATCCCCTGAAGAAAGCAATTCCAAAGCACAGTCCTGCTAACAGTGTCGGCCTCAACACATGCAAAGAGGAGATAATTCTGGTCTACAATTATTTTCCACAGTTCTCGACCCTGGAGGCAGGGATGCCACGTGGCTGAACACGTCAGCCACGGTCGTTCTTATGGACACCTAAGATATCCAGCTTGACCCACTGCAGACCAGTTCCAGCCTCAAAGTCAATTCGTTTGTGGGACGGCCAAAACTAGTAAACGATTAAGGCGAAACCCAAATCTGTAACTCTTTGCCATCCTGTGGACACCCAAGACCGTTTACTGCTTTCTTTCAATAGCCCCCCTGGGACGGCACGCCTCTGACCCTTCCCGGAGAATCTCACCACAGAAGAGACCGCCATGCTTCCTTTGAACATCGCACAGAGGCAGAGGGAATGGCCACGTTTGAAAGCAGTCGCTTCCGTCACCAGAGGCAGGGTCCCCCGATGCCACCCGATGCCAGGGACACTGCTTTGCTGTCCTAGGACCAGGCACTTTCACCTTTCCGCAGACGGCCTTAGCTCCAGCAGGCCACGTTGGCTTTCGAGCAGGGCACAACCCCCCCCCGAGTCTGGGCTTGGGACTTCGCAAGAGCGCACAGGAAAGAGGGGAGGGCGACTGGAGCCAGACACTGGTCACCCGGGCAAGAAGAGGCCACACGTGGCGATGGCCCTCTGCTGACTGGGGTCCGAGAGAACCACATCCACGGGTAGCACCAATCTCCCCACCGGGACGAACGTGGTTGCCCGGGGGGGGGTGGCGGGCTCCCCGTCCCCTGGGATGCGGTGGCAAGACTGTGGCTCACCACAGCCTCACACTCCTGGGCTCAAGCAGTCGTCCCGCCTCAGCCTCCCGAGTCACTGGGACTACAGGCGCGTGCCACCACCCCTGGCTCATTCTTTGATTTTTCACGGAGATGAGGCCTCTCACTCTGTTGTCTGGGTTGTTCTCAAGTGATCCTCCCACCTCAGCCTCCCAAAGTGCAGGATGACAGGCATGAGCCACTGCACCCGGTCCTACTTTAAAAAGAGAAGCATCTTCCCACAGAGATTCTCAAGGGCTATTTCTAAACTCACCCAAGATAAGGACGGCGCAGGGTGGGGAGATGCAGAGCCCTCCAGTCTCTCGCCTGCCAGTGTTCTCCTTTAAACCCAGCTGGCCCGGCAGGATTTCAGACAGGGGCGCCCATCTACAGATAGCAAGCAGGGAAAGCCCACGGAGAAATCATCCATTCAGGCCCTGGTGGTCCCAGGGCCCTGGAGCGATGCATCCGCTGTGGACTGAGGACGCCCCCGCTCACATGCCGGCGGGTCTTCCACCAGCCTGGCTTCCACACGGTGTTGCCTCAGAAGCGGCACACCGGCTTTCGAATCGTCCCCCCGAATTCAGAGGGGACGGACGTGGGCTGGCCAGGGACACCTCAGTGGAAGCAGACACCCCCCTGCTTCTTCTGTAAATCAGTCATTGGGCTGAGGGTGGGAAACATCCCACAAATAGAGTATCCATCTCCCTCACGCTCAAAGCCGGCGTGAGTCACCTTTAGTGTGGCGAAGGATGCAGTTTGCCACATTTCGACCCTGTGGCAGGGGACACGCGGCCCAGAGCAAGGAGCTCACTTCACACCGAAGACGTGGACCCCCCCACCAGCTCTGCCACCTCTCATCACGTTAGGGGTGCAGCCGCCCTGCACCCTCACACACAGCTGAGCGGCGCTGACACAGCCCCCTCTCAGCGCGTGCCAGGTCCGAGGTCCCACACCGGGTTCCATCCCGACGCAACCCGCAATGGCCTCCCGTGGTCCTAGAGTCACCAAGGCCACTCGGTGGGGCTGGGAGCCACTGGCCCACGGAGTATCAGGCCGGGCCATGGCCAGGACCACAGCCACGGTCCTGCCTTTCTCCTTGAACAGGCCCCTGGGGAGGCCGCCCCCCCCCAGCAGGAGGCTTGCAGCAGAGAGGTCAGCAGCATCCGGGAAGCCCTTGGGCATTGTGAGGTGTGTTCTTTCCTCGGCACAAGACACAAGGGCCTCTTCCTGGTTGAAGACCTAGGGTCCCACGGCTCAGAGAGGGCAGATGTCTGGATGTGAACACGGGGATGATACTGGCACTGATGAAATACGAATATAATGTGAGCGTGGTCTCCATTATGAGGGGGGAGCCATGGCACGGTCCTTTGGGCAGAGGCACCTCATCACCAGGTAAGCTGAGGCACGGGAGGTTGACTCCCAGCAGGGCCACCAGCAGCTTCGGTGAGCGCCTTGTCTGCTGCTGGCAGTGGCCGCCCGGCGATCCCTGAACCGCCCCCACCCGGTGGCCTCAGCCTCCCCCGCGTGGGCACACACACGCAGCCTCCTTCTGCAGAAAGACTTGCTCTTTGGGAAGATGACACCCTGGGGTGGGCCCACTCACTCAAAACTAAAATCCGCCCCGAGTTCAAAGTTCGGTCCCCGCTTGCTGCCCCGTGTTCCTGCGGGGCTGCCGGCCACGGGCCGTGCCGGGAAGTCACTTCTGTTTGTTCTTATTTTCGAGTCTGCCCCCAGATCATTCTGTGTTTCCACGCAAAGCAGATTGTCCCTCCCTCGGGGAGTCCGTGTTTAGCTGAGGCCGCTGGAGGCAAGGAGGGTGTCGCTTTGCAAATGACTCGTCAGCCCTCTGGTGACTAGCTTGACCCTCTTTGGAGCCAAGAAAACTCCCAGTCTGCAGAGAAGCAGCCCAAATGGTCTTCTCAGGGAAGCGGGAACACAGGAAAAAGTCTCACCGTCAAGCGTGGGCTCTTTCCTGTCACCCTGTGGGCTTGAGATGACATGAAACCGCACACCTGTCTCTGCTGGTAAACCGAAAATATATTTGTCCCGTTATTGCTGTTTTTCCTTTTCTTTTCCTTTCTTTCTTTCTTTCTTTCTGTCTTTCTTTCTTTCTTTCTTTCTTTCTTTCTTTCTTTCTTTCTTTCTTTTTTTTTTTTTGAATGGCTGGGAATCATTCCCCCTCGCCACGAGGAATGCCAAAGAAATGCATAATTAAAAATGAAACAAGAAAGTCTTTTCAAGGCTGTTTACTTGGGTGACAGCGGTGGCACAAATGTCTCTTTCTCCAGCAGGGCCCACCCACAGAAAAGAGGCAGACAATGCCGCCCCGGGGGCTGCTCGCAGGCCGGGCCTGAGAGGCTGGTGTCTCGGGGCCCCGCTGGGCCCTTTCAGCCCCACACCCGGTCTGACAGGCCGGCCCCGACGCCCCCGCCGGCCCGCCGCTAATTACAGCGCCATGGATGTCCCTGGAGTGCTCTCTGTGTTTACATAGTTGGACAAGTCTCTCTTAATTGTCCAGAAGAGAAAGTGGCTAGTATTTCAGAAGAAAAGGGCCGGCTGATCGGGGCGAAAGGGTTTCCCTCTCACGTGGATCGATACCAAGCACAAAGCCCTCCACCCTTCATTTTCTGTTGCGCTCCACCTTGGGCAAACTTGGGCAGGCTCTCCCAGAAACTTCCAGGGCGCATTCCCAAAGCCTCCCGCCATCTGCAGACGGAGAGGCCAGTGTCAGGAACTCGTGGCTCTGGTGACAGAGGGTTTAAGCTACCCCAGCAAGTAAATAACCAAAGTTACATCATTTTCATCAACATTCATCATTCTAATTGCCCGAATCTTCACCAGAACAAAGTCACACTATCGTTTTATGGTATTTGATTAATGAGGGCAGGAAAATTGAAGTTTTTGCAATAAAACCCAAAAAAAAAAAAAAAAATCAACAGACTCTGATGGTTTTTTCCCTTGTGATTTTAATTTAAAGGCTTGTGTTTTCATTACTACCGAGGCCGTACACTCCAGCGTGCAATTACGTCCCATCTGTGAAGCACTGTGTTACTGTGTTATTACAGTTTATTCTAGTAGCTTTTCAATCACTTTTGAGTTGGGCTTTACAAGTATCCTTGCAGCAGGTGGGCTTCCTGGCATGGGCCCAGGAACACACAAAGCGCCAAGCTGGAGTCTAATGGCAGCATATGCATGTGGCAGGGAGCGCCAGCCTTCTCCCATATGCTGCGGATCAGCTCTCGAACCTGCCAGTCACTCTTCTTACTGACTACAGTCTCTAAGTAGTTTTCTGCCAGGGAAAAATATACCAAGGCAGCACATTTCTCCAGTGCACCATCCTTATTACTGAGACAACCCTGTCATTAGTGCACGCACAATGAACCTGGACTGGGGACGCATACCAATGAGGTTGCCGAGCACTTTTGCTTCTTATCGCTATGGAAACGCGGCCCCCTGGCTGCAGTGGACAAGCAGGCATGTCCCCCCACCCATATGTCACCCAGTTAACACGGCGCACTTTTGTGTGAGCCCGCGTCTGCCCCGGCCCTCTCGGCAGAGGGGAGGAAGGGAGGAGGGCCCGGGGAGACTCTGAGGGGGCAGGGAGGGGCCGCCTGGGATCCAGGCCGCTCCGCCGGGGGCTCCGGGCCTGCCACGGCCGCCACGATGGGGACGAGAGATCGCCTCCTGCCGCCGGACCCGGCGGGGGAGTTCAA
Source organism: Cephalopachus bancanus (assembly GCA_027257055.1). NCBI lineage: Eukaryota > Metazoa > Chordata > Mammalia > Primates > Tarsiidae > Cephalopachus > Cephalopachus bancanus. The sequence goes on along the minus strand of JAPVLO010000001.1, from coordinate 15,318,280 downwards.
GCAGCCGACCAGAAACCGCCTCAGCCCGGGTTTTGAAAAATGGAGGCCAAACGTGTGTGTCTGAATCCACATACAGAGCGTTTCGCTCCTAAGAGGCGAGGACGGCTCCTGCAGCCACCGCCCGGAGTCCTTGTCCCTGGGAATCCTCTCTCCGCCCCCTCGCACCCCAGGACAAAACACACCTAAAGGAACAAAGACTCAAAATACTGGGCCACGTACACTAAGGCTGCGAACTTTGCCAAGCCTTGCTCATAAGGCCTTTGTTTTCTTTGAATGTGTGTGTGCGGGTGTGTATGTGCGTGCACTTGTGTGTGTGGGGGGGGTTATGAGTACAACTGGGAGATTCTGGCTTTCCACCTTCCACACCGTGGCGTGGGGTTCTCGTTTTAATCTCCCACACTGACTGCCAGCAAAAGTGACACCAGGGCATAACTTCCTCTAATGTCCAGCAGTGATTCTGAGACCCAGCAGACCCTCCCTGCTGATGTCACCCCCAAGCGACCACGCCTTCCCCCAGCAAGGGCCGTTAGCCGCCTTCCTCCTGCAGGGCCGTTTTCTACAACACTGGTCACTCGCCTTGCAGTCAAAAGGGACCCCCTCAGGCTGGCCGGAGCAAGCAGCTGCGGCTGCCCGGAAGGGTGTCCTGCCTCAGCGTCCCCCACCCCCGAGGCCACACAGGCTCTTGCCCTTGTCATGTGGGCCAGGGCCTCCTGGGGACTCTTACGGTGAAACGGGGCCACAGCCCTGAGCTAAGTGAAGTCACACTGAAGCCGCAAATCCAGTGCTGTCTAAAAGAGAGGTGCCGTGGCGCAAAGTCGCGTGACTCATGACAGTGACTCAGGAGATTCGGCAGCCCGCCTCCCCCGCATGGGAGCACCTCGTGTCAGGGTTGGCGCGAGTCTCCGGGGAACGTCACTTACGAAGCATTTATTTTTTATTATAAAAGCAATTCTAGGTCTACGTGAAATTCACCGGGTTCTAATGGGAACAATTTCCTCCGGCGTGATGCGTCCCTGTGGAGATCGCACAACTCTTGGATTTTTGTTTTTAAGTTGGAGTCATCAAGGGAAAGAAAACTTTACAGAGAAAGAGTGGCCGGGCTTGGTGGCTCAGCCTGTCATCTCAGCACTTTGGGAGGCCGAGGCGAGTGGATTGCCTGAGCCCACGGGTTTGAGGCCAGCCTGGGGAACATGGTGAGACCTCATCTGTACAATAAATCAAAAAAGAAAAAAAATTAGGTAGGCGTAGTGGCGCATGCCTGTAATTCCAGCTACTTGGAAGACTGAAATGGAAGGATTGCCTGAGCCCAACAGGTGGAGGCTGCAGCGGCCATGAGCGTGCCACTGCCCTCCATCCTGGGGGACAGACGGGGTTCAAGCTCAAAAAATAAAAATAAAAATACAAGCTGGGCTCGGTGGCTCAGCCTGTAATCCCACGCCTTTGGGAGGCTGAGGTGAGTGGATTGCCTGAGCCTGTGGGTTCGAGACCCGCCTGGGCAGCGAGACCTCATCTCTACGATAAATTAAAAAATCAGCCGGGTGTGGTAGCGCATGCCTGTAATTCCGTCTACTCGGAAGGCTGAGGCGGAAGGATCGCCGGAGCCCAGCAGGTCGAGGCTGAGGTGGCTGGGAGCGGCCGCTGCACTCCAGTCTGGGCGACAGAGTGAGACTCCGACTCAAAAAATAAAAAATAAAAATAAATAAATAAATAAAAAGACAGGCAAAGCCAGGGAAGCAGCCTCACGAAAGACTTGATTCGGGGCTCAGGGTTCAGCCTTTCCCCCTAAACACGAGAGGGTGGAGGGGGACTGAGAGAGAAAGCTGGCACCAGTTCCGTCACTGTCACCTCCCTGTGACATTGGAAGAGCTGGATTTCACGAGGAACCCGCGTCCCCTGACCAAAATGCCACCGTTTGTAGCAAGGATCAGCCACAGCAATCTGTACTTGCGTGTATCGACGTGTTTTTTCTGTCTCAAAGCGAGATCACTGCCGGTGACCCCACCCGCCTCTTCAAAGACCAGGGAAGACAGGACGGGGGTGGCAAGCACGGCCTCCCCCTTCGACTTTCTCTTTAATCCTTGAAGAAGGCCCACCTGTCTCCCCCCCATGCCACTGGGAAGACGTGAGCCTCCCAGACTGGAGTGCGGTGTCCCAGTGGGCCAGACCAGCACTCCACCCACCTGGCCACGCACACGCTGCCACTGGAGGCTGACTCGGGGGGTCCAACGCCCGCTGTTCCTAAAGGACGGTCACTGACTGTCCTTTTTTGTTTATTCACTTGTTTTAGAAAGGGCCTTGCTCTGTCACCCAACTGGGCTCCAGTGATCCCCCCGCTTCTGCCTCCCAAAGTGCTGAGACTACAGGTGTGAGCGGCTGCACCCAGCCTATCTCTAATTCTGGTCCCGGTGCCCTCTAGGACAGCAGACTGTGACACAGCCACATAACAGACAAGGAGGGACTGGCCACACCAAAGCCCACCAGGTCTCTCTGTCCGTCCATTCATGGGAGAGCAGCGGCCAGCTGCTGGTTGACAAACCCCAACTTCTGAAGGCAACAGCGGTGGCCCCAGAGCTTGGTGTTTTGGTCTTCTCTCAGGCCTGGGTGGCTCTCAGTCATGTCCAGTGTGGTCAGCTTGGAGGTGCCGCCGGGTCTGACTGGGGCGGGTGTCTGCTGGACTGCCCAAGGGCCCAGGGACAGGCGTCCACTCCTGACGGCTGAGGACCCGGCCTCAGTGGTCAAGCGTCCTCTCTGACTGATGCACAACTGTTCTGGGGCCAGCGCCTCTGTCCTGGTGGGTCATGGCCCGCACCACGGGGTCATTCAACACCCCATCTCACTCTCTCCAGGCCCAGGCTTCTTCTTCATGGGCGCTGGTCTGGTTGGATGGCGTCCCTTCGAAATCCATGTCGAAATACTCTCCCCCTGTGCTCAGAATGTGAGTTATTTGGAAACAAGATTGTTGCAGAGGTGATTGTTGAGGCGTGGTCACCTCGGAGTGGGGAAGACCCTCCCCCGATGTGACCCCGTGTTCTCCTAACATGGAGAAGGGAGTCTGGACACAAAGAAGAGACTCTGCAGGCTGGGATTCTAGTGACGCATCTGCAAGGAGTGCGTGGAGTCAGGGCGTCCCAGGAGCTGGATGTGGCAGGAAGGGCCCTTTCTAGAAACTTCTGAGGGGGCGTGGCCCTGTCCACACCTCGATTTTGGACTTCTGGCCTTCAGCTCGTGATTCTTGGTCACAGCCGCCCAGGAGACCCATCCAGGTGCCCACCAGGCCATGACTCCCTGGGGTCTAACATAAGGCAAGAACCTGCAGTTTCAGTGAAAAAGCAGTGGATTCCAGGTTCCAAGGAACAGAGAGAAGTGGTGGACTCGGGTCTTTGGAGCCCAGCAGCCTGGATTCTCCTCCATCCTCACAAAAGCGCAAGAGTGTTTCCAGAGCTCAGGGGGCTCCAGATACAGTCGACTCCGGTCCAAGTCTCAGTTCTGCCCCAGGGAGGCTGTGCTGCCTTGGGGAGACTACCCGACCTCTCTGAAGCTCAGGATCCCCATCTGTGAAATGTGGACAACCATGATGCCTAACTCGCAAATTTCCTGTAAGGCTGAGTTAGTGAATCTGTGTAAAACATAATGTCTCAGTACATAGTTAATAGCCAGGAAGTCACATTAATTACAAATCAATATAATTTGTGGGGATAAATTCTACTTTTTTCCTTTTTTAAACGCTGTATTTAATGCTGTGCTATTACTGCCCGAAGCAGTTTTCCGATTCCAATCCAGTCGTGCATCAGACACAGGTTTCTTTTCACGTAGGAAATAAAACCACAGACTCATCTTGAGAGGACAAGGAAAAAATGCTTTCTGGAATGAACACCAGCCTGGGCTCTTCTCGGCGCCCCTTGTCCCAGGGAGCACCCAGTCCCCCATACTGGTCATCAGGAGCGGGGTTCGCCCAGGCAACGGGGGTGGCTTCCTTCCGGGTGAGGTTCTCCTTGTGCTTCCTCCTAGCTCCCCAAATAAACAGCAGGTCCCTGGAGAACAGGGGTTGTAAGAGAATACTTCCTCCTCTCTCCAGCCATTCTTTTTTCACCTGAAAGGAGTTAAAATATTCAACGAAGAAAAACCGAATGAAACTAAATGAATAACAGGTGAAAGTAAGGTAGTTCAGAATGGTTACGCCGCACTTTGGAGCTTGTGGACACCGTCTGTGGTGTGGACGCTGTCCACGTCTTCCGGTTTGAGCCAGGGTGTGTCCGGCAGCCTTGTGAGGTCATGATTGCGCGAGCAACCCCGCCAGGGTTGCCTGGGTGCCTGGGTGTCAAGACTCCAGCAGCTCATCCGAGACCACCTAATATCTGAGTCCACACAGTAGCCAGAGCCGTTGGCTGCAGGGCTATCGCTCCCCCGAGGGTGCGGGGAGATGACATCAGGTGACAGGTGCAGGTCGCTTACGATGGCGCCGTCTTCAGGGCCCAGCGGACATGAGCTCTAAGTAGATTGCATCAAGCCCACTCTTGTTTCTGGAAATGAACGATGGCTCCGTTCCCAACTACACCAGAACAACAAGCGAAAAACACGGCTCTCAGGACAAACTGGCTCACACGGTCCCCTGGGCTGCAAACACCACCCCGGTGTCCAAGCTCCTGGGGAGAAGACGTGGCCCCCAATCCGTGGCACGCTGTGTGGAGCCTCATACATGCTTAGGATGATGGAGTTTCTCTCCACAAGGCAGAGTCGAGGTGTAAGCGACGGAGGGGAGGAGGATGCAGCCTGAGAAGGACGCAGAGGCTAGCGGCGTCCTGGGACCCTGGGGCCCCGGGTCCTTGGAGTTCCCAACAAGGAATCCAGGACCTGTCCCCGTGATTGTGCTTCGTGTATTCACTTGCACGTGTGCCTTGCCCAAGCTTGGAGAAAGCAGGCGAGGAACGCCTTCAGAACTCAGTTTTGACGAAGTCCACACACGATTCGCTTAACACCTACGGTCAAAGTCCAATGTGATACGGGACACACACGGCAAATTGTGCTCATGGCTTTCTTTTCTTTCTTTCTGCTATTTAGTTATTTATTTTTCTGAGTCAGGGTCTCAGTCTGTTGCCCAGGCTGGAGTGCGGTGGCATGATTACAGCTCCCTGCGGCCTTGACCTCCTAGGCTCAAGCAATCCTCCTGCCTCAGCCTCCCATGTAGCTGGGACTATAGGTGTGTGCCCACATAACCGGCTAATTTTTTTGATTTTTTTTTTTGTGGAGATGAGTTCTCACTATGTTGCCCAGGCTGGTCTCGAATTGGTAGGCTCAAGAGATCTTCCTGCCTCGGCCTCCCTGAGTGCCGGGATTACAGCTATGAGCCATCACGCCAGGCCTGTCTATGACTTTTAGCAATTATAGATTGCCAACTGTTAGAACACGCGGGTCTGAAACCCCAGTTTTGATAGATGCTCTGGGTGGGCGCATCTGAGTGGGGCAGGAAGGATGCCTGTCCCAGAGTCAAAGACCCTCAAGCCCAAGAGACAGCTTAGCTATCTCCCACTCAGGCAATCCACTTACACCTCATCACCTTTAGTTATAAAATGGGAACACACATGGGGGACCCCAAAAACCCAGAAGTTATGTAAAAAAAGTTGTGTATTTATTCCTACGTGTTCAGACTTCAGTGTCCTTCAAAGTACTCTCTGCTTAATGCAATGCACCCATCGAGATGCTTTTTCCACGGCTCAGAGCCCTTTTTGTACTCATCCATGTTGATGCTTTTGCCGTTTTTTGTTTCACTTCTTCCAATTGGCAAACTATTTCCATTAGAGGATTTTTTCATCCAGGGAAACCAAAAACAGTCGCCCCGGGTAAGATCGGATGAATAGGGAGGGTAGGGCCCAGGGGTCATGCTGTGTTTAGTCAAAGACTGCTGAACACGCAGTGTGGTGTGGGCAGGTGTGCTTGCAAATCGCCCATCATGAAATGGGCCAATGCGCTGAAAGCATCTCCAAAAACATTCACTGAAGCCAAGCGCAGCCTCTCACCACGATGCTAGCTGGTCCACAGACGCCGATGGGTGCCTAGAGCAGTGACCTAGCGGGGGGAGCCTGCACTCCAAGGGGCCCGCCCTTCCACAGGGTTTTCTGGTCCCTCCCTTGTTCGGGTTCTCTGTTCCGTCTTAAAACCAAGTCGAAAAGGAAAATTGGGTTAGTAGTTGCTCTTTCTCCCTTTTGCAGGGCGAAAATCAACTAAGGTCATACAAATTCACCTTCTCAATTACTGAGTATCTGGGCACACCAACTGTGTGCTGTGTCTGCCTTAAGCACTTGGAAGGAGAACAGAGGGAGAGAGAAAGACAGACACACCCACGGCTGCAGCGTGGCTTGGGTGTGCGCAGGGAACTTGCGCTGGGGGTCGGCCGGGTCAGCTGCTCTCTAATTTGCCATCTTTTCTTGGCCAGTGAACCCAGGTCTTTCCTTGAAATGAACACTATTAATGGCAAAATTGAATACCAAGGCAATACTATAAGGCCAATTTTTACAATCCCTTACAGGTATTAAGATATGTACTAATGAACAACCAATTTTATCTTTGACCATTGGTTGCAATTTCTAACCTGGATAATATTTAAAGTCTCTAGGAACGGACCTGGGCATTTTTTTTTTCCCCATTTGGAGGTATCAATTTATTTCACTTAAGTTACCAAAGTGCAAATCACAGCTCGTGACTCCTTCAGGGCTGATGTGGCACAGAGTACCAGCTCCTGTCCCCTGTAATCATACAAGTGCTGGAAATATACAGGAACGTTTTCCAACTTCTGGTGTTTAGTTCACAGCAGACCGAGAAGGTCAACAAACATGAGAGCCCCCCCCCAAAAAACTGGAATCTTTTTATTAAAAATGTTGTAATTTTGTGTTCTTGCATGTTTAAACTTCAGTCACCTTCAAAATACTCCCTGCTGAATGCAATACACCTGTCGAGATGCTTTTTCCACTGCTCAAAACAGTTTTTGAGCTTGTCTTTTTGGATGCCTTTTGCAGGCTGTTTTTTGTTTCACCTCTTCCACATCATCAAAACATTTCCCTTGGAGGACTTTCATCACTGGGGAAACAAAATAAGTCACTTGGGGCCAAACTGGGTGAATAGGGAGGGTGGAGCATGGCATGCTGTTTTGGGTCCCAAACTGCTGAACACTCTGCACGATGCGGGTTGTGCACTCGCAAATCACCCATCATAAAATGGGCAAAGGTGCCGAAAGAATCTCAAAAAAAAAAAAAAAATTCACTGATGGCAAACAGTCTCTCACGACGTCAACAGGTGTCATGGATGCCAATGGGTTCCTAGAACACTTACCTAGTGGGAGAAACCTGTACTACGAGAGGCCTGCCCTTCAAAAGATGATTCTGGGTTTTGGGGTCCCTCCTCATAAAGGGTGTGAATGGGTAGCTCTGTGTGGCCACTGTCCAGGTTGGAATGGCAAGGGATGGTTTTATGAGAACCCACAGACATGGGTCTGCCCTTGTCCTGACCTCTGGGCTATGGGGGCCCGTTCAGCCCCTCCTGGAGCCCCTCTTGGACCTACTGCAACCTCACATCACTCTGGCCTCTCTTCACAGCTTTTTCTCAGGACATGTCATGAGGGCCTTCCCTGTCTGTACTCAAAGTTCCTGTGTTACGTGCATGGCCAACCTGGACTCACAGGCCCCATCTGAATCCCTGGGGGCTGGGACCATCCCCAGGTGTGGCAAGAACGGCCTGATGCCCACTGAATCCCCTCCTCTTCCCGACACCCGGCCGGAACTGCCCTCACAGACCCTTTCCAGCAAGGAGGAAACATAGGTTTTCAGATCTGCATGTTCCAACAGGTGGTAATCTATAGTTGCTAAAAGTCATAGACAGGTCTGGCGTGGTGGCTCTGGGAGGCCGAGACAGGAAGATCTCTTGAGCGTATCAATTTGAGACTAACCTGGGCAACATAGTGAGACCTCCTCTACAAAAAAAAAGAAAAAAAATCAAAAAACTAGCCAGTTATGTTGGCACACACCTATAGTCCCAGCTACGTGGGAGGCTGAGGCGGGAGGATTGCTTGAGCCTAGGAGGTCAAGGCTGCAGGGAGCTGTAATCATGCCACCGCACTCCAGCCTGGGCAACAGAGTGAGACCCTGACTCAAATAAATAACTAAATGGAAGAAAGAAAGAAAAGAAAGCCATGAGCACAATTTGCCGTGTGCGTCCCGTCTCACATTGTACTTTGACCGCAGGTGTTAAGCGAATCGTGTGTGGACTTCGTAAAACCAAGGTCTGAAGGCGTTCCTCGCCTGCTTTCTCCAAGCTTGGGCAGGACGCACGTGCAGGACACACGAGCACGATCGCGGTGACGGTTCCCGGATTCCTTGTTGGGGACTCAAAGGCCCCACCCTGGACCCGAGGCCTCGGTGTCCCAGGACCCCGCTAGCCTCTGCGTCCTCCTCTCTTCTGTCACTTACGCCTCCACTCTGCCTGGTGGAGAGAAGCTTCATCGTCCTAAGTATGCATGAGGCTCTCCCAGCGTTTCACTATGAGCGCAAGTCTCAAGATGTGCCGCCTGCCTTCTGGCTGGAAGGCATCCGAGGAGCCAGAGGAGAAGGTGGCACCGCGGGGCAGAGGACCCTGGACAGACCCCCGCCTCGCCCAGGGCAGGCCGCGTGGAGTCTCTGGGACCTGGGCAGGGGTGGAGGGCAGGCCGGGCCGGTCTGGAGGAGCTGCCGAGGCTCTGGGCGCTGGCCGCGGGCTGGCGGCCCAGGCTGTGCTCCCAGTGCGTCTCTCCCAAGACAGCCTGCCGGGGTCTCCCATTGGCGTCTCCAGACAAGCGCCCTGCACCCCGGCCCCCATGACCTCCCGCCCCCGTCTCTACCTCTGAGGAGGTCTCCACCCCCCACACTTGAGCCTGGGGACGGTTCACTGGCCCCCTTGTGCCTGTGGCCGCCAGCCGCCAAGCCCGTTCCCCCGCCGCACCTGTCCACCCCCTCCCAGCGCCTCTGCACCCCTCTCTGGGTGCCGCCTGCCCCGGGTCCTCCCCAGACCCCCCTCCCCCTTAGGGAGGGAACGCACATCTGATGAGGACGCCATCTTGCCACGCCCTCCCGGGCCACCTGCCTGTGGCTCCAAGACCACTCAGGGCGAGGCCCCTGGTTGTCGCTGCCACCCCTGCCTCTCCCTCTGCCCCTTTCCCACTGAGGATGGGCCGGCTGGACGCCCCCAGTCCCGGCCACCCGCCTGCTCCCCCACCCCTTCAGAGCCCTCCCCTCCTCTCTCTCTCCTTTGGTGGACCTGCCCTGTCTTCACACAGGGGCCGGCTTCCCTTCCCTGCGGCACAAGAACGGCTTTCTGTGTTCTCTGTGGCACCTGGGGCCACCAGTCAGGGTCTGCAGGAGCTGAAGGAGAGGAAGAAGGAGGGAGGAAGCTGGAGAGGGGGCAGGAGGGACGGGAGGAGGGAGGGAGAGAAGGAGAGGCAGACAGGACCAGGGGACAGAGGGAGGGAAGAGCTCGCCCGGCCACGGTCCTGCCCCTTCACAGAGCAGCGCCCGCGGCGCGGCTGGCTGCATGCGCCTGGCTGGTGTGCCCCCGCCTGGGCCAGCCCCACTGCCACGAACAGGCTACCTCTGGGTGCCCGGCCACCCGGCCAGTCCTGGGCTTCCCGGCGCCCCTCCTCACCCACACGGCTGTGGACTCCGGCTGTGCCGGTGTGACACTGGGTGCCACAGAACCCCTGAGTGTCCAATGGGGACCACGGCCAGGGTCATCGCACGGCCTTCCCTGTGAGAAGCTGCCTGAGGTGAGTGGGACCCATTGTGCGCCATGGCCTTCGATTGCCTGGGCCCAGGGTTTTGAGACCAGTTTTAAGCCTTCTCTCCCCCCAAGCGCTGTCTTCCAGCCCGGCCGGGGTGGGCCTGGCCCCTCGTGGGCCCAAGGGGAGCAGAGGAAGGGCTGGATGGGTCCGGCTGCCAGAAACAGGCCTGTCCTCCTCACACCCCTCCTGCGTGGCCGCACGTCATGGCCAGGGACAGGAGGGACCGGTCAGTGTCTGCCCCCTTCCCCTCCAGCATCAGGCCAGGTGGAGGTGCAGGCAGCTGTGGAGGGAACGCACCTGCCCCCAGCCCACGGGCCGACGCGGCTGAGTGATGGGTCCTCCTCGTCCCTCACTCCTAGGTCAGAGAGTTTAAGAAGCTGGGTGCCCAGGACACGTGTCAGACAGTGTGTCCAGGCGTTCTTGCTCCTTGTCCTCGGGAACTGGTGGCAAACCCTGAGCTGCCAGCTGTCCACATCAGCATCTCTGCCAGGGACCCTTCTAAAGACTGCCTGCCCAGTGGGAACTGGCCCTCTGTGCACACCCAACATGTCTTTCCCTAAAATAACAGCACCTGCGGGTCTCCCGGAACACCCCATGGTCCTGTCCCTGGCTGCTACCCGACAGTCACAATGGGTGCATGAGTATGTCTGAAGCCCTTCTTGTTAGACTGAGGCTGAGATGTTATGTACTTGTCCCCACAAAAGTCCAAAGTGTCATTGAATTATTATTATTATTTTGAGTCAGAGTCTTACTCCGTGAAATTGGTGGCAATTCCACAGCCACCACAGCCTTGACCTGCTGAGCTCAGACAATCCTTCCACCTCAGCCCCCCAAGTAGCTGGAGCTACAGGCATGTGCCACCATGCCTGGCTAATTTTTTTATTACTATTTATTGTAGAGACAAGGTCTCTACAAGCTGGTCTCAAAACCCTGGCCTCAGGCAATCCACTTGCCTTGACCTCCCAAGGTTGTTCTCGGATTACAGGCACGAGCTACCTCACCCAGCTTTTGTTTTTGTTTTTTTTTTGAGTAAGTGTTTCATTCTATCACCCAGGTTGGAGTGCAGTGGCATGATCACAGCTACCATATTCTCAACCTCTTGGGCTCAGGTGATCCTTCCACCTCAGCCTCCCGAGTAGCTGGGACTAGAAGCATGCGCCACTGCATCCAGCTAATTTTTGTATTTATTATAGAGACAAGGTCTTGCCAAGTTACCTAGGCTAGTCTCGAACCCCTGGGCTCAGGCAATCCTCTCACCTCTGCCTCCCAAAGTGCTAGAATGACAGGCATGAGCCACCACGCCCTGCAAAAGTATTTTTACAGACTAAAATGGTCTTGCTTCTTAGTAGAAGTCTAAGATGTGAGAAACAAGCCAGAACAAGTATCTCCTTCCTCCCTGGGGAGTATTTTCAGATTCTTTAAGCTGGAACTGTGAACACCATAAAGCTTGAGTCAGCACTCTTTGGCGAGAAAACTCCTGAGTGCAGGCCAGACGAGGAGACCGCACTCCCAGGGCCCAAGACTCTGACCCGCCCCGTGGTCTGATTTCAGGCCGGAGACCAGGTCACGGAAACACGGGCTGCATCACACCCCACAGCAGCTTGAACCACTCAGGGAGGGAGTGGGGCCAGTAGCTTCTGCAGACACTGCCCGCACGTGTGATCAATTCTTTCTCTCTCCTTTTTTTAAATTTGGGCTCCCACTCTGTCGCCCAGGCTGGAGTGCAGTGGTGTGATCACAGCTCATTCCAGCCTCGACCTCCTGGGCTCAGGCAGTCCTTTCGCCTCAGCCTCCTGAGTAGCTGGGACTACAGGCACACGCCACCACATCTGGCTAAATTCTTAATGTTTTGTAGAGACGAGGTCTTGCTACGTTGCCCGGGCTGATCTCAAGCTCTGGGGCTCAAGCGATCCTCCTGCCTCGACCTCCCAAAGAGCTGAGAGTACAGGCATGAGCCGCCCCGCCTGACCCAGAATCGAATCTGTCTTTTGCATTTTTCTGGAGCTGCGAGACTCTGTTCCCCTCGGCCCCCCCTCCTCCCATCCCCACCCCCATTCAATATCTATCTTTCACGGGAGTGAAACAAGAAAGACGTTGATTGGGCTCAGGAAAACAGAGGTAATTTGCTGCAATTTGGTTTTATGTAACCCGACACATGCACTTAAAATACATGCGCGTTAATATCCACAGGTGGAGACACACAGACTTATCGTCTCTCTTGACATACAGGGTGGGACTCTCAGCACCGGAAAGGCCGTGCAGGGCCCGTGCCAACCTCAAGGCGAGCCCGTACAGCCCCTTCCGGGCAGAGGAAAAAGGCTATGTCTTACTCCTGGAGGAAATTCCACGGCCCTTTTCCAAGCTCTCCCGCGGTTAACGCCTTTCCCGTGGTGGGGGGATTCCGCGGCAGTGCGAAGACACCTCCCTCTCCGGCGGGGGCCCGGGGCTACGCACAACCTTGCTGAGCAGATCGCTGCTCCGTGTGGGAGAGGCTGTCGGGTCCCTCAAATAGGCCCAGATGACCACAAAGCCAGAGCATTCGGTGTCGAGCGGGCAGGCCCGAGGTTCAAGTCCAGCCAGGATCAGCTGTGACCTGGGGAATTATCTGACCCGTCGGTAACTTCATCTACAAGGCGAGGCTCTGTGCAGGCCCCTGCCAGGGAGGCTGTGATGGGAACTGAAATAGGTTCACGCGAGGCCCAACACGGCCTGGGGCAGCAGCCAGTGGTCAGCATACAGTCTGGGTGATGCTCGCAGCAGAGAGGGCGTCCTTCCAGGGAGGGACCTCCCACGAGACCCTCCAGCAAGCCGGAAGATGCGTGTGTTTCCAAGCTACTGCTTGGTGACCGCAACCTTTCCCATCAGCCCACAGGACCTGTCCCTGCCACCGTGCCCAGGGTGACTCCACACCAGGTTGACAGCAGGCCTTCCCTTTCCTTTTGGTCATCTGCATTTCTTCCCCAGAGCATGGAAGGAAAAGACAGACCAGCAGGTGCGTTCAGGGACCACCGCAGTCTGGAATTTCAGACACAAGGGAACGTCCCAGGCCCTGGTCTCTCACCCAAGCTTGGCCTTGGAAGGAACCTCTCAGTTCCCCAAAAACCCGGGAGGGACGCTCCACCACAGACGGGAAGGCTGGTGGTTGGCCTCATGGATGCGAAGCCACAGCTGGGCGTGCCCAGGGACAGGTGTGTTTTCAGTGGACTCTGTCGTGATGTTCTGTTACCCTGTACTTTTACAACGAGGCATGCCCAGGATGTGGCATGGTGGGTATTCATCAAATGCCAGAAAAGGAAAAGTCAGGACTCCCAGATCTTCCAATATTTGGACTTAGGGAAACTGTGGCGCCCCTGACTTGTACCGAAGCATCTCGTCATCAACCCACGAACCCGAATGCCCGAAAAGGACAAAATCCCCAAACCTGGCATCAGATGACGGCACCGGCATTGATCGTTCACTAATACTTGGGCCACTTTGCTTTTTAGAAACTTAAAGTGACTCCAAATGTAGCCATGAAGGAAAGACAGAGTATATGAAAGAAAATTTCAAAGACGCGGAAAATACAAAATAGAAATGACGTGAGTTTTGGGGGAAACAAACCCCCAAGTTTCGACCAGGCTCCCTGGTGCGCATGAGGGGCTTGGTCTGTCCACGTCTCACCACGGCTCCGGGCAGGGGTGAGACTCTTCGCAGGGCTTAAATGGCTGTATTTACACCTTTCTTTCCAAAGTAAGGTGAGGATTTATTTTAAATACACGTCTTTTCAAAATTTGCTGGTAGAATGCTAAGAGATTTTCCCTTGAGGGAAAATAATAGCCTTTTCCATCACAAATATGCTAATCTCCAGAAATTCCGAGGTGGGCCATCCCACCGGCTTAGTGGGACACGCAGTTTTCATATATTGTTATAAGATATTATGAGCGTTTTATTGTTGTAGGAGTTTTTTTTTTTAACAAAATGAAACAAGCAACATTTTAAAGATGATCTATTTTATAAATAGTGAAGTTCTTAATATGAGTTTTACTAAATAACTGTAATGGTGTGCTCACCAAGATTCTCAGCTTAATTGTGGTACAAGGTAAAGTGACAGATTTCTCCTCCCGTCAGTCAGTGCTACTGGTAAATCCTCCTTGTTTGACGTTGAGGAGTTTTCAAAACAGCAAGCTACAGTTCCCTCCGAGGCTAATGACAAATTGCGCCAATATACACATGGTGATTTTCTTTGTCGTCCTACCTAGCATGAAATTTTGAAGTCACCAAAACGACCACTCTCTAACCATTCTAACATTCTAAGATTAGGAGACAGTGAAATGTTAGACTGTGCCAATAAAGACAGACGGCCAAGAAACGTCCGCACAATTCCAGATCCCCAAATTTGAGAAGGCTGGAAAGTTATATCAAGCACAGTATTGCCTTTAACTATTTTTTTTTGTCGGAGTCTCATTCTGTCACCCAGGCTGGAGTGCAGTGGCACACTCATGGCCGCCACAGCCTCAACCTGCTGGGCTCAGGCGATCCGATCCTTCTGCCTCAGCCTCCCGAGTAGCTGGGACTACAGACGCACACCACCAAGTCTAGCTAATTTTTTGGTTTATTGTAGAGACCAGCTATGTGGCCCAAGCTGGTCTCGAACTTCTGGGCTTAGGCAATCCTTCCGCCTTGGCCTCCCAAAGTGCTGGGATGACAGGTGTGAGCCACCGCACCCAGCCCCAAGTATTCTTGATAATCTCCAAGGACACCTTGACTGAAAGAATATACTTGGGGTGAGAGGAATGATCTGGAGGCAAAACTTTGCCATTCCGTGAAAAAGAAAGAGATAATTTTCTACATAATTTGACTCAATATTGTCTCCTTATACGATACCTTGCTAAAGCCACAAAACTGTGAGACCCCACAATTGTGAGACTCCAACTTTTTTTGAGTTGGAGTCTCACTCCGTCGCCCAGGCTGGAGTGCAGTGGCACGTTCCCAGCCACCACATCATCGACCTGCTGGGCTCAGATGATCCTTCTGCCTCAACCTTCCAAGGAGCTGGAACTACAGGCACGCACCACCACACCTGGCTAATTTTTTTATGGATTATAGAGACGAGGTCTCACCAAGTTGCCCAGACTGGTCTCGAGGGCCGGGCTCAGACAGTCCTCTCGCCTCCACCTCCCAAAGTGCTGGGATGACAGACTGAGCCGCTGCGCCCAGCCTGGGAGCGGTTTTGAATGGACCTGGATCCCGCGGACAGGGCGACTGAGCAGTCCTTCACGCAGTCCTAACGACCTTCACGCAAACCTGGGCCATGGCCTGCTGCACTTGGGGGCTGGCTTGGGGGCCCAGCCGGCTTGGGGGCCCAGCCTCCGTCCTCGGGGGAGCGAGGTGGCACGGCCAGGGGCTACCCAGGAGCCCCGTATGTCTCTGAAGGGGAACACCCGCCAGCGGCCGTGGTGAGACAGAGCTAAGTGCCGGCCTGGGTCCAATGTGGGCTGGAGCCTGGGGAGACTCGCGTGGGTGCAGACCTGCCACCTGCAGCCCCCTCCAGACCGGGGCACCCGGCGCAGGAACCGTGGGAAGGAGGAGAAGGCTGTCCCGCCTTCCAGACGCCTGTTGGGCGTGCTCGGATGCCCGTAGGAGAGAGGAGGGGGAGGAGGGGAAGGAGAGGAGGGGGAGCAGGAGGAAGAGGAGGCTTGCAGCAAGGGGCGGCCCCAAGCAGGGGCACGAACACTCGGCGAAGAAGCCCTGCCCCCTCCCAGGTCCCCACTGCTCCCCAAGACCCCGTCCCCTCCCCAAGAGCCTGTCCCTTTACAGTCCCTGTGCTTAGAAGGCCCCGTCCCTTTCCCCAGGGCCCTGTTCCTCCCCAAGGCCCTGGCCCTTTCTCCGAGGCCCGGTCCCCTTCCCCAAGCCTTGGCATTATCAGGATGGAGCCTTCGAGGACGCGGCGGCAGCACCGTCAGAGGAAGCAGGATTAATCAACTTGGTATTGCCATCCTGATTAAACAATGAGGCATCCTGGGGCTCGGCCTCCCTGAGGGGCGCTCATCACAGCTAATGTGCAAACCCCCGTGCAGCTCCCTTGGGAGCAAACTACCTTTTAATTTTTCCCTCGGAAGATTAATTCCATTGTTACGGAACCCATAGCACGAGAACCATAAACTAATCATTTGTCATTTTCAAACACTCTGACCCTCCCTGCCACGCTCCTAGAGTGTTTCTGCAAGACGTCTCTTCCAGGTTCTGGGGATTCACGTCACGTGTGTGAGTCCAGAGCAAAGAGTCACAGAGGCCCCGTGGCACGTGTGCCGTGGGACTTTGCACGGGGATCCCGCTCTGCCTTCCTTTCCTGGGCACGACTTTTTGCCTTTTAGCAGCTGAGAGAGCAAGACCCAGCCTGACAGCAATCCTGGCAGGGGAAAGAGGCGCTGGGGAGGGGGGCTTCCTGGGAGCCAGGTGCCACCTTCGATGCCCTGGAGACCCCCTGCCTCTCCCCCCGGGGACCCCTCAACCCGTCAAGGCCTGTGTGCATTGGGTTCCCAGGCCGCTGTAACAAAGCACAGCAAATGGGTATCACAACCAACGGGAGTGTGTTCTCATGGTTCTGGAACCCAGGAGTCCACAGCCCAGGGACCAGCAGGACCACCCTTCCCTGGAAGGCTCTGGAAGAAAGGGCAGGTCCTGCGCCTCTCCTGGTGCCTGGCCGGGCCTCGGCCCTGCAGTCCCACTCCAGGCCTCGTGTGGGGACTCCTTGTGGCCTCTTCTACACATCCCAGTGCCCCCTTTTCGTAAGAAAACTAGTCATATTGGATGGGCACCCCCCACTGTGGCCCCATCTTAACTAATGATACCTGCAATGGCCCTGTCTCCAGCGAGGGCCGCTTCCCGAGGAGTTGGGGCTTCAACGCATGGATCAGGGTCTAGGTGTAGCCCCCGCAGGCTGATGAGACCCTCAGGCAGACGAGCTGATTGACTTCTAGACAGGTGGAGTCGCAGCCGCCAGGCTGGAGCCTCTGACACGGCAGGGCTCACCTGCAAGGTTAGAGCTTTCCCAGGACCCTTGACATGCCCAGACACACTCAACGCCACCTCACCAGAGAATGGTCCAGATAACATGAATGCTTCTCGCATGCTGTGGGCTCTGTCCTGCAGCTCGGGGTGGGACATGAGGGGTCAGCTGCAGAGGAGCGCTGGACACAGGACGGGCAGCTCTGGTGTGAACACCAAGTCATGACCACCTGAGCCCTTTCCCTCTCCAGCCAGAGGTGACTCTCTTACGGGACCACCATGTCCAAGGGACACCACATATTTGGAGAAGTGGCGTTGTGCACACACACATTTCACGCATCACCCACCCTCTCCCTCCCCAAAAGATCTGAACATCTCCAGAGCTCGGGACTCTCCGGCAGACCCAAGCACGGTGCCATCTAGACAACCACGGCGATCACAGGATGTCTCCACCCATGAAAATGGCCAGCAGGCAGGGCCGGGACTTCAATAACTGACTTTCCACCAATGAGACGAGAGAAGCAATAAATCCCGTCTCTAAGCCGATCGACATTTCTGAAAATTCTCCAGACCAGAAAATGCCTTCCACACCATAGACCAAAAAAAGACTAAAATTGGATTGAGAATAACCACGTATCGGCCACTGGTCAGCTAGACTCGCAGGTGCACACACAGTCACACACATAGGTTTTTCTTTGCCCAGGGGCATGGTAGAGTTGGTGTTCGAAGCCCTGGGCCTGGGGTCAGAGGCACCCTGTGGAAAACTCTCCAGGTCCTTCTCTCTCACCCCTGAACTCCTCTTCCTGTCCCTTGTAGTTAGAGTATACTTCCCTCCTTTTTGCCAGCCCCAGTGACATCCATTTGCAAATATGTTTTCAGCATATAGGACAAAGAGAAACATTCTCAATAAATACAGAGCTTCTACAAACCAATAGTGAAAGCACCAGAAGATAATGACCATAGTGTGAAAAGACAATCCAAAGGATAACGAAAGGCCAGGCACAGTGGGTCGTGCCTGTAATCCCAGGACTTTGGGAGGCTGAGGCAGGAGGATTGCTTGAGCTCAGGAGTTCGAGACCAACCTGGGCAACATAACAAGACCTCATCACTACCAAAAGAAAAAATTGACCAGGCATGGTTGTGCACCTGTAGTCCCAACTGCTGAGGAGACAGGTGGGAGGATTGCCTGAGCCCAGGGCGGGTGAAGGCTGCACGGTGCCATGGTGGTGGCACTGCACTCCAGCCTGGGCGACAGAGAGAGACCCCAACTCCAAAAAAGAGAGAGCAAGAAAAGGGGGGGAGGAAGAGAAGAAGAGAAAGAAGGAAGGAAAGGAGGAAGTAGAGAAGGGGAAGAGACACAGGAAAAAGAGCAAGCCGGCTGGGCAGCAAAACATTCCCGCCTGCGAGCCAACAGATCACTGGGGCACTGGATTTCCACCTGTCCGATTGGCAAGATTTCTTGGCCAGAGCCTGGGGTGGCAGACGTGGAGTTGTTCTACAGCGAGGGTGTCCAGCAGCGTGTCTGAAGGGGCCAGTTTCATCTCACGCAGGAGCAAAGCCTTCCAAGTGCACATGCCCACCGCCGCAATGACACCGTCGATCCCAAGGACATAACGAAACATGTGAACACGGTTGACTCCGGGGCATCTGCCACGGTCGGCGCAGACCAGCGAGAGTGAAAACCCAAGATGCCCAGCAGGAAGGATGTGTCCGTCATCACCACACAGCCTCATAATAAGAGCATTTGCAGCTACTTAAGATCATGCTGCAGAAATACGCGTGTGTACACGCAGCAACCATCAACATGCTACTAGGAGAAAGGGCAGATTGCAAAACTCTAGGAATGCTACGGTTTCATTTTCCAAATATCTGTAGCTCCCTCAGCACAGTCTGATGCTTCCTCTGTTCCTCGTCAATACGACGCACGTCGGCGAGCGTGAGGGAGGAGAGAGAATTTCCGAGAAGACGGATACAAAAGTTTTGGGTTCTTGGTTAGTCGGTCATGATTGCCTTTCGTCTATTCCCCTTGTAATTGTTTGTACTTTCTGATCTGGGGCTGATGACTGTGCTGATGACTGTGCCCGGTTATGCAAAATAATAGTAACAGTAGGTGTCCGGTGAAAACACAAGGCGAATTCCACGCACCCTCCAAAGTACAATCACAGTTTTAACCCTCTTGTGAAAATCTCCAAGTCCCCCAGCCTGACGCATACTTGCTCTATAGCAGGACACACTCGCGACCCCCACCCCCAGCCCTCCACCCCACTGCCGGATGATTTATGCTGTGCTTGGAATCCCGAGACCCACGGAATGACAGGAACACTTTCTGGCTTCTGAAGCCAAGGCCAGAGGCTTCTTGAGAGCGAGAAGTTCACACTCTCAGTCATTTGACCACAGGGTCCTCTCGCCCAGAAGGCTCCCAGTGGGTCCTGGAAATGAGGGCTTTGGTCCCCCAGGTCGACACACGCCACGTTCTGAGAGGTGCGTCTAGTCTACCGGGCACAGCCGAGACAGTTCACCGGACACAGAGAAGCTTCCACGAAGCAGGAGGTGTTTAGGAACCCATCACGGGGCCCTGGGACATCTCCCAGAACCTCTCGAGGTGGAGTTCCGTGGACATGTCCCTACGCAATTCCTTATTTTTTCCCCAAGGGATTGTTGGGGTTGACGTAATCGGCTCTGGACAGAGTCATAACCAGATTTCAGACTTCAGGGATGAAGAAACCCCAGTGACTGACTTCTTATTTTTAAACCAAGAGACCTTTAGACACCTTTCCCCCCTCATATAATAAATGCAAAAGCTCAACAGACAAAGCCTTCCTAAAGGATAAATGCTGTCTCTTGCCCAGTCCCAAATCACACACCAAATCCAGCAGTATCCAGTCCGACTTCTGATAAGAAGACCAACACAAAGGCACAGCAAAGCCACAGTGTTGGCATCAAATGGACTCTGCATCTGGACCCAGGCTCTACCTCCAAGCACTAGAAAACAATCAGAGCCGCAGCCAAAAACGCCATTCGCGCATCTCCATCTACTGATGAAACAGGAGAGGGAAAAAAGTCACCTATCCTCTGCCTTGAAGTCATTTCTGAAAAAAATTTTTGGGGGGTGGAATTCACAAAACATAAAACATTCCATTCTATTTTATTTTATTTTTGAGTTGGAGTCGCATTCTGTCACCCAGGCTGGAGTGCAGTGTCATGCTCACATCACTGCAACCTTGACCTGCTAGGCTCAGGCGATCCATCTGCCTCAGTTTTCCAAGAAGCTAGAGCTACAGGCCCATGCCACCAAACCTGGCTAATTTTTTAAAAATTTAATGTAGGGATGAGGTCTCATCAAATTGCCCAGACTGGTTCCAAACGCATGGGCTCAGACAATCCTCTCACCTTGGCCTCCCAAAGTGCTGGGGTTATAGGCATGAGCCATCATGCCTGGCTAAAACGTACCATTCTAAAGTGAACAGTTCAATGGCGTTTAGTATATTTCCATGCTGTGTAACCGCCACTTCTATCGAGTTTCAAAACACTTCCATCACCCCAAAATAAAGCCCTGCATTCATTAAGCAGTCACTCCCCAACACCCACCTCTACCGGGCAACCACTAATCTTTCTGCCTGCTTGGATCATCCGTTCAGGACATTTCCTGTGCATGGAGTCACGCAACATGTAGGCTTTCATGCCTGGCCTCCTTTGTGTCATACAATGCCTTCAAGGCCCACCGTGCTGTGGCAGGCATCACAATGCCATTCCTCTTCGCGGCTGAGTCATAAATATTCCATGGCATGGACACGGCATGCCTCAGCTATCTGGCCATCCGTCGAAGGCCATCTGGGTTGTTTCCACTTTGGGCCCTTGTGGGTGACGCGGCTGTGAATGTAGGTGTGCGTGTGTCCTGTGCACGTGCCTGAGTACTCAGTTTCCATTCTTCTGGGCATATACCCAGGAGCAGAATTGCTGGGTCATATGAGAGGTTGACATTTAGCCTTTTGAGAAACACAAGTATATGTCTCATGTCACAGGAGCAATATGCATGCCACAGATAACTACTGACAGTCACTGCCAGGCCAGAAAGAGATGTGAACTACAATTGCGGTGACAGCTTTCCTTGACACGAGGCTGCATTCCTGACTTAAAAGCTTTCTTGCCTCTTCTTTGCTTTCCGTGAAGGCTTGCCTAAACAGCCAACGTCCAGCTGGAGCTTCTCTTTGACCCATCCCTGACACTCACTACTTGGAACCGGGACCCCTGGGGCAGGCATGAGTCGCACATCGGGTGCCCGTCACATCCTGCCGGAGCTGGAGTTCCCCTCTCTCCACGTGGGCGGCTTCACCCGCCACCCCAAGAGCGTCTCTGGGCAGATGGGTCTGCAGGAGGCAGAGGGAGGGGCAGTGGTCTCAAGGGGAGGCACAGGTGTGGGTATCCATGCCAGCCAAGCCCCACTGTGGCCGCAACCTCGTGCCAGTACCTGGAAGCCACTCGGGAAACTCCAGCCACCACCATGACGTGAGGCTGTGTTCCTGGGGCCCGCCCCCCGCAGTGTGTTCTGAGCCCAGAGTCACTTGGCGTCCACACCTGACAAGGGGGCATCCCCCCCTCAGAGCCCAGGCCCACCCACGTGACCCCTCCTACGCTTGAACAGAAGCAGCTTGGGTTCGGAGGGAGCTGGTGCAGTGATGACCTCTCACATCTAAAGAGCACCTGCCCCCACGAAGAGGAAAGCCAGACCAGGCACACGGTTCAGTCCAGTGTGGTGTGACCACATGGCAAATGCACCAGAGCTGTCAGCACAATGACGCGCCCCCTCCTACCTAGCTCAGGGGTGACGTGGGAGAATTTGAGTGGGCCCACTTTGCCCATTCGTTCCCCCTCACCCCTGTGCCAGCTCTGTGGCCAGGTGCTCCACTGGCCGGGGCCAGGAGGGAAAGGGGCCAGGTGGCAGGAACACCACACCCTGGACACAGGTGTAGGGAAGCCCCAGGGACACTCCCCTGTGCTCTAAGGCCAAGGCAGCCAGGTGGGGATGGCAGGGTCACCCAGGGCCCCGAGGCAGTGGTTACTCTGGCATTGTGGGAAAGTGCAGGGGAACGCTAAATGGGTGTGGTAGTCTGTGTGCACCAGGTGAACCTTAGCCGTGAGATAATGTCGTGTGCCGCCGGGAGATTATCTCCAAGTGATCATGCTGTATGAGCTGCCGAAAGTGTGTGAGGCTTATCTTTAAAATTCACACAGAGACATGGGGAACAGAATATGTAAGTTATATATGTACGTTATTACATATATTATATATAGAGACAACATAGAGACCCAACATGGTATATATACAACAGAGAGACCGACAACATGCCATATGTACAACATAAAGACAACAACATGGCATAGATTACAACATAGAGACACACAACATTGTGTATACACAGCCTAGAGATACATGACACGGTGTATAGACAACATAGTGACACACAACATGCTATATACACAACATGGAGACACACAACAGGAGTATAGACAACCTGGAGATTACATATATACAACACAGAGACATACAACATGGTTTATATACAAGATACAGATGCACAACATGTATCTGTACAACTTAGAGACACAACATTGTGCATACACAACACAGATACACACAAGTATAAATCGACGGCTACCCATCCAATATATATGCTTGCAGATGTACAGGTGATTGTTGAAAAGATCAGGAAGAAAACAGTCACAGTAATTTAGGGAACACCCTACTCTTCACAGTGTGCTATTTTTGAACAGGTTTCATCTTTTTAACTGCAGGCATGCACTCCTCTTTTCCAACTTTCTTTTAATTACCAAAATATAACATAAACTGCCACGCACATCTACCACAAGCAAGATAAGACCAACGATTTGTTCTTTACCCAAATGCCACGCGCCTTATTGATGGATGTGACATTTTAAGGCATGCCTGTCTTCTTCAAAGGCCCCTCAGGGCTAGATCAGATGCATCAATAAGTCTCTGTCTCGCAGTGGAAGATTCGCAGGCGAGCGTCCTCGCCGTTTGCAGCCAAAGAAGTGCACATTCAGGGTAGTTCCGAGGCTGGGCGGAGGCTGGAGCGTGAGCCCTCCTGGCAGCGCCCAGGTCTGCCTCTTGGCCTCTGGTATGGCAGGCTACAGGCATGCCGAAGCAGGGACAGTCAGCCAAGGGCTTCCCCTTTAGAGACACCGGACACCGGCCTCCCTTATTTTCACCACAGGTTGTTCCATGCCCGCCTCTCTTTTCCTAGGCAAAACATAGTCCCTAACCACACACACAGTCTCCTCAGGGCCAGCTACTCGCACAGGCAGAAGAAAAACAGGCTGAGCCTTATGAAGAGCGCTTTGCGGTTTCTTCTGGAAATTAAATGTCGTCTTCAGTTCCATTAAAAATTTCCTGTACTTGCATAATGAATATTTGAATACCTCACCCAGAATTGCGCCCCACATCTTTAAAATAAAAAATTTTGAAGTCAAAAAACATTTCCTGAGTGGAGACCCCTGTTCTGTTTGGGCAGCCAAATCGTTAAGACAGGGGGAAGAAACAGTAGGGTTGGACGTTTGACCAGACCGCATTGGACAGCAGAGGGGCCCAAGACCGGCTGTAGCCCGACCCCCTGGGGGACCCATGTGGGTGAGAGAAGGTGGCCCGCCCAGGGAGGGCAGGGATGCCAGCCTCTCCCCCTGCCTCACCACTGCCTGGACAGCCAAAAGCTCTGTCCTGACAAGGTCAACAAAGTTGCCCTGGAAGCCGATGGCCTGTGAGCTGTCTCTCGCTTGGGATCTGGGCATCTATCCATGAAGTTGGCCATTATGACAGGTGACCGACGCCTACAGTGATGGCAGGTGCACACCCTTCCACTGCCATTTAGACCAGCAGGGACAATGCCGTTGGATGGACCCAAACTTCCCCTGGGCTCCGGCCCGTGTGACCTTCACTAGATGGCCAAACTTTCTGGGCCCCAGCTCCTTGACCAGGACAGTGGAGAAACGTGGAACACTTCCACTGAGTCATGAGGGAATCAACACGGTGGTGGACGCAATGCCTGGTGACCACAGGATCTGGGGCACCCCACCGCTCCACACCCCACGGCCGGCCGCAGCCACAATCCATGGCGCGTCTCTGCCAACTTTCGCGGTCTTACCCGCCCCACCTGTTCCTGCCAGTCTTCTTTCGTGTTCTCAATAAGCATCTGCTTCAGCTGGTGTCTTGGAACAAGCACCTAAGCGCCCTTTCCCTGGGACTAAGACACGTGACTTAAAATGGGGGGTGAGCTGAGACCTCACGGCCCTTGAGCCTTTCAGGTGTCCCAGCCCTCCTCAACTACGTCTTTCTGAGAAGCCAGGGGCACACGTCTCTTGCGGTTCAGGGCCCGGGAGCCCAGATGTCAAGGAGTAAGTCCGAGACGGCCGACTTCTGCCACCGCCCCTCACTGGAGTCAGGCATCCAGAAAAGAGACTCGGTCCTCAGCTGGAATGTTGACTGGGCCAGTGGCATCTCGGTGGAGATTAGGTGGCCGAACTTGTCGGGCTCAGCCACGTCCTCGGGGATGTTTACACTGGCATTGATGTAGTGACACGCTGATCTAATTACATGTCAATAAACCCCAGTCCTGATTCACGGAGGAGACCGCAGAGGGATTAGAGGTGCCCCCGGCGCGGGGACTCAGCCTTCAGACTCAATTATGGCCAAGTTAGCCGACTGTAAAGCCACGGCGGGTGGAGGGAGATGGGGGCGAGAGAGGGCTCGGCCCCCGAGCTGCGACCCAAATTGGACTGGCCCTGGGCGGCTGTTCAACTTGCTGCTTCTCCGAAGCTTTTGGTCGCTGTGCTGATGGGCTCCTCCTTCGTTATCCGCACAACGGACAGACGCCAGAAACTTTCTGCAAACATCAGCAAAACAAAGCCACGTTCATCCGACTGCAAACTAGCCCGGCCCGGCCACACGTCCCTGCCCGTCTCCCCAGCTGCCTCACAAAGGAGGCTGGTCCCTGGAGACCCGAACAAAGACAGGCAAGGAGAGCAAAGCAGAGTCCTTCGGTGCCCTGGGCTGCAGCGGCCCGCGGTGCCCGCCTGGCGCAGGCAGGGCTCCTCGATCTCTGATGAAATGCATTATACTGGGGGAGAACGACTTGAAATCGAGCCTGGGTTGGTGTGCCTGCTGCGCCTGGATGTTTAATGTCAAACAGTCAACTGTTGTGCACTTTCATTCATTCATCAGTGCTCCTGGCTTTGTGCATTTTGAAGCTCCCGCACTGTGGACTGAAAGCAGATTGGAAATACTTCAGAACTGCAGTGACACGTCCCCAAGCAGGACTTCACGGAGGGTGTAGACGAAGAAAGAGCTAGCCAGGTGCCAGCACGGCCTCTGGCAAAGCGACCACACACCTCTCCTCTCAAAGGATAAATAACACATATTGTTGGCTTCTCGGCCTGTGGTCTCTGTGGCAGCTACTGGCTTGGCCACCACTGCCTTAGGCCGGACATCAATGCTTGGGTGTGGCTGTGTTCCTATCAAGCTTTATTTATTGACCTTGAAATCTGGTTTTTATATACATGTTATGCACCATGAGATACTACTCTTCTTTTGTTTTCCAACAATTTAAAAATGTAAAGACTGGCCAGGCGTGGTGGCTCACACCTGTAATCCCAGCATTTGGGGAGGCTGAGGCAGGAGAATTATCTGAGCCTCAGGAGTTTGAGACCGTTGTGCAACATAGTGAGACTTCCGTCTTGACAAAAATAGTTAAAAATTAGCACTGCATGGTGGAACACGCCTATACTCCCAGTTCTTGGAGAGGCTGACGTGGAAGGATCAACTGAGCCCAGGAGGTCGAGACCAGGCGGGCAACACAGGGAGACCTCGTCTCTACAAAAAAGTAGCCAGCTGTGGTGGCGTGTATCCATAAACCCAGCTATTAGGGAAGCTGGGGTGGGAGGAGCACTTGAGCCCAGGAGGTCGAGGCTGCAGTGAGCTGTGATCATGCCACTGCCACCACACTCCAGCCTGGGCGACAGAGCGAGAACCTTTCGCAAAAACAAACAAAAATGTCAAGACCATTCTTAGATCACCAGCTGTACAAAACCAGGCGAGGGCCCAATTGGGCCAGGGGCTCCAGCATGCCAGCCCGGCTCCAGTCATTAGCAGGGCCTTAAACCAGAGCCTTCTTGTTCTGACGTGAGGATGCTGGGCCGATGACCTCCAGTGCCACCCCGGACGTGGAAAAAAGCCAGATGAGGATTGGCTACCCCCAGCTCACTTAGCCCCAAGGCTTTCCATGGTCGATGGAGGCGGGACGCACCATCTACCAGGGTATCCAGCTTCCTGCTGCACCTTTTAAAACAGAGTTTCCCATCCTCGAAGAGGCTGCACCAAGTCCGTGCAACTTGGATAGACAGCGAAAGCAGGAGTGGGAATGAGCGGGCTGACGACTTTTGGTGAAGATCTCCCCTCTGGCCTGGGCACCCGTGCGTGTTTCGCGCCTTGCAGGAACCCGCTTTTGTGCTTGCCTTCCCCGAGCTGCGAGAACCTCCAGGAAGGTGAGTCCCAGCACGCCTCATCCCTGAGCATGCCCTGGGCCTTCACGGAAGCTCCAGGCAGCGTCAGGCTCGGAAGAGAGCCAGAAGGCTGGGGATCCCAACAGACTCAAAAACCCACAATGCGAATGACAGCTTAAGCGGAGCAGGGAAGACTTCTCGGGGCCACCCTCGCCGGGCAGACGGGAAACAGTCAGCAAGCAGGAGGCTCAACAGAGATGCTTCAATTAAGAGCGCAAGGAAACATTTTGTGGCGCTGACGGACAGAGGTGAGACGGTGCTGATGTGTCAGAGAGAAAGACCAAGCGAGGGAGGGCGCCTGGCCGCCCAGATGAGGCCAGGAGTCTCCCCCGGCCGTGGACGCCACCTGCCTGACGGGGGCCGGGGTTCTGGAGGTTTCTTTGAACAGTTGATGCAGACCAATGCTTTGCCACCGAAAGTTTAAGCCTGTTCTGACGGACGTACCACCGCCCTGTGTCTTTTTCAAAGCATGTTACTGTCAACAAGGATGGATTATAAAAGTACCAGTGACCAAGTGCTTCATACAGAAAATACGCACAGTCTTAAATCCACTTCCATCATACGATGTCGCCGGCTGGAAAATCACCCACGCTTGCGTTTGATGCTTGTGTAGGAAACGTATCGAGACATTATTGAACAATTTTCTCCATCCCCCCCCTCCAAAAGAGAAAAGGGCTGACGAAAGGTCTGAGGTGGAGATAAGCGCTTTGCACACTCGTTGCTGGGATGGAGTTAAAGCCTTTTGCACACCCGTGCTGAGGCAGGACAGAGCTAAAGCGCTTCATGCACTCCATGAGATGGAGATGAAGTGCTTTGCACACTTGGCACTGAGATGGAGATAAAGCGCTTTGCACACCTGGTGCTGGGATGGAGATGAAGCACTTTGCACACCTGGTGAAGAGATAGAAATAAATTGCTTTGCACACTATGTGCTGAGACAAAGACAAAGTGCTGTGCACACTTGGTGCTGAGATGGAAATAGAGTGGTGCTTTGGACACTCGGGTCTCCTCATGCCAGGGGCATCCCAGGTGTCCTCAGGAAGGTACAGGGATCCAGCAGTTCCCAGAAGAAAGCTGGTGACAAAAGGGAACCCTGGGGATGACTATTAGGACAGAACATATCCAAATCGAAGCTGCAACTCAGTGCATATTTTTAAGTAGATGAAAAAGGTTAGAAGCACAAATTATTATAAAACTCAACTCCCACAAGAACCACCACTGTCACTGCCCAGCGGTCTCAAGAGACCCCGCCTCCTGGGTGTCCCCTACGCTGACCCTGCCAGTCTCCTCTGGGACATATTAGACTCTCCTCCACCCCGCCAGTGGAGCTGCCCGAGTTTATATAAACCAGGAGGCAGCAATTGGGCTTTTCCGGCCATTCTGGCCCTCCACGTGCTGTGTAAATAAAGTTTGACTGGTCCACGGCCAGGGCCTTCTGTTTACATCGCGTCTGCCACCGCTGGAGACTTCAAGTTCAATGGTTGCGGCAGAGAGTGTAAGGCTGGCAAAGCTTAGACATTTTATCGTGTGACTCTTGACGCAGAATGTTTCAACCCGGGTGTAGACCAAACCAGAGCAAAGCCCGTGGACCGGTGCCCGGAACTGGCTGCGAATGCAGCCCTGTCACCCAGCAGCTGTGCGATCCCGGTTCCCCTTTTCGGAGACTTGGTTCCCCCACCCGCCCAGGCTGCAGGAGAACCTCTGCCTCACAGACCGGCCGGGCAGGCGTGACTCGATGCTCCTAAGTGGCTCGCTCAGCGCAGGGCCCGGTGGCGACGCCTTCTCTGTAGAGACAAGCCTGACAGCCTGTCGCCGTTTGCTGGCCCGCTCTCTCCCCTCAGTCTCCTCCTCTGGTTTCCTCTCTCCCTCCTTCTCTTCCTCCCTGTCTCTCCCCTCTTTCTCTGCCTCTCTCTCGTCCCTCGTCTCTCTCGTCTCCTCTTTCGTCTCTCCCCTTCTCTCTCGTCTCTCGTCTACCTTCCTTACACCCTTCTGCTCCTGCCCTGGTTCCCTGGGCATTTTGTCCCCCCCTTCATCCGTTTTCTGCTTCCTTCCCTCCTCCCTCCTCCGGCAACTGTGTGTCTCATTCCCGCCACGGACACCCACTTCATTCCCTCCGTGGCTGAATGTTGGGGTTCAGAGCCTCCTTTCACTGGGGGCTGTTCCCCTCTCCTAAGCCTCTTCTGTCAAAGCCGCCATCTTTGGGAAACAGCAAATCAGGAACCCTAGACCTCGAACACGGGCGCTGTGCCCTGTCCCCAGGAGGCCCCACGATTGTTCACGTCCGAGGACAGTGGCCGGCACCACCTGGCCCATCTCCCAAGCAGCAGGGCCCGAGGGCGGGTCAGCCTGGCGCCTGGCTCAGGTGGGACTGCCGACACCTCACCCGAGTCTCCAGGCACAGGGATCATTGGCGATCCACCTGATTCCACGTGTGGGAAAAATCAAGGCCCTCCAGGTGCGAGCGACTCCAGAAAGACAGAGTGCGGACTCGGCCCAAGACATCCAGCGAAGTGAATGTGTGGGCACCCGTGCTTTCTTGGAAATTCTGGAGACACTAGGCAGGGCCGTGCGTGAAGGAACGTAGCTTGCTCAGAGCGAAGCGTGAGTCAAGCCCTCGGCCGGATCACAACAGCAGCGTGATGGGGGAGACGAGTGGACTGTGCGTTCCCAGGCCTGCGCTGGCCACGGCGTGCTCACGCCGGGATGTTAACGCACCTACCCCAGCGCAGGGATGGCGTCGATCAGCCGCGTGGTCTGGCGATGCATGCCGGGTTGACTTGGGAAGACGCACAACTGGCTTTGAAAGCGACACCAACAAACAGAAGACACAGTCCTCTTGCGCGTTCTTGGTCCAGAAGGGAGGGCCACTCCCCGGCGGGGCGAGATGATTGTTTCTGATTGAAATCTCCCCCCCGACAGGAGAGGAGGGGGCTGCCTTCATCAGTGCATCTCTGAAGTCTTATAATTGCCTAATATTTGACTCCTGATTACATATTTATCTCTTAAAGACCGGGATAAACACACACAGGTGTAACAGAGATGCTGTTCGTGGCTTTCTTATCTCCCTCCTGTAAGCAAGCTACAAAAGGCTCCACTGAACTTCCTCGAGGTGTTGTGCTGCTGATAAACATGTGTTGATCTTGCTACCCAGAGGTGGCCGTGTTCTGGGCGTGGATTAGTGGCCCCCGTGAACGCACGGCGGGTTATCTTCATTTTCTAGATTTGTAACCGCTCGGGGATTCTGGAAGATGAAAGGTGCCGTGGAGGGTAAGTGTACAGGATTTCAAAACCCAGAGCCAGAGCTATGTTAATGGACAGAACCTTTAATAAATTACGAGACGCCTTCGCCATTCCCCATGATCGCAGGAACGGAGCAGGGCATCGTTCTCAAACCTCCACACTGTGCCGCGGTCTGAAGAGCCCGCTTTACAAATATTTATATACCTTATTTCATTTAATCCTCCAACTCCTGGGTGAGGTGCCATTATCCCATTTCACAGATATGGAGCCCAAAGCTTTATGAGATTAAATCGCAGGTTACACTGTCTCAGGTTACACAGCCAGAAAGCAGAGAAGTCGGAGCTATCTCCCCCGTGGCATCTTTAATACAGTATTTGCCGTCAGACATGTGGCTTCTGAAGATACCAACGTCTTTGGGGAATAGCGGAAGTTGTTCCACCTCCTGCTACACCCTGAACAATGCTTCCTAAAACTGAAGACTTCTCACCAGGCGAACGGTCCAGCCGAGAGACGTGTATATTTAAAACGGCAGATCTCCTGATACTTTTTTTAAATTATTTTTTGCGTGCAAGAGGCATGAGGCGCTGAGTTGTTTAAAAAGTCGTGATCAATATAGTTTACTTGGAGTCCCATCATGTCTACACTGGAGTTGTTCACCTGTAGTAGTTAGTCGTAGTGAAGCAAACGTTCAGAGGGGACTTTGACAGCGTTGCTTACCGGATGGAGACAGGACGGTGCTCACGACACCCGTGTGTGTTTATCTGCTTGTAAAGTATTTCATCACAGTCAACCGGGACGGACGGGGCCAGCGTTGACATGTGGGACACAGAGACAGACAGGGTCCTGACAATCTCATCCCTGTCATCTGAAGCCCTAGGGGAGAGTAGGGAGGCTGGCATTCCAGGAGTTTGCAGGGAGAAACCCAGGCAGGGCTGGGGAACTCAACACGTCTTTGTATATGGCTAGCACAGGCACCTCCCTCTCCCTGGGCATCTAGGGGACAACAAAAACTGTAGTCGGTGCCTTTTTAAGGTCCCTGCACAGGCAGATCCAGTTCCAACCTTAGCCACGTCAACACCGGTCCCTCAACATGATCACCTGTAAAATGGGAACGTGATCGTCCTCACGGGATGCTATGCAAGTGAGATTGCACGGGGAAGTCCGTAACCCACCAGCCGTGTGGTCAGAGCGCCAACCGCTGGTCAGCTCAGGACGTAAAATACCCAGAGTGTTCACAGCAACCCTCCAGGTAGATATGTTCACATCTGTCTTGCAAATAAAGACAATAAGAGAGTGGCCCAAAGCCACTGGCATGTCGGCCTTGGATTCGGAATTCCAACCTGGATCCCTCTGGTTCCAGGCCATTCCAGAATGTTCCGTGGGAAGCGAAATCTATTTGGTGACTAGTACCATGAACACGCCCGCAGACAAACGGTCACTGTCGTGTAATGAGCACCTGCTGTGTGCTCTAGTCCACGTGAGGCTGACATGACTGTCCACATTTTAGAAATGAGGAATTAGGCTCGAGAGGCCCAAGCAGATCACCCAGAGGGAAATATCTAGAAACGGCAGGCCTCATCCTCTTAAAAAATTAACACTATCCCCATGAAAAGTCAGTCTAGAATCAGACCGGACATGGTGGCTCAAACCTGAAATCCCAGCCCTTTGGGAGGCTGAGGTGGGAGAATTGTTTGAGGTCAGGAGTTTGAGACCAGCCTGGGCAACAAAGCAAGATCTTCATCTTTGATTACAAAATTAAAACATTTTTCATAAAAAATCAGCCATCAGATAGACATTTAGAGCTGTGACACCCCCACAGATAGCCACCCCTTCCCCCAACATTCAGGGGTAAGTCTGAGTTTGAGCCCAGGTGCCACGTGCCCACAGGCTGCTCTGAACACCCAGCCCCTCTTAGGGCATGTCCCTGTGAGGGAACTGGCCACCCGGGAGGTCATCTTCCAGCGGCCCTACCAAGTGCCTACATATTAAGAGATCAAATGGAAACACCATCATTAATGATGCCAGAGCTGCCCATCATGTTGAAGGACTTTTGCTGCTGGGGAAAATCACAGGTCATGTTTCCCTGGGCGGAGGGGCCGGCTGTCTTTCCGCATCTGCAGAAAAATTGCAAAAAGCGCTATTTTGCTCCGATAAGCTAATTTAACTAGAAACAGGCCTCGTGTGTACCCTATGAGTTATTTCTGAATAGACTTTTAAATTGGAAACTACAAGCACAAAGCCATAAATCTAATTATTTTCTCCCTTTAGCCCTGGGGTGGAACACAAGAAGCGCTCACATGCAAACAATACCAAACATCCGTGGAAGTGACGCCTCACAGCACAGGGAATACATCAAATAAAGAAATGCCACTTGATAGGCTCATATCACACATTAGGCTTAAAAAAAAAAACGCCAGAAACCTGATCTGAAGTCAGGCTGAACACATCCATTTGTCTAATTCTTTAAAAATTAAGTATTATTTAAGTGTCTCTTAAAGTTACAACTGTTCATCCTGTGAGAAGTAGAAAGATCAGCAGCTTTTCACACATTCTGAGCGTAAAATAAACAGCGGCCTGAAGTGCTGTCATCCACAGAAGCTGAACCCGGTCTTTGTACAGAGCCCGCTTCGGGGGGCTCACGCTCTGCACGGTGGTGCGAGGTTAGTGTAGCCCCCCTGCCTTGATGCCCTAAGCACCGAGACAATGGCATTCTGTCTCCTGACCACAATGCACTTCTAGGTTGCAGGTGGTCCTCTTGGAGATGGACTTCAGGTGGTGAGGCCCGCAGCCCGGCTTGGGCTGGTGCTCTGGGGGTGGCTGAGGTGCCCTACAGGAAGCAGGGGATTTTCTTGTCCCTATAAACAGGAAGCCAGCCACGGTGGCCCCAGATGTGAAGGCCTGCACTGTGTGCTTTCCCCAGGCGCCAGGCAGGAACCACCCCAATCTCAGCATCATGGGCCATCGGACAGGTGTGCTTCGGGGTATCTGTTTATCATTGAAAAAACATAGAATACATCTGGAACACCTGCAAGGTGTATTTCATAAAGACAAGTTATTGCTCCAAGGGCCATGATGACATAATTTACGCCTGCTTCCCAGCGCAATAAAAATGTGTTTTTAGAATAGTGCTCATGAAAGCTCTTTATAAACAAGACCCGGTGGCAAGGACTCTTCGGGATCTCACAGGGAAAGAAATTGGCCAACGGTCACATAGCAGGAAACAGCAGACGCGGTGTCTGTCTATTCTTACAATTTCCATAGGTATGTTTTAAACAGTATGAGAAAGGACCAGTTATATCCTAGAAACATTGTACTTCCCATCTAGGACCGACACTGCTGTCAGTCCTAGGGGAATCTTGGGATTTGCTTGCTGTTAGAGCATGGGCAGTTTAACGTTTTACTTCACATGAGTAGGGACCACATTGAGAACAGATTTTCGTTCGTTATTGCTTCTCGGGTAACTTGCTCAAGAAAAGAAATCAACTTTGGAAACACACTTCTAAATATAATGGAGGGAGAGAAGGAGGGAGGGAGAGAAAACTAGGTTAAGACCAGAAGTGTTTCTATATTGTAAAGATCTGAACTTTGTTGAAGAGTAAGGGAAACGGAGAGGGGTAAAATACAGATGCTCTCCTGCAGCACAAGACATCTCCAATAAGGGGTCTATTTGGTAAGTGAGAAGCCTCCGGAATCCGACCCTAATTCTCTGCATGTCTTGTCCCTTTATCTCACCACAGACCCTGTGTTTTTTCCTGCTCAAGAAACTTTCTAGTGCCTGCCTCCTGCTTTTCAACACTGAAAAAAAGTGTCATCTTACAACTAAAAGTTGAATTCGTAATTTAACAGCTCCAGAAAAAGACGTCTCTATGCCCAGAAAGTTTCACTGGAGCAGCGTACAAACACTTAAAGAAGAATTAAAATCAATTTTACACAATCCCTCCAGGAAGTAGAACAGGAGGGAACACGACCCAATTTCTCCTGTGAGGCCAGTGTTATCCTGAAACCCAAACCAGCCAAAGACAAAAAAGAAAACAACAGACCAATATTTCTAATGAAGTTAGACACAGCATGCTAGAAACATGTTAGCACAATAAGAATAACATACCGTGACCAAGTGGTATTTGTTGTAAGTAGGCGAAGCTGACTCAAATAAAACAATGTCATCTGTCGTATGAACAGGCTGATGAAAAAAGACCGTATGCTCGTTTTAATTGATGCAGAAAAATCGAATATCCATTCATGATCAATATCCTGAGCAAACTAGGGATAAAGAGGGACTTTGCAAACCCCACAAAAAACACCTACAAAAAACCTACCACCAATATCATACTTCATGGCAAAAGACTGAATGTGTTCTAAGTTTGGGGAAAAGCAAAAATGTTTGTTCTCGCTAGACTTCTTCAGCCTGCAGCCTGGTACTAGAAGTTTGAGTCAGTACAATAAGGCAAGAAAGGAAAGTAAAAGGCATACAGATTGAAAGGAAAAAATTAAATGGTCAATATTTGCAGCGGATGTCATTTTCCATGTAGAAAATTCCAAGAAACCTAAAAAAATGCTTACAACTAATAAGTAAGTTTAAGACGGGTTCAGAGGCACAAGCCTGTAATGCCAGCACTTTGGGAGGCTGAGGTGAGAGGATTGCTTAAGCTAAGGAGGCTGGAGACCAGCCTGGGCAACTTGGTGAGAACTTGTCTTTACAATAAATCAAAAACTAAGCCAGGCATGGTAATGTGCACCTGTAGTTCCAGAACTTGGAAGACTGAGGCAACTATGAGTGTGCCACTGCACTCCAGCGTGGGCAACAGAGTGAGATTCCAACTCAAAAAAAAAAGTAAGCTCAACAAAGTTGCAGGATATAAGTTAAACATACAAAAGTCCAGCCTGTAATCCCAGCACTTTGGGAGGCCAAGGCAAGTGGATTGCCTGAGTCTGCGGGTTTGAGACCAGCCCCGGCAACTTGGCAAAACCTCATTTGTACAGTAAATAAAAAATTAGCCGGGCTTGGTAGCACACACTTGTAGTTCTGGCTACTTGGAAGGCTGAGGTGGAAGGATCACCAGAGCCCTGCAGGTCAACACTGGGGTGACCACGAGCATGTCACTGCACTTCAGCCTTGGTGACAGAGTAAGACTCCAACTCAAAAAAAAAAAAAAAGAAAAAGATAAAAAACATAAAGTCAGTTGTATTTCTATAAACTAACAATCAACAAAAGTGGAAAACATTATCAGAAATGTAACACCATGAGGTGAGTGGATTGCCTGAGCCCACGGGTTCGAGACCCACCTGGGCAACTGGGCAAGACCTCATCTCTATAATAAATCAAAAAAATTAGCTGGGTGTGGTAGCGTGCACCTGTAGTTCTTGGAAGGTTGAGGCGGAAGGATCTCCGGAGCCCAGCAGGTCGAGGCTGCAGTGACTGGGAGCAGCCACTGCACTCCAGTCTGGGAGACAGAGTGAGACTCCAACTCAAAAAAAAAAAAAAAAAAGTAACACTATTTACAATTGCACCAAAGAAATAAACATGTTCAGAATCTGTATACTGAAAACACACAATCATGAAGAAATGAATAAATAAAAGAAGACCTGATAATTGGAGAGACATACTGTGTTCATGGATGAGAAGACTTAATTCGGTAGAGATGTCACATCTCCCCATGAACCTATATAGATCTATAGGTTTGATACAATTACTGTCTAAATTCCAGCAAGGTTTTTTTGTAAACATAGATAAGCTTATTCTGAAAAGTGCATGGAAATAGGAATGTCCTAGTATAGCCAAAACAATCTTGAAAAAGAATAAAGATGAGGGAATCAGTCGGCCAGATTTTAAGACAAACATATGCACAGTAATCAAGATAGTATGTTGTTGGCAGAGCGGCAGACACATAGATCAGTGGAGCAGAGTTGGGAATCCAGAAACAGACACACAAAATTGTACCCAGTAGATTTTTTA
The DNA here is from genome assembly GCA_027257055.1 of Cephalopachus bancanus. Taxonomy (NCBI): domain Eukaryota; kingdom Metazoa; phylum Chordata; class Mammalia; order Primates; family Tarsiidae; genus Cephalopachus; species Cephalopachus bancanus. The sequence continues at coordinate 15,282,731 of JAPVLO010000001.1, read as the reverse complement.
CAAGCATGACAGCAATTTAATAGAAGAGGGAGAGTCTTTTTAACAAATGGTGCTGAAACAATTGGGTACTTATTGGCAGAAAAAATGAATCTTGACCTCAATGTCACAGCCTATACAAAAATTAACTCAAAATAGAGGCTTAATGTAAGTTTTATACTTAAAATTTATAGAAAAAAGAAAACAGGAGATAATTTTCAGGATCTAGGGTTAGTCAAAGAATTATTAGACTTGATAGCAAAAGCAAAAAAAAATGATTCATTAGAAACCGTCAAAAACTTTAAGAACAATAATTAAGAAAATGTTAAGAGGATGGAAAAAAAATAATTAGCTTGAGATAAAATATTTGCAAATCACATACCTAGCACAGAACTTGTATTTGGAATATATACAGAAACCTCAAAACTCAACAGAAAAAGATCATCTCATTAGAAAATGGTCAACATACATGAATAGATATTTTATCAAAGAAGATATACAAATAAGTATATAAGAACAAGTTTAACATTATTAGTTATTAAGAAAATGCATAACCAGTCATGGTGGCTCACGCCTATATTCCTAGCACCTTGGGAGGCTGAGGTGGGAGGATTGCTTGATCCTAAGAGTTCAGAATCAGCCTGGGCAACATAGTGAGACCTCACCTCTATAATAAAATTTAAGAAAATAAAATTAACTTAAAATTAAAACCATAATGAGATATCACTGTATACTACTTACAGTGGTGAAAATAAAATAACCATAACATCAAATGCTGGTGAAGATGAGGAGAAACTGGGTCACTTACACATGATTGGTGGGAATGTAAAGTGTTACAGCCACTCTGGAAAATAATATGATAGTTTCTTTAAAAAGTAAAATAAACTTACCATATAATCCAGCAACAACACTCTTGGTCATTCATTCCAAAGAAACTTAGGTACATACAAAACCCAAACATGAACATGTACAGCAGCCTTACACAAGACAGACAAAAATCTAGAAACAAATCAGACCTCTTTTAACGGCGGAATGGTTAAATGACCCGAAACAAGGCCACACCACAGGTAGCTGCTTAGCAATACAAAGGAACACATGACCCAAACCTGCACAAATTGGTCAAACCGCTGGAAAATTTCGCAGTGAAACATAGTCCAACCAAAAGCTCGTATTGCGCACTGAAGGGCGTCTGCCAGTGATGGTGCCGCCATACAGCTTAATGGCAGAGATAATCAAGCTCATGGGATAAAATCGGGTAGAACTGTCTACACACCGGAAAGGTGCCCGTGGACCGCTGGCGAAATGCAAATGCACTCCTTGTCAGTTTCCTGGTTTTGACTTTGTACCCTGGTGGTGCGGGGAGAGTCATCGGGGAAGGCTGGGTCTGGGGAGAGCAACCTTCCCATATATTTTTCTGCAGCTTCTGGTGATTCTGTTCTTCTTTTAGAATAAAACAAGCTTTTCTTAAGGCACGTGAACCACAGTACAGAAGAAGGAGGAGGAAAAGGAGAGAGGGAGAGGAAGGGAGGGGGAGGAGCAGGAGGGGAGGAGGGCTAGGGTTGGGAGGGAATGGGGGGAGGGGTGGGCGGGCGAGAAAGAGACCACGCCTCAGACCGGCAGCACTGAGGGAGAGCACCGGAACAGACTCCAACACGACCCTTCTTCTGGGCGACACCGACAGCCTGTCGTCGGCGAGTGCAAACGGACTCTGAGCTGGTCTCCGCGGGACCTTTCTGGGGGACACGAATCCCTCCCGTCTAGCTTGACGGCTCCCCCCAAGGCAGCCTGCCTGAGAGCGGGGCGCCCACCCGGCAGGACAGACGTCGGAGCAAAAGCCAAGGAGGGGGCCGGAAGCCCCTGTGGTCAGCAGACCCCCCCAGAAGGTCATGGAGCTGCTGACCTTGGCGTGTGCGTCCTGCACCAACGGCCACCTGGGATGCGGGCCCCACCCTTCCTAGGCGCACGCTTGAGTTGCCTGGGTGTCCTCATCAGGGAGAGGAGATGGGGAGACACAGCGTGCTCACGTGGGCTGACTGCGTGGGGTTCGCAGAGCGGGGCCATATCAGGAGGACGCGGGCAGAAGAGGAGAAACGCGGTGGCCTTGAGTTCAAAGCCAGCGCCACCAGCGTGGGGAGAATCGCAGGGCGAGCCCGGCACAGTGGGCAGCAGAGACAGACAGAAACGATGGGGTCGAGGACGATCGCAGAAGCCAAGTCCTCCATGGAAGTGACCTCACTTAGGTCTGACATTCGGCAAGGTAGATTCAGCCCCCCTCTCCACCCCACCCATCAGAAACCAAGTCCTGAGCAGCTAAGTAACCGGTCCAGCCTCACAGCCAGCAGCGCAGGGACGCCAAACCCATTCCAAAACCTAGAGTGTGGCTTTTATCCGTGCTGATTGGTGCTCATGTCATACCAATTGTTATATATTTTAAATAGCTCCCAGCAAGTCCACCCGTGCATGCAGACCCACTCCGGCCCTTCAGAGGACTGCTGTCATGATGACCGGCAAGAGCGTCTGGAGTCTCCCATGTCCCGAGGACCCGTGAGGCCCACCCTAAAGCCCAGTACATCCCCACACGCCAGCCGGCGCTTTTCCAGCTGGACCAACAGCAGGTACATCAGCACGGCCCCTCTGTGCCCTCCAGCCTAGAGCGGCCATCCCTGGGGCTGTTCCAGGCTCCGTGTGGCCTTTGCCTCCTCCCGCCCAGCCACGACCACGACTTCCGTCCCCTTCCCAGGGTCCACTTTCCCTGTCGTTGCCAACGGCTGCGGGGGTCACATCCCCACTCTCAGGGGTCGGTGTCTGCCAAGGAGGGACAAAGCAGGACCCGCCTTGCAGAACGGTTGCGAGGCTTAAATGAGACGATTCATGCAGTTGACTTGCCAGGGGGAGGGGCCTGAGAGAGCGTGAAGGGGCTGCCGTCTGGAGCCACCCAGGGAGGCAAGACCGCAGGGACGCTGCCCAGAGGAGCCATGAGAGGGCGGCCAGACCCCGTGGCATCTCCCCCGCCTCCCTCGGGATGTGACTGGTGGCCCAGCCCCAGGACATGACTGGTCTACCACCCGCCCCAGCGTCTCCCTGTCCCCTCCCTCAGGGTGTGACTGGTGGCCCAGGCCCCCGTGGCGTCTCTCCTGCTCCCTCTCAGGACATGACTGCTCCAGCCCTTGCTCAGTCCATTTGGAGGAGTGACCCCAAATGGGAGAGGAGCCCTCCGATCCTACCAGAGCACAGGCAAGGCTTCCCGTCTCCCTAGCTCCCAGCAAGTCCACCCGTGCATGTAGACCCACTCCGGCCCTTCAGAGCACTGATGTCACGATGACTGGCCAGGATGAAGCCCGCGTGAGTGACAGTCCCCCCTCACCAGACGTGTCCCTGCCGTTCCCAGCCTGGGAACTTGCACCGTCTTTCCTTGGGGTGAGTCGCTGGTCAGGACCGCAGCGCGTACCTGAAGCCACCAGGTTAAGGATGGGCTGAGGACAGGCACCAGCCGTCCGTCCCGAAAGCCTCGTTGCACAAAGATCCGACATCCCGCAGAGGGCCTCGGCCGGGTCCACGCTGGGCTCTCACCACCCCCAGCTGTCGTTCACGGGCGTCCGAGAAGCGCCCGGCCCTGCTGCGTCCCCTGGGAGTTTAGGGCCACCCGGAGCGGTCTCTGAGTTCACCGTGGGCCCTGGGGTGCCTGGCTCACAGCGTGGGAAACCACGGGAGTGGGGGCCAGGTTGGGACGGCCACGTGGCACTGCGCTGTCACCCAGGGAAGTGCCCGTTGGCTTCTTTTGCACGGCGCTGGCACCAGTTGTTCTCTAAGCGGGTCCAGCGCCAAGATGGAGTGTGGTGAGCTCACCCCGTGGGCCCCGGCCAGGGAGCCACGGAGCCCTGCTCACAGATGCTGCTGAAGACATCACTCTGTGAGGCCAGGAAGGATGGAGCTCTGTTCCCGCCCCACTCAACTCCTAGACACGTCTGTCCTTCGACGCTTGACCCAGTGGGGCCTTGGCGCAGACACGCCAGGGCCTGCCGCCGGCCACACTTTGTTCAGCTCATAAACGCTTTCAAGGATCTGCTTAGAGCCATGTCTGCACAGAGTGGGAGAGAGATGATTATCCTTGAATGTGAGAGCAAAGAGAGCAGCATCAAGGGACAAAGCCAGTGACCCAGAGGCAACCTGGTGACGCAGGGTGGCCCCTACCGGGCACACCCAAGGTGCCGCCTCCATTAGTTTCAAAGGCGCCGTGCGCCGGACCGGCACCATGGGGCAGGCCTGAGATGAGAGGAGTGGCCCGAAGACAGGGCAGGCACATCAAGGGTGCCGCTGACCTTGGCCGCCCCTCCCGTGCATACTCAGACGCTGAGCGCTGGTTTCCACTGGGCGCCACCCAGGCGTGTGCACCAAAGGGTCACCCTCACTGTGCTTTGATGGGCAGCCCGGGCCGCGGGGGGCCACAGCCCACAGTGAGGATGAGAAGAAACGGACCAAGACGCGCCCAACCAGCCTTTGAGCCTCCCCCCCGCCCCATGACCCGGCCCCTCCCAGGCGGCGTGGGTTTCTCTGCCGACGTCCCCTTGCAAGATACAACATGAGAGGCACGTCCAAGGCCTCGCACAGAGAGGCTCGGGAAAGAACGAGGCCAATTTACTCCCCACTGATGAGGCGGCCCCATGCCGGCGCCTCCCTCTAGCGCCGAGGAATACGCGTCTTGATCCCGCCTCGAGGAACTCTGTTTGCCTGGTTCCCGTCCTCCGTCTGTGCTTAGCGTTGTATATATCTTTCTTACGGTTCAATATTTACCGAAGAACCACAAAATTAAAAGTGATCCCATGGTTGCAGAAGACAACATAATTATAAGGGTCCACTGGATAAGACATATAATCTTCAGAAGCCTGCAGGTTTGCCTAATCAAATATTTATATCAGGCCCTGTGGGACACCCAGACAGCGCCCTGCAAATGATCCCTCAGCCTCAACTTTCCAGCAAGTGCAAAGGTGCCGTGCGGGGAGGTGCCTGCCTACCAACACGTGTCTCTTTTTTCTGACAGCACATTGGCATGACACGTTATTGAGACGTAATGGCTTCTCTGCCAGGCTGGAGCTCAGTTTCTCTCATAAGCTTGAAATAAAAACTTTGTTTTTAACGTTGTATTTGACCTCACTCTGTCGCCCAGGCTACAGTGCAGTGGCAAAACCCTCACTTACTGCCACCCCCACCTTCTGCATTCAGGTGATCCTTCCACCCCGGTCTCCCAAGTAGCTGGGACTTCAGGCATGCCACCAAGCCTGGCTAATTTTTTTTTTTTTTGTACAGACAAGGTCTCGTTATATGGCCTAGGCTGGTCTTGAACTCCCAACCTCTAGGTTCAAGCAATCCTCCTGCCTTGGCTTCCCAAAGTGCTGGGGCTACAGGTGTGAGCCGCCACGCCTGGTCTTATATTTAATTTTTTTAAAAGCAAACTAAAGGAACCCAATTCCTTGCCTTGGCTGTGTCTTGGTCTGCATTTCATTCAGGAGAATTAAACATGGTTTATCTAGCAGCAGAGTTTTTATTCTCTCATATTTTAATATTTTAAATAAAGCACCCATGTTTCCTTTGGATGTAGGTGTAATCAAACATTTGGAAATAATAAAAACATATTAACAAATAAAAAGCAATCATTCCATGATTTCACTGTGTTGACTTTGAAATATGAATCTTCCTCAGCCACTGCATGCAGACATCTTTTTGCAAATATCTGGGGATATTGGCGTGCAAATTGCTCTGCTACAGAGAACTCAGCACTTAGAGATGGTGGTGGGCTTCTTGGAAATTATCTAGCTCACACTTTGTTTTCCAGAATGGAGAGAACCAGGACTTTAGAAGTTGGCAAAGTTGCCCCCGTTTTTGTTTTTGTTTTTTTGTCACAGTCTCACCCTGTTGCCCAGGCTGGAGTGCAGTGGCACACTCACAGCTACTGCAGCCTTGACCTGCTGGGCTGAGGCCATCCTTCTGCCTCAGCCTCCCAAGTACCAGGACTACAGATACACACCACCATGGCTGGCTAATTTTTTACTTATTGTAGAGACGAGGTCTCACCAAGTTGTCCAGGCTGGTCTCAACCCATGAGCTCAGGCAATCCTCTCACCTCCACCTCCCAAAGTGCTGGAATTATAGGCTTGAGCCACCGTGCCTGGCACAGACAATGGCCACCATTAGGGTGACTAACATTACCACTACAGGCATTACATCTGTGACACTAAACCAGACAAAGAACGAAACCGCAAAACCGCATGTGTTGATGTCTTGAACCTAAACACGCGTTTGCAACAAAGCAAAACAACTCTCTACTCCAGCCCAAAATAAGGTAGAGTCAATGACAAAAATGTTTAAGACATACACGTTGGAAGTTTCATCATCGTATGGGGAGCCCCTCAGCATGTGGGGGCTGGTTGGAGGGTGTCGTTAACCTGGACTTACGGAAATATGGAAACATTGGCATTCGTGGAAGTCATAAGAAGCTTCCTAAAAATATAGCTTTAAGAAAGAATCATACGCAGCTGTAAAAAGAACAAGACTGTGTCCTTTGCAGCATTATGGATGCGGCGGGAGGCCATTATTCTAAGTGAATTAATGCGGACACAGAAAACTCAAACACTGCTCGTTCCCACTTACGAGCGGGAACTGAACACAGGGCACATGTGGACATACGGATGTGACAACAGACACCAGGGACCTAAAGTCAGGATGGAAGGGGGTGAGGGTCTACGAGCTTCCTGCTGGACACCAGGCTCATGGTTTGGGTGCCAGGTCCCGAAGAAGCCCTCGCCTCACTGCCAGGCGATACAGCCGCGTAACATACCTGCACATGTGCCCCCTGAATCTAATGTGAAGAACCAGCCATCGCTTTTTCCTCTAAAGACAGGGATGAAAGGAACACGTGTGGTTTTCCGGTTATCGGACACGATCTGGCCTGGCCCCCTGCTGCCCTCCTGGCCCGTGCGTGACGTGTGCATGCTCGGCCCCCCAGAGCCCAGGGGTCTCTCTTGCCAACTTCCCTCACCATCGCGTCGAATGGCTCTGGCGACAGAGGTGGGAAAGTGGAGGCAGGCCTCCTGCAGAAGTGGACCCTAAAATGAAACATTCCTCGGTCCGTTTAAATATTTTGCTTTTAGTTGGAAAGAAACAATCAGGTCAGAGAAGGGAACAGGCTCCGTCCGTGGTCGCCCAGGCCCAGGGCTGTGCGTGCGGGTGCCCTGTCTAAGGTTGGGGTTGGATAAATTATTACCTAAGAAATGGCCAAGATAGAAATGAATCCAGCATCCTCTGTGGGAGGTCATGAGCTGCTTCCCGCAAGGATGTGACCGGTCACATCAGCGGTTCTGTCGGAGAAAGTGGCTTTCCAAGGTGGCCCCGAAAGGCCCCCTCCCGGAGCTGTCTCCTTGGCGTCCTGTCTCCACCCCACTTCAGAAGGAGCTGACCGAGAGCAATCGAGAACTCTGGCTGAGGACCCAGAGCAGCGGTCCCCCACCTTTTTGGCATCGGGGACCGGTTTCCTGGAAGACAGTTTTTCCATGGACAGTGCGGGAGAAGAGGATGGTTTGTGGATGATTCAAGCACATAACACTTCCTGTGCATTGTACTTCTATTATTATTATTACTCCGATATCTAATGAAATAATTATACAACTCACCCTTAAAAAGAGAGAGACATGGACAGGATGGTAAATAAAATAATGGGTGAGCTACGCACAGACTGAAATAAGTGTTGGCTTCTGACTTGAAGCCGCCACCAGATGCAGCTGTGCCATTGAAGTCCATCAGCTCGCTCGCCGCCCACGGTAGGCTTTGGATAGTCTGCAGGCAGGTGACTCGCGATGGTCTCTGTACCGTCAGACTTCACCGCTCCCGTCCATCTGTATTTGCAGTCGCTCCCCAGAGCAACCATCACTGCCTCGGCTCCACCTCGGACCATCAGGCATTAGATGCTCCCAAGGAGCCGTGACCTAGATCGCTTGCAGGCACAGTTCACAGTAGGGTTTGCGCTCCTATGGGAATCCAGTGCCGCCGCTGATCTGACAGGAGACAGAGCTCAGGGGGGTCACGCGAGTGACGGGAAGCGGCTGTAAAGATAGACAAAGCTTTGCTCGCTCACCCACTGCTCACCTCCTGCTGTGTGGCCTGGTTCCTAACAGGACACAGGCTGGTATCGGTCCGTGGCCCAGTGGTGGGGGACCCTGATCTAGAGGATTTCCTGGTGACAGGATGTCACAGAGTGAAACCCAAAGCACGGCGTGCACTTTTCCTCGGCTCACCGACCACTATCGGGAGGAGAGTCTGGGAGACTCAAAACGACACCCCAGATGCCCACAGATGATTCCTCCCAGGCACCGAGCATAGACTGTGGTCACCCCTCCTGCGACTGCCGCACGTGGCCTGGAGGGAGGGAGCCCTGCACCGGGCACCCAGCGGTAGGATGGGGCAGGGCGAGACCCCACCTTCCTCAGGCACTGCAGAGTCCCCTGGAGACCACATCAGGCCCGCCTCAGCGGCACCAGGCCCAGGCCGCTAGCGAGCCGTGGCGTCCAGCACAAGCCTGACCTTGCTTGAATTTCAACACAGCTCGAACCTTGAGAAGGGTGCCTGCCCTCTCCAGAAGCCGCTGGGAGGTAGGCCATCGGCAAGCCTCCAGGAACTGTAAGGCAGCGTCCATTTAACACAGGACCAGGCAGCAGGACGCAGGCACGGGCCCACCTCTGCCCCACACAGGTGTTTGTCCTCAGTCTCAGGAGCTGCCAGTGTGGAGAGAGGCATTTGTGTCTTGCACGTGACAAGCACTGCTTGGAAGTAGCAGCCACCACGAGGAACCCCAGCAACCAGCACGCTACAAGCTGAGGATTCCACGAGTCATAGAAACAGGGGCTGGCTGTTCCCCAGAACCAGAATTGGGCCCACAAGACAGCAAGAAGCACCTGCCCCGGGCCGAGCCACGCCACGTGGCAATGCCAATGACTGGGACACCCTTGCTCACGGTGGTTGCGCTGCGGTGCCCTCACTGCTCTAAGTTCTGGTGGAAATGTCAGGAGACAGAAGGACGGAGTGACCTCGCAGGAAAGCCCAGGATCCAAGGGGAGACACAGACATCACCAGACACTTTTGACGGGGAAAAGCACCGTGAGAAGCCCAGTCCCAGAAGCCTGAAGTCCGAGAGACTGTAATTCTATTTCTCTCTATGTGCACAAGATACTCAGTCTTGCGCCTGTCACTGAAGTTACATACGTGGCAGGGAAAAGTAATTTTTAAGCTGAAAATTTGGTAATATGGTCTCTAAAGTAATTCCGAACCATCTCCGAGTGAATGAATTTACAATTATAAAAAATTACTTTTGTAATGCTGGCTGCGCTCGGAGATATGATCAGATGATCGTATTGCTAAAATAAAACATGTTAAATTTAACATTACGGCAATTCTGTCATTTCATTGAAGCCGCCATAAATTGCCGTAGCCTTCTGGGTAAACCATTAGCTTACTCTTTCTACTTATGTTCCCTCTTTCTTCTCTTTTTAATCCCAAAGAAATGGCTGTAATGAGTTGCTAATAAAATGACAAATAGGCACAATCCCGATTCATTCAAAGATTGTGTATTCAGAGCAGACCCGAGTCTCATTCTCGGAAGAACGCTCGACGGAGGGCAGTGCTGCCCAGGCCACCTCTCCCGTCCCTCTGGTCCAGCTGGGTCTGGTGAGGAAGGCCAGGCCTGGCTCCATCTGACCCCAAGACTTCCAGAGCCTCCAAGGAGCCAGCCTGATCCACCAACTTGGTCCCCATCCCTGACGCCGTCCCATCTCTAGAGATGCCACCACACCCCTCGAAACACTCCCTCCCCACAGACCCCACGGTCTACCTGATTTTCGGTTTAACCTGCTGGAAGGATTCTGTCATCCTCTTGAGAGACAGCAGGAGACGCAACCAAGTGTTGTGTCACAGTCCCAGCCCTGCCCACACAGGCTGTGTGGTCTGGAAAAAGTCGCCGAACATCTCTTGGCCTCATTTATGAAACGAGAGTGACCACAGTGCACGTGTCACAGTCCCACCGATGAACAAGTGACTTCACGCAACAGGTACTCAGCGCAGTGCCTGGCGCCTGAGCACCACAGGTGTGTTCTTTCGCGTGGCTGTGGTCGTCATTTTGCCACAATGAGCCCACGCGATGTCCAAGGGGCCACGCCGTCCCGGTGACGATTATGCACACCCGGGATACTTGATAAGTAAGGAAAGTTCACTTGCAACTTCTGTCCACTGAGCCCACAGGTTTGAGACCAGCCCGGGCAACTTGGCGAGACTCGTCTCTACAATAAATCAAACAATTAGCCGGGCATGGTAGCGCGTGCCTGTAATTCCGGCTACTCGGAAGGCTGAGGCGGAAGGATCGCCGGAGCCCAGCGGGGCGAGGCTGCGGTGGCCGGGAGCATGACCCTGCACTCCAGCCTGAGTGACGGAGTGAGTCTCCAATTTAAAAAACAAAAGCAACTTCTGTCCAGGTGGGATGCAATCGTGATGGAAACTTGTGCAACCACTGAGAACATCATGTTTTTAAAACATTTAATTAAAAAGTTTATATGTCAGTTCTGCAGTCTTCTCAGCCTCAGTTTCTTTCTCCAGACCTCAAGCACCTTCACAGGTTTATAAAGAGCCAATGGCCCCAGGCCGCAGGTCTTGGATTGAGCGCCTGAATCGATCACCCACCGAGCCAGCAGCACCTGCCATAATCAGCACGCAGGAAAGGCAGGTCTGGGAGGGCACGACATGGCCTTCCCCTTGACTTTCCCCTTGAACACAGTGGGTTAAATGTCCCCTCTGGGCACTGTGCTCTGGCCACTTTGCCTCCTTCCCAAACCCTCCTTGGGATAGGAAGCCTGGGCCATTGTCACTCTACCTCGAGTCACTATGTGGCAGCAGTATTTCTTCTTATATCATGAGCGCCAGCGTTCAGCACTTGGCTCCATCTTGGTTGACCTGTCTAAGCCTTTGGAAGTCCACCGTTTGGGGCTCAAGTCATTCTTGGGGGACCTGCATCTCGACAGCTTCTGTCTGGCTGGTTATGTCCTTCTACATGTAATCAATTGCTTCACCTACATTCTCTCTTCTAACTCGATGTAAAACTCTCAAAAAGAACTAAAAATATTTCATATGTATGAAGCATTTTAACAAATACAGTGTACATCTAAGAACGTATAAGTCTTCATTTAGAACCTGTGTTACTTGATATCTAATACTTAATGTAAATCCTAAAACATATATAAATATAAATTCTCCCATTAAAAAGTCCCTCTCTCTCTCTCTTCATCAATATCGCCTGTCAGTTTGTTGTAACAAGATGCTCAATGTCCCTCTCCCTCCTGCCGGTGGTTGGTGCTGCAGGCGATGGTCAAGAAGGTGTTTAATGCCTTATGACACGGGACGGTCTGGTGACAGCGGTCACGGGGAAGAAGCGGTGAGCTGAGTTAACTGGCGGCTGACGTCCTGACACCAACGGACACCCGTTACCTTCTCATGGGCACTAATGCGCAGAAATGCCCCCAGCAAAGGGGCCCTTCCACTCCCGCCAGCAGTGGCGTCTAGGAAGCGCAAGTCAACGGCGTCCGGCAGAAATGCCGGTGGCTCCGGTGTCAGCTTTTCCAATCGATGGCCATCCAACAGGTCTTCGAAGTTTCCCACTGCGTGGACACACAGGACCACGTTCCCCTCAGTGGAAGATGCACACACAGCCCCCGCTCGCGGAGGCAAGCCTCCCGAGAAGTCGCACACCGATAGCAATGGCTTCCCAGCACAGCCATCCTGCCAGGGTGCGGGAGGATTGTTCAAGGTCCCGGGAGCTGGGAAGCATTTGCAGGGAGAAGCGATTTCAGAGCTCACCCCGGAAGAGCCAATGCTCACCACTCGGTTCTTTCCCTGAAGGGGACGACGGTGCCTCGGTCTCTGCGCCGAGGGATCTGAATTCCACGTGTGCAACAGGACCCGCGGTTCTCTCCGTGCTTCTGCGGGTTGGCGTGGGAGTGTGTGTGCGAGAGAGTGTGTGTGACTGTGTGTGAGTGTATGTGAGGGTGAATGGTGTGAGTCTGAGTCTGTGAGTGTGTGTGAGTGTCAGTGAGCGTGTGTGTGGGTGAGTGCGAGCGCACATCCACGCCTGGTGGCCGCCTCCTGTGACCGGCCTCCAGCCCCCTCCTCCCTCCGGGGCCCGCACTGGCTGGAGGGGCAGCCAGGAGAGCGCAGAGGCTGCATCCCACGTGCCCGTGGCCCGGTCCGTCCTGCGTGACGTCCTAAGTACGACCACCCCTGGGAGCCCACGGCCGGAGGAGGGCTTGTGGGGGGATGCCGAGCAGATGACCGCACAGGCATCGCCACCTTCCAGGAAAGAACGGACTCTCTTACCGACAGTGTCCTTCTGGAAGCTTCCACAGACAGCCACGGGTGCCGCCTTCCCTCAACCACGAGGCGCCCCCTGGAGCTGTGCACCCTGGCCAAGGACCACGTCACCGGGTGCCTCCCTGGTTCGTTCTTGCTGGACACCTCTTTCAACGCCCTGCTGGGTGACCCCTTGCCTCCACCCCAGAGCCTCCTGGCGTTCCTTCCTCGGCGGATATCTTTCCAGACCCAAGCCCTTCCGGGCATCAGCTCCAAGAAACCTTCTTGAAGTTGCTCCCCCATGACTCCCTTCTTTCCTTCCAGTGGGAGAGATGTGATGTGTTTCTTGTTTTAAAAAAGAAGAAAAGTAGCCCAGGAAGATGAAGTAATATCCCAAAGTGGAGATGGGGTGAGGCTCTCTGGGGCCGCTGAATGTGTGTCTGGGTGGCTCGAGCCCTGGTGGCCCTCTCCGTGAGGGCAGTGTGTGAACATGGAGACCGTGTGTTCCCGCGGCATCTCTAATCACAGCGAGGCACCTGCAGGGGCCCATGTGGCAGGAGGGACGTGGTCGGTGAGCGGCTGCCCAGGAGGATCAAGAAAGCTGAAGAGAAAAAGGAAGGGTGCCTGAGGGGCCCCAGGAGGCATAAGAACAGGGGCCAGGTCCCATGAATCTTTGTTCCTAAGATCCCCAAATCCCAAGATGCTCATACCAAGCCAGAGAGAGAGCCTGAAAGTCACTTCACGGCCGTACCATGCTGCTGGCCCTCTCTGGTGCCCCCCAGCCCATGGCAGCCCACTCAGCTCAGTCGGGTCCCCCTGGGCAGAGACACCAGCCTGACTGTGTTCCGGCTACCCGGGTGTCTGGGCTGCAGAACACGGCGGTGACCCCAGTGGGAAGGCTTGACGGCTGAATGGCCGCCTCGTGGGCATCACACTAGCACTACGTCTTCACGGCCTCCTCTGCAGCTCCCGACAAGCCCAGAAACGGGCGCTACTATGATCTCCATCTCACACGCAAGGCAACGCCAGCACGGCCACGGAAACAATCTCCCAAGGCCACCGGGAACTTTTAAAATGAACTTCCTGTCCGGGCATGGTGGCTCACACCTGCGTGCATTTTGGGAAGCTGAGATGGCAGGATTTTTTGAGGCCAGGAGTTCAAGACCAGCCTGGGCAACATAGTGAGATCTCATCTCTACAACAACAACAACAAAAATTAGCTGGGCATGGCGATGCACATCTGTGGGCCCAGCCACTTGGGGGGCTGAGGAGGGAGAATCGCCTGAACCCAGAAGATCAGGGGTTCTGTGAGCCGTGATCGTGCCATTGCAATCCAGCCTCAGCGGTAGAGCGAGACCCTGACTCACAAATTAAAAAAATAAAAATAAAATAACCTTCTACTTTGGACCAGCTTTATATTTACAGAGGAGTTGGGTGACAGTCGAATTCCTGGTCTCTTATTCTGTCTTCCACATCCTACATGAGTGTGCTAGTGTGTGAGAATTAATGAACCTAAACTGGTGACACATTGTTATTCACCACAGGCTGTAGTTAATAACCAGTGACACATTGTTATTAACTACCTGATGCCCTCTCTGCCCCAGTATCCAACCAGGACCCCACAAGACATCCAGTCAACTCGTCTCCCATCTCCCAAGACTCTTCTTGGCTCTGACGGTGTCTCAGACTTTTCTTGGCTTTGATGACCTTGACAGTTTTGAGGACCTTAGCAAGTGCTGGTCAGGAATTTTGTGGAATGCCCCTGGTTTGAGATTAGTTTTGTTTCTTTCCTCATGATTAGACTTGAGGTGGTGTGTTTGGGGGAGGAAGACCGCTGGGGTGGGCTGTCATTTTCACCACATCGCGTCACGGGGATGTACTGTCCACATGGCCCATCCCTATTGAGCTGACCTTGATCTCCAGTCTGAGGTCGTGGTTGCCAGTGTCACCTCTTTAAGGGTGCTCCTCCTCCTTCCACACTGGACCCTGTGGGCAGACATCGCTCCACACAGCCCAGGCTCTGGGAGTGGGAAGTTAGGCTCCATCTCGTGGAGGAAACAGACATCCTTTGAAATTCTCCTCTGGGAAATCGCTCCATTTACTTACTGAACCACTTATAGCCACATGGACTCGTGGATTTTTACGCAATACCACTTTATGTATGATGTTTCTCAAATTCTTCCAGCGTTGCCACAGGGGGCTCTTTCCATTGGCCCTTGCACTCCTTGGATATAATCTTATCATGGTGGGATTTACTTTTTCTAGCACATCCTAACTTTCTGGACCTACATGATGTGCCAGGCTCATTATGGATGCTTTTTAGATGAGTTCCCACTCCTGGAATCAGACACCTCTCTGCAGAGTGCAGGTTTCTTCTGTTGGAGAATGGTATTAGACACCAAGGTCTGCAGATTGGGGGTGCTCACTGTTACTGGGTTGTCACTGCTCTGGGCCCTCTCAGCTGATGGGGCAAAGACACACACATATGCAGACTAATGCTGGCATGTGCCCACATGCACACATATTTCAGTTAAGTTGCACATGAGGTCACCCTGATGTCCCTAACTCCAATCCCTCACCAGATGGTCATTCCAGACTCCTCCCCTCGCCCATCTGGAAACATCTCCCCAACAGTAAGAAACTCAGAGCCAGGCTTTTAATCCAGGTCCACCCTGCTCCACTGCCTCCAACTGCAGTGATCAAGTGGATGGGATTAATGCACACAAGATGCGGTTTCTGGAACACACTGGGCACTCAGCAAGCAAGTCCAGTCTCCAAGCAAGCCCATGCCCTACCCCAGACATGATGGGCAACCCTCCTGAAGCAGTCTTCCTGTGACATCTCTCCCTGTGACAAGTTGACCAGACCTGTTGTCTTCTGCCACCTCTCTCCAAAGACCTTTCCTCACCCAGTGCAGAAAGTCACCTGTGGAAAGCACATCTTCCCCTTCTGCTAATTAGCAAAACAGAATTATTGTGCTGTCAATGCACCCAGATAAAAAAACCTCACCCTGCAGTCTCGAGTGACACCAGGGTTGTCATGGAATGTGGTTCCAGCCAGTGACTTGTGGGGATGTTGCTGGGTGGGACTTCTAAGGAGGCTTCCCAAGGAAGACACATCTTGGCTGGCATATCAGTGTGTGCATGCATGTGTGTGTACACATGTGTGCATGTGTGTGATGTGTGTGCACAAGTGTGTGTAATGTGTGTGCATGGGTGTATACATGTGTATGATAGAAGTGCAGATGTGCACAGGGGTGTATATGGGTGTACATGTGTGTGAGGGTGTGCACAGTATGTGTGCACCTGTGTGCATGTGTGTGTGGTGGTGCATAATATGTGCACACAGTTGGTATGCATGCATGTGTGTGTGATATGGGTGCCCAGGTGTGCATGTGTGTACAGGCATGCATAATATGTGTGTGCAGGTGTGCATGTGTGTGCTATGTGTACGTGGGTGTGGATGTGTGTGTGCAGGTGTGCACGTGTCCATGTGTGTATAATATGTATGTGCATGTGTATGATGTGTGTACATGGTTGTGCATGTGGGAGCATGAGCGTGTCTGTATTGCAAAGTGAAATGAAGGGAGAAGAGGGCAGTGGGAGAATTAGGGCAGGCCATGGAGACAAAGATTCAGCAGGAGGAGACGGGGAAGGTGTCAACACCAACGCTGTTCACAGACATCAGTAAAACAAAAGAAGTGTGAGAAGGTGGCTTAGGGGGGAGCAGCACCTTCCTGGCGGTCACTTCTGAGAGCTGCTTACCGCCCATGGCTAATGCTGGTTGTACAATGTCTCTTACTCGTGTCATTCATATGTGCTGGATTAAGTTTTATTTGATTACTGTGCAAAGCGTGGCTCTGTGATGTGTGTGTGGTCCTGTGTGATTGTGTAATGGGCATGGCCACCGACTGAGCGGTGAGAGCATTAGATTTTGGGCTTACGGGAAGAGCATCTATGACACAGCCCACCTGTATGAGACACTGATGGGCCAAGTGTGGGACTCACGCCTGTCACTACTCGCCTTCTTGGGGCAGTAAACACAGCATCTCACGCACCTCCCTTTTCAGAATGCAAATAATAATATTTACCCGGCAGGACTGTTCTGAGGATTATGTCCGGCACTGTCTTAAAGAAACGCACACCAGCTGGGCTCGGTGGCTCAGCCTGTCATCCCGCCTTTGGGAGGCTGAGGTGAGTGGATTGCCTGAGTCTGAGGGTTCGAGACCCACCTGGGCAGCGAGACCTCATCTCTACAATAAATCAAAAAATCAGCCAGGTATGGTAGCGCATGCCTGCAATTCCAGCTACTCAGAAGGCTGAGGCAGAAGGATCGCTGGAGCCCAGCAGGTGAGGCTGCGGTGGCCGAGAGCGGCCACTGAACTCCAGTCTGGGCGACCGAGCGAGACTCCAACTCAAAAAAAAAAAAAAAAAAAAAACGCACACCGTTTCTGGAACCTCCTAGGTGCCCATGAAGGACATCCATGACACCTGTACCTATCAGATATGATACATATCGCATTCCGTATGATACACATCCCCTGTATTTAAAATTGCCGTTGGCCGAAAGAGAGAGGGAAAGGAAGATGTGTGAAGGAATCCTTGGGGAATTAGATCAGGGCAGGGAGTGGCTTCTATGAAGGCTCAGCAGTCTACCCAGACACCATCCCCCGCTTGACCTCTCGGGTCACCCTGAGAGAGGGGTGACGCCTCGCTGGGACGTCTGTGACTCACAAGGTAAAGGACCTGCCTGTGTCATCCCTGAAGTTCCGGCCAGCCCTGCCATGGAACGTGGGTCGGGGGGATTTGGAAGACCAGAAGGAAGAGCACCTCAGCCAAGAGCGCCCATCTGGAGCCCCCTCCTTGGTGGCTCACAGGAATGGGCGGAATCTCTGCCTGCTGGACCCAGCGGCTCTAATTCAGCTCTTTCCCTACTGCGTGTGCTTAGGAGGCACCCGTGGCCTGGGCTTGGAAGTGTATCTGCCAGGATCAACTGTTTCTTGGTTCTTTCATGTTTTGCTAAGGAAAACAAAAGAAAAATCCGTGCGTTCTTTGGGCTGAAAGGCAACACGCTGAAGGTCCCGTGGCTGCATGTTCATACCAACACACGCCGAAAGTCATCGTAGCTCGGGGGATTTGGGAATAGACTTGAACTTGGGTGTTTCGGCTTGAACTCACCCAGGGACATCTTGCGGGATTCCACAGAGGATAGAAGACCAAATGGAAAATGCCGGAGCAGCCACAGACCTGGAAGAGTGTTCCGAATGGGCCGTCCCCTCTGAAATACCCCCTCCCCGAAAGCAGCCAGACATCGCACACCTCCTGTCCTGCACGGCTGCGCCTTGTCTCAACTTTTCATGCGTGTCTCATTTCTTTGTTTAATTTTTTTTCGTGTCTCATTTCACTTTCAGCCACCGCCCTTGACTTGCATCAAATAGTGTGCGTGTCTTGCGTGAGCTTGATAATTACACGATTAACCTCAGCCCGGGTGTCCTATCTGCAACCTGGATTTCTAAGCTCATAACATAAATTGTTTTGTTTCGAGTACTTAACATGGTGCCCGCAGCGGAACAATAAATGCTTCTAATTGTGACAGAATTATCTTTAGTGCTCCAGGTATCACCTCCGTTCTTCTGCCCCAGTCTGGGTGACCTCTGCAGACCCTCCATAGTGAAACTATGTACGCTATCTCCGCGCCCGCACCGCCCGGGGTCCTCTCTCTTTGTTATGCATATTACGGATTCTCCAAATCCTATGGAGAGTTTAAATATTAATTTGCCTTTCTGTATATTCTAATTTCAGAACGCCAAGGAAAAACTTGGCGATGGCTATCACATGATTTAAATATAGCATGTATTTACTTGATAATACGCAGTCATTTTTCTCAGCTGTATATGTAATAAATACACTCCCAATCCATAATTCTCCACGATATTTATCTGAGCGATATAAACATTCCCTTGAATAATAATGCATTGTGTAACCTCCCATGACAGTTTGTCTATTAAAAAGGAAATTAAATATACAAAGTTATGGGGGGAAACATCACTGTAAGGCAATAACGAACTTAGTAAATTCAAGAAGGAAAATGAAAGAAGACTCGCTTGAAGTCTAAGCTTCCCTTCTTATTTCCCGCGACTCATCACTTATCGCCAGACACGTGCTGGAGGGCCACCTCGTGTCCACGTGTGCGCAGATCGAGGCGATGGCGCGCAGGTGTCGACAGAAGGAAGCCGCGGTCACCGGGATGTGACTCCCTGACGGGCACAGGCTCCCATCCGTGCCTATGGGGCACATCTGCTCTGGCTTCTCCAAGATCCCAATTATTTACTCAGAAATACTTCCCTCAGTTAATTTCCCATCCACAACCCAGGTCCTAAGTTGGAGCCATCCAGCCAAGAGCCTGACGAGTCTATTTTCTTAAAGGGTAAAAATCTTCCTTCCAGAGTGCACACTTCAGTACCCAGCAAGGAACTAGGGGGCACGAATATCCAAGGGTATGCTTGGCGATCCGTTCTTGCTTAAAACTATCCAGGTGTTGACATTCCCACTTCGGAAAACTCTGGGGAGTGCTGACTTTACTTGGCAATGACACTTTATGACAGGAGCATAGGCCGTGTGTTATTCACATTTGCTTTTCCTCTTAGGATTTAATTATTTCTGCCAGCAAATCTGCCCCAAATGGCCGTTTCACTGAAGGCGAGCGTGCATGGCCATAATGACACGGTATTTCTTTGAAAAGGAGGAAGAGACGTTTTAGGTTGAGGGTAAAAATCAAACAAAGTTGGCGTTTGGCTAAACCCACCTCGCAGAAGTCATGCCCCCCCGGAACTAGGCTTGCCCTCCCCCTAATAGGCAAAGCCATCTTCATGACTTCTCCTGGCTGAAGGTCTGCTCCAGCCGTGCTCAGCTCGGGATGCTTAGCCGGAAGCATGGAAAGACAAGGCAGTGGGTATTGTAGCCATAAAGCACAAGCCATCCCTCTAAAAGCTGTCCTGGTAATGCCTTTGAAATCAGCCGTCAGGAAACCATTAGAGTAATTGCCAGTCCCAAGAAACCCCAAGTCACCAGGGCAGCCGGGGACCTCCCTCCGTGCCTCCACCCCCCCCACCACTCCACCTGTCCCCAGAGGCCTCTCAGGGTATGTGGAGCCCAGAAGGGAGGCTGGGTGGGGCCTTCTTCGAGGAGAGGAGGGGCAATCTTCCAGCAGGGGCTTGCCACAGTGGGGATGGGCTTCTTCCCCACCTGGCGCCGGAACGCCAAGTTCAGGGGGTGGAGGCTCTGCAGAAAGTTCTGGAGGCGGGCGACTCTGAAGTCCCGTCTTGCTGCCCCTAAGCCCCTGTCGTCTGCCCCACTCCCCACCCACGGCTGCCTTTCCGCTGCCGTCTGTCCCATTTAACACGCATGACTCGCAACCATTGAGCCACTCGGGACCTGACTCTCCCAGCCTGTGCTGTGCGAGCCGGAAGTGGTGTTTTGATCCACCCAGGAAACACCCCCGCGCCATTCCCGGTAGGCAGAACCTTCTGCCCTCTTGCTTGTTTGCTTAGCGCTGTTGGTTTGTGCTCGGCGATGGACGCCGGATGGCACGCAGCATACAAGGGACAAAAGGAAATCGGCAAGTCGCACGCACACATGCCCGACGACCGGCTCGGGAATGAACACTGGGAGCCTGGACGGTCCCCCGTGCTGGCTCCTCCGCCCTTCCCCCGCCTCCCTCACTCCTCCTCTCAAAGCCTGCGACGGCTTCCGTGGCCGGCGCGCGCCGACCGTCGCAGGCCAGAACTGCCCACGCGGGCAGAGGGTCGGGGGATCCCTGGACCCTCCTGCCCCCCAACCTGCCCCCGGCTTCCCGATCCGGTGATTCCAGCCTGGCGAGATGTGAACGGGCTCCGCAGCCCCACGGAGTCACCCTATTCCCGAATGTCCAGAATGAAATAAAAAGGGACTCTCACGCCAGGCAGGGGCCAGAAGGCCGGAGCCTGGGCCTGACTCCGTGCGTGCCACGTCACCTCCAGTGGACCCTGGCGCATGGCCACCATTTCTGCCACAGACGACAGTTGACAGTGTAGACCCTGCGACATGGCTCACTCAAACCCCCCCCCACACAGCTCCCAACGAAAGTACTTGACTTTGAAATCGAATCCACAGTCCCAAGGGGAACGCGTCACGAGCAACCAGACCCTGTTTCTTTCTTTCCCGGACTGAGACCGCTCTCCCTTCTCCAACTGTCTGTTTTACTCCCTTGACTCATTTTGGAGGGAGAATCCTTCGCGAACCCAAAGTCGCGACTTGTGGGAGAGGCCCGGGACGCAGATCAGTCAGCCAGGCGGCAGAACCGGAAGACCCCTTCAGTGTCCTGGCTCCGAGGAACCAAGGCGGCCTGGGGCCCAGGGCTCCGCGCCATGCTGGCCCCTTCTCACGGTAGCCAGTGGCTGGTCGGCAAAGGCCACACCCCCAAGCCGAGCGTCCGCGCGGGGCAGTGCCACGGGCGTCCTTGGGTTCACAGTCCGTCGACCTCAGTGACGTTTTAAAAGACAAAAGGAGCCGGGCTCGGTGGCTCCGCCTGTCATCCCGCGCCTTTGGGAGGCTGAGGTGAGTGGATGGCCTGAGCCCGCGGGTTCGAGACCCGCCTGGGCAGGTAAGACCTCATCTCTACAATAAATCAAAAAATCAGCCAGGCGTGGTAGCACATGCCTGTAGTTCCAGCTACTTGGAAGGCTGAGGCAGAAGAATCGCTGGATCCCAGCAGGCAAGGCTGTGGTGGCCGGGAGCGGCCACTGCACTCCAGTCTGGGCCACAGAGTGAGACTCCAACTCAAAAACAAAAAAAAAAGACAAAAGGGACACATTGCCGGTTCCTCAAGGCTGACGCAAGAAAGCCGCTTCCCCCACGGTCAGGGTGGCGCGGTGCAGTGTGGCGCCTCTTCCCTGTCTCACGCCGGACTTGCCCCAGCGCTCTTGAGTAAGCAGCGCGGGCCATTTCAATAGGACAGGTGCTTCGAAGGCCCGCAGAAGGTCAGCCCTATTATTTCAATTAACGGCACAAGCCACGAAAACACAGGCGGGCGAATTAATTTCAAGCTCCCCTTGAGTGCGGGCGGGGGAGGACACCTCGGCCCCTCGGTTGTCCTGGCAACGCCGCATCCCAGCCAGCGGGAGCCTGAGCGGCGCGCCCCTCCCGCACACGCACGCGGGGCAGACAGTACATTAGCGAAGAATACGGAGTCCATGTAAATGTTGAAAGAGTTTCGTTGCCATGGCGATAAGAAGAATGGCACAAATACTGGAGTGCTCGCCATACTCCAAGGCAGACTTTTAATTAACAAAAAAGCCCTCCGATGACAATGCCAAGATGGCTGTAGCCACCGTGGGGAGGTGTGCCCACGGCCGGGAGCCCAGCCGCCACCCAACACAGCGGGCAGCCGGGGCCCCGGGATTCTGGCTGAGTTGCCGCTGAGGGCACAGAGCCGCCGGGAGGTTCGGTGGCCGCTCTCGGCATCTTTTCACGGAACACAGAAAAAGAAGGGTAGGGACGGCAGAGAGAGCGTGCCCCGTTGGCCGGGCCTTTCGTCAGGGCCGAGAAGCCAAGTCGGTGGCCGTGTTTTTGTCCTTCCCCAGCTGTGGGAGCAGGAGCATTGGCAAAGACAACCCAGAGCGGGCCACGATCTGCCTCCCTCCCTGGAGACAGGCCGCGCCGTTTCCCGACGGGGCTGGCTCACCAGGTGAGGGGCTGCCCGGGCTCTGTCAAAGCAGAAGGTGGGGACACAACAGGGAGCGTTGGCACGTCCTGTGCGCTAGCGCAAGCGTCGGTTCTTCCAAAAGCCTGCCACCGCAAGTGGGAAGGCACAAGGTGACTCTCCGCCAAAGTTCACGTTTCTTTTTTTTTTTTTGAATGGCAGAAATTTCCATGAGCGTCCAGCAAAGCACTGTTTCCTCCAGAGGTTCTCAAAGACCCAAGGACCCACAGTAGCCACCTGCAAGGGAGTCTGTGATGGGCAGGTGCGTGGGCAGAGGAAACGGCTGTGAAGGGCTGTGGGGGTAGCCATCCCGACGCCTCGGCCGCACGTAGCACGGGCCGCCTGTTCCCCTGGGATGCTCTCCAGCCTGGACAGTCATGCATTCTCTGTCCCCAGACCCCGTGAGGGTCAGCGTTCTCCCGGCATGCCGGCCTCAGCTCTCCCCCTTAGCTTGCTTGCTTCCCCTCTGGGATGGCGGCTATGATGTCGCTGTCAGCCTCCTGCTCACGTGACCTCACATCCGCTGAAGGACGGCAGCCACGCTCTCGTTGGCAGCTCCCGCTTATGGAACCCCGCTCGCCCCTTCCAGCCCAGGGCCCACTCCTGAGTGCTCGGCTGACCGCTGTGGCTTTCTGCATGTTCCTCCCCGAGCTGGATGTGTCGCTGACGGACGTGTTGCCTTCCTTCCTCTCCTCTGAGTCTGTTCACTCTCCCACCTGCATCTGCATCACACCGCAGCATAGGGGGTCCTGCGCTATGGGCTTTGAGGTCGCCACGTTCCCAGTCACCAAGGCCCAACTGCCAAGGCGATGCCCTTCCCCGGCCAGGGTGGGCGCTCATCAAAACCAGGCCGCTCGAATGCTCCCCCATGGCTCTGAGCTTCCAGCGAAGTGTGGCGAGGTCGAGAGCAGCCAGCAACCAGAAGGGGGGCGCTGTCCACCTCCAACAGGGCACAGAGAAGCCCCCAGGCCCGCAGGAGCTGCATTGGGGTCCCCAGTGCTTACGTCTCATCGACAAAGAATTGAAAAAGCGACCTGAACAAGGGTGGGTGCAGGTGACGGTTTCACCGAAAGCAAGAGCACGCTCCGGGCTGAGGGGAGTACGCACCGGGCTGTCCCGGATTGCATCAGCCCCAAACCAGCCATGGGCGTTGGCTGTATGGGGTTTGTGCTTCCTTTTTCCTGGTTCCCCTCCTGCCGGTCCGCCTTTTTCCCTGATTTGATGGACAGGGCCTCAGTGACATAACCTTTGGGGATTGCGTGTGTGGGTTGCCCATGAGTCCGTGAGCAAAACCCCCAGGGGGTTAGCACAACAATGCTACGGACATGGTAAAGACCCGGAGGTCACAGGAGGGCAGCCGTGAGCGCTGACCGCACATGCGTGTGGCTCGGGGAAGTCCCCGGTGGGTGAATCCCGCCTTAGGCAGGGATTGGAGGAACCTGGGGTCAGGCCTGGGCAGTCTTGGTGTGGCTGGGGTGGGCTGCTCTCTGGGGTATGCCCACTGCTCACACCTAACTGCTGCCTGGCAGAGAGCATGCTCTCCTTCCCCCTCCCCAGGCCCTCCAGAGCTGTCCAGGCCTTGACTTTTAGAAACTGGCACTTGATTCTTCCACTTGCTTCCGTCCAAATGAAAAAAAAAGTTCTTTTTCTGTTTAAATTTGCCAGGTTTGGCTTCTGTTATCGGCCATACCAGAACCCTGACTCACACAAGCACTGATGGTGGGAATGTGTCAGGGGAAATTCGAGGGGGTGGGAAATTTGATGGGCTGGGGTCTTCATAAACGATGGCAGGTGGGCCCTGCCAGTTTGAGCTCATGGGTGTCCCTGAAGGCTGGGTTTGCTTACAGGAGTTACGTGTGGACAGCCCTCCCCACCAGCGCCTGTTGATGTGAAGGTCAGGACTGAGACTAGTCACCCATGTATCTCTATCACACAGCAAGGGGCTGATCACATGGTCTTGACAGACACAGACCCCGAGAGCTACCACGTCTCCCCACTTGAGGTCCTGTCCCGAGCACGCACTCTGCACCAGGTTAGCTGAAGTGAGACATTAATGTCTGGAGAAATAATTCCTCTGCAGTCATGCCCGATGAGAGCATCTGATTGGCTCCTTGGGAAGACAGGTGTTTCTCGTGCGATACATGACCAGCTGTGTGGGGAAGCCACCCCAGGGCGTGATGGGAAGCTGTGAGGACTTCGGGGGAGAGGCCTGAGGGCCCAAGCCACCAGTGTCTGCCCACATGGGCACGGTTCCTGTGCCTGTGTCTCCATTGCCCGCCATCGTGCGTTCCCAGAGCAGCCGCGCCCGTGCCCAGCACTGCAAAGACAGAGCCACGGCCACGGGCCTTGCATTAACCTATTTTGCATTGCTATAAAGGAATATCCGAGGTTGGGTATTTTTTATTTTATTTTATTATGCTATTTTATTTGAGTTGGAGGCTCTCTCTGTCTCCCAGGACAGAGTACAGCAGCACAATCCTGGCTATCACAGTCTCCACCTCCTAGGTTCAGGCAAATCCTTCTGCCTCAGCCTCTCAAGTAGCCAGGATTACAGGCATGCACCATCACATCTGGCTAATTTTTTGATCTATTGTAGAGATGAGGTCTCACCCTGTTGCTCAGGCTGGTCTCAAACTCCTGGGCTCGGGCAATCCTCTTGCCTCCACCTCCCCAAGTGCTGGGATGACAGGTGTGAGCCATTGCGCCTGGCCTGAGGTTGGGTGATTTATCAAGAAAAGAGGTCCATGGGGCTCAAGCTTCTGCGTGATGCCAGCGTCTCTCGGCCCGGCTTCTGGTGAGGTTTCAGGAAGCTTTCACTTGGGGCGGAAGGCGTGTCACATGGTGAGAGCACAGCGGGAGAGAGGAGGCAGTGCCAGGCTGTCTTGCACAACCAGCTCTCACACACCCTAGGAGTGAAACCACCCACTTGTGACCGTAGGGCAGACACCAAACCTTTCACGGGGGATCTGCCCTCATGGCCCAAACGCCCCCGGCAGGCCTGCTTCCAACACTGGGGGTCATATTTCCACGTGAGATTGGAGGAGATGTACCCCCAAGTCATACCAGACTCCAGTGAACACACACTGGAGTGGGGGGTGACCCCATAGAGGCTGCCGGCTGATGGGGACAGGCGCCCAGGGAGGCGTTCTGCCATGGACCCGTGAGAAGATGGACCGGTCGAGGCTGCAGCGACCAGAGAGGGCTTGAGGGAGGATTCCAGGTGCAAATCGGATCTCGAGGTGTAGGATTGATAAGACAAAGAGGACAGTGCTGGGGACGGGACCGGGCAAGAGAGAAGACACTGTGATCAAAGCCATCGGCAGGGAGAGCCCACACCCCACATCAGGAAGGAGTCCCGTGTGGGGCAAAAGCATCCTTGTGAAGCCACAGAGGAAGGGCGGCCGCACCCAGCCCCGGGTAGGGGTGGGCCGTGAGGGCCAGTGGCCGTGAGTGCGAGCCTCCATGCTGGATGACACGTCTTCTCCAGTGGCCTGAGAGAGGTCATCTGAGTCCAGCGTGCGTCGGAGGGTGGGTGGTGGTGTCGAGCAAGATGGCGGAACCAGACCCGCCCCGTGCCCGGCACCGGTAGAGCACGCGAAGGCACCCAAAAACTGTGGGGTCCCTCGGTGTCATTTGCCCCCTCACCCCGGGCCCCCTCTGCCCCCAGCGTGTCTTCATTTCCTGCAGTCTTGGCTTCAGTCACAACCTGAATGTGACCTGCTGGTCTTTGGAAATGAAAGCCCAGCAGGGTTGCTCACACACGTGTCCCCCACGATGAGATGAATCGCACAGTCCCCTGTGTCCCCTGGGAATGCCAGACCCAGGGTTTAGGACAGCCCTGACGCCCACACGGCTGCCAGCCCTGCCTACACTGGCCCTGTTTCTGAGAGGACGACCCAAGGGTAACGGGCAGAGCGGCTGGCGGCGTCTGGGAGGGCTGGCCGCTGGCCAGGAGGCGGTGGGGGCGGGAGGGCCGGAGGGGTGAGCGGCAAAGCCCCCCGGTCCCCTCCCACCTCGGCAGTGGCTGCCTCGCGCCTTCGTTCTGGGCATAATGGGATGATGAGAGGTGTGCCAGGCCGGAGTGTGGGTCCTGTGGGTGAGAGCACTGGAGGTGGCCTCTGGACACCAGAGGACGGTGAGGGGCCCTCACGCCCCATGAGGCACGGGCTCTGCCAAGTCCTCTGGCCGGGAAAGAGCTCGGAGTTGCGGCAGGGATCCTCACGCAGCTGAACCCATGCCAAGTCCAATCTGAGCCTTGCAGGAGCCCGGGCCAGCCCTGGTCGCGGCCAGCAGGGCCCAGCGGGGTGGCGGGCCCTCCTGTGAAGTGCTCCTTCCTGCCAGGGCCGTGGTGGGAGAGTCCCAGCAGCCTCCCGGGGGGAGCAGACGGGTCGCAGGGGAAATGGGGTCTCCGGAGGGCACCCTCCTACCAACCCCATCAGCCTCTGGAGGGCCCGACAAGGAGCTGGGGAAGGCTGAGAAGACAGTGTAGCACAGACAGGCACGGTGTCTGCTGGGATGTTTGGACAGAGGCCAAACCAAGGCTACCCCGCAAGGTCACAGCACTGCACAGAGCTAGGGCTTGCGACCAGTCGCCGGCTGGGGGTTGCAAGGAAGGGAGGCAGAGGCCGGACTGGGCAACATAGTGAGGCCCCGTCTCCACGCAAACTTTAAAAACAAAAAAGCAGCCAGGCCTGGTGGTGCGTGCCTGCAATCCCAGCCACTCGGGAGGCTGAGGCAGGAGGACTGCTTGAGCCCAGGAGTTGGAGGCTGCAACAAGCTGCAATACTCCTGCCTGGGGAACAGAGCAAGACTCTGACTCTAAAAAAAAAGAAAAAAAGTCAGAGCCAGGACAGACACCAGTTCAGAAACACGTGCTTGCTGGCTGAGGGCCACAGGCCTCCAGGGTGCTGAGTCACTTCTCCAGCAAACGTGAACCAAGGGTCTTTCAAACACCGCAGAGAGGTGTGACGGTGGCAGCTTTGCAAGGCTCTCCAGAGCCCGCGCTGCTTCCTGACGCAGAGCAGCCTGGAGCGCCTGTGCTCAGTGCTGGGGTGCCAGGGGAGCGGGGGTGTCTCTGGCGGCGGGGACTGTGGGGGCGGCATGGCTGTAGTGGGCAAAAACAAGCACGCCGTGACTCGGGAACATAGGGTCTCCGAAGCTGTCCCCGAGCGTTGTTTTTCTTCGGGGCTTTGGTGAGACCCAGGTGACATTTTCTCCGCCAGGAAGCAGATGGCCTTGGCGCGAAGGCACAGTGAGACGTTGCCTCCATCACGCCCAGAAGTCCAGGCGCCACACGCTTCCCGGGGAGAAGGGGCGGGGGCGGCTCCCGGGCCAGCAGGCTCATGGCCGTGGTGCAGGTCCTGTGACCAGCTCCTAACTGGCTATACGGACCAGTGTGGGGCTGGGGACCCCTGTACGAAAGGAGATGGAGAGGGTGTTCAGGATTTTCAGCTGATGCCGCCAGAAAGAGGCTCCCAGCAAATGCGGGAAAGAACAGGGTGAAAGTCTGCCCCCCAGGCAGCGACAAGCAGAGTGGCCGTGCAGACCCTGGAGTTGGTGATGCTGAGAAATAGCCGAAGACTTTCTCTCCAAACACCAAGGAAAGGTACAACAGCCCGCAGGTAGGGTTGATGGTGCAGAAAACAGAGACCCCCTAGGCATGACCATCCAGATGCAGGTTCTCCAAGGCACTCAAAGAGCCCACATCTAAACCGCAAGAGAAATGTGAGAGACCTTGACAAGCCGATTTCAAGATTTGTCTAGGAGAGAAAATGTACAGAAAGACAATATTTTAAGAGCAGCATTGCAGTATAAAATACCAAAGAATACCCGCTAACCGTAGCGCTCAAAACATGCTCGTGTTGGCTCAGAAACGGGAGAAAAATAGATCCATGGACTGAGAGGAAGTCCAGAAATAGAAAATGCACGTAGGAACCCAGTCCGTGTGAAGAGAGGGCGTTTTCCTATCCAAGAGAAAGCACCAGTCAGCAAGTGGCTCTGGACTCCTCGTTTGAAAAACATCAAATGTTCTACTCAAGAAAAGTAAACTGAAATGTGCTAAGCACAAAATACCACCCAAGTACCAAAAACCATCGGAGAATAATGTTTAAATGAGTTGCGGCATGGGAGGTGACAAAGGCCCCCTAATTCCAGACACGAAGGCAGAAGAAAGACCCATCTCTCGACAAAAAGGCCAAGGGATCTGGGACATGCTGGCCCAAAACAAGGACCCTCAGCATCCAAGCAAGCAGCAGAGGCAGAAGGGTCCTCTCACCGTCTGTCGCCCTGCGCCCCGGAAGCAGTCACAAGACCCCCATGGGAGAGGTATCCCCCGCCCCCCG
This sequence comes from Cephalopachus bancanus, assembly GCA_027257055.1. NCBI lineage: Eukaryota > Metazoa > Chordata > Mammalia > Primates > Tarsiidae > Cephalopachus > Cephalopachus bancanus. The sequence continues at coordinate 15,254,301 of JAPVLO010000001.1, read as the reverse complement.
AGGGAAAGGGACGTCCTTCTCCCTGACGACACAGGGAGGCCTCGGAACATACACCTTGCTCAGTCCCCAGGTCACCACCCCCGGGTCACACCACCCCACTGTCCAAGCACACATTCCATCACTGTCTGCTCACATCAAACCTACCACAAAAACACACATTTCCCTGTTTCTTGGGGTCTTCATTTCCGAAGGGATCCGGGACACGTACAACTCCTGTCACGCAAACCAGCCTGCCCTTTTCCGGTTCACCTGTCTCTGGCCTGGGGGCCTCAGCCATGAGCCAGCAGGGGGTGAGGAAAACGTCATCCATTTCTATGAAAAGATGCCAGATGCGAAATTGGAAGACACAGGGGAGACCAGGGAAAAGGGACTTGGACTTCCGAATAAGGAGGCTGGCTCACTTTCTACAGACACCATAATCCAGTGGAAAATGGGGAAGATATTCTAAGTAGGGAACTGAAAGGGAAAGGAAGACGAATGTGCCACACATGTAGACATCTGCTCAGCCTCACAGAGAACCTCTGAAGTACAACATCTTCCCTGGGAAAGTGAGTAAGAGAATTTTAAACGCAGCGCTCGTTTTTTCTGTACCTGTGGGGAAGGGACACCGGTCTGTGGACAAAAGGTAAATGTAACCAGAAATTGCATGAATCCAAGTATCTGTGCTTGATCCTAACCAACGGTCCACAAACCCCCTAAACAGGGTAACCTATTAGATCATTCCAACAGTGGTTACTCACGTGCACATGTGAACAATTAACAAGGTTATCCCTCCGGTCAGAGCGCGCTGCCTCACAGTTTCGTACAGTTACTCTTTGTTCTTTTAAAGGTTTTCTATCTAGGACGCACACTCAGAGTTCCCTTCTTCCAGGAAGACTCCCGTGTTGCCTCCTGGGTGACTCCTCCTCTCCGACTCCCACCCCTGCTGGATCTTCCCAGCTCTATGTCGTGAAACGAGACTTGGTTTTTCTTTTTATCTAAGATGTCCCGGTCCCCCTTCACTGGTTCTTGATTCCTGGGGGGCAGGGCTAGTGTCAACTGGCCTGTGGTGTCGTGGGGACCACACCTGAGTCTCACGTGTGCCTTACAGACTAACACAGTGTCGAGACAGCGCCACGTGTCTTAGACTTGGACCCGCTTTGAGATGCACCTTGGAGGCGTTTCCTTCCTCCACCGAGCAGATGGAGAATGTCCCTCCGTCCCTCCCTCCGAGGAATAAGCCCTGAAGCACAGAGTGGGAGCGTCCTGGAAGCTGGAATGGAATACTTTGAAATCACCTAGCCAGACTCCCACTCAGCAGCAGATGTCCTGGGGGGGCCTCCCTCTGAGTCTCAGTTTCCTTGTTCGTAAAATGAAGACGAGGCAGCCTTGCTCACGGGCTGGGACGTTCGCCCAATGCCTGACGCAGGACTCGGCATAGAATCTGCCCTCGACTGATGTGACTTGGCCCACCTCGAGTCCTGGTCCATTGCAAGCCCCTCCAGAGCCCTCCCGCCGCGTCCCTGAGAAGAAACGGAGAGGGAAGGTGACGCTCCAGCCCCTGAATATTCACCGCAGGGAAGACAGCTTCTGGCTAGACCAGGCATGTCCAACCCCGACCCGTGCCCACATGCGGTCTGGGACAGCTGGTCATGCGACACACTGTCTTTTACCATCGCGTGGTTTTTTAGCGTATATTTTCTCCGTCACCCCAGGCGTAGTTCCATTTTTGAAGTTCACTGCCACGCCTTGTTCGTGACCTCACCTTTTGGCAGACATACATCTGTGAGCTGTGGTTTTTGTTGAGGAATCACAAAGAACAAAACTCGAACAAACATTTCTGACGAGCACCTTGAGAACTCACTAAGAATCGCGACCACGTCCGTTGAACCAGGCGTGGGTGGATGAGTTTTAAAAAATCAAGGTCAACCGGGCTCAGTGGCTCAGCCTGTAATCCCACACCTTTGGGAGGCTGAGGTGAGTGGATTGCCGAGCCCGCGGGTTCGAGACCCGCCTGGGCAATTTAGTGAGACCTCATCTCTACAATAAATCAAAAAATCAGCTGGGCGTGATAGCGCACGCCTGTAGTTCCAGCTACTCGGAAGGCTGAGGCGGAAGGATCGCCGGAGCCCAGCAGGTCGAGGCTGCGGTGGCCAGGAGCGGCCACTGCACTCCAGTCTGGGCGACAGAGTGAGACTCCAACGCAAAAAAAATCAAGGTCAAATGTCCCACTAGTTTTATAGCATCCTTGCTTTTCTAAGCTTGATAATAAAAATATAAAAAATAAACAAAGTCTTATTAGGTACACACACTAACTGTACCATGTAATTTATGTGCATCCCATGACACCTGCTGTGTACTCAGTGTGGCCCAGGGAAGCCGAAAGGGTAAACACCTGACCCGCAGGGAGCAGCGAAGAAAATCTTCACACGTGTTTTCTGAGCAAGCTGGCCATGTCACAGCGCCCACGAGCAACATGGAAGGCGGAGAAGGGTGGAGGGCTGGAAGGGCTTTGCAGAGGGCAGGATCGAGCCCCCGCCATCCTCTCCCCTCAGCCTCTGGCCAGTGTCCTCCTCACACCGGCGTGTCTTCTCCCAGCCACACGCCCTCCACCCCCAATACCCACACACCTGTGCTTCCACAGTCCTGCTGATTTCGGGTTCGCCTCTCTGGCTCCTCCAGTCTTCCCTAGCCGCTCCGGAAGGCAAGTAGAGTCATAACCACTGAATCACCCTTCCCAATATGCTTTCTGCAAAACGCTCACCAGTGCTGCAACAACTCAGAAAGAACAAGGACCCTAATCCACAAACGTCATCCAGACGCCAGGCTTGTCCTCCACAGGATTGTCTGTGACATCCGACAGCAGAGTGGAAAAGACGGGAACAAGACATCCTGGCCTGGCGTGGCATGGCCAAGCCGCTGCCATGGGTTGGTAAGCTCTTGGCTGGCATCAGACATCAGGCGACAAGCCTGGCGTAAGACCTACAGGCAGACTATGACTCTGTTTCCATGTGTTTGGGACACACGCGGCTCTCAAAATCCCAGTTTGGAATCTGGGGACTCCTGGTCTGAGATGGGAAGGGGCGGCGTCAGAAAAAACGCAGTCCCTGAAATCTGCCGGGTGCCTCTGACCCTGAATCTGAACTTCCGCAGAGACACCTGCGTGTCCCGCATCTCCCAACACCCAGAGGCCTCTCTGATGAGGGAGGATGATAGTCACAGATGGCGAGATCTGCGAGCATTTAGAAGGTCCGCTAGGCCAGGCTCCGTGGCTCAGCCTGTCATCCCAGCACTTTGGGAGGCCGAGGAGAGTGGATTGCCTGAGCCCGCGGGTTCAAGAAACACAACCCAGGCAACCTGGCAAGACCTCGTCTCTACAATAAAATAAAAAATAACCAGGCGTGGTAGCACGCGTCTGTAGTTCCAGCTACAGAAAAGGCTGAGGCAGAAGGATCACTGATGCCAGAAGGTCAACGCTGGGGTGGCCGTGAGCATGCATGCCACTGCCCTCCAACCTGGGCGAAGGAGTGGGAGTCCAACTCAAAAACAAAACCAAAAAAAGAAGACCCGCCCAGCTGAGTAGGTCATTATATTCCAGGCGACCAGGGTGTGATGCCGTAAAGCATGCCCGGTTAAGTGCAACTTGCTCGGAGAGCCGTCGAGTTCAGTCTGCCAGGACATGAAAAGTTCGTGGATGTGGGTTAGCTGCAACTAACCTTTGAGACAGCCACGGGTTGAGCTGGGAGTTGCAGCAAAGGGGAATCTTAACAGTTACCTGCAGGCCAGGCACAGTGGCTCACGCCTGTCATCCCAGTCCTTTGGGAGGCCGAGGTGAGAGGACTGCCTGAGCCCACGGGTTCAAGGCCAGCCTGGGCAACTCAGCAAGACCTCACCTCTACCATAAATCAAAAAATTAGCTGGGCGTGGTGATGTGAGTCTGTAGCTCCAGCTACTTGGAAGGCTGAGGCGGGAGGATCGCCTGAGCCCAGGAGGCTGAGGCTGCGGTGGCCGTGAGTGTGCCACTGCACTCTAGCCCGGGTGACAGAGTGAGACTCCAACTCAAAAACAAAACAAAACAACAATCTGCAGAGGCTGTGAGTCACGCCTCCTGCTGCAGCCACGTGTTTGGGTGAGGCTGGATTGTTTTCATGTACTTCGACCCAAACAGCACATGCAACAGACCAAAGGCAGAAGAAGTGTGAGGATGTGATGGTCTTCCTGGAGCCAGATAACAGAGGAGCCTGCAAAACCACAGAGTGTCTTTTGTTGGAGAAATACAGGTTTTTTTAATGGGTGAATCATAAAATGAGCTTATTACAGCTTTAAGTGAACTGAGAAATAAACATTCCATTTTTTTCTGTTTTAACTTCTAAAATGGCCAGCATCAAAGGCTTTTGCCCGCAGAAACAGTATCTCCCTGGGGTTCTCAATAATGTTTAAGAATGTAAAGGAGAGCCGGGCTCGGTGGCTCAGCCTGTCATCCTGCGCCTTTGGGAGGCTGAGGTGAGTGGATTGCCTGAGCCTGCGGGTTCGAGACCCGCCTGGGCAGCAAGACCTCATCTCTATAATAAATCAAAAAATCAGCTGGGCATGGTAGCGCATGCCTGTAATTCCGGCTACTCGGAAGGCTGAGGCGGAAGGAACGCCGGAGCCCAGCAGGTCGAGGCTGCGGTGGCCAGGAGTGGCCACTGCACTCCAGTCTGGGTGACCGAGAGAGACTCCAACTCAAAAAAAAAAAAAAGAATGTAAAGGAGTCCTGGATGGTATCGTCTGAGAATTGCTAACATGTATTATCTCATTCATTGGACAAGATTCGTTCCAAAAACGAACTTTATTATAATCCAGCAAAATCCTTCAGAAAAGCCCAACGCGCTTGGATATCTGATGAAAGCATTTAGCCCTGACTTCCTGAGGAAATCTCGCATCTCTGACATCGCCGATGTCTACATGCACAACGTTGGACGCCTTGCATATGGCTGGCGTTTAATAAATGCCTCATTTGTGGATTAATTATCCTGGATCACACAGCCTTGTTTTGAGTCCCAGATCTGCGGCTTACGAGAATCTATGAAATGCAACATTGTTCCCAATAAGAAAAAAAATTTTTAGATGACAGCATTTTGTATTTCTGGACATGTGGGGATGGACACGAGTCTGTGGATGTAAATCAAATGGTAACCAGGCACTGCATGAGTCCAGATATCTGCACATTTACACCATCCAGTAGTCCATAAATCCCCTAAATCAGGTGACATGTTCAATCCTTTGAATAGTAATGACACACGTACACAAATGCACACTTAACACGGGTCGCCCCTCCGGTCAGAGTGTCCTGCTGTGCGATCTAAGCAAGTTATTAGCCCTCTCTGAGTCTCGGTGACCTCATCTGTAACACACAAAGGGGACCCCCGGCCCAGGGCCGCCGTGAGCATCGCAGGAGGAAGAGCGCGTAGGGAATGTGCATGGGAGCCTGGCGTGCACCGTGTGTGCCAGGAAAGTGTTTGCTTATGTTCTGACACAAAGGAGCTGCCAACTGCTTACAGTACCGTCTCAAGCCCTGCAGTTTCCCCTGTCCACGACTGACAGCTAACGTGTCCGGGGCAGCTGCTACAGCCCCGGAGTGTGCTAAGGGGCTTTAGCTGAAGCGTCTCGCTTAACCACGGCAGTAATAAACGGGAGCTTGCCACTGTCCAGACGCCGGAGCTCGGACAGGGACCCACAGCCAGAATGCACTGATGGACAGAGAGCAGGTATGAAGAATACATATTATATATATTATGCATACACATCCAGTTCTCAAGTATTATATTTAAGTTCCTTCTTAGTGAAAGGACGTTAGTAGCCACTATTTAATTTCCTGTCTCATTCAAGCATTCATTCATTTTTTACATTTTAAAAGTGTATTTATTTGTTTTTGCATCAGGAGTCCCACCCTTTCAAGTAGGCTGGAGTGCAGTGGTGTTTTGGATTTTATTCAGCAGTTCTTGTTTTGACCAAAGGTACTCCTGCAAAAAATCATCCCAAAAATACTGGCACAAAGACATCAAACAAATTCCCTCGTAAAGACTTAGAAAAATGAAATGTAAGACCTGGAGGCCGGGCGTGGTGGCTCGTGCCTGTCAACCCATCACTTGGAAGGTGGAGGCAAGAGGCTTGCCTGAGCCCACAGGTTTGACGCCAGCCTGGGCAACTTGGTGAGACCTTGTCTGTACAATGAGTCAAAAAACTGGCCGGGGGCAATGGCACATGCCTGCATTTCCAGCTACTTGGGAGGCTGAGGCAGGAGGCTCTCCTGAGCCCAGCAGGTTGAGGCTGCAGTAGCTGTGATGACAGGCACTCCACTTTGACTGTGCCACTGCACTTCAGCCTGGGTGACAGTGAGACTCCGACTCAAAAAACAAAAGTCCTGAAAACGTAAACAACTTTTCTATGCTCGGAAACATCACGGAATTACAACCTCTCACTTCACTCCTGAATTAATTACTCTTTCCAGGAAGAATTAGTTGGCTTCCATGTCTGGACTGTCCTGATGGTTTGCTCTCTGATGTGTCATTGGACTATACAATTTGATGATTTTTTTTTTTAACCTATCAGGACATACAGCCTTTTAAAGTGAAATGTCGTTGGGTCCCCTGCCTGAGCCAGGAAACGGTGAGCGCTGAGGAAGCCTCGGAACCGTGAGCGAGGGCCTGCCTTGGAGGGACGTGCTGGCGATGCGTTCTCGAACCTGGGTCGCCTGCGTTGGGATGTGCAGCCCGCGGCTGGTTGTTTCAAGGCCTTCCTCGGGTAAACCCGGTTTGATTGGCATGAACGAAATTAGGTAAAACAGACCGAAGCCGCAGTGCCAATATTTTCGTGACGATTTTGCAGTCGGCGTTCATCAATGAGATGGGACAGTAATTGCTGCAATCTTTCCCGCGTCTCCTTCTGGCCCCAGAATCACAGATATAATCGCGCTCCTAAGAGTTTCTGACAGTCTGCTACTCACAAATGCGGTGTTAAACACACTACATAAAATTGCATTGACACTCCATTTTTTTTTTTTCAAACTTCTCCCGGGAGTCCACAAATCCTAGGGGCCCAGCACCACGTGAGGAGACTGTCTCTCCAGTCCCGCCCCAAGCGCCCGGGCCGACGCGCTCCTCGAAGGCCGTGTCGAAATCTTGCCTGCAAGGCCTCATCACGTTTCATGAATTCAACTTCATTTTGGAAATTTTTCAGTCTCATTGGTGACATTGACAATTCCCCGTTTCATTATAATGCCACAAAATTCAAGCACCTGCCTTGCTTTTCAAAATGTAAATCTGCTGAAAAATCAGAGAAAAAGCAGGTGTTCCACCTTAATTGGCAGAATTGAATCTTCTACCAGAAAACAAGCCTCCAAATCAAAACAGAGACTCCAAGTACCAGCCAGCGCTGGGGGGGGGACGGGGGCCCCATCCCTGAAGCCGAAATGGGGCGCCACACGGACGCCTTCCCTGAGATTGCTTTTAAACCCGAGGACCACCAGGACGTGTGAGGGAGCCGAAATGAAACACGGATGAATTTCTCCCCACCGAAAGGGGAGAAGTCATCGCAAGCATTCCGTCAGAGATTTGCAGACTGACCCCGGCCGGTCACTCGCACCTGAGACGCCCTGCGGCGGTGACCTCTGAGCACACCGGACCCGCGATCACCCGCAAATGTTCTATTCCGTGGAGGAAAATGTTGCCTTTAAGTTTCTTCTGCCCTTGACATCCACAGAAGCATCGGTACGACTTTAAGAACATATTCTCACCCAGCGATTCCCGGGCCATCCCCCCCTGCAAATGTCAGAGAGATTCAGCCTGATCAACTCCAGCGATTTCATCTCTCGGCGACGTTCTGCTCTTAGGCTGCCAAACAAAGATTCTTCTATTTCATTATTCAAAATATTAAGTGAAGCTCAAAAGCCACAATGATAGACTTGAGGTAAAGAAATATCACTCTGTCTGTCAAAAAAAGCTGCAAGTTATTTCATTACATAAAATAGTACTTAGGGTAGCTAAACCCTCAATTCTCTGAGAACAGAGAGGGTATGGTTAAATCACAGCCAATCATCCATTTTCATCAGATGTATGCTTCATCACCCAGCAGCCATTTTACCAGAATTTTAAAAAAATAATGTAATTAACTACTCTAATTTTATTTCTCCAGCTGCCGTTCCTATTTGGGTAAAGTTGCTAACAAATAAGCTCGGTGAATATACTGACAAGTCAGAAAGGAACGAGAACCGAGGTGTGGCTCGCTGCCGTATAATTTATACCTGAATAACTCCACGCTGAGTGCCGCTTTCTCTGACACGAAGCCTTTGTGACTCTCAGCCCTGGCAGGGCGGAATATTTGCATGTTTGTTGGGGACAAGAAAGAAGTCAGAACACGCAGCAGTGAGTCAGGCCCACCCTGGAGTGGGGCAGGGTAGGGCTTTCCACCCTGAGCTGGTAAATATTTCACTTCTGGTCTCGGTGCAGCTGCACGAGAAGCAGCGATCGTCACACCTACCCTGCCATTTCAGTCAGAAACGCCACTGTGCGACACGTGTCACAGGCCACTGAGGGGCGTCCCTGCTCCTCCCCAAACTGTAGCTGCGGCAAATGCATATGTGCTGAGGACTCTCTTACCCAAAGGGGATTCTGCAAGAATCCGTTTAAAACCCAGTCCGTGGGCCCAAGTCGGGGCTGCCCAAAACACGGAGGCACATTTCAAGGGGCGTCCGCTCTGTTTGACTCTGCGAAGTTGAATTGAATGACGGGAGCCCCGGGCCGTGTGACGTTCGCTCAAAAGACGGCGTTCGTCAAAGGAATGCTGGCGCCACCCTGCGACAGGTAGGACAGTCGAAGAAAATGGCGGGGGCACAGTTGTGGCTGGAGGAATGCAGGACCATCTTGAAGTGGTCTTGGAAAGTCATGAACGTTGTGGAAGCACAGTGGAGGTGTGAGTTTGCAACAGGACTTCCGAGAGTCTGACAACCGCACGCATCCGTGACGGGTCTGAGACACACGGTTCGGTGTGTGACGTGCACAAGGGGAGACGGGCAGGCTTGCACGGCAACGAGGCCTGCCGTTGTTGGCCATCATCAGAAGCATCTGGATGCTGATGGGAACCACTGTGAGCACCTCTTGTCATCGCAGAAGTCAAACATGACTTATATTCGTCCTTTGTAATCGCTGTATATTGAGTATTGCGATTTTTTTTTTTTTTTTGAGTTGGAGTCTCACTCGGTCACCCAGACTGGAGTGGAGTGGCCACTCCCGGCCACCGCAGCCTCGACCTGCTGGGCTCCGGCGATCCTTCCGCCTCAGCCTTCCCAGTAGCTGGAACTACAGGCGCGCGCTACCACGCCCGGCTAATTTTTTGATTTCTTGTAGAGATGAGGTCTTGCCAAGTTGCCTGGGCGGGTCTCGAACCCGTGGGCTCAGGCAATCCACTCACCTCAGCCTCCCAAAGTGCGGGATTACAGGCTGAGCCACCGAGCCCAGCTGAGTATTGCAATTTTAATGCAGTGTTTTTCTTGGGCACCCTCTGTATATACCAGCACCCCAAATCCCACCATTTTAGCTGGTCCTGCTTACGAGGGACAGTGGCCACGGCTCTGAGTGTCACCATGCCCTGGGCTTACTTTCCCCTTCAGGAACTAGGGAGACACCCCCATCTGCCAAGAGGCCTTGAAGTTGTACCCTAACTTAAAAAAAATCTCTGTCTACCTCATGTGACTTGTTCCAAGCCGACTGTGTGATTTCTGGTCGCACAGCGTCTCACGGGCCTCACCCGCCTCGTGCCACCAATGACATCTGAGCAATGGTTCCCGCAAAGCTGGTGTGTGCCCTCAGGACCATCCGAAAACGAGCGGGGCCGATTCAGACTGTCACAGTAGCGGGGCTCACACTGGCACTTGGCGACAGTGACCAATAATGCTAAACGTCCTCGGTATCCTCGGACCCCCGCGTGTAGGGCCTGGCCCTATTCCTGCATGACCGTCAGAGGCACCGTGGAAGATTCACCTGAGAGGAATTCTGGCTAGAGTTCTCAGTTTTGGTACACACCCGATTCCTTAGGAAACCAACCACCAGGAGACATGGGGCCAACCGCACTTTTCTTGGACTGAAAATGAACCCCGAGTCGCCCGCCATCTTGAGCAAGCAGCACCACTTCTGTGATGTGGGAATCCAAGCTCAGACACCCCCGTGGGTCCCTGGGGTCCTCACAGGGAACAGACTCAAAGCTCTGGTGTTTGTGTTGGCCTCTCCTTCCCTCTTCTTCCAAGGAGCCTGCAGATTTGGGATCCATCCGTTGTTTTCGCTTGCAATTCCTTGTGGACGTATCGTGTTGCGCATATTTCCATATGCTTATCTGAAAGCGGCATATTCCTTGGTGAAGTGTCTGTTCAGATCTTTTGCCCATTGTTTAACCAGATGATTCATTTTCTTACCATTGAGTTGTCAGAGCTCTTTACATATTGTGGACAACAGTGCTGTGTGTCTTTGGCAAATGTTTTCATCTTGTCTTCTCATGCTCTGGACAACGTCTTCCGCGGAGCAAGTGTGTTTCATTTGAATGACGTCCGGCCTATCGATTCTTCCTCCCAAGCAGTCACAGGTGAAAACCCACATTCCAGTTTCTAAATTACCCTCCTCTTATACCTCCTTTGTCACAGAGTTTGAGCTTATGTTGCGGTCGCCGTTTTGAAATTAAATGTGCAGGTTTATTTTTAAAACTTATCTGTTGATGTTCAAATTTCGTGTGTGTTTGTCGTGTCAACATAGTATTCTGAAATACACACGCATTGTGGAATGGCTAAATCAGGTCAACTGACACATGCCTGACCTCCCGTATTTGCCAATTTTTTGTGGTAAGAACACTTAAAATCTACTCTCTTGGCAATTTTCAAGAAAACAGTACATTGTTATTTACTGGAGTCACCATGCTGTACAATGGAGCCGAGGTAGGCCTCTCCTACACACTGCAGGGTGGCAGTCCTATGTTCCTGATGTTGCAAAGGTGGAAACTGAAGCCGAGAAGAATACAGAATGCCACAGGGGAACTGTGAGAACGCGTGGAAAAGGGCTTAGTGAGGGCGGCTGTGAGGAAGCACACTGCATCATATTTTTGGACAGGGTCACTGTCCTCTGATCCTGAGCCTTTTTTTCCTTAAGTTTTGGAATCAGGGTCTTGCTCTGTCACCCAGACTGGAGTGCAGTGATGCAATCATGGCTCACTGCAGCTTCCAACCCACGGCCTCAAGCAATCCTCCCGCCTCAGCCTCCCAAATTGCGGGGACTATAGGCGTGCGCCCCCATGGTCAGCCGGATTTTGAGCTTTGACTTACCCTGTTCCACACAAGCTGGACCTATCACTTAATTTTCGGGTCCCACTTTTTTACCCGGGATTTGGAATGGCATCACTAACCTTCCAGGACATGGTAAACCATAACATGCACATCAGAGCACCTGCTAGAAACGCAGTAAGTCGGAATTCCAGCATGTTGCAGCTGAGAGGCCGTGCTCATCTGGGGAGCAAGTACTGACCACTGGTCCAGGCCACATAGAAAGATGCAGATTGTGTTTCCTTCCAGTCTTAAAACAGCCCAGCAGGGAAGAGGCCAGAGCCCTGGTTTCTGACACTGGTTGAAACAAGCCTCGGCTTCCAACAGTGCCACTGTATGTAAATCCAAGGTCAGGAGAGGCTTGGAAAAAAAGCAACATTATAAATACTTGTCTTCATGCCAAAAATGCCACATTTGGATGAATTTAGCTGCACGGGCTGCACTTGTTTTGGTATGAGAACATGAAGGCACGTCTGTTGAGTTCATCCATTTCCTTTCCTGTTACTTTCACGTGATCCCTAATTCCTGTCCGCGTTTAGAGAGAACGCCCGTTGTGCAAAATTGCATGAACACCCTCCTCCCCCAGCTCCCCGAAAACCCCAGCTAGACACACCCCGACGAAGATGAGCAGGTTGCCCCTCAGCTCTGTTTTGGAAGAAGCCCGACGGTCTTCTCTGGACACAAAAAGAGGGAAGTGTGGAAGCGAAAAGACACCCCGCAAATTCCACCTGGAGCTCCCTCCCTCTGTGGCATAAGAAGACAATTCAATCCGTGGATTAGAGACTGCCAGGCTGCTTTCGAGAAGCGTTTTTAGCTCATTCTGTATATCATTGTATTTCCCAATCTGGCACCGTGAACCATAAATAATCCTATCATTTATTAATTACATCCCCTAACCTCGTCAAGAAGAATCCCACCGCGTGGAGCGGCGGATCATGAATAAATGGTTCATTGAAAAGCAACTCTTATTGCCAAGTAGTTGTAAATTAGGGTGTGATAATTACCCACTTTAACCTTTTTAAACAGGTTCCTCTAAAAAGCTCCAAGATGGATGTTTTATTACAGCAACTTTGACCTCCAACACACAACAACACAATTAGTTTTGCACCATGACAAAGGGATGCTTTGATTAAACTCTGGTATACCGCATTATTATGAGGTATGATCTGCACAGGCATCGAGTGTGGGAGGATGCACACACATGCATTAGCACACACAACATTCTCATGTTACGTCCCCGCATCTGCTTGAAGTAGAGATCGAGCTGAGTCGAGAATAATGAGTGAGTGTGGACTGTAATTACGGAAAAAAGGAGGCAGCCCCGTCATCACGAAGCACTGTCCGTGGCGCTCCCATGAAACATGCTGCCCGCGTGTCCCAATGCCACCCCACATCCTGACAACGTCATGGAGACTGCAGAGCTGCAACCAGATGGTGGTACCCGCCCAGCCCACACACCCAACCAGGATGCAGTGCCGTCCTCCAGGTGAGGGCAGCGTTCCATCATCCCGCGCAGGTGGATGGCCGTCCTGGGGCCCCCCCCCGGCACTCAACCTGGAGGGCACGTCGGCCGCCCCTGGGCCCCGTGTCCCCTGAAAGGACGTACGCACAAGCAACCCCCAAATGCAGAAGAAGCCAAGAAACAGAAGGAGTGGACGCATCCAGTGTGTCGACCTTGGGAGATTTCCTGGGGAACTTGCGGACAGAAGACAGGTAGCCCTCCACACCTGTTAGCCCAGACCCAGGGCTTGTGTCTCGGGGAAAAGCATCCATGCTCCAGGAGGAATGTGTGGGTGGCTGCAGGCCACCACAGCCTGCGATTTCTAGAACAACAAGGGTTGTCGAGGGAAACTTACAGGGAGTAGGTGCTTCGAGTCACACATCAGCTAGACACCTTGGAGGCCTTCCTGGACTTGGGGTTAGTCAGATGTCACGTGGTGAGTTAGCATTAAAATAGTGACTCTTGGCTGGGCACAAGTAGAGAGCCTGTAATCCCAGCAACTTTGGGAGACTGTGGCGGGAGGATCACTGGAGCCCAGGAGTTCCAGACCAGCCTGGGCAACATAGCGAGACCTTACCTCTACAAAAATAAAAATAAAAAGATTAGCTAGTGTGGTGACATGAGCCTGTAGTCCCAGCTACTCGGGTGAGCAGTGAACCTGTAGTCTCAGACCGTGGTGAGCGGGGATCGTGCCACTGCACTCTACCTGGGCGACAGAGTGAGACCCCTTGTTCCGACCTCATTGCTTTTCTGCATCCTCCCTTCCCTTCCCAGGACCTCCTGGTCTTTGACAAGCGCCGTCCTCACAGTGAAGTCCAGAGGGGAGAGCCTGGGCTCCCCATTCCCCACACCACACTCTGCACCACACCCCTGTACTCTTTGCTTAGAAACCCTCTGCGAAGGCCTATATTTATCCTGTGAAACAATGGAGTCAGCGCAGGACACGGTGACGCCCCATGAAACTGGAGCTGGCTCTCGTCATCTGAGAGCAGGTCTCCAAGGAGAGGGACAGAGGCAGCCAACAGAAGACAGAAAAGCAAGCACCCAGCGTCACCAGCAGCGGTGGACATGGCCCTCCAGCCATAACCATCTGGAAACCATCGACCCTGAGGGTGGGAGGGGCCCCGCCGTGCTTGTCAGGTTTTGCGGTAGCTATGGGGACTCGGGGCCCCGACACCCCAGCCCTCCCGGAGCTCTGTCTGGGCCTGGGGAGTCCGCCTTGCTTCCGCTTGGCCCTCCCAGCTCTCCCAGACTCTCCACCTCTTCCATCAGGCCTTCCTTCCCCAAGGGAAGGGGATTGGGTTTGTTTGCCAAAGAAGGGCATGAGTTTCTCACTTGAGTCTACATGGGCCAAAGACTGGCTGACAGGAAGAGAAACCCAAAAGCTGGACCCGGGGACAGACCCAGAGATGAGGATGAGAAGGAGACACCCAGACGGAGCTCTGGCTTCTACTAGCCATGGAACGCAGGGGACAGGCCACACCGAGCCTGGATCTCTTGGGGGCTACAAGTGGCATTGTCACCCCGCAGGAGGGAAGTCCACCCCCACGCCTCACCTAGCCCCCTGCCTCACCCACGGACAGGCTTTAAGGAAAACAAGGACCGGTCTCTGAACATGACCCTTGGAGTCAGACAGCGGGAACCCCGCCAGTCAAGGCCATGAGTGCCCGCGAAGTGCACCCCAGCGTCCTGGTTTCTGCAAAGCAATGAGGTGACATGTTCGCAGCCTCAAGTGTGCTCTTGTCTCCCGTTGTGGCCACCTCACTTCTAAAGACCTATCCTTTGCGAACATGCTAGCCATAAGATGCTTACCGCGCCACAAAACACGGCCAGAGATGGAGCGTTCATTGACTTAGGCCAGTCGCACACTAGAAAGTTCTCATCAAAACACGGCTGACAAGGAGTTTTAGTGACGTGGGAGATGCTTACTGGAAAGTGCTCCTTCCGTTATGCTGCCGGAAGAAAACCAGGCCACAGAACTGCCTGGCGTGAGGCTCCCAGCCCCGCAGAGTCGCGATCACGGGACGGGAAACGCCCTGTTATCTGCTGAATGTTCCCAGCTGCTTTCACCATCATGGAGGCAGAGTTGCTCCTGCCGATCCACATTCTTGCATATATTCTGCATTTTCATAGTAATTGTGAATTACATTTAATATAAGAAAAGGCACTTTCATGTTTAAAGGGATCATGTAAATTTGCAAACGAAAGAGCCACAATCAGCCACCGCATACATTTCCCCCCTTAATCCTTTGAAGGAAGCGCAGGGCACAGCAGATCCGTTTTCAAACAGGGCCGCGGATGAGAATTTCAGCAGCTGCGGATGAAACCGGCATGGGGGACAGAGTGTGGCAGCAGCCCGCGGCTGTGACCTCACATGAATTTGAGAGGAAATAAGACGTCGGAACAGCTTCTCCAGGGGCACTTGATTGCTCCAAAACTGCTGTGAGCAGCGCATGGTAACACAGCTGGGAAGCACAGCCGCTTGCCTGTCCGCTGTCTGTGAACATGGCACGTGCACACGCGTGTGTTTGTGTATGTGCCTGCGTCTGCATGTTCATGCTTACGTCTGCGAACATGTCTATGAGCAGGTGCACGAATGTGTGCTGTGCACGCAACTCAAGCGCTTTTCTCGCGTCCAGCTCTGCAGCTCCAGAAACAACGCTTTCCCTTCACACGTGTGACTGGCGTGTCTGGGTGACGGCACTTCCTCCTGAATGAATGTAAGAAATATAAAAAGAGAAAAGCCAGTCCAATAAGCGTATGAGCCCCATACAGGGTGAAACAGTTCTCTTTTTTATCCTTTTCAGTTTTGAACTAATTTTTATCCCTAACTGAGAAAATCCATTCCTGGTGATGTGGAAGTTGATAGGCTGATGTTTTGATATGACGGACAAGTCGACCACATGGAAGAATGGCCTGGAAACAGGCAGTTAAGGGAATGGCATCCGGATATAAATCCGCTGGAACTTTGATGAAACTCTTTTCAACATTATTACTTTTGACTTAATTGCAGCACAGAAATCCCGAGCCTAAAGGAACCGTTCGAGAAAGTTTAAAAACAACAAAATAGAAGAATTTGCGATGGAATAAATATCTTTTTAGCCTGAGCAGCAGTCGACATTATAGAAAACACGATTATATCATCAGTAGCTTTCTTCTTTACCCATCGGGGGGTCTGTAATTATGTCATAATTCGTATTTAATTGTTTCATCTGAAGACTATTATCTCATTTCTTCGTGATTGTCTTATTCTAGCTGTTTACATTCTTTCCCCCTCACAATGTCATAATTTTCAGACTAAAATATTGAGCTTAGAAAATATTAGTTTTGTTATAATTGATATATGTATATGGTTTGATTTTTATTTTAACTTTTTAAGAAAACCAAAATGTAATCAAAATATGCCTTGTGTCTTAACCATAGAGCTCTCCCGTCCGATGCCTTAAAATATTATCTTGCAACAGATATCCACAGCTATGGTTCCCTTTGTAGAAAATATTAAACGCTTTTTTACGAGGTATGGTGTTAATTACTATTATGAATATTTTCAAATAAAAGAATGAAAAAAAGTGAACATGCTATAAAAACTACAGTTTCTTACACACACAAAAGATCTGAAACCCAGCATTCCTACGGAGAGGTAAAAGCTACATTGAAACAGTCCTCTCTTTTGGAAAGCCATCATTTCAAAATGGTCATGCGAACATTTTTATAAAATGGTTTTGTGAAATATAGGAAGACTCTTAGCCCAAAATTTTGGTCTTTGTTTAGACCTAACACTGGAGGAAATTGAGTTTTGACTCAGGAAAGAATTTCTGCCCACTGGGTAAGGACATTTGCTCCAGTGGGCGTTTCTCAGTCAGTCTTGGAGCACTGTCTAAGGCCAAGGTCATGGGCCTGATCGATGCAAATCCATTTCAGATTTCAAAAACAACTCAAAATGAGTATCTTGCTCTAAGTAGGCACGCGTTCTGATTTTTAAAATAGGGTCACCACAGCAGTGTTCTAATAAGTGTTTCTGCAGTGGGGGTGGAGGGTCAGGAGAGCAGTGTCCTGCAGTTCTGGCTGATTTCCACGGCGCAAAAGCTCCCGCGTGGCTGATTTCAAGCTGTGCTTGTGATGTTCCTAAACACAGATCTGGGAAGAGAGGCACAGTACAGTGGCACCCATCACAAAATATAGTTGTCGGACAACAGACGTAAGTAACCTCAAGAGCACAGGTAATAGTAAAATGTAGTAAATAAAATCAGGGCTGTCAATTTTAAGTACTGAGCATCTGTGTTTTTCATGT
The DNA here is from genome assembly GCA_027257055.1 of Cephalopachus bancanus. Taxonomy (NCBI): domain Eukaryota; kingdom Metazoa; phylum Chordata; class Mammalia; order Primates; family Tarsiidae; genus Cephalopachus; species Cephalopachus bancanus. The sequence continues at coordinate 15,237,189 of JAPVLO010000001.1, read as the reverse complement.
AAGTCAAGTGTACAACAGGCTCACAAAATCCCTGAAAGCCTCACCGTCCTCACAAGCCATTCCGAGCTACCTCAGCACTGCTGTCTGGGACCCCACCCTCACACATGCCCAGCCGTCCAGAGACACCAGGCAATTGAGAAAAGGTTGCCAGCAAGACAGAGTCTGAACAAACAAACAAACATCAGAAAGGAGCTTAGACAGAGATCAGAAAAAAAATAACTAATAACTAGTAACTAGAAAAGATAGGGCACCTTAGTGACAAGCATACTCAAAAGTCGCATTTAAAGGAAAAAAAATGAGAGTTCCTAGACATTAAAAATATAATGACAAATTAAAATTTGAGCGGAAGAAAAAAGATTATGAAATATACAGAAATTAGAACAAAAATCAACAAGATAGAAAACAGAGACAAAGTAAGGAAAATTAAATATTCTGTAGAGAAGGTAGAAAATTTGCTTAGTAAAATTTCCAGGAAAATAAATTGCAGAGGAGGAAATTATGAAAGAATTAAAGATAATGCTTCAGACTGAAGAGCATAAGTGGAGGCTGCAAGGCTCATCCACAGAAAAATAACATAAAGAAAAAGGACCACAGTCTTGAGGCTTCAGTGTACTTGGAGCAAAAGAACATCTTCTTCAAATCTTTCCAAAAAGAGGGAAAAGGATCCTTACAAAGGACCGAGAAGCAGAATGGCGTCAGCCCCATCAACATCAGAACCTCAAAAGCGAAAGGACGATGCCTTTAAAACCTGGGGAAAAAATCACCCCCAACTTAGAGACCCACCCTACTCGTACTACCAGTGAAGAATCAGAGTAGAAATTAAGGTGATGATGTAAAGGTGTATCTTCCACATGCACTTTCTTCAAAAAGTTAGCGAAGCATCTAATTCAAGCCGAGGAAAGCAAAGCCACAAGCAGATAACTTGGGATCCAGAGCATGGGTCGGAGCCCACAGGGTGGTCCAACCAGCCCAGGAGGCCCAGGAGAACCCGGCATGCCAGGACAGGTCTAGATGGGGCACAGGTATCCGGAAGGACGAAGGGCTGTCGCCAAGAGATGAAGGTGAGTGCTCACCTGATATTTTGTGTTTAAATCACAAGAACTGAAGGACAAATGCATGGAAAGTAGGTGGGAAATCAAGCAAATAAAACCCCAAAGCAATTACTAACTCTGGGAAAAACAAAAGGTTGTATAAGGAAAAAGAACTCAACCATTGTGTATTACATGACTCAGCAGTCAATGGGGGGTAGATGTAAACGCTGCACAAACCATGTAAGTTCCATATATCAACATACACTGATAAAATCAAACATTAAAATAATAACATCGAAAGAGGATGGGGATAGAGAAAGTAGAAAGCATGTGTTTGGGAGGTGTAGGAAAGTTGTCTTCCTTAATTCCTGTCTGTCATCTATCTGTCTGTCTGTCTGTCTGTCTATCCAGCATCTTAATAAAGACCTAAAACAGAAACATCAAGAAACAGCAATACAAGTATCCTATTAGAACTATGGAGCAGATATCAGAGAAGCAACCAGATGGAAGAGGTAGCTGCCTCTAAGTGTGGGAAGTCAGGGTGAGACGGAACAGCTATGCTTGGGCTGCCTGCTCCTGCTCTGACTCCAGGCTGAGACCCAGCCGCAAGCAGACCAAGGTCAGGAAGTGACCCAGCCGCAGGCAGACCAAGGTGAGCAAGCCCTGGCAGCCTTCACCCAGCCCCAGGCTATGCAGACAAGGCACAGAGTCACTGTGCCAACCATATTCACAAGTCACCAAGGTTCCACATCCTGTGGCCCGAGGGTCATGGTTCCAGCTACAAGGCATCCGATGTCCCTCCAATGGCACCTACAGCCTCAGACCTGCCACCCTCACAGAGGTCTTCAATGTCGGATGGGGCTACCCTTTCTCTAGGGGCCTATCAGTCTTTTTGCCAGAATCGCACAGAGTTATGAAACTTTATCTCAAAGAAGAAGTGTGTTTTGGTGGCGTGCGAGGTACTGTGAGAGTCCTTTGAAGGAATGTTTTAACGGGCGGAGGATTTTGAGAGCTCTTCAGATTCTGCTGAGAATTCTTCTCTGTGGAACCGCACCGCCGCATTCAGAATTAGCATCCATCCTGAATGCCACATCTGCATCTACTCAGGCAAGGAATAACAAGACCTGCAGTCATAATAAAACCATTCTTGCTTTTTCTCACTTAGAAAATAAAGGAATGTTACCAGCAGAATTCCAACACAGGTCCAATGTTAGGGACCAACAGGTGGCATTTCTTTGAAAAAAAAAAAAAGGGTCTCCCTCTGTCACCCAAGCTGGAGTACAGTGTCGTGACCATAGTTCACTGCAGGCTGGGCTCAAACAATCCTCCCACCTCAGCCTCCTGAGTAGCCAGGACTATAGGCATGTGCCACCATGCCTGGTTAATTTATCTTATTGTATTTTTTATTTTTGGTAGAAATGGGGTCTTGCTATGTTGCCCAGCCTGGTCTCGAACTTCTGGCCTCAAGCCGTCTCCTATCTTGGCATTCAAAATTGCTGGAATTACAAGTGTGAGCCATAGCGACCAGCAGATCTTTCATCAGTATCAAAAGATGGTAGTAAAATTAGCAAGCCTACAAACAAAATGTTTACTTCAGCAGGGACAATGTTTGCCCTTCCCAAACAAAACTTCAAGAGGCCACAAAATTACAACCCCCTGTCTGAGTGGACTCCCAGGGAGCCCAGCCCCGGGACAACCCCCTCTCCCCTGAGACATCTCCGTGTGACGTAGTGCCACCACAGTGTCATCATGTATAAACAGAGACACCACGATGCCATCCATAGCGAGGACCATACCCAGCCTTCTCCGACTCTCGGGTGTCTCTGTAGCCCTGCTGTGGGCACCCCGGACGGGCTGTGGGGAGCCGCTCCGTGCTGTGGGACAGGGCATCGGAGCACCAAGCGACTTGCAGAGTCCACGCCGCATCCGGCCTCCAAATTCACACGTGCAGGGCAGCAGCAGTACTCGGGAGGAAGTGGCAGAAAGCCGGCCATGATGAGCCTGTGTCCGGTGACCAGCTGTGGAGAAGCCCAAGGACTAAGACCCCCGTCCACAGAGAGCGCCAAGGGGCTGGGCTGCTAAAACCTGCATCCTTAGGCTGCAACGCTGTTGGAGAGGAGGGCGACCTGGAGGTGGAAGGAAAGCCGAGTCTCAGGGGCCGGGAACGCACACCCTTCTCTCTGAGGGCCTGTGCACCTCTCGGAACCTCGAAGGGGACAGAAATCGAGGAAACACTGCTGACTGACAGCGTTCTGCAGAACCGCAACAGTAGAGAGAGGAAAACATCCCCTGGAGTCACCACCCCACTCCCTCAGAAGTACTGTGGAATGGGAGGAAGGATTGGTGAGTCTGTAGTTAACATGGATGGGTACTGATTATATTATCAAGATAGAAGAGCAAGTCTTTATTGTCACTTTTGGCTGGGACTGGTGCAGCATCTGCAAGTAGATGCGGTGTGACAGTCATGAAGAAGAGGGTTTTTCTGTATCTCCAGGATTCAACTCAGCAACCAGCGGCTACAGAACTCATCAGAGCTAATACAGCATCCACGGCCACCAAATGCCCAGCCCACAAGCACCGTGGTCACCAAGTCCCCAGCCCATAGCTGCCCTGGCTACCAAGTCCCCAGCCCACAATCACCAAGACCACCAAGTCCCCAGCCCGCAATCACCAAGGCCCCCAAGTCCCCAGCCCACAATCACCAAGGCCACCAAGTAGCCAGCCCACAATTGCCAAGGCCACCATGTCCCCAGCTCACAATCGCCGTAACCACCAAGTTCCCAGTCCACAATCTCCAAGGCCACCAAGTTGCCAGCCCTGCCATGGCCACCAAGTCCCCAGTCCACAATCCTCATGGCCACCAAGTCCCCAGCCCTCAGTTGCCCTGGCCACCAAGTCCCCAGTCCACAATCACCAAGGCCACCAAGTTGCCAGCCCACACTCACCGTGGCCACCAAGTCCCCAGCCCACAGCTACCATTGCTGATAAGCTTCAAGAAAATGCATCTGAGCTGATGGAGTGGTCACACAAACTATTCGGGGAGCCACAGCGGATGACTGGACCCACCGGCTTCAAGTGACATTCCATTCCAGCTGGAATGTGTCTGACCTTAGCACAACATGATTTTGCTCCAGAGACAGTGTTGAGGCCAGAAATTAATCCTCCTTGCAGACTGTCCAAGCTGAGTGTGGAGAGGGACAGCAGGTCCGTCGGCTCAAAAGTGATGCTGGCTTCGTCAACATTTTGCGTTATTTTTCATACCGTTGTGTATTGTTTGGCCTCTGCGAGCACTCAAAAAAGATTTAACTTTAGAAATAATCTCCGTCCTCTAATATACTCCAGGTGATCGCATAATCTTTGCTTTCAAGCAGTATGCTAATTGAAGTTCATTGAAATGATCCGCATTTGAACCACATTCAAATTAACAGTGTGTCTGCAAAAGAAAGCAGGACTTGTCCAGAGGGGAAGGAAACACGTTGAACTAATAATTAATCTTTGTTTTCCCCCCACGACACATCCTGTTTTTATAGGGACACGCGGGGAAGCCTGTTTGTGACACAAGGACCAGCATGATAAGAATAGGATGCTCTGACTTTGTTTGTGGCCCCTGGATTTCTTTCCCAAAAGGTGTGTGGCTGAGACGATGCAATTTGCCATT